>CM070634.1:77691121-79149426 GCA_036346255.1 Ampelocalamus luodianensis | reverse complement strand
TTCGGAGAAAGTCTTTGGAAGATCTTGATGAAGTAACATGATGTTCTTGACACCTTTTTCTTTCCATTGCTTTGTTTAACCTTTCCTTTCTTGATTGAAGGCACTTCAAACATATCAACTTCACGTCGTCTTCTGGTAGGATGAAAGACTTGGCTTGGAGAGGAATGCATGAAAGGATGCATAAGTACAATCAGGTTCATGACAAATTAGGTTTGGTTAATGAGAATGCAAAGGATCACATGCATGCTTACCCGATTCTATCAAAATGCAACCAAACAAATTCATAGATTTGATTTGACTTCCAACCAAGATACGGACTTACTTCCAAAGTTTAACAATTCAAAGGTGGGTACAAACGACTATTAATCCAGTCCCATGGTAGAACTCATGGTTTAACTCCAATCTCGATCATATTCTCTAGAACACTACTAATCCTAAGTGAAACCATCATATTATTTACATACCCCATTACACTTGCTTCATGAATTTCTATCATAGGGTATGTCCAATATAGCCCCCAAATAGCGAACACTATATACTATCAAAATCAACACAACCAATCTAGGTTAAAGATATACCTCATTTATCCATGGTTAACTCCGACCTAAGTAAATCAATTCATAAAAAAGGTCATCCATCCAAGGTGAGTTTGTAATCCAACTATAATCCAATTAATCAGAATCACTAACTTTGTCCAGATCAAGTTATCCGTAATAATTACCTTAGTTTGATTCAACAATATTAAATCGATGTCTTCTAAAATCTACTTATCCTCAAGTATCATCTAAATCCAACCGCCACATTTAATCACCCCCTAAGTAATCTAATTATATCATCCTTGGGACAACATAAAGATAAAACTCCTATTCAATCCTCATAGTCATCCACTATACGACCCATCAATCATCTATTCATTCTTCATCTCTTGAAGTACTATGGTCCGGTTATATACCCAAATACAACCTCCACAAATCTCAATTTATCGGCATAAGTATCCACCAAATTCATAATATCATCATAGTTTCAAATTTTAACTTTACAGATTAGCCCAAAATCCAACTAACAATCTTATCGACAAGTCAACAAAGACATGTCAAAAATCCAAATCCACAAGTGAACTCGCAAAATTATTTATTCAATTCTATACATGTATTCCGTGAGTCCCACCTGCATGTCCTCCAACATAATTTCAACATCACCCGCATGCAAGCTTACACCGTACTACCATAGTTCTATTTATACTCATATCGCAACCTCCTATGGTAACGCCTTTCAAAACCCACAAATGATCCCACAAAGGTTAATATCTCAGGGTACAAAAAGCAAATTAATTCTTCTAAGATCATAATCGAGGACGATGAGTAATAATCCCATTCCTCGGTTATCAAGCATCACTTTGATCACTAAAATGAATTACTAACCAAGCTTCTTGATTTATACAACTTGAGTAACATGACATACTTGAGTTAACTTTGCAACAATATGCATGATCAAAGTGTAAGAATCAAGATGTCGAACACAGAGTTTGAGGTATCTTATACCCTCCTTAAATATTTTGGGGCATATAGGATGAGGTAAGGAAAGAATGAGCATAAGGTGAGTATGTGAACCGCGGGTATGTATCTTAACCCTAACATGTACTCATCATTCCAAAATAACCAAAATAAGGTACAACGAACCATAGTTAGTTTTCCTATATAGTTGCTATACATGCTGTCTGTAGGCGATGTGCAACTACTTGGAACAAAGAGATCAAAAGATTACAAAATCCAGCATCTACAGGCTAAGTAAATATCATATAGGTGTATGTATTCTAAGAATAACCCTAATTTAATCCTAATATCACAGCAGGGCATCGTCTTCTCGTCCATTCGCCGATGCTCTTCACTGGTGACTACTTAGCATTGCTATTGATGGAAAAAAAAAGGAGATGAGGAATGGAGAAAGTGATTTTTCACAAATCAAATGAATATGAGGTGAAAATTAGAGGCTAGGATGGGTAAGAAAGAAAGGAATTATATCACTTGCATTTTTTGTCAAATCTTTGCTAGTTTGAAAATACTCTTTGCAAACCAAAAATCCTAACAACGTCTAATGCTACGGCTTTAACCTACAGCCAGTATAGCTCTGATACCAAACTTGTGAGAGCCGTCGCGCGATTTAACTTGTAATGCTTAACCCCCAATTGGTTCTAGCATCACAAATTAAATTTCTCCACTCTCGGTGTATTATGTACCTCCCAGGAGCGGTACACACACCTTCCACGACTAGTATCGAACCATACGGGTTATTATAATACTAAAAATGCGTAGCGAAAGCAGATAAATAAGCGAGATAAATCATAAATTAACTAGTGATGAAGTCCCAATAGCTTGCCATAACACGCGGGGCAACCGTGGGGTTAAAACCTTAGCAAATCGGCGTTCTGTGTGAACTTTCCTTACCGATTCGATATCATCACTGTTGTCAGTTAGCAAATAAAAGCAAGCGGTGAGTACACGAATGTACTCCACAAGACTTGACCAAGCCTATAGCTACATGCAAGCTCTACTTAATGGAGAAGGCTATTGGGTTCATTTCAGTATAAAATAATATTTGAATTTGAATACAATGTAGCGATTTAAATGGCGAGTAAGCAAACATTTTAATACTTTAAATGAGTAATTAACATTAGACAATAACTAAACATCAATGATGTTGCCTGCTGGCACACAACAATAATACGAGAAACCATTCTCAATACCACCAATCAAGTTTTAAGTTTAAATTCCAAAATGTTGAGTCTAAGTCTCGAAAGACTTCCCAAGCGTGTCCATAACCAAGGACACGGCTATTCGAATAGATTTAACCTGCGGGGTGTATAATTTTACCCACATGTCCGACCACTCTTTTGCCACGGATAAAACACACTTAGAAGGTATGTCGTGAGCTAAGTCCTACAAGACGCTTTCCAATGGAGTGAGCTAATTAAGAGTCGCACATATGGGGTTAACCCATAGGAAGGCGCCCATTACTGGCTCCCACTAAGGACCCACACGTTGTGTCGGACACATCGACCTTAGAAAAGGACCGATGCTCCTGGGTGTGGAGAACCTAGACAGGAACCCACCCCTCACATGGCCAACAACAACACATAACATTTTTCTCCTACATCTACCACCAGTGACTCATTAATTAACACATTCTAGAGTACTAAGTCAAGAGGGGACACATATGACCCTCATGTGGATGTACGTAATATTGCTTGGTTTAGTGTAACAAGATGTTCAGTCCTTGTTGACTCGGGCACCATCCATTCACACCCAATAGCACACCATCCAACCAATGTGCCCAAGTCTAAATCATTTTATTTTCATTTTTAGTTTTCCAAACATAAAAGCACCGACTTCTCTACATAACATAATAAAAATTATTTATGTGATCAAGGTTATTGACAAAGTCGACAACCGCCCAATCTACCGAAAACTAAGCATTGCTAAACATGACATCGAATAAACATAAATAGACCATATAACATCCACTGGGCTCTAATTCACCAGCGGGATTATTAATTTAAGCTAGTGGTAGGGGATGAACAATTTTAGGGAATTTATGCAACATGATTAACTATCTCTAACCGACAAAATTAATTTGACAATTAAAGCATGCATACATACAGCTGCAAACAAAATAATAGTGTGGAATATAATAGGATCAATATGCATCAATGGAATGGGTGCTTGCCTTTCTGGAGATAGTCACCTAGCTGCTGAGGATCACTCTTGCAAATACCCGAATAATCGTAATCTATCGATTGAGCAAAAGAGCGAATAAGAATGAATAACACCAAAATATCAAAATTCAACTATATCTCACAAACACACAACAGGTAGAGTTTGATTTCTAAAGATTTTTAGGTGAAAGTTTCAGTCCAAGAGAAATTTAGTTAGATTTTCTAAGTGTTTAACAAGTTGAAAGCATTATTGCACAAATAATTTAATTACCAAGATTTTCTGAAATAGCAACAATAATCAAACTTATGCCAAGTTAAAGTACAGGAATAATTAGAATTAAAAAAAATTAATTTCAACTAATTTGGACTTAATATGAAATACGTATGAATTTTTGGAGTTTAAACCCTTTTCTAATATACAAACAATTCCTTTTAACTAACCAATATTTTCTGGAATAGAAGCATATTTGCAATCTATTCCACTGAAAAGTACACTAAAAATGAAAACTAGCAAAATTGGTTTCGCTTCATTTGGAGCAAAATTGAATTAGTTATGAATTTTCTAAGTTATTTGAATTTTTGCTGCAAAATTAATTCATTTTCGAATTTCCAAAAGCATTAAAAAAATTTGCACGTACAGCCACCTAGCTCTGGTCACTGACCAACGGAACGGGAAAGCGTGTGGGTCGGCTTTGACCCAGCCAGCGAGACGGCGTCGAAGGCGTAATTTGGAGATTACGTCTTGGTTTACAAGACGTACTTCACAAGTTACACCTCCACTTTCTGTGGGGAGGACCCACATGCCATAAATACATTAAAAACATGATTATTGCTAATGACTTTCCTTAATCCTAATCACCAATGGCTCACCGAGCTCTTAGGGTGTGTGCGTGGCGAGTGGAGGATCGGCGAAATAGAGACGCTGGGCTGGGAAGGACACCACCAAGTGCGTAACGATCTCCTGAACTTTGTTGGTGAAGACACGGAGGCTTGAGGTCGCCGACGACGAGCTCTCGTCGGCCAAAGCGAGCGAGAGGGCTGCTCTCATGGAGAAAGCGCTACGAGCTTCTAGAAAGCTCCGGAAGGTGCGCCTCGGGATCGCCGACTCCGAGAACAAGGCGCACAATTCGATGATGGCGAGGAGGTGGGCGGCGAAAATCAATGTGATGGCACTCGTTGAAGCTAGAGATGATGGCGTCTCTTGCCCTCGTTGAAGCACGAAACCCCAATTAATCCCGCGTAGACTCCACGAGATAATGTGATCTTAAAGGTCAAAGCGACAAGGAGATTAACTCAGAAACGTCGTCGAGACAAAGGGCCGTGGCGCTAGAGCGGATCGATGAAGTCGCTCCCGTCGATTTCGTGGATGAAAAGGTCGGGTTGGCCAAAAGCAGCGCGACATCGTGAAATATCACGGCGGCGGGTCGCGGTGCTTGACCAGCGGTGAAGTGGCGGCGCTCCCGTGGCTTGTTCTCGGTGAAAGAGAGAAACAAGTGGAGAAGTCGAGAGAGTGTGTGAGAGAAAGAGGATAGGCTCGGAAGTAGATAAAGTCGGCGATGCTTCGACGGGTCAAAGGGCGTGATGTGGCGAGTGGCGTCGTCGTGGCGCACAAGCGACGGTGCCAGCATCGCTCGCTTGAGCAGCGCGAGGAAGATGGCAGCAAGGCGGTGGGCCCCGGTCGGTCGTGGCCTCCTCCTGGTCGGCGATTGGCGCCAGCGGCGTGAGCGAGTCGACTCGGTCGGTGCAAAGCGACAAGGTTGAATTGAGTCAAGACAAAGCGGCTCGGTCAGAACTGTGTTGGACTCGATTGGTCCGAACGACACCAGCCAGATCGGACGGTCGAGACATCTTGCAATCAAATCGGACGGCCCAACGCGAAAGGGTATGTTTGGACTGGTCTGATCGGCACAAGTGATGTGATCCGTTCGATCCACATCGGACGATCCACCTGAGCAGCGTGATTAAGAGGTTGAGCACAGAGTCAAACTTCGGTTCGGGTGAGATAGTGCGGTCCGATCAAGTCGCTAGGATGCAGTCGAATAGCTAAGTCGAGCTCGGTCAGTCCGAGCTAGGTTTGAATTAGGTTTGATTTGACACAAAAACAACTAGTTTGACTAGGCGATTAAAAATAGTAATAAAATTCTAAAAAATCTAAAAATTTTTGTGGGTGTTCTCAGGTTCAACTAGGACTTCAGAAAATTTATTTTAGCCACTTTTCATAATCCAAATGGCTAAAATATTTTTTTTTTCAAACCTGCTTTAGTAACTTAGCTAGGATTTTCATGAGGTTCAATTAACTTCTAAAAATCTGTGAAAAATTATATTAATCTTTGGTAAATGATCTAGTACTTTATAAAATTATTTCTAGAAATTTTTATACCAACATTTTACTAAAAACAAATAGAAACTTGATTTCAAGTCAAAAGTTTGAAAATTAAGGCAAACATAAGAGTTTTAACAAAAGTTTTTGAAGTTCTCACACTTATATACATTTGAAACACAAACCAATGTTTAGGATGTTACATTCGTCCACCTCACGACCGGGTGTGCCAGTACAGCATCGCGAGCTCTCCACCGCGCCGCCCACTGTTTGTTCGCCTCGCTCATGGTTTTCCATTGGCCGCACCTACCTAATCAACTCGCCATCAATCCATGCCCATCCTCTACCCAGTGAGCCCCATCCTGCTGGCCTGTGGCTGGGAGCTCCACCGTTCTACCCACGGTTGCTGAGCTCCACCTCGCTCGTCTACGCCCCTCGGCCTATATAAACCTACCTGGAGCTTGGTCTCACCCTTTCCAACTCAGTGCGCTCACTCACTCATCTTCTACTCCACTCAATCGAGCTCTAGAGCTCGAAGAGCGTGAGCCCTAAAATGGTTGTGCATCGCCACCTTTGTCCCTGACGCCGTGAAGGGTTTGGTGTCGATCTCTTCGCATCATATCACGTGCCAGAGAACCCCAAAGCTATCCCTCACTCCATTCCATCTTTGATTCACAGGATCTCCCGAATTGCTTCTTCTTCTTCAGCTCCGACTAGAACAGCCACTTCAGTCGCTAGAGCTACAAGGCATCTGTGACCAATTCCTCGCGCCTGGAGCATCACCTGAGCACCAGGGAGCTTCCATGACCACGAGACAAGGACTAGCATCGCCCAAACTGCTTCTCCACGTACGACCAACCTTATCGGCTCGGCTTGCAGTCGACCAGTCTCCTCAAACCACCTCAGCTCCTCTCATTGCTTCCGGTATGACCCTAGTAGGACCTAGATGCTATTGTGCGCATTAGTTTGGCAAGGGCATTGCTTGTTCAAGCTCTTGCTCTTTGCTATAGCAGCTCCTTCACTCGGCGCCGCGCTACCATGTCGAGCCACCTCCACCACGTCGTTGGTGCGAGCGGTGCACATTACTATGGAGATCCCATTTTGGGCACTCTTCGACCTCTCGAGCATCACTGCCATGGCGACACGCGATCGTGAGCACCACCGTGCGGCTGCGGTGATGTCACTATAACACGTCATCGATTGCCTAATTCCGTCATTAAACAATAAGTGATGTTTAGCTATCGGTTTAGTTTTAATGAGTCATTGTCAAGTGAGACCAAAAGAATAAATAAAGTAAAACTTAGCGAAATGTTATTTGTTAACGAGTCTATGACACGTGGGCCCCACGCTTAAGTGCATGGCGGTCCTATGGACCACGCACTATGCGTATAGACCATTGGTCTATGAGCGTCGCGTGAGCCGTATCACGACGATGGACCCCACCTATCTCGGTTTTAACGAAAATCAAATAAAAATAGAAAATATGTTTTCAGTTATGAGGAGAGTATGCTTTCCCTTGCTGGAAAGTGTAAACCTCGATAGAACTTGCTCGGGATTACGCTTTCTCCACTGGAAAGCGTATTTCTCAATTTTATTTGATTTTCTCAACCGAACCAAAATAAAATCTTAATAACTTTTGCTACAAAACTCCAAATTGAATGAATTTTTTCCCTAAATTCATCTAAAATCATAATCTTCCTGAATATGTAAAAATATTTAATTTTGGTCTCTGTTGAATTTATTGAATGTTATTTAATTCGTTTTGGCTCTTTTTAGACGTTGATTATTCGGGTTATTATTGCGACGATCAATCCACCATATCTCTAGAAAAACAAGAGCAAGGCAAGCACCTCCGTTGATCTTGTTGATCCTAGTATTTTAATTATTGTACTTTGTTTTGCAAATCCTATTATGCATGCGTGTATGTTGTGTATGAAAATGCTATTGTTGGAAAATCGATGGTTGTAAATCTTACTTGCTGCATATGTCTGCTTGAAATATTGATATCCTACTATTGTAGCCTTTAGAATAGGGGTTAGAGAATACATAATGTCATTTTGGAATTTTTTAGTGCGATTATCACACAAATGCAACTAGAGCGATAAATCTTCTAAAAATTTGATAAAAGGACAATATGATAACGTGAGAATTTGGGATATATTGAAAAATGCCCAGAGAGGGTATCTCTATTATTTTATGAAAATAAAATGAAAACTTAGTCTTTAGACGCGGGCAAGTTATATTGTATTCTGAAAAAGTGAGGATTGTGACTCACTAGTAATTAAGGTGGAGATCTCGACGTAGTCGATTAAGGACTGAAGCCAGCAAATGTGCTAGGATGGGGTATGCAACGTCCCAAAATGTACTGTCAGCGTTTCTAACCAAACCTTCCAAAAATCATATCTTCCTCCACGGTGTGTATAAGCGAACGTTCGCGTCCAAGCGTCCGTCTTGATCTCCTCTTCAATCCCTAAATTGGTTTCCTCCAAATTGACCAATTTTCATTGCAATCTCGAGCCGAGCTTCAACGAAGGTTTTTTCTCGGCGAACTCGCCTTCATCCGGCGTCCCCGGCGAACAAATGCGTGGCGTTGGCTTAGCGTCATCGCGTTCTATGTCATGGTTCCTTCCTCTTCGCCCAAAGATCACGGAGCACCGTCGGCTATGTCAAGCCATAAAGTGAAACATGTTCATCGCGTTCCTCACTTCTTGGTGAGTTTTTCCAAAATGCGATCCGTCATCTTGTGCCCCTCGTCGATACCTATCTTTCGCATCTTTTAGATTCAAGTTTCATCCACTGTGCGCCAAGAATCAGGTGTTCTCTCGCCTCTCATACGTCGTCATTCTCCATCCAATTACTCCGCAACCATTGACCTTCTGCCTTCAACTCCACCACCATTGAGTTCGCATCGCCGCGTTCTATGCCGTGCTCACCTCTCTTTTCGCAAATTGTCGTCCAAAGTGGTACGCACTCAGTGAGGCCACCGTCGTCGCCGTTTTCGCATCAACTTTGCCGCGCATGGGGCGAATCTTGATGTGCGGGCGTGTCATCATCTCGCCTCACCGTTTCCTTTCCGTTTTGCCCTTCTCGAGTTGGTTCGCCTCCAATCACCGTTGGCTCTATGCGCCAAAATCAGCCTGTAGCTTCTGTTACTGTTCATGGCTGATATGCTTCGTTCGGTTCTGTGTTGCCTTTCCTTACCGTGAAGCCTCAAGTCTCTATTCTTTATTCATCGCTTTGTCATCCGATGCTAATTCTTGCCATATCAATTGAAATCTCAGGCCTTCATGCGGCATGAACGGATGGTGGAGCTTCTGTTCTTCCTTCTCTGGTTATTGCACATACAGTAAATTCCATCATAGCCTTCTCTTGTTGTTTGTTCTCTGTTAATTCATTCCCTTCTCTGTGAATTGGCCCTTGTCATCAAATCAATCCAAGCCACAAAAATAATTTCCATATCACTTCCATGTAGACCCCAATTGTCATTCAATAATCAAGCCATATATCTATTCATCTCACTTACATGTGGGTCCCACATGTTAGTCAACTCTTGGTCAACCCTTGTCCACGAGCTTGGTCTATCGTGGACTAGCATCTCTCCGTGGACCTGGTCCATAGATCAGTGGCCCACATGTCAACCCCTAATCCTATTTTTGGGAATTAATTTAATTCTCGAAAAGCCTTTTATCTTACTGGTCCCACATGTCACTCCCTCTACCTTATTTCTGGAATTACTTTAATTCTAGAAATCCATAAATACCAGTCGGTCCCACCTATCATACACTCACATAATTTCTAATATATTCAGAATAGAATATTCTGAGAATATTCCGTAGACCCCAATTGTCAATTTCTCTCTCTTTTTCCTTTTTCATCATTTCATGTGAATTCAATCTTCCGAGAGCCATATCTTCTTCATCCGAATTCCGATTGAACTCATTCAAGTTTCTAAATTCATCTAAATTCATTATCTATCTTCCAGTACTATTCAATTTCAATTTGAAGTTTATTTGATTTGTATTTTTGAGTCTAGTTTGTTTTACGCTTTCTTTTTCGTTAGACGCCGAAGTCCCGGAATCGTCCGAAGGAGCTAGAGATCAAGGAAGTATAATATCAAAGATAAATAAGATTATCATTACTGTAGCAAAGCAAGTTATACCTTTGATCATATTGAACCCAGTTTTCAAAGTACTTTGATTCAAATTATTGCATTTACTTTAAGTATTTATTTAAATGCTTTTGGGTATAGCTATTGTCCAATTTGTTACACCCACCTTGGCTAATTGATATGTCATAATCTTTTATCACCCTAGTTTGGTTCATATTTAGTTGGTGCTATGGTATTACCAATGTGTGTTGGTTAGTACGAGTAGATTGCTTAGCCATGTCACGAGTCATCATCTCATGTGAGTTGCAATTATAAACTTGACTAAGTGATTATAGAACTATGTGATAAAACTGTGTGTACTGTGTGCTATTACTTTGTGGATGTCATATGTTGCACTTAACCAACATGATGGGAAAGGATTTAGACTAAGGCAAGTGGTGGATACTGTGTGATATGGTGGAAGCTATGTGCATGGGAATAATAATCTGTGTGGCATAATTAGAAATTAGAAGTCTTGCTTTGGCCAATTAAGGACTTAACTTTATGCGCCATTGAACTGAGCCTTACTGTACGACCACATGCCTAATGGGACGGGCCTAACTTAGAAAGTTATGGAATCTTTGCATTGACAACTCAGGTTGTAGGTTAGGCTTTGTGTAAGGATGGAGGTGTGTACCGCTGTGTTTGGGTGCACATCGCGGGACGATTCGTCGCATCCCTGTCCAACGGTGTGTGTTATGCCAAGGCACTATGTTAGGATTGGCATAGCGGTAAAGCACACTAGGAGTTTCAATGTTGAGATGATGTTTCTGAAAGCTTTTATTGTGATCAGCTCTGATCCAGTTGATTGCATCTTGTGGGTAAAGTATACAACCTCTACAGAATGTTAAACAATCTATTCGAATAGCGCGTCATGATCATGGACATGCTCGGGGATTTCACACGAGGGGTAGATTTTCATAAAAACAACTGGGAAGGGATAGCTGTGTGAGATAACTTATGCTGCTATGTGAATAATTTGATTAGGCTATGTGTCATTGTGAAAACAAATGTTAAATTAATATTGTCTATTTGTTTTGAATTATGCTTTCAATTTATTGCTTGTATTTAATTGCAAATATCGCATTTCTGCAAAAGAACCACAGAAGCCATTCTTTGGAATAAGCCATCATCTATAAATTGTATTTTGTGGTATGACTTGCGAGTACGGTTGTGTAATCACGCTTGTTGTAAAACTTGCGCCCAAATCTACAGAAGTGGAGGAATCGTTAGTCAACAAGATCTACTTCAATGATCGAGGAGAACTAGGTCGCGCACCCCAGCCGATTGCCTGTGGGCATATGGATGGGCTTCACTGAAGTTATTTCGTTACGTTTCACTGCAACTTCATTGAGCTATTCGCTTTCTGAGGCATTAATTGTAAGCTTTGACCTTAAGGTCTTTACTCTGATATTTATTGTTATTTGCCTATTTATTAGTCATCTTTGTATATAGAAATGATATTTCATCGATGTTGCCACTGTGTGCATTAGCGTGATCCTGGACTAGTGCAGTATACACAAAGGGTCCAGAATTGTAGTTTTGGGTCCTGACAGGGTAGCCATAGCTAACTAAGTTATTGAATTTTAGTATTGTATGATAGTAGGCAGGAGCAATGCAAGCAATTTCTATTGCCATTACAACTGCGAATGGCTCACTCCCATGGGTTTCCATCCAGGTGAAGTGAAAGACCCACCTGACAGGTTTCTATCTATCAAGTGAGGGACTCGCTCAACGGGTTTCTATCTATTGAGTGAGGACTCCTCATACTGCGGGTTTCTATCAGAGTAATTGAGGATAATCATTCGTAGGGCTAGTGCAAGGTTAGGGCTAGATAATGTAAAGGCTGCGTTGCAAACTTTAGGCTGCTTACCTTCAGAAGTGAGTAGTGATATAGAGATATTCTTGGCAACTAAAATACCGCGTACTATGGGTAAAGTTGTACACCTATGCGGAGTGATAAACTATTCGAATAGCCATGCTCACGGTCATTAGCATGCTTAGTGCGGCTGGTATGGCGATAGCTTTGTTTTCTAAACTGTTTTATCACAAAAGATTGGGGGTAATGACATGGGGTTTTTATTTGTTGAGTTAATTGCCATTTCTATAGCTGGACTGGTATGTCTATAGCAGGACTGCCATTTCTATGGCTAAACATAAATTTGTCAGTGCCATGTCTATGGTTGAAAATGATTATATTTTTGCTTGCAACCGATTAGGGTTGCAGGTGTTATTATGATTTGATTCAGTTCTTTATTACTGTCCTGTACTTACTTTTTCTTAAACTGCTCTTTTAAATTCCTTTCCAAATTATTACTTATGATTATTGCAAACAAACATGGCTTTAAGCAAAGCTTGTAGAATAGTGCCATCTCTTGATAGCCTTGCATTTACTAAAATTTTGCGATACACTACAAGTTTTGCTGAGTACGCATTGTACTCAATCTTGCTATTGTTGTTGGTTTAGAGTTTGCAGATGAGCCGATGCTAAACGATGAGTTCTTTGCTCCTAGCACCGGAGGTTTGGTGATGGGTCTACCGAGGCCTTGTTCCTTGTCGGTTGCCTACGGATCCGATGGGCATCTTTGTTGGACTTTGCTACTACTATATATCTTCTGTTTGCTATATTTTACTCGACTCTCGCTTTTATTTGGCGATCGGCGTGAATATAATAATGTTTTGTAATAGCTTAAGTAGAGTACCATTTTCTTTACTTTTGTATGTGTATGCATGGACGTGATTTCCAAATGTTATGAATGTGTGTGCTAGCCACTAATCATAGGACTAGCATAGTATACACATAGGGTCTTCAGGTATTCCACGCCGGGGGTCCGACAGATTCCACGCTAGACGACAATTTCTTCGCACCCAGAACTGGAAGGTTCGGTGACAGGTCTATCTAGGCTTTGTCTCTTATCGGTTTCCTGAGGGTTTGGATGGGCATGCCGCTGGAAATTATCTACTTTTATTATCTGTACTTCCGCTACTACTTTTGTTACTCTGTTGATACTTGTTTTTATTTGGTTGGTCGGTCTATGATGTAATAACTTTAACAATTTAAGTTAAGTACTTCCATTTGCTTTATTTGTACGCATGAATGTATGGATTTGAATGCCAATGTTTTGATAGTGTGTACTGGACACTGATCATAGGACTAGTACGGTACACACATGAGAACTTCAGGTATTCAACGCTTGGGGGTCCGACACTTTGATTGCTTTTGGCTGATCTTGGTGTACTTTGTGATGATCCTACACATATGTTTTGTGACAATACAAGCACCATCTGATTGCTAATGATCCGTCAAGCATGAGTTGACTAAGCACATTTATGTGGATGCATCATTCACACGATCTCATTATCATCAGTTGACCATCGACCTCCAGTATGTGCCATCGGAGCTTCAAGTTGTAGATTTCTTCACTAAGGTTCAGACTCGAGAACAACATTGGCTTCATCTCATATGGCCCATATAGCCTATGAGCCCAACTCATCATGTGTGTGTGTGTGTGTATTCTCTCATAATGAATAATACACACGATTGTGAATAGTAGGAGGATCACTCCAAATTTATCTAATGAGACACATGACATGCTTAAATATAATATATATATATATATATATATATATATATATATATATATATATATATATATATTCTCTCTCAAGAATGAATAATACGCACAGTTGTGAATAGTAGGAGGATCACTCCAAATTTATCTAACAGACACATGACATGCTGAAATATAAACTATAAGTAGTTGTCTATGTTAAGACCAGAACCAGCAGTAAATATCTTGGTCCACTATCAGACTCGGATTTCACTAATCCAAATCCTCTGTGAACAACACTGTGGTATTCCCTGGATCAGTAGGTAGCACTCACAGACACATTGCTGAATCATTTCATACATAGCATGAACTGAACCATTCAAATATATTATGGACATCAGAGTGACATAGACCGTGTTGGGTCGAGTTTTACAATAAAGGCCGAACAGGCCAAATTGATTACATTACAAAAGACAGCGGAACTATAGTGGAAGCAAAAGGGGTGGGGCACATCTCTCCACGCAAGCGACTGGGGTAGCCTGCGTACGATCGATATTAACCAAGGACTTGGATAATATAGGTTGTATACAAGTACCGCTTGAGCCAGCTAGATTGGGGCGAGACCTAGACTACTCGTCATCAATGCCTTGTCCGTCGACTTCGGGATCCTCACAATATGCGTAGTCTCCCTGATTTGTGATTTCTGAGGGTTTGGGAGAAAGAGCGAGAATGAGTACAACTTCCGTGCTCGTGAGCCAACACACAAATGCAATATTATACATGCAAGGCTTAACAAGGGTGGCTCAGATTTTTTTATTTGCTAAAGCAATGTTTTCAATTACCATAATTAGAAATTCCTATCACTTAGCATGTCACAGCCCCAACTATTAAAATGGATTATAATGCATCTTACTAACATGCATTATCAAATTCAAATCATTTCATAATATATTGTACTTGGAAAATCTCATTTCATATAAACATACACTTCAAATTTCGGTTTTCTTTTAGCATCGGTAATAAAAAGTTGTGATCATCATCTGGAATCAATTTATTTAAATACTACATTAATTCTCATGAATAAATATAATTTTTGCAAAATTTTTGGGACTAGTTTGAACCTAATTAAAATTCAAACAACATTCATAGACAAACAACATGTTTGAATTTAAATGTCACAAATTTTAATATGAACAGTGGGGTTTCATAATTTTTATGGGAACTATATCTTCCCAGGAACCCCCACAAATTATTTCATGATTTTGGAAATTTATTTCTATTTTTAAGCCCTTGGTCAAAGTGGAGAAAACATTTAAATTCTCAGTCAAACTCAGACCGAACCAGGCTACTGTTCCTTGGGCTTGAGTCCGACTCGGCGAGCCGACTCAGCCCGACCGCCTAACCGCACCATGACATGCGGCCATCGGATCATAGATCGACGGTCCAGATCTCACCGCTGTTGGCCAGTTCAAATCATCGCGAATTGATCTCGTCCACCCGATCCTAATCTAATGGACCACCTTCGGCCACGTAGTGAGGACTCACCTCAGTTTTGGTTTTGGTTTTGCTCAGGATTTTCTCCCCTCGTGAAGCCGTGCCGTCGTCATCTTTCTTCTCCGGCGCCGTCACTGCTCCAAGCTTCCTCGAGCCCTCTCCTAGCTTCAGGTAGCTCCTAGTTAATCCCTAGTACTCGGGCACTCCCTTGTATGACGCTGAGCTACACTTTGCCGTTTTCATGTTTGTCGTGAGCGCGCCGCTTAGCTCCGCTGGCAGCCGTCGGGCTACCTCGAGTCGCCACCACCTCCAAGAAGCGTGACACTATTGCAAAGCTATTGCACGTCTTAGCAGGCTCCACCGTGGCGCGTAGCGCTGGCGAGCCGCCGGGCAAGCAAGCGGCGATCTTGCGCTGCCGTGTCGTCGCGCGGCCGGCCGTAGCATGTCATTAAGCGTTAACTCAATCATTAGTTATAAATGATGTCTTAGCCGTAGTAATGAGTCGCGTCAGGTGGGCCTCTTGCGCAAATCCGTAGGTTTAAATGATTTGCGACGTACAGCGAGTGGGACCAGCTGCGTAGCGCCGTGCACGCGCAAAGCGCACGATGGGCGAGTCCATTGGACCGTGTGCACGACGACGGCCCCACGTGTCGGAATGGATTTTAAAATCGAGATAAAATGGAATACGCCTGTTCCGGTCCCCGCACGTCGATCCACGTGGCTAGCACGTGGCTCGGTGAGAAAAGATGAAAACATTTTATAAAATCCGAAACGAATTATTGATACAACGAAAAATATGAATAACTTCTAAAATACATAACTAATTGATTTTAACTCCAAATCACATGAAACCATTTACGAAATTTTCACTTTTAGTAAAATTTATATTAAAATTGGTTTCAAACATGTCTCTGTAGCAGAGAGTATTAATTGGAGATTAATCCATTAAAACCATTACTGTTGCAATAGGAAAAGGACTGATAACTTCAAAAATGCATAAGTAATTGTTGGACACTCCAAAAACAGTGAGACCACTTTTGATAATTTTCATTTTCAGTGAACTTAATTATAAAAATGGTCTCCATATTACCTCTGTCACAGAAACTATTTTTGGGAGAATATAATCTTTAACTCCATTATTTTTATACTATAAAAGGCTGATAACTTTGAAAATCAATAACTAAATCATAAGAACTCCAAATGGGACAAACTCAACTATTCTGAACTTGTATTAATATTACCTATTTACCTATGTAATCCTCTACCCCACCGTTGTTCTACAAATTTTGGCCAAATAATTAAATTACATGACTTAAGGTTTAATGAAACCTGAAATTCAAAATAGCATAACTTCCAATTCATAACTCCAAATGGAATAATTCTTTTACCTAAATCCATCTAAAATCATGACCTAACTACTGTAGAAAAATCATGCATTTTTGAACATTTTGGTTTTTGAGTTGTTTTCTCGGTATTTATTTGATGTTATAATTATATTGATCCCGAGCATATTGATATCGACACTTACGCTACTGAGAGTGAGCAGCTACTGTACCAGCAAGGCAAGCCTCATTTGAACTTTCTTTTGCATCATATTTGATCCCAGTTTTGGTTAAGTTAGTGCAATGATAATTGCTTGCATGCTATTTTGATTATGTAAATATTTTTGTGATGTGTAGTTTAGTTATGTCCTATGCTTGAGGTTAATCTTGAATTATGCCAGTACCTACATGCTTAATATAGGATGTAATGATTATTGAATATGGGTTGCTTAGTCATGCAAGTCTAGATACGGTAGTTTGATTGCCGGGGCTAACCCGACAATTATGAGATAAACATAACTCTCATTGTATACTTTTGTTTCAGATCCTTGTATCTGTTTTATGAGATAAATTTTGTCATTTTAAATGAGCTTTTTGGTCTGGACAAGTGTTGGTTAGTGATGGTGCTTTGTGCACGAGCATTGGGTAAGTGGAAGGACTTGTCGGACAATTGAGGACCGAACTTTGGTAACATCGTTAATTCAAGTACACTCGTCTTTGCCACACGCGGTTGGGAGCCGTATGGTTAAGTAGGGGAGGGTTTTATTGTGTTAAGTCCCATGGTGGTGTAAGGGGCATAGCGACCGTGAAATCCTATGTTCCTTAGGAGCCGATGTAATCCTTTATAGTGTGCAAGGAGCACCAATTTTACTTGTTTTGGTTGCATCGGTATGTCCAATATAACTTGTGAGCCCCTAGCAAGTGCTATCAGATGCTTGTACTAGGCAAGGAACCATCTCACAAGGGGACTTAGCTCAATAGGGCTTTCTTCTTTGAAAATGATCGTATCTTGATTTACCTACCGCATACCATAGGAAGTATGCTATTTGGAGGCCTCTGGAGGCTTACGGGCAAATCAAGTCGTGTGGGTAAAGTAGTACACCCCTGCAGGTATCAATCTATTCGAATAGCCGTGTCCACGGTTATGGACAACCGCTTGAGTTCGGAGTTACTATTGTTAGACTTTTAATTAAAATTGTGGTTGAACTTGGTATTCGTCATGAGCGGGATGTTCATGTGTTTAGTACATCAAAGTGGGCTGCCACTTTGGTCTTTGCATGATTCAATTGTTTATTCTTGAAATGTTTTACTATATGCTTTACTTCTACTTCAAAGCTGATTTTAAATGGGCACATGAAAAACTAGTATGTGTAGGATGTTAATCGTTGCGTCTCTTTAGTAAACTAAACCAATATGAGCCATCCTTTGAATGACCATTATGCATAACTATTTTTATTTGTGTAAGACTTGCGAGTACACTTGTACTCGACGGATGTTCTTGGCCTTTCGGTGAGGAAGATTATGAGTCCGACGATCTTGTTATTGTTGACTTGGGTGACACTAACGAGTAGTGTGCTATCATTTAACCCCATCGGTTGTCGATGGGTGATGGGCATACCACTCTTGGTCTTTTGCTTTATTTATTTGCTTCATTGCTACTTGATACTTTACTTTGAATTTGGCGGTCGGTAGTATGTAATAAGTCGTAGACTTTGACTATTATGCAGTATGTCTTTTGATCTCTTGTTGTATGCGTTGTATGGATGTAATCAACGTTGGATGAGGGTATGAGTATATTGGTCGTTGATCTTGGGAGCCAATATAAGTCATACTCGTTGTTGATGAATTCCCATTTAACTCACTAAGTGTAGTGCTTCGAATCGAAAGAGAATCGATAATCATGTAGCGCTCGCAAGGGAGCAGCGCGCATGATCGTTGAGGCTCTAGTATTCGGCTAAGCCTCTCACTTGGATAGAGTTAAATTGCAATTCACTTACCGGAGACCCGTGATTATGTCCCTAAGACCTTGTCTAATCTCGGTCTTATGGAGATAATTACCGGGGTCCCCACATAGCATTTTAACCAAATTGTATTTTTATTAAAGAGAGTAAATGTACAATATTTATATGAGCAAAGGTTCCCTCCACCTTATATTTATTTTGGTTACCTCCACCTATTAACATCACTGGGTATGACGACCCAGGAAAATCCAATCTCCGGGCTAGGTGAGCTCGCCACATTTTCATTGCACCCACCAAGGTTTTTGAAATAGAACTAACTCAAGTTAAGTTCCCATGTCCGCCTATGACCGTAGGCATGGTTGTTTAAACAATTTATTACTCTGCAAAGATTGTACACTTTACCCACAAGAGATAATCAACTCGTTGCCCTATATGATTCATTGGTCATGTAGTTGAGAGATCATCACAGTAACCTTTCAACCTATCTCGCCTCTTCCCGTCATCTCATCCGTATGGGCTGCTCCCATTTGCGGTGGGTCCCATAAGTTGTGCGAGATGTTCACCACAACGCTATCACAGTTGGACTACCCCACAACGTCTAGCGCAGCTGGCAACTTCATCTTGTATTGGTGTCCCATTCAAGCCAAGGCTTGCACTACCTCATACCCCTCCAACGAGATGACTTTCAGAGAGCAATAAATTTACTAAGCCAAGTTATACTTTACAGACTTGTGGTTGTACTTGTTTTACAATGGGAGGTCGTGCCAAGATTAAGTTCTTAATCCATCCAGGCAATTCATACCACATTCCACATATTCTCGTGCTACGTCAGCACCCACCACCTTACCATCCACCCAGATGTGGTAATAGCAAGTTTTAGGGTTTTTTGGGAACAAAATACATCATTTCCATCCACCCAGTCATTTACCCACAATGACTACCCAAAAATATTTCCATGATTAGAAGATGATGGTTAGGGCATTTAATGCTCCGGTATTTAAGCAAGACTAGCATGTCGCTTAAATACAACCTATACTAGTAATTACCACATAGTTACTAGGGTGACATGGAATAATGGATTAAATTATCAAATGATGGTATAATAATTAATTAATCATCAAGTGAGTATTTAACTACCTTAAACTTTAACATACATTTGCTTAAAGAATTAAGGCATGCAAATTTTCATAATTTAAAAGAATATAATTTGCATAAAATGTATTATCAAAATATTGACTCGCCTTAGTTAAAAGTAAGAGGGTCTCGATATTCTTGTGCTTGATCGAAGTGGAGACCTCCCGCTTCTTTGAACTCTATGCGGACGAAAGTACCAAAAAAGAATAAAAAGGCAAAGAGAACCAATAAATACACAAAAAATAATAAATGTACTCCAAATTAAATAAGACCAGTGCCATTAGCAAGGTCTTGATTTAACAAATTTTTAGAAATAAATTTCATAATTTTTGGAGCTATAAAGAGGGAGAAATGAATATTCGAAGTTTTACTTTGGAAATGAAATTAAATAAGGAAAAGAAAAAATAGAAAAAGGGGAAAGGGAAAGGGCCGACGGCGCCCACGTGCTGCATTTTGGCCCAGCCCAAAGCCTTGCCGGCCCACACGCACGGCCCAAGGCCATGGGGCCTTGGCTGCCCTAAAACCGCAGAGGGGAGCTCTCAGCCCAATTGAAAAAAAGGAGAGGGGAGATGAGGGGGCGGCACCGCAGGGGGAGAAGAAGGGAGCCCAGGGCGAGCGGTCGCGTGGGTAGAGGCTTGGAGAGGCGGTGGCGGCAACTACTGGAGTTGAGTTTTCTTTTTTTTTAATCTTTTCTTTGGCTTCTTCGCTCGGTTCTCGTGCTCGGGGAAGAAGGGGACATGTGAGGATGGCAAGGGGGGGCTGAGCCGAAGAGGGGGGTGAGGGCTCTTTCATAGCCACGGGAGGGAGATCTGTTGGGGGCCAAGGGGAGCTCGCGGGGTCCTGAGGTGGCCAAGGGCTCAGGATAGCGAGGACGGAGTAGGTGCAGCGCAGAGGGGAGGTGACAGCGAGGAGACCCAGTGACGCGAGCAGGTGAGGTTGTGACGGCTTTGACATGGGCAAGTGGTGGCGCAGGCGTGATGACACGGAGCTGAGCGGGCACAAGCGGCGACTTGTGCGGGCGGCGATATGCTGCCGTGTGGGTGATGGGACCAGCCGAGGACAGCGCCGAAGTCGAGGATGGAAGGGGGAAGCAGGTGGCGAAGGAGATGGAGTGGCAGAGGTGGGCGCATGTGTTGTTGCGGGAGTGCGGGCCGGGCGGAGCGAGGACGTGGCGAGGACGGCTCAGGGATGCCCTTGGCTGGCACGGCTAGGGGAGAAGAAAAGGAGGGGGGGGGGGAGGGTAGGGGGAGGGCTCGGGCATGGTGGGGCAGGGGGCAAGAGGGGAGAAGAGATTTGGAGTGAAATTCAAGCTGAAATTTGAATTCCGAAAGTTGAACCGAGGAGGAAGAGAGGATTTTGCAAATACTCAAGTAATTTTAAGTAGGGTTTCAACTCCAGATTATTCTTCACAAACCGGCAAAGCGGAATGTTACATCCACAAAAAGCTTAACACGTCCTAAAGCAAATATGCACTGTAGAATGTTTTGTAGCTAGTGGAAACAATGAGGAGCTTGACTTGCAACTCTGTCAACATCACAGCTACTCTTTCCTCCCTTTCCTTTCCAGCCCATTTGCTTAGCTATGTATCTTGCAGTCTCCTTGTTTGGTTATTCCTTGCTCATGCATGTAGGTTCCTGCAATCCTGCTTGCTACTATTAAACAGGAAGACGATCTCTTCCGTGTCCCTACAACATGGGAGAGAACAGGGCGTTTGGACAACTGAGCAGACTTGCATCTGTAGCTACTCCTTTCTTTTCTCTGTTGCAGAGTTGAAGTAAATGACATATTGACATCTGCGGTTCTTGTTCTAGGTCATCCTGCCAAGACTGAAGACAAGTAAACTACTGCCCCACCAGGAGCTGCGTGGCCATCGATCAGTCTCCGAGATTTCAGGCGGGGTGGATGAAACCTTGGGAAAGAGGCCCTTGGATGAGCAGAAGGATACACTGAAATACAGGTGACTTTTGTGGTACCTCGCATTGCAGAGTTTGTTCATAGCATTTCCTTACTGATAATTTGTTGTTCGTATGAAGGGTTTTTGCTAGTACGTGGAATGTCGGTGGCATGGCACCATCGGACGATCTAGACTTGGAGGATTGGTTGGATACAAGAACCAACTCCTACGACATATATGTTCTAGGGTAGTTTGCTCACTTCAACCTGCTTACTCATGTATTGTTGAAGATGCTGTTTAGTTCTATCTGAATAAAGATTTTTGCTGATGATGCTTTAGGTTCCAAGAGATAGTGCCACTCAATGCAAGAAATGTGCTCGGTCCTGGGAAGAGCTGTATATCTACAAAGTGGAACTTACTAATTGGGAAGGCACTGAACAAAAAGACAAGACCAGATGGGGCAGAGTTGCACCAAGCAACTACAAATAGCAGTGCAATGGAGAGCTCTGAGCAAGAAGGATACTTTAGGTGCATCAGGAGCGAGCAGATGGTCGGTATCTTTACCTCAGTCTGGGTGAGAAGCAATCTTAGGCCATACATTTACCATCTTGATGTGTCATGCGTTGGTTCGGGCATCATGGGCTACCTAGGGAACAAGGTATACATAAGACGTTCATGAGCACAAAGAAATACATATAATCCATATATGCAATCACATGACCATGTATGTGGATGTGTGGATTGCAGGGCTCCGTTTCGATTCGATTCGTGGTGCATGAGACGAGCTTTTGCTTTGTTTGTTGTCACCTGGCTTCAGGTGGCAAAGAAGGGGATGTGCTGCTGAGGAATTTTGATGCAGCGGACATACTCGCAAGGACGAGATTCCCTTGTGGTGCAACTCAAGAATTGCCAAAGAAGATCCTCGATCACGAGTAGGTGTACTGGCTCACTGACCTAATGTATTTCTTAGTTTTGATTTTGGCCAATGACAACATATTGGTCCTCTTAGATTTCTCCATTAGGCAGTCCCTATGCATCTTCTATAAGTTGTGTTTTAGTATCAGACAACCATAGATCCTAACCCCTAAACATAGGGTTAGCTTCTTTGTTTCCTCTAATGATTGCATTCTTTAATTCTTATTTTGATGTGACATGTTCAAAATTTTGCACAACGTACTGTCTCCTGATTAAAAGAAAATGAAGGGGGTATCCCAGCTGAGAATTAAGAATCCAGCAAGATGCTAAAATTAATGGTATTACGCATGCATCATTCAGTGCATCAATTCTTTCTGTCCAAATCATATACCAGCAATTTGTTTATGGTTTTCTCCACTCTCCAGCGTTTGCTTTCTCATCTGTGCAGTCAAGTGGTTTTGCTCGGTGACCTGAATTATAGGATATCCTTGGAAGAGGCCGAGACAAGGTTGCTGATGAAAGCCAAGAACTGGTCCATCCTGTTAGAGAACGATCAGGTATTGTTCGTCAAGGTATCTTTAACCTGCCATCTTAATCGGTCTATGAAACTATCAGAAAGAAATTACTGAGCACCGCAATGTTTTTTCTTTCTCCTGGTGCAATCGCAGCTATTGTCCGAGTTTTCGACGGGTCGGCATTTCGAGGGCTGGCAAGAAGGGTTGATCACGTTCTCTCCCACCTACAAGTACCACCCGAACTCCGATCAGTACTACTGGTGCTTCGACGGCGCGCGGGGAGAGAAGAAGCGTGCTCCGGCATGGTCAGCTTAGGTCGTCTGACTTGAACCCTGTAGATGAGAACTTTTCTGACGGGTAAGTGTGACCTTCTTGTGCAGGTGTGATCGCATTCTTTGGCGCGGCAAGGGCCTGAAGCAAATCCAATACGAGACGTGCAACTACAGGTTGTCCGACCACCGGCCGGTGAGAGCGGGTTTCCATGCCGAATACGAGATCAGGGGAGGCGCGGATTCCATGGGTGGCTTTATGCACTGAACTCTGCAAGTGACTGATGGTCTAGATGGAGAATATGTGCTTGTGCCATTCAACCAATGAGTCCGGCAAGGGCACAGCCGTCGGATCTAAAATCGAATGATCACGATCAGAGCGAGCTAGAAACCAAGATGAATTTTCACGAGGGAATTCAAAAATTTTGAATCTTGAATGCTTTGGCGACTGGACTGTGTGATTGGAACTACACGAGTAGGTTGTTTGGACCGCACAGTAGGGCCCAGGAATCAAGAAGAGGCTCGTGCCCTTATTCTCTCTCTATTTGTGACACTGTAAAATTCTTTGCCCTCATTTAAATTTGTCCTTCAGGTTTATTCTTCCATTAGTTATCCTTTTGTGGGAAGAATGTCAGTATTTGTGCACTTTATGGCTAAAAGAGAAAAGGTGGTTTGGAGTTAAAACAAGAATGGTTCAATGTTTTGTGCTTCAAATTTCTGATTTGTGTCAAAAGCTCCAGCTGATTAATTGCAGAAGTAGCCATACCTTTCCTGTCGATTCTGAGTTTCTGACCATGCATCAGGGGTGCATTGCCATGTGGGAATTATAAACTAAGGGCACGTTTGGAACGCTTGTTTTTTTCAGGAAATTTGTAGGATTTTCACTAGAAAGTTCAATTTCTGCAGGATTCGGGACAAAAAAAATCTTGTGTTCCAAACGGCATACTTTTCATACATTAGAAATTGCTACCCTCTTTAGGCCCGTTTGGAACATGATAATTTTTTTCGATTCCTACAAGTATTGAATCTTTTCCTATTGGATTCCTGCAAAATTTCTATAAAATTCCTGCATTGTAAATGAGGCCTTGTAGATCATCATGCAGTAGCGGAGCCATGATTTCAAACTTGCGAGGTCTAATGTATGAATAGAAATATCTGTGGCATCTGTTTGCTCAAACTTTTCATGTCGCAAAAAGGATTTCCTCGTTTGGCTGTCTTTTTGGAAAAAGTAGACCCATGGCTTGCAACATGGGTCCACCACTGTCATGGATGAGAAACACTCGTGCCATTGCACTAAAATGAACAGATGCTTTGCATCACTGTAGAGGTTCACGGTGTGAACACTATTTTACTAGTGTGTGAACACGATAAGCATGTTCACTAATGTCAATGTGTTTTAAAAGCTAATTCACTGGTACCTTGAATTGCAAATGCTTCCTCTCAAACAAAATTGCAAATGCTTAAATAACATTGCAGCAACTTGCTATGGTGACTTTCCTATTCTATGCTAATTTTGAAATGTCATACCACACTTTGTCCCACTAAACAATGATGAAGAAAGGATATCGGGACCATTGGGACATAATTTTAGATGTGAGGTTCACCAGTATCCAATCAGAAAGGTGGGGTTGCTTTTATCAAAGAAAAGAAACCAAAAAAAGGAAAAGAATGAGGTCATACTTTCTCCCCATTATAGGGAAATTAGTGAAAAAGCTCAGGATGATATAATCCCAAAATGTTATCCTTTTGTGGGCATTGTTATCCATACCTAAGAATTCCTATATCAGCATTGCTCACTTTTCTATATGTACCCTTTCGAGTTACCTAAGTGTGTGGTTAATAACCGATTATTAAGGAAGTTAACCACCTTTTATATGTAGCCCTTCGAGTTACGTAATACCTAAGGTAGTGATTAGGAGGTGGTTAATGCGGTGTTTTGTGCCGTGTGGCATATGTCATTTGTTTGAGCAAGAAGGCGGTCAGTTTTGTCAACTAGGACTGGAATGGGTTGCCAGTGTTGGACATTGGCGGAGCTTGGGCACAACTAGAGAAATGGGCAAAGAGATGGCTATTTTCTACTCTAAGTATTTGCTAGGCCTAATATGCACTACTTTATTTTCAAAAGGATGCAAAATTGAGGGGGTTGTAACACCTTTGCCCGAACTCTGCTCAAAGGTCAGCCCATCGTAGGGCAAGCCCACACATCCATAGCACACCGCTTACACTTTCGTTCCCACTTTGTGTAAAAGGATTAGCCCGGAGGTATTATGTTTGGACCCAACAAACATTATATGCTACTACAACTCACTTTAGACAAGCAATGTGAGACTAATTCCACCACAACTCCACATAGGGCACCGCACTAACGGGTTAGGGTACTACATTCACACCCTGCCATATGCCCACACCCCTGACCTGTACGCGCCCATGCAACGAAGGTTGATGCCCTGATACCACTAGTAACACCCTGGCCCATAATCTTCTCAAGCCCAACCCACTATGGGGCAGACCCACATATGAATAGCACTCTGCTTACACTTTCATCCCCACTGCGTGTAAAAGGGTTAGCCCAGATGTGCTATATTTGGACCCAACAAACATTATATGGTACTACAATCACTATACAAAAGAGACTATACTGGATGCCTCATCACAGAATGTTCCCCAGAAACCGTCAGTGTTATAATAATCACAAACAGTTTTACAATCGCGACTGTCTATATTACTAGCGATGGGTAGAACCGTCTATGATACGTAATTATCACAGACGGTTTTTAATAAGAACTGTCTGTGATAATTCCCAAACGTGATTATTTTAGACGGCACAGACGGTTTTTAAATATATCCGTATGTGATAATTCACATACAGTTCTTAACAGGAACCGTCTTTGATAATTTTGTATCACAGACAGTTTGTAGTTAGAAGTGTCTGTGATATGTTCAATGCCGCTTCGGCTCCCGCGCGATGCGTCTCTTCGTCTTGCGCGCTGACGTTACAATGCTTCCATATCTAGCAGTAATTAAGCGAGCTCTTGCTGCAGAAGAGCAGCAATTAATACATGCATGCACGGTATTGAATACGTACACAACTAGCTAGTACCGTTACGCGCCATGGTGAGCACGCGAAGCATGACGGTGAAGACTAAGGCGAGGAGGTCAGCGATCGCCATCGCTCTTCCTCACGATGTCATCGTCGACATCGTCGACCTCGTGGCCGCGAGCTCTCCTCAGCTCATGGCTAACCTCTGCAACCTACAAGCCACGTACCTATTTATATACCTACAAAAATACGTACTACTGTTTGTGACAGCAACCAATCCATGCATACATACATGTTACTATATTTTATATTATTTTTTAGAGAAACATGTCACTAATCTGACTAGCAACAATGCCCTTAATTTGGCCTTTTAATTTTCTCTTATGGAGTAATTCGTGTATTAAGATTCTGATGTCTTGAATTGTGTACGTATATTGGAGTTGCAAGGCCATGTACAAAGCGTCCAAGGAGCGCGCTGTGGGGAGGTGCATGGCGCTTGTCGAACCCAAGAGCGAAGGATCCCAGATTCTCTGTGTCTCATACACTAGTTCAGAAATGGCTAGTGTACACAGTCAAACAAAAGTTGATAGCACAACCACAATACACAATTTATTCATGATAATTCAAGTTTATTACAAAAGGGGCATCCAGTCAATAAGCAAAATACATCGGAAGCAAAATAATAAGGTAGACCACATGATTCGCCACAAGCAATCGTTTGAGGGGCGTAGCCTAGTCGTCCAAGGTCTCATTCTCTTCGTAATACTCCTCTTCTAATCAATAATGTATTAAGCAGGAATGAGTACAAATGAATGTACTCCGCAGGTTACACCTATTAACATATTATAATGCATGCAAGGATTTATCAAATGAAGGCTTATAGGGCTCAATTTGCATAAAGCGATATTTTTTATTTAAATATTCATACTAACTTCCAAAGTAGTTTATTCTATAGATAAAATCAAGTTTAAAATGACATTTTCATAGTAGACAACCTTCATACAAAAATTGGTGAAGGATACATTCCTATCACATGGCAAACCGTCCAATTTACCAATTGGATAAACTATCCAAAATCATTTGTAAACAACTTTTGAAATCAAAACAAATTCTAACTTTGAGTGGCTTTGCTTAGCATGTCTTTGACTGTGGACATAGCTATTCGAATAGTTCTTAACACTCTGCAGAGGTTGTACAGTTTGACCCACATGAGATAATTTTGCTTAACATATTGACCAAGACACACTTTCGAAGGCATGCGACTAAACAAATATCACAAGACCTTTACAATACGTCATTCTAACGTAGTCATTTCCGCTAAGGTTTTGCTTCCTTTGGATTGCACCATCCGCCGGAACTAAGCCATGTGGGAATATTAAAAAGTAGGTCATTTATGACACCCACGCAATCAGATGGCTTGACCACGATGAAATGTTGTAAATTAGTTAGCTAGGTCCTGCCCATATAGGACATATGGTTGTACGATGGGTAGCAAGATGTGGCTCGAAAACCAATCATTAACTGACTTGGGCGACTTTCAAAATAACTCCTAGGCCTCAACCATTCTTGAATTGAGCCCGTGCAATAACTTGCACCATCCAAACATCTATTTCGCCCAAGTCCAAACCGATTTTCATTTATTTTTCAAGTTAAATCATTTGTTAAAAGTTCTATGGTAAAGACAATACCACAGGCTCATTTAAATCATAGTTGAACATTTTGGCTAAATTCTCCAAATTCAATATTCTTAGTCTAAGCTTTGTCTAAGCATAAAGTCTTTTAACATATTCTAGTTCATACTAATATACCAATTGGCTTTTAACTATGGTATCAAGGAGTGGTTAATTCAATAACAAATTTGGATGTACCATAGAATTAAGAATAACTATAAAGTTAAAACAGGGATTCATATTACTTGAATTTAAATACGCATGCAATAATGATTTAAAACGGAATTTAAATAATTTAAAATACTGGGATTCAAATATGATCAAAGATGTAACTTGCCTTACTCAAAAGCTTGAGGATCTAACTCTTTGAATAGTTCGGGTTCCCTAGAGTCATCGAAATCTACACGCAAAAATAAAGCAAATTCAAATAATATTCAAATGAACTCCTAATTAAATAATTTCAGTATAAATAGCTAGATCTTTGTTTTAGATGAATTTACAAATTTTAATCACTCAAATCGTAGCTCGAACGAAGTAGAACAAGCTCTCGGAAGATTGAGATCACATGAAATGATGAAAAGGGGATTTTCCAGAATTTATGGAATTGATTTTCTAAAGGAAAATAAATTTATTGGGTCATGCTGACATCAGCACCAGAAAATAGATTTCGGTCGAATTATTTTTCAAAGGAAAAAGGGAAGGAGTCAGTGGCAAGTGGGCCCCTCGGTCCGTGGACCAAGTCCACAAGAATGCGCCAGTTCATGGTGGACTGGGCTCGCAAATAGTGTGGCTTGCCAAGCAAGCACACACGGGCCATGAGGGGCAGCCACGTGGGCTGTGGGTGTGGTGGCGCTGACTTGGCGCCATATGGGCGACCACGTCAGCGCCCAATGTGGACGCGCTCCGGGCCAGGGACACCGTGAACGGCGGCAATTCAGCCGCCGGTGATGGTACCAGGAGGAAGAGGGAAACACATTGAACCTGTTGCTCAACTCGGTTGCTCAGGGACGCGATGGAGTGGCCGACGGTAAGGACAAGATGTGTCGGCGAAGTGCGGGTGAAAGCGGTGGGTGTTCGACGAAAATAGAGGAGGCACAGGGTAGAACACAGCTAGGCGAAGCTAGGGGTGGCGGTGGTGGTGACAGAGGAGCTTCGACAGCGGTGAAAACCTCGGAGAAAGGAGGTTCAGCCGAGAGGCTTCAACGGGGAAATATGACGAGCACATAGGGGGTGGGGATAGGAGAATGAGGGGGAAGGAAAGAGGAAGGCGAGGGGCGCATAGGGCTCCTACTTATAGGGCCAGAGATGGACGAAGGGAAGAGATTGTGTGTGGAGTGTCGGTGACATGCCCAGAGGTCTTTTGCGTGTTTCAGGAAATCCGCGTGAGTTTGGGGGAGGAAAATGGGTGGAACGAGGTCGACGGGAAACGGGGGAGTTAATGCTCACAATTGCGTGTATAATAGAGGAGGGAATCATGTGATTTGATGGAGCTCTGGTAAGTGGAAATGGCGAACACGCAAGCGCTCGGGTGCGAGAGAAAGGAGGAGGTGAGGAGGAAGAAGCGCTGGCGCGTGGGCCACCTAGGTAGTGAGGGAAGGGGGAAAAGAGAGGTGGGCTGGCGGGATGGGCTGGGAAAGCGGGAGTGGGCTAGGGAGGGAAGGAAGGAAAAACAGGATGGGAGGAAAGGCTTTTGGCTCGAAAGGATTTGGAAATTTTTAATTGGTTTTTGTTTCACAAAAAATGCAACAAATCAATTTGGCTTTTTAGAAAATGCACTGTGGCCTCATGTGCCTTGACCGGGCGACCATCGCCGACCACAAGGCCACGGCCTACGTGCTCGGCTGTAATACCCTAAAATAGGATTCGGGAGAAAACCTAAAGATTTAAAGGAAACGAGTAATTAGAAATCGATCCAAGAGAAGGACCTTCTGGAAAATAGTTAAAAAGGTGGGAGAAGAAGCGGTTTAATGCAAAACTGAGGCAACCTAGGCCTGGGCTTCGGCCCATAAGGCCCTTTGGTGGCCGGCCAAGGGGGGGAGGCACCCCTTTTCTCCCCCCAAACCCTAGCCGCCCCTACCCCTCCCCTCTCCCTTGCGCCCCTCCCACCCCCCTAGGCAGCCGCCCCTCCCCCTTGTGCGCCCCTCCCTGGTCCAAGCACCTCCCTCCCTGTGTCTCCCCGTTGTCCGGCAAGGCACGATCTCCTCCCGCTAGTCGTCCAAGGAAGGAGACGCGAAGGATCGCGCGTGTGGTGGCCGGCCAAGGAAGGAGAAGAAGGAGGAGGAGGATAGGAAAGGGTGAAGGTTCGTGGGTGGCATCCTGGTCTTCGGCGTTCATCAAGGGTAACCCCGGATTCCCCCGAGTAGATGCATCGTTTGTTGTTGCAGCAATGTCGGTATTTCTGTCTCCTCAGGACAGATCACATTAGACAGATGTTTTGATGTAGTTAAGTGCGGATTCAATCCTGGGCATCTCGCAGAGAGTTGTAGAGGATGTCAATAGCTTTCAATGAAGTGCTATATCATATTATTTGGACCTCTGTAGCAAACGTTATGAATTTAATCGTGCGACTGTTCTACGAATCTGTCAGTATTTTGAGAGGTTTTAGTAATCGGACTTGTGCGTTCAGTTAAAAGGGAAATTAGAGGATCTCAGTATAACGGAAGTTGTATATAATTATCGTATCTTTCAGGAAAGCACAAGAACGCAAAATTTGGATAAACGAGCTGAAAGTTATGATCGTTTTAGTGTTCTGTCCAAAGGGCTTGACGAGAAATCGATGTTTTGTTAATCAGCTTAAAAATATATTATATGGCCGAATCAGGGAGGCTCACCAACTAGGTTTAGTTGGGGAATTTGATAACCTTTCAATGAAGTCCAAGAACACCTAATTTTGACCCATGTACGAAAAGATATGAATTTTAGAACATGACTGTTTACAGAGGGCTCAGATCAGCATTTAGGGAATTGAAGTCGGGATCGCGTTGCAAGCTTTTGCTAGTTTGTGTTTGCTTTTATAATTCATGTGGTTCATTACTGTGGTCTTAATTTATGTTCTTAATGTATTAGGTGGGGGATTGGTACCGGAGGCAGCACCGTCTTCACGTCCTCCGTTCTCACGCGGTTAAGGCAAGTGCATTGTTTGTTACTTGGTTGTGATTGATTGGCCATGTTTGCGTGTTGTCGATATATGATAGTGTAGCAAGATTGCTAGCATGATGATTGTTTCGAGAATGGTGGTTGTTCCAAGTATGACTATGCTCTATTGTTGCATGATGTAGTTGTCTTTTGATAAGTTGATGATGAATAAAAGATGAGCATGTGCATATTGAAATCATGTTGAGGCTTGGTCACGTGGTGATCAAGTATGTTTTCCTTTGAGATCCCCATCATGAATGTGATGGGCTTGAGATCCCCACACTCGTGAAGTGTGGGCTTGAGGTCCCCATTACTTGCGAGGTAATGGGCAATTGGTCCCTGTGCTTGCGAGCACAGGCATGGGTATGCAGCGATGGTTACATACTTTGCATTACCGGTAAAATGCAAAAAGAGATAAAGAGAAAGGATCCTTGAGCATTGCATTTGCATGTGAGATGTTTTATCGATGTGTTTCAGGCTATGGATGCTGATGTTATAACTTTTGTGGTATGCCTTTATTTTGTACTTGCTGAGTCTGTGGACTCACTCTTGTTTTCATTATTGTTTTAGGTACCCAATTCAAGAACGGCATGCATGGGAGGGAGTAGACTTGATTTGGATTCACTCACTGCCACTCATCTTTAAAGTTGATTAAGTTTTAGTCGTACCTTAATAATTTAGCAAACTGCTTAAGGATTGATTATGATTATGCCTCATGCAATGGATTAAGTGTAATAATGATGAGTAGTGAAATTAGGACTCCTTTGGATATGCTAGTTGATTAGTATGTTTTGAACGCCTATTGATGATTCTGGATGTTGTTTTATTTGTTTATGATTTATCTAAATGTTGGAACCTCCGTGTAGTTAACTTTATAAAGGAGGTTATGTCGAAATTTGGTAGTTTGGACTTGTTTTTTTTTAATTATTTAATGTTAGTTTAGTAGCATTCCAGGCTCACGTTGGGCTGGGGTGTTACATCGGCCTCCTCCTTTACACGGTCGGCGAGACGCGCAACGCTGGGAAGCACTACATCAGCCAGATCGAGGGCGAGTCGGCCAGCGGTGGGTGCGAGATGGCCAAGAGGACCAACTGGGAGTGTAGGCGGTGCCAAAGGCTCGTTCTGGACGCGGCCCAAGAGGCAATGTGGAAGAAGATGGTGCCGCGGATCCGGGTGTTACGCCGCCGAGGACGGCCACCGGTGCACGAGCACCGGTTGCGGCATGATGGAAGGGTGGGGCGACTACATCGTCTTCTGCAGCGACGGTTGTAGGATTAGGTATGAGTACGCCAACTTCTTTGCACAGGTGTTGAACTACTTGTCGTAAAATTAGCGGTTTTAGCAAATATTCAGATATAATTTTAGCAATAATAATCATAGTTAAAGCATATTGTCGTAAAATTAGCCTTTTGGCAAACAGGATCAAAGCCACCGAGTAGAATCGGGCAAGACATGCAAAATGCACTGTCTCAGAAAACCAATCGCTCCATTGTGCAACGAATACCAGACGAGGTTGACATATTTTAAAATAGAACCATCTGTGATATGGTCGCATATCACAGACGGTTCTATTATAGAATCGTCTGTGATACTTAACACAAACTATTTTTTAAAGTAGAACCGTCTGTGATATGAGACCATATCATGGACAGTTATATTATAGAACCGTCTATGATATCCCTTTATTAGTAGGGCCTCGCTAAGGTTTCTGCCCTTACTCCTCACTCGCCACCCCCGACCTTACTCCTCCCCACCCGAGCGCCCCCGACCTCTTCCCCGCACCGGCATCCTCCCTCTACCGGTCTCCTTCCCACGCCGTCCTCTTTCCCACGTCGTCCTCCTCCCCGTGCCGACGTCTTCCCTCTGTCGGCGTCCTCCCTTTGTCGGGCTCCTTCCCACGACGTCCTCTTCCCTGCGCCGTCCTCCTCCCTGCAACGGCATCCTCCCTCTGCCGACCTCCTTCCCACGATGTCCTCTTCCCCGCACCGTCCTCCTCCCCATGCTGGCCTCCTCCCATGCGTCGGCCTCCTCCCCGTGCCCCCTACTCCACCCACTATGAAGGTAATAACCTATCCTCTACTCTCTTGACTTTGAACGTGTGATTGTATCCTTAGAGCAATAGCTATGCGTGTGTGTGTGTGTATATATATATATATATGCTTAAATATTGGTTGATGTTTGTGTGTGAGATTTTTTTCAGCTTGGCTTTAGATGTTTTGTGACTGTGGACAATATTTATTTGTATGTATATGTGCTCAAATATTGGTTGTCTGGTTGCTTCCTTAGTCGAGTATAATGATTTTAGGTATTGATTTTGTTCTGCTTCGTTGTGCCCTAATGCAGTTCCAATCTAATTGTGATGTGTTGTGCTAGTCGAAATCTGAAATTGTGATTAATTGGTTTGATACTAGTACTGGGAGATATTGCTTAGTGATACTGTGGGCTCGGTTTAAATGCTCGATGAGGATAATTATCATATACTAAAATTGGATTGATAGCTAGTTCAGATTTGAGCTCTAATTGTGATGTTTACTGCTGTCATTTCATCTCTAGCAATTCTGTTACTTTCGGTGGTGCCTAACTGAAATTGAACATCTTATATTGTGATCCTGCTTGTTCTTTTGTTAGCCGAAAGGCTTTAGTGTTGAACCTTGTGATCTCCTTTCACTGTGAGTTTATTAGTGTTCTGTTGGCTTATAGATTGATGTGTTGAATTATGTGATCATTTTGCATTGATGATCTTTTGTTGGCCAAAAGCATAAGTTGTTGTCTTTTGTTTATGAGATGAATTTTTGACATATTAGTAAAGCATTTTTTTAGAGCTCAAAGTCTTGTTTTTGGTTGTCGTATATAATTTGTGAAGAGTATAGATAATAGTGGCGAGGAGACCAAGATTTTATCTTGTGTATCCCGACATCTGAGAGTAATAAACAATCAAATTAAATCTGAGCATTATGCTGATTTTATATGTGATCATTATTGGTTTTCTCGACCCACACTTGGTCTCTGAGCAATGCATCAACGACGATGCATCCTACGTCGAGAATTACGTAACAACGGGACTACATGTTCACAGTGACAAGGACTACATACTTCTACCCTACAACCAGGTGTAAGTGCTTCACTCATTGCTATACTCATTGATTTGTACTTCATATGCAACACGAACTTAGTTTTAAGGACTATGGCGACACACATGTGTAGGTGGCACTGGATTCTAATTGTCATTGTACCAAAGTGGAACAAGGTAATATACCTTAATTCCCTAAACAAGAGCAAGCACGACTTCACACCTATGCAATAATTAATCAATAGGTAAACTCATTCCATCCATAAATAACTCTATATACCCTTCGTGGGCAATGGTTGAGGCTAACTTTTTCGAATCATGTAGGTCGTTCGCCTCGTACATTGCCAAAGGAGGGAGAAACGTGGAAGGGAACACCACACCAAAACATGTGACGCAATTTTGCACCATTAGTACACAATAATCCTATATCACACTTCGTAATAATGCCTCTCAAGCTGAAAAAACCTATATATGTAATTCTATTTTTGTAGTGCCACCAGTAGCTATAGGGCAATGTATGTGGATTCTATATTTGCCGCCATATGCAACAAATCATGGGTGGTACCTACATGACAACCAAGGATCCAGAGGTTTGTAAATCTTAGTAATTGCTTCCTACTTATCAATTAATATATATATATATATATATATATATATATATATATATATATATATGTATATATAAGTGCTTACGACTTTACTCTTCCTAGCAACAGGGCATCAACATCAGTTCAAGTACAGTCAAAATAAATGAACTCTCTGAAATTCGAGGATGGCTCGACACCTTCTTAAAGACGGAGATCATTGACCCAAAAGGAGAGTTTCACTCGCAGGACCGAATAAAATTTTTAGTGACAAATAATGTTTTCTTACTATATCTGTATATATATATATATGTGTGTGTGTGTGTGTGTGTGTGTGTGTGTGTGTGTGTGTGTGTGTGTGTGTGTGTGTGTGATCGATATATGTGTTTCTGTGTATTTGCTTGTATCTGCTATCTGCATATTGTTTTCAGAGGGTATGGCTAGCATTTTCTAAGGCTAGCCGAAAAATTTAAATATATATATATATATATATATATATATATATATATACAGAGGGAACTATCACAGACGGTTTTCGGTATAAACCTTCTGTGAAGGCCTACTATCACAAACGGCTACCACCAACAACAATCTGTGATATATCAGATATCACAGACGGTTCATTTTACTAACCGTTTGTGATATGTCTCCAATCACGCATGATGGTACATATAACCGCTCGTGATAGCGACATATCACAGATGGTTTTTGGTCGTAGTCGTCTGTGATAGTAGGCCTTCACAGACGGTTTATACTACAAAATCGTCTGTGTTGTGATTTATCTCAGACGACTCACAAACCGTCTGTGATAACCGCCTGTTATCACAGACATATAAATTCAAACGGTTCAGAAATCGTCTATGATGACCCTTTCTGTAATAGTGAACTCACTTTAGACAAGCAATATGGGACTAATCCCACCACAACTCCACATGGGCTACCACACTAACGGACCGAGGTATTACAAGACCATGGCCAATGTTGGCCTCTACATAGCTTCACCTCTGCTGGTTGAAGCGCAAGTGTGTGTAGCTCGCAATGTCCTTGTTCAAAAGAAATATATATCAATATTATCAACACTAGAAGTTGAAATGATTTTCCCCTAGAAAAAGAGTAAATTGTTGTCACATAGAACGACCCAAGAGGGGAGGGGTGAATTGGGAATATTTTTAATTTTTTGGCCAAAACAGGGTTTCGCAATTAAGTAAATGAAAGACCTATTCTCTAACCCAAACTAGAGTGACTAAGGTTTACTAATGTGATCAAACAACTCTTACACAAATCTAGTAGAATTTTGTAACCTAAATCCAAACCTAAGCAAGTCTAATGATCTAGGAATGTAAAGGCAAGAAAGTAAATGAGGAAATGTAAAGAGAGCTAGAGAAACACCTAGCACAAGATTTTTTTTCCCGAGGTCTCTGAGACTCGATGGTCTCTCCTACTCCTTGTTGGAGCACTATCGCAAGAGTATCGCTCCTACTCGAATCCGCGTAAGGATCCAAGCACTCCACTCGTGGTAGTCCTTCTCCGCTCCTAATAGGTGGACTCCAAACCTTCACATCCTTACCGGGTCTTCTACAAATGCCTCCAATGGAAGCTCACCGAGAAACACCTAAGGTGTTTGTTTGAACCTAGCAAGCTTAAACAACTAAGAGTGATGCACTAATCTAGGCTAAACACTCATACCTCTCCAAAATGATGAACTTTGAGCTCTACAACTTCTCAAGTCTATAGAATGAACAATGGGGGTAGCTAGTGCAAATGGGTGGGTATTTGAGTGGTATAGTGCAAATACGAATGACAGCCATCGGATCTACAACATGCAGCTCGGATGCACGTGGGCGGAGCACCACAACGACTTAAGCCATTATGCGAAAACCCCTCGCTCGGCTTTACGAAATTTGTGAAACCACCCCAACCCCCCCCCCTCGTGCGCGCTTGGCCAGGTCTCCCTCGTTTGTTCCCAAATCCACTTGGTCCTCTCAGAGCCGCCGCCGCCGCCTGGAGGTCCCTCCTTCCCTTGCGCCGCTCCTCTCAGAGTCGTCGCCGCCTAGAGCCCTCTCCTTCCCTTGCGCCACTCCTCTCAGAGCCGCCTGTAATACTCCGTTCAATCCTAAGAATTATAATTGAATCTCAACCATTTTATTGGGATTTAAAATGAAATTTCAGAATTTCTATTAAAGGGTGATTAAATCTTGGGCCAAAGGCCCATAGCCTTGGCCCATTAGGGGCAGCCTATAACCCTAGATGTACTGTAGCACCCCCATGCTACAGTGCCGCCGCCATGCTACAGTACCTCCAGTGCTACAGTGCGTGCCCCCCTCCATTGCTACTGTCCAAGAAGAAGGGGGGAGGGAGAAGAAGCCTTCTAGTGCCGCCAACCAAAGAGAAAAGAGGAGGAAGAGAGGAGAAGAAGAGGAGAGGAGCTCTTTGCGGGGGAATTCAGCGATCTCCTGTGGTTTTACAAGGGTAAAGAATGATGTTCTTCGCTGTTTGATTAGTAGAAGATGTGAATTCGATTAGGACTGTTAGATCGATTTGCTGCTGTTAGAATTTCAGATCTGTCCAGTTTGTTGCGTGGTCTATTTCGGGTTCTTAGAGGTCGAATTTGAGATGTCCATCTCCTATAGTTTTGTAGGTATTGTTCTTAGCTTTCGGTGGCCGCCAAGAACACTGAATTCCGACATACGGATAAAAAATTATGATAGTTTCCGTATCTGCTGTCCAGAATCCTGACGAGAATAAACTGTCAAGATGTCTTTTAAAATATGAGTGTGTTAATGGAAAATTCAGGGTTTTCACCCAACTAAGTTATTGTGGGCCTTGGTATTAGCTTTTGATATTGATAAAGAACGCAAAGTTTGGTTTAGCCAATTAGAAGTTATGGCATTTACCGTGCTGCTGTCCAGAATTGCCGGTAGTTCTGACAGAAAGTGTTTGTTGCTCTTGTGGAGATTGATACATATAGAATTCGAGATTTCCACCAACTAGGTTGTTGTATATAATTTCATTACCTTTCAATCAAACTTGAGAACACCCCTTTTTGAGTTTTAGATCAAAAGTTATGCTATTTATACCGCTACTGTCCGTATAGACTTTCTGCTAGAATGTGGTTTAATTCAAGTATCGGGTATAATTTAGATGGTGGGATTAGGGTTATGAGTTAGGGCGATGCGAGTAGTGTCTTGATGAATTGGTTCTTATTGAGTAACTTTGGTTTAGGGGGTGAGGCACTAAGGTTAGCGGCTTCTTCGTTGCCTCCCAACGCATCGCAACGCTAAAGGCAAGTACAATGACTTATGTGTGATTTGTAAACCCCGGATGCTCGTTGATTGGTATGGTGTTATGTTGATGTGTGAGAAGCTTAAATGTTCATATGCCATCCACGGGAGTGGAATATCCACAGGAGTGGAGGTTATGGTAGACAAGAATGATATGATGATCATGTTCTTTGTGTACGCTCTTTCATATGTGTGGAAATGATATTAACCATTGTTCATAAAATTATTCATGCGATCATGTTCATGTTCCGTCCACGGGAGTGGAGCTCCACGGGAGTGGAGTCTAAAGTCCCATCAATTCCAGTATGGGCAAGTGAACTCCCACCATTCCAATGTGGGCAGTTTTGGACACCCGTATGAAACGTTCTTCATACGGTATTTTGGATCCCCGTATTTCGATAAATACGGGCTTAAGTGAACACCGACGGGTGTGTCACTTGCTATACCGGTATAAGCATGAGTGTAGTCCATCCAGTTCATGGCATCCATGCATTACAGTTCTTTCTTTCAGATATTTCTTATGTGCTATGTATCTACATGAAGTATGTTCTTGTAATCGTTGTACTTGCTGAGTCCCGGACTCACTCTTGTTTGTTGTTTTGTTTTAGGTGGCCGTTCATGATGACTCTATCGGGAGGGAGTAGACTTGCACTAAACACACATCACCATATTCCAGTTTCAATAATAGAACTTGGTTGAATTCCTTTATTTGTTTAGAGATAAACTGTAATAATTGAGGCGACATGCGGGTGATGTCTCCTGTTTGGTTATGGATGTTTATTTTTCACTGTGGTACTTGACCTGCATAGGTTCAGATTATATTTGTGCGATTATGCCTTTTGAGCGATTCTCCTTCCATTCGTTATAACTTGGATTATTGCTTCAATTCTCATGATTATGGTTGTATGTTAGAGATTTTAGGGTGACATCTTGGCTTCCAAATAGCCAGGGTGTTACAGTTGGTATCAGAGCGGGCTTTAGGTCCGTGGTAATTAAGTTATTAATATGACACACTGTGCACAGTAGGTGGGGTTTGGGTAATCCATCGTATTCGTATTTCTAGTGGTGTGTTTCATCATGTTGAACTGTTCTTGAATTGCTTCTGTACTATCATTCTTGTTGTTAACTGCGGATCTGCTATGATATTCTATATCTATGAACTAATACTATGATTGTCATGAGATGATCATGTATATTCATAATTAAGTATTTTGGTGAAGCGTGTTGTTAACGGATGTTAAGAAGTTGAGGTCGTGGTTGTTGCTCTGGGATTCACCAGGGTACACCACCGTTCGTGATATGTGGACAGGGGAGTAGATACCCCGAGTACCAAAGTTAGAGGTGTTTAGCGTGAGTTGCTTTAGAAAGTTGTTCTCTTCTTTGATTTTTGAATTTTGTTCAATTCTTGTCCTGTGGAGGTTGAACTTTTCTTGAGTTTTTGCTTACATTTCAACCGATGAGTTTTCATTAGTCATTCTTGGCTTTATAATATGAATACTTGTTCTCCTGACTGCTGGTCTATTGTTGTTTTTGTGTGAACGTCGGTTATTAGCAAGATTAAACTTTTCATGGGAGTTATACACATATTGTTGGGAAATATGACTCCTTTATTCGATTAGTATTTCAGATACTACAAGTTTTCTGTTGCAAGTGCTTTAACATGTGAAAGCTTTGACTTTATCTATTTCTTTTAGTTTACCTCGAGCGTTGAGGTTTAACGTCTCTCTTTTGCTTAATGAAGGTGTTAGAATCCTTTTATGATGTCTTATCATGCTTAAAAAAATGAGAAGTTATAACTAAACGAATAAACTGCTATGATGTGGGTTACCAAGTTGGGTTTTTAGCATGGTGCAAATCAATTATTCTTAACTACCATCCATGAAAGTGAAATTTATTAATTTGAAATGTCCTTGTATTTGATACATGGTGTATGTTAAATAAAGACTGTCCATATCCATTCATAACCTATAGATCTTACATAAGAGCTAGATTTATCTATTTCCTGGTATGCTAAAATTGTTGAAACTTGTATAAAGTACCAGATGGGTGCTGGTGTATCGATTCATGAAACCTTGTTTATAGGAAATTATGTTAGTGGATCTTTAATCATGTTTTGAAATGATTTCTGAACAAAGGTGAAATGTGAATCTATGTTATATATGGTTATGTGATTGCAAATGGAATTAGTACCGTATGTACACACATGATTAGTACAATCATCAATTGTTAATGAGCACTGAAGATGGTGTTGAGCAACACCAACAGTTGAGTAGATGAATTTCGTAAGTAGTCTTTGATAGCGTGCTTGTGATATTGTTATTGCTTAGCACAACCTTGTTATAAACTTATAATAAATTTGTTTCAACCTTGTGGTTTGTGTTTTCTTTGGGAAGCTTTAGGATTGAGTAATAAAGTTTGATGATTCTTGGTACTAATATATGTTGTCGATGCTATTAAATTGTCAAAATGTGAGAATGAGGTTAATTCTCGTAGTAATTTGATCACCCATGGTGATATTTTCTAAATGATCAAATTTCAAGTTTTGTGTTCATGATCTTTTGGGGGTTCAGGCTTTATGTGGTAAATGAAGTTTATCGAGTAGCGATATGTTGCAAAGTTATAATGGTTCTTCAGTGATGCAAGTGCTTTGATATTGAATACTTGTTTGTTCTTATCTCATAAGGTTTGATATTCTCTTCTTGTGAGGCCTATGCTTTCAATCGTGGACTCCACTTATGTTCTATGAGTTCATTGCATAATTGGTTTTTCCTTGGTCCCGTGTTCAGTCAGCAGTGGTAGAGGAGTTTTCTAGTTGGTGAAAATCGTTTCCATTTGTCTCTTCTTTTGAGAAAGAATCAACCCATTCTTTCCACGTGGGTCTTTCGAAGTGTTTTCTAATTGTTGTTGTGAAATTGATGTTAATACACTAGTAATTTGATCGCCTTTGGTGATATCGTTTAGATGAGAATATTTCAAGTTAAGCTTTCGTGATATTTTGGAGCTCATGAATCATCTGGTAGCTGAAATTATTTTAAATAAATTAAGGTATTGGATTGTCTTGTTGCTTCTTAAGAGATTTGTGTGATTTAATTTTAAAGGCTCTTTGGTCTGAGTTGGCAACGTGAGGTTGCAATCAAAGAAGTTATATTGGTTCCTTTAAGAGGAGAATAATCTGCATGTTTTTTGTGAAATTCCGTAAATAAAAATGTTTCAAGTTGGGTGGCTGAGATCATTTGGGTCCAATGTTTCTTGTGTAGTTGAACTGTTCCGAGCAAATATGACGTGTTGAAGAATTGTATTTGGGTCTTAATTAGTTCTTGTAGTTTGGACTAAAGACCTTATCTTGATTCGTTGCGCAAAGTGTTGCTAGTCAAAGGATTGATTTCAAGTGTTAAAGGAAAGAGTGCGAGGAGTATTTGAGTCCAGCTTTGTGACTTGTGGTTATTTGAATCGTTCCTAAACTTTCGCTCTTCCCGCTCAAGAGATGTCGAGTTTCAATCGCAATTTTTTTTCTTATTGGCTGTTTTTGCTATTCTCTTTTGAGGGATGTGTGCCCTCAACTGCGAACTCAACTTTCGTTTTCAATATCACCATTCTCGAGTAATTCTTTTGGTTTTGTGTCATTTGTGAGGAGCAACGTTTTCTTGTGTGAGGAAACTTGTCCTTATTCGTCTCTTTCTTTTGAGAAAGGATCAACGCTTTAGTGTTGCAAAGTTTGACAAAGTGTAATTTTGGCAACTATTGGTGGTGGATAAGAAATTGTAATGGTGAGATTTTGCTACCAAGCTATTGGAGGAGTAGTAGAAGTTGAATTGGTTTTGATCTGCACTCTTAGAAAAATTTGATTCACATGGAATGTTTGGCTTCAAGTAAATCAATTGTGTTACGATCGAGTAGAACCTATGGTATAGTAAAATTCCAAAACTTCAGTTCATGTTGAAAGGTTGGGGATTATCGAAGGTATGGAAACCGTGATTAATTTTATAGAGTAACGCAATTGGAAAGTATTATGAGTTTGTGTGGGTGATTTGATGATGTCAATGAGTGAGTATGTTAGAATTGTGGGCATGTTCGAGATTTAATCTGACGATTTCTCTATCTGTTATAAGAAAAGTTCGTTGTAGATGTCTTGGAGATTAAATTTGGGCTTTGTATTTTTATACTAGACCTTTGGTTGCCCAATGATGGTGTGTAGAGAAAATTGATTAATGGTGTTTCTAGAGCAGTGGAATGATCTTTGATAGAACTCTTCTGATGTAGTACGTGAGTGTGTGTATTGAGGATTCTGAGATGTTATTCTTGAGAATTGGAGGTGATGGGATTGCGTGGGTTTTTTAGGTGCTTTGGTGCCTTCTATCAAATTAATTAGATGGTGGGATTAGGGTTATGAGTTAGGGCGATGCGAGTAGTGTCTTGATGACTTGGTTCTTATTGAGTAACTTTGGTGTAGGGGGTGAGGCACTAAGGTTAGCGGCTTCTTCGTTGCCTCCCAACGCATCGCAACGCTAAAGGCAAGTACAATGACTTATGTGTGATTTGTAAATCTCGGATGCTCGTTGATTGGTTTGGTGTTATGTTGATGTGTGAGAAGCTTAAATGTTCATATACCATCCACGGGAGTGGAATATCCACGGGAGTGGAGGTTATGGTAGACAAGAATGATATGATGATCATGTTCTTTGTGTACGCTCTTTCATATGTGTGGAAATGATATTAACCATTGTTCATAAAATTATTCATGCGATCATGTTCATGTTCCGTCCAGGGGAGTGGAGTCTAAAGTCTCATCAATTCCAGTATGGGCAAGTGAAGTCCCACCATTCCAATGTAGGCAGTTTTGGACACCCGTATGAAACGTTCTTCATACGATATTTTGGATCCCCGTATTTCGATAAATACGGGCTTAAGTGAACACCGACGGTGTGTCACTTGCTATACCGTATAAGCACGAGTGCAATCCATCCAGCTTCATGGCATCCATGCATTACGTTCTTTCTTTCAGATATTTTTATGTGCTATGTATCTACATGAAGTATGTTCTTGTAATCGTTGTACTTGCCGAGTCCCTGACTCACTCTTGTTTGTTGTTTTATTTTAGGTGGCCGCTCATGATGACTCTATCGGGAGGAGTAGACTTGCACTAAACACACATCACCATATTCCGTTTCAATAATAGAACTTGGTTGAATTCCTTTATTTGTTTAGAGATAAATCAGATAATTGAGGCGACATGCGGGTGATGTCTCCTGTTTGGTTATGAATGTTTATTTTCCGCTGTGGTACTTGACCTGCATAGGTTCAGATTATATTTGTGCGATTATGCCTTTTGAGAGATTCTCCTTCCATTCGTTATAACTTGGATTATTGCTTCAATTCTCATGATTATGGTTGTATGTTAGAGATTTTAGGGTGACATCTTGGCTTCCAAATAGCCAGGGTGTTACACCGCCGCCGCCTGGAGCCGCCCTCCTTCCCTTGTTGGGCCAATGGCGCACGAGTAAGCAGGAGGACGCGGGCCAGCAGTGGTGGCGCAGGAGCCGAGGATGGCCACAGCACGGGCTTGTGGCCAACGGAGAGGGAGCGTGTGGGGCCGAGTGCTGGGCTGACGACTGCACCCTAGGAAGGTGGCGCCAGGGGAGCCGGAGGGGAGCAGCCGGGTCAAGCCAATGGCGCATAGGCGAGCAGGAGGACGCAGGCCGTAGGTGGCGACGCAGGAGTCGAGGATGGCCACGGCGCGGGCTCGTGGTCGATGGAGAAGGAGCATGTGGGGCCGTGTTGGGCCGGTGGCTGCACCCTAGGAAGGTGGCGCTAGGGGAGTAGGGGCGGCGGCGCCATGGAGCAGGAGGAGAGGAAGAAGGGGAGAAGGAGTTGGAGAAGAAGCAAATGAGGATGGGGTTGTGTGGGGGCAGCGCGGGGTTGGTTTCAGCAAAGTGCAAAGCCGCGCCGGGGGGTTTCACATAATGGCTTAAGTGGCTGTGGTGCTCCGCCCACCTGCATCCGAGCCGCATGTTGTAGATTCGATGGTTGTCATTTGCATTTGCACTGTACCACTCAAATACCCATTTGCACTATATATATATATATATCCCATGAAGTGTGCTTTTATGCACCTAGAGCCTAGAGGGACCATCCATAGGCTAGGCGGACCAGAGGAGGCCGACTAGAGGGGGGTGAATAGGCGTTTCTAAAAACTTCTATGGGCTAAAACCGATTTCTAATGCGAAAGCTAATACAAATACGGTTTTGCACAGTTAAAGCCTAAATCAACTAGGTTCAACTAAGTGCACCAACAATACAAGTCAAATAATGAATATTGCAATTAAGCAAAGACTTGTAAGCTATTCAAATTAAGCAATGTAAATAGTACAAAGCATGGCAAGCGTTCATACATAATGAATAAGCAATTTAATACAAGAAATATAAATTGCACAATATAAAGCAATAGAATGCAAACTACAAAAGACACGGTGATGTTTTACCGTGGTGATCGGAGACTTGCCGGTCTCCCCTAATCCACGTTGAGGGAAGTCCAAACCAATTGGACCGGCTCCACAAATTAAGCCTTCCTCAGAGGTAACCAATATCTCGCTCCACTAGGGTTGCTCTTACTCCACTCCGGAGATGGCGAGCACCAAGCCACTCACAAACACCGAGCCTTCTCACAAGCTTCACTTGAGAAGATCACCAGACCACGACGCCACCACGCCGTCTAGGTGTCGACAAACACCAAGAGTAACAAGTCTACAACTTCCACTTAAACCAATCAAGTGTCTAAACTCAAGTGGATACACAATCCACTACCTAAGGCAACACATGCACTTAGGGTTTGCTCTCTAACCACACTAAGTGCAACACATGCACAAATACTAGAGAAGGCTTGCTCTTAGCTCTAGAGAATATATAATGGAACCAGCTCACTTCCCTTATACGGCCAAGGTGGGTATATATAGTCCATACACATAAACTGTCCATTGGAAGCAAGGATCAGCACAGTAACGGCTATAAAACTAGCCATTGGAGAGGGTACGGTACTACCGCCAACTAATACGTGGTAGTTCCGATAATCGGTAGTTCTGCTCAACACATTGCGGTACTACCGCAAGACTGAGAGAGCAACACATGCTCAAAATCGTGGCTAAGGGCCAAAAAGCACATGTTCTGGAATTTACGTACCGCTAGCATATGAACGATAGTTCCGCAAGTCCGGTCATACCGCGCACAAAGCGCCAGTACTATCGTGCTTCTAAGAGAGCAGCAAATGCTTTTCTGGAAAACACGTACCGTCACAAAGGCACCGGTATTACCGTAAGCACAAGAGCGACCAGACACAAAGTCCGATCGAACCAAAGAATCAAACAAGTCCTGAACGAACTCCGGTAGTTCCGCCCAAATCAATGTTGGTACTACCACACCACCTTAGAGCAACTCATGCTCAACATGTGCGGTAGTTCCGCCAAGGAACCACCGGTCATATCGCACAACGGTAGTTTCGCGCAACACATGTCGGTACTACCGACAGACCTGAGACAAGCACAAACTGGCTTTCAACAGAACAACTCAATTGCAAAACACGTTTGTCAATTGATGCCAGATGCACACAGGGCATGAAGGCAAGATTCTAACAAGTTGCAAAACACATTTGCCAACTTTTAGAGTCAAAGCCACAACTAAAAGGTACATGGACTTAAGACATTTGCAAAACACATTTGCAAACTAAAGTCCCATGCTTACAAGGAACAAACATGAGCCTTACTTATTTGCAAAACACATTTGCAAACAAATAGCTTCATGCTACAAGGATAAGGTGCATGGATTTAAACCATTTGCAAAACATATTTGCAAACTAAAGTCACATGCTACAGGGATTAACCATGAGCCTCGATCATTTGCAAAACACATTCGCAAATATAGACAACATGTTGAGATGAGCTAGAGCAAACACAATGAGCTATCAACACATGACAAACTCAAGCTACTAGTCAAAGACCCCTCTTAATAGTACGTCAACCTATACTAGTAATCTGGTCTCCCAACCAAACACCGAGACTGGTAAAAACTAGGAACACATCCTTAGCCCTAACTAGTCATACCTTTGCCTTGAGCATACACTTGAAGCTTGATGACGCACATTCTCACTTCAAGTCCGGGTTCTTGACTTGACAATCAACACATGATGATTTTCTTTACTTCGAGATCTTGACTTGATACCCATCAACATATGATGACATCCTTCATTGACTTGATGATCAACTCATGATCATCTCATTTCTGAGCTTGATGTGCATCAATACATAATGCATCCTCTATTCCAAACTCTTCATCTTCAATATCATCAACACATGATGATCTTGATTACTTCGGATCTTGTCTTGAACCTCATCGACATATGATGATTTCCTTCATCCCGAATCTTGATATGATGACAATCAACACATGATGTCATCCGTAGTCCTCAACCACATGGAATCTAACCTATTTATCCAACTTAAGGAAAATATTAGTTCCACAATATGATTGTCATTAATTACTACAGCATACCATTAACTCATAATGGTTTGGACAAGATACCATAATCTTTCCCTCTTTGATAATTGATGATAATTACTTTAATAGCAAATAATTGAATAGAGATAAACATGAGTATATATCAGCTACACAAGTTTTATATATACTCACGTATAAGTATATATGAACTACACAAGTTATATATACTAAGAGTATATACGAACTACACAAGTTGTATATACTAAATATGAGTGTATACGAACTACACAAGTTGTATATACTCATATGAATATATTAACTACACAAGTCAAATTTATTCAAGGATAGATGAGCATATATGAACTACACAAGTTAAATATATTTAAGAATATGTTTCAAAGTAAAGATCCTTAATATATGTAGTTGAAGGAATATGAATCAATACCAATGAAACCACAAAATATAGAGTGAACTCCCTAAATATGTGCATACACAAATATATAATGAAAACATATGCGCATATCCAAGTTAACTTTTTTGGTGGAGTTTAACCTATATTTTGGATCCGAGGAAAGCAACAAGATATAATAATATGAAGTTGAATGCATACCTCTTTGATCTTTAAATCCAATTGAGACTAAACAATAGATAATCAATAGAATTGTTAGTATCACAAATAGATTTGTCATTAATGATTACATACCTGTTTGGATTTTTGCTTTTATATTCAAGCTGAGACTGTTTGGATTTTTGCTTTTATATCCAAACTGATACTAAACATGATATAGTAATAAGAGTGTTAGTCTCACAAGTGCATTTGTCATTAATCACCAAAATACTCTATTAACACATAATAGCGGGTCTAGATCCTTCAACCATCCTTTTACAACTAGCCGTTAGATTGTGAATTAGTCTAGGAAAAATTAGTCCACCCCAGGCTAGACCATCCTTCTGGGACCAGAGACAAAAACAACCACTTCTAAATTGGTCCTCCTCAAATTAGTCCACCCATGGCCGGACCATCCTCCTAGGACTTGAGAGAAACAAGGCACTTCCAAATTGGTCCATCTTAAATTAGTCCACATCTGGCCAAATTATCCTTCTAGGACCCGATACTACACTTGAAGTTACAAATTGGTCCACCTCAAATAGTCCATCATCTCCTGGACCTTCCACCAACTAGGAACTAAATTGGTCCTCAACAGGCTTCTTCAAGAAAGATATTCATCAACTCTATGGAATCACCCATGACATACTAAAGAGAGTAGAAACCTAGAGTGCATCACACCTAGTTACCTAACCTCATTTAGCTCAAGCTACTAACCTCCAACCCCTCTTAATAATATGGTAAAGCAAAAATAAGACCTAAACTACTCAACTCGATCCGTACTCAACTTCTCGTATCGACAAAACCTAGAAAAACTCCTTAACCTTCAAATATACCTTTGTCTTGCGCAATCCTCACTTGGGGGGTCATTTCCTCGTATCAATCGCTCATTTTCCATCATCGGAACCTAACACTTAATCATCTCAATAGAATTGTTAGTCTGATGATTCGGTTGTCATTAACCACCAAAACTCGAATTAGGAGCGCCCTAGATGCTTACAATCTTATATTTTAGAATTAACACGGTGCAACTAACAGTATAACGGAATGAGAATGTTCATATCCTCATGATAATAAAACTGACGTGCAGGATGAAAATGGTTATAGTCTGGTTTCCAACTTAGACCATTGGCTACAGTGTGAACTGATTGGGACAAGAGCAACACTTCCACATTGGAAGGAAGATGTATACATAGAATAATGTTATTATTCATTTCTTGCCATTTCTGCAACCCAATGCTATAATCTTAGGTTATATCACAATCACATATTAGTACAAGCACTGTGCATACAAAAGTCAAAGCTAACACATACTTAGAAATATTTATCAGAGAACTTGACAACACCCTAAAAAAAGACTAGCCAATCGTTCTAACGTCGACATCATGGACTAACTGATGTTGGGAAGTCAAGACTCCTTTTTCTCCCTGGTTTTCTTTCCATGCGCAAAATCTCTAAAGTTTGTCAGTTGCAATCTCATCGTCCTCAGGACCTCAAGTCTGGCAAGAAAAATAATAGAAAAATGCAACAAGCGACGAGCATATAAGACGAGAAGAGAATACAATTTGACTTGGAAATTTTTGGCTGCTTTAGTTTGAGACCACAGAACACAGGCAAGAATATCTGGGACGGCGTGTGCCACAGCCACAAATGAACAACGCCCAATGTGTTTCTTGTGTGATTGTGCTGAAAACACTGGTCAAATAAAGCGACACTGCGACAACTAAGAAAAGGAATCGATTTTAGCGCAAGGATTAGCTAACATTTCTTCTGCTCTGCCTACCATTCAGTGAGAGATGTACTGGCTGTCTTCTCTAATTGCGAGTAATGATAGAAACAGCATCTTGCTAAGGCATGATTTTCTTCAGCACATAGCCATCCCAGAAAAATAGAAGTGTGACGCTTGGCTTGAGGCGGCGTCGACCGCCCAACCCACCCGGGCTCGAGAGGTAGGGTACTTCTTTTTCTTTAATGTGGATCGGATAGAGAAAATTCTAGACATCAAAAAAAAAAAAGTGTGTGCGTGTTACTATATAAATGGTATGGTACTCCTGGGAGTACGTACTCCCATCTCTCATATACCACTTAAATCGTATGATGATACCTCTTTATCTATTTGAGCATACTCCAATAATGATTATAAGATACCCCAAAGTGAGTTCTATAAAAAAATTTCATTAAATTTCACTTTTTATAGCGAAATTTGTGTATATACTTCTTTTATATATGAAAAAGGGTATATAGCAAAAAACAAAAGGCCCTAATAAAAAAAAATCAATTAAGTCACATTAGAGTATCTTATAATTAGTATTTAAGTATACTGAAAATGATAAAGAAGTATAATATATGTGTTTAAGTGGTATATTGCAAGTGGGAGTACATACTCCCAAGAGTACTAAACGTGTGTCCTATATATATATATATATATATATATATATATATATATATATATATATATATATATATATATATATATATATATTACCGCATCAGAATTAGCTCTTGATAAGCATTGAGATTCAACCGAACAGTCTGTCAAAAAGAGATGTTACCTTTCAACTTACAGGTTGCATGTTCCAATTAGAAGTGTTCTACAAATATGTATTTGTAATGCCAAGGTAAACCATAGATATACTTTCAAATCCACAACTCAAGCAACAGCTTAAATTATGACTACACAAGTGTGGAAGAATGCAGATACTATTGATGTATAAAAACTGCAAAAAGCACAAGAGAATGGCATTTTTCTCTACCCTTTATTTACATAGTACATCAAATGCTCTCGCTATTAAAAGCTGAGGTTTATTTCCTTTAACAATGTGATCCATTATATACATGGGTATAGCTATAGAAGTAAGGTGAAGTTGTTCGCAACAAATTGGTGCTGCTGAAGGGCTACTGCTTCTACATAACCACTACATGCACTAACAGGCAAGTTAGATCATTAGACAACAAACTGCATTAGGTTAAATGTGTGTGCCCCTCGGCTCAAAAACTCCTCGGGGCAGTTGGACGTTTCGGTTCTCTACATGAATCTGTTTTACTTTCGTTCGCCAGGGGCAGCAGGGCTCAGAGACATCTCAATTTCCTCAAGAGAACGTCCTTTTGTCTCAACTATGAAATTGTAGGCGAAAAGTGCTGACAATAAGGAGACCCCACCGAAGCCTGCATAGACTGCTCCAACGCCAAACTTCTTCACAAGCTCCAGGAAATATAGCCCCACCAGAAAATTACATATCTGACGAACATAAAATCCATAAGTACAGAGGTAGACAGGACAGTACTTATAAACTACATCTCTTGATAGAAAGTGGAAATGTAGACTGCAAACAAACTACACAAGGAGTGTTGTGAGGTGATCATATACAGTTGGAAAGTGCATACCCAATGTACAGTGAAGCTGAGGCCCATAACTTTTGAGCGTGTCCGAGCACCACTCAGTTCTGGTATGATGATTCCTGTAACTGGCCCAGCACCTAGTGCAAAAGTAAAAATGTACCTGAAAATGTAAACATAAACTTTCTGTAAACATGGATTAACAAATTTCAGAATTACTAACTGTTTTTATAAACACAGATGCATAACTGAGGCTTGTAACCAAGACTAATCATTTGTTACATCATGCAGCCAAGTATATATATGTAGAAGAGAATCCTTTATGGTATTTGTGAGCAGTGTAAATTAAATGGCTTATAAACATTGAGAAATCATAACATGTGTAATTTCCCGAAATCTAAGTAAGCCTTTTGCTTCACAGAAATCAGAAATAGATGACCTCAAAGCGAAGGGTTTATACTCAGAACACCCTTTTCAGTAGCCTCTGTAAAAAAACAGCTATCACGCTCAATATACAAAATAATGTTTTTAGTAATTGACTCAAGTCATTGCATTGTAACAAGGACTGCTCACATGCTAAATTGCTGGGCAAAATCATATCATCGCGAGTGGAATGAAGGATATGCTAGAGAAAAATAAGGTAGAAGTACATACAAAAGAGTTCCAGTAATTGACAGGCTGTGCTTAACTCCTTCATCAAGGGGGAAGCTGATAGCATATACTACAAGGAACATTGCAATTGCCTGCAAAAAGACCGAAAACTGGCATTAGATTTTGTTAAGGACAAGAGCAGTATAGGTGCAAGTACCACACCGATATTGCCAGTTTGCCAAAATGTCAGGACAATCATATTGATAGAAATTCGCTCGGAAAAAAATCACATTGAAAGAAATAGTATACTCACCATAAACTCTCTCTTAAAAAGAAAATGCAGAATTTTTGCAAATAATTAAATGATTGTAGTAGGACTTCCTGAAAAGTATTATAATAGAAATGCTGCATACCATTCCAAGATAGCTCCCTATCAAAAGTCTCTTTCGTCCTTGCTTATCCATCAAATTTGAAGCAACAATTGCCCCTAATATCCAAAACATGGTTCGCAAGTTTATGAATAAGCTACCACAGAGAAGAACATAAATAACCGAGTTTGACTAACCTCCAAAGTTGGTTATTCCAACATATAAGCTCGCCAAAATACCACTGGTAATACCAACATCACGGAATGTTAATGATGAAAAATAAAGAACACCATTTATTCCAGCAAACTGTTGCAGAAAGAAAAGGGACCCTCCAATCAATGCAACTGCATATACATTAGAGAATAAGTAATTAATATCATGAAGAAAAATCACAATAATACATAGAAAAGTGACAAGTATCTCCAAGTAAGGACTTTGCCTCTCCTTTACAAAAGATATGTGGCTACAAAAGGGTATTTGTGTTTAAGGGTGTGTAGTGTGCACAAAAGAGATAGAAAACCTTAGGAGTCAGGGCAGCTTGTTTCTTAGATTAATCTGCTAAGAACCTCTACAGCAAAACACCTGAATGACTGAACATTTTTTAAGCAGTAAATACCACTGACAAAACTGCAGAAAATATTAGATAATATTTGGGGGAAGAAGCTAAAAACCCTAAAACAGGAAAAACTGCAGAAACATATCCAAATGATAGTGCAAAAAATAAATGTCCAAAATACTACTACAGCATGTCTCAGTAATGACTCATAAAACGTAAAAGGAAAATTTGCAACCAGTGCCCAGAAGAAGTCATCATGTATTAAGTATGGACATGTCATGAACTTGACAGAGCACACACACACATGCATAGACAGTTTAGAACTTATGTGCAGCACATGCAGTCATGCATAGGCACAGGTACATGCACATTCATACCCTACATGCATGAGCCGGCATGTTCATGCACACATCCAAACATGTACCTTGTCATTGTAGTTCATGTTAAGGGAAATACCACAAATGATATGATGACTCTAACCAGCAGAAATGAGCAAAAAGAACAGAAAAAAGAAAGAATATATCGTGGAAAAGGAAACAACCTCTACTGTGGGGTTCCACCAGAAGTTCTGACCAGCTAGCCTGTGAATCATCGTTTACAACAACAGATTTGATCTCTTCCATGGACTTATCAACTTCGGAAGCTCCCCAAAGACTTTCTATAACTTTTCTGGCATCATCTAATCTTCCAACCTACATGATGGAGTACACTAATACAGAGAAGGGTCTTCGTTGACAAAATGAAACTCTCAGCTAAGTATTAAAGGCACCTTGGCAAGCCAACGGGGACTCTCAACGGCAAATTGCATTCCAACAACAATAAGAACACCAGGGACACATGCGGCATAAAGCATTGTTCGCCACCTATGGCCAGAAACAAAAAATCTTAAGCAACACATGAATAATCTATTAAATATATAATGCATCTCGTTAGCAATTCCTAGTTCACAAAGCTTAACAAAAATGTTAAAGTGTTCAAAATTGAGGAGTTTGTTCAAGAATGTGCACTTAATATGAAGAAATTTGAGGCTTAGTAGTCAACACTATAAAATTGGGCTCTTGTACCTGTGCAATAGTCTTCATATGTCCATGATTTATTTCAAAATTTTATTATCATGTCTTGGTTCTATTCTTCTATGCAATCAAGTGATATATGAACAAAAAGGTTATGCATCTGTTTTGATCAATATGTGTTGTTAATTCGTTCCATGATCATGGCACTGCAATAAATGTAAACAAATGATGACTTACATAATTAACAGTGCAGAAATGCCAACGAGAGTCGAGAGATGCCTCACCAATGTGGATCGCTTTCCGAAGGTATCCCCAAGGAAAGTGCAGCAATTATTCCTAAACATGTTCCAATTTGACACAGAGTGCCCAAAGAACCCCTGTATTTTGTTGGAGCAACCTAGAATGTAGCATGTAAAAACAGTGTGAAGCTTGATATAGAGATATTAAAAAAAATCAAAATAGGAGAATTGGGCATAGACTAATGATAGCGCATAATATTGATAATCAATTCTGAAATAACAAATTTCTGAAGTGTACCTCAGAGATATATAGTGGAACAAGCACAGTATTTACGCCAATTCCAATGCCAACGAGAAACCTCCCAAAAAGCATCTCATCCAACGAGTCTGCCTGTGCACTGTATGATTGTTTTAGGCATAACAAATGATAATTTATAAATGAACAAGCTAGGAAAAATTGAATTTGATGTCAACTTCTATACAACTTTGTTACTACACCGATCAGAGAAACTCCGTAAAGTTAGGAATATAAAAAGGAGTGAAACCAAGTACCTCAAAAGAGCCCCAAGAATCAATGGAATACTGTCAATCTGAAGTGTCCTTTTACAACCAAAATTATCAACTAGCCCAGCTGAGCCTAAACTCCCAAAAAACGCCAACAATGAATATGCTGACCACAAGACCTTGGAGAAACGGATTTCCTTGAAAACCAAGCTCTCGTGCGATATCCTCTATTGGACCATTCATGACCCTGCAACCATATCATTCACTGAGACTTCACTCAGATGTTCAAGAAAGATATCAGTAACAAAAACTGAACACTGCATTGCATGGTGTATCCCATTAAACAGTCGAAGATAAATAATTCAGGGTACATTCCAAGTACAATGTTCACATATCAATTGGCATTGTTCAGCTGGTACTGCAGTATAACTAGTACTACATGTCAGTTAAATTTTGCCATTTAAATCTATTACATGTCACGTACACGAATTAGGTGGCCCTGAACCTAAGAGGCGCGACCATACCAAGGCCGGCAGCCGCACCACAAGGACAGGGATAGAGGAGATACTAGGAACTCTTGATATATTTCTTAGTTGATCCAAGAATGTACAATGTTGTCCCTATTATAGGGATGACTCGACTTAAACCATAAGAAACAATCTCTATTTCTAAGAAAACATATCTCTAATAGATGAAATATATCTATAAAGGAGTAAACTCAACTAACAAGAAAACTAACTATTTTTATCTCTATTTCCCAACTACTAGCGCACCCATGGGTCCGGCATGAACAGTGCCAGTTGCTATAGTATTTATGCGCGTGCCAACTTGTGCCCCGCTTGATGGTCTAGCCCACGCCCATCACATTACACCCCTCCCAGACATGCAGCTCGTCCCTGAGTTGCTTAGGTGGGGGCCACGGTTGCAACCCAAGTAGGCCCCACGTTGATGAAAGGTTGCAGTGTCGGCACCCTTTTGCTTTGGGCTCACGCATACGAGTGCCACATGCAAGTAGCAGCACCGGCGGTACCTCCATGGTGCCCTTGGCGTTTGTCCGGGTCGACGGGCGGTTCCTTCCCGATCAGACCGCCTGGCTCAGGCGGGTCCTCCCCGGTCGGACCGCTTGACGACGCCCTCCACACCCGACTGTCCAAAAGCATCTTGCCCGCGCCGCTGGTGGTGGTTGTCGATGTATCGATTGGGGCAGATTGCTGCAGCGCCACGACTGGCTCCGGCGACGTCGCCCATGTAGATAGCAACAGCGGAGCCAGTGGCAGCGCCACGACTTGCAGCGGCACACGTTACCTCCAACAGCTCCTTCATCCGGGCCACTGATTTATCCATCGCGACCATGTTGGTGGCCTTGATGTCGTCGAGGGCGATAATGAGACCGGTGAGCGAGGCCCCCATCTTAGCATTGTTGGACTTCAACTCGGCGTAGGTAGATGTTGCATTGGAAGCCATGGTGAGTGGCTCTGATACCACGTTGTCACGTACACGAATTAGGTGGCCCTAAACCCAAGAGGCGCGACCATGCCAAGGCCAGCAGTTGCACCCCAAGGGCCAGGGATAGAGGATATACTAGGAACTCTTGATATATTTCTTAGTTGATCCAAGAAGATACAATGTTGTCCCTTTTATAAAGATTGCTCGACTTGAACCATAAAAAACAATCTCTATTTGTAAAGAAATATGTCTCTAATGGATGGAATATATCTATAAGGAAGTAAACCCAACTGACAAGAAAACTAACTATTGTTATCTCTATTTCCCAACTACTAATACACCCTGGGTCTGTGAACTAACAAAGCTTGCAGCTTGCAACAAGATACCACTAACAAGATTCATGCACGCGCTTGTCCCCACTTGATGGTCTAGCCCGCACCCATGACATTACATTATTAAAACGATAGAAAAGAAACAACCATATTCGCTCTTAAGGGCTAGAAAATCCTATATTAATCAGAGAAAATTAGTTGGAATTAATCCTTCCTATAATAGTTTTTGTTCAATCAGAGTTTGAGTCAGAGTCTGTTAGAGTAGTCAGTGTAACCGAGTCGTTCGTAGAAATCAACTCATCTCCGAGTTGTATTGTCCGAGTCTGATGTTGAGTCTTCATACTCAGCCTATATACGTCGCCATTGAGTCTTGTATCGATAAGAAGTTGGGAGTTGAGAAAAGCAATAGAAAACAAAAAGAGGAGCAATTGCTCTCGAAACCAATCACGTGTTTCTGTTCATTTCGAGCACTGTTCATTACGAGTATTGTTCATTACGAGTGCTATACATCGAGTACTGTTCAGGAGCTACAACCACACCTGGTTGTAGAAGGAGTTACGACCACACCTGATCGTAGAAGAGGCTACGACCATACCTGGTCATAGAAGGAGCTATGACTGCACCTGGTCGTAGAAGGCTACGACTGCACGTAGTCGTAGAATGTGGTTTCAACTTCACATGGTATCAGAGCGTTGTATGAAAATCGGTCCTCCGACTCTATAGAAGAAGAGACCGATGGCTCTCAACGGATCTTCGTCGACAACGAAGGATGGCCCAAATTCGCTACCATACCCAGTTCTCACTTCAGAGAACTACCCGGCTTGGGCTATGAAGATGCGAGTCAATATGTGTGCCCAGGTAGTTTGGGACGCAATAGCCGATCCGGTCGACTCTAAAGGAAAGATCGATCTAAAAGGAAAGGCTATGGAAGTCGACTTGAAGACTAATCAAACGGCGTTGGCGCTGATCTATGCTGTATACCCGACTCGATGCTCAATCAACTTGTCGGAAAGATACAGCTTGGGAGGCCTGGGTTGCTCTTCACACTATGCACGAAGGTGTGGATCGTGTGAAGAAAGTTCATCTCCAAACTCTCTGAGGGGAGTATGAGGCATTGCATATGGGCGAAACTCAAACAGTAGATGAGTTCGTAGGAAAATTGACAGCGGTGGTCAATGAACTTCGAGCTCTTGGTGATAAATTGGAGGAAATTGAGGTGGTCGAGAAATACTTGCGTGTATTACCCGAGAGGTATGTGCCTGTGGTTACAACTCTCTTGTATTCCAATGATCTTGAGAGCATGAAGCTGGAAGAGGTGACTGGGTCTCTTAAAGCACATGATGGGCTACTGAAAGGCTGCAAAGCTCGCAACGATCAAGTCTTATTTGTGAAAGCTGGGCTGAAGGGAGAGAACAAGCAAACTCAGCGAGATTATTCTTCAAATCAAGGTGGTCGTGGTTCTGCTTGGCGCGGCCGAGGAGGTCATAGTCATGGTCGTGGCCGAGGTGGTCATGGAGATTTTGCCGAACGCAGCTATAAGCCTAGTCGTAGCAACGGTGAGTTCAGACAAGATAAGTGGAAAATTAAATGCTTTGAGTGTGATAAATTTGGACATTATGCTTCTGAGTGCCGAAGTCATATTAAATGCTTTGAGTGTCAAAAGCTTGGGCATTATGCTTCTCACTGTCGAAACAAGAAAGAAAAGGTGGAAGCAAATTTGTCACAAGCCCAAGAGGAGAAAGAACTGGCTCTATTGCTAACCATTGGTGAAGAGAAATCGTCTGGGCTGGTCATGCTTGAGGAAGGGATTCACCCAAAGCTACTGAGAATTGGTGAAGAGGTGATCGACACAGATGTTTGGTACCTTGACAATGGAGCTTCCAATCACATGACTGAACAGTTGGAAAAATTTAGAGAACTCAACCAGAATTTCATGGGCAAGTTAAATTCAGAGATGGTTCTGTTGTATTCATAGAAGGCAAAGGCTCAATTCTACTCCAATGCAAGAATGGAGAGCAAAGACTATTTGTCAGATGTTTACTACATCCTAAGACTTTGCAACAATATCATCAGCTTTGGTCAATTAACTGAAGATGGTTGTGATATAGCATTACGAGGCTCTTTGTTGCTTCTACATGACCGAGATGGAAAGCTACTAATGAAAGTTCCTCGTACACCAAACAGGCTATATAAGATTCAACTGGATATATGCAAATCGATATGTTCGAATGCAAGTCTTGAAAACCCTGCGTGGCTATGGCATGCGAGATTGGGGCATGTGAACTTTCCGTCTTTAAAACAGATATTAGACAAGAAGATGGTCCTTGGTCTACCACATATTGATCATCCTACTCAAGTTTGTGAAGGTTGTATCATTGCCAAGCAGACGAGGTTACCTTTCCTAGCACATGCGAGTCACAAGCCTCACGACCATTGGAACTAGTATACATTGATATGTGGACCAATTACACCTGCTACTGATGCTGGAAACATGTACTTCCTCCTCCTAGTTGATGATTTTCAAGAGTTATGTGGGTTTATATGCTTAAGAAGAAGAGTGAAGCTAAAGAAGTGTTCCAGAAGTTTTTCAATCCTGATGAAACTGAACACAAGTTAAAGGCTTTGAGATCAGACCGAGATGGAGAATTCCTATCCAGTGAATTTGAGTCAATTTGTGAGACAAGGGGCATCACCCGATTCCTCACTGCTCCTTACAACCCTCAGCAAAGCAGAGTGGTGGAACGGAGAAACAGGATGGTGATGGACATGGCATGAAGCCTGTTGAAAAGCAAGTCCATGCCGTGCAAATTTTGGGCTTAGGCGCTAAGACACGCGGTGTATATTCTCAATCGAGTTCCGACAAAAGCGTTGGATGGAATCACACCGTATGAAGCATGGAGTGGAAGAAAACCAAACCTGGAGCACTTAAGAGTGTTTGGTTGCTTAGCATATGCTAAGGTGACCACATACTTGAAGAAACTCGACGACATAAGCCAAAAGTTGATATACTTGGGCGTCGAGCCAGACAGCAAAGCTCACAGATTGCTTAACCCTATTGACAGTAAGATCATTGTCTCCAGAGATGTTGTTTTTCAAGAAGATCAACAATGGCAATGGGAAGATAATCAAGAAGAAAATCAAGACATGCGAAACTAGGTTTCTTTCACTGTCGATGGAGATGACAATAATGAACTCGCTTCACCTATTGCCTCTACAACACCAACTACGTCACGGTCACAAATTCTGGATACAATTGTTTCAGACACCGACAATGGTTATGAAACAACTGAGAGCTCGGCTGAGTCCACACCAGAACTGTAGCACCTAAATACAGAAGCTTGAGGGAAATATATGACCACACTGAGCCGATGGATCATATGAGAGATCTATATATGATGGATGTGGAAGAACCTGCTGACTTCCAAGAGGCGTCGAAGGGGGAGCATTGGAGAAGTGCAATGAAGGTTGAGTGGAAAGCAATTGAGAAAAATAACATATGGAAGTTGACTCCTCTCCTACATGGTCATAAACCTATAGGATTGAAGTGGGTATATAAACGAAAAGAGACTCCGAAGGTAATATTGTGCACTATAAGGCGAGACTGGTTGCTAAGGGGTATGTTCAAAAACAAGGAGTTGATTGTGAAGAGGTTTTTGCACCTGTGACAAGAATCGAAACGGTAAGAGTACTCCTTGCACTCGCTGCACACTCTGGATGGGAAGTTTATCACATGGATGTAAAATCGGCATTCTTAAATGGTGATCTCACCGAGGAAGTATATGTCAATCAGCCTGAAGGTTATACTGTAAAGGGCCAAGAAGACAAGGTTTACAAGTTGTCAAAAGCATTATACAGGCTCAAACAAGCACCTAGGGCCTGGAACCGCAAGTTAGATGATAGTTTGAAGAAACTTGGTTTTAAGAGATGCAATCAGGAGCAAGCCCTTTATAAGAAATAAGAAGGCACATACATAGTCATAATTGGTGTCTATGTGGATGACTTGATTATCACAGGCACTGATGTTGCAAAGGTTCAGTCGTTCAAACATCAGATGATGAGAAAGTTCGAAATGAGTGATTTGGGACTTCTTAGTTTCTATCTAGGTCTGGAGGTAGAACAACGAAATCACAACATTTCGATCAAACAGTCAGCTTATGCAAGGAAGATCCTTGATAAAGCTGGGATGGCAGATTGCAATTCATGCAAGTATCCAATGGAACCAAAAATCAGATTGGAAAAGAATGATAATGCAGAACCGGTCGATGCTTCTAATTATAGAAGCTTGATTGGTTGTTTGCGCTATTTGCTACACACCCAACCAGACCTCAGTTATGCAGTAGGAGTTGTAAGTCGATTTATGGAGAAACCGACCAAGACACATGAGTTAGTCAAGATGCTAAGATGTCATGATGCCGCCCCAGATGCTATCCTCTAAGATGCTAAGATGTTGTCCTAGATGCTGTCCTAAAGCTAGTCCAAGATGTTGTACAACCACTCCTAAAGCTAGTCCAAGATGTTGTACAAGAACCACGTGCCCACCCCACAAAGACCACAAGATGCAGACTTATTCATCATTCTCCCCTAAATCTTGTTGAAGCATATTTTGAGGGTACGTGGTGTCGCTCTATTGATCACCCGATATGCTTGTTGATTTATTCCCCAGAGCGCCAAGGAGCAGCGCCGTTGCTAGTTGGATATAGCGATTCGCGGCCGCCGGACACCTGACTTGGCGGAGATTTTGTTGACAAAAAGCACCACGAGAGCGGCCCGCCCCACCGACGATCTTCTTTCTATGCCGCAACATAGTAACGTGGTGTTCTCAGAAACAAAAGAGTGTAGCGTTATCCAGTTGCGAAGCTGAATTCATGGCAGCAACTTCGGCAGCTTGTCAAGGAATCTAGGTAAAGAGATTGTTGCAGGGATTGCAAGGGGAAGATACTGGACCATTTGAGTTGTATGTCGACAACAAGGCAGCACTGGCGTTAATGAAGAACCCAATATTTCACAGGAGGAGTAAACATATTGATACACATTTTCACTTTATAAGAGAATGTGTTGAGGAAGGACTGGTCGATATACATCATGTACCATCAGATCAACAGAAGGCTGATATCCTGACAAAAGCTTTGTCGCGTGTGCAATTTCAGAAGATGTGTGATTTAATTGGTATTCATGTTCTCACTAAATGATAGTCAGGATTAGGGGGAGTTTGTTGGAATTAATCCTTCCTGTAATAGTTTTTGTTCAATTAGAGTTTGAGTCAGAGTCTGTTAGAGTAGTCAGTGTAACCGAGTCGTACTCGTAGAAATCAACTCATCTCCAAGTTGTATTGTCCGAGTCTGATGATGAGCCTTCGTACTGATGATGAGCCTTCGTACTCAGCTTATATAAGTCACCATTGATTCTTGTATCGATAAGAAGTTGGGAGTTGAGAAAAGCAATAGAAAACAAAAAGAGGAGCAATTGCTCTCGAAACCAATCACGTGTTTCTATTCATTTCAAGCACTGTTCATTACGAGTGCTATACACCGAGTACTGTTCAGGAGCTACGACCACACTTGGTCATAGAAGGAGCTACGACTGCACCTGGTCGTAGAAGGTTACAACTGCACGTGGTCGTAGAAGGTGGTTTTGACTTCAAAATCTATATCGCTTATTTTAGTGGGTCCAGATTATAACGGTGCAGATTAATCGGATATATGTGCAACTCTAATTTCAATCATCAGCATTAGAGTTGCATAACAAGTACAATTTGTTTTAAAATAAAAGCATATGTATTGTACTAGCTAACCGCGCAATTGCGTGGGAAATTCGGGTACTTCTACTTGAAGCCACATGGATAATTAGATTTGGGGCAATTCGTTATATGCTATTGAATAACTTCAAATCTTCATAATATGCCACTAGTGTCTCACTAATAGCCTCACAATGAATGGCACATTGTGAATCATATAGTTATTCAGTAGCATATTGTAAATTTTATCATCGGTAGACAACAGTTGTGCCATCTTCTATTCCAAAGTTATGCACCGATGATATGAGCACCAAGCTAATTGTGTAACAATTGATCGAGATTGTTAAGCAAAGATAACTGAATTGCAAACAAGTTAGGATCTATTCCTGTTCTCTAAAATTCATCTCCCAAACCGATCCATACCTGAAACACATGACACACGAAATTCAACACTGCTAAAGTATAAAGATAGCTAGACCCTGAAGTTGCAACCCAACCCATGCGTAGTGGTTAGTCGATGACATGAAAGAGGCACGCACCCAATGTGGTAGCCGAAGAGGAAGTTGGCCATGGACGCCGTGAGCACGTGCGGGAACACCCGCACCCACCCGAGATCAGCACCACCGCCTCCATCTCCACCGCCGGCTCCTCCCGTATCCAAGCCTATGAAGAACAACGAAATCCCGTGTCATTCCATCAACCAGCACCAGCACAAGCAACCAAGAAAGAGCAGGCGGAGGTCCAGACCTGAGCCAGCGCCCTGCGCGTCGGAGCTCCGCTCCGGCGGCGGCGCCGAGGCCGGTCTGGAGGGAGGACTGCTCTCTACGGCGGCGAGGCGCGGGGGCCAGAGCTCGAGGCGCCGCGGCAGGGCCCGGAGCGCGGCCGCCCGGACCACTGCCCCGCGCGCGCGGCGTGAGGAGGGCCCGTGGCGTGGCCGCGGCGAGGGCGAGGCGGGCAGGGCTAGCAGCGCGGCGAGGGGCGGCGGCTGCTGCATCGCTCCGGCGCCAGGAGGGGCAATTCAATTCGTCGAGCAGGTGGCAGGCCAGGCGAGGCGAGGCGCGGCGCGGGGAACGGGCTGGGAAGGAGGCGAGCGCGCGCAGAGGAGGCGAGGCGAAACGGGTGAAGGGGAAGGGGCTACGCGGAACGGCTGATTTTTTTTTTTTGTGGGACCGAGCGCGATTTTTATAGCCCGTCTCGTGACTCGGGGCCTCGGAGGTAGCCATGTGTCGGACAATTTATTGGGTTTACTTCGTCTGATCTTAGTGCTAAGGGTATCTACAGCAGTTTACGTCAGCTGTTATTAAGAGGTTATTATATTAACATTTAGGTGATAAATAGAAAAAAGATGAGGAAAGAAGATGAGGAGAGAAGATAAGGTTGTTTCTAGATGAAGAAACTATCAAATTGTTAATACCAAGATACAAGAAACAACCAATACTCTATTGGAGACTTACTTGTTATCTAAAAACGCATTTTGTGGGTCCCACTGTCTTAAAGCAAAATATCCACCCGATTATTTGTGCAGTTCAATTTTATTATTGATATGATAAATGAGCTAAAATATGTAGGACACAAGCTCAAAAAACAATCCATTGGAAGATTTATTTCTTTTTATTAGATTGAGTACTCTCTATCCTCTTAGTAACAAACTAAGAAACAATATATCGTAGATACTCTAATAGTTATGAATTTTTTTGCGTAAATAGCACTATTGCGGTCGTTTTCACGTAAATAGCGCTTGTCGTGACAAAAATGCATATTTGATGACTCATCCGCACGGTAACCTGCCGGACGTGCTGTTGACACGACACGGTGGGCGGCCGGATTTGTGCCACCTCACCAAGTACAGCCCGTGGCCGGTCGGATTTGCGCCACCTTACCAAGTCCGCCCCGTGGCCGGTCAAACGCGCGCCACATCAGCAAGTCCGACCTGTGGCCGGCCGGACGCTGCTACTACGTGGAGCTTCCATTATGGACTACGTGCTGCTGCTGCTACGTGGGTGTGCTATGCGTGTGGGGCCCACTGGGCCAGCCAGCCATGGTGGTGCGCGGGCTCGTGCATGCACTAGCTGTAGCAACTGGGATGGATGTTCACAAACGCAGCAGCTCTGCATCTGTTGGCCAAAGCCTTCCCGCCTTCTTCCATCATCTCCGGATCGGCCGTCGCCTGCTGAGAAGATCCCACCCTGTTGTTGTCGAAGGCCGATAGTTGAAGAGTTTGGGCGCTCCATTGTTGGGTCGCTGTCCTGGGGTGTAGGGCGATCGTTGTAGATGCCCCCTTGTCAAACAGGCGGTTCGGACCTAGAGATGGGCTACCGTCGACATCTCCGTGGGAGGAGAAAAGGAGCCAGAGCTGTCGTCTCTTCCGCGAGCCATCCACTGTCGTCATCAAGCGAAGGGTCGTTTCCCTCACCCACTACATTATAAAGGCTTGATAGTTGGCTGGTTAGGGTGGAGTGCTTCCTGTGGCTTTTCAACCGCGATGGAGCTTTGGTTTCTTTAGGCTTTTACTTCTAATCTTCTCTCTCAAGCACTGTGCTTTGGTTAACCTCTACATCACTAAATTGACTTTCAGAAACTTCAGCGCGTTAGGTGGTGAGGGAGTCATCCTTTATTTTGGTTGTGGTGTGTGGCTTGGGTGCGTAAGAGTCAATTGGTGCCTATTGTGGCTAGTTGGTGTTGCTCTAGCCTGCGTGTTAGGTTGCTTCGCCAAGTATTCATAGGGGGGTTCTTTTCCTGTCTGTGTTGTCTACCCCATTGAGGCAGTGGCTGTATCTTTTTTCCCCTGTTTTCTCCTGCTTTATTAATACAATGGGCAACTCTCCCGCGCTTTGTTTGAAAAAAAAATCGGTGTAGAACTCAAGGCGGTGTTGTAGTGGTTCAAGTTGTAATAGATGTCTAAAGATGGTACAACACAAGTGCATCAAACGTTTGATCCTTAAGAATTCCTACTAGTTTGTCAAAGATTTAACCAAGTAAAGATCTGGAAAAATAGTTGACGAGGTCACCATAAGCACATGTCCATTTTTACACTGAGTCGCCTACAGTCGAACAAGAGCTCCTACGACGGTTGGAAGTAGGGATGGCAATCGGGCGCGATGGGCACGGGTAGTGCTCGCCCATACCCATGCCCGCGACCCCAATTTCTCCCCACGGGCATACCCGCGAAGGCTGACGGGCGAAGAACCTCGCCCATGCCCATCGCCCGTAGGTACCCGTTGCCCGCGGGCATGCCCGTGTACCCGCGAACAATGTCAAGACAATGCATGTAGTAGCATTTGCCATGTAGCTCTGCAACAAGGTTCAGGTGATTGACCTGAACATTAGCACAAGAACAAGCAATATACGCTCCCGATTCCCAGATCCATCAGGGACTGATGGCTTGTCAAAGAATTTTGATTTGCACACAGTAAAAGCGTACAAGAGAGTGAGCTGAGTAGCTGATAGAATGTTTAAGAAGCCCTCGAGTTCAACTTCAGAAAAAATTGATGAATCCAATAATAAGAACTGTGAACACATGGCTTCAATTACCAGTTCTATATATCAATCTATACTACTATGATCAGCTGCTGCATGTAATCATGCAAGGGTCCTGCTTCTCTTGCAAGTCACTAGTGCAATTGTTCGAGGCTAGAGTAGTTGCCAAGTTCATCTATGATGCAGAACAACAATTCAAGAGGCCGTTTAATTTCTATCACGCAAACACATTCAGAGAGGATCAGAAAACACATCATAATGTTCTATTTTAAATTATTGACAGATAAAAAGAATGGCTTCATATCAACTAGCTTCCTTTTAGCATTGATGTCAATTTCATTCCAAATATGCACCTTCAGCAGATTAGCTATTATTTTCCTCGAGGCGCCACTCCTCTCCAGTCATAATGATTGTCTTTAGGTTGAGTCCACTACTTTAATTGAAATGGAGTGGTGTCGACAAAGAAATTCTGTGGAAATTGCGATTGATGATACATAGTTAGTCTTGTGCCTCATCACAATTTTCACAAATCCAAAATTGTGAGAACCCGCATAATTAAGCTAAGCTAATCTAGCAGTAGTCTGTAGTTGGCGTTAATCAATTCATTAAGTTCTTGTCTCTGTGATAGCTCTATCATCATTCATTCATTTCTTGCATCTAGCCAATAGATCATAATCATCATAATCATAACCATCGTCATCATATTTATAATCATCATCATCATCATTTTGTTACAACCAGTTCATAGTTTGCATGAGCACAACATAAATTACATGTCATCGATTATTACATTCATTTCAATCAAAATCCCCCTTGCACCATATATACATGTTTCCATGTTCATCCATGCCACACCACAGGATAGCACAAGCCAGCAGCCGAACATCCCCCCTGCCCCATTCTCACTTCACCCCTCTGTTCCCCCTGCCTTATCCCTATCACTGCCGGCCTTTCCAGAGACCTCTACTCGATCCATTTCCCCCGGCTTCACCCCACTGCCATCTATCTAACCGACTCCCCCTTCACCAGGAGCACAGACGAGCAAGGGCGACGCCGGCGGCAAGCCCTTGAGCCACAGGAAGGCGACCATCCCCATCACTGTCGGCCGCATTGTCTTCACCACCAGCGACCACCGCATCAGCCACAGCCCCCACAGATCAACCCAAACCCTTCAGCCTGCAGGTAAACCCTCTCCCAAAACCCCATACCACCCTCATCATCAAGCAGCCAACCGATGCATGCATACATAGAGATCAAGCCACCATTAGCTCCCTTCCTGCCTACATGAGCATATTCATCACAAATTGAATAATCAAAGCATAAGCAAGATTATGTGCTAAATGAATCTAAGGAAGGGAGTAGAGTGAGAGAGAGAGAGAGAGCCGGGTAGCAGCGCCGGCGGTCGTAGGCCGGGCCGGCCGTGAAGCAGAGCCAAGGCGGTGCTGGCCTTCGGCTGCACCGAGGAGGGGGAGACGCAGGAAGTAGGAGCCGTCGGTGAGGGCAGATCAGAGGCGGCGTCGGTGAAGTCAGGCCGGGCCGAACTGGGGTTGGCGACGTCGGCGCAAGTAGGCAGCAGGAGCAGGCCGGGCGACGCAGGAGGAAGACCAGAGAAGGGGGCGAGCCGGTGAAGAACAAGAGGAGCAAGAGGAGGCGCCGGCCACCGGGACCAGGAGCTATGGCGCAAGGAGGTGTTGGCGGCGGCGACTCCAGGAAGAAGCAGAGAGGGGGCGGCGCGTCTGGGACCAGAGGAGCCGGCGGCGGCAGTGCGCAGCGGAAGCAGATGGGAAGGAGGTGGAGTAGAGGAGCCGGGGCTATGGCGCAAGGAGGCGGCGCAGCAGCAGCATCTGGGAGCAGCAGGTAGAAGAGGAGCCGTGGGGGGAGAAGGAACCAGAAGAAAGGAGAGAAGCTTTCGGCTGGGGAGGTGCTTGCGGCTAGGAGTTGGGGAGGATAAGAGGGGAGATAAGAAGAGAAAGAGGGGAGAAGCTCCAGGAGGATGAGAAAATGGGGAAAGGGGAAGAAGCTCCAGGGAGGAGGTGCTTTCGCCAGGGAGTGAGTCGGCTGGGGGTTGGGGAGGTAAAGAGAGAGAGGGGGATTAGAAGAGTTAGGGTTAGGATTATGGTTAGATTAGAAATTTAGCTAAGTTGTTAATAAAAAGTTTAGAAGATTAAAAGGAGTAGATTGATTTGCTTAATGCTAGTAGCCTGAGTAGGATAATTAGTTTTATTCACGTTTAGCTAATCTCTGTAGGAGTAGAATCGTATTTGGAGATTCTGATCGGGTTTGTTTTTGTGATCACTAGTGGTAGACTAGTCTGTGCGTGTAGATGCTTTGTTCGACAGCGACCCTAGAGTAATTAGACCGTAGGTCAGCCGCATCGGGAGAGTGCTAACTGAGCGAGAACCCGAGCAGATCTTGTTTAACTAAAAATTTGTACTAATAGTAAAATCTACTAACCCTTTTACTACTAGTATTACCCAATCCAGCAGTATATTTATTTTGGCCTTGTGCGTGCTACCGCTTTGTTTCAGAGGACGATCCCACGCCGAGGGGAGTAGTTAGTCCAGAGTTCTTCGTCGACGACCTCTTCTACAGTTCTGCAGGCAAGCGATCCTCTTGAACATGAATCTAGCTATTTCAACTGTAAACTTTATATTACTATATTATATAATTATTGCATCAAAACTATTTCTCCAAAAGCAAATCATTAATTGTTTATGAAGATGAAAGAAAGGAAATGAAAAATGAGGTAATATTATGGCCGGTAAAGGGGGCCCGGGGCAAGGATGAGAGAGGCAAGAGGTGGGACCCCTTTACATATGTTAAAATATAAGGACCAACAAAACTCTTACTCGGTCAGATGCCGTATTTGAGTACCAACCATTTTCCCGTTTCGGCGGGCAGAAAATGCTACCTTGTTACGTAATTATGTTCTCCACAACGGACGCACATTGGAGTGTTGGGAGCAGGAAGTGAGCCGCACCAAGGGGGAGTGTTGGGCGCAGGGGCAGAGAGCCGCACCCACCAACATTATTGGAACTCGGTGGAGGACTGGGTGCGCTCATGACACCGACGGAAAATAGTGGGTGGAGACTTAATCACGTAACCTGGAAAATATTTTGTATTCTGAACTCGAAGTCGCATCAAAGGAAATGCGGTGGACCTAGCTCAAAGAGAGCTCGAATAGCTATGGGTAAAGTGGTACAAGCTCGCAGATGCTATATCAAATCATGAATTCATGCGGTCTCTGGATTGGAGTCTACGGAAACCGCTAGGGGTCTTTCTTCTCTCCGAGTGACTAGTAGTCTTTTCTGAATTAAAATTGCCACCTTTTGTTTTATCGAGTTATTTTCAGAAGCAGAGATGAGTTAGAAAATGAAGTAAAGAAACAGAGATGAGTCATAAGTGCATTTTTTCTATTAATGCTTGCTGAGTACATTAATTTGTACTCAACCTTGTTAGTATTCTCATTTGTAGATCCTAGTCCGGCTGGGAGTTATCCCGAGTGGGACGAGGGAGTTGCAGGTGCAGATGAGGCCACAGGAGACGAGGGCGTTAGCTACGAGGAGCAGGGAGAGGTGGATCCTGTATCCGACGAGTGGGACTTTTAGGAGACCAGTACCTCGGGGCAGGCAAGAGATGAAGACTAGTACTTTTGTAGTTGTTTAATTATTTGTATTAAGAACCATAGCCTTGCGTGGCTACTACTGTAATAAAGATATGCAGTTACTAGCTTATTGTTCTGCTGCGTGACTCTGGTAAGGCTTACTATTTGTCGAAATGGTGTTCTATCGTACAGACAAATAGTAATCCGTTTGCTTAAGTGTGATTATCCTCTGGGATAATGACACGGGGCGCCACAAAAATCTTTTTAGTCAGAACAAAATGTGATTTAGTACCTGCGTTAACAATGAATGATCTCATGCAAATGAATCGTCTGTCGATCTTTCGCAATACTGGGCTAAGCTGTGCTAGCACATCATCCCTATAGTCATGATTTCCTAGAATTGAAGAACAAAATGGTGCCTTAAAATATATGCCATCACCTTCTCATGGGAAAATGGTAATAGCAACAGAAAATAGAAAAAACATTGAAGCTTATCGAGGTACCATAGCTTCTGCAAGCTCTCTGCCTTGTAGATATCAGTGAATGATTCTTCAAACGCCTGGTCATCGACGCCCGTAAGAGTGCTTGACTAGATCCACAGGGCGCCGGATCTGGATCTGGAGGTGGAGTGCTTGACTACAGAGTGAGGTGAGGACAAGGGTGGTAAGGAGGGGCGGGGACGGTGACTGGGCTAGAGGACCGGGGGGGGCGGGGCGGGCGGGCAGGAGGACGAGGGCGGCTCGGCGCGGTGAGGCGGAGGAGACGAGGAGAAACCGAGACTCCGAGAGAGAGATGTGGGAGGGGAGGTGGACGTGGGAGGGGAGAGGAGTGACGGCTGTGCCCAGGATTGGTGGACTAGGAGGGGAGGTGAGTGCTAGGGTTTTTCAAACGTGGCCCACTTGTCAGTAGGAGATGGCGGGTAATTGGGTGGAATGGGCATGGGTGGAGCTCCCCTGTACCCAGGCCCGTTTACCCGTCGGGCAGAGTTTACCCCCCATGAATATGCCCGTGGGCAATAAATGAAGAACATACCCACCTCTATTAGGGTTTTTGCCCGCGGGTACACGGGTAATCGGGCAAGATTGCCATCCCTAGTTGGAAGCCGTTGGGGTTACCAAACCACAACCGTTCTTCTATGCTAGATCCATCGTTGGTTTCAGCTTGTAATAGCCAGAAGAACCCAATTCTAACTTGCTTAGGGTTTGTTTGGATAGGGAGGGATTAGAACTAATCCTTTCGGATTTGAAGGGATTTTAGTTCAAATTCCGAGTCAATCCGAAAGGATTGAGTCGGATCACAATGTATCCAAACAAACCCTTAGGGTTTTCAATGGAAATGGAGGAAAATTTCTAGTTAGTGAAGATCAGTAAATGCAAGTTGTCATGGACTAATTAAATCCAAAGCTAAGGCAAGCAACTAAACAAACCCTATATCTTTTCTCAATAGCTAGTATTTGTCGTTTGGTAAACCAATGGGATAATTATCTTCTCAGCCTTGTTTGAAACGGAGGAAATGTATAGGAATTATGCAGGAAGCAGTACAATTTCTTTTAAAAAACTCATGTAAAATCCTGCAAACTTCGTACGTTCCGATCATACAAAAAAACATGTGTTCCATATGGGGCCTTTAATTGAAGCTTTCCCAAATATGGTCTTAGAAAAATCAGTGTGATTCGACGAAGAGTTTCTACGTGAAAGATCTGAAATTTTCATAGGGTTCAGTGGCTCAATTTTATCGAGGAAAATCTCATCTTGCATTTTTCTTCTAATCATCATCAAATAATTCACTTCGTTTCTCAAACCAAGTTTTTTTAGGGGTTCTCAAACCAAGTGCGGCATTTATTTGGTTGATTTGTGACCTTCGGCTGAATTCCACATGAGCCCAATTCAGATAAATAATGTTGGGCCTATTTGCCATGACAAACTAATGGGCTTTGTTTACTTTCCACTCTCCTCTCCGACTGTGCTTGAAAAAGCTGAATGCCAAATGTTGTGTGCAGAGGTGGTCAAATGGATCGTTTGCAAAGGTGGCCAAATAGGTCATGCCTATGGGACTAGCCCACAATATGATATTGTAGATGGGCCAAGCCGGCATGGCCCGGTGAGACGTGATATGCTTGGATCGGCACCTCGGCCCAGCGGGTCGGCCTGGCTGGCACGGCCAGCGACGGAGGAGGAGGCGGCGGGTCGGTGACTCTTGCGGAGGCAGGGGCACATCGACGGCGGTGACGGTGGCGCGCGATGGGCTACACGGGTCTGCCAGCCTGTTGAACTAATCGTGTCTGACAGCACGGTCTGTGAGTTCGACGTGATATGCCTGGATAAGCGGCCGAGTCCATGGCATGGCATGACCCGTTTAGTTAGCCAGGTCGGACGGACCGTGCCTAAACGGACTGTGTCACTCATTTGGCCACCTCCACTTGTATCGAATAAAACAGTTTATACAGAATTTCTACGAAGGACCCATGGTACTACGACGAAATTAATCTTCCGGTAATTAACCCCCATGGAGAGAGGTGGGGAGAGAGAACTCCACAGTCCACACTAGCCACAAAAGAAATGCTCAGTTGTTCATCCATCGATCCCTGCTGCTACGTGTTTCTTGCATGCCAAACCAATAAAGTTGTCATAACTTAAGCTGTTAGATTCAATCTCTGTCATCAATGTGGGGTTCCATGAAATCAAATTAAACTGCACACTGCACAGAAGTAAAGACTTTTTAGCTCGTTGCACATGCATATGGACGTTGAATGGACCAGGAAGCTAAGCTGATATATAGTCATCATTCGATCGGTGAAAGGATACGTCGTATTTGCTCAGACCTGTCTAATTCTTTCCGGTTTTGAGCAATCCAATCTCTCGACTGTTGTGACGACATATATAACAAGAAATAGTCGACACACAATTTAATCTTGGTGTATTATAATTTTGGCTTTAGATGTTGCGAACTTGTTTTGCCAGGGGTTATATGTATGATTACTATCATAATTCTTCTGGTAATTTTCAGCTATGATTCTTATGAATCTCCTTTTAATTTTCACATGATACTACTTTGTTTGTGTGTTCTATTTAGGAGCAAACTATACTCTATTACTCTCTCTCTCATATATTCACAGGAAACAGTTCAACTCCACTAGGAATTGAAAAATAATCATATATTCCATGTTGGGCCTAAGCTGAACAACTTTTTTGTCCCAAGCTGAATCCTAACCCTTTTCCGAAGAAAATGAGGCATATATATGACCTGCCATTTCACAACATGCATGAGACCAAGGTTGTCATAATTGCGATTCTAAATCGGATCGGAGGTCCTTCAACAGGATCGCGAATTGTAGGATCGATGTAGAATCTAAAATCCTATATGACTCTACCAAAGAATGGTTTGTCTACGCAGAATTTGACTATTTTCTTTGTAAAAAATTGTCACATTCTGAAAGTTTATTTACAACTCCATTATACATAAATTACAATAAATTATTTATATAATTTTTGCTCTTGGTCACTGTAATTATTGTTGAAAGTCTTAATAACTCATATTTCGATCACATGATTCAAAATCTCACATGCACTTTGAGATGTTAAGCAAAAATAAAGACAAAAAACATTCTGAAAGTTCATTTACAACTCCATTATACATAAATTATAGTAAATTATTTATGTAATTTTTGTTCTTGGTCACTACAATTATCCTTGAAAGTCTTAATAACTCATATTTCCATTACATGATTCAAAATCTCATATGTATTTTGAGAGATTGAGCAAAAATAAAGACAAAAAAAATAAAATTATATACCAACAAAATATGGCAATGTAGTAAACCCGTTATGTTCTTCACATGCACTTTGAGAGGTTGAGCAAAAACAAAGACAAAAAAATTTATAAACCGACAAAATACAGTAATATGGTGAACTCGTTATATTCTTTACATATACTTTGAGAGGTTGAGTAATAACAAAGACAAAAAATAAAAATCTCCTCAATGCCTCTTGATGAGCTGCAAAATATATTAGCTTGTCATGAGTGGTGTTTCTCGAAGCATCACGAGATGAATCCCTCACATACATATGGGGCCAAATAGCCATTACGTTGATAAGTGACAGTTTTACAGCACATCAACAACACGAATCTTATAGCACATCTAACGAATAGAAAAGTAACAGTTTTGGCTTCAAAAAACTGCCGAAAGTTATATAGCAATTCCCTTTTAAAATCTACCTTGTATTTTAACACTTCTATATTTTTAAAACTATACTTTTAGAACTTTTGTTTACCAAAATATAGTACAAAGGAAAGATCTTCTTATTTATACAAATTATAATGGACATGAAGAAATAAAAACTAAAAGTTTACGATGAAAGGGACATATGCAAATAATTATTTATAATAATTCACTAGAATCCGTAGAATCGGGTATGATCGTATGAAAATTTTGATCAATTCTACCAAATTAAGACTCTACTATATGATCAGATCGGTCCAATCAATCTAGATCATAGAAACGTAAGATCGTATGACTAAAATCAAGATCATGACAATCTTGCATGAGACGGCTTTAATAATCTGAGAGGTCACTTTATTATCTAAGGTCACACCTCTCCGCTTGATCATATTTGCATATGTTAGTTGAGACTTTATTAGGACCATGAAGACGTTGTAATAACGCCAAAACGGTCAGTCATCTATCTATGTCAATTAAAACGGAGCGTTGGTTTCGAGAGATATTTTGCATGCGCACAAAAGTTTGCGAAAACAAACTAAAGCCTAGCTTAGCGCTTGTCGGTTTGATCGATCGATCATAGCTAGGCTCGGAGTTTTTGCTGTTCTTGAGGGATAGCAACCTCCCAACGCATAATAATAGGCTCTCGAAGAAAGTGACGTGTCACCGAACTGTCAACTTAATGCAACATAATGCATGCGCTCTTGCATGAGGCATCGCGTCACCTTTATATGTAGCATGCATGCAATGCAAGCGGGTACTCATTACTTAGTGCTTAATTTGTACACAGTTAATTAATTCCATGCAGAGTAATTATAGTAAGATAACACAAATTAGGAAGAGAAGAGTTCAGGCTGATTTAGGGCTGATTTAAGGCTTGTTTGGCAACAACGGAAGATTATCCTAGGGAAATTTGACCCACCCTTGGATTGGGTTGATCCCGCTCCCACCACCCAATTCCCAATCCTGTTCCCCACCACTCAATTCGACAAAATTCTAAGAAAAAAAAAGAGGGCATGACCGACGCCCCGACCTTTGTGGCGGTGTGCAAGCTCGAGACCCTTTGTGGCTAAGGATGCAACATGCGAGTGGGCAGCGGCGGTGCTCGAGCACACCGCAAGAGCCCAACGGCAACCCTGCGCACGAGCACGAAGGCGGCAACACGGCTTTGATCACGAACGGAGAGGGTGACTTCAACCGCAAACGAAGGCGGCGACATTGGTTCGTCTAGGGCCCGAAGGAAGATGGGAGCTCGTTGGTGGCAGACGCGTAGCTTGGGGGAGGAGAACTCGATGGCAGAGGCGGGACGAGGAGCTCATCGTGGGGCTAAGCCGCTCGGCATGGGGTGAGGAGGTTATCGCACAACGCGGGACAAGGTCGTGAGGAGGTCGTCGTGAGGGGAAAGGAATTCTGGAGTTGAAGACGATTTTTCCTCCCCGTGGAACGGATGGGATTGGGCCGGGAAAATCTTGAGCCCTAGTCCATCCAAACGCGTTTCTTCATGGGCCAGGGATTCCCCAGGAACGGCCGGGATTGGGGCGGAGCCCTGGCTGATCCCGGGGCTGTCAAACAAGGACTTAATGGGAAGATATGATGGCTACTTATTGTTGCCATGCGTGCATGTGATGGACGGGTTAATGCAAACATCATTTTCTCCTGGTCATGAGGCCACCGGTGATGATCGATCGATCAAGCACCGGCGACATGATGCGACTATTCGAGACTCGGATTTGACGCATTTTGATTGATTTTTGTCCATTTCTCAAGTAGTTTGATGCCTACGGCAAAGAGACACCGGACGGTGAGCGAGCGCATGGTTTGAGCGCATTATAACATGACACTGACAAGCATACATACATGCACGTCCTGGCCTAAGACTTTAGTTATTTGCTTAAAAAACAAACTGCACAAATCTTAGAGCAATACGCATGATTATATAGTAGCTAGTAGTATTGTAGCGGAGTTAATTAATTAAAATCAAGCCATGCATATCAATTTGCCCCGAAAATTGCATAATTAATCTTCAGGTTGGCCGCACTATACGTACATGCGTCGCCAAATTTAACGTGCTGTGAATTAATCAGCTCGATCGCTAGAAGTGAAATCATGTTAATTTACACCCCGGTTAATTTGGACAAGACTATCTGATCCGTCCGAGTCCAAGTGTCCAACACGATCAGTGAACTCTGCATGAAAACCTGCATGGAAACTAGCTCAGTTGACTACACCAGTACCACGAACGTTTTGTTGAGATGCGTACGTGTATATGTGTGGGCCCTGTACGCATGGTAGGTACGCTGGCAGTTTAAGCTGCTTAATCATTTGTATACTCTATCTGTACTTTTTTTTCAAGCGTCACTATAGAATTCGTGAAACTTTATAAAGTTTGACCAGATAAAGTTATAAAAAATAATGATCAAAGTCACATCTCGTAAACCTTAAACCGTGAAAGTAAAAAAATGCCAGTTAAAAAAGAAGGAATGAGGACAGGCACAGCTGGCTAGGCTTCATCAACATTATTAGATTTGTCGTTAAAAAAATACTTTTATAGTATTATTTTATTAGTATATAATAAGATAAAGTTAAAAGTGACTGTCAAAATCACATCTCTTTTTTTTAAAAAGGATAAATCCTAACTTTTATAAAAACTAATATCCAAAGTTAATAAAACAGAACAAGCTAGGGAAACCAGCTAAACCTAGGAAGAGCAACCAGACCAAAAAAACGAGCTGATCCGACCGACTCAAAACTACTGTAGCCAAACACAAAAGATTACAACTGACATTACATTTTATCTAGCATACAGAATTGCTTCATCCAAAATTTAGCTGAAGTCGCAAAATCATCAAGCTTCTTCTGATCTTTTCTGATTAGCACCCGTCACTTCTGCAAACATGACATAAATTGGAACATCATTTCAGAAGGTCGTTTGGGATAAATCTTCTCGATGGCCATCTTGTTCCTGCTTTTCCATAAACCATAAACCTGAACAGTTTAAAAAAAATGTCCGTTAAAAAAGAAGAAGTAATGAGTACAGCACAGCTGGTTAGGCTTCGTCAACTCTGGGTGGGCCCGGAGACGGGCCAGGGAACCACACGTTGCCGGCCCACGACGCCTGTCCCTGAAGAACAACTCCTCTGTAAAGGCGGCTGCCTGTGCTCACCACTATAAGTCTATAACTACTGCTACATCGCCACTAGTTAACGACCACCCAATCATCCATGGCTAAGCTTCAACGATACTCCACATCGCCTTGCAGCAGTACAGTACTAGTAAGTGTAGTAGCGGTAGCGGCAATGGCTAGGCGTTCGATCTACGCATGATGCATTGCAGCATGGATGGATCATGGATGGGAGCAGCAGGCGGCGGCATGGCGGCACGCCGCTCGGTTCCACCCGGCGCCGGACATGCGTCGTGGTTGGTCTTGCTAGATCTCATGGCCATTCGATTTGGCCGGTTTGTCACCTGCATCTTCAGCGTGCGCCAGGAACCGTGTAACAGTGGAACTCGATGCGAGCTTACTGTTTGGTGTAGATAGATGCAGGCAATCCGATGATCCAATCTCAGTTCTCTCAACCGTGGAACAGTAGAGATCTCTTCTCATCGGTTATAATTAATGCTTGTGTCAGCCTATATTATTAAGCTGCATGCACCAACAATTCATTAAAAAGTTTAAACTGATAAGAAAAAACAAACAATTCACTTATGTTTTAATATTTCCTCACGTATAGTCTCTCTTATGTCGAAGACGTAGAATAGAAGTGGACTACAATTATTTCTTTAATTGTGTTGATCTCTTGGTTCTGATATTATATTGAGTTACATATAATAATTAACTAGTTTCTTCAAAAACAATTTTTTTTATAGAAAGACGTACAATTTATTTATACTTCAGCATTTATGTATACAGGAAATGACTGAATTAATTAGTGTACGCCTCTCGTCCAGTACAGAGGCCATGGCGTCGACGTATATACTAGCGTCTAGCTGTGGTCAACATTTTGAACAAGATTGACTGCGTGGAAATGATACGAGTAGATATTTTGTCAAAAGAATCCTTTTGATGTGCGTATCAATTATACATTTTGTAACTCTAATATATATACCTCTGTGATCGATAAGCGGTAGCAGTCAGGCACTGCTAGGATCTGTTTAGCTCCCTAGAATAGTAGTATCTCAGCATGTTAGAAAGACTAAAAAAATCGAAACACTAGATAATCAAGACATCAAGTTGATGCATACTTGCTACCAAACATGCTGCCCGGTCCACGCCAACCTTCACGATCACGTCGCTCTCATCGTTCGTGCTACTGCATGTCCACCGATCGTGCACAGTGATCAGAACATAAAAAATCCCGTCTCCTCTTAACAACCCCATACAGGCCAAATATATGGGGTCGGGTGAATGAATTCTATGATGACTAAAGCTAAACCAAAAGAAGCATCTACTTCGTTTTAATTCGCTCCTACTTCGTTTTAATTCGCTCCTACTTCCTACCCTTTCAATTATGGATCCAACTCGCGACCCAAAATGACTGGTCCATTTGAAGTGGCCGTGCATCTATCTTTTGTAGCTTTCCCCCAGATTCTTGTAATGTTTACATGCTCCCATAGTCCCATAAAGAACAATGCTGTATAAACTATATGTTGGACCGAAATGACGACTAGATGGGACGAATAGGAGCACGATCTTTTTCATGTAGATCAGATTCAATATGATTATCACTCTAATAGCTATTAGAGCTATAAAGATCAATACAAAAGCATAGCGGAAAACTTGTATTGAATCCAATCAAAACCCCGAAGCACGCAACAAAAATGCAAATGGTGAACAGTGTCTGTGAATAGTAACAATCAGTTCGGTGAACAGTGCGCGGTCAAACCGATAAACAGTACACGATCAGACTGAGAATAGTAAAATCAGCACAGAATCGAAATTTAGCAGGATTTTGAAATCGCAAATTGATCCAACTTTTGATCCACAACCCCAACCTTCATGAAACTTGAAACATACCTTCTCTAAGATATCAGAAATCTATTCCAATCAAGGATAATGAAGATCATTGACAAAGTTCCGACTTTTTTTCTGTTTGAGCGAAGATTGCTTCAAAACCGAGTCAAAAACCAAAATATGATCCAACGCTTGCTCGTGGGTAAAGGATGATCAAGATGATCTTAGATGCACTCCCACATGTCACAGCAAGCAAGATCATCACAAGAACTCAAAGGAAAACCAACGAATCATCAAAAACCCAAAATCATCAAAGAGAGAGAGCAAGAACAAGAATAAACTCATCTTTAGAAATCTTGCTTGGATTAATTTGAGATTGATAGAGGTTTACAGTCACTCCATCATGTAGGACAAAGACTCAACAAAAGAGCACACAATCAATCCATCTCTCCTAGAACCCTAACCTCTCCACTTTTCTCTTCCTAACCCTAAAACATAAACTAGGGTTTTTGAATACAAAGGTTGAGGATGTGTTGGCTAGCACCCTCCCCTATTTATAGTGGAGACTAGCTTCTAGAAAAGAAAACCCTAATGGGCACCCGTTAAGCCCACACACAAACGGGTTCACTTACGCACGCATTTTAAAGCGTCGTCTTCATCTTCTCTTGACCTAAACCACTTCTCCTTGCATCGTCTTGCGCCGCGGTTTAGCCAAAGGTCACCAACGAGGTATTTAGGTGAAGTTACCAAAATACTCCTTTTCGATACTTCTCCGAATATTGAGTCCAATCTTCATGAAGCAATCGCATGCTTCGCCACGTGTAGGTTGATCAACGGCTCTCATCATGTAGGCAAGTCTCTCCCGTCCGGTTCCCACCGAAACCACCATTGCACTTGCACCGAGCCCCGCACCGCTTGATCAACCCGTCGCATCGAACTGCCCGTTCAGTCATCCTTCTCTATTTTGCGCCATGCTTGAGTCCATCAACTTCACCCGGCATCCTCGATCGTTCTGAATCTCAGCTCTCCAAGCCTAGTCCCAATCATCCTCGCCGTTGACCGTTGTTGACCTCCAAGCTTCCTACACAATAATAGACAAAGAAATCGATTCCAGGAACAAGTTCTTCACAACTTGACCCACGTTAGTCAAAACATGCATCATGCAACACATATGCACTAAAAACCATGAACTTGACCTAAACAAGCAAACATCGCCGCCAAGATGACCGACGAAACAAGTCACAACCGATCAGACCGCCACCCATTGGCCGGTCTGACCGCCTACTGCCTGACAGAACTGAACTTTTGCCGAAAACACATGTTTCGTAAACCCTCAATACCATTGCCAATTGTAACATCATTCTAAGATCATGAGTATATCCCCATGATATCCACAATCTCCCCCTTGATGAACACATTAGCAATTTCTCAGAAAATGTAAGTTTGAGGTTTGAGAATGAAAATACTCGACGTTTTCGCGCAAAGGCACAACTTGATCCAAAGGCAAGAGAACGCAATGGAAATGACCAAGTTTACTTCAGAATAGCATAGGCAAGCGAGATAAGATAAAAGAAAGCAAGAAAGCTTCAATTTTTAGAGAAGAGCCAAAAATCTCACTTAAGATCCATATGAAAGAACAATTGTTCAAATTGACCTTCGATCATTGAGAGGTTCCAAGAATTGCAATCCAAGTTTAGAAATGGCAATAAGAACATAAGAATGCAAATGAAATGCTCCCCCTCATTATGATCATCATTTTTCCAAAAATATCATTTTCTTCCTCTTTTTTTCAAATAGCTCCCCTTTTTAACATTTTTGCTATATATTCTCCCCCTTTAACAATAGAGTCATCAAGGAATCACACCTTCCTCTCATCTAGAGATGACAAATGCAGAAATGAGGAATAAGCATACGAAAGAATATGCATGAAATGCAATGGAGTGGCTTCATTTTTTTGATTTTTTTTCAATTTTTAGTACAAGAAGCTTTGGAGATTACCCAAAAGAACAATCTACCATTTCTATTATTACTCAATACATATCAAGGCTGAAGACGCTAGCAAGATCATGCTAATACATATATACCAAAGCTAGGCTAGAAGGCTCAAGATGAAGTGATGAATTGTAACAATTTAAGCAAATCTTCAAAATCAGCAAGTTCATCAACAGGGATTCTAAAATGATAATGGCCTTGTCAAAATGTCAATGTGAGATCAAGAAGCTAACAAAGACCATCCTAGAGTCATAAAGTCCTAAATTAAATCATTTTGCTCAAAATACCTCAATCACCCAGTTTTTTAACAACAATTTTCATTTGCAATGAATATTGATGTTGATTAAAGGTCTATCTTAGTGAAGAAGATCCTGGACTAGGAGTCATCCACAAACTCTTCCTAAGCTTCAACCAGAACGATAAATCTTGAGGTTCATGTCAATTTTGACAAGCAATCCCCATGAGATCGTCTGGATCATCAAACTATGTCCAAGTTCATGTCTTTGACATGCAGTCTCATGAGAATAGTTTGACACAATTTAACCACATGAGAATCTTGAAATTTGATTTTTCATTTTTCACAAGAGCATTTTAAGATTCACACAGGAACAAGAAGCTCAAGAGATGTTCAATCCTAGATTCAAGAGCTAACAAAGTAATTTTGATAGGGCCAATATCACAAAAGGATCACTAATTGTGCAACTAGTTAAAAGATCCACAAATTATAATTTTTAGTTCAAGTTGTCTTAAAGTTCTAACTCATTTAGCAAAGACTTAGCTACGCATATGAAAGCATGATAATTCTAGCAAGTCAAATAACTAGACATGACATTGAGCAAGAATTGAAATATCAAAGCTCAAGAGAGTAATAAGCAAAGCTTTATCAATTTATAAGACAAGCAGTAAAACTTATATTATAAAGCATCTTTTTTGTGATTTTTATATGAATACAATATGATACAATGAGATGCAAGAAAAACTGAAAAGACTAAAAAGATAAATAGAATAGCAAGTTCAGAAAAAGATCAAGAAAAGATCATATGAACAAGGAAAGATCAGAAAAGAACCAACTCCCCCTCAAACCAACCCATAAGGGTAAATTACCCTAACTCACTCCTCAAGGTGGCAAACCTAGTTGGATCTGAAGGCTTGGTGAGGATATTAGCTAATTGAGCATCGGACTCCACAAAATGTAGCACAATATCACCCTTCTCTACATGGTCTCTAAGGAAGTGATATGGAATGTCTATGTGTTTGGTCTTAGAGTGTTACACAGGGTTCTTAGCAATATTAATGGCAGAAGTGTTATCACAGAAAAGAGGAACACTCGCAAAATTTAACCCATAGTCCTTAAGGGTGGACATCATCCACAAAATCTGACTACAACAACTAGCAGCAGCTACATATTCAGCTTCAGCAGTGGATTGTGCAACAGAAGACTACTTCCTGGAAGACCAAGAGACAAGAGAAGTGCCTAAGAAGTGACAAGTGCCTGAGGTACTTTTTCTATCTAGCCGACAGCCCGTAAAATCAGAATCAGAAAACTCTCGAATGGACAAGGAAGAAGTGCAGGAATACCAAATGCCATATTGGAGGGTAGAGTGAAGATACCTGAAAATGCGCTTCACAGTTTGGCGATGGGAATTCCTCGGAGACGCTTGAAACCTCGCACAGAGGCATGCGAAGTGGATGTCCGGTCTTGAAGTCGTTAGGTACAGGAGGGAGCCGATCATGCTGCAGTACTCGCGTTGATCCACAGCTTCTCCTTCCTCATCTGGATCCAAAGCAGTCGAAGTCGCCATAGGAGTGACGATTGACTTGCAGTCACCCATGTTGAAGCGCTTGAGCATATCCTTGGTGTACTTCGTCTGATAGATGAAGACCCCTTCCTTGCATTGCTTGATTTGAAGCCCCAAAAAGTAGTTGAGCTCTCCCATCATGCTCATCTCGAATTTCCTAGACATGGTCTCAGAAAAACTGAAAACAAGAGCATGAGAAGAACCACCAAAGATAATATCATCCACATAAATCTGAGCAAGTAGGAAGTCATTACCATGCCTAAGAATGAACATGGTCTTGTCTACCTTACCCATCTCAAAATTATTTTTAAGCAAGAAGGTCTTAAATCTATCATACTAGGCTCTAAGGGCTTACTTAAAACCATACAAGGCTTTGGATAGCTTGAAAATATGATATGGATACTTAGGATTCTCAAAGTCTGGGGGTTGTCTAACATACACTTTCTCCTCTATAAAACTATTCAGAAAAGTACTCTTGACATCCATCTGAAACAGCCTAAAACCCTTAGACGCTGCAAATGCAAGAAGAATGTGAATGGCTTCTAGTCTAGCAACAGGAGCGAAGGTCTCATCAAAACCTAACCCCTCAACTTGGCTAAACCCCTGAGCTACCAATCTAGCCTTGTTTCTAATCACAGAACCATCATCATTTTGTTTATTTTTGAATACCCAACGGGTTCCTATAACATTATGACTATTATGAGGTTCTACTAGGTTCCAGACCTTGTTTCTCTCAAAATTCTCTAACTCCTCATGCATGGCATTAACCCAGCTAGAATCAGATAAAGCATGTGATATATCGCGGGGTTCGAAAGAAGCAACAAATGCAGAATGAGAGTAGAGACTCAGATCATGATACTTGGAGCGAGTGACTCGCTCATGAAGATCACCAATAATCTGATCCGGAGGATGACGCCTCTGAATGTTGTAACAGCCTAAATTTCAAATTTCAGTAAAAATTAAAAGTTTATTTATTTTTGTGGAATTTTATGAAATTTTAAAAGCTTTTTATAAATATTTTAAAGCCAAAACAAATTTATTTACAAAATTAAAAGCCAACATAAAGTTAGAAATAATTTTATTAAGTCCAAAACAAGCATGGGAATTTCTGTGAATTTCTCCATAATTTTTGGAATTATTTTACTAATTTCTAAAGCCTAAATGAATTATCAGAATTAAAACAAATGAAAAATGAAAAGAAAATCAAAAATCCTGTTTGGGCCGAAACCCAGAGCCTCGGCCCAAACCTCCTCCCACGCGCAGCCCGCACGCGGCCCACACCGCCGCAACCCCCTCCTCTTTATCCACCGTTGGATTGAAATCCAACGCACGCACCGCACGCACGCGCCCCATTCTATCTCCGCCGCTAGATCTCGAACCAACGGTCAAGATTTGTTGTAACCTCCGCATAGTCCGAATGTCTTAATGAATGTGAGCCGTGCGATCTTAATCTAACGGCCAGATCTCGCCCATACCGCCCACGTCACTTCTAATAATCGTGACCGTTGGATCAAAATCCAACGGCCCGTGTTCTTTCTTCCTCCTCTCCTTCTTCTCCGCGTCGCTCACGCAACCGCCGCCATGACCGAGTCTGGGGAAGCTCCGATTTCATCGCCTTTCTCTCTCTCCCCTCATGGTCGTGCGCAACTGCTTCCTCGTCTCCAACCGCCCCACTTCCCACCTTCTTCCCCCTTCTTCGCGTCGGTTTTACCCACGAACGCCGAAACCGCCGCCGCACGCCCCCATCTCCTCCACGCCGCCTCAGAGCCTCCCACTTCTATAAAAGGCAAAGACCGGATCGCATCTACGCCTCATCTCATCCCCAACTCTTTTCCTCTCGAGCTCTACCACCATCGTAATCGGAGTTTTAGGTATTCCGCCGCCGCCGCTGTTTTTGTGGTTTTCGCCGCCGTCAACGTCGCCGAGCCGTCGTGGTCTGCGCCATTGTCAACACCGACACCGGAGCTACCTCGGGGACCCCTTCATCGCTCCGGAGCGCCACCGGAACCCCGTTGTCATCAACACCCGAACCTCTCCGCCTCCAAAAGCTCGCCGCCGGCCAACTCCGACAACCATTCACGTCCAAATCAGTACCAACATGTTCGCAATATCCCCCTCTACATCTTGCGACCACTCACCCTCGCCGGAAAGCCGCCGAGCGCCGTTGTCGTACCCATCCAAGGGTCGCCGCCGTCAAGCTGACGTGGCACGCCCACGGTGGCGTCCACCTCGGCGCTCGCACACGCGTGGCACCCACATGGCTGTTGATTCGGCGCCACGCATGCGCGTGCGTACCACCTCAGGTGCACCGGATCCCACTCGACTCGGTGGAATCAGTCCACCGTGAGCCGTGTCTATGACACGTGGGGCCCGCATGTCAGAAATCATTTTAATTCTTTTAAATTCCGAAAATCCCTCGCTGGCGTTAGCATTGCGTAATAAATAGATTTTTCAGTAGAAAAATAATTCGAGAAATTCAATTAAATTTCAGAATTAGGTTTAAAACTTCTGAAATTCATAACTTTTGCATATGAACTCCAAATTGGGTGATTCAAATTGCAACATTTATATAAAATTATAATCTAGCTAACTAAACCAAAATATTTCAATTTAGAGTTATTTTGATCTATGTTTTTGAATTTATTTGAATATTGAATTTGTCGTATTTTCACGTTTAGACTTCGTCGACTCCAGAGAGTTCGATCAATCTGAAGATTTAGAATTCCAAGACATCGACCATGGCAAGTTACACTATTGACCATATTACCCCCAGTATTTTAAGTTATTTTCAGTTTTTAAATTCTTTATCGCATGCATATGTTTTTATAAATATTTTAATATCCTGTTTTACATATAGTTAATCTCATGTGTTATTGTATGGCCAATTTGAATATTGTATCTGACTACCTTGATACCATAGGCAAGATATTATCAAAATTAAACATATGCTTAGCCAAACTTAGTTCACACTTACATAATTTGGGAGGGTTTACACCAAATTTCTACAAATTTGCTTCAAACTTGATTTTGTGGTATTGTCTTACCACCTGGATTTATAAATAGAGATTTATTCCAAATAAAATCAAAAATGGGTTTGGACTTGGGCGAAATGGTCGGAATGGTGGGTGCAGGTTTATGCACGGGATTAATCTGGTTAAGATTAAGGCCCATGGTTTGTAGGAATGACGCCCAAGTCAATTGAGAATCGGTCTTTGAGCCGCTTATTGCTATGCCATATCGTACTACCACATGTCCTGTATGGGCAGGATTTGGCTAATTAATTTGTGATGTTCTAGTATATTTATGTCATGTGATTATGTGGGTGTCGGTTAGACGTTTTATTCCCACTTGGCGCAATAGGGGGCTTCTGGAGGACGGTTAGTCCAAAGGGGCAAATCCTTAGCGGGCATGAGTATATTAGGACAGAACATTGTAAAGGCCTCATGGTAATTGCTCAGTCACACGCCTACGGAAGCGTGAATTGGCCGACATAACGAGCATGTCACCTCGTGGGGGTAAAGTTGTACCAACTCTGCATGGGGGTCATGGACATGCTAGCAGGGCCACTTAAAGTTAGAATTGTTTTTGGTTTTTAAATGTTTTATTAAATGCTGAGGATGGATAATCCTTATGAAAAATTGGGCGGGAAGCCAAGTGTTTGTAACATCCCAAGTTTTAGACTTGTGTTCTAATGTAAGAAAATGAGGGAAAATTAAAAAAATTTCTTACATCTTGTATTTCCTGTATGACCTGGACATTTGTTGTAAAGAAGTCATAGGAATACAAAAGTCGCAAGTCTGTTTATTCAAATCTTGATCCTTCAAAAACATTCTTGTCAAATATTTTGATCATCTCCTGGGAATATTTTTCCTAAGTTCTTGGGATGGTTTGTGACCCCTCTGAAAAATTTCACAAATTTTAGAAATTGTTTGAATGCTTTTGGAGGCAAGTCAAACCAAATAAAAACTGGTCAAACAGAGGACCAGCACCTTGTCAAATTTTTGGAGGAAAGTCCGCAGCACCAAAACCTCTAAAAATTTTATGCAAGGTCCGCGTTTGAGTCAGAAAGCTCTTGTAAAAATTTCAAAATTTTTGGGGTTGGTTTGCTACCTCAAACAATTCCCCAAATGTCAGCCCTTCTCAAAATCAGAAAAATTAAAAGTGGTTTGAGTGAGACTCGGGCTCAAGCCCGAGACTAACTCAACCAACGTGGTTGAACCCAGTCCACTTAAGCCGCACTTTGAGCTCGATCTCTTGCGCGCGTCTTGCCATTGGATTTGAATCCAACGCCACGACCTCCCTACCGATCCGAGGAGCTCTTGGCGCCTCGGTGCCGGGTGGTCTAAGCCACGGATCTCCATCCTGCGGTCACGACCTCCTCAGGACCTCCTCGCCGCGTAAGACCTCCCCACCTCGGGTGATCCGGGCGTCCAGACCACCCCATGCAAATCGGTATCGTCCGGGACCTCCTCAACCTGTTCTTCTCCTCACGACCTCCGGAGGTGCGGTGCGTCATGGTTCTCACGTGCGTGCGTGTGTCGAGTCGAGCGGTTGGTGCAGGGCTCATCACCTTTTGGCCTTTCCAACGTCTTTTTCGCCATGCATTTAATGTGTCGAGCCTAGCCTAAGAGTAGTCATCTCCTACCTACCCGCCCTTGTCAAATCTAGCAAGTCCATGGCAGGAGCATGGACTTTGTTCACGATGGGGCTTGTCCATACCCTTGTCCGAGCTCCCGGCTTTATTTAGTTCAAGGCCCTCCTCAATAGCATTTTCCCACTCTTGGTTGCTGCTTGAACTCCCTCAGTTGTGAGTGTGAGCCCCAAGCTCAAGCACCTAAGAACACCACCTCCCGGCCTCCATTGTCGACTTTGAAGCTCCTTGAAGACCTCCGAGCTCCAGTGGTTCTTTATTGCCTTTTTGGCTGTCACCTTGCTCTCTAGGTCAACTCAAGTCTCCCTAACTTGTTTTGTTTAAACCTTCACAGAGGTGGACAATTCGGGGAGCTTGTTTTCGGAGCCGTGCTGGTCGTCTTCCCCAACTCCGGCGAGCACCACCGTCACCGGAGCTCCTGCGACCTTTCTTGGACCTCCTACTTTCCCAGGTTAGTGCTTAGTGTTGGAGACCCGGTCGTTTTGAACCTCGTTAGCTTTTCATTTTGTCGCATTTAGTCTCCTAGCCAATCTCCGGCTCGCCGGCGTTCAAGGCCGTCGCCGCCGTCGAGGTTGCCACCTTTAGCTCCGTGATGATATTGCGGTTCCATTCCAGTATTTAGTTGGCGCCGGCGTGGTCCCTGTTGCCGGCGGCAAGCCGTTTAACGCGCTCGGGAGTTTTGCCAGTGCAAACTCATGTTTTCGTCATTTTCTTAGGACAACATTAATGCCCCATTTATTGCTAATCATTGGTGCATTGGTCATGTCTTAAACTGTGCCGTAGAGCGTTATCTGGGAGAACTCTAAGCTTTAGGACCTCCTAGAGTTAATCTTGGCCGTCGAAGACCTCCTCGGATTAGCTCTTGGTCGTCGGATCCTTCTCTGTTAAAAACTAGCGCCAGGACCTCTCCTCTTGTTTTGATCCTGGCCGCCTAGGACCACCACAGTTAAATCCTAGCCGCTAGGACCACTCCTATAAAGGACCTCGTCTTGGTCATTTTGCCAAGACCACCCCTTGACCTCCACCGAGGTCCTCTTTGCAAAAGACCTCCCTCGGTCATTTTGCAAAGACCACCTCGGGTCCTCTTTGTAAAAACCACCCTGGTCTTTTACAAAGAAACCCCCTTCAGACCTCTTAGGCTCAATCCTAGCCGTTCTCGACCTCCCGGATCTAGATCGGCGTTAGATCTCTTTTGCAAAATCCTTAGTCTCGTGATCTCCCTCGCGTCGATCCAACTGTTCAGGACCTCCCTAGGCCTTATCTGAGCCGTCCAGATCTCCTCCCGTTAAAACCCTGTCACTTAGGACCTCCCCGAGTAGATCTTGGCCGTCCAAGACCTCCTCGGTTAAATCCCAGCCGATCAGGACCTCCCTCGTTTGATCTTGATCGCCCAGGACCTGCCTCACTTGATCGTGTCCGTTAAAGACCTCCCTCTGGAGATCTAGACCGTTGAAGACCTCCTCCGTGAGATCTTAACCGTCCAGACCTCCCTCTGTAGGTTTATCCTTAGGACCTCCCCTAGTGCTCGGGACCGCGGATCTCGTCCGCGGTCACGACCTCCGTTAGCGCGTGGACCTCCTTTGCGTGCTTTGCTGCACGCCCGGTCGTGGCCGTTGGATCAGATCTCAACGGTCCGCACCTCTCCGATCGCGGAGAGAGGTCTTTTGTGCGCTGTGCCAGTGCAGTGGCCTGCGATGCAAGATCAACGGCCCATGACCTCTCCTTTTCCTTCGGTTCGATTGGACCTCCCGAGAGCTCAAATTTTCTAAGTCTTTTGATGTTCCAAATTTCAAAAGTACATAACTTTGTCATTTTAGCTTCTTTTGAATGATTCCAGATTCTTTGTAGCTCATTAGAGTATGAACTTTAATTTGAGAATGGATTTAGGCACCATTATGAAATAGAAAATGGTATAAACTGCATGAACTTGTTTAATATGAAATAGTGGTTTAGAAATTCATTGAAAATTTGTAAAATGCATAATTTATTCTCTGTAATACCAAGCTGAGCAAACTAAGTTTTGTAAAACCCACTAGGATTGTACTGTAATATAGAATAGGTCTTCTTATGATCATTGCCACTGAAATTAATGGTTCACTAGTTTTAGAACTTAGAAAAATCATAACTAATTCATTTCAACTCCGATTGGTGCAAACTTAGTTTTGCTGTTGTTAGGATAACCATATCTACCCACCATAAAAATTTCAAGTTCCAGATCATTATAGAAATTTTCGTCATGAACAGTAACCGTAATTAATTTAATTAGAATTTTCAGGCTGAGAGAACTTAGTTTAGCCATAACTTTTTCATGCTAAGTACAAATGACATGTTTCTTGTTTCTAAATTTGTCTAAAATCAACCTCTAGCTGCTGTAGAAATTTCATTGCATTTGGATAACTTTTGCTGTTGAGTTTTATTTGGAGTTCTTGTTCTTATTTGGTTATCGCCTTTTCGCGTTAGGTTCCGAAGGAAATAATTGAGTACGTGAGTGAATCCTCTGCAGCAAGAAAGTGATCTACAGCAAGGCAAGCAGTTTGATCATATCCACTCCATCCCATTATTTTTTAAAAATCTAATACTTTGTTTTACTTGTATGTATGCATGCTTTTGTGTCAATGATTAATTTTGCCGAATAGAGGTAGCTAATCCTATTGCATTGTTTCCCTTAAATTGTTCACCTGCCACTACCTTAGGAATATTATCCTCACCGGTGAATTAGAGCCGGTGAATGATTTAGGGCCTCTTATTTGTCTTTACGATATGATGCTTAGCAATGCTTAGTTACCGGTAGAATTAGGCGGTTATCGACCTAGTCGATAGCCTTGATCACATACAACATATTATCACTTATGATTTCAGCATTGTACCATGTTTACTTGTGAAAACTAAAATCTAAAAACAAAATGATTTAGACTTGGGCACAATGGTATGTTGGTGTGTTCAGGTGTGATGGAATGGTGCCCGAGTCAACAAGGACCGAACATCTTGTTACACTGAACCAAGCATTTGCGTGCTAACCACACTAGAGGGTATGGGACCTCTCTTGACTTAGTACTTTGGCGTGTATTGGCTTGGTCGCGAGGAGCCGCGGGAGGATGGTCTTTGGGAGCATTGTAGAGTCCGAAAGGCTTCCGTGATGGTGGTTGTCTTTGGTGGCAATGTAGCGTATGGATTCGGTCCATACGAGCGGCTCGTAGTCAATGCACAATATTGGAAAGCGTCTCGTAGGACTTAGCCGTGCCGGCATACCTTCGGAAGTGTGCTTTTGTGGCTTAAAGGCGGTCTGAAGTGTGGGTACATTGGTACACCCCTGCAGAGTTAAAACTATTCGAATAGCCTCGTCCTAGGTTATGGACACGCTTGGCAAGGTCTTTCAAGAGTTAGACTACAACCTTTTAAATTAAAACTTGACATGGGTGGTACGAATGCTGGATTAGTGCTGCGTGTGGTGGCTATTGGGATAGTCACCAATAGGTGGTTACTCTTGTACTTATTGTATCATCATTATTTCAACAATTACAATCGGTTTGTCAAATTGCTTTGAATCTATTACATTATTGCAAATGAAAACTTGCTTTGTGCTAAAAGTCATCCAGAGCCCTCCACTTAAATAAAGCTTGCATGTAGTTAATTATAGTTCGTTATCCCTACACGTCGAGTCTTGCAGTACAAAAACAATTTTTGTACTCAGTTGTTTTGCTTAATGTTTTTGTTGCAGAGGACGAAGGTGAGCCCCAAGGGCTTCCCTTTTGTGAGATGTGCTTCGGGTTTGACGACTAGCTTGGCGGCCGGTTGGTTGCCTTGTGGGTAAAGGCACACTAATTGGCTCTTTATTTTGCCATCTTATGGCCCTTTGCTTCCATTGTCTAATTGTTATTTTGTTGCTTTTGGGCGGTTGGCCCTTGTTGTAATAAATCCTATTATGTATGTCTTTTGTTAGACTGTTGTATGGAATTGATGCATGATTTTGTAACGGGTGTGTATCTGCATTTTAGGAAGTATACATATCTCGGGGCTTGGTTTATTTGATTTGTGATGCTAGGGTCAATGGAAGACTAAGCCTTACAAGCCGAATAAACCGGGGTCCCCACAGTGTTAGGAGGGGATCCTTCACTAAATCATTGGAGGTTATCCACATTGTAATATTGTCATTTTAAATTATGGTTTTAGTATTAATATAAACTGCCTTAGAAATTACTATGGTTATTTACACTGAAAATGTTGTTTATGCAAAATAACCCCTGCCATACTCACTTGTTACCTTATGCATGCATTTAAATTCAATATTGGGTGTAACTTGCGAGCACGGAAGTTGTGCTCATCCTTGCTGAATAAATCTTATTCAGGAGAAGATTTCTTCCCCGACGGTGAGGATCAGGACGAGTAGGCCTTGACCCAGACGATTGTCTGTGGCGCATCGTGTGGCTCACCTCCATTATCTTATTTCCGCTGTGTTTATTATTTGATATTTGATACTGTTGTTCAGAACTCAGTTGTATTAAACAATTATTTATTTAATATCATTTACGTTTTCGTGATATGAATGTGATATCCATTTTGTGAGACTGTGTACACTGGAAATCCTAGACCGGTGTTTGAATACAGAGAATTCGGGATCCTTCGCTCCCGGGTTCGACAATGTGAAGTGGAGTGCCCGGAGGAAATAGTATCTCTTCGACCTCCGCAGGTACTGCTGATGATGAAGATGCAGTAGGAGCCTCAACTGAAGGTGAAGTAGTCGCAGTAGGTTCTGGAATAGGAGTGTCAACAGCAACAGGAGGAAGACAAATATCAGCTTCATCCTCATCTTCCTCCACAAAGATGCTCTCTATCACCTGTGTGTCACCTGAAATGTCTAATCTAGCTCCAGGGGTAGTCTCATCAAAAGTGTCATTGCATGTCTCCTGAACAAGGTTAGTTTCAACATTAAAAACCCGAAAACCCCTTGAATGTGTAGGATAACCCAGAACTAAACCATCAAAAATCTTTGATTTAAATTTATCTAGATTTTCTGTCTTAAGAATGAAACACTTAGATCCAAAATCTCGAAAATAAGAAACAGAGGGTTTTCTACCAAACCGAAGCTCATAAGATGTCTTGCCCAAAGAAGGTCTCAAGAAGACACGATTTGAGATATGGCAAGTTGTAGCACTAGTTTCGGCCCAAAATCTCCTCGGAGTGCTATACTCATCTAGCATCGTCTTAGCCATCTTGACTAAGGTTCTGTTCTTCCTTTCCACAACGCCATTTTGTTGAGGGACGTATGGAGAAGAGAACTGGTGCTCAATACCGCGCTCAGCACAAAAAGAAGCAAAAGAAACATTCTCGAACTCCGTACTATTATCACTGCGAATTGCTCTCAATGCATCGGGAAGTTCAGAAGTCAAGCAAAGAACAAGATCATGAAAATGATCAAAAGCTTCATCCTTCGAAGTAAGAAATAACATCCAAGAGTATCTCAAAAAATCATCAACTATGATAAGAATGTACCATTTACCACCGACTGACCGAACCCTAGTAGGACCAACAGTATCCATGTGAAACAACTGTCCGGTCCGTCAGTCATGACCATAGTCAATGAAGGGTGTGAGGCAGCAACTTGCTTGCCATGCCTACAGGGTGCACATACAACATCCTTGACGGCTTTGAGTTTGGGCAAACCTCTCATGAGCTCAAGGTTGCTATCTCGCATCAGATGATCAAAACCAAGGTGCTCCAAACGTCGATGCCAAAGCCAGAACTCAAAAGAAAAAGTAATCAAGCATTTCAGAGATCCAGCAAGAGAATCAAAAAATTAGCTCCAAATATCTTAGCAACTCTATAAATCCCAAACACAAGCTCACCAGCTGAATCAAGCATCCGATAAGCATTTTTCTTAAATATAGTCTCATAGCCATCATCAAGCAACTGTGAGACATAAAGCAAATTGAACCTGAGCTTGTCCACAAGGGCGATGTCCTTCAGGATAAAGTTTTCGTTCACCCTGATCGATCTCGTTCCTTCAATCCGCCCTTGTGTATTATTTCCAAAGGTGATGAAGTCATCACCCGTCGACCGCATGAAGGAGGTGAACCATCTTGAGTCTCCGGTCATGTGGCGTGAGCAGCCGGAGACGACGAACCACGTGTTCTTCCTTCTACGGTAATCCTGAAAATCAACGCATAGAAGATCAATGTGTCTCAATAATGGAGTTAGTTAAACATGACTTAGGAACCCAGTACGAGACACATGTCTGCGAGTAGTATGCAAAGCATAAATGCTATCCTTGATCCTACTTGATGTTCTATCATGAGCAATAGTTACACAAACATGAGAAGCATTCTGTCTAGGAACATGATGATGAGCATGTGAACCAAAACCTAGTCCAGGTTTCTTCTTCTCTAGATGACCATATCTCATAAAGGCTCTAGGTTGATGAGATGACATTCTAGCAAGATTTTTCTTAGTATTTTTTAACCTACGCCAACAGAATTCAACCAAATGCACATCCTTCTTGCAATAGGTGCAATGGTACTTGATACCACTGGGAGAAGCACCTTTTGACTCAACAGATGGTTGGGCAAAACCTGCAGATTTGAAAATGGTTTTTGCGGGTTGGGTTTTGAAATCAACTAACCCATTCTCCAAGACTTGAATGACATTTGGCTTGGATTTGTCCTGGGCATAGTTATATTCTAACCCTTGCTTCTTATAAGGAGTTTTGAACTTGTCAAGAATCATGTTTAACTATTTCTTACCTTTAGAGAATTTTTGTAATGTGTCCTTAAGGTAAACATTTTATTTTCCAAGATTAACACATGATTCACTAGCTTTAGCTTTAATGGCTTTAACCTTTCTCTCCTTATAAACAACAACTTCAAGCTTAAGAGCTTCACATGAAGCACGGGTATAAAAAAAACAATTTTGTCCTTAAGCTTGGCATATTTAGCTCTAACTTCTTCTATTATGTCTTTCACTTCATGTTCACGTTCTAAGCAAAAAGAGCAAAATCTTGATTCGACAGCACCAGAAACATCCAACTTGCTAGACTCTAAATATTTTTCACAAGAAGCAGATTTAAATTCAATTAGTTCAGTCCTAACATTTTCAAGTTGGTGCAAAACAACATCATGAGCAGATTGTAATTTAACAAATTCAGAGTGTAAAGTATGGCAGGAAGAACATTCATCAGTATTGAGACTCTTAGCATTCACAAGTTCTAATGTTAGATTTTCGACTTGTGACTCTAAGTCTTTATTCCTAGCCATGGTAACCTCTAAAACCTGATCCTGACTAAGCAGTTGCTCAAAGATGGTGTCGCATCTAGCAGAGAGAACATCATAGGATGGAGGTACCTCATCGTTGTCATCGGCATCGATGGAGTCGACCATGAAGCACATGCCAGTGAAGTCCTTGGCCTTTCCTTTCTTCTTGTCTTGAAGGAACTCCTCCTCCTTGTCCTCGCTCCCGGAGTCCACATCGCTTAAGGATTATTCTCCAAGAGCGGCAAGAACCTGGTGGGCGGCCTTCTTTAGCTTGGCAGCATCAAACTTGGGCTTGCTCCCTTGAGGCTTCTTCCAAGATGGTTTTTCCTCCTTGTAGTTGCTCTTACCCTTTAGCTTGGGGCAATTCACCCGGATGTGATAAAGCTCTCCGCACTCATAGTAACTCACAGGGCCACCTCTCTTTTTGTTTCTCACATTGTTGTAAACTCGTGTGAACTTCTTAATCAAGAGGGCCAACTCAGACTCGGGAAAACTCTAAAGTTCTTCTTCAGGAATTACAGATAAACAAGCAAAAGAGAATCCAGAAGAAGACTCGGAAGACCCATCAGAGGCTCTCTTGAGAGGGTCAGCGACCAAAGCCATATTCTCCTTCTTGGGAGGATCAACCCTCTTGATCTCATAAGTCTTGATCTTGCTAGCAGCTCCAAAGTAAGATTAGAGAGATTGGCATTTTTCTCAATGGCAGTGGCCTTTATCTCTCACTCCCATGTGTTGATTGTAGCCAAGAGGTGGGTGGCATTCTCAGACTGAGAGTACTCGATGTCAACTGCTCTCAATTGATTAAGCACCTTGTTAAAGCGAGTAAAAACATCATCGATGCTCTCTCCAGGACGCATCTCGAATTTGTTGTATTCTCGCTTGAAGACCGTCTGGCGTACTTGCTTGATTTGGGATGAACCCTCATGGTAGGTTTCGAGGGTGTGCCAAATCTCGTGCGCGGTCTCAAGATGACAAATTCGATCATACTCCTATCTACTAAGTCCAGCATATAAGAGGTTCTTAGCCTTGTGGTTGTTAGCCAAGAGGGCTGTTGAAGCCAGCGTAGCAACCTTGGGCAGAACGAGCGAGCTCTATCAACCTCCCATATAGCTTGTCCTTCGCTCTAAAGGAAGACACGCATACGATTCTTCCAATAGGCATAGTCGAGCCTATCGAAGATATGTGGCTTAGTGGAGTACTTCTCCATCGCCAAGTTCAGTGACCAATTAAGATCAAGATTGAACTAACTGGGGTTGAATAGGATCACGATCTCTTTTTTCACGTAGATCGGATTCAATATGATTATCACTCCAATAGCTATGAGAGCTATGAAGATCAATACAAAAGTATAGCGGAAGACTTGTATTAAATCCAATCAAAACCCCGAAGCACGCAACAAAAAATGCAAATGATGAATAATTACACGGTCGATCAGTAAGCGATTACGGTCAACCCGGTGAACAAAGATCGCAATCGGTCGAATAGTAAAATTAGCACAGAATCAAAATTTCATCAGGATTTCAAAATCGCAAATTGATCCAACTTTTGATCCACAACTCCAACCTTCATGAAACTTGAAATATACCTTTCTAGGATGTCAGGAACCTAGTCCAATCAAGGATCATGAAGATTATTGCCAAAGTTCCAACCTTTTTCCGTTTGAGCGAAGATTGCTTCAAAACCGAGTCAAAAACCAAAATATGATCCAAAGCTTGCTCGTGGGTAAAGGATGATCAAGGTGATCTTAGATGCACTCCCACATGTCACAGCAAGCAAGATCATCACAAAAACTCAAAGGAAAACCAACAAATCATCAAAAACCCAAAATCATCAAAGAGAAAGAGCAAGAACAAGAATAGACTCATCTTTAGGAATTTTGCTTGGATTGATTTGAGATTGATAGAGGTTTACAGCCACTCCATCATGGAGGACAAAGACTCAACAAAAGAGCACACAATCAATCTATCTCTCCTAGAACCCTAACCACTCCAATTTTCTCTTCCTAACCCTAAAACACAAACTAGGGTTTTTGAATACAAAGGTTGAGGAGGTGCTGGCCAGCACCCTCCCCTATTTATAGTGGAGGCTAGCTTCTAGAAGAGAAAACCCTAATGGGCACCCGTTAAGCCCACACACAAATGGGTTCACTTACACACGCATTTTAAAGCGTCGTCTTCATCTTCTCTTGACCTAAACCACTTCTCCTTGCGCTGTCTTGCGCCGCGGTTTAACCAAGGGTCACTAAGGCCGAAATACCACTTCTCGATCCTTCTCCGAAGACGAGTCCAATCTTCATGAAGCAATTTCCTGCTGCGCCACGTGTAGGTTGATCAACGGCTCTCATTATGTCGGCAAGTCTCTCCCGTCCGGCTCCCACCGAAACCACCATGGCACTTACACCGACCCTCGCGCCGCTTGATTAACCCGTCGCACCAAACTGCCCGTTCGATCATCCTTCTCCATTTTGCGCCATGCTTGAGTCCATCGACTTCACCCAGTATCCTCGATCGTTCTGAACCTCAGCTCTCCAAGCCTAGTCCCGATCATCCTCGTCATTGACCGTCGTTGACCTCCAAGCTTCCTGAACAACAATAGACAAAGAAATCGATTCCGGGAACAAGTTCTTTACAACTTGACCCACGTTAGTCAAAACATGCATCATGCAACACATATGCACTAAAACCATGAACTTGACCTAAACAAGCAAACATCGCCACTAAGATGGCCGACGAAACAAGTCACAACCGGTTAGACCGCCGCCCATTGGCGGTCCGACCGCCATCGCTCGACAGAATCGAACTTTTGTTTCCGAAAAATACCATTGCCAATTATAACATCATCCTAAGATCATGAGCATATCCCCATGATATCCACACTATATATCCTAGAATCAGATTCCTCTGCTTGATTAATGTTAAAATTTAAGGCTTGGTCTAAGTTTTGCCCATTCTCAAATTTTGTCCAATGGGAGTTCACAGTTCACTTTTAGTTGAAATCTATAGTTGGAATATGAATGTGTCTCTAGAGAATTTTCATTTTTTTCATTAGATGGCTTAAACTTGGTTAATTTATTTGACACCTTCTGTTAGAGTTCATTCAAAGATTATATATATATATATATATATATATATATATATATATATATATATATATATATATATATATATATATATATATATATATATATATATATAGAACGTATCTAGTGCAAATGGGTATTTGAGTGGTACAGTGCAAATGCGAATGACAGCCAACGGATCTACAACATGCGGCTCGAATGTAGGTGGGCGGAGCACCATAGCCACTTAAGCCATTATGCGAACCCCGCCTCCCTCCCCGGCTCGGCTTTGCACTTTGCTGAACCACCACCCCCCTCGCCCTCCAGCTGCTGCCCTCTCCCTCGCCCCTAGAGCTTTCCCTTGCGCCGCTGCCCCCCACACAGCCCCATCCTCATTTGCTTCTTCTCCAACTCCTCCTTCTCCCCTTCTTCCTCTCCTCCTGCTCCATGGCACCGCCGCCCCTACTCCCCTAGCGCCACCTCCCTAGGGCCCAGCACCCGCCCCACATGCTCCCTCTCTGTCGGCCACGAGCCCACGCCGTGGCCATCCTCGGCCACCATCGGCCCGCGTCCTCCTGCCGCTCGGCACCCGCGTCTCCCCGCGCCACGGTCTCTCCTCGGCTCCTCACGCGCGCGACTAGAAGCTACGACAAAGGCTCTTAAATTTTATAGCTGCTACACTTCCTGAAGCAGCGAGAAGGACCTGAGGCTTACTAGGTTGTGGGAAGTTCAGCATCAAACTTTCTTGTACTGGTTCTAATGTAGCCATCAGCTCTGCTTGGACCGCTCCACTACATTAGAGTTACAAGAATTCAGAGGATTTATGCTGGTATAGGGAAACATGATCCACAATGCATACTCAGGAATGAAATGAAACGGGTGCAGGGAGACGTGGGCGCCAAGCGGCAGGAAGACGCGGGCCGACGGTGGCCAAGGATGGCCACAGCGCGGGCTCATGGCCGACGAAGAGGAGCGCGGGGCCGGTGTTGGGCCGACGGCTGCGCCCTAGGGAGGTGGCACCAAGGGAGTAGGGGCGGCGGCGCCATGGAGCAGGAGGAGAGGAAGAAGGGGAGAAGGAGTTGGAGAAGAAGCAAATGAGGATGGGGCTGTGTGGGGGGCGACGGCGCAAGGGAAAGCTCCAGGGGCGAGGTCGAGCGGCAGAAGGCGGCGGCGCAAGGGAAAGCTCTAGGGGCGAGGGAGAGGGCAGCAGCCGGGAGGGCGAGGGAGTGGGTGGGCGCGGGGAGGGGGGGGGTGTGGTTTCAGCAAAGCGCAAAGGCGAGTCGGGGGGTGTTTCGCATAATGGCTTAAGTGGCTGTGGTGCTCCGCCCACCTACATCCGAGCCGCATGTTGTAGATCCGATGGTTGTCATTCGCATTTGTATTGTACCACTTAAATACCCATTTGCACTAGATACGCTCCCATATATATATATATATATATATATATATATATATATATATATATATATATATATATATATATATATATATATATATATATATATATATATATATATATATATATAGCATATGTTATACTTCTATACCACTCATATGTTATACTTCTTTATCACTTTCAAAGATACTTAAATACCAATTATAATATACTCCAACACGACTTGATTGAAAAATGTTCATTTTAGCCCTTTATTTTTGCTATATACCCTTTTTCATATATAAAAAGAAGTATATACACAAATATTGTAATAAAAAATGGATTTTAATGATTTTTTTCATGAAACTCACGTTGAGGTATCTTATAATCATTATTGTAGTATACTCAAATAGATAAAAAGGTATCACCATACGATTTAAGTAGTATATGAGAAGCGAAGTATGATCTGCACCATACGATTTAAGTATATATATATATATATATAACACTTTTTTCATGTATATTTTGGTACAATGAATTAGCAAAACCACAGCAGCTGGAACCCTTCATTTGATGAAAAGGATATGATAAATTTAGGCCATTACTATATAGCATAAATTTCCTATATATATATATATATATATATATATATATATATATATATATATATATATATATATATATATATAACACTTTTTTCATGTATATTTGGGTACAATGAATTAGCAAAACCACAGCAGCTGGAACCCTTCATTTGATGAAAAGGATATGATAAATTTAGGCGAAATACATTACTATATAGCGACACGACATAAATGCTAGCTATAGGATTTAGCTTTTTCTTTCTTTGTGAGGAGCCGATAACAGTATACAGTTCGGCATAACACGATGTACGATCAGTATAAATAATGTCTCGATATTGTGAAGGCGATCCACTGCATTAAAGGAGTTTCGTATATACATGGTCCATTCAGTCAAAAAAAAAAGAGCCTAGATTTATAAGTATATATATGCATGGGTCCAGCATATGACAATTCTAGTCTTGAATCTATAGTTTGTAGTGAGACATGCATGAATTAACAATTTTTCATGCGCATTTGATCTTGACCATTAATTTTTAAAACCAGACGGAAATTTATATCGGCGCGTGTGCTTAGTAACTTTACAAGGCTAGCTGGAACGCGGAAACATACGCCATAAGCACGCACATACGTACGTGCGCTTTAGGCAAAAGCACTGGCTGCAACGGAACATGGTCAGTAAAAGAGATTCTTTTCTAGCTAGCTCATCTTTTTCTCTGACATCTCTTCTCCCAAAGCTTTGATCTAGCTTGTACATGGAATCCGGCCCTAGTGTGTCGGTGGTATAGTACCAGAGACAGCTAGCTAGTTACTAGATCAGGTGGTGGCTGCTGAGTCCAGCCATGTCGATAAGTTGATCGATTCCGTTGTGTATTCGAAAAGCATGAGCTTGAATTCATCGGCCAGTTGTAAGACGGAGGAGCTGGCTAGCACGACCTGCCCACTTTCCATGCTTGCGCATGCGTGTTGCTGCAAACGTTTGACAGATGCAGTGTTAGTCATGGGACCGATTGACCGATTGACCAATTGAGTCTATAAATAAGGTTATCGAGAAAAACCCAAATTTGAACAACTGCAACACCCAAGTATAATAGTAGTGTCTATGCTCAGGTATATACGAAATCTAATGGTCACAATAATTAACTTAAACTTAAAGAAAATTTCAGACGACTTAGAAATAGTAAATCTGAAACAAATAATAACCCTGACAGTGCAGTGCAGGCCTTCAGTAATGTTACTGGTCGTCAAGATATATAGATCAGGTTTGTGGTAGTGTGAAAAGACAAACATAATTGCAGCTCTTAAACAGGAAAAAAATCATCAACGTTAGTTACTGGACCTAACTAATTACAGACATGTGGTTATCACTATCTCGGTTGCTAGCTAGCTCTGTCTTCGTCACACCGATCGGCAATGATTAATCCCCCGCCGACGTGTTACATTAAACCGGCAAATCCGAAGCATGCTCGCACCACTGGTCACCATGCAGCACTAGCTTGATAGCGCGCGCGGAAAAAGGAGGGGATCGCGACGACGCGGCACGTAGAGGAAGAACGTACGTGCATGCCCATCGCCAATGCCATCCAGAGAAGCTAGGGAGGATACCAATCCAAACGCACGCACCTTGCCACTCGGTCATCTTTCCCCGCGCGCGCGCCTAGCTAGCTCCATGATCGCCACGCCTAAACGCCGAAAGCTTCGCGCGGAGGACACACGTAACGTACGAGCGACGCGCAGCGTTTTTCAGTTGCCGGCCGGCGCGGCGGGTTACGGGAAGCATGCAGCATCGTGGTTGCGCCTGAATTAGCTGTCGCGCTAGTGGATCTAGATTGAGACGTGCATGCTCACCGCACCGGCCGGCCGGTGAATCATCGTGCGCGTAATATCTCCGTTCGCGAGAGAGCACCGCGCGAGCGAGACCGTCTCGACCGATCCACTAACCACTAACGCGTCTATACGCGCGACGTCGCTAGCTTTGCTTTGCTTGTGTTGCCAGTTCACTTCCGGATGCTGACACAGCGTATAGCTGTTGCATTGCATGCCGCAATAGCGGATGGCGTCTGTCCCATCTGCATTTCGTCCGCATCTGCTCGTCCGCGTTTGAACGGCGCACCTAGCTTTACTCGGTTGCAACTCGCAAGCCAAAGCGCAAGATTAGCTCTAGCTAGCAGATATGTTGGCTGATGCGCGCCTGCACATCTCTACACAGTCACCACGTAACACGCACGTCACGAACCCAGCTCACCCGGTCTGTCCGCGGCCGCGCCCATCCCACACGTGTACGTACGTACGCACGCCTGCCGGCCCGATCGACCAAGGCCTGCCAGCCTTCTGACCAACTTGACTTCTTTTAGCATCCTCGGCTGAGCCATTGATTGAAACCCGACGAAGGTTGAGTGTGGCTACTGACGGACTCAGCATTTTCAGGATGGATATTTAAAATTATAAAAATATTGTTCAATGCTTTTTCTAGGGAGTCAAACAATTCACATATTTATGTTTTACTAGTGGAAGGATGAAAAATTGAATATACAAAAGAAATCCTTAAATAGTTAAATTCCAGTTGGATAGAAGCCTAGAAGTCGGATATGTTAATAGTTGTCAACAATATCATTCTATATCCCTGTTTAGTGTTTAGAGTTAGTTTGAACTAATCTGATTCTGATCATATTCATCAGAAGCTACCAAATTGAGATGCAGCACATCAAAAGTCTGATGAAAATGCACTTCTATTACTTTATCTGTGGGATACATGAAAGTTCAATCCTTATTGCAATGACCCTATGAAACAATTCATATCTAGAAGCAGTCGCTGAATTTACTTTCGGTGGAGCTATGCCAGATCCGATTAGTATGCATAATGGAACAATGGATTCATATCACCTCACTAAACAATAGAAGCTATTAAAACATTATATTTGGAACTTTTACTGACAGTACAAGATTTTATATGTAAAAAGAAACCATTAAGCCATGCTTGTCAAAATTGTGGTAGGTTAGTGGTCATCAGAGAACATAAAACTCAATATAAATAAGCGTACAAAACCATACAACTCCAGAACAAATAGGTTTTTGGGAGAGTGATCTTCTGAGCTCTCAATACATCACAAACCATTTCCTTCTATTTTACTTTTTTTTTTCTTTCCTCACTCTGTTTTGGTTGAGGTCGCAAACATTAGGAACATATCACATAAGAATACACAGCATCTGTATCAACGCAAGTTATAGACCATGGGTATGCTGCTCCTATGCCACTTCAGTAATGGAAAAGCCAAACTCAAGCAAGAAAAAGATGGTGAGAACTGAGAAGAAATGGACTAACCATCAGTGGAGATGCCTCCGTCCTCACTCCTCAAGAGACGGTCGGGTCCTCACTCTTCAGAGGCTCAGAGCAGCGCGCACGGCGCGGCGCACCTCGCCCGGTCGCCCCACCGGCCGCTACGCTCAGAGTCAAAGGCTCGGAGCCTCATAGCCCGATCGATCGGAGCAGGCGAGCAAGCCACCGCCGCCGCGGCGCAGCTTCCCTCTGGTCTCATCTCCCCGCCGCCCCACCGGCCGCTGCGCTCGGAGTCAGAGGCTCGGAGCCTCAGAGCTCGATCGCTCGGAGCAAGCGAGCAAGCCGCCACCGCCGCAGCCGCGCTCACTCGCTCGGCACTCCCGCTCGGCGCTCGCCGCTCCCGCTCGGCTAGGCTACCACCACCACGCCGCCGCAAGGGCCAATGGAGCCGCAGCCGCAAGCACAAGGACAAATTGTTCATTGTTGGCTGGCTGTTGCAGTGTGTGTTTCTAAGACTGAGAGACTGAGAGAGAGACTAGGGTTTGACGAAATGGGCTTGGCCTTGGAAGTGCTAACTGCCGAGTGGGCTTGGGTTGCGACTCCGAGATTGCGAGTGTGGTGTGGTGTTGGTGGCTTGCTGTTGACAGAACGTTGTTTTGAGGACGTTACTGGCTGATTGAACTCAATTTCCATTATATACATGTATTATACCTTGTATATACCGATTTTTTGCCCAAAATTTTTGGTTGTTTAGTTGAACACCCATGAACTTAGGTGGATCCGCCCCTGGGTGTGGCCGATCACCAGCTAGCGTCGAGTGTGGACCGACTGGACGGGGCGTGGGCTCAAAACTAGGGGCAATCGGAGCGGATATTAGAGTCGGACATGGACAACGCTGGACATAAATACAAATATGGACAGTCTTGGTCATGAATATGGAGTGAATACGTGTCACTCCAAATACTGTTAATCTCGTTTAAGAATATTTAGTCGGATAATGCGTGAAACGTAAATCATATATGTCACATTTTAGGATCAATCAACTATACTACATATCCAAAATACAACTACATTAGTAGTTTAACAAGAAAATTTAACTACATCACTCGATCGATGATGAGGGCTAGTTAAGCAAAGTAGTAACTAGCAAGTAGCAAGTCACAACTCTCACACTTCACATGGTTCAAAATTCAACTAGCCATAGCTAAGTATATCACTAGTTCATTACATCACACGTTCACAGCACATGACAGTAGCACAACATGACAGCAAGTAGTAAGTACTAAGTAAGTAAGTAGCAGCTCGTTGGCAGCACAAAAGACTTGTCTAGCAGCAACCAGCAGCGAGCCATCTCTATGACCATGTCTCATCCTCCAGTTCCAAATCCAACTCATCAACAAGTGATGTTATCTTCTCCTTAAAACCAGAAATTTAAAAATAACATGAAGTTACTAAACAAAAGTTGGAAGTGGATTATGACTTTATTATTACCTTTCCTAGATGAGGTTGTCTAGTCCTTGGTACAAATTAGAGCGTCAAACACCTCGGGCTCTAGTCGACTACGAGATGGATCAACAATACACCCACCAGCACTAAAAATCGACTCTGAAGTAACAGTTGATACTTGAATAACTAACATGTCACGAGCTAGTCATGAGAGAACAGAAAATGTCCCCTGGTGTGTGTTCAACCATGACAATATGTCAAACTGTGCACCGTTACCATTAGGATCAACCTACCAAATTGGTTTTTCTTTCATGTATACCTCCAATTCATTTATGTCATCATGTGTTGTCATAGTTGCATCCTCATACAAAAAACTGTTCAATATCATATCATGAAGACCCAAGTAGGCATCATCAAGTGGTCGGGAAGGTCCTTCTTCATAATTATGCTTTGAAACTTCTGGTGTGATGGACAGGTAAGCTTGGAACAATTTATTCACAATATCCATGAAGCAATTAACTTCATGGACAACCTTCATTTGTTGGAGCACACTTATCATATTTACCCTCGTTCAAGTACAATAGCATTTCAAAAGCCCTCCTGTAGTAAATAGCTTGGCTCAACATTTCATATGTGGATTTATACCTTGTAGGCACATCCAATGGAAGACCAGATTTATTATCCATGTCACATTCTGTTTGCACACTTCTGAAATTCCTCCCATGGCAATGGATAATTCTTCACAATAACAATAGTATCTCTAAATTCTAAATTGAAGATGCAATTACTTTCAAGCTATCTTGGGCAACCAGGTTTAACATATGACATAAACATCTCACATGAAAAATAGCATCACCACATATCAAGCGAGAATGCTTATTAAGCTCTATCACAACTTCTCTAACACATTTACCATTGGATGATGTGTTGTCTAGAGTGAGGACAAATAACAAATTCAGTTGTTAAATTAGTTCCTATATGGTTCTATTTGACATTAATGAATTTAACTATTCTTTTTGCATATACCAATTATCATCAATCACATGCACATTGATGCAAATATAACCTTTATTTTGATTAGATGTTCATGTGACTATAGTTGTAGAAAATCGACAAAAAAAGATTTTAGTTGTTCATACAATTTCTTCTTTTCATCTCCAAATATTTGATATATCTCTTTCCTAGTGGTTATGCGTCACTTGAATGAAAAACCATGATGTAGACATTTGATGAAATCAACAAAGTACTCATGTTCAACCATAACAAAGGGATATTCATGCATAACTGTAACGTCCTATCTGTTTTAGAGTTCTTGCCGGATTTTAAAAACTAAAAAGAAACCATTTGATTTATTGCCTTGTTCAAGCTTAACCTGGAGCCCTTGAAAAGCTGGGGATTTAACTTGAATTAACTTAACTTCAATTAAAATCTTTTAGCTCTTGGTTCGCTGTTGGAGTCCTTGGTGTTCTTTGATCTGTAGTTTCCTTTCTCTTTGTGCTTGGAGTGCTCCTCAGCTAGGTTTCACCCTTTTAGACCTCCCCCTTGATCAGACCTCCTTCTGTGTCAGGACCTCCCCTTTGTCGATCTTGATCGTCAGGACCTCCCCCTTGTACCTTTCGTCCTTGTGTTTCGTAGCCCTAGATCTCCTCCGTTAGATCTTTGCCTTCTTTGGATCTTGTCCATTGAAACTCTTCCTTCCTTGAACCTCCCTTAAGTCCTGATCCTGTGCACGTCTTCCCCATTCTTGGGCCGTTAGATCCAGATCGTGTGGCTCTGGTTCGCTGCGCCTTACCCCTTTGTCATTCGGACCTCCCTATGGTCTTTTTACAAAGACTACCCTCTTTCGTCATGACCACCCTATGTGGTCATGACCTCTGGTCCTTTTGCAATGACCACCCTAGTGGAATAGGACCACCATTGGCCTCTGCGAGGATCTCCTCCTAGGACCACCCCGTGGTTGGACTTTTCCTGTTGTGTTGACCAACCTCTTTGTTTGAGCCAACCCTGTCCCCGTTTCTCCTTTTTGCACGCTTTGCAGCAGAAAGTCTCTGAACATTAAATGAGCTGTAGCACATTGAATGTAGTCACATCTGAGGTACTGGTTTCCTTCTTTTGATGCCCTGCCTTGTCATATCCTTTTCTTATCCTTGTACCTTTTCCTAACCTACCCTTGACACGTTGCCCTGAGCCTCAGTGCTCTTATCATTGCCTCTCCAGCTATTTGTAGCTGGGAAGAGTTTTCCTTCACCACCTTTGGCCTCATTGTTTAACCCTCTTGCTCTCACTGAGCCCTCCCCGAGCTTGTTCCTGGAGCTCTTCTTTGCGTCGGACCTCCCCTCTCTGGGCAGGACCTCCTGAGTTTCTGGTTTTAAGTTGGATTTGCTTAAGCCCTTTGGTTGCCTTTGAGTTCTTTTGCTCGAGCTCGCTTTGTTTATTTGGTTCTTTGCGAACGTGTAGGTCCCGAGTTCGAAGAGGAGTTTGTGGATCCAGCAGCCTCTGCCGAAGCTTTTCCACTACTTAGCGAAGGCAAGTCACAGGCCCTTGATCATCTTGAACCTAACATTTCAAAGTTATCTTGTTTACTTTTTATGCATGGCTACTTTCTTTAAGAAAAGGTTTTTGGGTAGTAGCTTCTCCTACTTATTATTATACCTCCTTGAATGCTTGTACACAACAGGGTTGACATGGTACCTTGAACAGCTTAGAGTGGGTGGTTTTGTTGGCATCCCTTGCTTTTGCCAACTTGGGACCATAGGATGCTTAGCCCTGCTCTAGTACCGTTAGTCTCGAGAACCTTTGTTTTTCTTTTTAATAATCTTGACTAATGGAACTATAGAACCTATGGTGTGAGACCACTTTGGTGCACTCGTGGTGTGAGGCCATAGTGGTACCTCTTGTGGTGTGATACCACTTTGTTAAAACTTGTGTGCCTAGACTTGGTGGTCTTTTGGCACAAGTTGAACCCAAAACTATTTTTGCTCGGGCAAGAAGGTCGGGAGTGAGTAGTGGGTGCTCTAGGGTGGTGCCCTAGTGTCACATTGGGTCGTGGCTGGTCTTGCTTGAGCAGCTCTTAAGGACTTTACTTTGTGATCCAATGATCCGGGTATTTTCGTGCAACCACAAGATCACTTTATGGGGGTGGTCTGAGCCAAATAATTAGCAAAGGGTTGGCTTGGTTCTGTTGTGGTTGAGCATGTGATTCACTAGAGCAAGAGAGGGCACGAATCTGACGTGGTATGATGCCGGTTAGAAGCGACACCTTAGCGGGCAGCTCTGAGCTAGTTCCAAGCTTTGTAAAGGCCTTGTCACGCTCTCTAGGCTGCTTATTTTTGGAAATGAGCAAGGTTTTGATGGGAACCGCCCCGCTAGAGAGGTCGTGAATTGTGGGTAAAGTTGTACACCTCTGTAGAGTGAACAAATCTATTCGAATAGCCAAGTCCTTGGTCATGGACAGTTGCCTAATCATTTTGCATAAGGGGTAGCCTTTTGTAAAATGTTGAGGTCCTGGACGCCCACGGGAGGTCATGGATGTTATCTCGAAGAGACCTTGGCCGGCTCCAGAGAGGTCGTGATTGGCTCATGGGTGGTCCAGGGTGCTCGGAGTAGGTGCCTCGGACGTCTTGGAATTGGTGCTCTAGGGTGGTCGTGGGGGTGGTCCTGGACGTAGGTGCGGTCAGGACCTCCCACACGTGGTTTTGGGAGTGAGTTGATGCTCATTACCTCCTTTTGCAAATATTTGAGCTTGTGTTTTACTGTTTTAACTTGAGCTTTTAACCTATTTATGTTATTTCTCCTATGAAATGTTGCTTCATGCAAACTAACCCTACAGCTCCCCTTTGTCATGCCAAAGCATGAATATTATTTGCATAGTTGTTCCCTGTGACTTGCTAAGTATATTCAAAGTACTCATGACTTTTGTCCTGCTGTTGCAAGCAGTGGCCGAAGATGATCCAGGTCTTGGTGGCTCAGACCTCTTCGAGGAGGAGTTCTATGTTGACCCGAGCTTCTAGAGACGTCCTCCACTCGACAACCTTTGGGTTTGTCGGATGGCCCGCGCGTTTTAAGTGTTTTGCTGTAAGCTTGTTGTCGGATTTTGTAGCCCTATTGGCACCTGCTGTAAACAACCTTGGCCATAAGGCCCTCATTTATTTAATTGTTGTTTCCTTTCCGCTGCTCCTTTTGAGCACTGTGTGGTTGTGGTTACACCTGTGTTGTCTTGTGCGAGTTAGCTTCAGTTCCTGGGACTAACTCAGTAGCGCAAGTGTCCACAACCACCGGGAGATCTTTGCGATCTCCTGGGAGGTCCTAGAGGACCTCCTCAGTGGGTGCTCTTAGAGGACCTACACGACCTCCGGGTGGTCCTACCGGACCTCCCTATGAGGTCTTGCGAGATCTTCTTAGAGCACCATCCGAGGTGGTCGTGACAGGTGGTATTAGAGCACAACTCGACTGTAGGACATGACCCTAGATAGAAAGGTTGTTTTAGACAAGTTTCAAAAGGTTATTTTCTAAATCAAACCCACCTTGTAACTTGCTTAGTGGTTCTTTTCTTGTCTTGATCTATTCTGATCTTACCTTGTTTCATTCTTTTTCTCATCCTATTCTATCTTCTTCTTTTCTCCCTTTGCTGGAACATTGTTTTCAAGTGTAACTTGATTTCCTTACCCTTGTAATTTCTATAGGACCATTTTCTTAAGTTTAAGTGGTAATGGTCCTTTCTGTTGTTGGTACCGCTTAGTTGGGTCATTAGGACCTCTTGTTTGAGTCGTGTTGCCTCTTGTTAACCTTTTGGCTTTTGCTTCTTGGGCTTAACCGTGTCACCCCTAATAGGTTGTTCCATCTCTTCTCTCGTGTTCTAACTCACCCTTGTGCTCTTTTCCCTCTTATCTCTTATGCTTTCTTCTTATCTTTTAAACCTGAGGGCTCTGTGCAGATGGTTCAAACCCGGCAGTCAGCTAGCCAAGATGAGCGAGTGGAACAGTTGCCTCTACCACCACCTCCACCAGCACCAATGTCAGAACAAGGTCTGGGGCAGTTCATGGCAGCACAAGCTCAGATGATGAGCTCAATGATGCAGAACTTGAATCAGATCATGGCTCAGCAAAGCCTGACCACTAATGCTTTGCTGGCCATGATGAGCCAGAGCAGCCAGGCAGCAGCTCAGCCACCTCCTCCACCTCTTGCTCATCCTCAGTCCAGGTTGTCTGAGTTCATGAAGTTGCGTCCGACCACCTTTTCAAGTTCCCCTGAGCCCCTTGAGGTAGATGATTGACTGAGATCCACCGAAAAGAAGCTTGAGATTTCTCGTTGTGAAGACCGCGAGAAGGTCTTATTTGCCTCTCACCAATTGGGGGGTGCGGCAGCAGAATGGTGGGACACTTTTTGTGCATCTCATATGGAACCCCAGAGACCGCGAGAAGGTTTTATTAGACCTAGCTCCTCACCTTGGAGAGCTCTAGTGATCTTTGTTGCCAAGAAAGATGGTATACAACGGATGTGTGTGGACTATGTTTGACCAATTGAAAGGTGCTGGAGTGTTCTCAAAGATAGATTTGAGGTCAAGGTATCATCAACTCAAGATCCGAAAAGAAGACATTCCCAAGACAGCCTTTTCGACAAGATATGGGTTGTTTGAGTTCACTGTCATGTCCTTTGGGTTAGCTAATACCCCTGCCTACTTCATGAATTTGATGAACCGAGTGTTCATGGAATACCTTGACAAGTTTGTCATTGTGTTTATTGATGACATTCTGGTGTACTCCAAAAGTGAAGAAGAGCATGCAAGACATCTCAGCTTAGTTCTAGAATAGCTCAGTGCTCACCAACTTTTTGTCAAGTTTAGCAAGTGTGAGTTTTGGTTGACCGAAGTGGTCTTTTTGGGTCATGTCTTGTCCGAAAAAGGGATCTTTGTCATCCCCAGTAAGGTCCAAGACGTGCTCAATTGAGAACCTCCGAAGACAGTGCCTCAAGTTCGAAGCTTTCTTGGAATGACAGGTTACTACGTAAGGTTCATTGAAGGGTTCTCTCATATTGCAAGACCTCTTACTCAGCTATTGAAGAAAGAGAAGAAGTTCTCCTGAACCTCTGAGTGTGAGCAAAGTTTCCAAGAGCTCAAGAAACGTTTGACCTCTGCCCTAATTCTGGTTTTGCCAGATGTCCGAAAAGACTTTGAGGTCTATTGTGATGCTTCCCAACAAGGTCTTGGTTGTGTTTTGATGCAAGAAAGGAGAGTGGTCGCCTATGCCTCTCGGCAATTGAAACCTCATGAGGCAAATTACCCAACTCATGATTTGGAGCTAGCAGCCGTAGTGCATGCTTTAAAAATTTGACGTCACTATCTCATTGGAAACCGTTGTGAGGTCTACACCGACCACAAAAGCTTGAAATATATTTTTACTCATGCTGATTTGAACATGAGACAAAGAAGATGGCTTAAACTAATCAAAGACTACAATGTGGGGATCCATTACCACCCCGGCAAAGCCAATGTAGTAGCTGATGCTCTGAGCAGGAAAGTTTACAGCAACACTTTAATGGTCAGAGAAGGTCAACCGGCTTTGTTAAAAGAATTCCAGAAGCTTAGATTAGAGTTAGGCGAAGAAGGGTCCTTGGCAGCTCTTGAAGTACAACCCACCTTATAGAGTCAACTTAAAGTAGCTCAAGCTAATGATGCTGATATTCAAGAGATCAAGAGAAATATGAGAAAAGGGAGGTCTTTGAGGTTTTTGAAAGATGATCAGGGAACGATTTGGTTCGACAAAAGGTTGTGTGTACCCAATAATACAAAGTCCAAACAGGTGCTCCTCAAAGAAGCCCATCAAGCTTTGTACTCCATTTATCCTGGAGCTACAAAGATTTATCAAGACATCAAAGAGATGTATTGGTGGCCGAGCATGAAGTGTGAAATTACAGAATTTGTGGCCAAGTGCGATACTTGTCAAAGGATTAAGGCTGTACACCAAAGACCGGGATGTCTTTTGGTGCCCCTGCCCATACCCGAGTGAAAATGGGAGGAGATTGGGATGGACTTCATAACTGGTCTACCCCGGACCCAAGCTGGTTTGACTCTATTTGAGTGATCGTAGATCGCTTGACAAAAGTGACTCACTTTGTACCCGCCAAGACCACCTATTTTGGCGATAAGCTAGCAGAGCTTTATATGGCAAAAATTGTATGTTTGCATGGGGTACCAAAGAAGATTGTGTCGGATAGAGGATCTCAGTTCACCTCCAAATTTTGGCAAAAGTTGCATGATGCCTTGGGCACAGACCTCAACTTCAGCACAGCCTATCACCCACAAACCGATGGTCAAACCGAAAGGGTAAATCAAGTCCTTGAGGACATGTTAAGAGCTTGTGCCCTAGAAAAGCAAGCTAGCTGGGATCGGATGTTACCCTATGCTGAGTTCTCTTACAATAACAGCTATCAAGCTAGTCTTCAAATGTCATCCTTTGAAGCTCTCTACGGAAGAAAGTGTAGAACACCTTTGTACTGGACAGAATCTGGTGAAGGACAAGCCCTTGGACCAGACCTCTTAAAAGAAGATGAAAACCAAGTAAGATCAATATGAGAGAAGCTGAAGACTGCTCAAAACAGACAGGAAAGCTATGCCAACAATAGACGTCGGGATCTAGCTTTCGTACCCGAAGATCAAGTGTACCTCAAGTGTCACATATCAAGGGGATGCACCGTTTCAGAGTTAGCAGAAAACTTGCATCAATATTTATTGGACCTTTCTCGATCTTAGCTTGTCGAGGAGAAGTTGCCTACAAGTTGGACCTCCCTTCCTAGTTGACAGGAGTGCACAATGTCTTTCACGTGTCCCAGTTGAAGAAGTGCCTGGGAGTGCCAAAAAAGAATATGTCCTTAGAAGCCATGGACCTCCAAGAAGACCTTACCTACAAAGAGCAACCCCTCAAGATCTTGGACGTATCCGAGCGAGTGACGAGAACCAAGACCATCAAGCTTTGCAAAGTGCAATGTAGCAATCACACTGAAGCTGAGGCAACATGGGAGTGTGAAGAGGTCCTCGAGAAGGCGTTCCCCCACCTATTCTCTAGTCAGCCCGAATCTCGAGGTCGAGATTCCGTTTAAGGGGTGAAGGTTTCTAACGTCCCATCTGTTTTAGAGTTCTTGCCGAATTTCAAAAACTAAAAAGGAACCATTTGATTTATTGCCTTGCTCAAGCTTAACCTGGAGCCCTTGAAAAGCTTGGGGTTTAACTTGAATTAACTTAACTTCAATTAAAATCTTTTAGCTCTTGGTTCGCTGTTGGAGTCCTTGGTGTTCTTTGATCTGTAGTTTCCTTTATCTCTGTGCTTAGAGTGCTCCTCAGCTAGGTTTCACCCTTTTAGACCTCCCCCTTGTCCAGACCTCCTTCTGCGTCAGGACCTCCCCTTTGTAGATCTTGACCGTTAGGACCTCCCCCTTGTACCTTTCGTCCTTGTGTTTCGTAGCCCTGGATCTACTCCGTTAGATCTTTGTCTTCTTTGGATCTTGTCTGTTGAAACTCTTCTTTGCCTGGACCTCCCTTAAGTCCCGATCATGTGCACGTCTTTCCCTTTCTTGGGCCGTTAGATCCAGATTGTGTGGCTCTAGTTTGCTGCGCCTTACCCATTTGTCCTTCGGGCCTCCCCGTGGTCTTTTTGCAAAGATGACCCTCTTTCGTCACGACAACCCTATGTGGTCATGACCTCTGGTCTTTTTGCAAAGACCACCTTCTTTCGTCACGACCACCCTATGTGGTCATGACCTCTGGTCTTTCTGCAAAGACCATCCTGGTGGAACATGACCACCATTGGCCTCTGTGAGGACCTCCTCCTTTGCAGGATCTCCTCCTAGGACCACCTCGTGGTTGGACTTTTCCTGTTGTGTTGACCAACCTCTTTGTTTGAGCCAACCCTGTCCCCGTTTCTCCTTTTTGCACGCTTTGCAGCAGAAAGTCTCTGAACATTAAATGAGCTGTAGCACATTGAATGTAGTCACATCTGAGGTACTGGTTTCCTTCTTTTGATGCCCTGCCTTGTCATATCCTTTTCTTATCCTTGTACCTTTTTCTAACCTACCCTTGACACGCTGCCTCGAGCCTCGGTGCTTTATCATTGCCTCTCCAACTATTTGTAGCTGGGAAGAGTTTTCCTTCACCACCTTTGGCCTCATTTTTTAACCCTCTTGCTCTCACCGAGCCCTCCCCGAGCTTGTTCCTGGAGCTCTTCTTTGCGTCGAACCTCCCCTATCTGGGCAGGACCTCCTGAGTTTCTGGTTTTAAGTTGGATTTGCTTAAGCCCTTTGGTTGCCTTTGAGTTCTTTTGCTCGAGCTCGCTTTGTTTATTTGGTTCTTTGCGAACGTGTAGGTCCCGAGTTCGAAAAGAAGTTTGTGGATCCAGCAGCCCCTACCAAAGCTTTTCCACTGCTCAGCGAAGGCAAGTCAGATGCTCTTGATCATCTTGAACCTAACATTTCAAAGTTATCTTGTTTACTTTTTATGCATAGCTACTTTCTTTAAGAATAGGTTTTTGGGTAGTAGCTTCTCCTACTTGTTATTATGCCTCCTTGAATGCTTCTACACAGCATGGTTGACATGGTACCTTGAACACCTTAGAGTGGGTGGTTTTGTTGGCATCCCTTGCTTTTGCCAACCTGGGACCGTAGGATGCTTAGCCCTGCTCTAGTACCGTTCGTTTCGAGAACCTTTGTTTTTCTTTTTAATAATCTTGACTAATGGAACTATGGAACCTATCGTGTGAGACCACTTTGGTGCACTTGTGGTGTGAGGCCACAATGGTACCTCTTGTGGTGTGATATATGAGGACCCCAATTTATTTGGCTTGTAATGCTTAACCAACCGCCTGGTCCTAGCATCACAAATCAAATAAACTGAGCCTCGAGATATGTATACTTCCCAGAAAACAGTATACACACCTCACCACAAAATTATGCATCAACTCCATTCCAAACATAGAGTCCAAACATCAAACTACAAGCAGAAAGTAATAACAGAAGATTATTACAGACCAGGGACGACCGGCCAAAAGATACACAAATAAACAAGACAGACAGTGGAAGCAAAAGTGTCATAAGATGGCTATAAATAAAGCCAATCAGTGTGCCTTCAACCCACAAGGCATCTGACCGGACCACCAAGCCTAGTCGTCGTACACGAAACGGCAGCAGAACTCACAGAAGTGAGGCCCTTGGGGCTCACCTTCCTCCTCTGCAACAAAAACATTAAGCAAAGCCAATGAGTACAAAGATTGTCTTTGTACTCGCAAGACTGACATGTGAACTAGTAGACCTGTTTATAAGCTACATGCAGGCTCATCTGGTGGAGGCAATATGTTTCATTTGCACAAAGCCAAATTTATTTGCAACAAAGTAATACAGTTTGAAGGCAGGTTTGCAATTCATTTTTAATGTTGAAATACAGTAAAGGTAATAATAACAAAAGAGAAAGATAAGCAACCTAGAAGTGACTATCCCAATAGTCACCATAACAATAGCACGAATCCCAGATTCGTACCACCCAGCAAGTTTTAATTTAAATGTTGTAGTCTAGTTCTTACGGGGCGTAACCGAGCGTGTCCATAACCTAGGACGAGGCTATTCGAATAGTTTTAACCCTGCAGGGATGTACCAATGTACCCACACTTCAGACTGCCTTTAAGCCAAAGCACACTTCCGAAGGTATGCCGGCACGGCTAAGTCCTACGAGACTGTTTCCAATATTGTGTATTAACTACAAGCCGCTCGTATGGATAGAAATCCATACGCTTACATGGTAAAGTCGAAAAGACAACTACCCACTCAGGGTAAAGCTTTTCCGACAACTACCATGCTCCCAACACCATCCCTCCTGCGACCTCCTGCGACCCGGAGTCAATACACGCCAAAGTACTAGGTCAAGAGAGGTCCCATATACTCTAGTGTGGTTAGCACGCAAAATGCTCAGTACGGTGGCGCAAGTAACTCGGTCCTTAACTGACTCGGGCACCATTCCAGTCACACCCAACAGATCACACCAATCATACCGTTGTGCCCAAGTCTAAATCATTTTTGGTTTTCAGTTTTAGTTTTGCAATTAAACATAGCATAAGCTGAAAACATAAGGAATAATAATTATTTTATGTGATCAAGATCATCGACTAAGTCGATGATCGCCCAACTCTACCGATGACTAAGCATGTCTAAGCAGTTGAAATCGTATCTACTAAGTGACAAGAGATCATCCAACGATCTCTAATCACAGCAAATAACCTAGGCTCAGGTAGTAGAGGATAATCATTTACCTACAGGATATGCAACTACGGATTTAACTAATCCAGTTAACACAAATTAAGCAATGCATACATACAGCTGAAAGCAAAATATTAAACTTTAAAATACTGGGATTAACATGATCAAACTGCTTGCCTGGCTGCTGCTGCTCAATAGGCTCAACCTGTTGCAGAGGATCACTCTCGATGGAACCAGAACCGTCGCAATCTAACGATCGAGCAAAAGCAACGAATAAGAACAAATAACACCGACAAAACTCAAACATTCAAAACCAACTAAAGAGCACAAAAATTCACACAGCAGCTAGAGCATGGCTTAACACAAATTTTAGGAACAGAGAACAACTCATTTTAATTTGTTATGAATTTTCTAGGACTTTTCTAAGCTAACAATACACATTAAAGCACTAGTTAATTACTTAGCAAAATTTTAATATCAGAAACATAACTAAAACCTATTCTGATAATTAGTATATTAAAAATGAAAATTTACAAAATTGGTTTCACTGGATTTGGATAATTATTGAAAGAGATATGAATTTTCTAATTTTGAAAATACAATATACACCATTTGATCAATAACCAGATTTTCGCTAACAGAGACATGGTTGAAACTAATTTTAGTAAATAGTACATTAAAAATGAAAATTATCAGCACTGGTTTCATGCGATTTGGAGATAAATTGAATTAGTTATGCATTTTCTAAGCTTAATTGAATTAACAGCACCACAGATAAACCAATTCAGAAATTCTAAAGCAGTTAAATCTTTTTCTACCGACGCGCAGCTAGCCACAACCACTGACAGCGGGCCCGCGCGAACGCTGACCAGGACAGCCAGCCCGCATAAGGTGACATCGAAGGCGTATCCAAAGAATACGTCTTCGGCTTAACTAAACGCAAACCTCAAACACATGCCCAGAGAAAAATACGCCTCCCGACAGAGAAAACGCAACAACGGAGTTTACACAACCAATAACTGACAGCATGGGCCCACATGGCAGCGACTCAGAGGGAAAAATAACGATTGGATTAGAGTTTACTAAACACGATTAACCCGAGAGGGATCCACATGGCAGCGACTGAACTCAAACATGGATTAGTGCTACTGAAAGACACCGGCGGCTCGCCGGCGCGCACGGGGACGGCGGCGCGGTCGCACAGTGGATCTCGCGAACCAGCGGGTTTCAAAGTGAGCGAGTGATACCTTCGGGTTCACAGAGACTTTGCGAACCCGATGACGGCGGTGCTGACCCACGGAGATGCCGGCGATGAGCTGGCGGCGAACGGAGGCGGGGAAGAAGGTGGTGCGGCTTCCGGAAGGTGTGCTTAAGCTTCGCCTTGATCTCAGGAACGTGATGCCCAAGCTTACGACGACGGAGGAGAACGGAGGTGGCCGGAATTTAGGCGGTGGCGCTTCACCGAGCTTGTAGAAGAACGCGTCGCACAGCCTTGGCGATGCACTAGAGAGCGAAACAAGGTCACGGTTAGACTCAGCGCAGTGATGCGATCCTAAGGGACCAAGTGACGAGGCTAGAAACTCACCAGAGCCCTAACACTCGCGAGGCCGCCGCAACCGGAGGCGAGGACGACGAAGTCACCCCCGACGATACACTGCACGCCGATGGATCGGAATGGGCAAAATGGGTGCGGCGAGGAGAGTGGGTCACGACGGAGGGGTCGCTGGCGCAAGGGCGGCACTAGCACGGCGGCGCTACGCGTTTCTCTTCTCGTGAAAGTAAAAGCGCGGAGAAAGCGAGAGAGCGGCGAAACGAAGAATGGATGAGTGCGTGAGGTTATAAAGCTCGCGATGCCGGAGAGGACACGCGCCCACGATGCGCAGCGCGAGGTACGTGGAGCGCGTGCGTGAACGCCGACGCACTCGCGCGACGAGAAGACGGTCGGGCCGACAGTGGGGTCCGCCCGTCGACAATGATGAAGCGCGCGAAGTCGAGCTCGCGCGCGCGGTCAGATGGTTTGGCTCGACCAGGACGGTGTGGACCGCAGGATCTGAGATGGACGGCCGAGATCTACCGATGCAATCGGACTAGTCGATTGCCTTGGCGCACGCGGGCCGTGCGATCTGCATCGGACGGTCAGGATTGGGCGGTGCAGCTAAGTGGCGTGACTGAGCCGAGTGGTGCGGGTCGGAGTTGAGTCGGGCTCGGGTTCGAGCCCGAGGAACAGTGGTTCCAGTTTTGAATTAAAAAGACAGAGAAGGTTTGGGGAATTTTTAGAGGTAGCTCCCGAGCTCCAAAAATTCTAAAATTTTTATGGGAGCTTACTGGGACAGAGTACAACCTTATATAATTTTTCCAGGAATTTTCATGCAATAGATTTCTCCCAAGAAAATTCACAAGCTGCTGTCCAGAGGTTTGACCAGATTTTGGATTAGTTTGACTTGCTCTTTTGAAATAGCAAACAAAATCTAAAAATGGTGAAATTTTTCAGAGAGGTAGATAGGATGATCAAGATGATATGAAAAATATTCCTAGAGGATGATCACAAGTTTGAGGTTGATAATTTTGTTGACAACAACAATCATCCACAAGAATTAAATCTAGAATTGGAAAATGTTTAGGGAAAATTTGGAAAACTTCCAAATGACTTCATGAGATAACAAAAGTTTTCATTTCTCCTCATAATTTACATTTGAAACACAAACCCTAACTTAGGGCTGTTACATGATACCACTTTGTTAAAATTTGTGTGCCTAGACTTGGTAGTCTTTTGGCATGGGTTGAACCCAAAACTGTTTTTCCTCGGGCAAAAAGATTAGGAGTGAGTAGTGGGTGCTTTAGGGTGGTGCCCTAGTGTCACATTGTGTCGTGGCTGGTCATGCTTGAGTAGCTCTTAAGGACTTTACTTTGTGATCCAATGATCCGGATATTTTCGTGCAACCACAAGATCACTTTATGGGGGTGGTCTGAGCCAAATAATTAGCAAAGGGCTAGCTTGGTTCTGTTGTGGTTGAGCATGTGATTCGCTGGACAAGAGGGGGCACGAATCTGACGTGGTGCGATGCCCGTTAGAAGCGAAACCTTAGCGGGCAAGTCTAAGCCAGTTCCAAGCTTTGTAAAGGCCTTGTCACGCTCTCTAGGCTACTCATCTTCGGAAATAAGCAAGGTTTCGACGGGAATCTCCCCGCTAGAGAGGTCGTGAATTGTGGGTAAAGTTGTAGACCTCTGTAGAGTGAACAAAATCTATTCGAATAGCCAAGTCCTTGGTCATGGACAGCTGCCTGATCATTTTGCGTAAGGGGTAGCCTTTTGTAAAGTGTTGAGGTCCTGGACGCCCACGGAGGTCATGGCTGTTATTTCGAAAAGACCTTAGCCAGCTCCAGAGAGGTCGTGATTGGCTCATGGGTGGTCCAGGGTGCTCGGGGTAGGTGCCTCGGACGTCCTGGAGTTGGTGCTCTAGGGTGGTCGTGGGGGTGGTCCTAGACGTAGGTGAGGTCAGGATCTCCCACACGTGGTTTTGGGAGTGAGTTGGTGCTCACGACCTCCTTTTGCAAATCTTTGAGCCTGTGTTTTACTATTTTAACTTGAGCTCTTAACCTATTTATGTTATTTCTCCAGTGAAATGTTGCTTCATGCAAACTAACCCTGCATCTCCCCTTTGTAAAGCCAAAGCATGAATATTATTTGCATAGTTATTCCCTATGACTTGCTGAGTACATTCAAAGTACTCATGACTTTTGTCCTGCTGTTGCAAGCAGTGACCGAAGATGATCCAGGTCTTGGTAGCTCAGACTTCTATGTTGACCCGAGCTTCTAGAGATGTCCTCCACTCGATAGCCTTTGGTTTTGTCGGATGGCCCGCGCGTTTTAAGTGTTTTGCTGTAAGCTTGTTGTTGGATTTTGTAGCCCTATTGGCACTTGCTGTAAACAACCTTGGCCATAAGACCCCCATTTATTTAATTGTTGTTTCCTTTCCGCTGCTCCTTTTGAGGACTGTGTGGTTGTGGTTACACCTGTGTTGTCTTGTGCGAGTTAGCTTCGGTTCCTGGGACTAACTGAATGGCGCAAGTGTCCACGACCTCCTCAGTGGGTGCTCTTAGAGGACCTACATGACCTCCGGGTGGTCCTGTCGGACCTCCCTAGGAGGTCTTGGGAGATCTTTTTAGAGCACCATCCGAGGTGGTCGTGACAATAACTATTGCCAAATAGAACCTCATCAGGGTAGCTTCAACATCATACCTGTAAGTCTGAACAGTTGTATTATTTTCTTCACCTTCATTGTTCTCAAATTGGAGTTGTTGCTAGCCATGCTTTACAGTATACTTGAATCCCAAATGATTTCACAAGGCCTTTGTTCCCCTTGAGGTCTTAGCTTGAGCTTTCTGAGGATATTTTTTGTATTTCACCCAAATTTGTTTATCTTCCCCATCATCTTTTGTCTTAATGGTCACTGAATACTTAGTGTATTGTTCCCAAACCTTAGAGGTACACTTCTTTTGCTTCTTCGTAGTAGGCTCAACTTCTGTAGTGCAATTCACTTCATCTACATCAATAACACATCCTACACCTCCCATGGTTGTGGTTGTTTCACACACCACCAATGCACCGATATTTGGTGGCGATGGCGTCGAGTGGCCTGTACCAACTATTGTGGTAGTAGCAGTAGTGGATGCTCCTGTGCTTGTACAGATTCTCGTACTTGCACTTGCAACATCCATCTCAAATTCTCAATACCCTACAAAAAAGTAACCAACCAACAAATGAGACGTGGAGAGGTCCAAACGGGGAGGTCTAGAGGTTCAAAAGAAGAAGAAGATACTAGAGGCTAGAGAGGGATAAAAAAAACTCATAGAACAGAGGTCGATAGGAGGCCTTGGCGACGACGGCAAGGGAGACAAGCGGCGGCCATCGAGCCCTAACGACTACCGGAGGTCGATGGTGATGCGATAATGGGTGTCCCGATCTTTCGATGAGAAAGATAACTCGATTTGGTGGAGACAACTCTCACGATTCGGTTACCAATCGTACATGACCAATATGTCCGGCAATCGCTGAACCAACTCCGTGATTGTTATCAACCATGCTAGAAGCACGATCGACCTGACCACGAAGGTCTATTCCTGCATGCAATCGAAGAACAAGTAAGAATAAGATAATAAACAATCTGAAATTGCAAATAGGATTGAAGTACTCAATATGGTGAGATTCCAAAGTGATATTATGGTTGGTCTAGTCGACACAAGCTAATACACGAAGTTGCAATGTAGCTAACTTTTAACTAAACGAAATCCAAACTCTAAAGTGTCACCCACGTGAATATATATGAGGGTGACGGCCAAGGGGTGGCGCTCATGGGGGTGGACGCATGCCCCTAGGGTTACAAGGCCCATGGGCCCAAGTGGATGTGGCGCAACACCCTTTTGCCTCGGATTCAGAATCAGCGCTAGATTATTTTGACGATTGCAGCGCACACAGAAGAAATTTGGAGGTGGGGTCAGATCTGTTGGAAAGAGAACGAGATAAGCTTTCCATCATGTACTCAAAACACCTCAAACAGATTCCAGAATATGTCCTACTAGAACTCTTACTTGACTTGAAACCAAAATGACGTGGGAACCTTTTTTGTACCATGACGTGGAGTAACGGTCGTATTTGGAGGATTGATGTTCTCATCACCCTCCCCTTCTTGCATTTGAGTCGTCCTCGACTCACGCTCATCATCTAGCTCCAAGAAAAGCTTAAAAACATATAGCAACACATGCTCATCTTTTTGCAAAATATTAGCAACAGCAGGTGGCAAAAATAATAGAGAAAGCTTTGTAAATTAAAGGTGAGTGTGCATGCATCAAATCAGCAAAGATACATTTTCTCATAGCATTCAGTTTGTAACTCAATTTGCAAGTATAAGTGAAGTATATAGTAGAGTTATTCTTCACCCTTTTATGAAGAAAAGTTGTCCTTAACGTTTGTAAGTTAATGGGCAGCACAACAATTGATTTCAAAGTGCACAAGTCATTCATATAATCAAATTTCAATCGAGCAAGAGCAAATTCATCTAACAATGGTGAAAAAAATTGTAAGTTCTAGATTTGTAAGTTCTTCCATACTTCAACTTCTTTATTCAGATTGTCAATACTAGATGGTGCAATAAGAGATGAACACATAGGCATTGGATAATCACTATATTTTATTTCTCTCATAATGAACAAGATTCAGCACACAATAATTATTATTCAAAATAGCAAGCTTTAATTCATCCATGTGATGACGAGTTATGTATATTCGATATGGAAGAAATTGATTGCCTACACCATAATCTCCAATCAAATTAAACTTATATCCAGGGGTGTAGGCACTAAACAAGGATTTCAAACATACGATTTCAGAAACTTTATCCATAGCATGTGACAATTTCATAGGTGGATCCAACATAATGTAACATAAAGAATCAGCAGAAGAAATTATAATCAAAATTCTTTATGTCTAACCAATCCACATGATCATTATGTTCGATTAACTCATCACATAAAACATTCAAAACAGCAGGCAATTCAATTATTTTATCACATGGTGCACTCAAGTCAGTAGGTAAATCAATAATTTTATCACATGGTCCACTCAATTCAGTAGGCAAATCAATCAAATTATCACAGGATTCATGTAAATTCTTAATAATAACAGATTTTGTAGCTAGGAAATTAATATCTGCCTTTTGCTACAATATGATTTTCCCTTTGTTCAATGATACTAGGCATGAAATCATGGGTATTGATCTTAGGTTGAGTGTTCAAATTAATACTTTTGGTATTACCTTGTAGGCTCGACTCAAATGATGTCGGTGCTGGAGACGATGAGTAGTCATAAGCTTTCTCTTCTTCTTGCTCTAGCTCAATTGTCCATAAGCGAGCCAATGATGCAAGACAGCGAGATAGAGTGACGCTCACAGCAACAGGGGCAGCAATCATAGTAGGTGCAGCAGCAGAAGAAGAAACCGAAGATGATCTTGATGCGGAGGTGTGTACCGGGCGCTTGTTTGTTTCATGTACACGTGAAGGTGTGGTGGAAGTAGACGAAAGTGCACGACTAGTCTTAGATTGTCGTCCCTGTACTTTCTTTTCAACTATGCAAGCAAGACGAAACAAGTGAGTGACAGTTGGAGGTTTATAAACAAGTTTATCCTGAATTTGACGGTTTAATCCTCCTAAAAATCTAGTCATCTTAGCATCTCCAGTTTCTTCTAAACCACAATGAGACCAGGCAGTTTGTAATTCTTGGTAGTACTCCTCTACGGTGTTATTGGCTTGTTCTAAACATTGTAATTCTTGCAGCAGATTACAAGCAAAATATCTTGGTATAAATCTAGCTTTCATAATTCTCTTCATATCAACCCATATTCTAAATATGTTCTGACTATTACGACAATATTCATTCCACCAAACCGATGCAAAATCAGTAAACTCACGGGTAACAACCCTAACTTTCTAATGATCAGGAAATTCATGGTATGTAAATAATTGTTGTACGACTAATTCCTATGTGAGATAAGCATTAGGATCATATTTGCCAGCAAAAGAAGACACAATGAGTTTAGTTTTACCAGACGTATTATCACAATCATGTACCTCCCGTGGTGGAGAATCTTGTCCCAAGCTTGCATCTTTCTCGCGGACTTTTTTGCAATCACTACTACAGAAAAGGTCTTCACAGACGGTTCAAAAACGTCGTCATAGACGGTTTTGTGAGCCATCTGAGTTTATGGGTCAGTAATGACATGAGATCATCACAGACAGTTATTAACTCAGAACCGTTTGTGATAGTTGAATAACACAGACGATTTGTAGATGAAATCGTCTCTGATAGCTGATGTATCACAGACGGTTTGTAGTTGAAACCGTCTGTGATGACTTTTATCTTTAAAGTATCCAAGCAGTGGGTGCTTGTGCCTTTAAAATCGACTTCATATATATATATATATATATATATATATATATATATATATATATATATATATATATATATATATATATATGTTCATCCCTCTCTCACCACTTTTTGGAGGGGGTCATCCACACGAGATGAGGAAGGGGCGGCAGACACGGCAACTTCATCGAGCCCCTGCAAATTCAAGAAGTATGGCTATCAGGAGAGCGCGTGGACATCCAATTACCTTGATGTCGTCGATAGGTATTTGGACGTCACTATATTCAGAAAGTGATGTGAACACGCATGTACTTTGACTGGAAAGTGGCATCATGTATCAGTAACCAACCATTCCTTGATGTCGAGTCACCGTAGAACTTAGATCAAGGAATTAATGGTTGGTTACTGATACATGAAGCCAATTCCTAGTTGGAGTACATGCGCATCCACGTCACTTTCTGAACATAGCGATGTCCAATTACCTATCGACGACATTCAGGTAATTGGATGTCCACGCGCTCTCCTTGCCACCATACTTCTTGAACTTGCAGGGCTCGATGAAGTTGCCCGTGGCTGCTGTCCCATCCTCCTCATGCTGCGCGAATGACCCATCAAAATTGGCTGAGGGACTACGATATATATATATATATATATATATATATATATATATATATATATATATAGGAAAATGGTATGGTACTCACAGAGTACGCATACTCCCACCTCTCATATACCATTTAAATCATATGATGATACCTCCTTATCTATTTGAGTATACTCCAATAATGATTATAAGATACTCCAAAGTGAGTTCTATGAAAAAAAATTCATTAAAGTCCACTTTTTATAGCAAAATTTGTGTATATACTTCTTTTATATATGAAAAATGGTATATAGCAAAAATAAAGGACTCCAATGAATTTTTTCAATCAAATCGCATTGGAGTATCTTATAATTGGTATTTAAGTATATTGAAAATGATAAAGAAGTATAATATATTTGTTTAAGTGGTATATTCGAAGTGGGAGTATGTACTCCCGGGTGTACGAATATATATATAATAGATCAAGAATGGAATGGTAGGACGTACCTGGGACGCAAGGGAGGAGAACTTGACCAGCATGAACACGGTTACACAGGCAAAGGTGAAATGAATGGTAAGAGGCAGGTGAAGAGGTGTTGTAATAGTTTTTAACTCATTTGGTCTTGTTTTGGAATGGAATAGCAAATTTAAAAGGCATAATTAACATATAAACATGTGAATCCTTCATGTTATTTAAAAGACACACAATCTATACACAATATGATATCCAATTGCATTTGTGACATCAGTTAGCAATTCAATTGTATATCAGCATGTATAAATTTGTATGTGTACAATAGTTAGCTCATTAGAGCTCAAATATGAACTAATTATCAATTCAATTTCAGCATAAGACTATTAACATCATTGAGCAGTTCAACAGAGCATACAAATTTGCAATACCTCCAAATGCTAGGCACAGACAAATCACATAAAGCATACAAAAATTAGTGATTGTGCTAGATTAACATATTAAGCAACCTAATAGGATCTATCCACAACTAGCAGCACCAGCAGTCAGACCCGAACACAGCCCCATTCCCCACCTCCAGATCCATCCATCCATCCAGCTAGCCATCAGTCACATTGCATCTCGGTTCACATGAATACCAATAGCCCAAAACAATAGGTGATAGATCTGTCTTACCTCGACATCGTCGGTGGATTTGGCCGTGGGGAGGTCGATTGGACCGGCGGCAGCGGTGTCGACGATGGGGTCGAGGAAAAGGGCGACATCGACATCGGGGTCGGGGAGGAGGCTTCGGGCGGCGGCGGCGTCGAGGTGGCGAGGGGAATGGGCGAGAGAGTAAGGGTGCTGGGGAGTGACGAGTTAGGGCGCTGGGGAGTGACGAGTTAAGGTGCAAACCCTAGCGGGCTCCTACTACTAAAGAGTTATCATAGACGGTTCTATTAGAGAACCGTCAATGATACTTATCAAAGATGGTTCCATAATAGAACCGTCAGTGATATGTGACCATATCACTGACGATTCTATTATGGAATCGTCTGTGCTATGGTTGTTCAAAGTTCTATATATGTTTTGAGTATGTACTATCATGTATACATTTACATGATATGAAGAAATTACATATTTATATGTTAATTTTATCATTTAAATACTGCTGAAAATTTACATATGGTTCAACATATAATATAGTAATTCGATCACCTCTAAACTAGATTTTTTATTTTGGAATTTACATATATATGACCAAACAACATGGCCAGTCGCTTCTTACAAAGATTAAAAAAAGTAGAAACTTAAATAAACAAAGTTTTTCTAGTGGCGGAGGTAGGCTGCTATCTGCATCTTCAAAACTTCATAGGCAGCGGCGTTGGCATCAGATGGTTCATGAGCGAACGAAGCCCGAATTGCGTCCACCCGCTGACGCGCTCGTTCGAGTGTCTCCCGAAGACTCTTGGACTGTTGAATCAAGAAGAATTGAGCCTATAGGCTCTCTTTCTTTGCTTGAGGGGTCTCGGCATGGTCGACTCGGTCACTCGCCGTCTCGATTATGCAGTCCAAGTGACAGTGATCCTCATGGAGACGTGCAACGTCGTTGTGGAGGACCACGTCGATGACGCGGTAAACTCGCCAAAAGTGGGAGATCACTTAGAAGACGCGGTGGAGGAGGATGTTGAGATGGCGAAAGGTGGCCGCCACCTGCTCCAGCAAATCCTCGGACAGAGGAGTGAGGACATTTGATCAAATAGTGTCCTTCCGTCGTATTCGCCAACGTACGGCCGACGAGATGCTCGTACAGTATGGCTAGGTAGGCGATCAATGCCGGTGATAAGAAAATAGAAGAGGGAGCCATTTCTGCTAGCTTTAGAAGAGTAGAGTTTATATGTGGGGGATGATGATCATCTTCGATAGCGGATGATCTTTTTATAAAACAATAAATAAATTCGGCGCGTGAGACGAAGAGACGCATCGGGGAGCCGAAGCGGCATTGATGCGACGAAGAGATGTGTCGGTGACGACGGCGACGGCGACGAAGAAACTTATTGGGGAGCCTTTTTGTAGTATTAGCCTTTTTGTATTGGTTAACCGTCTGTGATGAGGCGTCTAGTATTAGCCTTTTTGTAGTAGTGAATACCGTTCAATGGATCGAAGAAGATGTGGATCTATCTTGTAATCATCCCGTGAACCTGCTATAGTTAGTAGAAAACAAAGAAACAAATCACAAGTATATGTCAAGGTAGTCAGAGTCGAGATCCCGAGTCGGACCGATTTGCCTCTGGTAGGATCGAATCGTAGTATCGAATCGTAGAATCGGCGATTCTACGGATTTGTAAAAATACACATATTTACCATCTATACTATAAGTTTGTATGGTTCTTATAAGGTTTACCGCTTACTTATTACCAAAAAAGGGGCAAAACACTTCTTATCACACAACAGAAAAGCATAATGGTTCTGACATGATGGGTGATATAGTTCTGAACTACAGGAGAACAACATTACCACACTGATATAATATTTTGCATGCTCCTTGTTTATTTATAGTTTCATTCTTAAAAATTAATATCAACAAATTTTGCTCTAAAATAAAATATCAGCAAAGCCTGGCCTCTAAAAACAATTGCCCTAAGTCTCTACAAGTAGGATCGATAAGCTGTCGTGGGTTCGTAGAACCGTAAGACTCTAAGAGTAAGATCGCGATCCTAACTACCTTGAGTAGGATCGGATCGACAGTGAGACTCGGATCGACAGGCTGTCGTAGGTTCGTAAAATCGTAAGACTCTAAGAGTAGAATCGCGATCCTAACTACCATGGTATATGTTTCTATCAATTACTAGGATCTAGAGGCTCAAAGTTGCTTACACTCAAGCTAATACCAAGTTTTTACCAATTCTTACCAAGCAAACAGGCGGTGATCGGCAACTAGTGTCGATGTCAAATGCTCTTCAAAGATTGACAAAGCGATTGCAAGCAACTGGTACCTATACAATGGTAGAAGATGGAGCTAGGATAGGCTTCAATATGGTAGTAAGGGTTAGCAACAATCAAATTAGTAAGTACAAGTTAAAAAATTATTCAAAATACTAGTCAAAGTTGTCGATCCTAGCTTAGAAAAAGCTAGCTAATCAAAGCCTATAAAGCAAAGTGTAAAAGGAGCCCCACTAAGAGAGAGATGCAATTCCCTAAGGTATTTTTTTTTCTATCCTTCTCTTTTTCTTCTTTTTTTTTGTCCTTCTGTTTTTCTTCTTTTTTTTTGTCCTTAGTTTTTCTTCTTCTCTGATACCACTCTTTGCGATAATGGGTGTCCCGATCTTTCGATGAGAATGATAACTCAATTTGGTGGAGACGACTCTCACGATTCGGCTATCAATCGTATATGACCAATATGTCTGGTAATCGCTGAATCAACTCTGTGATTGTTATCAATCTTGCTAGAATCACACTCGACCTAACCACGAAGGTCTATTCCTATATGCAATCGAAGAATAAGCAAGAACAAGATAATAAACAATCTGAAATTGCAAATAGGATTGAAGTACTCAATATGGTGATATTCCAAAGTGGTATTATGTTTGTTCTAGTCGACACAAGGCAATACACGAAGTTGCAATGTAGCTAACTTTTAATTAAACAAAATCCAAACCCTAAAGTGTCGCCCATATGAATATATGAGGGTGACAGCCAAAGGGGTGTACGCACGCCCCTAGGGTTACAAGACCCATAGGCCCAAGTGGAGGTGGCGTAACACCCTTTATCTCGTATTCAAAATCAGCGCCGCATTGTTTTGGCGATTACAGCGCGCACGGAAGGAATTTGGAGGTGGGGCTGGATCCGTTGGAAAGAGGATGAGATAAGCTTTCCATCATGTACTCAAATACCTCAAACGGAGTCCGTATGCGACTTCTATGCATGTTTGAAGCCGGTGCTGTCTTCGGAGACCGAATTGGATTCCATAACGTGTCCCACTGAAATTTTTGCTTGACTTGAAACCAAAATGACGTGGAAACCTTCCTTGTACCATGACGTGGAGTAGCGGTCCTATCTGGAGGGTTGATGTCCTCATCAGATGGCGCCAGAGTCCCAGAGGGAGGTCTTGGCGGCGATGGCGAGGAAGGCCTTGGCGCTGAGGAGTGAGGAGGCGATGTAAGTCTTGGTAACAAGGGAGCAAGCGGTGCCATTGGAGGTCGGTGACACCAGAGTCCTGGAGGGAGGTCTTGGCGGTGACGGCGACGAGGGAGGTCAACGGGAGGTCTTGGCAACGGTGGCGACGATAGGCGAGGCGAGGCGAGGCTCTTTGCGCGGCGGTGAGGAAAGCAACCAGCGACCATCGAGCCCCTACGACCATCGGAGGTTGAACTGCGCTGAAGATCAGAGGGGAGGGAGGTTTGGCGGTGGTGACAGAGTTGAGTAACTTGAGTTTGGATATTAGGGGTTAGGGTTAGGTAGGGGAGGGAAGACGGGGTCAGGGTCGGTGTCAGGGTTAGGGTCACGGACTCACAGAAGAGGCCTTGTGGGCTATGACACAGTTTAAATTTTATTTTGTCCATTGTTACCGGATAGCTACCGGATAACTCTGACTAATTTTTTAGATAGCTTTGAATATAACGGATACTTGGGTGCCGAATTTGTTTCTGTATCCAACAAAAAATAAACGGATCCAACCGTGAAAATCCAAGAAAAATACCAGCATGTTTCGTACGCTGCCTGCACTGCTCTGCTCTGCAGGGCCGGTCAAACATAGTCGCCCCTCCCCTATTAATGTCGCTCACCCACAAATCAAGCGGTCATATCCGTCCAACCAGTGAACTACCCATCCGCGCCCGAAACCCCGCCTCCAATCCCTCCGCGCGCCGAATCAACAATCACCGGCCGCGCCGATCGAGCGCTATATCAACCGCGCGCGCGGCGCCAAGCGGTCAGATCCGTCCAACCACTGAACTACCCATCCGCGCCCGAAACCCCGCCTCCAATCCCTCCGCGCGCCGAATCAGCAATCACCGGGCGCGCCGAGCGAGCGCTATATCAACCTCGCGCGCGGCGCCGAGCGAGCGAGACGTCTCGTGCCGTCCCAAGCCTGCCCGCGAAAACGGACACGTAACCACGCGCCGCGGCCGCGCAGCCCAGCGCGCGCGTACGTGTCGGGAGCGCGCGCCCACCGTATAGACGTGCGTGCGCGGGCCCCGCCGACCATTTCTCGCGCACCTGGAAAGACTTTTACGCTCGCTCGCTTGGCTTGCTTCGCGCAAATCGCCAGTTGCTTAGCGCAGACAGCCATCCCAGATCACACACAAGAATAAAGAGGAGAGAGGGGTAAAGGAAAGCAGCAGAAAGAAAGGAAGCAGATACTAGTCCTACTAATAGAGCGGCGAGCGCGGGCGTTGGGAAGCGTGAGCCGGACGGGGGGAGCGAGCCTTCGCCTCCTCCCTCGGCTCGAGCACCGCGACACGCCGCGCGCGCGTGCATGCCATGAGCCGGGGCTGCGCCCGGCTGGCAGCTGCTAGCTCCGCCGCGCTGGTGCTCCTGGCCGCCTCCATCCTGGTAGTGTCCCTCGGCGGCCGCGGGTGCGATGCCGCCGCCGCGGCGGACGAGGCGGAGGCGGAGGCGGAGCTGGACTACGGGGATGCGCTGTCCAAGAGCCTGCTCTATTTCGAGGCGCAGCGGTCGGGGCGGCTGCCGTACAACCAGCGTGTGACGTGGCGCGGCCACTCGGGGCTCACCGACGGGCTGCAGCAGGGGGTGGACCTGGTGGGCGGGTACTACGACGCCGGCGACCACGTCAAGTTCGGCCTGCCCATGGCCTTCACCGTCACCATGCTCTCGTGGGGCGCCATCGAGTTCGGCGACGACATCGCCACCGCCGGCGAGTGGAACCACGCCCTCGAGGCCATCAAGTGGGGCACCGACTATTTCGTCAAGGCGCACACCGAGCCCTTCGTCTACTGGGCCGAGGTACGCAACGCACACGTACGCGCATGCCCACGTCACGCACACCATTTTTACCGCCGCGGCGCTTGTTCGATCGATCGATCGCGCGCGCACTTCAAGACGACGAGAAAAGCGAGAACCCGACACTCATTAATTTACTGATGCGAATGATGGCCATTATGGCGGGCTGTCTGGTGAGCCACTGACCGGTGGGCCCTACATTCGACGCGCAGGTGGGGGACGGCGACACGGACCACTACTGCTGGCAGCGGCCGGAGGACATGACGACGTCGCGGCAGGCCTACCGCGTGGACAAGGACAACCCCGGCTCCGACCTCGCCGGCGAGACCGCCGCCGCGCTTGCCGCGGCCTCCATCGTCTTCCGCCGCTCCAACCCGCATTATTCCCACCTCCTCCTCCACCACGCGCAGCAGGTACGCACGCACTGCACCCATCATCAGTACACGTGCATGTACTCACGTATCTGAACAGTATGTATGTACGTACGTGTAGCTGTTCGAGTTCGGGGACAGGTACAGGGGCACCTACGACAGCAGCATCGAGGAGGTGCGGAGCTTCTACGCGTCGGTGAGCGGGTACCGGGACGAGCTGCTGTGGGCGGCGCTGTGGCTGCACCGGGCCACGGGGAGGGAGGACTACCTCCGCTACGCCGTCGACAAGGCCGACTGCTTCGGTGGCGTCGGGTGGGCCATGACCGAGTTCAGCTGGGACGTCAAGTACGCCGGCCTCCAGGTCCTCGCCGCCAAGGTACGTAATAAAACCCCACACCCCGCACCCTCTCCTCCTCGATCTGCATGCATGGGTTTAATCCCAAAGTTCGTATCCTCTGCCATCTGTTCAATCGACTAATTACGATTATTTGGTACTTATACATATATTTATTTTTGAAAATAGGGTACTTATGCATATTGCGGTGTTCTTGTTTCGTGATTTAGTCGCAATTAAAAGTGAATTTATTGATGATCAAACTTTGTTTTTCAATCTAATCCAACCTGAGGTAGATACGCATTGGTTTCTGATTGGATCGGTTGCTGATTACGCTCGTTTGAACGGATCGGCAGCGGATACGATCCCCCCGCTTGTCTACATAGTACATACCTCTGTTCTTTTTATTTGTTTAGTTCCATTTGGTACCTTGAAAAGACCAGAGAATTTCCCTTTCCTTTCAAAAAATAACACGGTACCTATCAATCTATCCCCCAATACTTGATCACGCATGGACGATTAGTAAATTAAGTTGGTGCCAGTGGCGGTGGGTGAGCCATGTGACCAAGAGCTAGGTAGCCTATGACCCGGCCGTGCATGCATGCCCCCTACCGTACAAAAAAATTACTAAACTCCCATGCAACCTAGTAGTAGCTTTATTTGTTAGTTTCACTTCCACCTGACGGTTCCTTTCATTTTTTACCACGACAAGCAGTTAGATACGCACACATGCGCGTTTTAGTTCTTTGTGAGAGTTCGGTTCTTGCATAACAAAGGGTAATTAGTGTCTCCGCATTTCCTATACTTACTTGGTCCCCAAAAGAAGCCCTGTAGGATCCACACCTCTGTAAATGCTCAATTATCATGCCTTCAGCAGAAATTTGGTGTGATAAGTTGAAAAATTATATATGTAATATATATTATATATATATATATATAAATATAGGAAAATAGTACGATATTCCTGAGTATTATATATATATATATATATATATATATATATATATATATATATATATATATATATATATATATATATATATATATATGCCAATCTGTCATCCATAAACTTAGTGGAGTGGAATTTTTCAGATAGCTCCATAAGATGGCACTGTTCATCGACTAAGTCCATTTGTTAGCTCAGGGTGAGTACTAGCTCCTAGCTAACTGTAGCTTCTTGCAATGATGATGGTTGGACAAGTGAGCGCCCAGTGTACTGACTCACATGGCTGAGCATCTCGGCAGAGCCTTTCCTCCTGAAAGCTGCATAGTAATTAAGCATGGGATTTTGAGTCCACGTCAGGCTTCCCCTGCTTTAGGATTAGTTTCCTTTTCAGAATTTCGAGCCATGCGGACCCCTGGTAGGGTTTGAACTCGCATCCTCTTACGTATGTGGTAGTAAAAGCAGACTTAACTACCAAGGTATGACTTGATCCTGTCCTCTTAGCTTTTTAATAGAAGAATCCCCTTTGTCTCAGATTAGTACAAAGTAGTTTGTCCGAGTCTCACTTCTTGATCAATCCTCTCCCTGTGTAGAGTGCTTGACTTGGGAACTTCTAGTAGCAATGAAAGCAACATTGCGAGATGATGCAAAGTGAGAAAAAGTTGCCCCAGCCTTAAGAGACTGCTCCCGCAGGAATCTCAGTTCACCCTTGCTCCTTCCCTTCCTATACATGTCATGTGCCCCCCCGACAATCTACAAGTTCACCTGCATGATTGTGAATTATGTGGCCTGTTCTCGTCTTGCACAGATCATGATTTGGTGTGTAGTATGTACCTGATCAGCGAAGGACCACACAGACGAACAAAACAGTCCCTTTTACAAAATCGCTCCCAACATTTACCGGTGTATAGACCCAACGGACAGATGCCACTCATCCGTCTGGCCAGTCGGGTCTATGCACCGGCAACGTTGGTAAACGATTTCGTAAGAGATTGTTTCGCACGGCGAGCACTACTCCCCTTGCCCTCCTCACCTCTCGCCATCATGTGGCATTGTGGGAGCACAGGCTGCCGCAGCACATTATCTAAAGCGTGTAAGAGCACAGGACCGTAGGACAGGCGGCAGGGTGAGGGAGGAATTATGAGCGCGTAGACAAGCCGGTCGATCCAGAGGCTAGCCAGCTTCTCTGCCATGCCTGCCCACGCCGCGCTGCGGAATTCGTCGGCGTGAGCACGCGTGGACGGACACCTCACAAACCCCCGACGAGTTGTAAAGCGATGGCACGGCACATGGTGGTGACACGACTCGTTGATGTGTCACCGCTAGCCGCCGATCGACCTGGCGCTGAGATCACTGGATCGGTATACATACGTATGACCGCTATATCTCTACTTCGCCGAAACGAGCACACAGAAAAGAGGAGCTTTTCTTCTTTTTTTTGCCTTGCAAACCGGACAAAAACGCAAGAAGTTTGGGAGGCGTAGCTTTGTTTGCTTCTGATGGGGCTGCTAGCCTAGCCTAATTAACGCCCCCAACTAACTCCCAGCCAAGGCCAATGTAGACGACCGAGAATGCTACATGTACTGTGGCGGGAAACTGCGGGCACAATGGAGAGCCTCACATCCACCTACACACAAGGCACCGGTCGACTAAGACTGTCTAGTTCCTTTCATGTATCCATCCGTGTTCCTCCCTCTGTACTCTATATACCAACTACAAAGGCCATACGTAGGCAGTACGTGTTGCAGAGAAGAACACACAGATGAACACACGGAGAGGGAAGGCGCCGGTCTTTTCCGACAAAGACCGACGCTCCTCCCGACAAATGCACATCCATCCACAGCTTGCCGGGGCATCAACGGAAGTGAAACTCGGAGAAGGGGCTTGGCAGTGTTGCATATGGGAGAAGTTTCATTGCGCGACTACTCAAGCCACTCTGTGATGCATGCATGAAGTGACCTGTCACTGTGGTCCCGGAGAAGAGCCAGTAGTGTGCAAGTGATTGCCACAGGTCGCCGTGGGCCCGTGGCCGACTCGGGGGCTCTACGTAGCTCTCAGAACTTCTACATGTCGTGACAGAGGTATGAGTAGGACGGGTGACCTGGCTTAACTTCGATTTCACTGTCGTGAGAGCAGCAGGACGGTGCAGTAGCGATCTTTGCCTTTTCCAAGATGAGCTGCACATCACAAATTTTTGGTGGAAAGATTGTGTGGCACATTTTTGGTCAAAAATAGTAGTGCAAGGAGCTGCCAGTTAAACATTGACCTTGTCGAATATTCGAGTCTACTTTCAAAATTTGGATTTCGGGGCAGATTTTATGAAATAAGTAATTAGGTGAATTATGTGTTACGTCTGGGTCTAGTATTGAGATTGGAGAAAAAAAGACATCAACTGAGGTCCGTGCCCCTAGCGTTGCCAAAAAATTAATTCTAAGATATTTTTTTTTTGGGTGAAATGCTAGTTGCTTTGAAGGCATCTGCTACATGAGCAACCAGTTCTAAGATGTTGACATTTTAATTTGGATATGACCGACAACTTGCTCAAATATTCAAGTGGGTGTTTCTTTCTTCTTTCTGAGCAGCCGGATATGTTATATATGCTTCCTACTGACTGCTGCATTCCCATATAGCTGAAAATTTCGTTGTTACATGCCGTGAAGAAAAGAACAGATGTAGATATATCCTACAACTGAGGATATGCACGCATGCTTCATTTCCAAGCAATTAGCTATGGATACTTGGTAGTACAATTCCATGATGGTCCAAGCATATATCGCAATCAGAGTGGTAGTTGGGCTAAATAACATTTCTGATCTAGCGTTTCCTTTATGCTACCATATAGGAGTACCGCTGTACCGTGTCAACTCCCATCAATAATTGACCTCTAGAAAAGAGGACCGAGGGTTAGCTCGGTGGCTAGCTGCGTTGTTGTGCGAGCAGCCTACCCGGGTTCGATTCGTGAGATCGAATTCTAGCATATCTCACCAATAAATACCCATGAGGTTGGTTCTCGGGTCGGAATAGTACACACGTGTGTATATTTAATGATCAAAACGTGTGTCCGTATTTTGTGAGGTGTAGGTGTCGTGAGGTGTTCTTGAGATCGAATCACATGTCTCACCAATAAATACCCATGAGGTTGGTTCTCGTCGAATAGTACACGTGTGTATATTTAATGACATATGCTAACGACGCTTAGGCATATGCTAACGACGCACTCATGTGTGCGTGTGGTGTGTGCGCCTCCACGTACCTTGTCTTTCTATTGAAAAGAGTCGCTCTAGATTAGAATTGTACTAAAGAATGTGTTTGTGGTGTTAATTTGTACGTGTGTGTGCGTTCACATACCTTCTCTTTCTATTGAAAAGAGAACGGATTTTCAGTCACAGACCGCAAAATTGAGCTTTCTATTGTCCAACATCCCTTTGGGAGTCGCAGACATCCTTACCAGGCGGGGAAAAAAAATTCTTACAGTCATACCTCCAAGTTGTTGATCGGAATTGGATGTGCCTTTTTTTTTCTTGTGGAAACAAATCTTTTTCAAGGATTCTCTCTCAAAAAATTGATCCCTAGAAAAGGCAAGGCAAATCTCACTCACAATTAAGTTTTCGCTTCATGGCATACAGCTAATCTCTACTGCAGCTGTCACCTTTTGCTGTGGCAGACTGGTAGCGACGTTCACATTTATTTCTTGAGCCTTGACTTACACCCAACCCAAACATGCGTTATTTTCTGGCGTGCCGCACATTTTATAGGCTATTGCTACGTGCACAGCTAAATAGAAGATTAATTGCTGTAAAAAGTGTGACAAGTTAGCCCACTCCTTAGCCTCACATGCATCTAAGGAGGAAAGAAAGGTGCCGGAAATAGCCGATTCGAGTCTATCAACTACTATCAAGCACTAGCTTGCTACTTTCGCAACCTTTAGTAACACTACCTGATGCTCCTGTGCAATTGTGCGAATTAGTCTAAAAAATGAAATTAAATGGAATACTCTTTGAGACAAAAAAAAATCACTACAATGCGATAAAAATGCATTCTCCTTCCATTTATTCTGCCAAACTCCCCAATCATTTTCTGAGCAATTGCCACTAGCTTTAAAATCAGAGGGCAACGTGCCCAATGATGCTCCCAGCATTTGACTCACCTAGCCTCCTTTTGAAACCAACTAGTCCTCTCGCGAATGAAATGACAAAAATAATATCTTATTGTGTTAAATCGCCGCGGAAGCCACCCGCCGCGCACTCTCAGATCGTGGTAAGGCCAACTGTTTTGTATTACTATTCTAGCCTAGGACTCAGTGATGCCTGTACCCCTGTGGCCTGCCATACGGCACGCATCGCGTCGCTCGGGCCCCACCGGTCGATGAGCGAGTGCCCATGGAGTCAGGCTACACAGGAAAGCGTCTCCGGTCAGGTCGAGTCCACCATGTGCCCGTATAGCCTCGTTCACTGACAGCGGCACTGCGCCGAATTAAAGATGGATTCACTTGTTAAATCCACCCATCGAGGTGGATCCCAAACTCGCACTTCTCTAATCATTTCTTCTTCCATTCAAGTCCAAGCAGCAGCATCGCACTAATTAACTCTGATCTACTTCAAAATCTGCACTTGTACGAGCCTGTCTGAAATTTGATGCGTCAGATCGATCAGATGCGATGGTCGTTGAGGGTGCGCTTTCAAGAGTCGTCAATGTGGCTCAGCACATTGATTAGCCGTTCTTGTGTGCTGCTAGTATACAGCACATTGGTTAGCACTATCCTAATGCATGTTTTGATAAGACTATCCTAATTTTAATCAGTGCTTAATTACTGCGAATTTGTTACTAAGTAAGTGGGGGGTTTTCTCGCGTGTTAATTTGTGGAATTGATGTTTTGTCACTCTCTTGATCAGCTGCTGCTGGACGGCGACCCGCAAGCGGCGCAGCACCGGGGCGTGCTGGAGCAGTACAGGGCGAAGGCGGAGCACTACCTGTGCGCGTGCCTCGGGAGGAACAACGGCAGCAACGTCGACCGGAGCCCCGGCGGCATGCTCTACGTCCGCCAGTGGAACAACCTCCAGTACGTCTCCAGCGCCGCCTTCCTTCTCACCGTCTACTCCCACTACCTCGCCGGCGCCGGCGGGCACCCGCTCCGCTGCCCAGACGGACCGCCGGCGGCGCCGGGAGAGCTGCTGGCCCTGGCGCGGTCGCAGGCCGACTACATCCTCGGCCGCAACCCGCTGCGGCTGAGCTACATGGTCGGCTACGGGCGGCGGTACCCCGTGCGCGTGCACCACCGCGGCGCCTCCATCGTGTCGCACAAGGAGAACAACCGCTTCATCGGGTGCATGCAGGGGTTCGACAACTGGTTCGGCCGGGGGCGTGCCAACCCCAACGTGCTCGCCGGCGCCATCGTCGGCGGGCCCAACTGCCGCGACGAGTTCCGGGACGACCGCGGGAGCTACATGCAGACCGAGGCATGCACGTACAACACCGCGCCCATGGTCGGCGTCTTCGCCAGGCTGCACCGCCTGGCCACGGAGGCGGCAGCGGCGGAGACCGGTTCTGACGATAGCTCGCCGGAGGGGTGCCGCCGGGGGTCGACGGCGCTGCGGCTCTCGGCGGAGTGTAGATAAACTAAGGTGGTGCTTTGGGCGGGAAATTCTTTTTTCTTTCTCGTATACTTAATTACTTCCATATAAGATTTCTTTTGAAGTGTTAATATGAGAGAGATATTTGATTAGTGAAAGAAAGGAACAAGGATAGTGAATGGGCAATAAGGAGGTCAGGAGGGTGAAAATTAGTTACTTGTATTTTAAATCAAAGTTAGGTGCCTCAGAAGAATTGAAGAAAGCAAACAATCTTTACTGGAACACTAGTAAATAGACCGCTACATTACATGCATCTTATATTTGCTTGTGCATTTCTGTCAGTAGTTCCCTCTTGAGTGCTTATTCAATGCACATCATTTTTTTATTTAGGAAATGCACATTCATCCTTATGCATGCCAGATGAGACTGTAGAATTTGTAGCTGTTTTGCTTAATTGTCTTCCTGACCCCATCTGCACATGAGCGTGTGCTTGTTGTTCTACTACTAGCACTGGGGCAATAGACATCACACAGAGTTCACTGTACATTCCTCTGTTTTATAGATGGGCCTACTCAATGGATGTATGAACCATTGGAGTTTGGGATGGGTAAGGAGATGATTGCGGAGCGTGCACTTCGCTACTTGAGAATTGCCAGGCTCCATAACAGAAAATGTGCTAATCTTAGTCTCATGGGTCCTGGCTTGTGATCAGATGACTGTGCTGCGTGTACGCATCTAGCCCACTGGAGTTCAAGTCACAGGCTTAGCGCTAATGTCCACTAATTTTGAGAGTATCCAGCCCACCAGAGTTTAAGTCACAGGTTTAGCGCTAATGTCCACTAATTTTGAGAGTAAGTCTCACACACACGCATGCTTGTTTAGTAAGAAAGTGTCACCCGCGCTCCGTGGGGTGGTGTGTTGAGTCTGTAGGTTTTTTTTTTTTTGAATAATCAATATTTTATTCTGAATTACAGAAATAATACTTCGTTTTTCCAGTAAGAATCACCTGTCGCTCTACGGTTGGGCGACTTAGGCAAGTCGCCCACGGTTGCGCGACAAGTATCCTAGCCGCTCAACCGTTGGATGACTAAAGGTTTAGTTGCCTAACGGTTGAGAGACTAGGACACTTGTCGTGCAACCGTTGGGTGACTAGCCCAAGTCGCCTAACAGTTGAGCGACTAGGACATTTGTTGCTCAACCGTTGGCCGCTACTTGCTGTCAAGTCGTCCAATAGTTGAGCGACTAGACAGTTATATACAAAGCCAGACCCGGCCTCCTCACGGTCTCTTTCGTCATTTCTCTCAGTCGTCGAAAGGTTGAGAGAAGGAGAGGGGAATTGAAGAGGAGGAGAAGGTAGGGAGAGGGAGAAGCAAAGGAGCTCGAGAGAGGGAGAGAAGGGGAGGAGAGGGGCTCGGGAGGTAAGAGAGAAAGAAGAAGGAAACTCGTTGGTAAGAAGAGAAGGTCTTCACGTGAAGGTAAATAGTCTTGTCTGTTGTTGTTCTTGTTCGAATGTAGGCAACGTGTAGCTACTTGTTGGTTTAGCACGTATTTGATAAATGTATGTTGAGAAATCGCTGGTTGTAATGTTTGAAATATTTGCAGTGATAAATCAGTCATGTCGAAGCCCACAAGACTAAAAGTGCATTACGGTGTTGGCACGGTTCGTGAAGGTCCATACGGTGTTGACCTGAGTGGTTTCCCGTAAGTCAGTATGGTACACCCGGAACTGGAGAATGCTCGAATCGAAGATGTCCTGCGCTGTCTCACCGGCAGCTTCTCCTTGGACCCCGAGGTGTGCAGTGTCGTCCTACATGGCCTTTGGAGTCAGTCTGCCACGCACATTCGTTGGGAGTTGACCAGATTGATGCGCACGGTTGCATGGAAGGGCTTTCTGCAAGGTTGCCGACGTCGTGGCTACGAGTTCGTGTTACTTATGCAAGCATGTCCGAAGGGAGTCGTCGGAGGCCCTACCAACGGTTCTCGTCAGGTTGGTGGGAGCAGCTCGTGCGCGTAGCTCATGGTTCATAAGGAGGGCGCGATGGCCGATGTTCCGAAGGAAGAAGACAACACGATGGCCAATGTTGCGGAGGCAGAAGAGGACGCGATGGCCGATGTTGCGGAGGCAGAAGCGAAGATCGCACATCGCACGTTGAGCCCACTGCACAGGCGGATGTAGGGGAGCATGTGGACAGTATAATGTGTCAGATGGAGATCGATGACTTAACAGCTTGGGCCGCGGAGGAAGCTTTAGAAGAGGATAGCGATGACTCTTCCGCTGAGGATGAAGGTCCCATCCCGTAGGAATAGAATATGGTGGACGTTGAGAGTCTTGCGATGCACGACGAGCACAAATCATTGTGAGAGTACCATGGTACGGATGTTTGGCTTCATGCAATATTTGCTGACAAGGGATCACTGTAGGATTCCATTAAGCTATGGGCCTTGTCCATGCAGCAGACGTTTCAGGTCCTGAAATCAAGCCAGGAGCAGTACACCGTAGTCTGCGAGTAGGTGGATGTCCTTGGCGTGTGCACGCACGTAGACCTATGTACGAGACTCATTGGATCGTCTCCAAGGTGGAGGCGCACTCTTGCGTGCTCAGTAGTGTTTTGCCGAAGCATCGCAACCTAACGTCCACCATTATAGCCAATCTCATGGACGAAGAGATAGTGAAGAAAAAGGACCTGAAGGCCAAGCACATCATGGTGGCTATTGAGCGGAAATTCAAGTACAAGATTAGCTACGCGAAGGCATGGCGTGCGAAGCAGAATGCTTTAGAAAGGAGGTTTGGTTCTTTCGAGGCGGCTTACAACAACCTTCTGCGTATGCTCCAGGTGCTACAGGACCGGAACCCGGGCACATACATTGCTGTGAAGGACAAGCTATCCAAAAGACCGCCGCTAGGTTTTATGGTATTGCAGAGGGCCTTCTTAGTCTTCGGTGCCTGCATCGATGCTTTCAGGCACATGTTGCCCATGATCGTAGTCAACAGGACGTTTCTAACTGGGAAATACAAGGACCAGATCTTGACAGAACCGGCGTTGATGGCAACAATCAGATTTTGCCCTTAGCCATCGTATTCATCGAAAGTGAAAATTTCGATAGCTGGTTGTGGTTTCTTCAACCTCTAAAGGTTGGAGTAGTTGGGGCACGACCTGATGTCTGCATAATCCATGATCGCCACATCGGGATGATGAAGGCCATCAGAAAACTTCAGCAAGACCCCGAGGAGCCATTCCCTTGGCCAGACATGAGAAACAGATTGTGCATTCGCCATCTGGGGGCCAACTTCTTCAAGCAGTTAGCACAACAACCGTTAATGAAGCTATTCAACAGGCTGGCTATGCAAAATCAGTGACACAAATTTGATGCGTTGTGGGAGATGTTAGATGAGCACACCAGGAAGCACGTCGTCAAGAGGAACAAGCGTCCGCCCATTCCTGGGGCGGCCTAAACCGAACGCCTCCCACCACTGCAGGAGCTTGACCCTCCTCGTGTGACACGGAGGACCTCGAGGGACATCAAGTGCTTCTCCCATTGGATTAAGGCCGAGCCATTGGAGAAGTGGTCGTTGTTGCACGACACGGATGGTGCAAGGTACAACATAATGACCACTAACCTTGGAGAGGTATACAACTGGGTTCTTAGGGGCCTCCATGCTCAGCCCCTCATTGCCTTCGTGGAAGGCGTTCTGCAAGGTACAATCGGATATTTCAGAGAAAGACATGCAAATGCGGCACTTCATGCAGCCAACCCACATACACCGTACTATTCAAAGATTACAGCATACATGCAGGCCAAGATCGAGAAGGGTCAGTCACACACGGTCTTCGTGATGGGCAATACGGAGCATCATTTCGACGTGCTCCTTCGGGACTGAGTCGGATTTGAGACGTCTCGCTCTCTTGTTACGCACAATGTGTGCCTTGGAGATCATGTCAATGAACCTAGCTGCACATGCAATAAGCCAAAACTCCTTCACAAGCTATGCTCTTATGTCCTCGCTGCATGCGGGACCATTAACATGGATCCATCGCACTTCATGTCGGAGTACTTCATGAAGGAGAGGGTGTTGCAGTCATGGTACGACGAGCTAAGAGGCTTTAGGGTTGTGGGCAACTTTGCCACGTTGGATATGGCACAACGGACTTGGATTCTGGATCTTGACATGTTGAAGGGCGGGAAGGGCCGTTAGCAGAACCATCGCATTAGGAACAATATGGACAAAGGGGAAGCTGCAGCGGCGAGTAGACATTGCGGCCGCTGCGGCTAGGAAGGCCACACTGCGAGAAGTTGCAAGGCGCCTGCTGATAGGTAGGAACACCGGTGTGAAGTGCTCACCACTTCTTGTTGTGTGCGTAGTGGTACTAACATGAGAAATGCTAGCATGTTGTAACTTGTGCTTCAGTTAGTGCTTTGCTTGTTGTACGAAGTGTGGAGCTAATTGTATCGTAAATGTATCATGTGACCTAACGAGGTAGCTTTGCGTAGTGACGTGACGTAACGAGGTAGCTTTGTGTAGCGACATGACCTGGCGAGGCCGCTTTGCGCAGCGATGTGACCCAACGTGGTAGCTTTGCGTAGTGACGTGATGCAACGAGGCAGCTTTGTGCAGCGACGTGACCTGACGAGGCAGCTCTACACAGTGACGTGACCCAACGAGTCTGCTTCGAAGGGCGCATCGCACGGATGTGAAACACATATGTGCCTCAACGCAATGGAGCCACTACAGCTGCGTTCGCTCCCGCTATAAATACAGTGCGACTTGGTCAGGAACTCCACACCAACAACACTACCTAGATAACATGGACAAGGAGAAGGAATGGAAGTGCATCCGTGAGCTCTTAAGGGACTAGGTGGGTCCCGACCAGACCGCCACTCGCCATAGGACGTATAGTCAGCAACCTTACACGCACCACCCACCTTCCGGGTTGAGCCACGCCCCCCCTCCTATGCCCGATGAACGCCCTCCGATAGGGCCCTCGACGGGGGTGGCGCCACCTCTTTGCTGGTGTCAGGACGCCTACAAGTGTGTCAAGTCAACCGACGAGTAGACCATTGGGCAACGCTATTAGTGATGCCCAAGCTACGGCTCGGACTACCCCGACCGAAGGTTTGGCATGCAATCTCCATCGTGCCTATGCGACTTTAGCTAGTGGATCAATGACAAGATCCACCCCTACGACATGTGGTGGCTGCTAGAACGGAAGTGGTGGCACCTCGAAGAGCTACAGGTTGGGAAGCCTGAGAAGGAGAGGCGGGAGAGGCTACGTGGGGAGTAGGAGCGCGAGCATGCCAAGCAACGCGAGGCTGAGAGAGAGATTAAGGCGCAAGGCGAGGAGTACAATGTCGAGCTGGGTCGCAAGGGCAAATGGCCATATTCCACGCAGTAGTTTGACCCTCTTCGTCCACATGTCCCATATATTTCTAATTCTCTAAAGGTATGCATGTACCGTCCTTGGTTCGTTAGCCTGTGTGACATGTAACCCCCTTGTCGGATTAACTACTTGTTGTTATCGTTCCCCCTTTTATCCAAAGTTCTCCATCGTGTATGAATTCTCTTGTGCATCGTAATATCACTTACCTTCCAACTTGCGAATCATTGTTAGCTCAAATGTCCTCACAAAATTCTTTAGAAATTTACCGCACTACAACAAAATACGATGATAAAAATGTTATTGCGAGTCTAACAGATTTCATACCTTTTAGAATCTACAAAAATCACAAACGGACCAACCAAACTTGTCTGCCCTTTCATTTCCAAAAAAAAAAGCTACAAACAAGATTTGCTAAATGTATTACCTACAAAAAAAGCTACCAACAATTGCGCACCAACTATCCAAGTCGCCCAACCGTTGGGCGACTACTCTTGGTGGCTCAACGATCGAGTGACTTGGACACTTGGCACGCAATCGTTGGATGATTAGCCCAAGTCGCCCAACCGGCGAGCGACAGGGGATTGCTACTGTAAAAAACAGAGTATTATTTCTGTAATTCAAAATAAAAAAATTGATTATTCAAAAAAAATTATGAGTCTGCACGTATGCAATGTACTCTCTGGGAACAAAAATCTCAATCTCTTGACTCCGTTGCAAAATGATCGGTACGATTGCGTTTTTACAAGAAGAGAGATGGTGATATATATAGGTTCCGAAGTCCGACCGTCCTATTATACCTATAGTTGTAGATTTGTTTAATTTGCCCCGTGTTGCCACCCTAATTGCAAAAATAGCACCTTTGCCATAAAAATTTCAAATCTAGCCCCCTGCTGAGCGCGGAATAACTGGAGTTTGACACATATCACATTCCGCGATCGAGTGGTGCGGAAAACAGCAGGCCGAGCCAGCGCGGGAAGCAGGCACGCGGCGCGGAAGGTGTTGGGCTCGGCCACCTTCCGCGCCACTGGAGAGCGGAAGCTTGGCGGCCACATCCTGCAGCGGTGGAGCATGGAAACACGGCAAGAGCCCGCCTGCCCTTCTGTTATACTAATTGATGTCATTGCATTTTATACTAATTGATGTGATGTTCTACTCATTGCATTTGAAGTCTCATCATTCATTATCTTCATAGAGTTTCCGCGACTCCACTGTCGCGGGATGTAGCCACGAAGCTTCTGCTCTCTGATGGCGCAGAAGGTGGCCGAGCCCACCACCTTCTGCATCGTGCGCCTGCTTCCCACGCCGGCCCGGCCTACCGCGCCTGTCAGCGCCTTTCCGCGCCACCCGACCACGGAATGTGATACGTGTCGGACTCCAGTTATTCCGTGCTCAGCAGGGGGCCAGATTTGAAAATTTCAGAGCAAGGGTGCTATTTTTGCAATTAGGGTGGCAGCACGGGACCAATTAAAAAATTCGTAGTTGTATTGGCTAGTCAGAGTTAATTTTGTGTGAGTTGCATGTTGAAGAGCTGTCCAATCGAAAAATAAATGAGTTCGGTCGAGGATTATATTTCAGTGGAGACTTGTTACCAGTTAGCTGTTGTTCCTTTTTTCGATTATGTTAGTTGTTGTTCTATTTTGTGTTCAAGTAAACTGAGGAATTTGTCCTAAACCGTCTTAATGTAATCTTGCTCGTAATTGTTCATAATTTTTTAGGGAATATCTTAACTAATAAAAGAAGGTGTTTACCCTGCGCAGCTGGATGAATCATCTTACCCACAATTCATAAAAAAAATGCTACGAACCCACGCAGTGGGACCACTGTGTCAGACACGCCTCGCCCCGCCCCTACTACGCACACCTCTGTGCCCCCACCGCCGCATCTGCTTCTGCTCCTTCCATCTTTTGTATCAAACCCATTGTCCTCTCTCCTCTCTCTCTACCCACACACATCGACGACGACCGGTGGTGATGAGGATTAAATTGCTAAATATTAGTTTTACATTTAATTAAAAGCCACACAGTTTATGTGGTTGTAAACCTCGTGGCTAACGACCCCTGTGGTCGTTAGAATTCTAGAGGTTGCTTTGTGAGTAACCTGGTCGGAGGGGGCCCTGTACCCATTGCTCGACTAGACAATAATTGTATCGCAATTATTTCACCTCTTGCTAACACCAACTAGTGACCAGTTAGCATTTCATTGACTATAACTGTCTCCCCAACCAGACGAGTCAATTCCAAAAGGTATCTGCTCCAGGGGTAGCTGCCACCTCTTTGCCAATTATTTAAAGGTGGATGACAAGCAACATAGAAGAGGAAGGCAATTGGATTCTATCTGAAGACAATTGAAGCAAACCAAAGCATAGCAAGCAATATACTTAGTGTAATTAGAGCTAGTCTGTCGCTTTGCCTAAGACATATTTGTAATAGCCAGTTCATTGCAATAAAGAGAAACCCTATTCTCCTCTAAGAACTCTTAGCCGTTTTTCTTATTTTATTTCGTAAGATCGGCGACTTGATCGTCGACAGCTGGCGCTGTCTGTGGGGAAGAAGGCGTTGAGTTCTTGAAGATTTCTTTGCTCAGCAATCCTCGTTTAACTTCTATTCCATTATCGCTTATGCGATCATGATAGGAACATGGGATGAGGAGAACTGATTTAACTTGGCAGACTATTCCAACCTCGACATGGACGCATGCATTCACACCATGGAACATGACGCGATGTCGTCATCATCCTCTTTCGTCGTAGGCTATCTACTCGCCGAGACCGACGAGATTGACCAGATGGAAGAAGACTCGCCACCACTGGCGCCCCCAGAGAAATCGGTCATTCCAACCAGTTCGGAATGTTCGAGTGCCTCTGCAAGCCTGGTTCTTTCGACCAGCAAAAACGGTGACAAAAGCTCAGCGTTGCAGTCAGAGGGTCAATGTACTCTCGATACGGTCATGGACGATCGATATTCGCCGATGACTCCTATGTATTCCTCAATGAAGTTGCCACCGGTCGAAGGCCAGATGAAGATGATCAAACTCAGCCTACGATCGGAAATCCATCGGATCAGGCTAAGTCCATGTCGGGACCCAAAATTATGAATCTGGAACCCTCTGTGTATACTACACTAGTCCAGAATCACGCTAGTGCACACAGTGTCAACATAGGTGAATATCCCTCCATACAAGCGATAAATAAAGTAAACGATTAGTTTGAATAATAAATAAGGGTTTTGACCTTATGGTCGAGTTTAGACTTAATAAGCCACGCAGGGCTAACAGAGAATAAAATAGCAGTGGAACAGAAATAACTTCAGCGTAGATCCCATCAATTCACCACAGGCAACCGACTGGGATCCAGACCTTCACGATCAGCAACCTTCGGCGAACTCCTCCTCAAAGCAAAGTAGACTCCTCCTCTTACGAGGTTTGGGCGCAAGTTTTACAACAAACGTGAGTACACAACCGTACTTAAATCATACCACAGAATGCAATTTATAGATGCAGGCTTATTCCAAAAGAAAAGGCTTATGTGGTTCTTTTGCATAAAGGCAACATTTGCAATGAAATACGATACTAGATTTGAAAGCATAATTCAAAACAAATAGACAATATTAATTTAATAGTTGTTTTCACAAAGACACAAAGCTAAGCAGATTATTTCACATAGCCACATGACTTAGATCACATAGCTCCCATCCCAAATATTTTATGAAAACTACCCCTCGTGTGAAATCCCTGAGCATGTCCATGATCATGACGCGCTATTCGAATAGATTGATTTAACACTCTGTAGAGTTTGTACACTTTACCCACACGATACAACTAGTGTTGCAAGCACTAATCATAACAAAACGGTTCAGAAACTTCATCTTAACATTGACACTCCCGACGTGCTTACAAACCGCTATGCCAACACAAATGAAGTGCTTTAGCATAACACACATCATTGGACAGGGACAAGGCGAACCGCCCCGTGATGCGACTACCTTGTAGTACACACTTCCACCCATAGCCTAACCTACAGCCTGAGTAATCAATGCCAAGAATCCATAACCTACTAAGTTAGGCCCGTCCCATCAGGCATGTGGTCGTACAGTAAGGCTCAGTTCAATGGCGCACAAAGTTAAGTCCTTAATTGACCAAGGCAAGACTTCCATTCTTAATTGACAAAGATTATCATTCCCATTCACAAAGTCCACCATATCACAGAGTATCCATCAGTTGCCTCAGTCTAAATCCTTTTCCACCCAGTTGGTTTTAGTGCAACACATGCTATCACGAAGTAATAACACATAGCACACAATTTTACACAAAGTTCAATAGTCACTTAGTCAAATTTAATATTTGCAACTTACATAAGATGTGAGACTCGTAGCATGGCTAAGCAATTGTACTCGCATCTAACCAACCCACGTTGGTGCTACAATATTACCAACTAATAACCAATCTAGGGTTACAAGGAATTATGGCATACAAAGTCAAGGTGATGATAACAATTCGGATGATAACTAAGCGCAAAAACATTTAAATACATAATTAAAGTAGAATGCAATACTTTGAAATAAAGTAATTTGAAAACTGGGTTCAAGATTATCAAAGATATGACTTGCCTTGGAAAAGGTCTAAGTACTCGTCTTGATCTTGAGGTGCTCCTTCTTCTCCAAAATTTCCCGACGAATCGACGTCTACTCACAAACGAGATAAATAAACAAAACAAATAAATAACAGAGGTAAAACAAACTCCAAAAATTAAATAAAAATCTCAGGTAAATAGAGCTTGAATTTAGATAAATTTTGGAATTTGAATGGGCTCAATCGGAGTTCGGATGCAAAAGTTATGGGCTCTCGAAGTTTCAATCTAAAAGAAAAACCCTATATTGGATTTTCTGGAATTTCCGAATTATTTCTTAACAGGAAAATCAGATTATTACGCAAGCATGACGTCAGCACAGGGATTTCGGGAATTAAAATAAAATACTGACATGTGGGACCCACATGTCAGAGACATGGCTCACGGTGGACTAAGCCCACCGAGCCTCGGGATCTGGAGACCGTGCCATGCGGGTGCTGACGCGGCACTGACGGGGATGCCACGTAGGTTACACGTAGGCGATGGGCTGATGCGGCGCTGAGATGGCGGCGAGGTGGCGCTGACACGGCTACGGCGAGAGCGGCGGAGGCTCGGGAATCGACGACAATGGCGAATGGCGGGGCTTCACCGGCGGTGAGTGGTACTGGGATGTAGCCCAGGTTATTGCGAACTGTTGAACCAATTTCGGGTGGTCAAGGTCGACGGAGATGGCCGGCGGCGAGGTCAAGGCGGAGTTGGACCTACGGGCTCGACGACGACGACGCTGGAGGGGTCTCCCGGCAAAGGCGACGGCGGTTCCGAGATGCGGGCGACATGGCGGTCCCGAAGATGGGCTCTACTGACGACGAGGAGGTATGTAACGGTGACGATGGTGAAGAGGTCCCTCGGCGTGGCCAAGACAGCGGCGCCTAGGGTTTCGCGGCACGCCGATGGCGCGCTAGGGTTTCGAGGCGCGTCACGGGGTGCCTCTCACGGGGGTCCTCGGGGCCTTAAATAGCCCCGGGAGGCATGTCCGCGAAGAACACGGCGCGGCGGCAGAGAAATCGGGAAGGAAGGTGGAGTCCGCTTCGGAGATGATGATGATGTGGCGGGGTGGGACCCACACGTCAGCGGCTAGGGCTCGGACGTGGGCGCGTGCGAAACAGCACGGCTGCGAAACAGACTCAAAAGATCTGACCGTCCATCCAAGATCGAACGGCCCAAAATCAATGGGACGTTCGGACCTGCGAACAGTTCACGCGCATCTAGCCATCCATTCTTGATCGAACGGTGGAGGATGGGTGTGGAGCGCGAGAGAAAGAGAGAGAGGTGACATGCGGGGCCGCATGTCGGTCGAGGCGGACGCGGCGAGCGTGGCCGCACGCGGGTTTGGTCGGAAGGGAATAGAACTGGGCCGGCTTCAAAGAATTCGGCCCAAAGATTTTTCTGAGATTTTAAATAGCTTTTCTATTTTATAAATTACCAGAAATTCAAATAATCAAAAGAAAATAGCAAATGAACTCAGATAAATTCTAGAAAAATCTAGAAAATATGTATGAGCACAAAGAACCAAAATAAAATAGTTTTGGCTAATGTTAATGTTGGGATTGTTCACATTAAATGTTTTTGATTGTAAAGTCCAATATTAAGCTTTTCAATTAAATTAAAATAAAACCAAATGGTGAATTTTCTTCCTACTAACTATTTAAAAGATTTTCAAGCTCAGAAAATTGGGATGTTACAAACCTCCCCCCTTAAATGAATCTCGACCCCGAGATTCAGGCTAGCTAGAGAAAAGGCTAGGGAATTCGGCTTTCAGCTCTTCTTCACGCTCCCACGTTGCTTCTTCTTCTGAGTGGTTTCTCCACTGAACCTTGCAAAAACGAAGTGTCTTGCTTCTTGTGTGGCGCTCTGCGATATCCAAAATCTTAACTGGTTGCTCCTTGTAGGTGAGATCCTCCTTCAAGTCAATTGATTCCAGCGGGACTTGCTCTTCCGGCACACGAGGACACTTCTTCAACTGCGAGACATGAAAGACATCATGCACTCCTGCTAACGACTGCGGTAGCTCCAATTGATAAGCAACTTCCCCACGGTGTTCCAAAATCTTCAACGGACCAACATACCTCGGGGAAAGCTTCCCTTTGGCATGAAACCTTTTGACACCTCTGAGCGGGGTAACTCGAAGATACACGAAATCCTCGGGTTCGAAGTTGAGATCGCGACGACAATTATCAGCATAGCTCTTCTACCTGGACTGAGCTATCCTCAATCTTTCTCTGATCATGGCCACTTGCTCTTCCGCTTCTTGAATGATGTCTGGACCGAAAACCAAACGTTCAGCTGTTTCTGACCAATTCAACGGGGTTCTGCAAGCACGACCATACAAAGCATCAAATGGTGACATTTGCAGACTAGCTTGGTAACTATTGTTGTACGAGAATTCTGCACACGACAAACTTTTATCCCAACAGGTAGCATTGGCTAGAGCACAAGCTCTCAGCATATCCTCCAATATCTGATTAACTCTTTCCGTCTGTCCATCATGCGTGGATGATACGCATCTTCGAAATTGGATGGGTACCCAATGCTTCATTCAAACTTTGCCAAAACGAGAGGTGGCGAGATCCTCAATCGATACTATCTTCTTGGGCTGCACCGTATAAGCGACAATTACGGCCATGTACAACTCCGCAAGGCGATCTCCTGGGTATGTGGTTTTTACTGGCAGGAAATGGGCGACCTTGGTCAAACGATCGACTATTACCCAGATCGAATCATAACCCAATTGGGTCTTGGGTAAACCGGTAATGAAATCCATTCCGATCTCTTCGCACTTCCACTCTAGAATCTTCAGCGGTTGCAACAAACCTGCTGGTCTTTGGTGTTCTGCCTTTACCTTCTGACACACGTCGCACAGGGCAACGAACTCTGCGACTTCTCGCTTCAAATTTGGCCACCAAAATTTAGTCTTAACATCCTGGTACATCTTAGTACTTTCGGGGTGAATAGAATACTTTGAGTCATGGGCTTCTTTTAAGATTAGTTGCCTTAACCGATCAATATTGGTACACAGATACGACCATTAATCCAGAGTATGTCTTGATCATCCTTGGTAAAATCTTTAAATTTTTCTTCTGCCATTTTGAGCTTGATGTCTGACAACACGGGGTCCTTCGGTTGCACTTCACGAATCTGCTTCTCCAGGGTAGACTATACCTCCAAACTGGTCACAAATCCTTCAGACACAACTTCTAGCCTTAGCATCTGAAATTCTTCATAAAGTTCTGGGTAACTTTCCTTTACTTCCAAAGCATTGCAGTAACTCTTACGACTCAGAGCATCTGCAACTACATTGGCTTTTCCGGGATGGTAGTGGATTCCAAGATTATAATCCTTGATCAATTCTAACCATCTCCTCTGTCTCATGTTCAAATCTGATTGGGTGAAAATGTACTTCAGACTCTTATGATCTGTGTAGACTTCACAGCGATTACCGATGAGGTAATGACGCCAAATCTTTAAAGCATGCACTACGGCAGCTAATTCCAGATCATGGGTAGAGTAATTCTCCTCGTGAGGCCTCAATTGCCTTGACGCGTAAGCGACAGCTCTTCCTTCTTGCATCAGGACGCATCCAAATCCTTGACGCGAAGCATCACAATAGATATCAAAATCTTTCCGAATGTCTGGCAAGATCAACACTGGGGCTGATGTCAAACGCTTCTTCAACTCTTGAAAACTTTCTTCACAGGCTGGAGTCCAAGTGAACTTTTTCTCCTTCTTCAACAATTGCGTAAGAGGCTTAGCAATCGATGAGAATCCTTCGATGAAACGGCGGTAATAACCTGCCATTCCCAAGAAACTGCGAATCTGAGTTACAGTCTTGGGCTACTCCCAATGTAACACTGCTTTAACTTTACCGGGGTCAACTGCTACTCCCTCGGCTGTCATCACATGACCAAGGAAATCAACTTCCTTCTTCCAAAAATCACACTTACTGAACTTGGCATACAACCGATGCTCTCTGAGTTTTTCCAAGACTATCCTTAAATGTTCGGCGTGTTCCTCCTCCGTCTTGGAGTAAACCAAAATATCATCAATGAACACGACTACAAACTTGTCCAAATATTCCATGAATACTTTATTCATCATGTTCATGAAGTATGCAGGGGCATTAGTCAGACCAAAGGACATGACTAAGAACTCATCATGCCCGTACCGCGTTGAAAAAGCGGACTTCGGTATATCCTTAGGACAAATCTTCAGCTGATGGTAACCTGATCGCAGGTCGATCTTGGAGAACACTCGGCTCCTTCCATCTGATCAAACATATCATCAATCCGGGGTAGTGGATACTTGTTCTTGATGGTAACTTCATTGAGGGAACGATAATCAATACACATCCTCATACTTCCATCTTTCTTCTTGACAAACAGCACTGGTGCTCCCCATGGCGACCAACTAGGTCTCACGAAACCTTTCTCAAGAAGTTCCTCTATCTGCTTCTTCATCTCTACCAATTCATCGGCTCGCATCCGATAAGGTCTCTTTGAAATTGGTGCTGTCCCTGGCACTAGGTCGATGACAAACTCGATGTCACGGTCTGGGGGCATTCCTGGTAATTCTTCTGGAAACACATCTGGGTATTCACTAACGACTGGTACTTCTTCTAAGGAAAGGGTCTTTAGGCTGTTTACTAACAGATGTCCATCACGAACTGAGGTGGCTAGAAATTCTACCTTGTTTCCCTTGGTATCCTCGACTGTTACGGCTCTGCGGCCACAATCTAGCATGGCTTTGTGCTTGGATAACCAATCCATGCCAAGAATGACATCTAAGGTTTGGGTATCTAGTACGATTAGGTTGGCTAGAAACTGAACTCCAGCTATGAGTAACTTAGCTCATAAACATCCCACTTTAGAGCTTAGCTTTGCTCCAGGCGACTGGACTAGCAGAGTACTTAAGATGCATAACTTCTAAATTATTCTTGGTTGCAAACATCCTAGAAACAAACGAATGCGAAGCTCCAGAATCAAACAAAACTGATGCAGGTACTGAGTTAACCAGAAACTTACACAGTACTACGTCTGGTGCTTCCCGAGCTCCTTCCAGAGTGACGTGGTTGACACGGCCTCTGATCACCGACTGCGGTGCTCCTCCGGCTTGACCGGCAACTTGTGAAGCTCCTTGGTTGATGCCTGGCGCTGGCGTCTTGGATGGTGTAGCTCCAAGGTTGAAGCGTACTAGAGTGATTGTTCCCTTCTACGGACATTGGTTAGCAAAATGTTCTGGTTGGTAACAGGTATAACATACCCGTGGTACGTTCTGCTGGTTGCTCCCTGGATTGGGATTGGCAGGTGCAGGGTTGTGGAAGTTCTGAGCAGCTAGACGGGCTACTGAAGTTGGTGTAGGTGCTCTGAATGAAGTCTGGGGTGGAAACCAGTTGAACTGCGATGGAACTGTCCTTACCTTCTGCTGTGACTGATGATTCGCTTGCTGAGCCATCCGGCGTTTGCGGTTGTTCTCTAATTCCTTGCGTTTGTCCTCTAGAACAAAGGCTTTATTGACCAGCTCCTGGAAATCAGGGAAAGTATGGGCGATTAGACTGACTTGCAGTCCAGTGTTCAGCCCTTTCAAAAACGACTCTGACGAGCCTTGTCTGTGGCTACATCCTCTGCTGCATAGCTGGCTAGCTGGAAAAACTTGTTGAGGTAGTCAGACACTGACATAGCTCCTTGCTTGAGAGCACAAAACTCATCCTTTTTCAGATTGATAATGCCTTCTGGTAAATGATACTAGCGAAATGCTACAGAAACTCTTCCCAGGTGATGTCCTGTGGCGCCTCATGAGCGGCACAGAAGTTCTTCCTCCATTCAGCAGCTATGCCCTCCATCTGGTGAGTAGTGTACAAAACCTTCTCACGATCGTTGCACTGGGTGATCAGCAGCTTCCTTTCAATGACCCGAAGCAAATCATTTGCTTCCACTGGGGAGACGTGTCCAGAAAATGTTAGTGGACGGGTCCTCATAAACTCCACAAGTTTAGATGGTCCATGGTGACCTTGGACAGCTGGGGCTCCGTGCTGTTGATTGTTGTTGTTGTTGACCTGGTTGTTCATAGCTTGCATCTGATTCATCATGGTATTCATCAGCTGAGTCTGTGCTGCCATGAAAGCTCTAAAGTTTTGCAAGTCAATCGGGGGTGCTTATGGCGGAACTGCTCCTGCGGCTGGTTGCTCACTGCCTCCTGGTGCTGGGGTACCGGAACCACTTGCAGTAGTCTGACTAGTTTGACCTAACTGGCAAAGCTGCATGGGTTAGATAAGGTAGCAAGCACAAGATGAGTTATGAACTAAGCAGGGGGTACGTTAAACCCAACAAAACACAGCTCAAGAAACTCCAACAAAATACTTTTATTAATTAGGGTCTTAGCATGGCTGCAACAAATGCCTAAGGGCCTTTGCAGCTCATACTCGCACACAAAAAGAAACAACGACCTAAGCACACAAAACTACCGCCTAAAGGGCGACTTACTAATGAAACTGGCTAAGCCTACAAAACTAAAACTAAGACCAACTATTCAAGAAAGCCTCCACAGCCTCGGCGGCGCTCCTCACGGCTGTAGACTCGGAAGTGAGCTGGCATCTTGGCAAACTGATCTCGATGCCCTGGGACTGGTGCAGCAGGAACAAGCGTTCGGTGCAACTGGCTCAACTGCTCCTCTAGCTCTGCGGCTTCTTCTGGCTCAACTGGACCTTCCTCTGGATCTTCTTCGGGATCCTCCTCGGGGTCTTCCTCTTCCTCGTCATCCTGGTCATAGAGAATCTCTTGCAGAGCAGCGACCTTCTCTTCAGCTCTCTATAAAGCCTCACAGACATGACCGAGCTCTATGATAGTCCTCTCCAATGCTTCCTCCTAGGCGGTTGCAAACTGGGCGAGGTGCACGACTGTGGCGTTGCTCTCTTCTTCTGTGGACGGGTAGCGTGCTGGCAAGTCCACGGCTGCAGCTCTGGGGTGGTAATGCAAGACGGTGTCTTGAAGCTCCCGTGCATAGATGTTGCAGATACGTAGCATGGCCAAGCGCGACGACTCCTGGATGCCTTCCAGCCAAGTGATCTTCCTCATAGAGATGTGCGAAGGTTGGCTCGCCTTGTCGTTCCTCTTGGCGTAGATCGTCAGATGACAGATCACTCCACGGGTTTGTCCAATCACAGTCCAGTTGTTGCCGACGTACAACGGACGATCAAAGCCTCCAAGAACCTGTAGCAGCTCCCAAAGCTCAGCGGCGTATCCTCCTGTGCGCTCACCATAGCTCTGGAGACGAGGCATCTGTCAAGACAAACGAAGGGAGGGTAAGAGCAACTTAAAACAGCAGGGAGAGAAAAGATTATAGCAATGGTTGAGTCGAGAGAGATATGAGAAGAGTTAAGCAATTAATTAAGCTTGCAAGTTAATTTTTCCTTTAGAAAATAATTTGGACACTCTAAAGATGGCCGATCTAACTAAGGTCAAGACCTACAGTCAATATGGCTCTGATACCACCTTTGTCGGGACCCAAAATTATGATTCTGGAACCCTCTGTGTATACTGCACTAGTCCAAGATCACGCTAGTGCACACAGTGTCAACATAGGTGAATATCCCTTCATACAAACGATAAATAAAGTAAACGATTAGTTTGAATAATAAATAAGGGTTTTGACCTTATGGTCGAGTTTGCACTTAATAAGCCACGCAGGGCTAACAGAGAATAAAATAACAGCGGAACAGAAATAACTTCAGCGTAGATCCCATCAATTCACCACAAGCAACCGACTAGGATCCAGACCTTCACGATCAGCAACCTTCGGCGAACTCCTCCTCGAAAGCAGGCGTAGACTCCTCCTCTTCTGTAGGTTTGGGCGCAAGTTTTATAACAAGCGTGAGTACACAACCGTACTCGCAAATCATACCACAGAATGTAATTTATAGATGCAGGCTTATTCCAAAAGAAAAGGCTTCTGTGGTTTCTTTTGCATAAAGGAAACATTTGCAATAGAATACGATACTAGATTTGAAAGCATAATTCAAAACAAATAGACAATATTAATTTAACAGTTGTTTTCACAAAGACACAAAGCTAAGCAAATTATTTCACATAGCCACATGACTTAGATCACATAGCTCCCATCCCAAACATTTTATGAAAACTACCCCTCGTGTGAAATCCCAGAGCATGTCCATGAACGCTGACGCGGCTATTCGAATAGATTGATTTAACACTCTGCAGAGTTTGTACACTTTACCCACACGATACAACTAGTGTTGCAAGCACTAATCATAACAAAACGGTTCAGAAACTTTATCTTAACATTGACACTCCCGATGTGCTTACAAACCGCTATGCCAACCCAAATGAAGTGCTTTGGCATAACACACATCGTTGGACAAGGACACGGCGAACCGCTCCGTGATGCGACTACCTTGTAGTACACACCTCTACCATAGCCTAACCTACAGCCTGAGTAATCAATGCCAAGAATCTATAACCTACTAAGTTAGGCTCGTCCCATCAGGCATGTTGTCGTACAGTAAGGCTCAGTTCAATGGCGCACAAAATTAAATCCTTAATTGACCAAGGCAAGACTTCCATTCTCTAACTATGCCACAAAGATTATCATTCCCATTCACAAAGTCCACCATATCACAAAGTATCCACCAGTTGCCTTAGTCTAAATCCTTTTCCACCCAGTTGATTTTAGTGCAACACATGCTATCACGAAGTAATAACACATAGCACACAGTTTTACACAAAGTTCAATAGTCACTTAGTCAAATTTAATATTTGCAACTTACATGAGATGTGAGACTCGTAGCATGGCTAAGAAATTGTACTCGCATCTAACCAACCCACGTTGGTGCTACAATATTACCAACTAATAACCAATCTAGGGTGACAAGGAATTATGGCATACAAAGTCAAGGTGATGATAACAATTTGGATGATAACTAAGCCCAAAAATATTTAAATACATAATTAAAGTAGAATGCAATACTTTGAAACAAAGTAATTTGAAAACTGGGTTCAAGATGATCAAAAGTATGACTTGCCTTGGAAATGGTCTAAGTACTGGTCTTGATCTTGAGGTGCTCCTTCTTCTCCAAAATTTCCCAACGAATCGACGTCTACTCGCAAACGAGACAAATAAACAAAACAAATAAATAACAGAGGCAAAATAAACTCCAAAAATTAAATAAAAATCTTAGATAAATAGAGCTCGAATTTATATAAATTTTGGAATTTGAATGTGCTCAATCGGAGTTTGGATGCAAAAGTTATGGGCTCTGGAAGTTTCAATCTAAAAGAAAACCCTAAATTGGATTTTCTGGAATTTCCAAATTATTTCTTAACAGAAAAATTAGATTATTGCGCAAGCATGATGTCAGCAGAGGGATTTCGGGAATTAAAAGAAATAAAAGAAAACACTGACATGTGGGACCCACATGTCAGAGACACGGCTCACAGTTGACTAAGCCCACCGAGCCTCGGGATCTGGAGATCGTGGACCATGCCACGCGGGTGCTGACGCGGCACTGACGGGGATGCACGTAGGTGACATGTAGGCGATGGACTGATGCGGCGCTGACGCGGCTACAGCGAGAGCGGCGGAGGCTCGGGAACCGACGACAACGGCGAACGGCGGGGCTTCGCCGGCGGTGAGTGGTACTGGGATGTCAAGGTCGACAGAGATGGCCGGCGGCGAGGTCAAGGCGGAGTTGGACCTACGGGCTCGACGGCGACGACGCTGGAGGGGTCTCCCGGCAAAGGCGACGGCGGTTCCGAGATGCAGGCGACGTGGCGGTCCCGAAGATGGCCTCCACCGACGACGAGGAGGTATGTAACGGCAACGATGGCGAGAGGTCACTCGACCGGCGCTGAAGACGAAGGCGGCGCCTAGGGTTTCTGGCGACGCTTCGATGGCGGCGGCTAGGGTTTCGAGGGCGGCGCGTCACGGGGTGCGTCTCACGGGGGTCCTCGGGGCCTTAAATAGCCCCGGGAGGCATGTCCGCTAAGAACACGGCGCGGTGGTGGAGAAATCGGGAAGGAAGGTGGAGTCCGCTTCGGAGATGACGATGATGTGGCAGGGTGGGACCCACACGTCAGCGGCTAGGGCTCGGACTCGGGCGCGTGCGAAACGGCGAGGCTGCGAAACAGACTCAAAAGATCTGACCGTCCATCCAAGATCGAACGGCCCAAAATCAATGGGATGTTCGGACCTTCGAACAGCTCACGCGCATCTAGCCATCCATTCTTGATCGAACGGTGGAGGATGGGCTGAGCGCGCGGAGAGAGAGGAGAGGCTGACATACGGGGCCCGCATGTCGATCTTGAGGCGCCGGCGCGCGCGGCGAAGCAATAGCATGGGGTTTGGGCCGGAAAGGGGAATAGAACTCGGTCGGCTTCAAAGAATTCAGCCCCAAGCTTTTTCTGAGATTTTAAATAGCTTTTCTATTTTATAAATTACCAGAAATTCAAATAAGCAAAAGAAAATAGCAAATGAACTCAGATAAATTCTAGAAAACTCTAAAAAATATGTCTGAGCACAAAGAACCCAAATAAAATAGTTTTGGCTATTGTTCATGTTGGGATTATTCACATTAAATGTTTTTGATTGTAAAGTCCAATATTAAGCTTTTGAATTAAATTCAAATAAAACCAAATGGTGACTTTTCTTCCTAAAATATTTTCAAGCTCAGAAAATTGGGATGTTACAGTCCACGACAAAGCCCACCAGAGGTGAAAATCTCTGACTGCTCCCCATCATGGAGGCTCCTTGCCAAAGCAGTAGAAGTCTCTCCCTTAGTTACGATGGGAGCTCGTCGGAAGACTGCTATTGGAGGCACGAGGTTAACGCAATCGGTGATACTAATCAAGATGTCGTGCACAATCCTCCACAATGTAACCCGCCAGCACCCATTGGTGGAACTCAAGCACCCACCCGACATGGCTCAGGCAGTGGAACTGGTAGACATCAATCAGTTAATTCACATGTTTCTACCCCATTCTATATAATGGGTGGAATAGGGCGAGCCAGAGGGTCAGGAGGTAATTCGAGTCATCGAACATCTTCTGCAAGCAAGAATCCTCCAAGACCATTGGTAACAATTTAAAACCTGCAACGAGTCCATAACATCTTAAATAACCCAGACCCTGCTCTAGCAGAGACTCCGGGTATGTTCAGCCTGCAAGTTAGATATCAGAGATCCTTCAGCAGACCATACAACATACGGAGATGTATAGGGAACAAAGGAACTCATAGAGTCATACATTGACTTCATCCTAGCATTCCTCCCTTAGCAGGGGTCAGCATGGTCAGACTGGAGACCAACTGGTACTTGGACCTCCTCAAAGGTTATGACAAGGAAGTCACGAGGGAAGACGATCCTTTCATGAAGCCACTCCCCCCTCGTCACGAGGAGCTACTGCTTGGCCTGGGTGATCTTCGACATCAGTTAAACCAGGCAGTTGGTCGAAGGTGTCATACCAACGTCCACGATCGGATTATGACACCACATACTCGGTATGCCAACCCGAGGAATCGGCCCCCAACCGACTACAATCTGACTCCTTTCCAAAGAAGGCGCCTTGACTCGATTACGAGCTGTTGAGCATTCTCGACAGGTCTCCAAGCAGTACATTGGTCGGACAAGTTCCGACCAGCAAACATGGAGAAGTTCAATGGGACTCAAGACCTTTTAGAATTTCTCTAGATCTATACGAGCTGCTGGTGGTGATGACAATGTGATGGCAAACTACCTGCCCACGGTACTTGAAGGATCTGCCCGATCTTGGTTGCTCAACCTACCAGTTGGATCAATTTACACCTGGGGGCAACTCTGTGACCTACTGATCGCAAACTTCTAGGGGACGTACCATAGCCCCGGAAAGGAGGATGATCTCCATTGGATCCAACATGAACCTAATGAGACTCTTCGGCAATACATCAAGAGGTTCAGCCAAGTTCAAAATTCTATTCCTAAGGTCGCAGATTCCTCCGTTATTCAATCTTTTAAAGTAGGTTAAGGAATCGATGATTTACGAAGGACATTGCTATGAATCCTCTACGAATGATCGTCGAACTTTTCAACATGGTCGATAGGTATGCAGCCGCCAGTGAGGCGGTTGAATGGAATAAGGCTATAATTGAAAAGAGAAGATCCCTCAACTCGGCCTGGATAAACAAGAGAAGAAACATAAGAAGGCTCTGAAAGGTAAGAAGAATCGCACGCCTAATAATCAAGAGGTCCTTGCAATTCCCAAAATGTTCACTAAGGGCAAGAAGGATTATTTCGGTCGTAACAAGGCAAAAGCTCCGACCGATGAATACAAAAAGAACAAGAAGTGGTGTCCACTTCATCAGGTGGCAGGGCATGATCTGCGCACTTGCTGAGCCTGACGAAAGAAGTTGGAGGACTATTATTCAGGTAAAGGTCATTTCCCTTCCATACAGGAGTTTGGAGAGCCAAGCTCCAAGAAAGACAAGGATGGCGACGAAGAGATGGAATATCAGGAGCCACAGCACACCGTCAACATGATCTTTGGCGGATCCTCCTCATACAAATTCAGGCGCCATTTGAAGGCTGTGGAGCGGGAAGTGAATCTCGCCGAATCTCTAATCATCGTCAAGCCATCCAGATGGTCGGATATAGTCATCTCCTTCAGCAAAGAAGACTGCCCTATCCCTTCAACTCGACCAGGTAGATTCCCTATTGTTGTAGAACCTACTATTAATAATTGCAAAGTCAATCGAGTTTTCATAGATGGTGGTGGAGATAGCATCTCCTTCAGCAAAGAAGACTGTCCCATCCCTTAAACTCGACCAGGTAGGTTCCCTATTGTTGTAGAACTTACTATTAGTAATTGTAAAGTCAATCGAGTTTGCATAGATGGTGATAGTTCTCTAAATATTTTATTTATGGGAGCATTAGAAGAAATGCAAATTCCTAAGTCAAAAGCAAAGCCTATGAAATATGTCTTCCATGGTATACTTCCAGGATCTACTGCTAAACCGATAGGGCAAATTTCCCCATCGGTTACATTCGGAAGGCCAGATAACTTTCGAACAGAGAAAATTCAATTTGTTGTAGTAGATTTTGAAATTGCATACAATGAAATTCTTGGTCGTCCAGTATTGGCAAAGTTCCTGATAGCTACGCATTACGTCTATCAGAGTTTAAAAATGTCAGGGCCAAAAGGGGTCATTGCGGTTCGTGGGGATAGAAAGATGACATACACATGCGATCGTAAATCCCTAAAACTGGTTAATGAACTTCTGACCGGGGTACTAATCCACCTTCCATGCAGTTCAAGCACTCAAGACCAAAGATGGCCCCAAAATCCTCTGACCAGACCAAAGAAGTTCCACTCGACAAGGGCGCTTCTCCGGAAAGTGTTAAAGCATCGTCTGGACTCGAAAAGGCTTGTGTAACCACCCAAAAGGTGCTGGTCGGGGCAGGACTCAATCCTAAATAGGAAGAGTCGCTCGTTTCCTTCCTCTGAGCCAATTTGGATGTATTCACCTGGCAGACATCCGACATGCCCAGAGTCCCAGGGAGGTAATCGAGCACAGGCCAGCTTTCTGGCCTGATAAAAACCAGTCAAGCAAAAGCTAAGACGCTTTGCACCAGATCGAAGGAGCCAATCCAGTTAGAGATTGACAAGCTTCTCAAGGCTAAATTTATTAGTGAGGTCGACCACCTAGAGTGGCTTGCTAATCCTGTAATTGTTAGAAAAAGTAACAGGAAATGGCGAATGTGTATCGATTTCACAGATCTTAATAAAGCTTGTCCGAATGATGGCTTTCCCCTTCCACGTATCGATTAACTTGTAGACTCTACTTCCGAGTGTGAGTTGTTACGTTTTTTAATGTGTATTCAGGGTACCACCAGATTAATATGAGTAAAGATGATGAAGAGAAAACTTCCTTCATCACGCTATGTGAGGACCCGGAATATTTAACTAGTAACACTTAACCTCCACATGGTTCTAGCATTACTAATTAAACATTCTAAGTCTCGATGGACATATGCTTCCCAGAATTGCAGCACATGCACATCATCACAAAATTACACATCATTTCCATACAACATACATTAACAAGTCTAGTAAAGAACATACATAAAGTAAGTTATTACAAAAGAGCCGACCGGCCAAATAACGCAATGTACAAGAATGACAGCGGAAGCAAAAGGTGCCATAAGATGGCTAGAACAAAAGTCGACCGGTTAGCCACATAACCCACAAGGCAACCGACTGGGCCGCCAAGCTAGTCGCCCCGCAAGCTACCACAACACAGCTCACAAAAGTGAGGCCCTTGGGGCTCACCTTCTTCCTCTGCAACAAATACATTTAAGCAATATAACTGAGTACACAAGGTACTCGCAAGACTGACGTGTGGAATAGCAGACCTATTCATAAACTATATGCAAGCTTATTTAGGTGGAGGTTGTATGTCTCATTTTGCACAAAGCCAACTTTATTTGCAATAATGTAATACATTTAAGAGCAAGTTTATAAATCTGTTTTGTTGTTAAAATAACAGCGAAATAAAGATACATACAAGTAACCACTGAAGTGACTATCCCAATAGCCACCACAACATAGCACTAATCCCGATTCGTACTCACCCATCAAGTTTTAATTAAAAGGTTGTAGTCTAGTTCTCACAGTATGATCCGAGCGTGTCCATAACCTAGGGCGAGGCTATTCGAATAGTTTTAACCCCGCAGGGTGTACCATTGTACCCACACTTGAGCATCGCCTTTAAGCCACAAAGTACACTTCCAAGGTATGCCAAGACGGCTAAATCCTACGAGACGCTTTCCAATATTGTGCATTGACTACGAGCCGCTCGTATGGATAGAAACCCATACGCTTACATTGCAAGTCGAAAGACAACCACCATCACGGGAAGCCTTTCGACACTACAATGCTCCCAGCGCCATCCCTCCCGCGACTCCTGCGACCTGAAGCCAATACATGCCAAAGTACTAAGTCAAGAGAGGTCCCATACCCTCTAGTGTGGTTAGCACGCAAAATGCTCAGTATGGTGGCGCAAGTAACTCAGTCCTTAATGACCCGGGTACCATTCCAGTCACACCCAGAAGCACACCAATCATACCATTGTGCCCAAATCTAAATCATTTTATTTTCATTTTTAGTTTTCATAAGTAGACATGGCATAAGGCTGAAATCATAAGTCATAATAAGTTTTATGTGATCAAGGTCATCGACAAGTCGATAACCGCCCATTTCTACCGGAAGCTAAGCATGGCTAAGCAATTAATTCGCAAACTACTAAGTGACAAGAGCTCATTCACGAGTTCTAATCACAGCAATAACCTAGGCTCACGGTAGTAAAGGATAATCATTTGCCTAAGGAAATGCATCTACTAGGTCAACTAACGACAATAGTTTAACACAAACTAGCAATGCATACATAGAGTTTGTAAACAACATAAATACTTAAAAATATAGGGATTAACATGATCAAACTGCTTGTCTTGCTGGGATGGGTCTTGCTGCAGAGGGGAGTGCTCAGGTTCAATAAATTCTTCGGAACCTAACGCGAAAAAGCGATAAAAACCGATAAGAACGAAGAACACCAAAAGGAACTCAACAGCAAAGAACATCCAAATCCCATGAAATTTCTACAGCAGCTAGAGGTTGATTTTAGACAATTTTAGAAACAAGAATCACTTCATTTGGATTTAGCATGAAAAAGTTATGGCTAAACTAAGTTCTCTCAACCTGAAAAATCCTAATTAAATTAATTTCGGTTACTGTTCATGGCAAAAATTTCTAGCATGATCTGGAACCTGAAATTTTGATGGTAGGTAGATAAGGTCTTCCTAACAACAGCAAAACTGAGTTTGCACAATTTGGAGTTGAAATAAATTAGTTATGATTTTTCTAAGTTCTAAAACTAGTAGATCATTAATTTCAGTGGCAAGGATCATATGAAGACCTATTCTATATTACAGTACATTTCTAGTGGGTTTTAACAAAACTTAGTATGCTCAGTTTGGAATTACAGAGAATAAATTATGCATTTAAGAAATTTGAATCTACAAAAGACTTAGAAAATTGGAGCTCTCTGGAGGTCCAACCGGCTTAACGAAAAAGGGGAGGTCGTGGCCGTTGAGATGAGATCCAACGGCTACGACTGATGGGCGCACAGCGACGCGAGAGGAGCTCCTCGCGCTTAGGAGGTCGCGACCGCCGATCAAGATCCGCGGTCCCGAGCACTAAGGGAGGTCCTAGAACTCCAATCCAACGGAGGAGGTCCGACGGTCGATTTCTGGGGAGGTCCCGACGGTCTAGATCTCCAGGAGAGGTCCTACGGCTTAAGACCACCGAGGAGGTCCCGACGGCTAAGATCTCCCAAGGGAGGTCTTAACGGTCACGATCAGCGAAGGAGGTCCGAGCGGTAAGATCTAATGAACGGGAGGTCGGAACGGTCAAGATCTACCAAGGAGGTCTTGAACGATCCAGATTTAATCGAGGGAGGTCCGATGCGACGTGGTTTTAGCGAGGAGGTCCGATGGCTCAAATGGATCCGGGAGGTCCCAACGGTCCGGATCGAGGCGAGGGAGGTCTTAAGCGATAAGGGTTAACAGAGAGAGTTCTGTACGACTGAGATCTCCACGGGGAGGTCTTCAACGGTTCAGATCTTCTCTAAAGAGGTCCTTAACTCCTCCGCACAAAGGACCAGTGGGAGGTCTTTTGCAAAGAGGACCCCGAGGGAGGTCCTGGGATGGTCTTTGCAAAAGACTGAGGGTGGTCTTGTTGCAAAGAGAACCTCGGTGGAGGTCCTGGGGGTGGTCTTAACGGCTGAGATTTGGCCTAGAGAGGTCTTCAACGGCTAGGATTAAGCTAGGGGAGGTCCTGCGGCTAAAGACTTTACAGAGGGAGGATCTAACGGCTAAGAGCTAATCCAGAGCGGTCTTTTACGGTCAAGATCAACTCTAGGAGGTCCTGAGACTTAAGGTTTTCATGAAAGGTTCTAGTGCACAGATCTAACACGGGTGCTCTCAACAGCTTGAGATCAAACGATGGGGAGGTCCCGAGACTAGAACTTTACGGAAAGGACCTAAGGCTCGATCTATTCTCGGGAGGTTCTCAACGCCAAGATTACGCTGAGAGGTCCGAGGACTTGTCGAAAATCCGACAAAGGCATGCACCACCACGGTTCGCTGCCAAGACGTCGCCGACGCACCAAGGCCACGCGCGCGCTACCAAAGGTACCAAATGATGCTAATACTATCGCAAACTCAAGCACTCACTCTCGCCGCGAGCAGTTCAGAACGCCGGCGAGCCGAGAGGGCGTGAGGAGTGTTTTCGCAAAATCAAAACGCAAAAACAGTGGCGCTACGAAGCAACCTAGCTAGTGATTAAGCCCTATAGAGCTAAAAGGGACTCACCAGTACAGAGAGGTCCAGGAGGTCGGAGAAGACCCAAGGCGGAGACCGACGCCGGCTACCGAGGAAGACAACGACGACCAAGGGCTCGGGCACACAGAGGTAAATGAAAGATCGCAATAAGCTTGCGATGCCCGGGTGATCCAGAATGAGGATTGACTAAACACTCACCGGAGTTGGAGACGACAAAATCCCCAATTTCAGCCGCGAAGACCTAGAATTTAAATTTCGGATTGTTCCTAGGAAACAACCCAAAATCAAGTTAATCACTGGGTTTCAGATGATCAGGAGGTCCAAGCGACAAAAGAAAAAGGGTCCAAGGACCATCGAACAACCCAATGCCGGTGGAACTCCCACGGCAACAATGGCGGAGAAGCAAAACTCACCGAGATTAGAGTTTGGCGCTCAGAGAGTGAGCTGAATGTGTTAGCGAGAGGAAAGGAAGACTAGAAGAGGGCCTTCGAGCTTAATAAACCATCAAGCACGGCACAGAAACGAAAGGGGGGCCCCGGAATGAGCTACGTCGAGCTCAAACGCAGCTAAACTGGGAGCTTGGGGAGCAGAGCAGCGTGGATCATGGCTTTTGGCCGAAGTGTCGCCACGCCGCCATCGTCCCTACCAATGAACGTTAACGGGCGCACGGCGACGTGACACCATCCTCCTAGTGTTGAAGCGCACGGCGCGAGGTAGAAGAAGGTCAGAGGAGGACGGGGGAGTGGGGGTGGTCGTGAGCCCTAGGATTAGAGATGAACGCCACGAGCACCGAGAGCTCCAGCGTTCAAGGGCAGCAGGGGTCGTGGGCGTTAGATAGGAATCTAACGGCCAAACAGCGCGCCCAACCCGAGTCTGCGTGCGGGTTATGGTCCGCTCGACTCGAGCCCGAGCCCAACTCGCACTGCCTTTTAATTTTGGAGGTTTGAATTGAGTCGACTTTGAGGATTTGCTTGAGGTAGCAAAACAACTCTAAAAATTTTCAAATTTTTACAGGAGCTTGCTACCTGGGATATTAGCCTTGTGTAAAATTTTCAGAGGTTTTGGTGCTGTACATTTTCCTCCAAAAATTCTACAATGTGCTGGACCAAGGTTTGACTAAGATTTAAATTGGTTTGATGACTTCTCCAAAATATTCAAACAATTTCTAAAAATTGTGAAATTTTTCAGAGGGGCTACACATCAACCCAAGAATTTAAGAAAATTATTTCCAGGAGATTGTCACAAGATGGAACAAGAATGTCTAAGAAGAATAAGATGTGGCCAAACGACTTGTGACCTTTGTATTCCCATAACTTCTTTACAAAGAAATGCTCAGCATACAGAAATACAAGATGTATGAAAAGTTTTTAATTTCCTCATTTTCTTACATTTGAAACACAAGTCTAAAACTTGGGATGTTACAACTCTCCTCTTACAAGAATCTCGACCGAGATTCCGCTCACTCGGAGAAGAAAGATGGATAACTGCACGAAGGCGATCTTCTCGCTCCCAAGTTGCCTCATCTTCGTAATGGTTTGACCATCAACCTTAAGAAACTTGATGACACGGTTCCTTTTCTTCATTCACTTCCTCGAGAATACGAACGGACGCCATGCGGTAGGTCAAATCTTCTTGCATATCGAGAACCTCCAACGGAGTTTCCTCGCTGGGACACGGAGGCACTTCTTAAGGTGAGATACATGAAACACATCATGCACACCTCAAGTGTAGCCGGCAGCTCCAATCGCATGAAACACCCAACCCTCTCGATGATGCGATAAGGCCCAACATATCTAGGAGCCAACTTGCCCTTGATGCCAAAACGCCGATGGTTCTTCAAAGGTGAGACTTTGAGATACACAAAGTCATTGGGCTCAAATCTCAACTCACGGCGACGGCGATCTGCATAACTCTTTGCTTGGATTGGGCCGTGAGCAAATGCTATGGATCAATCGAACTCGCTTCGGCCTCATTGATCGACCGGGCCAAGAATCGCTTCTCACCGCCTCTCACTAGCCAATTGCTTCGTGATCTCCTCCCATACAAGGCCTCAAATGGTGCCATGCCAAGATCGGTCTCGATAGCTGTTGTTGTAGGAGAACTCCGCAAATGGCAGACATTTCTCCCAATTCTTCCCATAGGAAAGAACACAAGCACGGAGCATATCTTCCAACACTTGGTTGACTCGCTTCGTCTGACCGTCAGTCTGAGGATGGTAAGCTGAACTGAAAGTAAGACGGGTGCCCATAGCCTCTTGTAATTTATGCCAGAAACGAGAGGTAAAAAGAGAACCACGGTCTGACACAATCGTTCGTGGCACCCCATGCAGGCTCACAATGTGGGATACATACAAGTCTGCCAACTGACCAACATCAATCTTCGCCCGTACCGAAAGAACATGGGCCACCTTTGTCAAGCGATCAATGATGACCCACAAGGCATCCTTCCCAGAAGAAGTACGGGGCAACCCGGTGACGAAGTCCATGCCAACGAAATCCCACTTCCACTGCACCGCAAGGGCCGAGAAGACTCGTTGACGCCGATGCTCGGCCTTCACACGACAAAGACACGTCGCACTCGGCAACGAACCTGGAAATCTCGCGCTTCATTCGGGTCCACCAAAATCTCTGACAAAGGTCCTGATACATCTTGATAGCCCCGGGATGGATAGACAAGGGGGAATAATGGGCTTCGCGGAGAATCAAATCCCGTAATTCCATGACTTTAGGAACTACAAGACGCTGCCCAAACCATACAACTCCGTGCTCATCCTCTGAAAAACACTTGGCTGACCCATCCTTGATGTTCTGCTTGATTTGGCTCACACCAACATCTCGTCACTGGCAGCTTTAATTCGTCCACTGTGTTGGTTGCACAACCAGGGTAGCAAGAGAACCGTGCTCGATCAAACCCAAATTGAGGCGCTGAAATTCTGAAATGAGGGTAGGCTACTGCTCTTGGGGCATTAACATGTTGCAATACACCTTCCGACTGAGTACATCCGCAACGACATTGGCCTTGCCCGGATGATACTGGATGCCCATGTCATAGTCCTTGATCAATTCCAACCATCTTCTTTGCCCGAGGTTCGACCGCCGGGTGAACAAGTACTTCAAGCTCTTGTGGTCGAATACACCTCACAATGGTTACCAATCAGGTAATGCCGCCAAATCTTGAGTGCATGAACTACTGCAGCTAGCTCCAAGTCATGAGTAGGATAGTTGAGTTCATGAGGCCTCAACTGCCGCGATGCATAGGTCACAACCTTGCCTTCCTGCATAAGCACACAACCAAGACCCTGACGAGAAGCATCACAATAGATATCGAAACTCTTGTGAATATCAGGAAGAACAAGCACTGGGGTTGAGGTCAACCGCTTCTTGAGTTCCTGAAAACTCACATCACAAGCAGCAGACCACCCAAACTTCTTGTCTTTCTTGAGCAATTCGGTCATAGGCTTCGCAATCTTGGAGAAATTTCATAAAGCGCGATAGTAGCCGGCCAAACCAAGAAAACTCCGCACATCCGTGGATCGACTTGGCCGACCCCAAGATAGCACATCACTGACCTTGCTAGGATCCACAGCCACACCTCCTGCTGAAAGAACATGGCCCAAGAATGCCACTTTCTTCAACCAAAACTCACACTTGCTGAATTTGGCATACAGCTGGTGCTTGCGCAGCTTGCCCAACACAAGCTTGAGATGCTCAGTATGCTCTTCTTCGCTCTTGGAGTAGATAAGGATATCATCAACGAAGACCACCACGAACCTATCCAGATACTCTATGAATACCGAGTTCATAAGGTTCATGAATAAAGCAGGAGCATTAGTCAAGCCAAAAGACATGACGGTGTACTCGTAAAGACCATAACGAGTAGCAAAGGCCGTCTTTGGAATATCCTCGGTCCTTATCCTGACTTGATGATAGCCCAATCTCAAGTAAATCTTGGAGAAGACTCGTGCTCCGGTCAACTGATCGAAAAGATCATCAATACGGGGCAAAGGATACTTGTTCTTCACCATCACCTCATTAAGCGGACGGTAATCAACACACATGCGCAAGGTCTTGTCCTTCTTCTTTACAAAGATCACAGGACAACCCCAAGGGGATGAGCTAGGATGGATAAAACCCTTCTCTTGCAGCTCACCTAGTTGCTTCTTCAACTCCTCCAGCTCATTAGGAGGCATACGATATGGCCTCTTCGAAATAGGGGCGTGCACGGCAAAGAACTCAATAACGAACTCTGTGTCCCGAACGGGAGGCATCCTGCAAATCTTCGAAAAGCATCCACAAAATCACATACTTTGTGGGAACATCCTGGATCTCCAAGGCTGGCTTCACTTCAAGTGCACAAAGAAGGGGCTCTCGCAACTGCGGTGAAAACCCAACCTGTTCATTTGAAGGACTGGTGAGGTAAACAATCTTCCCGGCACAATCGATTTGCCCCAAGTATTGGGACAACCAATCCATGCCAAGAATCACATCCGCACGCACGAGTCGAGTAGGATAAGGTTCGCCAAGAATCCCACCCTTCGATGTGGATAGGAACGCCCCAAGATCCTTGGTCACTCTCATTTCCAACCCGGAGAGCGAATAAGTAGTGGAACCCCCAGAGGAACACAGTGGAGACCACTATCAACAACAAACGATCTCGAAATAAAAGAATGCAAAGCTCTAGAATCAAATAAAACTGCAGCAGGACGTAAATTGACAAGAAGCGTACCCAACACCACGTCGCGCCTCGTGCCTCCTCACCGAGATGTGGTTGACTCGCCGCCCCATGCCCCCGGGTCTTCGGGTCGTGGGTGACCACTCCTTGCCCGCGCCTCCATTAGGACGAGGGGCCGCCCAATCTTCTTAGGCAACTACTCGTATAGTGGCCCTTGTTGTGCAGTAGAAGCAGGTGACGTCGGCAGCTGGGTTGCGGGGAGCACCCTGCTGCTAGATCGCAGGCGCACGTGACTGAATCACGGCCTGCGGAGGACGCGGAGCTAGTGCCGAAGGCCTCAGTGGTAGGGAAGCCTGAGGGCGGGTCACCGGTGCTGGCCCAACACGAGGACGAACAAGGTCGGCCCGAGCCGACCGATGGGCCTCCCACTTGCGCTGCGGGACTCGCCAGCCTCGCCTTGTGCTCGCGACGATGGCCTTGTCCACCAAGGTCCGAAGTTCGCAGTCAACAATGGAGAGCTTGTCCCAAGCTCCTCGCACAAACCTCCATGAACTTCTCCCGCTGGCCTCATCGCTGGTCACCAGCAGAGCATACCTCGCAAGATGGTTGAACTCATGGAGGTACTCAGCCATGATTTGCGCTCGCTTGAGCGCAAAGAACTCCTTCTTCTTCAACTTAATCAGGCCGGCGAGGACACGGGCCCGACGAAAGTCGACTGAACTCCTCCCACGACCACGTGTCCGCGGCCGCATGGCGAGGAAGTTCTCCCACCATGAGAGTGCCGCACCCTCCACCGATGGGATGCGGTGCGCCCGCCTCCGCTCCCGCATCGAGCAACATTGAGCTCACTCAACCCGACGCAGCCGGTCATCTCGCGCCCGTGGATCCTGACCGGGAGAAGGTAGGAGGCTGAGTACGGAGGAACTCCGCAAGCCCCCCACGAGTCTGATGTCCACCACCTCCAGATCCGGAGGCGCCAGAGGGAGTGGAGGTGTTCCTCGCGATGACCTCCAACACCCTCCGGTCCTCCGAACGGTTGCGTTTGATCTGCATAAGGACTTCAGCCATGGTCAGAGGAGGGGGAAGCTCCTCATCGGGACCACCCGGCTGATTCCGACCACTACGAGTTCCTCCTGCCATCCTGTTTCACTAAAACAAGTTAACTGCAGCCCGAGGCCCAAAGCACGGAAATCCAAACGCAATTAAAAGGGCTCAAGAATAACCACAAAAGAGCACAAGACCACAAGTCACCAGATCAACTTCCCAGAACGACCAACCCGTATAGAAGGGACGAGCAATCGTTTGAGAAGACCAAAGTTTCAGAACTCAATTCTAGCTCTAAACAGCCCAAAAATCAAGGTATAACCACCTAATAGAGTATAGGCATTTAGCTAATTTCATATCACTTCTTACCATTTTATTCCCACAAGTTTTAGTTGAATTAACCTCTCATTTCCTACCTCCTTCACTAGTTACTAGCTAGCTGTCCAAATCTGCTCCTTTAAGCTTCTGGCCAAAACCTCATCTTCAGGAGCTTCTAATCTTCTCCCAACACAGTCCATTTCAAGTTATACTCTCATGGTTCTCCCAAAACCAAAGTTAATCGATAAGTAGCTAGCTTTTGAAAGGAAGAGAGGAACAACTTTTTTCAAAACTTAATCAGAGCAAAGAGAGATGAGCAAGCTAAGATAGATAAGAAGTAAAATCTGAGAACTTACTTAATCTTCATGAACCATTTGAAAGTAAGTTTTCAAAATATCCTAAAGGCGACCAAGCTAGGGGTTTCTACGGTCAGTATGACTCTGATACCAACTTTGTGAGGACCCGAAATATTTAACTAGTAACACTTAACCTCCACATGGTTCTAGCATTACTAATTAAACATTCTAAGCCTCGATGGACATATGCTTCCCAGAATTGCAGCACATGCACATCATCACAAAATTACACATCATTTCCATACAACATACATTAACAAGTCTAGTAAAGGACATACATAAAGTAAGTTATTACAAAAGAGCCGACCGGCCAAATAACATAATGTACAAGAATGACAGCGGAAGCAAAAGGTGTCATAAGATGGCTAGAACAAAAGTCGACCGGTTAGCCACACAACCCACAAGGCAACCGACCGGGCCGCCAAGCTAGTCGCCCCGAAGCTACCACAACACAACTCACAAAAGTGAGGCCCTTGGGGCTCACCTTCTTCCTCTTGCAACAAATACATTTAAGCAAGATAACTGAGTACACAAGGTACTCGCAAGACTGACGTGTGGAATAGCAGACCTATTCATAAACTATATGCAAGCTTATTTAGGTGGAGGTTGTATGTCTTATTTTGCACAAAGTCAACTTTATTTGCAATAATGTAATACATTTAAGAGCAAGTTTGCAAATATGTTTTGTTGTCAAAATAACAGCGAAATAAAGATACATACAAGTAACCACCTGGAAGTGACTATCCCAATAGCCACCACAACATAGCACGAATCCCCGATTCGTACCACCCATCAAGTTTTAATTAAAAGGTTGTAGTCTAGTTCTCACGGAGCGTATCCGAGCGTGTCCATAACCTAGGACAAGGCTATTCGAATAGTTTTTAACCCTGCAGGGGTGTACCAATGTACCCACACTTCAGACCGCCTTTAAGCCACAAAGCACACTTCCGAAGGTATGCCGGCACGGCTAAGTCCTACGAGACGCTTTCCAATATTGTGCATTGACTACGAGTGGCTCGTATGGATAGAAACCCATACGCTTACATTGCAAGCCGAAAGACAACCAACCATCACGGGGGAAGCCTTTCGGACACTACAATGCTCCCAGCGCCATCCCTCCTGCGACTCCCTGCGACCCGAAGCCAATACACGCCAAAGTACTAAGTCAAGAGAGGTCTCATACCCTCTAGTGTGGTTAGCACGCAAAATGCTCAGTACGGTGGCGCAAGTAACTCGGTCCTTAATGACCCGGGTACCATTCCAGTCACACCCAGAAGCACACCAATCATACCATTGTGCCCAAGTCTAAATCATTTTATTTTCAGTTTTAGTTTTCATAAGTAGACATGGCACAAGGCTGAAATCATAAGTCATAATAAGTTTTATGTGATCAAGGTCATCGACAAGTCGATAACCGCCCATTTCTACCGGAAGCTAAGCATGGCTAAGCAATTAATTCGCAAACTACTAAGTGACAAGAGCTCATCCATGAGTTCTAATCACAGCAATAACCTAGGCTCACGGTAGTAAAGGATAATCATTTGCCTAAGGAAATGCATCTACTAGGTCAACTAACGACAATAGTTTAACACAAACTAGCAATGCATACATAGAGTTTGTAAACAACATAAATACTTAAAAATACAGGGATTAACATGATCAAACTGCTTGCCTTGCTGGGATGGGTCTTGCTGCAGAGGGGAGTGCTCAGGTTCAATAAATTCTTCGGAACCTAACGCGAAAAGGCGATAAAAACCGATAAGAACGAAGAACACCAAAAGGAACTCAACAGCAAAGAACATCCAAATCCCATGAAATTTCTACAGCAGCTAGAGGTTGATTTTAGACAATTTTAGAAACAAGAATCACTTCATTTGGATTTAGCATGAAAAAGTTATGGCTAAACTAAGTTCTCTCAGCCTGAAAAATCCTAATTAAATTAATTTTGGTTAATGTTCATGGCAAAAATTTCTAGAATGATCTGGAACCTGAAATTTTGATGGTAGGTAGATAAGGTCTTCCTAATAACAGCAAAACTGAGTTTGCACAATTTGGAGTTGAAATAAATTAGTTATGATTTTTCTAAGTTATAAAACTAGTAGATCATTAATTTCAGTGGCAAGGATCATATGAAGACCTATTCTAGATTACAGTACATTCCTAGTGGGTTTTAACAAAACTTAGTTTGCTCAGTTTGGAATTACAGAGAGTAAGTTATGCATTTAAGAAATTTGAATCTACAAAAGACTTAGAAAATTGGAGCTCTCGGGAGGTCCAACCGGCTTAACGAAAAAGGGGAGGTCGTGGCCGTTGAGATGAGATCCAACGGCTACGACCGGATGGCGCCTGACAACAAGACGCGAGAGGAGCTCCTCGCGCGCCTAGGAGGTCGTGACCGTCAGATCAAGATCTGGCGGTCCCGAGCACTAAGGGAGGTCCTAGAACTCCAATCCAACGGAGGAGGTCTGGACGGTCAGGATTTCTCGGGGGAGGTCCCGACGGTCTAGATCTTTAGGAGAGGTCCTATGGCTTAAGACCACCGAGGAGGTCCTAACGGCTAAGATCTCCCAAGGGAGGTCTTAACGGTCACGATCAAGCGAAGGAGGTCTGAGCGGTAATATCTAAGGAAGGGGAGGTCGGAACGGTCAAGATCTACCGGGGAGGTCTTGAACGATCCAGATTTAATCGAGGGAGGTCCGATGCGACAGGGTTTTAGCGGGAGGAGGTCTGGATGGCTCAGATGGATCTGGGGAGGTCCTGAACGGTCCAGATCGAGGCAGAGGGATGTCTTAAGCGATAAGGGTTAACAGAGAGAGATCTGTACGGCTGAGATCTCCACGGGGAGGTCTTCAACGGTTCAAATCTTCTCTAAAGAGGTCCTTAACTCCTCCGCACAAAGGACCAGTGGGAGGTCTTTTGCAAAGAGGACCCCGAGGGAGGTCCTGGGGTGGTCTTTGCAAAAGACTGAGGGTGGTCTTGTTGCAAAGAGAACCTTGGTGGAGGTCCTGGGGGTGGTCTTAACAGCTGAGATTTGGCCTAGAGAGGTCTTCAACGGCTAGGATTAAGCTAGGGGAGGTCCTGCGGCTAAAGACTTTACAGAGGGAGGATCTAACGGCTAAGAGCTAATCCAGAGCGGTCTTTTACGGTCAAGATCAACTCTAGGAGGTCCTGAGACTTAAGGTTTTCGCGGGAAAGGTTCTAGTGCACAGATCTAACACGGGGTGCTCTCAACGGTTGAGATCAAACGATGGGGAGGTCCTGAGACTAGAACTTTACGGGAAAGGACCTAATGCTAAGATCTATTCTGGGGAGGTTCTCAACGGCCAAGATTACGCCGAGGAGGTCTGAGGACTTGTCGAAAATCCGACAAAGGTACAGACCACCACGGTCTGCTCGCCGGCACGTCGCCGACGACCAAGGCCACGGCGGCGCCTACCAAAGGTACCAAAATGATGCTAATACTATTGCAAACCTGAAGCACTCACTCTCGTGGCGAGCAGTTCAGAATGCCGGGCGAGCCGAGAGGGCGAGGAGTGTTTTCGGCAAAATCCGAAAACGCGAAAAGAGGGCGCTACGAGCTAACCTAGCTAGTGATTAAGCCCTACAGAGCTAAAAGGGACTCACCAGGGTACAGGAGAGGTCCAGGGGAGGTCGGAGAAGACCCAGCGGCGGAGACCGACGCCGGCGCTGAAGAAGACAACGACGACCAAGGGCTCTGGGCACACAGAGGTAAACAGAAAGATCGCAATAAGCTTGCGATGCCCCGGGGGTGATCCAGGAACAGAGGATTGGACGGAAACACTCACCAGAGTTGGAGATGACGAAATCCCCAATTTCAGCCGCAAGACCTAGAATTTAAATTTCGGATTGTTCTGAAACAACCCAAAATCAAGTTAATCACTGGGTTTCAGATGATCAGGAGGTCCAAGCGACAAAAGAAAAAGGGACCAAGGGCCACTGAAACACCCCAGTCGCTGGTGGAACTCCCACGGCAACAATGGCGGAGAAGCAAAACTCACTGAGATTTGAGTTTGGCGCTCAGAGAGTGAGCTGAATGTGTTAGCGAGAGGAAAGGAAGACTAGAAGAGGGCCTTAGAGCTTAATAAACCATCAAGCACGACACAGAAATGAAAGGGGGCCCCGGAATGAGCTACGGCGAGCTCAAACGCAGCTAAACTGGGAGCTAGGGGAGCAGAGCAGCGTGGAGCATGGCTTTTGGCCGAAAGTGCTGCCACGCCGCTATTATCCCTACCAGCGGAACGTTAACGGGGCGCACGAAGTGACAGACCATCCCTCCTACTGTTGAAGCGCACGGCGCGAGGTAGAAGAAGGTCAGAGGAGGACGGGGGAGTGGGGGTGGTCGTGAGCCCTAGGATTAGAGATGAACGACCACGAGCACCCGAGAGCTCCAGCGGTTCAAGGGCAGCAGGGGTTCGTGGATGTTAGATAGGAATCTAACGGCCGAAACAGGCGCGCCCGAACCCGAGTCTGCGTGCGACTTAAGTGGTCCGGCTCGACCTCGAGCCCGAGCCCAACTCAGACCAGCTTTTAATTTTGGAAGTTTGAATTGAGCTGGATTTTGAGGATTTGGTTGAGGTAGCAAAACAACTCCAAAAATTTTCAAATTTTTACAGGAGCTTGCTACCTGGGATATTAGCCTTGTGTAAAATTTTCAGTGGTTTTGGTGCTGTACATTTTCCTCCAAAAATTCTACAATGTGCTGGACCAAGGTTTGACCAAGATTTAAATTGGGTTTGACTGACCTCCAAAAATATTCAAATAATTTCTAAAAATTGTGAAATTTTTCAGAGGGGCTACACATCAACCCAAGAATTTAGGAAAATTATTTCCAGGAGATTGTCACAAGATGGGATGAGAATGTTTAAGAAGAATAAGATGTGACCAAAACGACTTGTAACCTTTGTATTCCCATAACTTCTTTACAGCAAATGCCCAGGCATACAGGAAATACAAGATGTAAGAAAAGTTTTTAATTTCCCCTCATTTTCTTACATTTGAAACACAAGTCTAAAACTTGGGATGTTACACGCTATATGGTACTTATTGTTATATCAAGATGCCATTTGGTCTAAAAATGATGGTGCTACTTTTCAGAGGCTCATGCAAAAAAAACTTTTAGTCCACACATAGGTCAAATTTTAGAAGCTTATGTTGATGACTTGGTCGTAAAAAGCATCAATGGCGGCGATCATATTTCTGACCTACAAGAAACTTTTAATAACTTAAGAAGGTATAACCTTAAGTTAAATCCGGAGAAATATGTGTTTGGAGTCTTTTTTGGAAAGCTTCTCGGTTTCCTAGTTTTGGCTAAAGGAATTGAAGTGAACCCAACAAAAATATCGACCATCGAACAGATGCACCCTCCGACCACAAAGAAAGAAGTCCAGAAACTAACCATTTGTATGGCAGCGCTAAGTCATTTCATAGCACAATTGGGAGACAGGGGATTACCTTTCTTTAAACTTCTTCGGAAACATGCAAATTTTGAATGGACTAGAAAGGCAAATAATGCCTGTGAGGAGCTGAAAAGGTACCTTATGAATGCCCCGATCTTAGTATCTCCGAGACAAGGAGAAACATTGCTAATATACCTGGCCATGACGCCACAAGCAGTCAGTGTTGTACTAGTCATTGAACGTGACTATATCCAACAACTGGTATATTACGTAAGCGATGTCTTACATGGACCAAAAGAACGATATCCATAGGTACAAAAGTTGCTATACAGTCTCCTTATGGCTTCAAGGAAACTAAAGAATTACTTTCAAGCCCACAAAGTGGTTGTACTTACTGGATATCCTCTTGGTCAAGTTCTCAGAAACAGAGAATCATCAGGACGAATAGAAAAATGGGCGATCGAGCTTGGGGGCTTCGATCTCCATTTAATTTCACGAACAACAATTAAGTCTCAGGCTTTAGCATAATTCATTGAGGAATGGACGAACCCTGAACCCACCCAAGGGCTCGAGTATGAACACCACGAAGGGTGGACCATGTACTTTGATGGTTCCTTGATGCTCAAAGGCTCGGGGGCTAGAGTTGTTCTGATATCTCCTACTGGAGAGCACATTAAATATGCTATTCGGTTAAACTTTCCTGCTACAAATAATATGACAGAGTAGAAAGATTTATTGGTAGGACTTCGAGCAGCCAAAGCACTCAAATTCGCAGATTACTAGTGAAAGGCGATTCTCAACTAGTAGCGAATCAAGTTGGGAAAGAGTATCAATGCTCAAGTCCCAAGATGTCATCTTATTTAGTGGAAATACGAAAACTTGCAAATCACTTCTTTGGTTTCCATATCCAACATATTCGTAGAAAGGATAACTTTCTGACAGACCTGTTGGCACGGATTCAATAAGATCATCTGTCCCGCCTGGAGTTTTTCTTGAGCAACTCGATACACCCTCGGTGGTCGAGCATTCCGAAGACACACAGGCTCCACTAGAGGTCATACAGATCGATCCCAGTAGTGATTGGATGATATCAATCTACAATTATCTTCAACATGGCACACTTCCTGAAGATGTTGTAGAGGCGGATCGTACAGCTTGAAAAGCCAAATCATACACTCTGATCGAATGTACCTTTTATAAACGGGGAGCTTACGGAGTGTTGATGAGATGCATATCTCAAACAGATGATATAAAATTACTATCTAACATACATGGAGGAGTCTGTGGAGCACATCATTCCTACAGAACTCTGGTCGGTAAAGCCTTCAAACAAGGATACTACTGGACAACTGCCCTTCATGATGCAAAAGAACTTGTGACAAAGTATGTACAATGTAAATTTCATAGTCAACAAGTACATAAACTGGTATAAGCTTTGCAAACAATACCTCTTTCTTGGCCTTTTGCGTCTTAGGGACTAGATATTCTGGAACCTTTTTCAAGAGCACCTGAGGGCTTTGAATTCCTTTTTATCATAATTGATACATTCACAAAATGGATATAGGCTAAGCCAGTTGTTAAATTAACATATGAGGCTGCCAAGAAATTCATCACAAAAAATGTGATCACATAATTTGATATACTCTGTCATATAATCATAGATAACGGCACCCAGTTCTCGAACGGGAATTTTCAGGAATTTTTCGAGGACTTAGGTATCAAAGTGCATTGTGCTTCTGTTGCTCACCCACAGAGTAACAAGGCAGTCGAGCGAGCTAATGGAATAATAATACAAGGAGTAAAATGGCGAGTATTCGACCAGTTAATAAAACAGTCAGGAGCTTCGGTTCAAGAACTTCCCTCTGTATTATGAGCCATTCGAACCACGACCAGTCGTACGACTGGTGAAACACCATTTTTTCTGGTTTACGATGCTGAATCCATGCTTCCTCTGGAACTGAAAATTGGCTCTGCTCAAACTGATTGTTATAGTGAGAATGATCAAACAAAACAATGACTCAACGATATCAATTTCCTTGAAGAAAGACGAAACAAAGCCTTAATATGATCGACAATTTATCAACAAGCCATAAGAAGGTACCACAGTCGTAAAGGTCCAACCTCGCAGTCTAGCTGTAGGTGATCTGGTTCTCAGAAAAATTCGAAGCCAGACGAATCGCAACAAGCTTTCTCCTAAATGGGAAGGTCCGTACACTGTGATCGAAGTAATCAGACTAGGTTTGGTACAACTTGCCATGTCAAACGGGCGTATTTTGTCTAATTCTTGGAATATTGATCAATTGCGTAAGTTCTATGTATAATTGTTCTTTTCATTTTTAATTTTAATAAAGATACATTATTTCTTTACTTTTCGATGGGTGATGTTATTTATATTTCGATTATCCATTGCCTAGTTACATACTATTGTTGTCTCAAATCAACGGAGAAGATTCATTGCTCTCCAACATCCTTCTAAAGGATATCTTTTACTTATTGGCTTTGACATAGTTGTCAAAATCAATCAGGGTCCTTATCGTGATCGTCACAGCAATGGTTCTCACAAGTGACCATATAGTCTTTTCTCAAAAGAAGGAAACAAGTAAAAGGAGCAACACATAAACAACTAGATATAGTTACTTACATGCTTAAGAATTCAAAGATTTTCTACAAGTAAAAGGAGCATCACATAAACAACTAGATATAGTTACTTACATGCTTAAGAATTCAAAGATTTTCTTTCTTCATTTCAAAATTTTGTTCCTCTCTTGTTTTGCAACTAGTCGAGACACAGAAAACCTCCTAATCGAAATCTTTCCTCTCTGCATGTGGTCCAGCCCATTGGAAGGAGTTTCCTAGCGACGGTCATTTTCTTATGATCTTTGCTACTAGTCAAAACTTGAGAGCGAATATGATTCACGAAGTGTCAATCATGTCTTTGGTTCTTAGCACTATTTACGACCAGCTTGGATAATGTGTATAAATAAGAACACTTATCGTTTTTCTGCATATATTTTTGCATCATTTCTTATCATCAAAACAAGTCTTATGAAATCTTTCAACCATACAATGTACTATGTGGTATTTTGATTATGAAAATTGATCTAAAACTAGTTAAAATCATACATTGGTTTCGACCAAAGTGGTTTCATAGTGCTAATTAGATCATTTTTTCAACATAATCAATACATACTTTGTACATTGATCACGACATGTGCTCTTTTTCTTGATATACTGCTTCCTTAGTAAGTTTTTTTACTACACAAGCAGTTGAGGGCTAGAAAATATATAAATACACAAGTTAAGAGATAAGCATAAGCTTTACTAATGAGAAAAGATAAGTTTTTACATTTACAATGTTATATTACATCCATTTACTCTTCGTGGCCACTAGACTGGTCGCTATGCGATGGAGATCCGACTTTCATCTCTTTTGCAACCTTGTTTTCGAAGGGTGTTACTCCCTCGAAGATCTTCGCTGCATCCTCTTCCGAGCAGTTGAAGTCTGCTTCAAGAGCTTGGAGATTGAAGGAGGGGTCTGAGAACTTAAGCTTTGCCATGGCAAAGCTAACTCCATCCGCAACAGCATTTCTCATGGTCTTCACGTGGTTTCTCCGAGAGGTTGCGAGTAGATCTTGGAGAACCTCAAGCTGTCGAGCAAGACAGTTCGCCTTCTCCATTGGCTTTCTTGAAGACAACAAAAATGTTTCGCTCCCATGTCGTCAAGCATCTTGTTGAATGCAATAATATTCTCTTCAAGACTCCGCTCGAGTTCCATATCCTTATCATGCTGGAACTCAAGAACTTTTTCTGTTTGTTTTAGCTTTTGAGTTTGCTCTGCACGAGTAGATCAAAGTTAAAAAAATAAAATTAAAACCTATAGTAAACTGGTCAGCTTTATGATCAGTTACCTTGAGTCTTTTTCTCGAAAGTCCCGATGGCTTCCTTGTGTGTGAGAGAGGTCTCATTAAACCTGATCGACCAGTCTTCGATCGACCGGTCTTTGGCTTTGCATCTGTGAGAACCCGAACAATTAACTTGAGCTAAGAAATGCTAATCTGTAATTACCAGTAATTAAAAATTTTCTAAACAAAAACAAACATAAGCATAATTTAGTATCGAACGCATCGCCAGACAAGGTTCATTTAAAATAATATTATCCAGAGTCCATCAACAAAATTCACAATATAAATTATTGCCTCAGGAATAAATCATCCAGTCAATCTCAAAGTCCTTTATAAGAATCTTGGTCAACAACAGGTCAAGCAGTAAAATCAAACCCAAAATTGAATTTTGATACCTCTTTACATCAAATCAACATACGAGAATTAATTGCAAGCAAAAGTAAAATATTACAACCCAGGATTATTTACAAGAATTCATACAAGCAGAAATAGAATAATAATACAATCTCTGAATTATTACAAAATTTAATTAGACCAAATCAGAATATATAAAGTACAACTCTGAGTAAAGGTACAAAATAATGAAATAAGGTATTGCATGCATCACCGAAGCCCTCCTTGCGACATTGTCCAGATATCGTCAAACCCTCGAACCACCCCTCGATCCACATTTACATCGTTCGTCAAAAACACAGGAAGTGATTAGTAAACCAAACACAATAAATATGTTTTAGATTAAACAGAGGTTGCCGTCAGATTTCCCCGAAGTTCAGTAGGATTCCCATATCAACTCAAGTCGGTCGGCCCCTTGATTAACAAGATACCCGGACCAACTAAAGTTAATCGACACCTTTCGCTTTCTTGGGTTTCATCACCCGGCAATTTAAAAGTCCAACACCCACTTTTCACAAATTACCTCAACCGTAATAAAATCCCACAGTGCACCTCCCCACAAGCCATTCTCCCTCAGTCAAAACATCACAAGGCCTCCCACAAAGCACCACAAGGCTCCATTCACATGCACAGCCAAATGCCTCCCACCCATTAACCCCTTCCTCAGCCAAAGCCACCCCTACAAAACCGGCGGCATATCTCCTGCACAAGCCCATATCTATGCACATGGCTCATCTTGTCCATCCATTTCGTGACGTGCGGCCGAGATGGACAGAGCAATCCCACTCGATGCATGTTTGCGACCCCCCCCGCACGGAGCTCTTTCTTCTCATTTCTAACCCCTCCCGCTCCTCCCCAGCATGATGCACCGCCAGCTAGCTAGGGTTCGCCGCCCCGCAACACCACCTCTGCGCCGTGCCCCTGCCCCGGCGCCGAGAAGCCAGCCGCCGCCCCTGCAACTCTCCACTAGAGACACCTTCCCTCCCAGCGCCGTGCCGCACCCTACGCTCCCGCCTGCGACGAGTCCCCTCCGCCGCCAGTTCGCCTTGCCCTCATGCGCGTGGCCATAGCCCCTGCGTCGCCCTCGACCACATGCTCGTGGCCGCCTCCACTTGCTCGCACCCGCCTCCTCGTCTCCTCTGCTTGCTCCCCTCATTCGTGTAGCCCTAGCGACTCCTCCGCCGTCCTACAGCTCCGAGTCCCTCACCGGCTCGATCCCAACACGCCGGCCGCCACTGTCGGCGAGATATCCATGTTGAGGCTTCAGACGCTGTGGCAAGCTTCCGTTAACGCCACCGAGCAAGGTAGCTCCCTTCCACAAACCCGTTTGCTGCTGCTCAATATTAATTCTGTTGAGGTTTCGATACAGAGAGAGAGTAAATTTCCAGCATTTCACTTTCATTCCAAATGTGCACTCCTGAATAGTAACCTTTATGACATCTTGAGTTGCTTTTAAATTTGATGTTACCCCTGCATTTAGGTAGATGTATGACAGTATGGTATATTGAAATTTATGACATTTCTATATGAATTATGAACAAAAAATAGTGCATACCTTTTGTCCTCTGATGGGCAACATGTACCCAGTGATCCTTTAAACTTTCTTGCTTTAAAGTAATCTGGATAGCTCTTTTGGGGCATCTCCATAGCCCCTATTACATGTTATGAATTTGTCTAACCGCAGTACAGCGCAATAAACTCATTTTTTTTTGCATGTGCATTATATAAATACCAAATTGGCAGTTGTTGTCTGGAATTCAGAAGATCTGATTCCGCCTACTAAAGATACATCTTCAATTTACTTTCAAAAGATGAGCTGAAAAGATGGCACTTGTACTCAGATTCAGAGTATGGAGTTAATGCCTCACATCGAAATTTTGTTTGTATAGATGTAACTTGTTGCGTTTTCTCTTAATAATTGAAACGATAGAATATATCATTCATTGTATTTTTGCGATTGCGAGATTGTCATGCAAGATTCATGCTTTTGCCTGGCATTGAAATTGCTCCTTTGTTTTTGTTCTCAGAATATATGAAGAATTCCACGCCAGCCCCTTCTCCGCGCTTGTAGATTGCATGGACTGATTGCACACTTAGTTTGTCCAAAACCAACAACAAAGCAATACATGCATCTACACGCTGAGACATAGTAACAACAATACACACATCGACGAGCGCTCCTAAAGTTCCAAGTTCCAGCATCTACAACACATGAAGAAACACACTTTAACAGATAATTAAGCACAGTTACGCTCGCAAGTCGAGGAGATCCATGACGATTCAGGTATCCTCTAGCTACTAGGGCATGGCTGCCATCAGCCAACCCTTGAGGCGAGCCGCCACCCTGGCCGCCATGGGGCGGTGCGGAGCTACGACTGCGAGGATGAGCAGCGCGACCCCGACCACGAGGAAGGAGAAGCACAGGAGCGGGTGGTCGGCGTTGGTGGAGAGGTCGGGGACGGCACCGAGGATGATAGAGGAGGTTCCCCAGAGGATGGAGATGGCTGCCGCGCAGAGGGTGCGGCTACGGAAGAAGAACCACCCGCCGGCGCCAGCGCCCTCATGCTCCTCATGGGCCACCGAGGCGCCCGTGGTAGGCGGGCGAGCCTGGGGCAGGCGGACGGTGCTGGGGTGGCGGCGCAGGGGAGCGCGGGGGCTGAAGGAATGGAGATGGGGAATCGAACGCACAGCACCGGGGGGGCAAAGGGAGAAGGAAGGATGACTCGCGTAGGGGCAAATCGCAAAAGAGAGTTATGTGGGACGGGGCATGCTCGCCTCGATCTCGGCCGTTTGTTTCGGATTGGACGGCTCTCATTGCCCATGTGCATATGTCCATGAATATGTGCTTGTGCACGGGATACGCCCTCTACAAAACCTCACCCCCAGTCAAGACCTCACCCACATGACTCGTTCCCAGCCGAAGCCCCTCCCAACAAAAGCATTTCCTCACATTCACAACATAAGGCATAACAAAAGCAAACACTCACAAGCCATCATTTCTTCCACACCAAGCAAACAACCAAGAAGCAAGCTAAGCAGAACCAAGCCAACACCCACTGTCCTCCTCAAGAACCCAAGAGCACAAGCCAAGAGCTAAGCATCCCACACCCATAGCCACTAGGAGGAAACAAGGAGGGAACCAAGGCATCAAGACGGCAGGGAGGAGGAGCCCGCACAGGAGACCACCACTCTAGGAGGAGGCGACGACAGAGCCACCCCAAGCCCACCACCAGGCCAGACAACAAACCAAGGCAACAAGGTAGCTCATATCACTCCCCAATAGGAACAACACCCTTCACTGAGCACATGAATCACCCACTGATAATGTTGCCCAATGTCAAAACCCCAGTAGCATTGTACTCCCTCAACACCATCTTAACATTAAGTCAGGACAGTAGCATCGAAAATAGCTCTCAGCTTCTACATCACAGAGCGGGGAGTAGAGGTAGAGATGGAGGAGAGTGAGGTTATACCTCAGTATGTCTTGTCACCAGCGGCAACACCATCACCAGAAGCAACCCCCATCCATAATCATCTCATGTTCATGCTGAAGCAACCACAAAACTCGCATCAGAGCAATAGTCAAACCCCAATCATAAAACCAAAAATATAAAAGGGGAAAATGGGTGGGAGGTGAGCCACAGGCGAAAAGCCGAGCCGGGAGCGGTGGGCTGCGCGCGTAAGCATGACCGGTGAGAGGAATGGCGTGGCACTGGGCCAAGAGGCGTGGAAGACATGCAATCCAGCAAGCAATTGCTTCTTATTTTCAAGCGCATGCAGATCTCTTTTGGGAGTGTCTATTCATAAGGTGATTGAAATTTTCTTAAACATAAGTCACTTTTTTTATCCATTAGATCAATATCCAATCATATGACATATTAATCTCTACACAAATCCAATGATCACAACAAGTGACTTAAACTTAAAAAAATCAAACGACTTAAAAATAGCAAGTCTGGTCTCCTTTTCAGATCTCTAGCACCTGCATGGCAGTGTTTTCCATTTTATCTCTAGGGTATGTACAATGGTATAGCATGCACTCATTGTCATGATAGCAACTATCCATGTCACCTATAGACAACACTAAAGACATTGCGTCTATGATCTCTTCATACAATGGGTTGTGATAATACAAACCACTGCTATAGGATTATCTAGCTAACACACAATCTTTATTGCTTTTCTTAGTTTTGCAAAAATGCTTGTATTAAATAGTTTCAAAAAGGCGCAGGATTATAGACCACGGCTTGAAATATTCTCTCTCTTCGTCTTCACGTTACATCCACGCACCACGCGCAAGCAAAAAACTCCTATGGGCAAATGCTATAGACGGCGGTAGGCGAGAAGGCCGGGCGAGACATAAGCCCATTGTACAAGAATCGCGACGGGAGAAGCGCAGGGCGAGCCATGGGGCGACTGCGAAAGAAGCTCCACGAGGAGGGGATAGGAAGAGGAAGGTAGAAGGAAGGAGAAGAAGAAGCAACGGGGAAGATGGGAATGGGAAGAAGAAGGGAGAGCACCAGGGGCCTTCGGCCAACAAAAAAATTTGGTGAGAGAAAATAGAAATGGTGAGAGGAGTAAAGAGGAAGGAAGTGATGCAATGGGGAAGAAGAAAAGAAGAACCAGGAGCTTCTGTGTTGTTCGGCTGTGAGGATAAGGTAGAGAGGAGATAGAAAATAAGAAATAAAGGGGGAAATTAAGAAAAGGGGAGGAAAATTAAGAATAGTAAATTTGTGGGGAGGTTTAGTAGTAATAATTTTAGATGAGCATCAATACAGTTAATTATCGGCGTTGTGTAATTTTTGGGACCAAACGAATTTAGTTAAGCCACGTACGAATAAATATTCATAGACCATACCGATAATAAATAAATAAATAAAATAGGATAAAATAAAATAAAAATTACTAAAAAAATAGAAAACACGTTAGTAGCAAACCTGTAAGTTTCGGATAAATTGCGAGAAGTATAGATTTTTTAAACGACATTAGAATATTTAGCAGTAGACCGACCGGTAGAAAAATTAAAAGCGGAGAAAATGAGGTAAATAAATCTAATAAAATAGCCACTACGTGAGATAAATAATTTGACGCTGTTACTGCGAGTTTTGGAAAAATCGCAAAAAATGAATTTTTAAACCCCGTACAGGTAAATAACAGTAGATAGATCACTCTAAAATAAAAATAGGAAAATGTGTAAAATATTAATCTAAGACTTTTTAAAATAAATAAACCACTGGTAGAACCCAATAACTTTGGCAAATAATCTATGGTGTTAAAAATAATTTTATTATGGTTAAATAATTATAATGAACAACACCCGTTTATTTAGACGAGTAAATAAATGCACACGCAATTAAATAAAAACAATTAAGCATATTTGCGCGAATAAAATTTGATAAACTTAGTAAAATGCGAGTACGAGTAGTATTTTATTTTTCGTACCCTAAAATGCGGGTTTCGACAATTTCAACCCTAGAGCCAGTAGACCATAGAACAACCGCAGTTGGGGAGTGCTAACTTAACGGGAGATCCGAAAAATATTATTAAATTAAAATCAGCTAACAAAGCCAATCAACTAATTATTGTACGCCTAGTAGCATCAAAATGCCACTAAGTATTTACTTATGTATTTATTATTCGCGCTGTTGATTATTTGCAGAAAAAGAACCGACGCAGGCAAGAGTATTTGATTTCAATTCCGTCAACGTTGATCTTTTCTACAATTCCGAAGGCAAGCTTATTTCTTGATCACCAACCTTGTTATATTAAATGTAAACCGTATTATATATATATATATATACATGCATGCATGAAAACTATGTCTAAAATTCAAATCGAGTAAAGAGAGAAAAAGAAAGAAGAGAAAAGAGATGAGACAAGAAAAGAGTTAATATTGTGGCTGGTTAAGGGGGGCCCGGGACAGGGGAAGGAGATGAGAAAAAGATGATGATGAGGCAAGAGGTGGGACCCCTTTACATATGGTTAGTATATAAGGACCAACAAAACTCTCACCCAGATCAGATGTCGTATTTAAGTGCCAACTATTTTCCTGTTTCGACGGGCAGAAAATGCTAATTTGTTACGTGATTTGTCCTCTCCACCGCGGGTAAGTAATATTGCATGGGTTGATTAGGGATAATGAACTCAGGGGCTGGTAGGAAAAGTCTAGAATTGGGGGAACCTTGCTATTATTCTCATTTGTTAGATCCTAGTATGGCCGGGAACTATCCCGCGTGGGACGAAGGACACGCAGGTGCCAATGAGACCGCAGGAGACGAGCGCGCTCACCACAAGGAGCAGGGTGAGGTGGGCACCATATTTGACACAGGGGATGAGTAGGTGACCGTTGGAGCATGGTAGGCAAGCGAGGGGTCTTAGTCCCACTTTTGCTGTTGTAAATTAATAACTGTAATAAAAATCATAGCCTTGCGTGACTAACTAGAATAAAGAGTACAATTTCTATTTTATTGTTCTACTGCATTGACTTAGGTATGGCTTACTATTCGTCGGAGCGGTGTCCTACCGGGCAGATAAATAGTAATCCGTTTGTTTAAGTATGATTACCATCCGGGATAATGACATGGGGCGCCACAGTATCCCTCTTCAAGCCTAGTTATGATGGCTTCCTTAGCCATAACCTTCTTCTCAAATTTTTTCCAATTCTGTCAAATATGATACGGGGAGAAGTTGAGAAACAACGAGGAACAAAATAACAAAAAAGGGAGAAGAAATCAAGAAGAAGTACTTACTTTTTAATTTAGAGTTTTTCTTCTCCAAAGAAGTTAGTCGTTGGGTTAGTTCTCTAACCACAACGACCTTCTCCAACATATGCTATAAAAAATAGTAAACTTCATAAAAATACCATAAGAGTGATCGTAAGGTATTTACCTGGACCACCTTGTCCGCATATTTGGAGTAAAAGGTCTCGGAATCTGTCTTTGATTGATAGTCTGAAATCTTCCTCCAAGCTTCCTCGAGTCTTTTATCATCAAAGACTCGAGGATGGTTGGGGATGTCATTGGGGTGAGGAGACCTCCTAACTGAAGAATAACTCTTCTCCACAAGATCGACCACTTCAACCACTTTGGTCCCAGCAGCGGGCAAAACCTACTAGGACTCCTCTTTAGCCGCTGCCTCCAAAGGCGGGGTCAGAGCCGCCAAGGATTCCTAAGTAAGCATTGGTGCTTTCACCTGCTTGGGGGCTGGCTCGGCCATCCTTTCCTCAGGAGCTTCCTCTGAGGGGTGCTCGATCAGAAGAGATCGGAACACCAGAGGATCTATGAAATCAGAAGAAAGGAAAGTTAGGATTTTAGAATATAAAAAACCAAAGGTATGAATTTATGTAAATTCTTTATTTTACATACCTTGTCTTCTTGGTCTTGAATTTGAAATGCCCTGGAGCAAAGTCTAGAGTGCTTGCCTTCCTCTTCTTCTTTGCAACCGATTTCACCGGTTCCGATCCGTAGGGCTGGTTAGATCCCTCACATCCTCCGACTAGAGGTTGGAAGTAATCTCCCCGACCACTTGATCAGAGATGAGTTCACCGACCATCTGTTCGGAGATCGTGGTTTCATCAACCTCTGGAACAATTACCACTCCGGAGTCCACGACCATCGCAGCTTCAGTCTACGGATTCTCCTTCTCTCCCACCTAATTATTAATCAAATTAGTTTGGTGATGAAATTTTTCATCTAAAATGTATATTTCCATTCAGTGCTTTTTTTTAAAAAAAATGCTTACCTTCGAAGGGCCACCATCCTAAGTAGTCGCTAGGGCGGAAGTGGTCGTGGTAGCCACAACATTCAAGCTTTCAGCAAGCTTGCTGCTCTCCACCCCAACAGATTGCATATTACAGGGATGTTATAGCATACCGATCGAAAAATACATGAATGATGAAAATGGGTTGTTATTTTTTACCTTAAGACTCTATTCTCTCTTCTGGAGAGACAATGACCAAAATCCGGGGAGCGTCAGCCTTGTCACCAGGCTCCCCAACGCAGATCATCTTGATCAGGTCCCCGATCTCTTCAGGAGAAAGGGCTGTAAAAAAGGAGAGACTATAAGGTTACAAAAATAATCAACCAAAATAAACTAAACTGGTCGGGATTTTCCAGGACTTACATTCCGAGGAATCCCTGGTCGTGTCTTCTTGACCAATGTACCACAGCATGACATATTCTTGGAGCTTCAGAGGACTTATTTGGCGTGTAGAGAAGTCTCTCACCACATGCCAAGAGATCAGACCTCTGATACTAAGGTGATGGATAGCCTCAATCCATCTTCCCACCTTTCCCTCCTTCGCGGAGGATCGCCACCTTAGGTTTACAACTGCCACTTTACTGGCAAAGCAGAGGCTGTCTCCCTTGGTGACCGTCATGTAGAAACGACTTTTCTTCCATGACAACCACGAAGACTTTGAGTACATACGAATGTACTCCTCAGCTTTTCCATCATGGAGGTGCAGAGCGCACTCCCCGGGTGACGCCGTCGACTTCCCCGATTTCGCCATCTTGTAGAAGTACCTGAAAACCCTCAGATCTAGCGGGATCCCCAGGTATTCTTTGCAAAGATAGATGAAGATGCTGAGGTTGGCGATTGAATTGGGAACAAGGTTTACTAGTTCAACTCTATAGTACTCAAGAACTTTGGAGAGGAACGGATGCGCAGGTAACCTAAACCCGCACTCAATGTATGCAAGAAAAACGGAGATTTCTCCCTCGTTGTAGCTAGGAAAATGCTCCCTGACCGTCGATCTCCAAGAGATCAAAGTCTGGTCGGGAAGCATCTTAATTTTTTTTCCATAGCTTTAAGCTTCTTCTCTGTCAAATCAGAAACTAGCTAGTTGGAGATTGAATATGACATTGTTAGTGTTTTCGCGAGAAGATGAAAGGAAGTAGAAGAAAATTTTGAGAGCGTAAAAACTATAAAGCAACGCAATGGGCACAAACCTCTTTGGTTTCCAGACAGTTCCTCAACTTTATAGTGAATACAGACCACCTCGTTATCTACGCCATTAAACGAGGGTTTTCCCGATACAAATTTCGTCGGAAGAGGTTTCACATTACAAATTCACTTAAAAGTTTGGGGGCTAGCTGACGAGGATTAAATTCCTAAATATTGGTTTTGCATTTAATTAAAAAGCCACACAGTTTATGCGATCATAAACCTTGTGGCTAACAACCCTTGTGGTTGTTAGAATTCCAGAGGTTGTTTTGTGAGTAACCTAGTCGGAGAGGGGCCTGTACCCATTGCTCGACCAGACGACTGCTCGAAGTGTCTTTAAACTAGTACTTGGACCTGATTTCAAATACATTCTCGCCGTATGAAGAATGGGACATGTGTCTTATCTGCCCCAAACCACACGACGTTTACAACCCCAAGTCACTGACAACAACTATATCACAGTTATTTTGCCTCCTGCTAACACCAACTAGCAATCAATTAGCATTTCATTGACCGTAACTATCTCCAAAACCAGATGCGTCACTTCCAAAAGGTGTCTTCTCCGGGAGTAACCGCCACCTCTTCGCCAATTATTTAAAGGTGGATGACGAACAACAGAGAAGAGGAAGGCATTTGGATTCTATCTAAAGACAATTGAAGCAAACTAAAGCGTAGCAAGCAATATACTCAGTGTAATTAGGGCAAGTTTATCTCCTTGCCTAAGGCATCTTTGTAATAACTAGTTCATTATAATAAAGAGCAACCTTATTCTCCTCCAAGAACTCTTAGCCATTTTCCTCATTTTATTTCATAAGATCGGCCACTTGATCGTCGACAAGCGGAGGGGTGACGTGTGCGAAGGGTGGCAGCGGTGACTAGCCATGGCGGGCGGTGGCAACGCGGTGACTGGCCATGGAGGGTGACTGAGTGAGGTGGCACTTCTTTGTTGATGGCAACTCTTGATGTTGGCACGGCGGCCACCTCCTTCACCGTTGAAGCCCTACCTTTCTCCACCGTCAGTGACTCCAGATCTAGGCACGGAGGATTCGGATCCATCGTCTCCACCCCTCCGGCGGCTAGCAATCCCGGATCTAGGCATGACGGCTTTGAATTTATCGTCTCCGCCCTTCGGGCGATCGAAGCCGGCGACGTCCAACCCTCCATCAGACGGATCCGATCATCCTCCTCCGGCGAGGAGGACGCGGGTTGGTGCATCTCCGTTGTCTCGTGCACTCGCATCCGCCTTTAACGCCGTTGTATCCGCGACGGATCTCGCCTCTCTATGCTCGCCGCTTCTCGCATCCGCCTATAACGCCGCTGCATCCGCGAAGCCCCACACCCCTCCGTGCCAACCGCTCCTCGCATACACGACCCCACCCCTAATATTCTCACTCCTCTCATTTGCGCTGCCTGCGCCCCTAATCATCCCCACTTCCCGTCGCTGCCCAACATCTCGCGCTGGCCCCACCTAGCGAAAACTGACCCTGACAGCTCCGCCTCCGCCCCCTCCCCAAGGCTCGTGCCACCGTGACTCCGCGAGTGCCGCATCGCCCTACATCTAGCTATCATCCCCCATCTATCGACGTTGACGACACGTATCCAACCGTCGAGCTCACAATGTTGCACCCATCTTCCTCGACAACCACCTAGCTCGACTGCACAACACGTTCCTTGCTAACCCCCAGGTTGAGTGCACGGCGGTTGAAAGCAATAACAAGCATGCACGTTGAACAGTTGCATCCTTCCACACTACTTCTTCGGACAATGTAGGAGGGGAATGGGGGGGCAAGGGCGGAAGTAAGTGGGTCCACCCGGTGTCACAGGACACCGGGTCCCAAAATAAAAACAACAGATATTATTATGTATATATTGTGGGTGCACCCCCTAGTCCAAAAGCCGTGCACCCCGTAGCTCAAATTTTTAGTCGTTTTGTTCTCTTTTTATTGGTCATTGAGGCCGAATGATACATTTCATCAATATTTGTCGTATAAATTACTATTCAGTACAGTATTACTTAAAGATTATATATGTTGTTATATCAAGTTACACGTCAAATAACGAATGATATGCATAAATGGATGTAACAATAGAAAGGCTTATAGGGTTATTTGTGCAAAAACAACATTTGACATTAAATACCATAATAAGTTTAAAAGCTCAAGTTTTATAAAATCTAAAATAGTCTCTGTATTGATAAAGATAGTGCAGGCACCAACCTAACACCAACATAAACACGGGCACCAACCCGGCGCTTCAACCCCTAACTTTTCTCATGGACACCCATCCATGTCAAACTGTTTTACAAAAATATTTTGAAATCGAAGTCTAACTTTGAGTGGCTTTGCCAGCATGTCCATGACCGTGGACACGGCTATTCGAATAGATTAACACTCTGCAGAGGTTGTACAACTTTACCCACACGAGATAATCAACTTTTAATGTCCGTCTGACACACTTCCGAAGGTGTGCGACTAAGTGATCATCACGAGACCTTTACAATGCATTATTCCACCATAGTCCTCCCTCGCTAAGGTTTCGCCCCCTTTGGACTACCCGTCCGCAGAGTTCAGGCCCCCTCTTGCGCCAGGTGGGACTAACAAAAGTCATGAAAGACTACCCACCGCATCACAGGAACGACCATGATAGAACTTTACAAATTATTCAGCCAGGTCCTGCCCATACAGGACATGTGGTAGTACGATGTGGCTTAGCAAGATGCGGCTCGAAGACCGGTCCTTAACTGACAAGGGCGACAACCAACAGAACCCTGGGCCTCAACCTACCCGGTTGAGCCCATGCATAAACATGCACCCACCAGACAACCATTTCGCCCAAGTCCAAACCATCATTTTATTTTATTTATCAAGCATTTGTGAAACTCCCATGACACACCAATGCCAAGGGTACAATTTAAACAACATTTGACTTTTGGCTGAAATTCCCCAAATGAAACATATGTGATCTATAAGCATGGCTAAGCACAATATTTTTCAAATGATCCTAGTCCATACTATTGTATCAACTAGGTTTTTATCTAGGGTGACAATATGTTTGCTTTAATTACCAAAGTTGGCCATACAAAGGATTTTAGGCATAACTATAAATTTAAAAACAGGAATTTAAATTACTAAATATAAATAAGCATGCAGTAATAATTTGAAACAGAAATTAAATAATTTTAAATAATGGGTGCAAATATGATCAAGAATGTAACTTGCCTCGCTTGAGGTGAACAGATCAACTGATACTGAGGTGATGTTGTTTTTCTTAACAGGTCACCTAGTACTCACAAGCACTTTCTCCAGATAGTCTATGTGTACAAGCACGATGATCACACAGTCAAAATCAATCCTCTTATGTGCTCTTCAACGGCGTCGAAATCTGACTTTCCGAAGTCGTCGAAATCTATACGCGAAAATAAGCCAAATTCAAACCAAATTCCAATAAGATTCAAATTAACTCCAAATTGATTAACTTTAGTTTGGATAGCTAGATCTTGAATTTAGATAAATTTAGAAATTTGAATGGGCTCAATCGGAGTTTGGATGCAAAAGATATGAGCTTTCGAAGTTTGAAATTACATGAAATGATAGATTTAGGGTTTAAAGGAATTTGTGGTCAAATGAACTCAAAATTAAATAATTTTAGTTTAGTTATCTAGATAATGATTTTATACAAATTTTGAAATTTGAAACACCCAATTTGGAGTTGGGATGCAAAAGATATAAATTTTTGAAGTTTAAATCTATTTAAAAACCTAAATTCTGAATTTTCAGACTTTCTTGATTTATTTTTCTAAAGGAAAATCCTTTTACTGCGCCAGCATGACGTCAGCCCTCAGGGTTTTTCGATTTTCGGCCGGGTTTATTTTTAAATGAAAACCGAGTCTATGACAGTGGGCGGTGTTTAGTGGACTAGGCCACGGCAGTTAGAGTCCGCGTGGACTCGGTGTACATGAATAGTACGAGGGTGGGAGTCTTTGGCCCGGGGTGACGTGGCACCACGTAGCGGCAGCGGTGCGAGTGCCAAGGTGTCGCCATGCGTAACGCGCGCGTGTCCATGCGCGTCGGTGTGTGGCGGCGGTGCTCGGCTCGCGGCTTGCGGCGATGGGCTACAGCGGAGTGCGGGTGGTGCCGTGTGAAAGAGGCGGCGGATGTTGATGCTCACGGGGTTGCGAATGCACGGTGAAAGGACCACCGGCGGCGAGGTTAGCGGCGGCGAACAGGTCCGCGGCGGCAGTTCGGTGGCGCTTCGGGCGAGCGAGCGCGCGCGGCGGGCGCGAGCTCTGGCGATGCCGTTGGTGGCGGCGAGCGAGCGGCGGCGATGGCGGCGCTAGAGCGGCGAGCTTCTTCGGCCGGCGAACCGGCGGCAAATGCGGCGGCTAGGGCGGAGGGCTAGGTGAGTTGCGGGAGGAGATGAGGAGGAGAGGGGCTCACGGGCTCCCTTTATAGGGGCCGGAGTGGTCGGAGGGAGATCGGTGCGGGGGCGGCGGCGTTCTGCGGGCTCGTGGGCGAAAGCGTGCGCGAGAGAAGAAGGAGAAGGTGGGGTGAAGGCGGTTGGAGCGGCGTGTCGTGCGCGTCGTCTTGCGGAAGGCGAAGCGGTTGGCGGCGGTTGTGCGGCTTCGCGTGTGGCGGCAATGGCGGCGGTTCGGGAGGAAAAAGCGGGGAGGAAGAAGATGAGCGGGGCCCACATGGAAGAGAGGGAAGGAGGCTGCCGGGTGGGGCATGGTGAAATGATGAACCCTTCAAGAACATTTTTACTTTTGTTTCAAAATTTCAAAGTTCAATTAAAGCAATAGAACTCTTTCCAGGGCAAGGCAAGGCAAGGCGCGAGGAGGAAGAGGTGGCTATGCGGATGGTGTGGGAGGAGATGGTGACAGGTGAGCGGGTGGAGCGGTGGATCCGTGTAAGGGCAAAATCGCCCCATTGCCTAGTCAAAACGGGAGAAAACAAAGGAAAATAATAAAATAATATAAACATGCTATTTAATCAAGGTTTTCATCTAAAAAGGGGTATATTATCAATTACCTCGGGAAGAAGGGTATATGCTAGATTGACATCTAAAGGGTTTACAGAATTGTTGCACGGAGTTCTTGTTTTATCATGTGCACTAATATGATGCTTGTAGATATATGAATTATCATCTTTTAATTAGTCGATTCACTTTATATGTTAAATAAAAATATTATTCATAGGACCTGTTTGTTTAGGCTTTTTCTTTGACTTAAAAGCAAAAAAGTCCAAGCCTAAACAAAGGGGTGGCTTTTTTATTCAGCTTATAAAAAGTTTAAACCAATTTAAGCCTAAAAGCCTTAGGTCATTGGAGATGTGCTTTTTTTGGCTTTTGCGGAATGAAATAACAGTTTGCCACTAAAGTTCGTTGAAATTACCTACGAAATGCCATTGTATATAAATCTCAATCGTTCAGTTTTTTTCTATTTCAGCTCTCTCTCTCCCCGATTTCCTTCGGTTCCCCCACCACGCCGCCGCCTCAAATCCCCTCCCCCAACAACCCGACACCTCCCCTCCCCTCCCCTTCCCCACGCTTCGGTGGCGGGCAGAACCATGTAGCGCTCCTGCAGCTCTGCGTCGGCCATCGCTGCCTCATCTTCCAGCTCCTCCACGCCGACCGCATCCCCATGGCCCTGGTGGCCTTCCTTGCGACCCGACCTCGCTTCGTCGGCGTCGGCGTGGAGGCGACGCCGAGCGCTGAACGAAGACCACGGCCTCGGTGGCTAAAGACGGTGGACTGCGCGCTGGCGGCGGAGGGGATGGGCGAGCTAGATCTTCGCTAGGCCGGCCGTTGGCGTGGTGCGCGCCATCATGGGCGCCAACCTCCGGCGCAAAGGGTCACAATGAGCCGACGCCATCGCCTCTCGGGAGCGAGATCGATGACGCTTGCATCGACACCTTCGTCTCCTTCGAGGTCGCCGGTGGTCGCCATCGGCGCCGACTTACTTATGATGATCGCCGATCGAGGTGATGGCCGTGGCGAATCGGGAATTTGCACTCTTAATAGTTAATTAATCGCCTTGTCCTAGCGCGTTTAGATTCGGTTCTTGCTGCATATTTGCTCTTGCTCGTAGTGTTAGGTAAAGGTTTAGGTGTTCTTTTGGTGAGGGTTTAGGGAGCTTTTGGGATGGAAGAATCAGCAATCGTGTGGTGAAGATAAAATTTTCGACCGGAGAAAAGATCGTGGCTACAAGCAGGTAGCATGCGAGTTTAAGCCTTTGTGCCGATCGAGACTTTGAGTTCTATGAAATCTTCTGCTCAATTATGCTTTTTAATTAGTAGTACTATTTTTATTTTTGTGCTAGATGCTACTCTCGCTTTGCTTCGGTTCACACCGCCGCCAATTGACGCGTTCCAAATTTCCAATAGAATGTGTTCTAAGCTTCATTGTATGCTACTTATCAGTTCATTGGATGAGTGTAAACTAGCGCATCTACAACAATACTAGCATTAATTTTGCTAGAATGATCTACAGGATGATTGAATGCTCCAGAATTATTTGACTATGCATTACATTCTGTAAATTATTTTGCTGTTTATGCCCTAAAAAAAGAAGTAGCAATAAAACATCTCTCTCACATGTATTATTGTCTTTGTTCTTGAATGTGTAATTTGTTTATGTCTATGCAGATCAAGTAGCACCAAGAAGGTCACAACTCACAAGCAGCTAGAGAGTTGGACTAGCACCTTCTGTGTTCATAATGTACTATTAATTTTCATGTACTAGAAATCTTTTGTTCCGCCCCTTCGAGATTTCTGTAGTTCTAGTCAAAATAACTCATGTTTTTTTGGTTTAATTTGTGCAGTTCTACTCTAGTCATTGTTTTGCATCTGGGATGTTGGAATCATGTAAAGGATAATCTTGAAGAACCAACTGAGTCCACCAAAGACTCAAAGACTAGTAGAACATAATTGGTGTGATGTATTAGAGAATTCAAGTGTTGATTATGTTATTAATGTAGACCGCCATTGTAGTAGAAACTTGATGTCTTTGAAAACTTATCATGTAATCGGATGACTTTTGTCTTGACAATATTGTGTAATCGGAATGTTCTAGCAGAGAATGTCACTAGCAAGAGTAAATACATTTTTCATCTCCTATTATGCCATAAAGTAGTATTGGTCATGTAGTCATGTATTTTCAATGGCATCAGCAGCTAGTTGTGATGTTTCTTGCGGTGTTATAATTAAAGCTTATTGCTGAAATGAATGCCTAGCAGCATACTTGTGCAAAAGATCATTGGAAAAATGTTCAGACTTACTACCGTCTGATACAAGCCTTAAAGAATCGACCTTGTAGCGGTAATATGACACTATTAATGCATTCTATCCACAACAGCATAACTATTGGAAGCGCATTGTACTGGAACATCTCTTTTTAGGCATACTGGAAGAGTGGATTTAAATATGTCTAGTTATATTTTTGAGTTGTCACTTGTCACTACTTTGAGATTGAACAAGTACTTGAGATATACATCTCCGATAGATGTCGAGATTTACAAATTATTTGGATAGGCTATGGTACACACGTATGTACATACGAGTGAAATCTATTTTGTTTCATATGTACATTTGCATGTATTGTTGTATTTTCAAATTCTATGCAAAAATAAGTTTAAATACATACTTAACAAAGTCCTTTAAATCCTCAAGGGTAATTTAGACTTTTTATCATTCACACATAACTCAATAAACCAACATCCTATAAAAAACCTAGATTACCAAACACCAAAATTTGACTTAAAAGCTCAGATACTTATAAGCTAATTAAGCCAAAAATTGACTTTAAACTATAAACTAAAAAGCGTAAGTCTAAACAAAAAAAAGCCATATAAAGTTTAAGATTCTGTTACAACCGATGGACACCTGCTAGTGCTAGTCCTAAAAAATGGGTGGCGTGGCGTTCCTTCAAAGGAATGCAAAGAAGATCATTATTATCAATGTGTAGACGTGTGCATGCGACCACGCATGTTGAGATCATGGCTTCTAAGCATGCGCCATAGAGCGATTGAGGCGAAGTTCACGAATACTTCGTCGATTCGATCTAGTGCACGCATGGCACTCGGATCTTTTATAGAAATTTGCAGTTTGTAATTGAAGCAGAGCAAAGCATTAAATTCTTATTATGAGTCCTGCAAGACTTATTTTCCCGTTTTTATAATAGCAAGTTACGTTCTGATATCTGAAGTATTTTATTTATGTGTTGCTTGTTTTCCGCTACATATTAATAAAGTACATTATATTAGAACACGTGTGGTGCCCTATGGAGGAAGTGTGCTTAGCATGTAGCGGCACAATGAAAACCATCCTAAGAGAAACGAAAATTTTTCCAGTCGATCAGCAAGAATACTGGTAGTCTTACGACAATCGCAAGCAGCGATACTTGTATAATAGGCTCAGGAAGGGCCACAATTATACTCCTAATGGGCAAAACTTTGGTCATTGAAGAAGACTTGTTGTACCCAGAATCGACTAGAACTCTCAAGGATATTTGCGCTAACAGTTTGCGTGTAAAGACTGAAGAAGAGTATGGTACAGAATACCTGCTCATTACAAAGCGTGAAGAAAGTGAAAAATAGCATTAGAATGTCTTTCTTCATATGAAATTGGGCTATACTACACTAACATTAAGGCACCTGCAGCCTATACTGCCTTGAAAACCGTATTTAGAAGCTCTAAACTTATCTATCTCTGGCATGATAGATTATGTCGCCTAGGTCTTACGATAATAAGAGATATAATTAACAATTCACAGGGACATAATATGAATATAAAGAATTTCCCGAATCTGGAAGATTTTGTGTGCCCCGCATGTGCCACCAGGAAATTAATTATTAGACCTTTTGCTCTGAAAGCGAAGGATGAAGTCCACGCATTCTGGTATCCGGGAGACTTTTGCGGTCCTATACAGTCAATTAGGTATTTTATGGTGCTCATCGATGCTTCCTCGGAATGGTCGTACGTATGTTTATTGTCTATGAGAAACCATGCTTTTGCAAAGCTAAATCTCATGAGATAATTAACAATTGAAAAAAAATAATTTTCACGATCATCACGTGAAGTCCATCCGAATGGACAACGCCGGAAAATGTACTCAAAGCATCGATGATTATGAGACGGCATCCATAATCAAGTATTTGGACCGACGGAGTAGTAGGAGATTTGCTTTAGAACTAGAAGGGAGCCGTTTGAGACTGCATCGGTATGGAACCTTGGAAAAGGCATACGGATTGAACATTCCCATGAAGGAGACATCGGCATGGATGTGTGCGCACACATCTGAGTTGAAAAACTAAAGGACTTGCCCGCAATGAAGCAAATGGTGAGCAAGTAGAAGCATTAAAAAAATCACCCCCAAAGAAATAGCTATAAACTTTATGACCTCGGAGAACCTTTGAATATTACAACGACCAATGTCGACACTTTCCAATGTCGACACTTACTTTGCAAAGAAACTTGCCACAATCATCAATCTTGATCCGAGCACGCATCGCTCGATAAATGAAAGAAAAGATCAGTTGAGAAGATTGGGAGAAGGCAATCGAATCGAATTATTCTCTCAGAATAAAATAAAGACGTTTGGGCACATGTAGTCGCACGTTTTCACCGAACATCCGAAGATGATTATGAAGAAACCTATTCCCGGTCATGGGCGGAACTCCCTTTAAATATTTATCTCAATGGCGGTGAACTTGAAGTTAGAAGAGAAATTGATGGATGAGGTACCAAAGATACCTTTATGAAATATTGGATTCGGATATTTATATGAAGATACTGAATGTATCATCGTCTCCGAATCAAAGCAGAGCAAATAGAAATATGTACAGTGAAACTCGAGAAAGTCATTATACGAACTTAAGCAATCGGACGAATGTGGTATAATCACTTGAGCGACTTTCTATGCAAGAAAGGCTACGAACAATGACCGACACCTCAACGGCTGAACCCAACCGCTAAATTGGCACTTGCCTTTCGTCCAACCGCCGCGCCGGCGACGCGACCCTTCCTGCCTTCCTCTCCTCGTCGCCGGCGAACCCCGACTGCGTCACATGACCAGAAACCACACCCCGAGATCCCTCGCCGTCCTCCTCCGCGCCCGGATGCACCCCGACCCCATCCCCTCCTCCCCGGCGCCACCCACCAGACCCGACCCCGGCGCCGCCTCCGTCTGCCACTGGCTCCACGACTCCGTCTCCGCCGCCTCCCCGTCCCCCGCCGCCCTCGACCGCTTCTCCGACGGGTACCGCTCCCTGGACCGGGGGGGCCGCCGCGAGATCCTTCGCTCCCTTGCCACCGACTACGACTTGCCCCGCGCGCGCGTCCGCGACCTCATGCGTCAGTACATGAGCGTCGCCTCCGCCGCCGCGACGGATGGGGAGGAGCAGCCGGGGCGGATGGGGAGGAGGGCGGCGCCGCGTCGGCGCTGTACCGGATGGAGCGGGGGCTCCGGGACGCCCTCCGGCCCAAGTACGCAGGGTTCCTCGAGGCCATGAACGCGCAGCCCGGCGGGCTCAAACTCCTCGCTGTCCTCCGCGCCGACCTCCTCGCCTTGCTGGGGTGAGATTGACATTGACATTGCCACGCTTCTTGTTGTAGTTACACTAGAGACCGATGGGGATTGGGGATTTAATCAAGATGTATACTTGTTGGTTGCGGGGGCAATTGCAAATTTACAATGCAGGGAGGAGAACGCCCCGGCGCTGCGTGCATTGGACGCGTACCTGAAGGACAAGCTCGCGACCTGGCTCAGCCCAGCGGCGCTGGCGCTCCACCAGATAACCTGGGATGATCCGGCCTCCTTGCTAGAGAAGATTGTGGCATATGAAGTTTGTGGCCAACTCACCATCGAATTGTTCAATGTGCACTCCGGTGGTTTGACCGATGATTCTGTTATCCTTTTGTAGGCTGTGCATCCAATCAGGAATCTCATAGACTTGAAGAGAAGGTTGGGTGTTGGCCGCCGTTGTTTCGGGTACTTCCATCCTGCAATACCAGGTTGGTCAGACTATTTTGTTGCTGGCTGTGGTTTCTTGCACTCTTGGACTAATACTGCTGATGCTACAACTGAATCTTAGCAATGTTTAACTGACCATACATAATTAAAATGTGATACTAAGAGTTGATATCTAGCTGCATGTTTGAAATTTTCGTTGGGATCAAATGATCAATTAATGGTATGATTCACAGTTCTGTACAATTGTTTGTTAAACACAGCGATTCACAGTTTGCAAAATGATGTTTTTGAGTTTGTAATTAGCTTTGTTTTAGTGCTCTTACTGTCTTCATTAAAACTAGGGGAGCCCCTGATTTTCATTGAAGTTGCCCTCCTCAAAGATATGGCCACATCTATACAGGTTATTAAAGTTTGCCACGGTCTTATTTGAATAGATGAGCACTCTACTCCTCTGATCCTTATGTTCTTTTATTATATCAGGAGGTTTTGTGGGATGATCCTCCAACTCCTGAATGTGAAGCCAGATGTGCACTGTTTTACTCAATATCGTCAACCCAGGTAAACAAAGTTTCCAAGGATTATGAACAGTAAAGAAAGTATTTTGCTAGGCAATTTAGCATGAGTGAAAAAGTGGCATCTATGAACTGATTGACTATTGCTATTGTCAGCCAGGCTTATCAGGTATTAATCTAGGAAAGTTTCTTCTCAAGCGTGTGGTTGAGATGTTGAGAAGAGATATGCCTTCAGTGCAGGTACCACTTTTGAAGTCTATTATCATTGTTACCTTTACTATTACGCTAATTATATGCTAAATCACTGGCAATGCAATAAACTGTATGCTGCTCTGAGTGTAGCACTAATTGTAAACAGATAATCCATCATGCTAACTAAGTGTACGTCAGCTATGTTTACTGATACATCAATATCATATGCTTCTTTGTTGGTATTTCATGCAGATTTTCGCTACACTTAGCCCAATCCCTGGTTTCATGCAATGGCTTAACGCTAAGCTGGCCTCCCAAATAAAATTATCAGAGGCGGAGTTGCAAGAGGGCAATTCATTAGGAGGAGCCAGTTCTACTTTCAGAGAATCCATCCTTCTCCCGGAGGAAGAAAAGATGATATGTGATGCTGTGTATGTTCCATTTCAAGAAAATGTCGCAGATTGAACTTCACCCACTTTCAACTTCTATTCATGTTTTATCTTTTTCTGAAAAACTTGTTTCTTTTCTTTTCTTTTTGGAAGTTAGTACCATCTACCATAATCTTTGTTTTACTTTCTTTCATAGACTTCGATTTTTTATTTATTTAAGAAAGTGGGTGTTTTAATTTTGGAAACATGAAGGCTTGTTTTATAATCCGTTAACTCCATTTCATGTTTGTTGTGAATATTTTGGTTATTCAATAAGAAAGAGGGTAAAGGGTTACTCCACGATGTATGATCATCTGTGCTGCTACTGTTACTGCAGTGAACAACTTGATGGAAAACAAGGAATTGAACTATTGCAAGATATATTGAAATCAAGTCATTGGATAAAGTCTGGCAAACTATCTGCTGCACTGAAATCTCCTCTTATGCGTTTGTGTGCAAGGTATGCAACATTATTATTTCCTCTATATATGCACATCTCAAGAAGACACATTGAAAAGACTAGCAACAATAGAAGTTATTCATTGTCTGAGTAGATGGAACATTATAAGCTAATTGCAGCAGCTGATAGTCTTTTCATATAATGTATAGGTATCTTGCCAGAGAGAAAAAGCGAGGAAAAGCTCTAGATGCTGTTGCAAATTTTCACTTGCAAAATGGAGCAGTAAGTTAGCCACTATCTCACATTCAGTTTTAAAGGTTGATGCTGAGAGGGGATGTAGTTTTGCAGGGTTTAGAGACCATTTTTTACTTGAAAAATTAAAATTTCAAACGTCCTAGAACTGCATTGTATATCATATTCTAACACGATGTTTTACTGATACGAGCTTATGCTATTTCGCATGTATAAACTTTGGGCTTAGTCTTAATAGTATGATCCATCAAAGGATTTTCTATTTGAAAGTTGAAAAGATTGAGTGGCCGTACATAATAGCACTTGGTTTTTCTGGCAGATGATTGAGAGAATAAACTGGATGGCTGACCAATCAGAGAATGGGATTAAACAAAGTGGAGGTATCATGGTCAATTATCTGTACAGGTATGCTTTTGTTGAACTAATGTTAATCTGAATACCTTTGGATGGCTTCCATGCACAATATGTTCTGTAACACTACCACAATGTTCAGGTTAGAGAATATAGAAGAGTATGGACTGTCATATTTTGGTACAGGGCAAATCCATGATTCACCTAGCCTGTCCCAATATCTTGAGGTTAGTTTTGTGCTTGTCTGGTGTGGTATTTCGCATGTTATGCTATGATATGGTTTCCTTCTATAATTCAATTCAATGGTATAACTCGCCCCTTTTTATTTCATCTATATTTCATTCTACCTACTGTTTTCTCACTGAGATGTTCTGGAACAGCCGAAGCATATCTGAGACGGAGAATATTTTCAGAATGAAGTTTTGCTTCACACCAAAGTACTGTATTTGTCATGTGATGTAATCGACAGACATGGTTTACAATGATAGAATATTATACTTCTTCCCCGGTTCATTGTGTACATTGGCAGGGCCATAATGCTTTTGTTGAACTAATGTCAATCTGAATACCTTTGGATGGCCTCCATGCACAATATGTTCTGTAACACTACCACAATGTTCAGGTTAGAGAATATAGCAGAGTATGGACTATCATATTTTGGTACAGGGCATATCCATGATTCACCTATCCTGTCCCAATATCTTGAGGTTAGTTTTGCGCTTGTCTGGTGCGGTATTTCACATGTTATGCTATGATATGGTTTTGTTCTATACTTCAATTCAATGGTATAACTCGCCCCTTTTTATTTCATCTATATTTCATTCTACCTACTGGTTTCTCACTGAGATGTTCTGGAACAGCCGAAGCATATCCGAGACGGAGAATATTTTCAGAATGAAGTTTTGTTTCACACGAAAGTACCGTATTTGTCATGTGATGTAATCGACAGACATGGTTTACAACGATAGAATATTATACTTTTTCCCCGGTTCATTGTGTACATTGGCAGGGCCATACAATTGATTGTGCGCATATAGTTGCATATATTTTTTATGTTTTGGCTGGCCCGTGTATCATCCCAGATTTTATGAAACAATTCAAAGAGTGAAATTTGGTGAATTTTAAAAACTTATTATTTCATTTTGGTGTTATCGGAATTTTTGGATTTTATTTGAATGCTTGTCTGGAGAAGCAAATTAGCAAAAGAAAACAATTAAATTCAAATTGATCAACTAATAAATACAAACTTAAGTTCAATTTACGAAGTTTGAAAACAAATTTGAATTGAAACCCGATTTAAAAAGAAAAAGGAAAAAGAAAGAAAATAAAACCCTCCAAAATCGGTTTGGGCCCAAAACCTGACACGGCCTAGCCCGTCTTATCTTTTTCTCTTCCTTTTTCTTTTCGTTTTCCTTCCTTTCCTCTTGGGCCGGCTTACTCTTCCTTCCCTCCCAGCCTCAGTGCTCGCCTCGCCCACATGTCCTTGCCACTGAGCCTATCCACTCTGCTCCCACCTCGTCGTCGCTCTAGCCATGCTCACGCCCATGCCGCTGTCGTCCTTGCCCGACCGCTGCCCGAACAACCCACTCTCCTCTGCGTCTTGTCGCCTCGCCTCACCTCGCCCATGCTCCACATTGTTGTAGCGTCACCACACACAGGAGCCGCTTGCGCCAAACTCGGCGAGATATTTCGTGCTACCAGCCTCGTCTCACCACCAGCCTCTCATGAGAAATCGTGCCTTGCTCCTCCCATTTAAGCCCCAGGTGAGACATGTACCACGTTCGCCATCCTCTCCTCTCCATTCCACCTCTCTTCTCCATCCCTTTCTCGCGTCAAAGGAGGAGAGCTGAGCCAAGGAGCTCGACCGCCTTGGTTCCAGCTGCCGCACCCAGCCTAGCCGTGTCGCCACTTCAACGAGCCTCGATGGGCACCACCTCGGCCCCCTTCATCCATTCCTCACCTCCATTCCTTCTTTCTTGAGTAGGAGCACCGGGAACACAACCGTCTTCCTACTCTCCGTTCGCGGCCGCCTCCTCCACACGATGTTCCCATCGAGTCTAGTGAGCTCTCCCCAAATAAACCGCATCATGAAGTGTTCTAGACCTCAAGGGTATCTTCCCCTCAATCAGTTTCGTTCTTCCACTGCCACGAGCACCACGGCACTATCTTCTTCCCCAAATCTGACCAAACCGATCACCATCGTCGCCATTGTTGCTCCGGTGAGCCTCTCTCCAATTCCTCCTTACTAGAGCATCTCCACACCCTACTCATCCTTTCCCATCACTCACTCGATCTATCCTTCACTGCAACGATATCGCCGCATGGACCTTCTCGCGCCGCCCTGGGTTGCCGTCGCCAGCTTGCCTCGGACCTTCCCCACCTCCACCATTCGCACCGGTGTCCCCCTCATCCCGTAGATGCTCATGACGTGCTCATATTTTAGTATTAGCCGCCTCCATGCAGCCACCATTGTGGTAGTGCCACCCCTCTGTGCTCGCATAGCCGCCTGCCCGCCGTGGACCTCTTCCGACCCTATTCTTGCCACCCTCGTACTCACCTCTTCCCCTTCTTCCTTGGTTGTCGTTGCCATTACGACTTCGCCGCAGCCGCCCCTCTCCTTCCCAAGCACTGGCCACCGCTCGGCTATGCGCCCCGCCATCCCTTGACTCCTCATGGTCCCATCAACCCATTTTGGTCGCCGGTGCCACCTCCCAGGCCGCCGCTTGCCGTGGTCGCTACCTCCAGAGCCGAGTGCGCCGCCTCCTCTATTTCTCTCTCTCTCCCCTCTTTGTCTGTTCTCTCTCTGTGTATGCAATTGACCAGCGGGCACAAGCACTATTCATGACCCCACTTGTTAGTATACATGAATTTCCTTCATGAAAATAAATGAAAAAATAAAAGGAAAATAAATAGAGTAGCTAACTGTCGGGACCCGAAAATGCATCTCAGGAACCCTCTGTGTATTCTGAACTAGTCCCAGATCAGTAGCTAGCTCACACAGGAAACAGTGATGAAATACCATCTATTTATTCAATTTAACTAAAAGTATCTTAAATTAACAAATAATAATAATAACTGGACCTTATGGTCAACGTTTACTTAACTTGCCACGCAGGGCTAAGAAACAAATAAACTCTTGCAGTGGAACGAAACTCTTGAAATGGTCAATCAACATGCCTACAGGCAATCGAGTGGAGAACGCACCTAATCCGCAAAACCTTCATAGTACTCCTTGACGAAGAACTCTTGAGCAGCTTGGTACTCTTCAACTAAATCGCAAAAATTGAAGCCGTGAGCACATAAAGCACTCAGCAAGTCGTGGAAAAATATATGCAAATAGTATTCATGCATGGCTTGAACAAAGATTAGCTATATGGTTATTTTGCATAAAGCAGCATTTACAATAAATACAATAAATAGATTGAAATAGTGAATTAAAAACAATAATAAGTAATTAAACAATTTCTTTTAAACAACTAGTGAACTTCCTATTCACTTCCCAACCAAACCAATGATAAGTGAATCCTCTATTCACCAATCGACACAACCCACCAAGTGAATCACCTATTCACCAAACGAACATTATATTCATCAAGTGAACTTTTTATTCACACTCCGACACATTTTATAAAAAAACTTTATCTCACGTGTGAAATCCCCAGGCACGTCCATACCCGCGGACAAGGCTATTCGAATAGTTTTACACTCCGCAGGGGTTGTACAGCTTGATCCACAAGAGATAATCAAATTATAATGTCCGCTCACACACTTCCGTAGGTGTGATCTCTCCCGTATGCCTATAGCCACCCAAAACCTCATCATGGTTGACGCACAACGTTGGACAAGGAAGCGGCGAACCGTCCCGCGATGTGACCTTAGAAAAGGATACACACCGCCATCCACATACTATTTGAGATGTCAAAAGCCGAAACTCCACAACTTACTAAGTTATGCCCATCCTATACCAGGCATATGGTTATACAGTTAAGGCCAGTTCAATGGCGCACAAGATTAAGTTATTGACAAGTTACTCAAGCGAAACTACCACAAACCCATAGTGTACTCATCATACCTTCCGTATCCACCAACCAATCGCCCGAGCGAAAACTATTTTGTTTAACCAAGACCAATGACAAACCCCGTCATGGTACATAAATTTTAACAACAGTGGCGAACCACCACGATTTCATATATCATTAAGTCAAGATTAATCATTATGACACATGTGATAATAAACCCATCGCATCTAAGTTGAACTAAGCATCTGTAAGATACCTATGTTGGTGATACAATATATCCAGCTAAAATTATCCATGCTTGGGTGATAAAGGATTCATGGCATTCAATTAATCAATGGGGGCATAATGACAATAGGTAATAACTAAACCCAAAATAATTTGTATAAAGATAGCATGCAATTGTATAAAATAATATACTTTTGAAATCATGGGTTCAATATGATAAAAAAAACCACGACTTGCCTTGGAATAAATCCTAGGATTGATCTTGACCTTAGTGAACTCTTCCTTACTCAAAACTTTCCAAAGTATCAACGTCTACCCGTAAATAAGCAAATAAACCAAATAAATAAATAATAGAGAGAAAACAAACTCCAAAAATTAAATAAAAATCTCAGATAAATAGATCTCAGATTTATATGAATTTAAAATTTTGAATGGACTCAATCGGAGTTCAGATGCAAAAGATATGAGCTATAGAAGATTGAAATCACATAAATTGTTGAAAAATCATATTTATGGATTTACTAAAATTACCTTTCAAAGGACAAGACAATTATAACGTCAGCACATCAGAAATGGAAATTCGGCTAATAAAGAAATAAAGGAAATTGATTTTGTCCGTGGAACCCACTGTCATTGAAGGGCTACGAGGACTGGGTCTTTGGATGTTGGTCTTCGGTTTTGACACATGTGCTGCTCACTAGGTGTTGATTTGGATGCCACATGGGCCAAGAGGATGATGTGTACGGTGACTAGGCTGTGGAAGTGGCAAAAGGAGAAAGACAGAGAAGAACAGAGAACACGGCCGACGCTTGAGCTCGTCGGCGACGGCGATGGGTTGCAAGGGAACTCCGGAAAAGTGAAAAAACGAGATGCCAAGGACACGTCGGTGCTAAGAGAGGTGGTGGCGCAGCATCATCCACGACGAGGTGACAGAGGCGGCGACATTGGCGGCGAAGAGCTCCACGGTGATGACGAGAACGACAAGGGAGTGGCGCCCAAAGAAATCAAGGAGAAGCACCATGACGACGGCAGCTTTAGGAACACACCGGGACAAAGAAAACGGCCGAAGAACGAAGGAACCGCGCACAACGCCAACGACAGGAGTTGAAGAAGACGAGCGGCGGCGGGGCACTCCAGTGACAGAGAAGCAAGAAAAGGTGGGGCATTGGACGAAAATAGGGTAGGGCACAAGATGACGCGAACAAAGGACAAAAGGGGCTCACCAAGGTGTAGATTGAAGTAGGGCGGCGCGGTCGGGTTTTATGACAGAGACGAAAATGGCGAGCGATAATCCTCTGAAAAGGATGATGCGAGCACGGCGTAGCCCTCGTTATTGCGATCCCTACAGCGGTGGCGGCTTGGGCTGAGAGGGACCAACGACGATGAAATCCGGTGATGAGGACACGGCGGCGGCTTCAGCTCCTTTGACAAAATCCGACAACACGATGATGAACCCGGGATTAGGACTTTAGGGTTTCGGATGAGGATAGCGGTGTGGAGGTTTCGACGCGGAGGGGCGCCTTTATATAGGCCCAGAAGAGGGAGTTTGAAAGGGGCACGACGACGCAATCGTTCGGTTAAGGACTCGAGAGTCCTGGAAGCAACGAAGAAGAAGCGCACGTGCTTCACAGCACGGTCCCAACGGCAGAGACAAGAGAGGGCATAGGATAGGCTCGGCTGGGCCTAGCGCGAAGAAACGGGAACGGCGAGCTAGGCTTCTGCGTGCGCAAGAAAAGAAGGAAGCGGCCGCCTCGTGAGGCGGGCCAAGCGACGAGGAGAAGGAAGTGCGGGCCGAGAGAAATGAGCTGGGCTATGGATATAGAATCGGGCTGAGGAGGATAATCGGTCCGAGACAGATTCTGAGATTTTTAATTAGTTTTTCTTTTTTAGAAAATACTGAAATGCAAATTAGCAAATAGAAAATAGCAAATGCACTTGGAAAAATTCTATAAAATATAACCAAGCACATAGAGTCCAAATAAAATAATTTTTATAATATTTGATATTGACATTAATCATATTAAATTATTTTTGATTTATGAAAGTTCAGATTAAACTTTAACTTTAACAGAAAAACTCAAATGGTTATTTTTATTTTTAAAACTTCAAAATAGATCAAATTTTGGGATGTTACACTGACCCCACATGTCATTGCCTATTACCCATTTTCCAATAGAAAACTAATTCAAAAAATTATAAAGTAGTGCCCCCTCATTAGATATTAATTAAGTTTATTTTGCTATTAGGGTCCATTAGTGTATAACTACACACAGTAAGTATATTAGTATAACAATAATAATATTCAAATAATTAATTAAGTTAAATACTTCACTTTGTAATTGAAGTTAAAATTATTAATCTTGCTAATATTCCAATAATAGTTGGGCCCACATAATTAGAGATTCCATAAAAATAGATTTTTGTGTCTCTATTAAAATATAATTATGCACTTATAAAATGTCAAAATAATTAGTGGGCCATATGAATTAGTGTTTAATTAAAATAAATAATTCAAGTAAATACTTCATTTGTGAATTTAAGTTAATTGACCTACTAAGTTTTAATTGACCGTTGGTCCTTCATTAGATTTTGATTATGTCATTATGATAATTACGGCAATTAGTGTATAGTTACCTGCAATAAGTAGTTCAGCAAAATAATATTAATAATAAATAATGATAATGATAATATGTCGATGGCATATGGACCCATTAGCATAGTAGAAATAAAATAATAAATAGTAGAAACATACACTTAGAAGTAGACACTTAATAGTTATTGATTATGTAAAATAATTAATATAGATGAAGGTTAACTAGGATTTGTTGATATGTCATTGACACATAGGACCTATACATTAATTAGTAATAATAATATTTAGTTTAAATACACATTTGTGATTAAGTTAGACATAATTATTTTGCAAATAATTCAATTACATCTAGGACCCACTTAATTAGATGATTAACCAAAATTTGTTAGTGTTATATGCTAACCATGGATCGTTAGTGTCTCACGAGTTGATAGTCTTAAGGTCCATTAGTATCTAGGTTAAATAGTTTAAGATGCCAATTAAAAATTAATAAGGTTTAGATGTTAATTGTAAGTAATTAGTGTCATTACTATTTGGTTTAAGGAGTGCAAACTCAATTAGGAAGTATGTTAAATATAATTATATACATAAGTATGCATGGCCACACGAGGAATTATGTTAGATGAAAATTAACTCGATAGTATGCCCCTAACCCTTGGGAACCCGTTATTAATTTGCAAAGATCATATTTAGTTAATATACATTAGTGTGACACATGAACCCATTAGTAATTTAGAGATATAAATTAAATAGTAAGTTGGATAGGCACTGCAAGTGAGCCCTCCCATCGTGAATTATCTACCTAGGCAATTATGTCAGCCCAAGACTATTATGGTGTCTATTAAAATGTGGTCCAATATAGTGAGCAAATGACATGTAGAGCCCGCACCGTAATTTCTAAATAATAATATTTGGTTAAAAACTACTCAGTATATCCGAATGAACCTTGTAACTATTCGTAGTTCCCACGTATCACTCATGGAATTTCCTTGATAAATATGAATTAACAAAGGAAATCAATAAATGAACTAGCCCTCATGTATAAGTCATGATGAGGTGTTCACAATGAAACAATAGTAATTCAAAAACAAATCAAAGTCAAGTTGATCCCATCTATCAGCCACCACTACCCGCTTCTAATAAAAGAACAATTCATAAAATAAATAAAGACCAACATATCGTGCATGTTAACGTAATCTTTCCCATTTAAATGTCCTAAGAGGAGTATTCCCAAGAATACTCTCTCTCTCTCTCTCTCTCTCTCTCTCTCTCTCTCTCTCGTAATTGCTCCACCTACACATCCTCCGAGAGCCGATCTCCCTCGTCCTAACTCTGAATCAAATAATTTTTTATCATAAAATTCATTTAAAATTCAAATCCATGCCCTGGTATTTGAATTTGAAATTTATTTGAGTTGGTTTGAATTATTTTTTGATCTATTTGATCATTTGGTTGTATTCAGGCGTTCTTGAATTCGATTGTATTTCGTGTAAATCAAATTTGAAGTCCGGAAGGAGCACAATTTGTGCAAGAGCAAGAACAAACATAAGATTATCAAAACATTGAGAAATGCAAGTCATCACTTTGATCATATTGCACCTACCTTTTGAATGCAAAGTATTTTGATTTAATTATCAAATGCATGCTTTACTTTGATTACAATTATGTTAACATTAGCTCATAGTTAATGCCTTAATGTTAAGTGTGCTATTGAATCCCCTTCCTTGATCTTGGACACTATCGTTGTTGCCCTCGGAATAATTGTATACTTAACTAATCGCTAAATCTGTATCTAAGTGTCATGCTTAGATACATTGACATGTGGCCATTAATTTTCCTTGAACTCATTCCAATCATGAAAACATGATTTGGACAGCCATTGGGTCACTACTACAAAACAAGTTATCTTTGGGCGCCTCATCACGAGCGGTTCCAAAGGAGCCGCTCGTGTTGAATTTCTCTGACGGTTCCCTTTGGAACCGCTGCGTGATAGTGCATCATCACGAGCGGTTCTTATTACCAATCGTCAGGATACTTCACACACGGTTCATAATAAGAACCGCTGCGTGATAGTGCCTCATCACGACGGCTCATTCTACCAACCGTCAGGAAGTATCACGCAGACGGTTGGTAGAAGGAGCCGTGCGTGATGAGGACACTCATCACGAGCGGTTAGTATAACGAACCGCCTATGATACTTCATGAGACGGTTCGTGATACCAACCGCCGATGATAATACCTCATCACGACGGTTGGGATTAACAACCGTCAGGATTTTGATTTACCATGACTTAAAATTTTCTTACTCTCGATTTTACCATGGCTTAGAGTAAGGAAAATTCCAAGTCATCTCTGATTTTACCATGGCTTAGAGTAAGAAAAATTCCAAGTCATGGTAAAATCAGTACCATGGCTTAGAGTAAGGAAAATTCCAAGTCATAGTAAAATCAGAGAGTAATTCCAAGTCATAGTAAAATCAGAGAGTAAGGAAAATTCTAAGCCATGGTAAAATCAGAGAGTAAGAAAAATTTAAAGCCATAGTAAAATCCAAATCACGACGACTCTTAATACCAACCGTGCGTGATGAGGTACTATCACGAGCGGTTTGTATTAAGAGCCGTCGTGATGAGTTATTATCACTGAGCAGTTCGTATCACGAACCGTCAGTGATTTATCATCACTGACGGTTTTTGTATGAAACGTCTCGTGATTCGCAGCTGAGAATTTGAAAATTTTGAATGCGTGCGCGGAGGCAAAATATGTCCTTATATATTATGGTCGACCTCCTCTAGCGCTCGATCTCGCCTCCACTGATCCCGTCCTCCTCGGGCTCGGTCCTCCCTTGCTCCGGCATCCTCCTCCGAGTTTGGTGGTAGCTGCTCCTCCGGTCCTCCCGCAGCCACGGCCCCGCTACACCTCGAGCTCCGGTCCTCCCTTGCTCCCATGATCCCCAACCTTCGACGTGGTCTTCCTCCCAACACCGAGAGTCGACGCCGACACCAACGCTGACCTCCTCTAGTCCTCCTCTGACGCCGACGCCGAGCTCCTCCAGTCCTCCTCCGACGTCGATGTCTCTATTATATGAGGTTCTATTGGTACTTTTGTATATGAGGTTATATTAGATTCAGATCCAGATTTGTATGTATGAGCTTGTGGTACTTGTGTTAGATTCATATCCATATTTATGTTAGATTCTCCTCCAGATTCTACTTCTGTTGTTACTTGTATATGATCGAGTGTATGCGTGTATCCATGAATCCATGGCTTGAGAAATTTATTGGGAGGCTTAGCAGTTGGGAATCCATGCATGTGTATCAATGAATCCATGTTTGGGAGGCTTCGGAAATGACAGTGTATGTGTATGAGTGTATCCATGAAATGGTAATATTTTTTTGCAATCAGAAAAGCTATCATAGACGGTTGAAACAAGAGCTGCTGCAGTGGCAACTATCACTGCATCGTTGAACAAGAACCGCTCGTGATAAAGCTTTTATCACAGTCGGCTCAAAGACCGTCTGTGATAACCGCCTGTTATCACAGACGTACTTTTACACAGACGGTTGGAAACCGTCTGTGATGACGGTTTCGAACTGTCTGTGATGAGGTTTTCTGTAGTAGTGGGTGGTGATGGTTGGTATGTTGAACTTAGAAAAGATTTTCAAAGCAAAACTCAAAAACTATTTCAGACTTGGGCGGATGGTAAGTCAGGCGGATGCAGATAAAAGCATGAGAGTTGGTAATGTGGTAGCTCCGCCCAAGTTGATTAAGGACTGAATCTTGTGATGACCTCTTGGGCACTAACAGTGCAACCGCAAATCTATAATGGTGTCGACCTGGTAGATTACTTTGGCGAACTTTAGCATTTATGCCCAGGCTGAAACTATTGGTGTTGGATCCACTTGTTTGGGGTGCAAGTGGTGTTGGATCCACTTGAGGTGGTGTAGAGAGTTGGAGGGAGTGACTCCGCGGTAACGGAGATCGAACTCCACATGGCAGAAGAGCGTTGTTGTTCCCTGTAGAGGCGGGGGAGATTTTTGACACAAGGGTTCCTCGTCGGGGACGAGGGGTACAACCCTACGGGCGAGTAAATGTTGGGGGAGGCATTGGAAGACCTTGTGATGATTTTCTTAGTCCCACGTCTACGGTAATATGTTGATATTACAAGATGATCGTCTCTTGTGGGTAAAGTTGTGCAACCTCTGCAGAGTGAAAACTGTCTGGACAGTCGTGCCTATGCTCATGGGCGATGCACGGTAACTTACTTGGTTAGCCTCAGCTTTTATAAAACAATTTGTGCGAGGGATGAAAGTGTGGGTAGCAGTCTGAGGTTTTTATTTGTCCTGGTAGTACTGCCCGATGGAAAATTAGCATCTAGTGGTAGAGGCCACTCTCTATTTACAAGAGGTTGGAGCCTTCACTAGTATTATACAACACTACTCAATTTCATACAACTGATTTAATCAAAATGCTAGGTCACAAGCTTTTGTACTTAGTTTATTTGAAAGATAGCTTTCAGCAAACAAAAGAACCCCAAGCCTTCCTTTGATCAACCTTAGATCTATTATAATCGCATTCTGTGTGGTGGCTTGCTGAGTACCTTTGTACCCACTATTGCTCAATTACTATCATCCAGTAAGTGAAAAAGAAGAAGGCTCTACGGGCGCTTAATCGCGTTCGACAAGACCATAAATGGAAAAGGCTAATAACTAAGTCGTGAGCCCTAGCCGATTGCATGTGGGCATATCTTGAGGGTCCCACTTGTTGTGTTATTGATTCCACTTCTGCTACAAATATTTAAGGTATTTGGCCTTATCAGCCCTATGTAAGTCAAGTGACCGTACGATCTATTTACGTACGGTTTAATATTACACAATAGCTTTACTTTTGCAAGATATGTTTGATATTCGATGATGCAACTGTGTGCACTAGCTACTAATCCAAGGATTATTGTTGATATACATAGAGGGTTCCAGACGGTAAATCCGGGTCCTGACCGTCCGTTTGTACTTGTAAAAAAACTTAAGGGTTATGAACTAATGCTTCTTAGTCTTTATCTCCTGGTTTAAACCTAATAGTCTGTTTTTGGCAAATCTTGCAAAAAATACCGCATATATATGTACTGCATATGAATGTAAGAAGTATTGTGTACACTGTTTTTAGGGCCTTGCTCAAGCTTAACACATCCGATCTATCAAATCAGTGTGACAATGCAATGGAAATAGATCCTCTGTATTGAAGAATAAAATGTATAGAAGCTACAATAATTTGCATTAGAGGCTTGTTCCCACCATTAGATTGAAAGTGAACGCTCTATATCATTTGCTACAGCCTATTACTACAGTGCCAACCGAGATTACTATAGTGTTTAGATAGTAATTCTACAGTAGCAATTGCATCCATATATTTTGCTTTTAGATCCAATAGCTTGAATGCTTAATGCACGGCACTATAGCACGTGCATTTTGTTCTTCCAATGCAATCCATGGGCAGCGAACCTTAATCTTGGATCACTAGCCCAACCTTACCTTTTTCCATGGTTTCTTAGCCTCCTAGGTTGTTGATTGATGGCTCTACGTTACGTGCATCTAAGACCCGTGATCTACTTTAAAAAAAAAGGACACGTGATTTTCAGCAACACGTGGACATGGGCCTCATGGTACATGGGAAAAATGCTCAGGTTGGAATTTTGTAGCAAACAGTTTAATTCATATATTAATATGGATAATCCTCCTTCTAAACAAGGCTTTACAATCAAAATTCTAGACGTGTGCACGTGTGTCTTCCTTGTACTAAGAAAAACAATGACATGTAATTGGTTCGGGATTAAGAGGTGGGTGGTGTTTACCCCAGCCAAAAAAGATGACCTAAATCGTACAGGCCTGAGCCCGGTCTTTTGAACAGGCTACTACAAACATGCAATATACTATTCTTTTTCTATTTTGTAATGGACCATGTTTGTAGTCTTAGCCTCTAAATCAACTTTGGATGGTGCATATTAAAATGGATTACTTATACCACTGGAAGGTGAAAGGGTATAAGTGTAAGATAGAATAATTCATTGATCTTAACTAATAAAAGGAGTTTACTCCGCACAGCGGGACATTGTCCCACCCCTTCCTCCTCCCGCGACTCGTGAGCGTGTCCATGCTCCCACTTCATCCGCAACCACCCAAACCGCCGCCGCCCACTTCTTCTTCACATGAACACACCGAAACTCGTCACCGTCCCACTCCTTCCAGTCTCGCGGCCTGTCCCCTCGTACTGCGACTCGCCAGGTAACAAGGAGAGGAGACAACGTCGGGGACGGGAGAAGGCACCGAGAGGGAAGGGAGGAGAGGAGACGACGGTACCTTGGAGGATAAGCTGCGATGCTAGGGAAGGGAGGGGAGTAGTGACAGTGCATGAGGAAGAGACAGAGATGAAGGTGTCCTTCCCTCGTCGCGCCGCCGTCTCGAGTTCATCGCATCCAGTGGCGGAACCCGGATTTGTTAAGACCCGGGCGAATTCGTAGTATAAAAAATACCAAGCACAATGTGATTCAGTTGTCAATATAACTAATGATATCAAATTCGTTCAAATTGTCAAGATCTAACCGATACAACCAGACAATATAGATCAAAATTCCTACAAGACATCAAAATTTACTGAAATTGAAACAAAATTCAAAACCTTGCTCAAGGGCTCAACTCTTAATCACCGCTCAAGCGCTCACCTGCTGCCTGCTAGCGCTGCGAGTCTGCAACGACCGATAGTCTCCATTGTAATATTCTTGTGATGATATGAAAAGAAAACCAACACAAGATATCTAGACATGGGCAAATAAAATCAAATCCACATAAAAATTTATGAGATTATATTACCTACTGCATGCTCGGATTGGAGGGGAGGCGAGCGCAGAGGCAAGCGGCGGCGCGATGCGACTTGCCCTGTCCGCGCCCGGGAGGTCAGGAGCGGGCAGCGTCGCCAGCGGCCCGGCGCGCGCCTAGAGCCCTGGAGGCTGGAGCAGCGCTGGAGGCTGGGAGAGTGGGAGGCGGAGGCGAGAAGCAGCGTCGCTCGGCGTGGCACCTAGAGGCTGGCGCCCTGGAGGCTGGAGTAGCGTCGCCTGGCATCGGCGGCCGGTGCGTCAGCGCCTCGGCCCTCACCTCGCCCCTCCTCGACAGTCGACAGCTCACGGCTCAACGCTCCGTCCGTCCGTCAGAAGCCGCCTGCCCCGCGCCGCGCCGGCCGTCGCCGCCGCCACGCTATGTCCGCACCGCGGCGCCGAGGGGGTTCGCCGGCCGAGACCGGGCAGCCGCCCGACTTGCCACTACGGTGGTTCCGCCACTGATCGCATCGCATCCTCTTTATCATAATCCTCCCCTGTGCCGCCGCCACCTCCTACTCCGTGCCAGCCGAGCAAGCATCGCCGCCGCCTCCTTACTTACCACCACGACACTGCCACCGCCTCCTCCCCTAGCCTCTCACCTCCTCACCGTGATGTGTCTGGCGAGGGCTGCAGAGGTCAATGGCAGTGAAAACCGAATTGCGACTTGTGTTCAGGGTGGAAGAAGGTAGTCGTCGACGTGTAGCCCTCTTCCTTGCCATCTGGCAATGGCTAAAATTGGGCAGCGCGCTGGGGAGGGAAGTCGGTGTCAACTTGAACTTCCAAAGGTAAACAATCTATGAGCTCAAAAATATAATTTCCGGGTAGTAGAAGCGGTTGATACAATAGACGGAGTTAATGTTTTTGTTTATATATGTGTGAAAGAAAATTAATATTTACTATGCGGTTTAAGATCTCGTATACTGATATGTATCACTCTTATTTGGGGTTCCGTTCCAACGCATGTGCACCCTACCAGTCTTTTGAAAAGTGTCGGTGGCCTATAGTGGTTAATATGAGTTTCCTAGATTCATATTGGGATTGCTAGTTTGGTTGTTTTCTTGTTAAACACATTTAATATTAGCTTATCTTCTATTAGGTTTACACCTAAAGTGTCCAATCGCCTTATAGTCCAACAACTGTGGCATCTTGATTTTCTAGCTGATGATTAGACAAATTGGAAAGTTATTTATAAAGATTTTCCACTATAATTTCTCAGGATTCGAATCATGTGAGTTCTTTTTTAGACGACAACATTGTGAGTTGATATCCTTCGGGTGCATACAGTACCAACTGAAGGGTCTAAAAAAGTCTCGGCTGAGTGTGTTTGATTACTTGTACCAAATGTACATGTATGGTCCTAGACGAAGTGTCATATCTGCATTTGGTTGGCTGGACTGAACACCCAATGGTAGATGGTGGATTACAAATTTGAGAAATATTCCCTCTAAATATTCCATCCTGTTGACAAAAAATGATTGATCCACGTAGCAAAGGAACCATCTATCTTATTCAACCTAACCTCACCAACTAAACACACACAAAGGTCTAGCTGAAATTGCACTAATATTCGGGATACGTGAGAGATTGATCTCACATAAAACGCCCCGATCTCGCCAGGCGCTGATTTTACGCCGAACGGGACGCGCTGAGCATACCTGATAGCACAGGAGATCTCAAACGTCGCGTGATCTATAACCGACTTGGGTACTTTGGGTATTTTCCAGTCTAAAAAGAGATGCGTCGTTATAGATCTTTCCTAACGAGACAGGAGACTGCCCTATATAAACATTAGCCCTCGGGAGACCCGATAGCTTCATCTTGGGTTTTGGGATCTGGAATTCGAGTTCAATTCCATCTGTAAGGTAATCACTAGCTCATGTTCTTTTCGCGAGAGAAACAATTTGTTCTTCTTAGTTGTTTTCTTTTGTTGGATTGTAGATTTGTAGTGTAGCTTGACATCGTTAGAGGCTTACCCTCGGATGTGTGTTTTCTATTCTCTTCTTCCTCTTGTTTCTTTGATTTCCATCTCTCGTTTCTTGTCTTTAATCTAAACTCTAATTTCTAGGCGTTCTTTTCTCTATAAAATAATTTAAATTATGTTTTTTTCGTCTAGAAGAACAGTAAACAAGATCTATGATTATAATTACACGATATGAAAACCAACAATCTTAGATCACTACAAGACATTGAGAATACCTAGATTACTAACCCTTTTCACCTTCCAATAAAAGGGGTCATCAACCCTCGGTCCAAAGTAGATGTTTTTCTAACTTTGTGTATATAGAGTAAAGGCACTGCGATTTAGTTTTTTTTTTTTGACATAGTTTGGCATTATTGTTATAGACTCTGTGAGAGTAATAAAAAAGAGAATATTTTGACAACTAACACATCAAAGGAAAAAGAAAAAAAAAAGCAAAGGATAAAGTTCATTTTTCACAAAGACGTCTTCTTCATCGCACATTGGGTTTGACGTTAGAATTATGAAGGATGCTAAAACATTCCATAGACTACATCATCAAATGTTTTTGGATTTTTTTTTTAATGTTGGTTTTGTGCCCAAACCAAAATGACTTTCATGCTTGCACCAAATTGTTGATTTGCATTTGGGGAACCATCTCTTGGTGGGGTGATGGAGTTGTGGGTGTACAACCCAACCTACCAGAGTTCAAATCCTTGTGCCAACCTTTATGCGCACACGAGTATATCTCAGTGGGAACTTTGTGAGTCTACCTTTAATCGCAAAAAAATATAGTAATTTGCACTTATATTTCTCTCAATTTTTTTTGCCAAAGCTTTTGAGCTTAAATTTAAGAAAAAATTGCACCGTAGGTCCTTGAACTTGTGAGGTTGCGCCACTTACCTCCATGAATTTACGTTGAAGCGAAGTTCATCAAATGCGATGTCAGCGACTTCGTCCCCTAGTGGACTCGCCCTTGCCCTGTTCCGGTCGTATTCATCTTCCTCATCACCTCACGCCGACAAAAACAGATTCTTCGAGCCTGAGAACACACCGTGCTCGCATCTTTGCCGGAACTTCACCGTCGTAGCTTGTCGCCAACCTCGCCTCCTCTGAGTCGTCCGTGAGAGAGAAGTACATTCCCAGTGCTAGAGTAGGGACACAATACTTCTCTCTCTCACGCTGATTCGTTAGCTCAGCATTTTCTGTTAACAAATGACCAAATGGACTTCATACAGAGTGAGTAGCTTCTGTTCTGGTACGGGGAATGTACTCTCTCTCACGGTCAACTCAGAGGGGGCAAGGGCGAGGGCAGTGATAAGCTACGACGGTGGAGCTCCTACGAAGACGCGAGCATGTTGCGTTCTCAAGTCCGAAGAATCCGTTTCTGTTGACGTGAGGTGACGAGGACGATGAACACGGCCAGAACGGGGCAGCGATGAGTCCACCGGACTCAGAGGGGACGAAGTCGCCGACATCGCATCCGACAAACTTCGCTTCAACACAAGTTCAGTGAGCTAAGTGGCACAATCTTGTAAGTTTAAGGGTTGAAAAAGTAAAATACAAGTTCAAAGAGCTAAGTGACACAACCTCACAAGTTCAGAGACCTACAGAGCAATTTTCTCTAAATTTAACTAGGCAAGTCCATAAATTCACTCTAATGCAAGTTGATGGGTTCCTTTTCTTCTATAAAGTGTGTGCTTCTTTTATCTTTTTATAAAAATACATGTACGTACGTGCATAGCTGTCCCCGTATTATTTATCCTTAATAGGTGAAGCGATCTGAGAATTTAAAATCCCTTCATTTCTCTGCCGAACACCATTGTCATCAACTTATTTCCTAAACTCTCGCAGAAACCCTTTTGAAGCATTGCTAACCAGCAATGGGGGAAGGGCAACGCTCTTTCAGAATCTTGACGGCATGATCGACAGCGTAGATGATCATTTTCTTCACCTGCATCCAACAAGAGGTAAGATTCTTAGTAACAGTTCAGAGTTCTCGAGGCAAATCCTTTGCAGATAAAATAGAAGTAAAGATAGAATTATGTTGTTTGCACTTTGGGATAAACAGGAGCAAAGTATCCTGCAAACGGGCCCCACATGCAGGTTTTTTTGGAGGAGTCGTGATAGGGCAGCTGTTTAGTGGCTTAGACTTGCCACCTCGGTACATCAAAAAAAGGTGTCATTGTCAAGGGGTCGTTGTACTTGTAACACACCGCGACGTAACTGAGATTGCCGTATGGTAAGATCCATTAGTGAATCATCCTCCCGTGTCATCCACCCGGGCAGCACCGGAGGCGACCCGCCCGTCCAGCCGAGAACCGCAACCAGCGCCTTGTCCCACCTCGCCGCTGCAGCGGTGGGGGCCACACCCTCTCTCTCTCTCTCTCTCTCCCTCCCTCCCTCTTCGTAGCCTCCAGATCCGTTTTTCCCGGGAGTCATGGAGGGTGCTGGCGAGATCGGCAAGGAGATGGCAATGGCATGGAGCAAGCCCGGGCAGCGTTGCTGCTGCTACTGCCAGCCGTGGCGGCTCGAGTCGGTGTCGGCGCCGACGAATCTGGCAAACTCGGCGCCAGCATATCTGGCCATGAAACGAGCGATCGGGAAGCCTCCTGTGCAGGCGGCATTCCCGTCGGTGAGGTTGCCGGAGGAGCAGGCCGGTCGTGTTTCCTTCTCCAGCTGCCACCAGCCTTTCTCCCCCTCCGGATCCGCTGTCGTTTCGTCGTCGCCCGGGAGTCCTCGTCGTCGGAGCCATGTCCCTGTTGCGCCGCCGTTGCCCGCGTCGCCAGCGCTAGCATTGGAGCTGAGGGCCTCCTCTTTCACTCTGCTCTCCCACCCTCTCATATCTATTTTGTGAAGGGCCCCTCGTCGCCCGGTGCTGCTGGCGATGAAGGCGGGGCCTTTCTCCGGATCTACCACCATCTTTCGTCGTCGTCGTCCTCAGCCTAATGCTGTCGTCATCGTCAGCTCCGTCATACTCGTTGATCCAAGCAAGATCCGTTCCAGTTTTGGCCAGACCGGCAGCGGCTCGCGCCGGTGCTGGAGTCTGTGCCTCCCCTGGTCGTCACCCCTCATCGCAGGATGCTCACGCTAGGCGTCTCGGGCGGACTGCTCCTCATCCCCAGGTTTCGTCCTCGATACCAAATCCAGCCGACGACCGCGCGTGAGGTCGTTGGCATCGCGATCCCTCGACATCGACGTACCCGAGTATCCGTCGCCCAGGAGCCTCCATCGATCCTACGGCTCCAGGACCAGCCGAATCTGGACGCGAGCCCACATGGAGCCACCGGATCTTGCGAAGATAAGGTCAAGGTCGCCGGCCATCTGCTACTGCTACTGCTACCGGTCGTGGAGTCTCAAGACAGCGATAACGTTGAGATCTGCCGAGCGTCGAGACGACAATCCGGCTACGAGTGCGGTGCCTCCGTGTCATTATCCCGAGGATAATCACACTAAGAGCATGTACAATGGACTTATGTCAGCCGTCTATAGCATTGGCCACATAGGATTTTTGCTGACGTGGATGAAAGAGAACGAAGAGAGAGAATATTGCTGTCTATAATCCTGCAGCCGACTGTAGCACCAAAACCAAGAAAAGCAATAAAGATTGTGTGTTGTCTGTAATCCTATAGCCGGCTGTATTATCACAACCCATTGTATGAGCTGTCTTTAGTGTTGTCTATAGGTGACATGGATAGTTGCTATAAACAGCAGCTGTCTATACCATTGTACATGCCCTAAGACATACGAATTATTATTCGTTTGTCTAGTATAACACCGCTCAAATGAATAATAAGTTTTACCAAAGTTAATGCAACAGAACAATGAGATAGAAACTGTGCTTTATTACAGCAAGTAGCCACGCAAAGCTATAGTCTTTAATACAAGTATTTAATTACAATGGGAAAAGAATTCCCCTCGCTTGCTTGCCCGGCTCTACCGGACGTCTACTCGTCCCACTCGCCGAATAGGGTGTCTACCTCACCCTGGTCCTCGTAGTAAGCGCTCTCACCGTCTGTGGTCTCTCGGCACCTGCGTATCCTTTATCCCACTCGGGATAATCCCCGGTTGGATTAGAAACTAACAAAGGAGAATAATAGCAAGAATAAGTACTAGTGTGTGTGTGTCTTATTGGGTCTGGATAACAGTGACGGGTTTAGTACTATTTATTATTGGGTTTGGGTTAAACAGTGACGTGTCTAATGAATAGTATCAGGCCAACACTATTCATGTCAGGTTGGGTTTAATGAACAATAATGGGTTTGTCTGTTGGCTAACGGGTTTGAACAGTTGTGGGCTTTTGGGTGGGCTTTCGAGTGGGCTTTGAATAGTAATGGACCACAATACTTACACAGTAATGGGCTCAGCCCATTTGGCTTGCCAGGCCCAAAGGCATTTTGAGCTGGCTTTGCTAGCCTGCCTTGGCGGCTCAGTAAAGGGCCTATGGCCCAGTGAGCTGAAGCTCGCTCCCATGGTGGCCGAGCAGGATTTCCGGTAGCAACAGTGATTTCGGCGGCTCCAGGTGGTGCAGTGAGTACCCCCGTTGCATGAGCAACCCATTTTGGGATCTTGCATGGCCAGAGGAGGTCCGGTGAGGATGAGCGGCGGTGGAGGCGCACGACCGAAATAGGGGAGCGGTGGTGCTATGGCGAAATTGGCTGGGCCTGAGCATCAGTGGGCGATGGGGGTTTCGAGGAAGGTGGCGGCAGGGTTTGGGGTGCATCGAGCCGTGCTGGCGACGGGAGCCGTGCATGGCATGATGGTGGAGCTCGGTGCCAGTGAGCTAGCGACGGGGAGAAGGTGGGAGGTGGTAGGGGATGGCTACGAGAGGTGGAGGCAGTGCTGGTGACGAAGTTGGGAGGGCAAGGGAGAGATAGTGGCAGTGGATTGGACTTCAGGCTCATCGGGGAAGAAAAGGGGCGGCGGCAATTTGTGGAGTTTTGGCCAAGATTGGGGAAGAAAGAGGTGTTGGTGGGGATGAGGAGAGGCCGTGGATGAAGATGATGCAGCGAGGGAGGCTTTTATAGCCAGGGAGAGGCGGTTGCGGCAGTGGCAGAGCGGAGCGTGTGCGTGGTGCAGACGAGTGCGGTTGCACACAATCGACGCCGGGCAAGGGGGAAAAGCAGGCGGTGAGGTGGCCAGGTGAGGTGGCAAGGTCTTGGCGCGATGCGAGGGTGGCGTTGACGGGGACGAAGACAAAGACGAAGAAGGGTCAAGACGGTGCGGTGCTGGCGACACGAGGAAGAAGACAGAGGAGAAAGCGCACGGGAGAAAAAGATGCTTTTGGGATGGAAAAACGGAAGGATTGAAAAGGAAAGCGGAAAGTGAGGAAAATTTTCCGAATTTGGCAAAAACTCAAAATTGAACCAAAACTCTAGAAACTTTTGAAATTCCAAACTTTTTGGGTCGTTTCAGATGTCACAGGAGTTACAAGAAACAATTCGAATCTCGCAGGAAAGAGAAATTTCTGGCGTTCCAAACGGTATAGTGCAAAATTATATTCAAAGGTACCTAGTAACTCTAGCTTCCTTTTGGACAAAGGTAAGGCTAAAAGCCCAACTGAGATGCTATGCGTGTGGGATTATTCCATGTATATCAAATTTTAGTGAGAATTTTTCCTAATTCTTGCAAGAATTGAATTATTTCCTATGAAATTTATGTGAAATTCACACATTTAATGTTCAATATGGGTGTGTTTCAATAGGTGGCTGCACCACACCCACACCCATACGTTAGCCAAGTTTAGACTAGCTTTGGGCACGGGTGTGTACACTAGGGCATCTACAATGCCAAAAGATGCTTGTGAGTTTGTTCGATCTTTCCAAAAAAACAGATTTAATATATAGAACATGGATAGAGTACAAAATAGAGGGATAGTGTAACCACGGGTGGGTGAGAAGAGGTTCTTGCATAGTTGCATTGGAGGGTTAAGTACAAGTAGGTGCTTGAGGATGCAAGTCACACTCTCTCACTTCTTTTTAGAAAAATAAAATAAAATCCTTAAAACTTGTATTAATATCACAATGTTTACATGAGTACGTACATTGAAGACCTTCGGAATCCAATAAAATAGAAATTGTTTTTTTTTGTACTTATACCTTCACATAATTTTGGACACTATTGGACCTGTTAGACCACCGAAATAAAGCAGAGTACTTTATAGAGTTTCTACAAAATGGAATTGAAGAGACTGAGAACGCTCGTTGTGATTATGAAGATGTCAGATTGGAATGTTGTGGTTTATATATATTTGCTTCTTCATGCACTGCACAGTACAAATTGGCATATATATTTGCTTGTTTATGCTTTAGAGCTTGCACTCTTATGTTACAAGCTTTAATAGTCTGTAATTTTAATTTAGTTTTTTTTCATTCACGTGCTTGTGTTTGATCCACCTCTCTTTTTCATGTAGTAATTACAGTTGCATTTAGCTATGCTGACATGGAGGATTCAATATCAGTGTGAATGGTTCTTTTTGGGATTCCACTAGAAGAGACATACTTGCAATATATGCTTGTTTTGATGTCTCAGCAGAGGCACGAAACCAGAACAACATTAGAGTACGCGGACAGAAACACGTTACACGTGGTCATATGGCATGATGGTTCGGCTATTTGTTTTAGTCATCCTCACTACTGCTACGGTACACTACGACATAAGCATCCGAACTATGTAAGTATACATGTCTTTAGGGGATAGTAAAAAACATGGCGGGTAGGACTGAGGACTACTACGGAATGGCCCGACCTATTGCGTGGACTGAGGCCATTTGCCCTTCCTTTCAAGCTTAGCGTTGTACTCCTCGCTAGCCGCCTTGGACTCGGCCGTCATTTCCCTCTTTTTCTCGCGCTCCCACTCGCGAGCCTCGCGCTCCCTGTGCCTGCAGGCCTCGAGATGAGCTTTCTTGTCCCAACAGATACGCTCGGTGTGCTCGTCGTTGCGGCGCTCCTCCTCCCGGATCTCGCGTGTCCTTTTGGCATCCCACTCATCGCAGTTGATTTGCCACTGGTCACGTAGGTGGATCTCTAGGTCAATCCACTTGCGGTAGCCACATAGCGGATCCGGGGACTATGGGTATACGGGAGAGATTGTTAGTGCGTACTTTGAAAGAGAAAAGGTAGGAGAATATACTGTAACTAGTCCTTACTGGCTGTCGATAGCTGCTCGTGTCCCAACGGCGGTCGGGATAGTCACAAGAGTAGTTCGCGCAACCCCAATAACACATGCCTAGGCTAAGTCGCTACTTGGACTTGAAGAACTTGCATGTGTCCCTGCACCAGCAAAGGGGCGGCATCTCCCCCTCGGGCGGGTGTTGCGGCGGAGGCTCAGTTGGAACGTTCTAGTAGGGGTTACTACTACGGGGGGCATCATTGCGGAGAGCTGCCTAACTGGGAACCTCCTCCTGCCGGACCTGGGCCGCAGCAGCCCTTGTTTGGTCGTCCCACGCCCCAGCAACCCTTGCTTGTTCGCGGATCTCATCCCATTGCCTGTTCATCTTGTCCCATTGCTTCTTCTGCATCTTGTCCATCCTGGCGTGGTGAAGTAAGCTCTAGTGTAGCGTTGGGTTTGGTTGTGTAGTGTTCTCTCATAGATCTCTTCCACCTCCTTTTATAATCCACAGGGTTGGCGTGATGTGATTAAATTCATGTGAGTAGCCTGTGAGGCAACGTGTTGTCACGTCGCTGCGTAAAGCTGCCTCGTCGGGTCATGTCCTGCTTTGTAGAGAGAAGTCATGTCATGTCATGCTTTGCAGCATGTAGTCTATTCGGTCTGATAAGCAAGGGAGGAAGTGTGTCACGTCTTACTTTGCAGAGAGTGATCACGTCCTACTTTACAGAGAGAAGTTATGTCCTGCTTTATAGAGTGTTGTCTTTTCGGTTTGAAAAGCTAGCGAGACAAAGTGTTGTCACATCTTACTTTGCAGAGAGTGGTCACATCCCGCTTTGCAAAAAAAAGTCATGTCCTACTTTGCAGAGTGCTGTCTTTTTGGTCTGAAAAGTGTTCGAGGCAGAGTGTGGTCACGTCTTACTTTGTAGAGAGTGGTCACGTCTTACTTTGCAGAGAGTGGTCACGTCCTGCATTGCAGAGTCATGTCTTGTCTTTCTGAAAAGCTGCTGGCAAGGCAGAGTACTGTCACACTTTATCTTGCAGAGAGTGGTCACGTCCTACTTTGTAGAGTCATGTCTTTTCGGTCAACTCTTACGGTGTGCTCATGCATGCGTGCTCGCGGAAAGGTTTGTTGTCTTTTTCCTATTTTTTTATTTATTTATCTCCTTTACGTCACGTCGTCGTCACGTTGCGTCTCGTCGAGTCACTCAATGTCTATGTAGGCGAATCTTGGAGCCGCGTAGTGTCGTTTTCGCGCAAAGTTGCTTCGTTGGGTCACGTCGCGCACAAAGCTACCCTCGGTGTGGTGCGCAGTAGGGACCTGTCCCCTGTGCCAGACGCGGTAGGTGACCTGCACCCTGTGGTGACGCCGTCACATTGTCGTCACGTTGCGTCTCGTTGAGTCACTCGCTGTCTGCGTTGCGTCTCCTGTGCTCGGCTATTTAACCAAGCGGCTGCACACTCATTCTTCACAAGCCTTAGGTTTCACTCGCGAGATTTTCCCACTCGCTCGCTCGTTCGTCTCAGGCATCTCTCCCTCTTTGCGAGGTGCCTCCCTCTATCGGAGCAGGAAAACTAGTACTTAACCGTTTTGTTATTCCTTTGTTGGCACCATTTGTCGAAGTCGTTACTAATGCGATGCATATTTGAATTTGTAGTCTTCCGTGTCTGAGGTTAACAGACGGTAACGTCGTAACGATAAGTTCATTTTAGCAACGTATGTATGGTTTTTGTGCTGTGTTTTGTTGTAATATTGTGTTATTTTCATCAGAAATGGAGACATTGTACGTGTTTCACGGTAACGTGCGTGGCGGTCCAGACGGAGTTGATATGTCGAGCTGCCAGCGCGCCTTGCTAAACGTTCCCAACCTGGCACACGTGGATTTGCTCGAGCTACAACGGTGCATTCGACAGTTGTTCAATAGGCACGTCGCTAGAAACAAGATAGTAATAGAGGCAGTCACCACCACCACGATCCCACCACATGGGGAGATGTTGTGGGGCCTGGCGAAGGTGACCAGCAGTGTCATGTGGGCACAGTACATGGAGATTGTTAGCAATCCTCACACTCCGATCTATCGACGACCCATGGTGTATGTCCATTTTGTTTATCCCGCTTAGTCCTCTGGGGGGCGCCATTGAAGGAGGCAGCGACGCCCTTGTCCCCCTCTTCGGTTTGTTAACGACGGGAGAGGTCTCGGAAGCGCCAGACGTCGCTAGGCAGGATGCTCCAGTTGATGGAGATTCTGGTAGTTTCCAACCAAATGAATGTGTGGATAAATGACGGGGTACTCGTGTTGACTGTCACGAGATTGTTGATGGCATGTCCGATGGCACTACCACCGAAAATGAGGACGACTTTGACTCGCAATCCAGCGAGGACGAAGTCGACGATGGGGGTGGGATCATCGGTGCATAATTTCCACCGATACGGACTATGTTCCAAGTCGGTTAGATTGGCAAGCAGCCACTTCCCTTGTTCCGCCATAGGACCACAAGTCTTCGTGGGCCTTCGATGCGGGCACCCTGCTTGGGAGGGCAACATTTCCCACACAAGACTGTCGCCAAGCAAGCTATCGCTAGTTTTGCGGTGAAGATCAGTCGGACTTACCGAGTTTACAGGTGAGTTTCGACATTGTTTGTTGTATCTTCAACTATGTACAGTAAGTCGTACTAACCATTACATGTCTTCCATTATCTGCAGGTCTAACTCTAACACGTACATAGTTAAGTGCGTGGTTAGCTCTTGCCCTGGCAAAGTCCGTGCACAGAGATTCCCTAGGGCGAGAAACGGACTTCCGCATCACAGTCGTGACGGATCACACATGTGAGCTTGAGGAGCCGTTGCAAATGCATAGGAATGTGACCTCAGGCTACAACATGACCATCGTAAGCCATTTAGTTATCGCCGATGTGACCGTTTCGCCGAAGGCCTTGATGGTTAACGTAGCGAATACAGTAGGGTATGTCGTTAGTTACAGTAAGGTCTGGCGGGTGAAGCGGAAGGTGCTCGAAGGGTTGTACAGTACCTACAAGGAGGCGTACGACCTAGTCCCCGGAATGCTGAAGCAAATTATGGATGCTAATCCGGGGACATACGTCAACAGGGTGGAGATGCCCCACTCGTTGAACATCTCACATTCCCTAATCCTTGATCGAGTCTTATGAGCATTTGGTTCGGCAGTCCAGGGCTTCTCCCATTGCCGTCCCGTCCTGACTATGGACAGTACATTCCTTTGTGGGAAGGACAAAAGCACCATTCTCATCGTTGTTGCTGCTGATGGCAACGACCAGTTGCTCCCAGTTGCCTTCGCAGTTGTGGAAAATGAGAACACTGAAAGTTGGTTGTAGTTCCTAGCCAACATAAAGCAACGTGTTGTAAGGGACCGGCCGAATGTGTGCGTCATCACCGACCGTCATCCTGCGTTGCTGTCTACGCTGCAGACCATGCAGCACGGTACGAGTCCGCCGTTCCAATGGAACGACATGTGCACACATTGGTGCATGACGCATTTAGCTGCCAACTTCCATATGCGCTTCCGGAGCAAGGATCTCATGAAGAAGTTCAAGAAGCTCTGCCTACAGAACCAGAAGAGCAAATTCGATGCCGTGTGGCGGGAGCTTGAGGTTGAAACCAAGCGTGCAAGTGGAGGTTTTGGGCCAGACGCACCGCAAAGCAAGTTTGCTAAGTGGATGAGCATGCATGCCCCTGACTATGAGAAATGGTCCCTTCTTCACGACACCTATGGTGCTCACTACGGCATCATGATAACCAATATGTCCGAGGTCTACAATAGTGTGTTGAAAGGGGTTCGTACCCTGCCCATCACCGCTGTTGTCAATAAGACATGGAACCGCACGGTCGGTTACTTCATCAATCGGGCAATGATGACCAAGCAGCATCTGGACGAAGGGAAGCAGTACTCAGAGGTTACCCTTGCCTACATGGAGAAGATTAACAAGGCTTGTTCCCATGTAGCTCACACAATGGATGGAGTAAGGAGGAAGTTCGAGATCCGCCTGCGGGATAAGTACGTTTGCGGCCACATGAGAGGTGACCGAAAGCATGTTTGCACCGTAGGCAATGTGGCAGTTTGCACCTGCTACAAGCCTCAACTCTTGCACAAGTCTCCCACGTATATGCTGCATGTGTTATATTTCACCAATCTTCTAGCATGTACATGTCAGAGTACTACGACATACGACGCATGCATGATACTTGGAACAGGGAGTTCAACTCCTACGGCGTGGAAGGCCACTACAGGGACCTATGGTCGGGAGCAGTAAAGTGGTAACCGAATGAAGCACTGCAGCATCCAGGCCGTGGGAGGCGTCAGTCAAGACGCATCCGCAACGACATGGATGCGAGCCAACGTGGAGACCGGCCAAGACCAACGAGGTGTAGGCTATGCAAGACTCGTGGGCACTCGTTCAGGAACTACCCTAATAGATCTTCCTCCGGTGCCACTTAGTATCTGTAAGCTATCCGATATATTGAATCATGTTGGTCGTAGTGATTTGAGTGTTGTAGTGATTTGCGTTGTAACCTGCACTGCTTTGTTACAGGCTTTTATTACCACTTCAAGTTGTTATTACCAATTTATAAGTATGGATATGTGCCTCGTGTGCCTCGTTTGGTCACGTCCTGCTTTCTAGAAAGTAGTCATGTCCTGCTTTGCAGAGAGTTATCACGTCCTGCTTTCCAGAAAGTGGTCACGTCTTGCTTTCCATACAGTGGTCACGTTCTGCTTTGTAGAATGTGGTCACGTTATGCTTTCCACACAGTGGTCTCTTCGTGCTACCAAGCCTATATATGGATGCTTTAGCTGCCATTCACCTCACTCACTCTTCTCTTCCTCTTCTCCTTTCTTCCAGTGTAAAACGGGATGTTTTCGACCTCATCTAACTTTCGAGTGAGCAAACAATTAGAATCATTATGCCAACACCTGGTTTACCCTCGTTGCAGGGATCCGGCGAATGTGTTCACCTTGTATACGCCAACGAATCCATCCCAAGTGTTCATGAAGTGTTTAAATCTTACGGTAACCTGTGCAAAATCACCCCGAATGAATTCCATTGCACATACCATGTTTTCTTATTTTCATTTGAAGCTGCAATTCTTTTGCAGAATACAACATGTCGGTTTTTGGCAGTGGGCTGATGAAGCTATCCCAACGGTTCGAAATATTGAAATGCAAATTGCTGCCTTGCAAGAAGACTCCTATGGTGTGGTTGCATTTCGTCCAGTGGCTCGACCGTCCGATCAACCAATGCAAAATGAAGAGAACAGACTTAAAAGACTGGATGAAAGAATGGAAAGAGTTGAGAAGATATTTCAGAATTTAGTTAAGATAGTTAGTTTTGCGGTCTTTCTGCTATTATATGTTGTTCTTGCCAAGTAGAACTTCAGTTGTAATGAGATTGTACTGTCCACTCTTTATCTATGCATCGTAGTCCTTCATGAATAAGAATAAAATTGTTCTACTGAGATAGGTAACGAAGTAGAAGTATCCAATTATGATAACATTACCACTCTGTTCGGATTACAAATTACTAACTGAAGTACAAGTTACAACATGCTAGCATTTCTAATCTTACTACTACCACGCACAGAGCATCAAGTGGTGCTGCACTTCACGCCGGTGTTCCTACTGGTCACGTTGATGTTCACTACTCCCCGCCATAGGACCCTGCAGTGGCCTTCCACGTCGTGTTCCTGCCATAGGTCTCCGACGAATCTATTCCTGCAGGAACGTCGGCCTCTCGGGTGACCGTGGGTTCTGCCGCAGGTCATAGCAGGGCTCCTCACCCGCCGTGTTGTCATACTAGGGGGATCACCTGGGGGAGTAGCGTTGAGAACATCTCGACGATCCAATCCCCTGGCTGCGCAGTAGGATCCACAGAGGGGCACCAACTCAATTGAGCTTACGTGGTGAACTGCTCGGGGTACGGCTGAGCTTGTGTGGTGAACTGCTCGGGGTACGACGTGTAGCCGGACTGATACCATGAGGCTGTATAGCCCAAATAAAATTGCCCGAGAGTGTGGTACTCGGCAGGAGAATCTGGAACAATCTCAGCGGTTCCGAGTTGCACGTTCGTGCTCTCTGATACGGCCTATTCCTGCCTTCGTGACGACGATGGCATCAACGCGTAGAGTCCCTACGTCGCAACTGTGCGGACGATTGGTCGCCAACGCTGCGCCGCTGGGTTGACTCGCTTGGACGAGAAGATGGAGGGGGCGAGGGTACGCGACGATATACCGTCCGATGTCTCAAGTCGACATCAGTGGACCTTCCACAGCTCATGCTGCGAACGACGTGCTTAACATCGTCAATAAGAGTCTTCATGACCGCATAAAGGCGTTCAACTGTGTTGTTGTACCCCGCTCGATTTCCCGGTGGCCGCGCTGTACAACGCTCTGCAAACAGTCTAGCTGCATAATTACCGAACAAACAAAATTTTGTTAGTTAACCCTATTTTCGGAGGGTGTTTTATCTGCAACATGCTCAACGTACCAAATCGTCACGGCGTGCTGCACGGTGTGGGTCCAGCCCCAAGCCCAAGCATTTAGCGTGGCTATGATCTACATATCGGGCCGAGGGGGACCTATCAATCTCACCTGCGTGTGCCGTACGTGCCACTCCAAGTACGTGTCGTAAGTCCCTGCATCGTAAGACCGTGCCTCGTGGAAAATGCAATCAGTGGAAAATTGTCATGCATCTATCCACGGCTGCTGCATCGAAAGCCACTCATCGCTCTTGCGGCCCTTCTTCGTTTGCCTGATGGTGGAACAAAATAAATAAATTATGGTACTAACAAAACATATGAGTAACGAACCTACAATATTAAGCAATGTAACGTACTTACAAGTGGCTACGCCTCGCAAGCGGTCGCCCTGGAGCTGGGGGAATCTCCTGGTGCAGCTGGAACTACCTCATCACCTGTTGCGGGTTGTAGGGCTCAACCATGTGGGAGAACACCAGATGACAAGTTATCCTTTAGTACGACGCATCCTGGTGGCAAAGCAAGCTCAAGCCGTTGGGCGCCGTGTCCTGCACGAAGGCATCCGTCCAAGGAGCCCATATTATGTCGTCCTCGTGTAGGGCCTCAAATTCGTTGTGGAACTCAGGGTATATGCGACGCGCTCTCTCCCTAGCCCACCCTAGTACTGCCACAGTCCATCGGGATCCCATGGTCAGGCCTTCCACAGGATCCTCATCATCTGCCCCACCGTAGAAATGCTCTGTGCGTGGGTAAGGGTGGACTGCAGAGCGAAAGTACGGTCGTCCGACCGCTAAGTGCTCCCACGATCACAGCTGTAACAGCGTGTGGCAACCCGAGAGTATAGGCTCTGTTCCCGTGCGACGCTGCGAAGCGTCGCACAGGCCGCGGTACATGTCGCACAGTATAGTTGAGCCCCAACTGTACTGCAACACATCCTTATCGTCGGAGTCTCATGATGGACTTCGCAAGGTGAATGTAACTAGGGTAGACCGAGTCCCCCTGCGTACTAGGGAACATGACCCACCCAAATAGAAACAGCAAATATGCAATGATTTGTAATGTCACTTTGATTTGTCGAAAAACTAGGTGGTGATGACGTTATGGTGAATGGTTTGTAATGTCAGTGATTTGTCCCCAAAGTATGTGGCGACGTTGCGCTGAATGTTATGCAATATCATTGTGATTTGTCGACAAAATATGTGATGATGTTACGCTGAATGTTATGTAATTTCATTGTGATTTGTCCACAAAAGATTTTATGACGTTGTGCTGAATGTTACATAATATCAGTGTAAATTTTTTACAAAATATGTGCTCGAAAATAGTCAGTACAAAAGCAGGGGAGAGGATCCCTGCTGTCGCCAATTCAACTGGCAACAATGACCTCTCTGTACTTGTAATATTTTTTAACTATTTATTTTTGTAATTATCTTTTAAATTAATATTATTTCAAAAAAATTCCCAAATCCAAGCGGTTGGATCCAGTGGCGGGGCGTCGTCCCCATGCTACCTCGGTCGTCATCAACAACGTCCTCCCAACTACACGGCATATGGCCCACGACGGTGTTTCATCGTATCGGCTCCATGTCCGCTCGTCGATTGGATCAGAAGGCGGTGTCCCTTCCATTGGCGACAACAATGTGCAAGATGACGAAGAGGGAGTTAAGGCGACCACAACGCGCAAGATGACGAAGTTAGACTCACTGTAGTGGTCGGAATCCAACAACTAAGTTGACAATCGGATTTGGGGAAGAAGGCTGGTTCTTGACACCCCCCCCCCCCCGAGGCGGAGAAGAGAGGAAAGCTGGGGAATAAGTGACGGGGAGATTGGCGAGCACAGCGACGTGCTCGGCTAGGGCTCAAATAGCGAGGAGCGATGAGAACGAATGAGGAAAAACATGGCATGGCGTGGGCACCCGAATGGAGGGCGTGCAGGGCCTGGCGGGAGGATGGGACGAGGTCGCAGGGATGTGAGAAAGAGCAAGAGGCTTGAGGCACAACTATAGTGCTCGAGGATGGACCTTGCTAACTAATTAGTAATATCTTAATTTCGGTTCTGTCTTGGAAGCGTGGGTTACAGGATAGACGTATACTCACAATTGTGCAAGGGGGACCTATCTGGTTGGAAAGACATTCAGTGTTGTAACCTTAGTGGATAGAACTGGGTTAAAAAGGAGCTTTGTAAAGGCCTTGTAATGATCACTTAGTCGTACACCTACGGAAGTGTGATCAGACAATTTGAGTTGATTTATCTTTTGTGGGTAAAGCTGTACGACCTCTGCAGATTTAAAACTGTTTAAACACCCGCATCCCTGATTATAAACAACGCTCGGGAATTTCACACGAGATCAGAGTTTTTATAAAAATGTATCGGGTGTGAATGGGAAGTTCACTTAGTGAATATGAGGTTTGCTTGGTGGATGAGGAATTCACTTAGTGGTTTGTGTTAAAGATGAATAGGGAGTTCACTTGGTGAATATAATGTTTGCTCGGTGGATGAGATGTTCACAAGTTCACTGGTTGTTTTCAAAAAAAAAATTGTTTACTTATTGTCTTTTAAATTACGTATTGCAATATATTTATTGTATTTACTGTAAATACCTGCTTTCTACAAAAGAACCATACAACTATTCCTTTATTCAAACCTTGCATGCATATTAATTGCATACTATTCCCTACGACTTACTGGGTGCTTTATGTACTTATGGCTTTAAATTTTGCTGCTCAGTTGAAGAAAGCCAAGTTGCTCAAGAGTTCTACGAAGAGGAGTTATTTGCAGGTTTTACAAATTAGGATGCGTTCTCCACTCGATTGCATTTGGGCATGTTAAATAGCCTTTCCATGTTTTCTGTTCCGCTGCAAGAGTTTCTTTATTTCTTTAACCCTGCGTAGCAAGTTAAGTAAACATTGACTATAAGGTCCGGTTATTATTACTATTTGTTATTTTGCTATCATTTTTAGTTAAATCGATAAATAGATAGTATTTCATCAATGTTTTATTGTGTAACCTAGCTACTGATCTGAGACGAGTTAAGAATACAAAGAGGGTTTTTAGATATGTAAATCCGGATTCTGACACCTATGGTCCGGATTCTGACACCTATGGGCAAGGAAAAAAATGCTTGAGAAACTTAAAAAATAAAACTGCGCAAAATTAATGAAACAAAATAAAACCGACGTAAATTTCCTTGGTGAGTTATTCAAATCATTTACGGGGATGAGGAGCGGGTCCTTTAAATTATGTATGTGCCTCTGGTTTTGTGTGAGCTATTCAATCAAAAGTAATGCTCAAAATTGTGCATGGTGTTTTTCAGTAAACGATCCACACAAGAGAATGCATAGTGTGCATTTTATACTACGAAGCAGGGCCTCTTTGGTGTTGTTTCATCAACAACATCTGGGCTCATAAGGAAGCTAGGACCAATCATGTCGGAGCTCATCAGCATAATAATATATATCCTATAAGCCCCAAGCTCACAATAAGTTAAATGCTGATGGAAAGGGGCATGTGGGCTCATACAGGATCAAAATCCCGGCCGGTTACCGGTTACCACCCAGAGTCCGGGATCCAAAATCCCGGTCGGTTTTTCCAGGTTTTGCAAATTCTAATTCTAATTTTCAAATTTTGGCTAATTTTTAATCAAATTCAATCGAAATTTAACCAGATTTTTCTCGGGAAAACGGGTAACCGGCCGGTTACCGTTCCCACCCGCCTAACGGGATTCGGTCCGGTACCGATTCTTTGATCCATGGGCTCATAAGCTTAAAAAGCTCTAGCAGGACCAAACAAGTCCAATCCCTTTGTATTGCAGTTGGAAATGCGTATTTCATGCATGATGGTTCAAAATAGTGCTCATTTAAAAGGTCTTACTTACCTCTAGTTTATCTTCTTTCGCCCTGTGGTTCTTAGGAAGCATGCGAAAATCCTCGGTTAAGCTGAGACACTCCTTAACATTCTCTGGTGATACAAAATCTAGAGCAATCTTGGTGCAAGACTGCAACGATAAAGATTACTCAATCAGTTACATAATATGTGAAACTTGAATTGTATTTCTCCCAGTTCTCATCTATCTAGTGGAGGTTTGAATTGCGGTATTGCAGGAGTACATTGAGAAATTTACCTTAAGATTCCGTACTTGATGAGGACACCCAGCAGGTATAAAAACCGCCTCTCCAAGTTTTTGTACAAATGTCCAAGGTTCGATTCCTAAACGAGCATACCAGGATTTCAAGTAACTATCGACCGAACACTGCAACCATTTGTTGTAAAGAATTGTTGCAATATCACATAAGCAGATAAACAGAACTCACCATACTCCTCTCTGAGCTTTCTTTTATGTTCCTTGGTTAGGTAAAATGTTTCATCATGTACAGGGTTAAATATCTGTAAAACATAAGGTGGCAGAGATTAACTATGATGGCCACAAGTACAAGGACGTTCAAAAATCACACCAGTACTAACCTTTTCAACTGGAGAACAGTATATATGGCGAAATTCCTTAGAATGCTCTCTGAGGTACAATTTCAGTTTTTCAACATCCTCCCTCCTGAAAATATCCCATAAAGCACCGCCCCCCTCATCATCCTCACTATATTTAGGAGATGATACTTCATTTGCATACTCCCAGCTTTTACGACATGTATCACTTCCATCTATTGCAACACTCGTAAAACAATCCTTTTCATCCTGAGCTGTATGTCTTCGTTTGAAGTCTTTTATTGCATCTTCTTGTTCCTTAGAAGGGTCAACTTTGGCAGTGTGCATCAAAACATTAACCTAAAAATCGTCGAAATAACATAACAGAAATAAAAAAATAAGAAGCCAGTGAGATTCCAATCATTTATATGTGGCAAGCAGAATAGTACACTAAATTTTTTGTCTAGAGTTTATAAAAGGGGATAGATAGCATCCATCAAGGCAATGTTTGGTCTGATTACGAGAGAGAGAAAGTGTACTCTGATGAAGGTTTTCATTCTGTATACAGAAGGAAATGTAGAAACATTGCTGTTATAGTCTTTAACAGAGAAATGGAATCAGACAAGGACTCCTGACGAACTAAGTACAGAAAGATATGATCATCATATTGGTGTCATGGTGTGAATTGTTCTCAATTGACAAAGCAGTATAATTATTTACTTACTGCATCAGACAAATCACAATGAAGTTTTGTAACAGAATCTCCTCTGCCGAGCTCCTGTGCATAGCCATAAGCTATATATGATTTTGGGCCCATATCAAGCTTTAAGATGTCATCAGGAAGCAATGTAGAGACATTCAGCAAGCCAGATTTCAAATTTGTGTATGGTTGAAAGGGCAACGAATTGATGTATTTAACTCCATGCGAAGGCAAAAGCTCTTCAAAATGATTTGATGTAGGCCAATCCTTCAATTTAAGCATTTCAGGCCAGAGATTCGGATACATTCGACCTTCATAATACCCACTGAAGAAGTCCTGAGTGCATATCTCAACCTAGAATATGTAAACAAAAAAGATTAGTTTTTCTTTCTAGATCATGATAAATGAAAAATATAATAACTCCACTGATCGGCGTAGCATGCAAGATCCACTCGGCCTCCTTAGCCACTCTCGAACAAAGCTGTCTGAAGAAGATGAAATGTAATCTATGCTCCCTCAGAATTTTGCACCTCCATGTTATGATCACCAGGACCTTATTACTGTTAACAATACATTGATGACATCCTGGGTTCTAATTACACTGAACCAATGGAAAGTATATAATGGTAATAGCATGTATCAAGATTTGGCAAGTGAGCAACACGACCAGTTGCCAAATACCCTTTATAGAAATTCTGAAGATCCTGTTTTATAAACCAAAAAGTGGTTTCTTTTAACATATCTAGCACAGAATTTTTTCCTTTGGCATGTCTAGCTTGCGCAAGACAAACAAAATGTAGTGCATCCTTCCATCTAACAATTACCAGTTAACAGTCTACAGCATTCGAGGAATAATTAGTGTAACATAGATTTGTAGATGTAGGAATGTATTGCACTAACCTCACAGCAAGACAAACAATCGACGGCCTGCACATTTTTCATCTCAGGACTAGTACTAGCACCATGTACTTCAGACCACATGTCTGGTGGCTCCCAGCTCAAATGCGACATTTTCTTCAGTACCCCTTGAACAATTACAGGCTCTCCTTTCACCCAGTGCCTCTGGAAGTGCTCAAGATCATCTGGCTTCCCGTTATCTGATGTTGGACAGTATATGTAGTTATCTGTGGAATTCTCTCTGGCGGCAGCTTGCCTTGAACTTTCATGATTAGTTGAACACGAGCATTCACATGTATCTCTACTGATAATATCAGAAGGTACCAACTTTTTGCTCGTTTCTAAAGCATCCATTTCGAGCTTATTTAACCAATCTTTTGGAAACATCTGTCTCAACTTAAGAATATGATTACCACATCCACCAAGTTCAGTTGGAGGGCAATGAATACTCCCGTCAGCATTAGCTTCCCACTTGGTAGTCTTAGATTGGCAACTAGACAATCCTGTTTCTTTGTAATTTATCAACTCTGGCAATGGATCACCACCATGCATATAGTCAACTCCTCTATTTGGATAAGACACCAATACGTCCTGACAAGAGAACTCTAGATGGCGTTTGCGAAGCTCCTTACAGCATACAATACATAATTCATATGAGCAGTTCGGACAGTGTCTATGCAGATCAAATATAGAAGTTCTGCAATTGTCACTGGTTCACATGGAAAAGAAATAATAGCTGTAAGATTTGAAAGAACAACAGAAAGCGCAAATGCAACAATATTCGATAAATGGAGCAGTACCAGTACACCCTCTCATCGTTCCGCCAGCCAGCCTGCTCCACACTCATTTCAGACAATTCCAATCCTGTTTGGGGAGGGGAGTAACTAAGAAACAGTTGCTAGTCACAACTAGTTAAATTGTTCCAGATGTTCTAAATAAACTAGTTTACCTTGAATTTCGGCCTCTATTTCTCTCCCATCCATCTGCTCCTTGTTCAGGTCTGTCAAACAAGGCACCAGGTAGTGCAACAGATATCTAGCATACTTTCGTTTAGTTTCAGCATCAACCTCATCAGGTCTCACATCTAATGTATCTACCTTATCTGATATGACAGATGCATTATTATGAACCCCGGGTGACTTTACACCTGGGGCATCAGCCTTCTCTTTCCTTGTAACTGATCTACTGCTGCTACATTTTCTCAGAACTGAGCTCTACAAGGGGAGAAAATACACATCATTAGTACTCGGTAAACTATAATTTATGGCTATGTTTGTAAGGCTTGTAAGTTAAACAAATTGTATAACATGGAAATTTGATATTTTTTACAACTCTCTTATGACTTAACGAATCATGCAAGTATGTCAAACTCTCCAGAGTCCAGACCATTTCGCCCTGTCTAACAACAATCCACTACAAGTCACAGATGAAATTTAGAAAGTCTAGTTTCTGCATCATGTTGAATTGATGATGTATCTATACCAGGGGAAAATTCAAAATCTCAACAAGCAACAAGATACCTTGGGTTCACCCTGCTTGGCCTTGCCATTGCACCGCGTACACTTGCAGATTTCACGGCAGAGCGGGCACCCTGCTCTAACCTCAGCCAACGACATCGCCGGGTACCTGAAAAATTACAGGCATTCCTGAGAATTCCCATAATCTTCCCACAAAAAACCGGACAGGGCGAGCGGTGGGAATGATCACTGTCGTACTTGTTCCTGACACAGACGGCGCAGTAGATCTTCTCGCTGCATCGCGCACACTTGATCATCTCCTCCGGCCGTTGCCTCACCCTCTTGCACTGGTGACACGACCTTCCCCTCCTCCCGCGGTCCTGCTTCTTGCCGCCGGCGCGACTAGTGCTCGGTGTCCTATCCACCCCCGCCGCTGCCACCGCTGGCGGTGCCACGTCCTCCTCCGGTAACAAGAAGCCGACGCCGCGAGGCGTCTTCCCCCTCCCGGCGCGCTGTGCAATCGCGCTGCCCCCGCTGCTCCCCGCCTTCTCCTCCGCCACCAACTCCTCCTCCAGCTGCGCCACCACGCCGCTGCGCGGCCTCCTCGGCACGGCCTTCCATGGGCCCGACGCCCCGGAGGTAGACGGCGAGGGCGAGGCCGTCGCAACGCGCCGCCGCTTGGACGACAAGGGCGCGGACCCCGGCCGTGTCCTCTTCCTCCCCACGCTCTCCAACTCGACCCCCCACTCCTCGTCCACCGCCGCCATGGCCGGCGACGGGAGACAGCAGCGCAGACCACGAGAACCCAAGCAGTGAAGGCGAGGCAAGGGACGCGAACAGGATGGGAATCAATCCGAGGCTGCGGCGATAGCCAGAAATCAAAGCCGCGGGTTTCCGGGGATCGAGATATTAAACGGCATCACCTACCTATCTATCTATTCGCCTGCCATGATCCGGAGGGATCGATGGGGTGGTGGACTCGTTGGGATCGTGTGGGATTCGTCGCACGCGGGGAGGGAGGGGAGAGCACATGGAACGCGCGCGGGAGGGAGGCGGGGAAAGAAACCGGGGGAACCTGCGATGCGCGTCCTCCCGCTGGCTTTGGTCTCGTTTGCTTGGTTCGGTTTGTGTGGTTGGTTGCTGTATTTATTCAAGGAAATGGGTGGGCGTCGCCGGTCGCGTCGCCGAGATAGCGAGGAGGATGAGGAACAGTTTCGCGAGCCTGCGCTGCGGTGGCCACCTGATCGCGTCGTGTCATCTCGTCGTACTGCACGGGGACGCAACGGGGGGACTGAAGCTGGCAGGTGGGGTACATCACGCCGGAGTGCGCCCGGGCCTGCGTGTCAGTGGGAGAGGCGCGGGGTGTTTGGTCGAACGAATCTTCCTTTGTTTGGTACACTTGTAAGAAGATGCTATGTTTGACGATTCATTTTGCTACAGCTGTAACATGATGGGATATTGGGATTGGTTGTTTTGTGTCCTGGCACCTTCAAAGTTCATAAGTTTCCTCGAAAAAAAAGTTAATCAAGTTTAATTTTTTTCACAGATCATGTATCATGTAGTTCACCCTGATGCCGTGAAGCTAGCTGGAGCTCAGTAGTCAGTACTATGCAGACACAAATTAACCGTGATGGCTCCAAGCTCGAGCTCGGCCAGTTGACACCCAATCTGAGGGACATACTTGGCCCAAATAGCGAACTTCACGAACCTACTCGGCCCTTTTCTGACGTAAAAAATCAAAGAAATCAGATTGGGCACGCGTATGGGATTCGAATCCTCTATATTAGCATAGTAAACGCACAGTGCTACAGTGGTTTGCGCGTTCATGCTAGCTATTGGATTAAAGGTGAAAGTTTCAGATTTTGTACTTATAACTTTTCAGATTTAATGTTGTAGCAAATACACTTTAGTAGACAAATTCTAGGAATCTATCTTTGATCAAACACTCCAGAAGTTCTCCTAATACAGGAACTGTAGCTCTCTGCACTACTTAGTTTATAATATAGAGATCCTCTTCCACGGCCTTCTAAGAAGAATTTAAGGCCGAAATGGACCATTTGCCCTTCCAAAAATAGACGGTGCCAAATGCACACACACGTAAAAGAAATATTCCCTTTTATTCTAAATATAAGTCGTTTTAGACATTGACATGGACTCCAAGATGATACTTTAACCATTATTTTCTATGAAAATGTGTTATTTCAAATAAAAGTAAATATACATTATAAAAGTATATTTCATGATGGATCTAATAATATCAATTTCATGTTGTCATGCTTTGATAATTCTTTATATATTGATGGTCAAACCTAAAAATGTTTGACTGACACAGATCTTAAAATGACTTACATTAGGAATCGGAGTAGTAGTTTATAAGGCAAACACATTGGGGCTTTCTGATAGCTTGATTTAGCTCGTCTAGTAGAGTCAATCATTGCACAAAAATGTTGGGCCACAATCTCTTGCTGTGTTTTCGTCTCATTACCTGACTAGGTACACTATGTTGTGCTACGCTGTTAATATATGCAATCTGGTTAGTTATAGCCATACGTACCAATATAGTAAGACTTCGTTGCACTGTTGTCTGTTATCGCTCAAAGAAAATGCTACTTCAAGTAGTTACTATAACCAAAAATAGAAAACAAGTACTGCACAGACTCAGTGAAGATCCTTTCACGGTTGTGGCACACACGGGTGAAGTACTGCAATGCTTTAGGATTTTTTTTTTTTTGTCTACTGAAATTTTGTTACTTTTCTCAACCCATGGATAAAGATCTGACCACTATCATCACTTCCTCACTTTCTAAATATAACCAACCCTTCACCTCTAGGACAAAGAATAAAACTGATAATTATTCTAACCTGAACAAAAAATAAATTAAAATTCGGTGGACCACTACAAAAGACAAGACCAAAAAAACTCTGGCTTAGAAAAAGATAGAGAGTAATTGCACCTACATAAACTTGTAAGGTAGACGCATCAAAGTTACTGGACTATAAAACTGTTCATTTAAGTCAATGAACTTGTTAAACCGTGCAAAAGAGACCCATAAGATCGAGGTTTTGTAGGCTCACAAGGCATCAACGTGGCACTAATGGTTGCATGGCATTGATTTGGCACTGACTTGCCCTTGCCGTTGGGCCCATGAGACCATCTCTAATGTGTTGTTTTAGCCGGTTCAAAGAAGGAGTGAGACGGTATTGAATCGATTCAATACATTAGAAGAGTCGATTCCAACAAAAAAAAAATTCTTCTGAAATTGGACTCTACATAAGAGTCGATTTAAAGCATTAAACAACTCAATTATTAAAGAGAGATAGAGTGCGGTTGAGAAAGGATATTACTTTCTGTGGTTTTTTAATGTAACGTGGCTCCCAGTTATTAGTAGGAATTGGATCAATACATTGGAGAAAAACAAGCTCGGTTCCTTGAATGCTTACGTGGTATCTCTTCGAATCGACGTCGGTTCAATACACTAAAGATGCTCTGAGGCGCTCTCGAACAGCATCACATCTAGCACAAACACGTCGAAGTCCTCGAGCACAATAACCCCGACGTTGTCGATGCGGGCGCCATGCCCCCATTGGCAGCTGTGGCGCCCCGTGTCATTACCCTAAGGGGTAATCACATTTAGGCATACGAATTACTATTCATTTGCCTGGTAGAACACCGCTCCGACAAATAGCAAGCTTTTACCAGAGTCAACGCAACAAAATAATAGATAGAAATTGTACATCTTTATTACAGCATTAGCCACGCAAGGCTATAGTCTTACATTACACTTAGTAATTTACAAATGCAAAATGGGACCCCGTCCTCTTGCTTGCCTGCCCGACTCTATTGGCCGCCTATTCGTCCCATGTGTCAAATAGGGCGTCCACCTCGCCCTGCTCCTCATGGTAGGGGTCTTCGTCCCCTGCGGTCTCATCGGCACCTTCATGCCCTTCGTTCCACTCGGGATAATCCCCAGTCGGACTAGAATCTAACAAATGAGGATAATAGCAAGGTTGAGTACACTAGTGTACTCAGCAAACATTAATAGCAAAAATGCATTGTATGACATCTCTATTCGTTATCACAATTTCTAATCATCTCTCTTTTCTGAAAAATAAATCAACTCATTTAAATCTTTAGGTGACAAATTTTAATACTGAAAAGACTACTTGTCACACGAATAGAAGATAGACCCCCCAGTGGTTCCCGTAAGTTCCAATCCAGGAACAGACATGAATTCATGATTTTATTTAGCACTGCGCAGGCTTGTACTACTTTACCCATAGCTATTCTGACCCTTACTTAATTGGATTCCCTGTATTTCCTTTGATGCGGGTTTGAGATCAGAATACAGAACGTTTTCCAGGTTACATGATTAAGTCTCCACCCATTACTTTCTGTCGGTGCTGCCCTTGCCACGGTGCTGGCCTAGTCACACACCGAGTTCCAGTAATGTTGGTTGGGCCAGCCTCCCCGCACCCAACACTCCACCTAGCGCTATAGCGTCTTGGATCACCCACTCCCGGACTCTATACCGGCTCTGGGTTCCTCCATCACACTCACACATAGTACTTACCCGATGTGAAGATTTTAATCACGTAACAAGGTAGCATTTTCTACCCATCACAACGGGAAAATGGTTGGCACTTGATTTACGGCTTCTTATCTGGTGAGAGTTTTGTTGATCTGTATATATTAACCCTATGTAAAGGGTCCCACCTCTTGCCTCATCTCTACCTGCCACGGACCCCCTTTATCAGCCATATAATTCTCTTTCTCATCTCTATCATCTTTCTCATATATATATATATATATATATATATATATATATATATATATATATATATATATATATATATATATATATATATATATAAAGCATGATACTGTTTACATTTAAGATAACTATATTTATGATCAAGAGAATAGCTTGCTTTCGAAGTAGTAGTAGAAATGGTCGGTGCTGATGAAATCAGTATCAGGTACTCCAGTTTGCGTGGTTTCATCCTCTTTAGCAATGCGGTAGCATGAATAATATATAAACAAATACTTAGTTGAGTTTGAGTGATATTACACATACATAAATTAGTAGCTTCTATTGTGTTAGCAAATTTTAGTTTAGCAACATTTTTCTGTCCCTACTAAGTTAGCACTCCCTCAGGGTGGCTGTTCGATGATCTATCCGCCTAATACCTATAGGTTTGACATGCCCGAAAGCGATCCAGCTATTAACGATAGATATGACAATTCATACTATTTAGTCGAACATTTACCTAGTGCTAATATTTACAATTTTTATTCCAGACCTGATTGATACCCAAGCCACCTATTCACATATACTGGAAAGCATAAATACAGATATTGATACTATTTTCTGAGATTTGCAAAACTCAACCTATTTTTAACCCCTAATCCTACTCCTACCGAGACCCCAAATTCCTTTCTCCTTACCTCCCCTCACTCAACCGACACACCCCCAGGCGCCTGCTTCTCTCCCCCATCCTCTTTCTCTACTCCCCCTCCAAGGCTCCTCCATGGATCTCCCTCTCGGTTCTACCCTTCAGCCAGCCGGCCCCGCCTCAAGCGCCGCCACTGCCGCCCTGCTGACTCACCACCACGGGCTCCTCTCCCCTGCGCCCCTTATCTGCTCCCCCATCTCTAAATCTCCCTCTCATGCGCTCACTACCGGCAGCACTTCCTCCTCCCGGTTCTACACCCTTCTTCCTCCCCTATTCAGATCTAACCCCCCTAGATCTCTTCCTCCTGGCATCCCCTGGTCCGGCTTCCCTATGGCGTCACCCCGGCTCCCGTCTGCCCAGCTCGGCTCGGTGCCGCCTCCCCTGCTGCCCCCCGGCTCGGCCTTCGCCCGTCGGCGCCCGGCTCGTCCCCTCTCTCTCTGCTACTCCCCCCTTCTTGTTGTTGGGGCTTTTAGATTGAGCAAGAATTAGCTTTTGGTGCTGATGCTAATTTAGCTACCTGATTCTTTTGTGCTTGTGGGTGATTTCCAGATCTGATGTTACCAGCTTTTTGTATTTATGCAGATCTGTGCATGCTGGAAGAAATGCCAAGAAGCATCGTGGGGATGAGGCTGCTACTATGACCTACTGAGGTACAAACATACCTCCCTACTCCACTTCTCCCCCTACTGCTTTGTGATGCAAGGACCTGAGGGCTAAGTGCTAAGGGAGGTTAGTGTGTATGGATACTTTGGGATGCCTAGAAATGGCTGAGTGACAATAAAGGGCCCAAAATGATGTGCTCCTGATTGAGCCCGACAATGGTGGGGTAAAGGTTGGCTACCTGACAAATCGATGGTCGGCTCTATTTTGGGAAGAAGTTGGGGTTGCTTTCGTCGGTCGCTTTCTTGGGTGGATGCGGCTGGTGGTCGGTTTGAGGGGTCCCTGGCCGCCTTCTCTTCTGGCTCCTTCCCTTCTTGCCTTCGGGCTCCTCGCTCCTGACCTTCTGGACTTCTTGTTCCGGACTTCCGGACCTTCTGGACTTCTTGGCTTCTTCTTTGCTTCTGGTGAAGGGGCTTTGGGGTGGTGGTGAGGTAGTGGGAAATGGCAGCCTGGTGCAAAGGGGAAAGACTGCTGTGGGGCTTGTGAGTGGCAGTGCGAAGCAAAGCTTTTGGCAGGGGGGATGGCTCGGGGTTGTGCTCTCTCTCTACTCTGCGCCAGGCCTTATCACCTCCCCCTCACAACGCACGTGCAATGCTCACTGGTTAATAGGGTGTTGCGGCTACTGTTTGGTTGTTTTTGCAAATGTGGGTGTTGGGTTTTGGTGCAAGCCGAATGAGGAGACCCACAAAAGTGATACGGTGTTAACTAACTTAGATTGACCTGGTATTTTGACGATCAAAGCGCCAACCGACTAAAGTGGGTTTGAGAACCTTGACGATCATGGTGCCTGCGGATTTAGGTTGGTTTGGGAATCGACTGTACTTCGTGAAATCTGACGGCACCTTCTTTTTACTCTACTCGATACTACTATCCTTTTTTTGTGTACTAACGGTTTTCAAGTGTTTGGGCTGCACAAAGGGGCGGATTGGGTAATGGTTCGAAGGTTTGGTGATACAAGAGCTAAGATGCAGGAAGACTTCCACGATGCATGCATGCAAAGGAGTTAATTGTGTTTTTGATTCCCTGCTGTAAAGTATATTTAAATTGGTTGTAATATTTTTGTGTAATGAGGATTGATTTTGTGATGTATGGCTTGAGATGATTTTGTTAGTGCTATTGAGCTTACAATCGATCTTATGCTAAATGACTTTTTGATTATTGCTAATTATTGATTTACGCAGATTAGTTTGGCTTAATTAGTTCGGTTTCTGACAGCAGGTCCCAGGATGCGCCCGCAGACCGTGACAGTGCATGCAATCACGCATAAAGGTCGTCCTGGAGGGCGTCCCGCTTGGGCTGCATCAAGAAGATGCCAGCGTTTTAGCCATCTATATCTATGTTGTGCATTCAAGCATTCTGATTCTAGAAGTAGCAGCGGAGGCACAGGGGAGCACATGATGTTAACAAGGAGTTCCTATAAAAATCGAAATCAACTAAGAAATTAGCGAATTAGGTCGCCAAGATTACCTGCAGCGAATGGATCGGCTGAATCAAGACCGAGAAATAATGGAGAGGAGTTGTTGCGCTAGTAGATGAGTCAATCCCTGACAGAATGGCACTCTAATGGCAGTGGGAACGAGCAGTCCAGTGAAGCGGCGGAGCTCACCATCGACCCTTCCCACGGGGGCATGAACGCCAAAAGCTCGGCTTCTGCTCCACCTGCAGGGTCCATCATTCGGCTACGCTTCCGGCGAATAAGCGGTACCGGCACCGCCAGAGTTGTCCACATGGAGGAGCAGCACGAGCCTCTTCTGCAGCTTGATCACTCACCGGCGTCGGCGGTGCCGACCTCGATGATCTCCGCCTCGGCGGGTTTGCATACGAGGGTTGCCATGTCAGCGTCCCAATGCACACTGGATTACATGTCAGCTTGGAAAACCTCTTCTGAACTTCTTTTTGTACCGTTTAACAGTTATTCACGTAAATGTACGGTTTTATAGTTCAATGACATAAATGTACTTACCTCACAAGTTCATGTATCTGTGGTAAAATTTACTAAAAAAAATAAGGTGAAGCCTTCAAATAAAAAATAAATGGAACTAAAAACAAATAAAAATCAAATCAGCGGCATATCTAGACGCCTATGCTAATTTCTTACCTACATGTGCTGCCCGAGTAGTAAAAGAACTGGGGTTTGCTTCTCGTTCGGGAATAATTCCAAGTCCAAGTTCGACGTGTACAGGATTCCCTGCATGTTTCCATCAGGACAGGGACATATAGAGGTGCTATTCCCTTATAAAATAGAAGCCAGAGAAGGCCTGGACACTTGCATACCACACGGCCGAAGCCAAACCACACGTACGTACTGCGGGATGATCTGAAGGTAAGTTCTCGCCGTCATAGAAAGTCTCGCCCTCATGGAATGTCACACTACCCACCATGGTTGACAGGTGGGCTAAATTTAGTAGAGGAGACTAATGGGTTGATCTACTTGTTAGTATGATTGATACGTGGGTCTCACCTATCATATCACTTTGGATGAAATTGGATGAAACGTGATATGACAAATTAGGTGTTCTTTTGAAACCTTTTGCCTAATTAAAAACATGTAGTTCTTTGAAATATTTTGTAAAACCTAGAGTTATGTGTTACTTATGCCCCAAAACATAGAGTTTTGTAAAATTTACTCTATATGAAATCTAATTAGTTATAGCTATCCTACAAATATAGTAAGGCTTTTTTACGCTCTTATTGCTGAAAGAAAATGATATTCAAGTGGTTAATAAGTACCGCACAGACTCGGTGAAGATCCTTTCACGGTTGTGGCACGCACCGGTGAAGTACTGCAATGCTTTTAAGATTGTTTTTTAAAGGGAAAATTGATTCCATAGCATTAGAAGGTATATATTTTAGAAAAACATCATTAAAAGATTTTCGTTCAGTTTTTTACAACAGAAAGTTTGTTTTGTTCAGTTTTTTACCATTCCGTCTATTTTGGTGTTAGTAGTGTAGGCGAAATAATGAAAATGCCCTCACCCTCAGAGGGGATGCAGGTGAGGGCATTTTCATCATTTCGCCTACGCTACTAATACCAAAATAGACGGAATGGTAAAAAACCGAACGGAACAAATTTTCAGTGGTAAAAATTAAATAGAAATTTTTTGATGGTATTTTTCTAAAATATGTACTTTTTGATGCTATGGAACCAATTATTTCTTTTTTAGGAATTTTAAACGATTAAAAGGAAGATCCAACTTGCTAAGCAAGGGTGAACCGGTGGAAAAGTAATGAAATCAGCGGCATATCTGGACGTCTACGCTAAGTTCTTACCTATATACATGTACTGCCCGAGTAGAGGAAGAAGTGTGGTATGCTTCTCGTTCTGTAATAATTCCAAATGCGAGTTCGAGATGCACATGATTCCCTGCAAGTTTAATTTCTATCAGGAGTTCAGGACAAGGACACATAGTGGTGCTTTCGCTTATACTTGCATACCACCTCAAGGCCGGCCGAAGTCAATCCACACGTACTTCAGGGTGATCTGAAGGCCAAATTCTCGAACTTCTGCGAAGACTCATTGCATCAGATGGCGCCGGAACCGGAACCGGAACCGAGTCAAGTAATCCCCAGCTCTCTCGCGCCTTTCCCCGTGCTCGTGCACGACCGGCCGGCAGGGCCGTTCCTGAGTTTTTTTGGGCCTAGGTCGAGTCCTAATACGGAGGCCTAATCCACTCTCTCAAAATATCTATATATATTTCTATATACGTATATATAGTCTTATAAATACACATCAATTAAGAAGATAATATTCAATGCACTAAAATAACTTATATAGAATATCTCAAAGTTCATAAAGTGGACAAATGTAATAATAAATTACTTACTTGGCGCTTGACATTATTTTAAACAATTTCTTCTAACATTTCGAGATGCAAAGTCATTGATTATACTATTGATATCGATCTCATCCAATAACTTCTTCTCGATGCATAAAGTCGTCAAACCATTTAACCTTTCTTGAGACATTGTTGACCTCAAATAGTTCTTCAATAATTTCAACTTTGAAAAGCTTCTTTCAAATGATCACGACATCACAGAACACGATAAATAAGATCCGGTAAGCAATGGAAACATTTGGATAACAATCCACCTCTCTGACATGCTCGAAAATCTCCATAGCAGACAATGCACCATCTGGCAATGTGAATTTCATAATCTTCAAATCAGAAATAAGATCATGTACCTCAACATCGATGATCCATTAACAGAGAAAGTTTACGCAAATTTAGTGCAGCACTCTTCAAGTTCAATATTATCTAATGACTTCAGGGTGCTTGAGCTCATTAAGAAACCAAATATGTCTTCAAACACCATGAGTTCTTCAAATCTGTTCTTCAAAGAAGTGATTGCCATATCAACCGAACAAAAAATATTTAACTTCAAAGCCTTCTCTAGTTCTCTACGTTCTTTGCTTGATGTCTTGATTGGGCCATACTCCATAGGAGCCCACATACATTACTAAGTATACTAGTACTAGTACTAATGTACTATATGGGGTGGGGCCTATGTAAATTTTAGGCCTAGGGCGATGGCACACCCTGCCCACCCCCAGGGCCGGCCCTGCCGGCCGGACAATCTCCAGACGCTGTTCAGCGTCTCCGATCACAAGTCGCGCGCCATCAGCATGCCCGAGATGAACGGCAAGTACTTCGCGACGTCGTACGGCTGGATGCTGGTGCTCGACCCCGAAACTCCGGCGACCTTCCTGTCATAGTATATAGTTTTTAGATGTACCTGTGCCTGTAAGCATTGTAATTTGTATGCAAGAGACTGACACTTCTCAGGCTGTCAGCAAATGAAAAGTTGGGCCATACGTGAATTTCTTTCCCAGTGCATAGTGATCGTGTTTTACAATGGTATACGTGAATTTCTTTCCCAGTGCAGGGCACGTCTCATACACCCGTTTTCCGTGGACTATCTTCTACTTCGTTTGGCCAGTCTGTATTGTATGTTTACACACAACAGAATTACTCCTGTTTGAAGTTCGACTTGACAGCCTTGTTGAGCATGGTTACTTACTTGGCTGCATCAACCAAACAAACGCGATCTGGTTATCGTGGAGAATACATACAAAGCAGCATATTTACATAGAGTCGACCCATACAATACACAATTTCAGCAGTTCCTAGCAGACCAGGAACAGCGCATCGGTGGACGACAGCTAATTCGGCGAGATCCCTGACATTCCATGATGCACTGGAGAAACTCTCTTACTGAGGAACAAGTTTCGCGATGCATGATGCAGACCTGTGCTGCTCTGGGAGCGTCTTCCACCATATCACAAACGACGAGCTGCTCAGAATCACATCTTTACCCAGATTTCCAGAAGTGAACCATCCATGCGCGTCACTCTCAAGCTTCGCCACCCTGTCTCTCAGATCCTCAAATGCTTTGCCGTTGATCATCTCGGCCTGGAGCTCCTCAGCCATCGCCCAGAAGCACGACTCGAGGCTGGAACAGAAGGCTATGCGCTGCAACTGCTCGTGCCACTTCTGGGTGTACCTGTAACGCCTCGGCCTCCCCTTGCAGAGGTAGGAGCCGGTGTCCTCGTTCTTGGAATGCCTGTAATAGTTTGCAATGTCCAAGGGCTCAACCAACAAGCGGTACAAGGTTCCCAGATTCACCCAGTCTTCTCGCCCTTCGAACCCGTCTGGGAGCTCACCCCTTCGCAGCATCTCAACTATCTCATCCCAAAGGCCGGCTAGCTCCAACCTCCGTACATTTGCGTTGAAGTCATGCACTTCACGCTGAAGCTTGAAGGAGTCATAGTAGCTCACTCCATGGAGTTCACATGTTCTTTTGTAGTCGTTCAGGGACTTAAGGGCTTCCTGAATTTTATTGCAGTTTGCATCTATCTTTGCCTGGTTTCTCTCTCTTTGCTTCTCCCATTGTGCAGCCGCGGAGAGGCTCAACATAGCTTCCTTGCTCTGTAATAAACAGCTCTTTTTTTTTACGCAGAAAGGAGAGACTTCATATGGCTTATTGAGTTTAGTTTACTAATAGTTGAGTGAAAAACACTTTTTATTTTTTATGAATATGAAAGAGGTAACGAAATATTATGTTATTGGACATGCACACAGTAACGAATATAAATTTGATTCGTCCATTGCTACTTAGTCTACAAAAATATGTCTTGCATTTGGCTACACAACAAATGAATGATCAGATACTAAAAGGCAGTATTAATGGTTTCCACACTAAGACTGCCTTTACACATAATAGTTCACTAGAAAATTCAGATTTTTAGAAAGGTAAGCCCCAGTTGTTCATTGAAGAAAGGAAACTGTTGCTTACCAGTTCAAGGCCTCCAATTGCTGTTCCATTCATCTGTCTACCAGGAAGGGCTGATGAAATTGCTCCTAGGTAATCCACACAAACTATCTCTTGCATCATGCATTGCCTAATTGATTCATATTGCCAGTGAGCACTTAAACTTCTGTCAGCAGCATCAAGCAATTGTTGTTGGGGATCCAATTGAAGGAAGTAAAATAGCAACTGCAATACAGCATCTGAATTTGTGAGACCAACCAGGTGTTCACTACTTGTCAAGAAAAGATAAGTCCCGCAGGGTCTATAAGGAGAGAGCTCAATGAAGGCAGTCAATGTTCCTAGGATCGAGTTAATGCATCCCATGAAACAGCAGGCCTCATAGCTGGCAATAGATAGCGTGTTTCTCAACAAAGTCTCATAAAACTCAGGTATGACAAGTGATTTCCCAGCAGGTGAGCAGTTTGGAGTATGAGGAGATAACCAATCCAGAACAGCTTGAATTTCTTCTCTAAAGGATGCAAGGGGGGTCAGTGGTATGCGTGGGATGATGTCCAGTGGCATGACGAAATGCAAAATACACTGTGACCAGCCCTCCCTTCTAACAGCATGGTTGAAAATATTATCTCCAACAAGAGGAGCCCCAAAGGTCACACAAAATGGGTGTGCTTGATTAACACTTCCCCGTCTGGTGCAGGTCTCAAGAAATCATATGGCAGCAAAGGTGGCTATTGAACCCCCGGATGAATGGCCTGTGAATACGATACGCTTCTCCTCTGCCACAGCTCTAGATACCTGTAATACAAAGAAACATAAAATCGTCCCTTTTTTCTTCAGGTGAAAAGGTAGCTATATCCAATTTTGCCATGTCAAGACTATAACTCTCTTGATATACATGTAGCTAAGGCTATGAAAGGTTTATGACAGCAAGAAGAAAAACAGAGTGGAGAGAAACTCAAGAGTATTGTTGAACACACGATGACAACTTCACTTTTCTGTCAAATAAAGCACTTGGAACATTTTACTTCTTTTCGTGAAGCGCAAATGGCACTAAGCCAAACTACTTTGTAGCCCCTATTAACAATCAAGCTATTGCTACTAGCAATCTGAAACTGTACTAACCATAGGCTCTCATCACCTCTCTTACTGTGTTTCGTGAGCTCAAATTGAACTAATTGAACCACAAAAGCACTTTGAAGATGAAAACTTTTCCGAAGAAACAGCAACCATGTCTATATTTATCTTCCTCCTCTAAAGTCTCATCCCACCAAGCTGACGCTGTTCGGCCTTCTTTCTGGCGGTGTTTATCCCGTTATGAACTAAGATTCATTACAAACCAACCAAAAAAATACTCCTGGCAACAGCCAGTACGGCAAATACAGAATTACAGATCAGACTAGGAAAAGAGGTTCCCTATTACCCATAGCCACAAGCCGCAACCCCAGAGCACTGCAGTTTCTCCAAACACTCCAATCACATTTCCAAGCTTTTCAGTTAGCCGAAATCAGAAAACTTAAATCCACAGATGTCAATGCAACAACAGCATCCACAGCTCATTGATTATCTGAAAACAATACAGTACATGCCAATTCACATATTTCAAAACTACTTATAAAGCACTTATAAATTCAAATCAACTCCTACAAAGAAACAGAGAAACAAAATATTGATTCAAAAGTGTGGATGTCATGAGGATATACTCATGATCTTAGTATGATGATATAATTAGCAATGGTGTTGAGAGTTTGTTGAAACACGTGTTTTTGGCAAAATTCAAAAGCTGTCCGGCTGTAGGCGGTCAAACCGGCTATGGGTGGAGGTCTGACCGGTTTTGCCCTGTTTGCGGGCCGGCTTGGCGGCGATGTTCGTAGGTTAGGTCAATTTCATGAATTTTAGTGCATATGTGTTGCATGATATATGTTTTGACTAACGTGGGTTAAGTTGCGAAGAACTTATTCTCGGAATCGATTTCTTGGTCTATTGTTGTGCAGGAGGCTTGGAAGTCAACGATGAGGATGATCGGGACTAGGCTTGGAAGGCTGAGGTCTAGAACGATCAAAGATGTCGTTGACGTCAGTGGACTCAAGTATGGTGCAAAATGGAAAAGGATAACCAAACAGAAAGATCAGTGCGATGGGTTGTATCAAGTGGCGCGGGGGTCGGTGCAAGTGCCATAGTGGTTTCCGTGGGAGCCGGATGGGAGAGACTTGCTGTAACACTTTGTTTTTCTAAGCTTTTTTGAAGTTTTCAAAATAAAAAGAACCATTTGGTTTTGTGAATTGCTAAAACTTAACCTGGATATTTTGGAGTTTAGAAGCATCTTAATATGAATTAATCAAACTTCAATTAATTCGGTTTGATTTATCTTGAGTTGTTGGAGTTCTCTGGTCTTTAGTTCCCCTTTCTCTGTCCGTTCCTCCTCCCGCGCGCCTGCGCCTTCAATTCTTGCAAGTCGTTCGATCGAGTTTGAACGGCTCGATCTCATTTGCGCGTTCGCCTAGTCCGAACGTTCCCAATCCTTGCGAGTCGTTTGATCGAGTTTGAACGGCCCGATTTCGTTTGCGCGTTCGCCCAGTCCGAACGTTCCCAATCCTTGCGAGTCGTTCGATGGAGTTTGAACGGCCCGATCTCGTTTGCGCGTTCGCCCAGTCTGAACGTCCCCAATCCTTGTGAGCCGTCCGATCAGAATCGAACGGTCTTCATCCCCTAGACCACCCTCTCGGTAGCAACGGCTCTTTTTGCAAAGACCACCCTCTCGGTCACGACTACCCTTTTTGCAAAGACCACCCTCTTGATCACGACCTCCCCTTTTGCAAAGACCACACTCGGTCGCAACTGCCCTTTTTGCAAAGACCACCCTCTTGGTCACGACCTCCCCTTTTACAAAGACCACCCTCTCGGTCGCAATTGCCCTTTTTACAAAGACCATCCTCTTGGTCACGACCTCCCTTTTTCCTCCTCAAGACCCCCTCCTCCTCCTCAGGACCTCCTCCTCAGGATCTCCTCCTCCTCAGGACCTCCTCCTTAGGACCACCCTTTCGGTTGGACCCCTCTCTCGGCCACAACTTCCCGTTGACCTTGACCTACCTCTCTGTTTCGACTAGCCCTGCTCACTTTCTCCTTCTTGCACGTATGCTGCAGAAGTCTCCGCGCATTAAATGATGTTACATCGCATTAAATGTTGTCACCTCTGTTGTACCATCTCCCCCTCTTGTCTCCTCCCTTACCTGCTCCCGTCCCCTTCCTCACCTGCCAGCTGTGCGCCTGTGCTGCGCTACCGTGAATCTCGTCGCTACATCCTTGTCACCTAGTTCTCCTACCTCCACTATAATAGCGTATCAGGGAGCCTTTTTCCCTTTTCCACTCCATTCGCTTTCACCTCAACACTTCTGCTCTTTTGCTCTCGTCCCGCGACTCTTTCTGTTGGACCTCCTGTTCTAAAGCTTTTTGAGTTGGATTTTATTTGAATCTTTATTTGGGCTTTATTTGATCTTGCTCTGTTCTCACGTGTAGAGTTCGACGACGACAGGGAGCCAGAGTACCTCGACGAAGTAGATCCGCAAGCTTTCGAGCAAGACAAATCATACTCTTGATCATATTGCACCCAGTATTTCAAATTATGTACCTTCCATTTTAAATTACTATTGTATGTGTATTTCAATTCAAGTACTTTAAATTCCTATTTTAACTTGATAATTATTCCTAATTCCTTTGTACACCCATACTTGAATGTCATTTGGACCTCCCTTGATACCTTAGTTAAAAGCTAGTTGGTACATTAGTATGAACTAGAATATGTTGCAAAAATCTATGCTTAGTCGAAGCTTAGCTCAAAAATCTTTGATTTTGGGAAGTTAGCCAAAAGCTCAACTTTGTTTCCAACTAGTGATGTGGTTAGCTCAATGGATGCGAAACCTTAGCGAGGCGGGACTACGGTGGGGTGGCGCATTGTAAATGTCTTGTGATAATCTCTTAGTCGCACACCTTCGAAAGTGTGTGAGCGAACAATATAATTGATTATCTCTTATGGGTAAAGTTGTACAACCTCTGCAGAGTGTAAAACTATTCGAATAGCCGTGTCCACGGTCATGGACATGCTGGCAAAGCCACTCTAAGTTAGATTTTGATTTTTTTTTCAAAAGACTTGATTAAAATTGTTTTGGATTTCTATCCAAATTGGGTTTTCGGCGGGCAGCCTTGTGATAGGAAGGTATCCTTCACCACTTGTTGATGAATGTTATCCAACTATAAAACTTGTGTTTAGAAAAATGAATTTTAGTTATGATTTAGACTGCCTTGGAACTTAGTACAAATAATTGGAAAGAAACTTGGCTTTATGCAAATCAACTCTATAAGCTTTCCTTTTGTTATACCCTTACATGTATTAATCTGTTACTTGACGGGTGTGACTTGCAAGTACGGTTGTTGTGCTTACTCTTGCTTGTTGATATGCAGGTGAAGAGCCCTACGCAGAGGACCAGGAGGTCCTGGACGACTAGGATGCGCCCCTAGCCAATAGGTTATGGCGAATCGGGTGGCTACGACCTGCTCTTTTGTTTTCACCGTTTTTCCTTTTGGCCTTGTGATCTTTTGTAATCAACTCAGATTTTGTTAATATAGTGACGTGGTATGGATTTGTATCATCTCTTGTTTGATTGTGTACACTAGTCACTGATCATGGGACTAGTGTGGTATACACAGTGAGATCCCGGGGTCCTCTGCCCTCGGGGTCGCGACAAGAAGTGGTATCAAAGCCATCTCGACTGTAGGTCGTAACCTAATAGAATGGCCGCTAGAAAAGTTCAAAACTTATTTTATCAAGCAAGAAAAAAAATAAATTATTCTCTTCCCATCTTGGTCATCTATCTACTCTTACCCCTTGTGGTAATTCTTTCTTACCTAATTCTCTCTTCTCACCATTTTGCAGTGTTAAATGGATCATCTTTCCCTTATAACTTTCTTTAGTTGGTCCCTCGGTTCAGTCTTGGTGATCAAGACCTCAAGACTTGAAACTGTCAAGAACACCTCGTCATGCAAGATCTACCAAAAACCGTGAGTATCGAATAGAGCGTAGGTTAAAGCTATTAAAGTTATTTGGAAAATCTTTTGAGTTGGTTGGTTTTGCGTGGTTGGTTGTTTCACACCTGTTCCCCCATTAGTTTCTCCTCTCTTTCCTTAGTCCTTGGTGTTCTGGCAGATGGTGACAACGCGCAATGGTAGTGGCAGCACCAGCAGTCAGGACAGAGGAATCGGGGGTGATCCAGAGAACCCTCTCCCACCACCGCCTCCTCCAACTGAAGGACCCGACTGGAACCAGATGATGGCCAACCAAGCGCAGTTGATCAACTTACTTGCCCAGTCGATCAAGAACACCCAGACCCTGCAAGCAGCAGCAGTGGCAGCTCAACCTCCAGCCTTCGCTCCACCTCCTCCAAGGGCCGACATCTCAAAGTTCATGAGGATGCGACCACCAACTTTCTCCAGCAGCGCTGAGCCACTGGAGGCCGACGACTGGCTCAGGGCTGTCAGTAGGAAACTGGACATGAGCATGGGATTGTTTCATGAAGATTGGACTCGGTCTTTAGAGAACGATCGAGAAGGGGTATTTTGGTAACTTCAGCAAAATACCGCCTTGGCGATCTTTGGCTAAACCGCAGCACAAGACGGTGCAAGGAGAGGCGGTTTAGGTCAAATGAAGATAAAGATAATGAAGAAACAGATTCGGGAAGCTCAGTCTGTCATTCGCTTTAAGAAGTGTGCGTGAGTGTAGACCTGTTTATGTTTGGGCTTAACGGGTGCCCGTTACGGTCTTCTCTCTCAGCCTAGCCACTACTATAAAAGAAAACGTCCAGATGTGGAGTTCCTAAGTCCTTCCAAAAGAAAAACCTTAATTTATGTTTTGGGGTTTTTGGATTAGTTCGGGCTAGAGTTTGTAAGAGATGGATTGATTGTGTACTCAAGTGTTCAACTTCTGTCCTCCATAGTGGACTGACTGTAAACCAACATCTATCTCAAATCAATCCAAGCAAGATTCTGTAACATCCCAATTTTCTGAAGTTTTAAAAGCTTTTTTATTAGTTTAGTATTTGGAAAATTCGCCTAAGAGATTTTATTTGAATTTTAATAAAGCTTAATATGGACTTTCAATATCAAAACAATTTAATATTAATAATATCAACATCAAGAATTGTCAAAACTATTTTATTTGAATTTTAATAAAGCTCAATATGGATTTTTCTAGAATTTTTCAGAGTTTATTTGTTATTTTCTAATTGTTATTTGGATTTTCTGGTATTTTCTAAAATACAAAATCTGTTAATAATCTCAGAAAAGGTTTGGGCTGAAACCCAACCCTATTCCGGTTCGACCTGGCACTGTGCGACCCAAGCGCGCCCGCACTCGAGCCCGCATCCACTGACATGTGGTCCCCACATATCAGCCTCTGTCTCTCTTGCGCTCGCACCTGAGCTGGTCCCACCTACCAGCGTCACCTTCATCTTTTTCCACGCGTGTCTGTCCAAGCCTCAGCCAATGATGAGTGGGTCCCACCCCACCACATCATCATCGTCTTCGACGCGGACTCTCGGTTCTGATTTTCTCGCGCGCGTGTCACCGTCTTCGACACGGACTCCATCGTTCCCAGACCCTATTTAAGCTGTGCCCGCATCACGAGGTTCGCCTCACACCCCGCCACCTTTTCCCCACAGCCGCTAACCCTAGAGTGCGGCCTTTTCACTGGGATTGAAGCTCGAACTCTATCCCTGCTGCCTCGGTTCTTCGACGATTTCGTCGCCGTCGGTGAGCTCTTGTCGCCTTTGAGCACAGCCCTGAGCTCGCCGCATCACGGCCTACAAGTTGCGTGCACTAACTTCACCGGAGAATCCCTTGTTCGTCATCACTGTGTTGAGCCACGCCGCTCCGCCGTTTTTCGCATCGCCGCCGTCACTGTGGTCATCGTCGGCGAATTTCGACCATGTCACTGTGTTCATCGTGTCACGTTCGTCCAAATGCGCACTTCCGCTACCGCCGAACCGCGGTCGTTCGCCAGATCGGTGTCCACTGGAGCTTCGTCGGCGTTTAGCCGTGTGTCCGTCCACGTGTGCCGCCGGCTCATCCCTAAGCCTACGTGTCAGCCTACGTGGCGTTTGCGTCAGCGCCACGTGCGCGCTTGCGTGGCAGCCCAGCCCAAAACCCAGATACAAAAACCCGTGAACCTAGTCCACCATACACCGTGTCACTGACTTGTGGGTCTCACATGTCAGGATTTCTTTTATTTCTTTTTCAGCCGAAAATCCCAGGGCTAATGTCTGCTGACGTATTATCTGATTTTCCAATAGAAAAATAAATCTAGAAATTCCTTTTTGAGTATTTTCTTTAGACTAGATCTTCCAAAAGCCATATCTTCTTCATCCGAATTCCGATTGAGCCCATTCAAATTTCTAAATTCATCTAAATTAGTGCTCTATTTTACTGAGATTTTTATTTGATTTTTGGAGTTTTTTTCTCTCTGTTTTATTTATTTGTTTCGTTTGCGAGTAGACATTGCTACTTCGGGAGATTTCGAGGAAGAAGGAGTTCACCAAGACCAAGACCAGTACCAAGATGTATTTCAAGGCAAGTTGTACATTGATCATATTGCGCCCAGTTTTTAAAAATTATTTTTATTCAATTATTGCATGTACTTTAAATATTTATTTAAATGCTTTTGGGTTTAGTTATTAATCCAAATTGTTTATATCCACCTTGTCTATTGTTATGTCATGATCTTTTGTCACCCTAGATTGGTTCATTATTTAGTTGGTATTATCATAGCACCAACGTGAGTTGGTTAGATACGAGTACTTCGCTTAGCCATGCAACGAGTCATCATTTCATGTGAATTGCAATTATAAAATTGACTAAGTGAATATGGAACTTTATGATAAAACTGTGTGTTGTGTGCTATTACTCGTTGATGGTATGTGTTGCACTTAACCAACTGGGTGGTAAAGGATTTAGACTAAGGCAAGTGGTGGAAACTGTGTGATATGGTGGAGCTTTGTGATTGGGAATGATAATCTTTGTGGTATAGGTAGAAATTGGAAGTCTTGCCTTGGTTAATTAAGGACTTAACTTTGTGCGCCATTGAACTGAGCCTTACTGTACGACCACATGGTATGGGACGGGCCTAACTTAGTAAGTTACGGATCCTCGCCATTGACTACTCAGGTAGTTAGTTAAGCTCTGTGATAGGGTGAAAGTGTGTTTCTGTCTTTGTGGTGATTCACATTTATGAGCGGTTCGCCGTCTTCAGGTCCAACGGTGTGTGACGGGCTAATTTTCTGTGTGGGCGTTAGTGTCATCAGTAAAACACATCAGGAGTGTCAATGTTTGAGATGAAGTTTCAGAAAATTTTTGTTATAGTTGGTACTTGCAACACTAATTATATCATATGGGTAAAGTGTACAACCTCTGCAGAGTGTTAAACAATCTATTCGAATAGTCATGTCCGGGGTTATGGACATGCTTGGGGATTTCACACGAGGGTTAGTTTTTCATAAAAAAAACATTTGGGAAGGGAGTTGTGTGATATAAGTCATGTGGTTGTATGAAATAAACTGATTAGGCTTTGTGTTCTTTGTGAAAACAACTGTTAAATTATTATTGTTTATTTGTTTTGAATTATGCTTTGAATATATTATTTGTATTCAATTACAAATGTTGCTTTACTGCAAAAGAGCCATAAGAGCTATTCTTTTGGAATAAGCCATCATGTATACATTGTATTCTGTGGTATAACTTGTGAGTGCAGTTGTGTACTCATACTTGCTAAATCAAATCAACAGAAGTGGAGGAGTCATCGCCTGCATTCGAGGATGAGTACTACGAAAGTGCTGATCGTTAGGTCTTGATCCCAATTGGTTGTCTGTGGTGAATTGATGGGATTCTGCTGAAGTTTATTTGTTCCGCTGCTGCTTATTTAATTATTACCAGCCCTACGAGGCTTAATAAATATAAACTCGACCATAAGGTCAAAACCATTATTTGCTATTCAAATTAATTGTTTATATTATTATTCGACTTGTGTGGATCGATATTCATCGATGTTGATACTGTGTGCACTAGCGTGATCCTAGACTAGCACATCCCATAACAAAATGGACTGGTGGAAAGGAAGAACAGAACCTTAGTCGAGATGGTTAGGACAATGCTAAATGAGTACAGCACTCCGAGGAGGTCCTGGGCCGAAGCTATTACTACAGCTTGCCATATCACAAATCGTGTCTTTTTGAGACCGTGTTTAGGCAAGACATCATATGAGCTTCGGTTTAGTAGAAAACCCTCTATTTCTCATTTTTGAGTTTTTTGAGCCAAGCGTTTCATTTTTGACGAGGATCTAATAATCCTCAATTAATTAAATTATGTATATGTAATTATCATTATAGATAACTATATATTTATATTGTTCATAAGTATACCTCTTATTGTTAATAAGGGAAGAGCTTAGTTGGGTGGTCGTGAGCCTTTCTACGACCACTCCATAGTCGTGAGCCTTTCTACGACCACTCCATGGTCATAAGCCTTTCTACGACCAGGTCAATTACGACCACCCTATAGTCGACAAAGTCTACAGACATGTGGGCCCAACCGACTAAGGACTCTTATGTGCTGTTTTTTAATACACGAAGCAGTTAGTTTATGCTGTTGTTGATTATCTAGTATCGATTTTATGAATGATTGTTTGGGGCTTTCCTTGAGTTAGATCCACACAGAGAAAGACACAGGGATTTAGACAGGTTCAGGCCTTCTCCTTAGAGAATAACAACTATACTCCTGTGTTGTTGTATTGACTATACTTTTACAATCGGGAAGAAGATCACTAAAACTAAAGCTTAATGACTCCTTGCTGTAATTCTCAATTCTTCTCTCCTTGCCTTGTGCCCACTGACTTTAGCCTTTATATAGCATGTGAAGGGGTGGCAGTTACTCCAGACCAAGAGGCGCCTCAACACTTGATGAAATGCGCATGTTGATGGAAGTTATTGTTAGGGAGATAACACCCCACGTCGCCTGGCAGTTATTGTCAGAGACAGAGGCATAATACACATAGTTATTTTGGAGAATAACATTGTATACTAACTGCTCTGTGTATTAAAAATAGCGTATAAGACTCCCTAGTCGATTGGACCCATATGTCTGTAAACATTATCGACTATAGGGTGGTCATAGGTGACTTGGTCGTAGAAAGGCTTACGACCATGGAGTGGTCGTAGAAAAGTTTACGACTATGAGGTGGTCGTAGAAAGACTTACAATTACCACATGGTCGTAGGAAATCTTACGACCATATAGGGTGGTCGTAGCATGTAACATCCAAATTTTCTGAAGTTTAAAAAACCCCTTTTGTTTAGTTAGTAGTTGGAAAATTCACCCTTGAGTTTTATTTGAATTTATAACAAGCTTAATATGGACTTTTAGTATCAAAACAATTTAATATAAATAATTCCAACATGAACAATGGTCAAAACTATTTTATTTGGATTCATGTGCCTAGATATATTTTCTAGAATTTTCTAGAATTTTTTCGACTTCATTTGCTATTTTCTAATTGTTATTTGAATTCTCTATATTTTCTAAAATAGAAAACCTATTAAAATCTCAGTTAAGCTCTTGGGCCGAAACCTCCTTGCTTCAGCCCATTCCTTCGCTTTCCGGGCCCATCTCCGTGCACGATCCAACACACTCGCGCGCGCAACCCCACACCCGCTGACGTGTGGGCTCCACGCCTTCGTCATCTCCGCCTTCGTCTCCGTGTGAGGCAGCGCCCGTGTTCGCCATTGCTCGAGCTCGAAGCTCCGTCCGGCAACGCGTAATCTCCAACTAAACCTTATATAGAAAATGCATAGAACTCAATCTTTTATCTCCCTGCAATCTTATCTACTTTCAATCGTCCCCGAAACGGACTCTATCTTTAAGATCAAACGAATCCGAAGATATCCCTAATTGGGGATTTCCAAACCCATGCCCGACCTATGGGTATAAATAGCCTCCCGGGTGCATGATCGATTGCTGATCCCGAATCCCCACCCCTTTGCGCCCCAAGAACCCTAGTGCCGCCGCGATTTGAGATTTAGGGTTCGGTCACCGAAGCCCTAAAGCTTCGAATTCCTCCGTCGCCAGTGACGCTCTGCCTCCGTGGACCGCGTCATTGACTTCCTTGTCGCAAGAGCATCCCCGTTGAAAGCATCTAGGCCCCTAAAATCTGGTTTTGGTAATTAATGATGATATGTGTTAAATGGACTTATGTGTTTGTTTAGTATGTACAAGGTTAAGTCCAAATGGTAAGTACGATCTTGAAGATGCATGCTAAAGGATACCGTGAAGATCAAATTAGTTCAAAGACAAGGTACTAGTAGATTAAAAAAATATTTTACCTTTTACCGGTCTTAAGAGATATGGTTGGAAGACCGGATTACAGGATAAATACCATACTATTAAGAGGGATCATGTCCAAGTAACTTGATAGCCATTCATGTGCTTTGTGGATCAATTTAGAATCATGCATGAAATTGTTTTCTCCTGAAAAGCATCCATTGCATTGTCTAGTTATCCGGTAATACCGGCGTGATCACGCGGAACTACCGGACAACGGTACAACCGGGATTGTAGTGCGGTACTACCGCACCCCGGTCGTTCGCATAAAAGACGGTACATTTTTTCCAGAGAACATGTTTTCTGGGTGTCTTGGAGTCACCCCTCAAAACGGTAGTACCGCCGTGCAAACACGGAACTACCGCTTACCCCCGGTAGTACCAACTCTTCGACGGTACGTTTTTTCCATAAGCAATGCAGATTGGTTTTTCTCGTGGAACGGTAGTACCGCTGCCTTCGGGCGGTATGACCGGGAAAAGCGGTAGTACCGCATGTTCGTGGCGGTAGTACCGCTCTGCATTTCTAACGGCTATGTCAGTACATTTATTATCTTCTCTTCTAGCCGTTACTGTGCAAGTAGGTAAAGTGCGGTAGTACCGCATCTACTTGGCGGTACCGCGATTCATTTGTTTTCCGGGTTTTCCTCTCCAACAGCTCTATTTGTTGGTGGGTGGTATTTATACCCGCCCCACCTGCTCAAGGACTGGTAGCTAGACCACATTTAACATCTTAGAGCCTTGTGCATTCATTCAACTCCTCAAATTCATTTGTTCACTCTTTGAGAGGTTGTTGAGCTCATTCAAAGTGCATTCATCATTCTAGTTGATCCTATTGCACTTGAGTGTCGCTGCGAAGGTCTTGGTTTGTTACTCTTGGAGTTTTGCGAACTCCTAGATGGCTTGGCGGTGATTGCACGGTGATCTCTTCAAGAAGATTGTGAAGAGGCCCGGTGCCCATATTGTGAGTGGTTTGGTGTTCACCATCTCGGAGCGGAGGAAGAACAACCAATAGTGATCGAGGAAAGGCTTAATACGTGGAGCCGGCTTGATTGGTTCAAGCTCCCTCAACGTGGACTAGTGAAGACCGGCAAGTCTTCGATACCACGGGAAAACATCATTGTCTCATTGTGGTTATTCCTAGTCTTTACTCTTCCGCATTTATATTTCTAGCTTGATCTTTGTGCTTGTATTACTTAGCTAGAAGTATAACTTGTTTAGACTAAGTTATTAATTAGCTTATCTCGTTAATTTGTTTAAAAGTTTAAAAACCTCCTATTCACCCCCTCTAGTCGGTTATCCTTGATCCTACAAGTGGTATCAGAGCTTGGTCTCTCAATTTGTTAGACTTTACCGTCTAAGAGAGAAAGGATGACTAGTGAGGGTATGCGTATAGGAAAGGCTCCTTTATTTGATGGCTCAAATTATTCTTATTGGAAAATTAGAATGTCTATTTTCTTAAAAGCCATGAGTCCGAACATATGGAAAATTGTAAATGAGGGTTACGTTATGCCTCTTGATCCAACAATCCTCACGGTTCAAGATGAACGTAATGCTCATTTAGATGCTCAAGCAATGAATGCTCTCTTTGGTGCTTTGAACGCGGATGAGTTCAATAGAGTGAGCAATTTGGAAACCGCTCATGATATTTGGACCACCCTCTCCGAAATTCATGAGGGCACATCCACGGTCAAAGAAGCCAAGTTGCATAGGCTTCGGATTAAATATGAGACATTCATAATGTTGCCAAATGAAAACATCACCGAGATGTATTCAAGACTAAACAACATTATAAATGAACTCAAAGGTCTTGGTACTAACCTTCTTGATGTTGATGTTGTGCGCAAAATGCTTAGGGCCCTCCCGGATAAATATGAGACTTTGGTGACATTATTTCTCAACTCTCCCGAGTTGCCAAGAATGACACCAACCGGACTTTTGGGCAACCTCATCACTAACGAGCTATATAAGAAGGACAAGGAAGAGCTATTGGAATCATCTTCATCCAAGAAGAAAATTACCGCTTTCAAAGCTAAAACGGAATCAAGTGATGATGAGGATGAAGAAGAAGACTCGGATGAGGAGTACGCTCTTCTTGTGAGGCAAATGAAGAAATTCATGAGAAGACGCCCATATCGAAACTTCAACTTCAACAAATTCAAGAAAGGGCAATCCTCAAGTGACAACAAGAGATACAATAACATTCGTTGTTATGGATGTGATGAGAAGGGACACATAATCTCAAATTGCCCCAACAAGAAGGATGACAAAGATAAACCATTAAAGAAGAAGGAATTCGATGGAAAGAGGAAGCTTTTCAAAAGGCTTCACAAAGGGGGCAAAAATGAAGCTCACATTGGAGAGCGGGATTCCGACGAAGAATATTCGGATTCCGACTCCGAATCAAGTGATGAAGGGTCTCCTAAGAAAAGAGAACTTGTCGGCATCGCCATAAAGGAAACTCTGTCACTCTTCACGTCTCCTACATGCCTTATGGCGAAAGGAGATAAGGTAAAATCTATTGATAATGATGCTCCTTCATATGATGAATTAATGTACATGGTTGAAGATTTAAATGAATATATTGGAAAAGAGAAATCAAAATTTAAAGTCTTAAAGAAAGAGTATATTTCTCTAAAAGACTCTTATGAGGAGCTAAAGGAAGCTCATGATTCTTTTCTCCTAAAAGATATAGAAAAATCTCATTCAAATATTGGTATTACTTGTGATTTAATGAATGAGATGCCAAGAGTAGAAAGTATGCCAAATGCTAAAACCATGTCTAGTATTTCTACCTCTTGTGATGACTTGCTATCCATATCTTGTTGCTCAAATGATGATTCAATTATTGGCATAAATAATACGTGCGACCCTTTGCTAATTGTTGAAAATCATGAGCTAAAAGAGCAAGTCACCAAGCTAAGTAAGAGCTTGGAAAGATGCTTCAAGGGTAAATCAACTCTTGATAAGTTATTAAGTGAGCAAAGGTGCTCATTCAATAAGGAAGGACTTGGGTATGTGCCCAAGAAAGGTAAGAAACCGGTAAACAAGCCTCCAAGGTTTATTAAGCAAAATGGTAAATATTGCAATAAATGTGGTAAGGTAGGACACATGTCAAATGTTTGTTTAAATATTAATGTTAAATCATATGGCATTTATGATTCTTGATACATGCTTAAGAAATCCATTGATGGTAAAAATAATTGCAAGATTTATTGGCACTTCGATTTTAGGCGTTAAAAAGAATGCTATTTGGGTGCCTAAAGCCTTCGTCACTAACCTCCAAGGACCCAAACAAATTTGGGTACCTAAAAGAACTTGATTCTTGTTTTGTAGGTGAACTACAAGACCGGTGGAAAACATTGGGTGCTTGATAGTGGATGCACTCAACACATGACCGGTGATAGAAAAATGTTCACCACATTCGAGAACGTAAAAAGAAGTGACAAGATTACCTTTGGAGACAATAGTAAAGGAAAGGTAATAGGATTGGGTAAAATTGCTATCTCAAATGACCTTTCCATTTCAAATGTATCTCTAGTTGAATCGCTTAATTTCAATTTATTATCCGTTGCTCAAATATGTGATCTTGATTTAATTTGCTCTTTCTCAAATGAAGGTGTGTCAATTTCAAGTGTAAAGGATAATGCTTTAGTTTTCAAAGGCTTTAGATTTGGAAATCTTTACTTGGTTGATTTTTCCTCAAATGCTTCATGCTTACAAACTTGTTTAATTACAAAAACTTCTTTGGGTTGGCTTTGGCATAGAAGGCTAGCTCATGTTGGCATGATTCAACTTAAAAATCTTTTCAAACATGATCTAGTTGTTGGTTTGAAAGATGTGAAGTTTGAGAAAAATCGACTTTGTAGTGCTTGTCAAGCTTTAAACAAGTCGCAAGCTCTCACCCTTCCAAGAGTATCATGTCAACCTCTAGACCATTGGAACTCTTACATATGGATTTGTTTGGGCCAACAACCTATAAGAGTATCGGGGGAAATAGCTATTGTTTAGTTATCGTAGATGATAACTCTAGATATTCATGGGTGTTCTTTCTAGATGACAAGAGTGAAATCTCCGGACTTTTCAAAAGCTTTGCTAAACGGGCTCAAAATGAATTTGATTTCAAAATAAAGAAAATCCGTAGTGATAATGGTTCCGAGTTCAAAAATACTAAAGTTGAATACTTTTGTGATGAACTTGGAATAAAGCAAAATGGAGTTGTAGAAAGGAAAAATCGTACATTAATTGAAATGGCTAGGACAATGCTTGATGAATATAATACTTCCGATAGTTTTTGGGCGGAAGCAATCAACACCGCTTGTCATGCCATAAATCGTCTCTATTTGCATCGTCTTTTGAAAAAGACTTCCTATGAACTCCTTGTTGGAAGAAAACCGAACATCTCTTATTTTCGTGTCTTTGGTTGCAAATGTTACATTTTGAAAAAAGGGTGTTCGTCTTTCAAAATTTGCAAGTCGGTGTGATGTTGGTTTCCTGCTTGGTTATTCAAATTATTGCATGTACTTTAAATATTTATTTAAATACTTTTGGGTTTAGTTATTAAGCCAAATTGTTATATCCGCCTTGTCTATTGATATGTCATAATCTTTTGTCACCCTAGATTGATTCATTATTTAGTTGGTATTATCATAGTACCAACGTGGGTTGGTTAGATACGATTAGTTTGCTTAGCCATGCAACGAGTCGTCATTTCATGTAAGTGCAAGTATAAATTTGATTAAGTGAATATGGAACTTTGTGATAAAACTGTGTGTTGTGTGCTATTACTTGTTGATGGCATGTGTTGCACTTAACCAACTGGGTGGTAAAGGATTTAGACTGCGACAAGTGGTGGATACTAAGTGACATGGTGGAGCTGTGTGCGTGAGAATAATAATCTATGTGGTATAGTTAGAAATTGGAAGTCTTGCCTTGGTGATGAGGATATGACCCCTATGGATACAACCATATTTGCTATGCTTACTGTTCCAAGTATAAGAGCTCATACGCTTCACTTAAATTATCAGGTGAGCTTGTTTTTAGGAGTGTCTTTATATTATATGAATTATATGATGCTACCTAATGATGAAATATATATATGTGCAGCGCCATGTCACTTTTGGTCCAAGACAAGCAAGCAGTTCGAGCTGGACCCGTTTTGGAATCCAGTTCGGCCTCCAGAATCAGCCTGACAACACCAACTTAAAATAGGCATAACTTTCACATACGGAGTCCGTTGGAGGTCCACAAGTACTTGATTGAAAGCTTATTTCGTCCTCTTTCCAACAGATCTGGTCTCACCTTCAAATTCCTTCTGGACTGATCGCAATCATAAAAAAAAGACGTCATATCACTTGTTTGGGCCAATCTGGGCCTTGTAATCATACTGAACTTGGCCCATCCGCCGGTGGACCACCTGGGGGTGCTATTACTGTTCACATGAACAGTAATCCATGAGGTTAGTCCTACCCCTTAGTTCTATTAGATGTGTGGCTCCTCATCCCCTATTTAAGGAGGTCGCACCCCCTCTAGTTTTCTGGGATTTTGTTTATGTTTGGTTTGCCTTCGTTGCAACTTGTATCTTTTGCGTGTGTCGACTAGACCACCCAATTAAGATCCTTATTCAGAATCCCAACTCAATTCAAATATTTCAATTCCTATTTGCAATTTCAGATTGCTTTATCTTGTTCTTGCGTGCTTCTTCGGTGTATGCAGGAATCGACCTTCGTGGTCAGGTCAATCGGGTATTCGTGCATAGTTGGTAACGACTTGTCGAGCAGTTCAGCGATTGCGTGGTTTCGGGCCTTGCGAGTTCGTAGCCAGGATCGTGAGAGTTGAGCGACTACTACCGAACTTATCGTTCTCATCGAAAGATCGAGCCAACAATCGGACCTTCGGGTTCATCAAGTGGTATCAGAGCTTCAGTTGATCGGTGAGAATTTTCAGTTTTCTAGTAGTAGATTCATTTTTCATACCTAGAGTCCAGAAAATTGCCCAAAAAATTATTGCATCTATCATCCCCGCGAACCCCTTTGAGCTATTGCAATTTTTCTTTTCGGTATTTTGCTTGTTGAATCATTGGTTGCATCGTCGTGTCTAGTTGCTGATCTTTAGCTCTAGTTATTGTCTAGTTGGTCATGGTATAGATTGCTTCTTGTGTTTTGCTTTGCGTTGCTTGATCGTTCGTTTAGGGTCTTAGTTTTTGCATCTAAAACAGAAAATTCGTGGGTTAGAACTCCTCTAATCCGCACCAAAACTAGAAAATCCTTCTCGTTGTTCATCTGAAAAAAGAGAGGGTTGCTGTAATCTTTTGGGAGAATTGATGTTATTTGCGACTTACGATAAACCTTAGGGCCGACCAAATATTAGAAGGAAAAAAGAGGCAGTCGCATAGAACAAAAGTCGCGGTAAAAAAAAAAGAAAGAGAAAAGAAAAGTGCATGAAAATTGGTGGAGACCTTCTACATATAACCAAAAGCTTCCACAAAAAATTTCAGCAAGTTTGGCCCACGGGTTTGAAAGATATTGCACTTTCAAATTTAAACCCGAGACGGATTCGAGTCCGAGTAGAATTCCGTATCCGAGACACCTTCATTAAAACGGGCATAACTTTTGCATACGGTGCCCGTTTTTGACGTTCTTGTGCTCGTTTTGAATATAATGATGAGGCGCATTTTTTCTACCTAAGCCACTAGTCTCCCTCCAGGTGCCCCAAAATCGGCCATCTTCGGTCCCGAATTCGCGTCGCAAGTTTTTCGGTTTATGTTTTTGCCGTTTCTTTCGATCTTCCTTTCGGAATTTGGAGTTCACCTCAACTGCAAAGTTGTAGATCTCGTCGAAACCTTTCAAACAAGCATATATAAGTCATATAAAACTTTGCTTTGTTTATCGTTTGAGACTAGCTGTTGTTTCTGCTCAATCTAGAGGGCTGTTCGCGTGCACCCATGTCGCTGTTTTTGTGCTCTACATCGCGCGGACAATCTTACGCCCTAAGAAAGAAGTTTGAGTAGTTGGCTAGCGTCTCTCCTAGCACTTGTTGTGAGGCTTTCCCTTGCTTGCATCAAGTCACATTGATCGTTGCGTGTGCGTACATACACTTCTCTTCATAGGGCTTTGATTAGCTAGCTTTGATTAGGCTAGGATCAGCAACATTGGCTAGTACTTTGAACAATATTTCAACTTGCATTAACTGTTTTGATTATTGCTGATCCTTGCTACCATATTGAAGCCTTCAAGCTCCACTTCCTACTAACTCAAGCAGTGTCGTTCCTCAATCGTTGGTGATCGCAAGTGAGAGTATCACGAACCAACCACCGTTGTACCACTTCATTCTTTGCATTGGTAAGAACTTGTAAGAACCGAGTATAAGCTTGAGTGTGAGTGACTTGGTTGAGCCTCCGAACCTAGTAGTTGATAGGGACATATACTTGTGATTTGTTTCCTTGTTTTCTACTAACTATGGCGATTCACGGAAAGATTGCAAGATATATCCACCTCTTCTTCGAATGTTGGGCGGAGTGCAAGATAGTGAACGAGGAAGATACACACTTGAGGCAATTTTTTTCACCACGGAGGTATATGATAGTGATAGTATGTCTCATAAAATTAACTTCACTGTACCCTCTTTTGCTGGGAATTATGATCCTGATGCTTATATCACATGGGAATTAGATGTACAACAATTATTTGTATGTCATGAATTTCCTGATCATCTAAAAGTTAGGGCTGTTACCTGTGAGTTTTATGATTTTGCATCTATTTGGTGGAGTGAATATTGTTGTACTAATCGGAACATACCTAGAACATGGAATGATTTGAAGAGAGCAATGAGACATAGATTTGTACCTTCATATTATTCTCGTGAATTGCTTAATAAATTGCAACGCTTAAGACAAGGTAGTAGTTCAGAGAGGATTATTATCAAGATTTGCAAACCGCTTTGTCTCGTTGTGGTTTAGAAGAAATCGAAGATGCAAAGATAACTAGATTTCTAGGAGGATTAAACCATCAAATTCGGAATAAACTTGTTTATAAACCTCCCACTTGTCACTCGTTTGTTTCGTCTTGCTTGCCAAGTTGAAAAGAAGTACAGGACGACAATCCAAGACCGTTTGTGCTCTTTCGTCTACTTCCACTACACCTTCACGTGTACATGAAACAAATAAGCGCACGGTACAAACCTCGGCATCAAGATCATCTTCGGTTGCTTCTCCCGCTGCTGCATCTACCATGATGGCCGCCCCTCTTCTTTGTGGCGTTACTGCATCTCGTTGTCTTGCACCCATGGCTCGCTCATTGTTAATTGAGTGGAGCAAGAAGAGGAAGGAAAAGCTTTTAACTACTCACCAATTTCAAAGATCAACATCATGTGAGGCGATCCTACAAGGTAATACCAAAGGTACCGATTTGAACACTCAACCTAAGAACAATAACCATGATTTCATGCCTAGTATCATTGAGCAAAGGAAAATCAGATTGTAGTAGAAACCATCGCATCACATGAGGTGGATGAATCTAGTCTTGAGAAGGTAGAAATTAATTTCCTAGCTACGAATCGATATTATTGAGAATTTGCATAAATCCTGTGATAATTTGATTGATTTGCCAACAGAGTTGAGTGCACCATTTGTGAAATAATTGAATTGCATCTTTGTTTTGAATGAGTCATGTGATGATTTAATCACATACAATGATCATGTGGAATTGGTTAGACATAAAGACGTTTTGACTAGAATATCTCTTATCGACTCTTTATGTTATATTATGTTGATCCACTGTGAAATTCTCACATGCTATGGAGAAAGTTTCAAATCGCATGTTCAAAATGCTTGTCTAGTGCCTACACCCACAGGTATAAGTTTAATTTGATTGGAGATTATGGTGTAGACAATCAATTTCTTGTTTATCGAATATGCATAACTTGTGATTACATGGATGAATTGAAGCTTGATGTTTTGAACAACAATTATTATGTGCAGAATCTTGTTCATTATGAGAGAAAATTAAAATTTAGTATTCATTCAATGCCCATGTGTTTATCTCTTGTTGCACCATCTAGTGTGGACAATCTGCATCAAGATGAAGTATGGAAGAATTTACACATCCTTTCACCCTTGCTAGATGAATTTGCTATTGCTCCATTGAAATCTAATAATATGGATGAACTTTGTTTGATTCCAAAAGTTGTAGATTTGCCCATATGTGCTACCACTGCAAGTTTACAACTTCAGAGAGTTGAATTGCATAAATACTTCACTTATATTTGCAAAACTAGTTGCAATAATTGCTATGTGAGAAATTTTGTTTTGCTCATTAACATATATGATTATTCTTGGGGTAATAATACAATGATATTTTATGATCACTGCTGTCGTCTAACATTAATTGTGCAACAACGAAGAACCGTTAAAACAGATGACATATACATATACCATGGATACACTTTGGCTTCTTTGTTACCCTATTTTCAGCTTATCAAAAGCCGAGGATGGCTTTGTTTTCAAGAAAGGGAGGATGATGAGGACATGATCCCTATGGATACAACCATATTTGCTATGCTTACTGTTCCAAGTATAAGAGCTCGTACGCTTCACTTAAATTATCAGGTGAGTTTTTTTTAGGAGTGTCTTTATATTATATGAATTATATGATGCTATCTAATGATGAAATATATATATGTGCAGCATCATGTCACTTTTGGTCCAAGACAAGCAAGCGATTCAGTGGACCCGTTTGGAATCCATTCGGCCTCGAGAATCGGTCTGACAACACCAACTTAAAACAGGCATAACTTTCACATACGGAGTCCGTTGGAGGTCCACGAGTACTTGATTGAAAGCTTATTTCGTCCTCTTTCCAATAGATCTGGCCTCACCTTCAAATTCCTTCTGGACTGATCGCAATCATCAAAAGAAGACGTTATATCACTTGTTTGGGCCAATCTGGGCCTTATAATCATACTGAACTTGGCCCATCTGCCGGTGGACCACCTGGGGGTGCTGTTACTGTTCACGTGAACAGTAATCCATGAGGTTAGTCCCACCCCCTTAGTTCTATTAGATGTGTGGCTCCTCATTCCTTATTTAAGGAGGTCGCACCCCCTCTAGTTTTTTGGGATTTTGTTTATGTTTGGTTTGCCTTCGTTGCAACTTGTATCTTTTGCGTTTGTCGACTAGACCACCCAATTAAGATCCTTATTCAGAATCCCAACTCAATTCAAATATTTCAATTCCTATTTACAATTTCAGATTGCTTTATCTTGTTCTTGCGTGCTTCTTCGATGTATGCAGAATCGAAGCCGTGGTCGTCAACCGGTATTCGTGCACGGTTGGTAACGACTTGTCGAGCGATTCAACGATTGTCCGTTTCGGCCTTGCGAGTTCGTAGCCAGGATCGTGAGAGTTGAGCGACTACTACCGAACTTATCGTTCTCATCGAAAGATCGGGCCAACAATCGGACCTTCGGGTTCATCACTTGGTCAATTAAGGACTTAATTTTATGCGCCATTGAACTAAGCCATTACTGTACGACCACATGCCTGATATGGGACGGGCCTAACCTAGTAAGTTATGGAATCTCGATATTGACTACTCGGGCGGATAGGTTAAGCTGTGTGCCAGGGTGGAGGTGTGTTTCTGTCTTTGTGGCGATTCATATTTATGAGTAGTTCGCCGTTTTCAGGTCCAACGGTGTGCGTCGGACTAACTTTCTGTGTGAGGGTTGGGGTCGGCAGTAAAACACGCTGTGAGTGTCAATGTTTGAGATGAAGTTTCAGAAAAGTTTTGTTATGACTTGTGCTAGCTACACTAGTTATATCTTGTGGGTAAAGTGTACAACCTCTGCTGAGTGTTAACCAATCTATTCAAATAGCCACATCCATGGTCATGGACATGCTCGGGGATTTCAAACGAGGGTTAGATTTTCACAAAACAATTGGGAAGGGACAGCTTTGTGAATTTATTCATAGAGCTGTGTGAAAGAATTTGTTTAGGCTTTGTGTTCTTTGTGAAAACAATATTTAAGTTATTATTGTTTATTTGTTTTAAGTTACATTTCAATCTATTATTTTTATTCAATGCAAATGTTGCATTTCTACAAAAAGAACCATAGAAATCATTCCTTTGAAATAAGCCTGCATATATACCTTGCATTCTGTGGTATGTCTTGCGAGTACGGTTGTGTACTCATACTTGCTAAATCAAATCAACAGAAGTGGAGGAGTCATCACCTGCATTCGAGGAGTACTACGAAGGTGCTGATCGTTAGGTCATTGATCCCAATCAGTTGCCTGTGGTGAATTGATGGGATTCCATTGGAATTTATTTTATTCCGCTGCTTATTTAATTATTGTCAGCCCTGCGAGGCTTAATAAATGTAAACTCGACCATAATATCAAAACCTTTATTTGTTATTCAAATTAATCGTTTATGCTATTATTCGACTTGTGTGGGTCGATATTCATCTATGTTGATACTGTGTGCACTAGCATGATACTAGACTAGTGCAGAATACACAGAGGGTCCAGAATTATATTTTTGGGTCCTGACATAGCATGATTTACGACCACTTAGTTAGATCGGCTGTCTTTAGAGTGTCCAAATTATTTTCTAAAGCAAAAAAAAAATAACTGCAAGATTAATGAATTGCTTAACTCCTCTTGTATCTCTCTTGACTCAACTATTGCTGAAATTTCTCCTCTCCCCACTGTTTTAAGTCGGTTCTTACCCTCTTGTCTGTCTTGACAAATGCCTCATCTCCAGAACTATGGTAAGGACAGGGGAGGACTTGCCGCAGAGCTTTGGAAGCTATTGCAAGTGCTTGGAGGATTCGATCGACCAATGTACCGTGGCACCAACTAGGTAGTAAATGGTCAAGAACGTGGAGTAATCTGCCGTTTGACTATCTACGCCAGGAAGAACACCAAGGCAAGCCAACCCCTCAACATCTCAGTCCGAAGGATCGTGTGGGCTAAGGGAGTCCAGGAGTCTTCGCGCCTTGCTATCTTAAGAATCTGCAACATCTATGCACGTGAGTTGTAGGATACTGTCTTTCGCTACCATCCCCATGCCTCCGTAGTGCGTCATCTAGCTCGGTACCCGTCTGCGGATAGAGAAGACAACGCTACAGTAGTGCACCTTGCCCAGTTCGCCCTGCCCAGGAGGAGTGCTTGGAGTCAGCTGCCACAGAGTTGGAGTGCGCCTACGAGACCCTGCAGATAGCAAAAGAAAGGATTGCAACGCTGGAAGACGCTCTCTTCGGTCAGCATGAGCACGAAGAAGACCCTAAAGAAGAAGACCCAGAGGAGGAGGATCCAGAAGAGCCCGCAGAGCTAGAGGAGCCAGTTGTGCCTGCACCAGGGACGCATGTTCCTGCTGCACTAGTTCTGGGGCATCAGGACCAGTTTGCGAAGATGCCAGTGCACTTCTAGGTCTTCAACAGGCGGGAGCACCGCCGTGGTTGTGGAGGATACCTCAGCGACTAAGTTCGCTAAGGTTTAGGTTTCGTCAGTTGAGGCTTAGCGTGTTGAGCCATGTCAGTTTAAGTTTAGTAGTGTCGCCCTTTACGCGGTAGTTTATGTGTTTAGGTTCGTTATTATTTATTGTGTGCGAATATGAGCTACAAAGGCCCTTAGGTATTTTTTGCAACCATGCTAAGACTCTAATTAATATAAGTATTTCAGTTGAGTTTGCTGAAGCAGTGTTTGTTGGGTTTAATCTACCCCCGCTTAGTTCTTAACTCATCTTTTGCTTGCTACCTTATCTAATCCATGAAGCTTTACCAGATGGTTCAGACTCGTCATACTGCCGCCAGTGGTTCAGATGGAAATGAGCAGACACCCACAGGAGCTGTTTCACCATAAGCACCCCTAATCGACTTGCAGAATTTCGGAGTTTTCATGGCAGCTCAGACGCGGAGGATGTATACGATGATGAACCAAATCCAGAATATGAACAACCAGAACAACAACAACAATAGTCACCACAATGCTGCACCAGCTACTCATGGTCACCATGGATCATCCAAGCTCGTAGAGTTAATGAGAACTCGCCCGCCTACTTTTTCAAGGAATGTTTCACCAGTGGAAGCCGATGATCGGCTCCGCGTCATTAAAAGGAAGCTGCTGATCACCCAATGCAGTGATCATGAGAAGGTTCTCTACGCCACCCATCAGATGGAGGGTATTACTGCCGAGTGGTGGGAAAACTTCTGTGCCGCACATGAGACGCCACAGAATATCACTTGAGAAGAGTTTTCTACAGCTTTTCGCTAGTACCATGTGCCAGAAGGAATAATTGATCTAAAGAATGATGAATTTTGTGCTCTCAAGCAAGGAGGCATGTCAGTGACTGATTACCTCAACAAGTTTTCTAAGCTTGCCCGCTATGCAGTGGAAGATGTCGCCACTGATAAGGCTCGCCAAAGTCACTTTCTGAAAGGACTGAACTCTGGACTACAAGTCATTCAGATTGCGCATACCTTTCCAGACTTTCAGGAGCTAGTCAACAAAGCTTTAGTTCTTAAGGATAAGCGGAAGGAATTAGAAGACCATCGCAAGCGCAAAATGGCTCAGCAAGGAAGCCACTAGGCCCAGCAAAGAGCGAGGACCGCCCCTCAGCAGTTCACTCATTTTCTACCACAAAATTCTTTCAGGACGCCTGCGCCTACTTCAACACCTCGTCCAGCTACTTAGAGTTTTCGCAACCCTGCGCCTATCGCAGCCGAGAAGAGCCCAAAACGAGCTTATGTGAAGTGGACCAACACTGAGGGGCAACATTGTCCCTCTGGTGAAGAGGGCACCATTCCAATATTCCAAGCATACTATGAATGTTGCTCCGATTGCCCGTTCATCCTTTCCTAATGCTTGTACTCTAGCATTTTGGGGTGGAATTTGTGAACTTTGTTCTCAATTTCATCACAATGCTAAGTGTGTTCGTCTACCTGTGTAAAGCCTATTTGGGAATTCTTTCAGATTTAGAGCTCTTCCAGTACTACTACGGGATGAGCAAGCACAGCGGAATCGTAGGTAGCTACAATCTGAAGCTCCCTGATGGGAAGTCGAGGGAGTATATTCAGATGTTCACCCAGTCTTCATGGCCGGGATGGAAGAAGAGGTGGTTTTATTGGGGCAGTGTCCAAGGAAGACAAACTTCTTCACAGGAAAGCCTGTAGAAAAGAGTGCTTCCTGTGACTCGACTCCAAGCAACATCGACCCCCTACATTCAAGTCATCAAAGACTTGAAGGAAGAGGGGCTCACAGGACGACACGTGGTGAGAGACTTCATCACGCGCCGCATTAGTCCTCTAAAGAATCAAGTACACCCCATGTGGATATACTCGGGGACTACCGACCCAACTAGGGATTTTGAAGGAGGTAAAGAAACAATCAACTTAACTCTTTTAGTTAATTTTGAGTATGATTGTTGATTATATCCTTGTAATTGTAGATCTCTCACAAAAAAAGATTAACGCTCGAGTCAAATTTGTTTGTGAAAAAGCTCCAACAACCACGTCAGGGGTTCCTCGAATCCTGGTGGTCATGTCCGTAGAAGAGAGGAAAGAACACATAAAGGTAATCAAAAGTTGATTTCATCTTTCGGGTTCTATAGTCGTAGAATTCGACCATTGAGTAATTTTCATTTTCTGACTTTTGCAGAAAGTAAGCATTACAGACCGTCAAGACAACCAAGAAGTCAAATTGAGGACTGTTGAAGAAGGGTCAGAGGAAGACAGAGTTCCTCTGGCCAAAAGGTGTCGCCTTGTGAAGGCCACCGATAAGAAGGGTGAGGGCTCAAGCTCCGTCCCTCGTCCGACCAGTCCCTTTAGTGAATTCTTTGTAGATGTGATCGCTATAGAGAAAAGAGGAGTGGTCGAAGTGCTTAAGCATAAAGCTTCTAAGACCAATGTACCATTCTACTATGACAACAAGATATTTTTAGTTTCTGCTTTTCATAGCTTTGTCAAGTAATTAGAAAAGAGGAATTAGAAAAGCTTTGTCTTTTGTGAAGGATACCTCTACAACAGCAGAGCCCATGGTCAAGGTGAGTGCTATCCCTCAGGTGGTCGAAACAAGTTTCGACCATCAAGAGAGGCAGGAAGCTTTGGGAGCGGTAGCTCTCGATCAAGATCTACGACCAGACGTGGTCGTAGAGATCCCAAATCCTCAACAAGACATTCGACTAGATGTGGTCGAAGAGAAGAAGAAAAATAAATCCTTCTTGGGGAAGGTTTCTTCTGGATTCAAGATTGTTTCCAGAAAGCCAAGGTATATAAAACTAAAAGCGTAAAAATAGTATTTACCTTTTATTTTTACAACCTGACATGTTTTCTTTTCCCCTTGCGGTTTTAGTCCGGCTTCTCCAGCCCCCAGGGATGCTTCTATTGGGAGGCCCACAGTTATTTCACCTGCAGTCGAAGAGACAACTGCGGAGGTGGTCGAAGAATTGACCCCTGTCCTTATGGAAGCGATGGAGGAGGTCGTTGTTGCTGAAGTAGCCACAATCACTAAAGTGGTCGTCAAAGAAGAGGCGAATACGGTGATTGAACCTGGTCCCGTGACCACCAGAAACATCTGATCAAAATGGAGGAGGAACCTTCGATCACTGTACTGGAATGGAGGTCATAGAGGATGTCCCTCCTGGTTCTCAAGGAGGACTCGTTTCTGCTGCCGACAACGAAGAAGAAGAAGAAGACGAAGACTTCTTCAACCTCTTCCCTCAGTTCTTCGGTCCAAAAACTATCGGATCTTCGTCATTCAGGTTTCATGACCGAGTCCCACACCCTAAGGACATTACGAACATGGGATATATCTTTGATGACGAGCGTCTTCAAAGAGTATAGTGGGACGAAGTCAATGGACTTGATGAACTACAAGATCCTAAGTTTGTGTACGCCAACTTTCGTCAGGTAGCTATCAGCGTAAGTACTCGATACCAAACATTTTCATATTTGGATTTTTTTCCTTTTTCTTACTACCTCTTCCTTTGTTCAGAGAGCTATCGAACAAGTTGCAACTGTTGGTGAATACCACGGGCAACTAGTTTTGCTGAAGAAGCAACAATCTGAACTTTGCCAACTGGCAGTGAAATCGTAAGTCATTGTTATGAGAAGTCATATTTTATTACGACTACTCGTTCAATACTCATGTCTATTTTAACCGTTGTAGGTCTCAAAGTGACGAAAGAAACTTAATCTCTGCACTCGACCATGTAAGAGCCGAGCTACAAAGGTTAAAGGATGAAAAAGAATACATGTTGAAGAAACTTCAGGAGGCAAATTTTGCAGCTTGTAAGTTGCAGAATGAAATAAACAATAAGTTTTGTACTTAAGACTGTTCATCTTAATAACTTTCTTTTCTTTCTCTAACTCTTTTTCTTTTTTAAAAAAGATGTCGATATAGGCAAGCTCAAAACCGAGGTCAATTTAAAGACCTTGGTGATTAACGAGCTCACCCGTGTCAACAAAGAAAAAGGGAAGAGCATAAAGGCTTGGGAGGAGCAGTGCACAAAGGATGCTGCCTCCCATGATGGTGAGATCAAGAAGCTTGATTCTCGATTAGTAGGTAAGAATTTCGTTACCTACGACCAGTTTTATTTACTAGTCTAAGGAGTATTTTTCTGACTGGTCGTACTCTATTTTCAGAGTAAGCAGTCAAAATAAAAAGACTCCAAGAAGATTCGACTCGTAGTCAAGAGGAAATGAAGGCTACGAAGATCAGCCTTGAAGATAACATTTCACACCTAAACAATGTGCTCGGTGGACTTGGTGCTAAGGAGGTTAATCCTCTTGAAGACACCATGATCGCCCATACGAGTACAATTGGACAGCAAGTCAGAACTCTGCAGGAGTTGATAACAACTATGAAGACTAATCAAGCCGACTCGATAAGAGAGGCGGTCGAAAGTACAGTGAGTTATGCCTTGGCAAAACTTAAGGCACATAATCGTAATCTTAGCCTTCAACCAGTCGAAGTCGGCTCCGACTGCCCAAAAGTAGTGGCAGCACAACTGATTGAAGAAGTGTAGCCAATCGGCAGGAAGGCCACAGAGGCCATGTTAAAATTGCTTTGTTAGCTCTTGAATCTAGGATTGAACATCATTTGAGTTTTCTGTCCCTTTGTGAATCTAAAATTGCTCTTGTGCAAAATAAAAAATTTAAGGTTCTCATGTCATTAAATTGTGCTAAACTATTCTCACGAGACTACATGTCAAAGACATGAACTTGGAGATAGTTTGATGATCCAGACGATCTCATAGAGACTACTTGTCAAATTTTGACATAAACTTCAAGATCTGTCGCCCTGATTGAAGCTTAGGAAGAGTTTGGGGATAGCTCCTAATCGAGGTTCTTTTTTACTAAGATAGACCTTTAATTAACGTCAACATTCATTGCAAATGAAAACCGTTGTAAAAAAAATAGGTGATTAAGATACCTTGAGCAAAATGATTCATTTTAGGACTTTTTATCTCTACAATGGTACTTGTTAGCTTCTTGATCTCACATTGACATTCTGACATAGCCATTATCATTTTAAGATCCCTTTTTGTGAACTTGCTAATTTTGAAGCTTTACTTATCTTGTGAAAAATTCATCGTTTTTTTAGCTTTCTAGCTTAGCTTTGATATATATGTATTAACATGATTTTGATAGCACCTTAATGCTTGATGTGTTTTGAGTAATAATAGAAATGACAGCTTGTTCTTTTGGGTAATCTTCAAAGCTTCTTGTACTAAAATAATTAATAAATATAAAAATGAAGCCACTCCATTGCATTTCATGCATGCTCTTTCTTATGATTCTTCCTTATATTTGCATTTGTCATTTCTAGATGAGAGGAATGCATGATTCCTTGATGACTCCATTGTCAAAGGGGAAGAAGATATAACAAAAATGTTAAAAGGGGGAGCTATTTGGAGGAAAAGGGAGAGAATGAAATTTTTTAAAAAATGATGATCATAGTGAGGGGGAGCATCAAATTTACATTCTTGTAATCTTATTGCAATTTCTGAACTTGAATTGTAATTCTTAGAACCTCACAATGATCAAAGGTCAAATTGAATAATTGTTCTTTCATATGGACCTTAAGTGAGATTTTTTACTCTTCTCTGAAAATTAAAACTTTCTTGCCTTATCTCACCTTCCTATGGTAATCTAAAGCCAACTTGGTCATTTCTATTGCGTTCTCTTGCTTTTGGATCAAGTTGTGCCTTTGCGCGAAAATATTGAGTATTTTAGTTTTTAAACCTCAAACTTATATTTTTGGAAAATTACCAATGTGTTCATCAAGGGAGACATTGCGGATATCATGGGGATATGCTCATGATCTTAGGATGATGATACAATTGGCAATGGTGTTGAGGGTTTATTGAAAAACATGTTTTCGGTATAATTCGGTTATCAGTCAGTGTGGCGATCGGGCCGATCGCCAGCGATGGCAATGATCGCCAGCATACGCATCGATGACCGCCTTTGTGGTGGTCTGACCGGTCACCTCTGGCAGTTAGACCAGCCAGGGCTTTGGCCAAGAGGCTGGCGGTCAGACCGACCATGGGCGGCAGTTTGATCGGCCAAAAAGGTGTCTTCCGAGTTTGAGCCGAGCCAAAAATAGAGGGTGTAGGCAAGAGAGATGATTCTTCTACACTTGGTCTCATAATTTTTTGAGCTTCGAGCCAAAAGTTCTATTCGTTTTAAATTTCCAAAGAGGGTTCGGATTTCAAGGGAGAAAATTTGGCTAAGTCCCCATGCTGGGTGGTCAGACCGGCCAGGGGGCGGTCAAACCGGCCATGGGTGGCGGTCTGACCGGTTTTGCCTTGTTCACTAGCCGGCTTGGTGGCGATGTTCGTAGGTTAGGTCGATTTCATGGATTTCAGTGCATATTTGTTGCATGATGCATGTTTTCACTAACGTGGGTCAAGTTGCAAAGAACTTATTCCCGAAATCGATTTCTTGGTCTATTGTTATGCAGAGGCTTGGAGGTCAACGACAGTCAACGGCGAGGATGATCGGGACTAGACTTAGAGAGCTGAGGTCTAGAACGATCAAGGATGCAGGATTAAGTCAGTAGACTCAAGTGTAGCGCAAAATGGACAAGGATGACTGAACGGGAAGTCCAGTGCAACGGGTTGAATCAAGCGGCGCGAGGTCGGTGCAAGTGTCATGGTGGTTTCCGTGAGATCCGGATGGGAGAGACTTGCCAACATGAAAATAGCCGTTGATCAACCTACACGTAGGGAAGCATATGATTGTTTCATAAAGATTGAACTCTGTCTTTGTAGAAGGATCGAAAAGGGGTATTTTGATAATTTCACCAAAATATCGCCTTGGTGATCTTTGGCTAAACCGCGGCGCAAGACGGCGCAAGGAGAGATGGTTTAGGTCAAATGAAGATAAAGATCACAAAGAAACGGATTTTGGAAGCCCGGTTCGTATTTCGCTTTGAGAAGCGGGCATGAGTGTAAATCTGTTTGTGTGTGGGCTTAATGGGTGCCCGTTATGATCTTCTATCTCATCCTAGCCTCCACTATAAAAGGGAATATCCAGATATGGAGTTCCTAAGTCCTTCTAAAAGAAAACCCCTAATTTGTGTTATGGGATTTTTAGAGTAGTTGAGGCTAGAGTTTGTGAGAGATGGATTGATTGTGTGCTCAAGTGTTAAGCTTTAGTCCTCTATGATGGAGTGGTTGTAAACCAACATCTATCTTAAATCAATCTAAGCAAGATTCCTCCAAGATTAGTCTCTTCTTATTCTTACTCTCACTTTGGTGACTTTTGGGTTTTTGATGATCATTTGGTTTTCCTTTGGTTTCTTGCGGTGATCTTGCTTGATGTGATATGTGAGAATGCATCTAGGATCATCTATATCATCTTTTATCCACGAGTAAGTTTTGGGATCAAAGCTTGATTTTCCTAGGTTCTTGTGCCCTCCTTCCCTCATCTATAAAATTTATGAAACCTTGGCTTTGATCTTCCCGATCATCGATTGGAATAGGTTTCGGACCTTCTTGATGATCTGTGGTTGAAATTTGAGGGAATTTGGATTATCGGATCAAAAGTTGAGCCGATTTGTGATTTTAATTTCGTGTTGATTTCACTGTTCATCGGATTGGAGGTTAGACCGCTCCTGGTGAGAGATCTGACCGCCCGACTCACCTTGATTTGAGTTTTCGGTGTTTTTGGTTGTTGTGCTTCGGGATTTCTATTGGATTCAATACAAAACTTCTGTTGTGTTTGTTCGTTGATATTCATAACTTTCATAGCTATTGAAGAGAAAATTGAATTGAATCTGATTAAAGTGAAAAAGAGGCAGTGCACCTATTCAACACACCTCGGTCGCCATTTTGAACCAACAAAAAGGAACATTTGAAATATCTTCTTTTTTTTTAAAAAAAAATAAAGCTTTTCTTTCAAGAGGAAAGTTTCCTAAAACGACATGTTCTTAGTTGCCACAAAGTCTCAATGACATTTTGGGTTCACAATTTCAATGAAATTTCACTAAAATTTTGTTCATTTCGTCCCTATCCGAAAGGAAATAGTTTTGTTCAAATTTTTTCATTTTGCTTGAATATTAAGAGTTAAAGAGAGTAAAAGCAGTGAATAACCCACAAAGATAAAGATAGCCCAGTATTATGACCTATCCCTCTGGTCTTGATGACCTGGGTTTGAATCTAGGCACGTAAGCCTTTTTTTAAAAAAAATATTTAAATTTTAAAATTCAAATTTTATCTTTTAATTTTTTGAAAATATTTAAATTTAGAATTCAAATTTGATCAAATCAATTGAACGAAATTCATCCAAAATTACTGAAATTTTGGTCATTTCGGCTATTTCGCTGCCAAACGAAAAAAAAATCGTACCGAAATATTTTCCCCTGATGACAGTATATCTTCTGTGTGCCAACTACGAGATCTCGCCACAAATGTTTATCAAAGTAGCCCATCCAAGAAGAAGCGTCTCACCTCGGACTGGAGCGGCGAGGCGTCGAGCAGGACGCGGAAGGCGGCAAGGAAGGCGGCGCTGGCGCGCGCGGGGACGCCGCTCCCGACGCTGCGGAGCGACGGGAAGAGCGCGGGATCGACCTCCGCGTCCCCGAACGGAGGGTGGCCGGCGTCGGGGGAGGACGGCGCCCAGTCCGCGGCTGACCAGGAGGGCGGGAAGGCGAAGGCGGCGCAGGGGTAGGGGTGGGACACGTGGTGCAACTGGAAGGAGGAGGCGGCAGAGCGCGGGGACCGGGGGGCGGAGGGGAAGGAGAGCGCGGCGCAGTGGGCGACGAGCAGGCGGTCGTCGTCGGACAGCAGCGCCGCCGCGCGCGGCGGGGAGTCCGTCGGCATCCTCCGTGGTGGGTCAGTCCGAAGCGTTGCTGTCCGCTTTAGCCTCAGAGGTCGCTGGATGGGTTGACTTGGCGCCAAGGTGTGGTCGTGTGGAGAAATGGAAGGATAGCTTGGAGCTTTGGCCTTCTTACGCCGCTGCTGGTACGACCGTACGACAATAGCGCTTGCAATGGCTGCCTGGTCGAGTGGCCGGCTGGCTTAATGGCCAGGTTTGTCTGGTGTTGCTTCAGAGAAACTTTTCAGTGAAAGAGACATCCGGAGTCTTTGGATGATTTTCACACAGTTGGCTGGATAATCGGGATGCTAATGATTATCATTTTGGTTTATTCAGTTTTACAGTTTTTATTTAGACGATTTGAAAATACAGGAACAAAAGAGCAATTAAGAAGATCTTTACTAAACAACCACTTGAAGTTGTTGAAAAACATTGTATCGTGTTTGTAGCGATGGCGCATTCATCTCCGAAGAGATGATCGGAAGAAACTAGAAGGAATGTTGGGTGTGTTGATGGATTGGCTGAGAAGCTTCGGATCGTCGAGTGGCTGAGAAGCTTTCAAGCAAACTGCAGTATGCCCAGCAAATGCACCAGTCACCCATTTCTCTAATGTTTCAAACCCACCCGATTGTCCTCGGATTTTTTTATAGAGCCAAAAGGTCACCAGATCGTATATAGTCCTTTTTAATATTAGCAACCCAAGGTTGTGAGCGTTTCTCAAACGTAACTCCCATATGCTTCTCTAAAAAGGCCAAGTTGGAATTTTTTACCCCAACCAGTGTCTGAAAACAAAGGTAGGACATCAATCAAAGATAACAAAGTTCCAAGCATCCCAGATGGCATGAGGAAAGCAGAGATTCCGTGCTGCTTCACCTGATCACAAACATGGAAATTGAATTGTTGAGATTAATTGATGGGGTGCTGAATGGTTAAAAACTTTCAGAAAGAAGACACACATATTCCAGTTCTGCTTCTTCTTCCCATGACTTAATCTCCAAAGTGTTCCTGAGCCGCAAAATATCCCATGTTATCATATATGGTGTTGCAAACACATAAAGATCCATGCATGTCCAGCTCTGAGCTGAAGCAGTCTGCATAACAACAGGAAAAACATGTGTTAAGACAAAACTCATGATAACTCAGATCACCTAAAACGGCCCATGCTCACAAGATTGTCTGGTGCAGATCAAGTCAACCCAGATATTCTGCTTCTAAAATGGCTACTGCAGTGCAGGATAGGATGGTGTGGATATGCACACCAAAAGTTCGGTATATATTATTATTTGCCCATCAGACATGTACTAGTTTACACTTCTGAGATCGTTGGAAACTTAGTGTGCATTTTGTCAACTGTAGTGTAAGACCCCAGCAAATTTCATATAATTCATATCACCTATATATAATTAGATCATTCAAATCTAAGAAATTTTTGTCCCAACAAGTAAACTATAACTAAAGTGAAACATCAAAGCTAAGGCCCTGTTTGGGACAACTTCCCAGCCAGTTTTTGCTTCGTGGAAGCCTGAAGCCGTCCCAAACAGCAGGCTTCCTCGTGGGGAGAAGCCTGCAGCCGCCTTCAACATGGAGAAGCTGAAAGCCTGCAGTTGACCTAGGGTAGCTTCCCGTGGCTTTTGCGAGTTGGACTTCCGTGTTTTCCACTAGAGTTAGAAGAAAATTACGCACCTCATACCAGGTATAAAAATCCCAACCCCCCCTCACCCCCATTCCCCGCCCGCACGCCTCACACACGGACAGAGCAGCGGCGCTAGGGTTAGCACCCCAAACCATGTTCGCCCCACGCTGCCTCCACTCGCCCACAGCAACCTCCGACGAGCCGTCCGCCTCAGGATCCGCCGCCTCCGCTGTCCTCAATCGCTCTCTGCCGCCTCCACTGTCCTCGGTCACTCTCGACCGCATCGGCCTAGGTCTCCACCGACACCGCCACCTCCGTCCTCCGCCCCGGACCGCCTCCCTTCGCCTCTGACTAACGCCACCACCGCCATCCTCCGCCCCGGACCACCTCCCTCCACCTCCAACCGTTGGTGCCGCCCTCCTCGTCACCGACTGTCCTCATCCCCTCGCCTCCATAACTACGCCACCTCCCCCCGCTGTGTTCGTGCTCCCCCTGTTCCGCGACGAGGTAATCCTCCATCACCTCCCCTCAATCCGAGATTTTTGTGCTTCGATTTGGCAAATGTATGCGGATGGACAGTGAGTGCTAGTACTATTTGTGATGTGTTCATCATCCAGACACAATATTGGGTTGAGTGATTTTTTATTGTGCTAGTATTATTTGTGATGTGTTCCTCCTTTCTCGAAAAAATGTGTGATGTGAGCATTTGTTACAAATTTGAGAAATTGATATGTTCATTTCCAGCGCAAAATACCAGCATGAGTTGAGATGACTGTTATGATGCCTAGCATTGTAGATTTATTGATTGTTTGTTGTTCAACATACTAGTTCCATTGGAATGTCATTGAGCGTACACCGGTTGGACTGAAAGAGGCGTTCCATTTTTATCACTCTTCCCTTTGGAATGTCATTGAGCGTACAAATTGTATTTGGAAGATGAAGTGGTGTATTCTTTTGAATTTGCTAAGTTACCATGAAAATAGGCAAAAGAAAATTGTCGTTGCAACAATGGTTTTGCATAATTTCATTCGAGACAGTGCTTTGCTTGATATAGATTTTGCTAATGTAGAGGGGAATGACGATTATGTTAATGGGGATATGTCGAACAACCTCAGTGCACATGATGTTGCGGCGGCTATGGATGATGTTGACATGGCCGACCTGCGTGACGCTATTACAACAGCTTTGGTAGCATGATGATAGTTCAAACTACATAGTAGTGTTTTTGGTTCATTTAATATGAACGGATAGGTGAAAGATCAAAATAAGGACCACATATATGTAACATTTTGTATTTAATACTTGCCAATTATGAATGTACTACGTTTAATGCTTATATTTACATTTGTATGTCACGTGCAAAACAAATTAAATCAAATCCACTCATAATGTCCTTCAAACTGAACAAGTCATCGTTTGTCTTAGGGGTATTTCAGACATTTCTCAGCTCAGATCAACTAACCAACCTAACTAAAAGCCAGATTACCAACCACTAAACTTCTTTAGCTCACCGTAGTCACTTATACAAATTTCAAATTAAAGTGTTTTTAAAAATTGCACGCATGCCAAACAGGCCCTAAGTAGCACATTCCACTAAAGCAAATTCCAGTTATGGTGACCAAATCAAGCAAGACTTTGCCAGAAAGGTCTCTGACACTCACCACAAAGAGAACTATCGCAGACATGGCTGCAACCCAGCAGCTTTACTTACCCACTAACAATCAAACACATCCACTCGGACATACAAACACCATAGCAAAAACCACACAGAAGCTTCATTATCCCATATCACTCCCAACTCTTTATATACAACCAAGCAGCAAGGATGCACTAAAGCAATTCTGCCTAATTTGCACCGAAGCTTCAGAGATCACCCATAGCCCCTAAATTCAATATTTCCCAGCACTATCTACTCCTATACAGAACCAAGTAGCAACTACACGTCCAAGCAATTACCTAAATTCACAAAATATGGCAAAAAAACTAACGCGGCACGATCTTAGGTCTGAGGGGAAGGCAGAACTAGGACCTTTAGCTCAGTTTAGTTACGATCCCCAGGGGTGAGCTCGAGTGCGACCTCGTTCTCGGTGAAGCAGGCGTCGCTCCAGGCGGCGGGGGAGGGCGCGCTAGCGTCCACGGTGGCGACGAAGGAGGGAAGGAGGTCGAAGGCGCTGTGGGGCGTGTTCATCATGGGCCATGCCACCTGTCGTGGCAGGATCGGGAGCACATCCCCGGGGATGAACGGTACCTTCAGCCCCAGCCTCACCACCCTGCCTCGTGGCTGCCCTGCGGCCAGCGCGAGGAGGACGAGAAGGAGGAGGCATGGAACGGGGCCGAGGTGCCCCCGCGCCACCGCAGCCATCACTGCCGGGGGGACGGGCGCGACGGCAGATTTGCAATTCTTTTTGTTTTAATAACCGCGCCGAGGAGGCTTGCGCGGTTTGGGAAGGTGTCGTGCAATCGTTGGTCGCGCCAAGGGTTTCCAAGGCGTTTGGGGAGTCTTTTTTCCGCATTTGGGCATGGTTGGTGCATGAATTAACAAAAATAGTTATTTTTCTAAATTAAGGTTACAAATAGCATTACGGATAAAGAAGGACGCAACACATACCTTGTTTGTATCTCTAGGTCAGACTTTACTTTATCGTGCCACTGGAGGCCGAACATGCCTCCATCATGCCCCTGAGACGCGGAGATACCCTCGTCTAGCCTCCAGAGGCACGGACAAGCCCTCGTCCACACACTAGGTACGCAAATTCTCTCTCCTCTAGAAAAGTATTGTTTGTTGGAATTTTTAAATATAGCAAATGAGCTCCCAAAATCATTATTTTTCTGTGGAGGCTCCTGACAAAGTTTAATTGCTTGTGTAATTTTTTCATAATTTTATATATTCTGAATTTTTCTTGAAAAATCATTTAAGGATACTATTGTAGGAATTTCTAAATATAGAAAGTGAGCTCCAAAAATTATAGAATTTTTTAAGGCTCCTTACATAATGTACTTACTTGTGTAATTTTTTCAGAATTTTATATGTTCTGAAATTGTCTCGAAAATTAGGGTTTTAGGTTTCAGAAATTAGGGTTTCATGATTTCATGTGAACAGTTATCAGGTATGTCGGATTTTAGAACTGATTTTACGTAAAGATTGTTTGATTTGGGGGGTCTCCACAATTGATCACGCAGACAGAAAGGATACGGGGATTTTTATACATGTTCGGGCCTTCTCTAGAGAGAATAATAACCCTACTCCTGTATGTATTGTATTGGGTATCCTGGTTACAATCAGTGGAAAGACTTGCGCTAATACGGCTACTGATTGCCTCTCTCAGGTCCTCTCCATTTCTCTCTGAAAGAAGTCTATTTATAGTACGCGGAGAGGTTGTCGTTCCAGGTCAGGAGGCGCCCCTTTATTCCGTAATAATGGGAGTAATCACCGGAGTAGTAACCTCCCCACGTTACCTGACGGTTATCAATCAGAGATAATGGTGAGTTATCTGTAGTTATTTCAGAGAATAACTACGTATCTTGACTACTCATATCTCACAGTTAATAGGGCCTACAGGCGAGTGGACCCAGTTATCTGTGGAAGAGTCGTGGCAGGACTGGTCGTAAAAGGTCTTACGACCAGGGGGTAGTCGTAGAAAAGCTTACGACTGGGTACTGGTCGTAGAAAGACTTACGACCAGAGGTAATCGTAGGAGGACTTACGATTACGTGGTAGTTGTAGAAGGACTTACAATTATAGGGGTGGTCGTAGAAGAACTTACGACCACCTGATTGACTTCTCCCTTACTACTGTAAGGGGTATACCCAATAGCTGTGTGACGTCATATTTACCCATAATACTCAATTACAGATAAATAATAAAATGAGGATTATTAGATCCTCGTCAAGGTATTTTAGAGTTTTGTGAATTAGGATCCATGTGCAACAAGGGCTACGTGTTTGTCAACATGACGATGGCAACAGTGGCATGTCGGCTCCATGCCTTCCTCCAAGGCCACCGTTGGGACGCTACGGGATCCAGAAAGGTGTGATGTCATGCACGCGCACATCGGGGTACGTATGCCACCGCCATCTTTGTAACTCCCCTGCAGCTCGGGGTCATAGATCTTTTAATTAGCGTTCGCTGCTTGGAAATCATAGGGGCTTGACGTCCTCGTGGAGCACTTCTCTGGGTTGTAGTTCCCCTGCGACACCAAGGAGTTCTTGCCAGTGCGCTTTGAGCCACCGCACGATGACGTCTAGCAGACGGAGGAGTACATGGTCGGCTATCTAGCCGGTTCCTGCTGATTAGATTAAACTTTTGTTGTCACATACCAGCCAAATGTCTATCTATCTTGCATTCTATATGTTCTTGCTATGGATGGATAGAACGGGAGATAGATTTAGGTTGGCCTGATTCCCAGTCATTTGTGTGTTTTTCTTGTTCAAGCATGCGTCGTTCAAGCTTGATTTGCCCTTTTTGTTGTATAATATATGCGGGGTTTTATTAGCTGAGTTGTTGAGTGAATGATCTAGTCTGAATCTTCGTTGTGCTTTGTACGTGTTGTGAACTTCGGTTTGTAATTCTTGTGCCGCATGGTATTAAGCCTACTTAAATTACTGATAAACTTTGTCTTGTGGTTGTGCCACTCAGTATTAAGCTTACTTTAATTATTATTTGCATTAAATTATTCGCATTATTCACAGTTGCCACATGATGGAGTCACATTGTATTGTACTTCCGTATCAGCATAGTCAATGGTTTTTTGTCATTAATTAGTCTCAAATTGGAATTTCAGTACAAGATTTGGGGATTCCCTTAGAATGATTAGGCCATGTTTAGTACCAACTGTTTTAAGCATTGGACTCTGTTTAGTACCGGTTGTTCTTTAAGCATAATAGAGCACTGAATTATGCTTGCAGATTGAAAAAATATCCATGTAGCAGTTTTTAGTGGAAGATTTTTTTAGATTCTATGCTAGAATGAAAGCCCTATAAAATTTCATCATATACAGGGTTTCTAATACAAGAGTCTTGCAAGTAGAGCTATTCACAAGAGTCTTACAAGAATTTTATAGAAAGGAGTCTTGCAAGAATTATATAGGAAAGGGTTTCTCGCATTTTTAATTTATGGATCTAAATAATCAAGTTCTTGGAAGATAATTGTACACATTCCAGGCTTCTCTGATATTTGCAATGCAAGACCACGATCTGTTAAGATCCATGTAGCTTTTAGACCCCTAAGGGTCTTTTTGAATGTAGAATTTTTAGAGGAATTTTGAAGGAATAGAGTCCTATATGATAGTTTCCTATATGGCCCAAAGGAACAAAGGAATAAACTTTCAATATTCCTATGGAATGATTCAATTGATAAATCACATAAAATTTTGGAGAAATTTTTATATGAGGTTATTGTCAGGACCAACTCGAGATGTACTAAGGAGATCTCCCAGGACCTCTTAGGGAGGTCCGACAGGACCACCCGGAGGACTGGCAGGTCCCCAAGGACACCCAAGGAGGAGGTCCTTTAGGACCTCCCAGGAGATCTCAAAGACCTCCCGGAGGTCTTGGGTCTATGCACTGAGTTAGTCCCAGGAAATCGAAGCTAACTCACACAAATCAACATAGGTGAAATTACAACCACACAGTCCAAAAATGGAGCAACAAGTAAAGTAAAACTCATATTAGACAAGGGCCTTATGGCTAAGGTTGTTTACAAAGATTGCCAACAAGGGCTTACAAAAACCGACAATAGAACTGCACAGCGGAACCACCAAAACGCGTGAGGCCATCCGGCAAGGCCATAGGCTGTCAAGTGGAGGACGTCTCCTAGAAGGTCGGGTCATCAAAGAACTACTCCTCGAAGAGGTCTGAGCCACCTTGAGCTGGGTTATCTTCGGCCACTGCTTAAACAGATGGCTTAAAGCCATGAGTACGTTGAATGTACTCAGCAAATCGCAGGGAACAAGTATGCAATTAATATTCAAGCATTGGCTTTGACAATGAAGAGCTGTAGGGTTAGTTGCAAAAAGCAATTTTGACAACAAATAGCATATATAGATTACAAGGCGCAAGTTTAAAACAAGAATAACAAAACACAAGTACATTTGTTTTAAAAGGATGTCGTGAACACCAACTCACTCCCAAGACCACTCGTGGGAGGTCTTGGCCGCACCCACGTCCAGGACCACCCCCACGACCACCCTCGAGCACCAACCCCAGAGCAACCAAGACCACCCTAAGGCCCCAAGACCTCCCTGAGCACCAACTCTGGAGCACCTTGGACCACCCTAGGGTGCGCAAGACCTCTTTTGAAAAGCTACCATTTACGCAAAATCACCAGGCAATGTCTATGACCAAGGACTTTGCTATTCGAATAGATTTTTACACTCTGCAGAGGTGTACAACTTTACCCACAATTCACGACCTCTCTAGCGGGGCGGGTTCCCGTCGAAACCCTTGCTCATTTCCAAAGATGAGCAGTCTAGAGAGCACGACAAAGCCTTTACAAAGCTTTGAACTGACTTAGAGCTGCCCGCTAAGGTTTCGCTTCTAACGGGCCTCACGCCCGCCAGATTCGTGCCCCCTCTTACGCGAGCAAATCACACGTTCCACCACAACAGAACCAAGTCAGCTCATTGCTAATTATTTGGCCCAAACCACCCCCATAAAATGGTCTTGTGGTTGCACGGTGATACCCGGATCAATGAAACACAAAGTGAAGTCCTTAATCCACCCAGGGAAGACAACCACATCCCACAGTGCTCAAAGCACCTCCCCTTTGCTGCACGATCACTTTCTCGAGTGAGAAAACAGTTTTGGGTTCAAGCCTGGCCAAAGACCACCTTGGTCTTGGCACCATAAGTTTTAACAAAAGCGGCATCACACCACAATTGGCATAACGGTGGCATCTCACCACGGTTGCTCAACAGTGGCATCTCACCACAGTTCCATAGTTCATTAGTCAAGATTATTAAAAAGAAAATAAGATTCTCAAGACCAGCGGTTCTAAAGCAAGGCTAGGCATACTACGAACCCATGTTGGCAAAATCAAAGAATGCCAACAAAACTACCCATTCTAAGGTGTCCAAGGGGAACATGACAACATGTCGAGTACAAAAAATCAAGGAGGCATACTGTCAAAGTGGATATAACTACTACCCAAACCATTTTTATAAAAGATAGCCATGCATGATAAAATAAAACAACATATCCTTTGAAAATGCTAGGTTCAACATGATCAAAGGTCTGCGACTTGCCTTCGCTGAGAAATGGTGAGGCTTCGGCAGGAGCTGCTGGATCCAAGAACTCCTCTTCGAACTCGGGACCTACACATTCGCAAAGAACCAAATAAACAATGCAAGCTTGAGCAAAAGAACTTAAAAGACTAAGAGAACTCAAGCAAATCAAACAAAAACCAGAAACACAAGAGGTCCTAGCGCGAGAGGGGAGGTCCAACCCAAAGGAGGGTGAAACTCCAAGCACAAGCACGGAGAGGGTTGGGCAGGAGCAAGGAAGTTGGAAATGAGGAGAAAGGTTGTGAAGGGAGGCACTCTCGGGCTACAAATAGTTAGAGATGGTGGAGAAAGCATTGAGGCTCAGGGCAACGTGTCAAGGGTAGGTGAGAACAGGACAAGGATAAGACAAAGCATGCCATCAAAAGGAGGAAACAAGGTACCTCAGATGTGACCACATTTAATGTGCCGCAACAACATTAAATTGTGAGGACCCCCGAGATCGGATCCGTATCAAGCTAAGCGATTACGTCGTAAACGCAACACTTAACGTGAGACGCACACGATTCCGAGTGACCCGGATATGTGTCACATGCTAGCTCCCAAGGATCAGTGGCTAACATGCACATATCCTAGTACACAACATTGCAATCACATCCATACACAATATACAAGAATAAAAGAATCAATTACAACATCATTTAAATAGCACCTTATAGTACAAGGTTGCAAAAGAGGGCCGATCGGCCAAATCTAATTAACACAAATAAATTACAGCGGAAGATAAACTTAAAATAAAAAGGGAATAACCGAGTTGGTATGCCCACAATCCCACAAGCAACCAACTGGAGTTAAAGCCGTTGCACCCGTCGTTCTCACCTGAATAAATAGACACTGTTAGAGTACAAAGTTGTACTCGCGAGACTTTCAAAAGAAATAAGGATGCATGTAAGTATCAAAGGAATGCTACTAAACTAGTCAATTTTTGGCATAAAGAAAGTTTTGCATAAGGATAAAAGATTCTAACTTGCCATTTGTAAAATATTTAGAAAACATTTTATGATAGTAAGAAATGATCAACAATGGTATAATCTCCAAGTATAATCAACACACGAACATCCCATTCGTGGCACAATTCATTCCACAACAAATTTAACGTGCGAACTACGCGTTCATGAAATCATTTCAGATTTGAACAAACTAACATAATGACATAACATTCCCAACCATAACCCAAACTTAAGTTCCCAAAAGACTAACTGTGCCTGCTTTCCCACAAGTGTTGTCCATATCCTAGGACGAGGCTATTCAAATAGATTTAGTTCTCTGCAGAGTTGTACAGCTTTACCCACACGATATGAATACCTTATACTGTCGCCATGCACTCTTCCGAAGGAGTGTGACTAAGATATCATAACGAGGCCGTTACAATGTCATGTCCTAACCATCAAACCACCTGAGGAAACAACACCATGGTCGAAAGTCGCTTATCGGTGCCATGGGTGTACTCGTTGTGTAAGTAAGTCCCTATCAAACAAGAGACCCTTAAGAGCAAGTAAGGCGACCCTTAACATGCCCCCACGAGATTGACAGAAGAACAATTAAATACATAACAATAACAATTGTCAATCTCATTGTGTTCTGACAGCTAACACACAACAAATTATTAAGCCAAGCCTTCGCCATTATCCCGGCGTGTGGTTGCACGAAAGACTTGGTTCATCACACCACAGACCGGTCCTTAAACACTCAGACGGGGCTACACAATTCCATAACAACAACAACAACAATATTTCATGATCAACCTACACCCGTCCAAGTTAAGAACATAAAACACAAGCCCACATGTCCACAAACCCCAGATGCAAAGATCTGGAAACAACCCTCAATCCAACATAATCCAATCCATAAAATCCTCAAATTTTATTAGGATTCAATTCAATTCACTGGCCGATGGACTAGCTCCATCAACCGCTCTCGGCTACGACTACTAGCATGGCTAAGCATCGTTCTACGAACTAGTAACAAACCCATATAACATATAACCTTAGTCGTTCAAGGTAAAAGGGTAATCAACATTCAAAGGAGGCTAATGCAACAATTAGGAATTTAACTACTTCTACCCATAAACATACATTTCAAAATAGCATGCAATTGCGATAATTAAACTCACACAAAATATTTAAAAACCACTGGGAGCAATATGATCAAGATGGGGGTGCTCGCACCTTTGCTTGCATCACATGTTCATTCTCAGGTTACACTTAATTTGATCTCACAAATATATCGTTATCGTCGAAAACCTAATGAAAGACAATAATGCAATAAATAGCAAATAAAACCAGAAATTCAACATGCTCAAAATGTATGAAATTTATACAGTAGGTAGATTATGATTTTATAAGAATTTATGTGAAAGAATTATTCCATTTGGATTTAATATGTGAAAGTTAAGGTGGTTTGAATTTCAGATTTTAATACGCCTTCATTCATGTAATTTAATTATGAGATGAAAATTTGTAGAGCAGTGGTGAGTACATGGATTACATGGATAAATAGGCAATATTATTACAAGTTCAAAACAATTGAGTTTGCTCCAATTGGAGTTTTCCTGATTTAGTTATTGATTTCTAAAGATATCAGCATTAATAGTGTAAAAATAATACCTTTTAGGATCATTTTCCCCAAACTATAGTTTCCGGGACAGAGGTAAGTTTGAAACCAATTTTTATATAAAGTTCATTAAATAATAAAATTATCAAAAGTGGTTTCACTCAATTTGGAGTTAAAATGAAACAGTTATGTATTTTTGAAGTTAAAAGCTCTTTCTTATTGTACAAATAATAGAGTTAATGGATTATTTTCCAAAAGTGTATCCTCTGATACAGAGACATGTCTGAAACCTATTTTAAAATAAAACTAAATTAAAACTAAAATTATCAAACTGGTTTCATTCATTTTGGAGTTGATTTGAATTAGATATGTATTTTAGAAGTTAAAAGTATTTTTCAGTGTACAATTAAATGTATTCCAATTATTTTTTTTAAGTACTAAATACTTTTTCTACCGAATGCTGCGCCAGCCGCAGACACTTACAGGTGGGACCCCAGGTCAAGGGTTGACTCGGTCAACATTGACTCATCCTGGCCGAACTAATCTGAAAGCGTATTTCAAAGAAAACGCCTTCTAAACCTGAAAACGTAAATCTGTTCAAAGTATACTAATAATACGTTTTTCCTTAGCAAAAACGTACTAACAAACTACACATCCACTTAACTGGCTAAACAGGGCCACATGTAATAGAGATATTAGCCGACTAAAACCACCATTAGTCAAACTAAACAACAATTAGATAAAACTAATCGCTCTATTGTTTTCGGTCGAACTCTTCCGACAACAGGACGGCGAAAACCGCGGCATTGCCGCGCTCGTCGGCGGGGAGGGGAGGCCGGAGGGTGCGTGGGCTGAGGCAAAATGGAAAGAGAATAGGGAGGGCTACCTTCTGGTGAGGTCATTGCCGACGGAGAGGTACGGTGGCGTGCCGACGACGGAGTTGAGCGGAGGAGGCAGCTCAGGTGTGGTTGTCGTGGGCGCGCGAAATCGATTCAACACAAGGGGGCGCCTGGATCCGAGCTCCTAGGGTGCTGCGACGTCTCTGGCTCAGCGCGGGGACTAACAGTCGTCTTCTTCGGCATCGACGGGGTCCAGATACGGCGGCGGCGCACCATGCACGGCGACAACACGCGGTAAGGCAAAGAGCTTGAAAATAAGAGGTGCAAAATGCTCACGGGGACTTTGCGATGCTCACCGTGCTCTTGAAGGCGACGGGGAGTGACCGTGGTGGTCCGGCGATGTGAGCCGGCGGTGGCGAGGTGGAGGTCACCGTGGCGAGGACGCTCTGGGAAAAAGAAAAGAAATGAGAGGTGGGAACAGAACCAGGGCATCCACGAGACGGTTCCGGAGGGTAGAATCAAAGGGGGACTCACCGTGCCGGCATCGGGGAAGAAGAGGGGTTCCCACGGCCAACAAGGGGAAACTTCAAAATCCACGGCTCCTGTAGAGCATTACCAAAATTGGTTGAGGGGAACTCGTGGTCATGCTTAGGCACATAATATGACGCGCAAATTTGAGAAGAAAACTCACTGGAGTTGATGATAGCCAAAAGGATGGCCTTCGGGGCGTGCTCTGAGACAGCGAGAGCACGACGGCGTTCCGAGAGCTACAAACCAAAGCACGAGCTGAGGTTAGGCAAAAAGGACACGGCGAAGAATGAAGAAGAGAAATGATGCCAATTAGAGGAGCTTACCCGAGAAGAAAAGCAAGAAAAGCTTCTTCTCCCTCTGCCACCGAGAGGGAGAATGGCCGAAAAGGGAGTGGTGCGAAGGATATTATGCTTGGGGGATGACGGAGGTGAGCACAGCGTTGAGTGGAGACACTCGGGGATAGGTCGCAGAGGGCGGTGGAGTCACGGGGGTGACGGAGGTGCGGTAGCACACCTCGGACGCGTGGAGGGGAGCTCCTGCGCGCGCCCCTGCCCGAGGTTGAAGACGAGACTGACCGCGTGGGCCCAGTTGGCAGCGACTGTGAAGGAATGGGTACAGTGCGAGTTGGTCCAGTCTAGCCGAGGGGCGCGGTGCAGGCTCGGTCGGTGGCTGGTTCGGGTCCGGTCGGTTGGGTTAGGGCTGAGTCCATCAAGTTGACTGAGAATTAAATTTATTCTCCCACTTTGACCAAGCCACTAAAATTAGAAATAAAAATCCTAAAAATCTGAAATAATTCAGAGAGGGTCCTGGGACATCCTAGTATTCACAAAAATTATTAAACCTTACTTTTCATGATATATTTTGTATAGTTTTAATTCAACCTAAAGTAGGCCTTTGTATTGTGTTTGAATTTTCTAGGGGTTGACTTGAGTCCCAAAAATTTGGGAAAAATTATATTAAATTATGATAATTAATATAGTATTTGAATAAATTATTTCCAGATGATGATCAAATGTTTTGGTCTCTGTTTTTATTTGGAGTTTAGATTTGAAGTGTATGTTTGAGCTCAAATTTAGACTTTCCAAGTACAATAAAAGATGCAAATGTTTCCAAAATGTCATGCATTACTGATAATATGCATACTAATCCCCATTAATTAATTTGGGGATGTTACATAAATGTTCAGAGACTTTTTGCTGCAAGCGTGCAGAAAGGGAAAAAGGGACAGCTGGCTCAAACAAAGAGGTTGGTCAAAGCAACAGGAGACAGTCGTGACCAAAGGAGAGGTCCAACGATGGAGTGGTCCTAGGAGGAGGTCCTGAGAAGGCAAAGGAGGTCCTGTTCCACCAAGGTGGTCTTTGCAAAAAGACCAGAGGTCATGACCACATAGGGTGGTCGTGACACAAGAAGGTGGTCTTTGCAAAAAGACCACAAGGGGGTCCTAAGGACAAGGAGGTCCTGAGAAAAGGGGGAGGTCTAAAAGATAAAGGAAAAGGCGCAATGAACCAGAGCCACACGATCGTGATCGGGTGGTTCAAGGGGAAAAAGGGAGTGTTCGGAGCGTGCACATGGTCTGGATTTAAGGGGGGTCCAGGCAAAGAGGAGTTTCAACGGATAAGATTCAAAAGTAAATAGAATCTAACGAAGGAGGTCCAAGGGGATCCTAACAGTCAGGATCTAACAAGGGGAGGTCCTGACGGTCAAGATCTAACAAGAGGAGGTCCTGGGAGAAGTGGAAGGAGAGGAGGTCAAGCGAGAGAGAGGTCCAGGAAGGGGAAACTCAATTCCAAAATCGAATTTCAGGAATCAAAGGAGTTTGAAACACAAACCCGAGCTTAGAACAACTCGAGGGTGGTTGCGGTCTAAAAGGAGGTCGTAACCTAGGGGAGGTCCTAGCAAGGAAGAGGTCCAAACACAAAGGAGGTCTAAACCATAGAGATAACACAGAAGAGGTCTAGACCACAGAAAGGAGGTCTGAACCTTAAGAGAGGTCCTAATCGAGGGGAGATCAGGACCAAGAGGAGGTCTAGGAAAGGAAAAACTAAGCTAAGGAGCACACAAGGCAAACAAAGAAAGAGGACCAAAAGCCAAGGAACACCAGAAAACCCCAGTAACGAGCAAGGAGCTAATTGACATTAATTGAAGTTAGGTTAGTTCAAGTTAAACCTCCCATACTTCCAAAGTTCCAAGTTAAGCTTGAGCAAACCAATAAACCGAATGGTACCTTTTTTGTTTTGAAATCTAACAAGAACTCTAAGACAAACGAGACGTTACAGTTATACTGAAAAATCATGTCTTTCATACCCCCCCCTCTTTTAAGTTCCTGCAAATTTCAGGTGGAGCATCCAAAGATCTTTCAAAACCAATTTCTCTGTTTTGCATTCCTATAGGATTGCACTATCATTCCTATGCAATTCCTATGTGTTTTTCATTTTCTATGTTCCCAAAGAGGCCTGATTGGACGGATACACGAGTTTTTAGAGGATTTGATATGCATTCTACTAATTTCACGTGAGATTTCAACAGTCAAAACACCCTCAAATTGGAATAAGTATGACTTGCCCCCTTTTGTTTTACTTCAACCAATGTTTTCTTGTGTTTATTTTGTTCGTTTATGTTGTTGCAAATATCAAAATAGAAAAACAACAACACCACCAAATTTCAATTTTAACGAGCTAATGGTTGGTGCTAAAGGCAAAGGCCCTTTCGCTTTGCTATGTCGTTCTCTGTCCCTGTATCTAACATGTGGGCGAACTTTGTTGTATCATTCTCTATCTCTGTAGCTGACACGTGGGCCGATGAGCTTTTACGGTTTCATGATTTTCACATTTTATATATTCTAAAATTATCTCGAAAATTAGGGGTTTAGGTTTCTAAAATTAGGGTTTCATGATTTCCACATTTATTCAAATGAAATTAGGGTTTGTATGCAAATGAAATAATCGATTTGAGGAAACTTTCAAAAACATGCTCAAAATACTTTTCACATTTATTCTCAGTACAAATGTCCTGGGTTTACATTTTTTTTGAAATTTTCTAACCCCTAGGGGTCAGATTTGCCTCGTCCTAAACCCTAGGGCCCTAGGGGTGCGGTAGCCCCCACCCTTTTTATAAAAAAAAAACTAAAATCTTGCTTTCGGCGTCCCCGGATTCTCGTTAAAATCTGAAAAATATTGTTTGATATAATTTCATCACATGTGATAATACCCCTTCACTCAACAACAAAATTTTGATCTAATTAACAGGAGCGAGCTAGGCATCTGACAATGTGAAGAAAAAAATGTGGAATGAAATTTTTGGTACATGTGATAATATTTACTTCATATTTTTTTTACCTCCATAAAGATGATAAAAACTGTCATATATATAGAATGCAATCGTTATTGTACTGCATGCATAGTCATATAAATGCAATGCAATCGTCATTGTACTGCATGCATAGTCATATATATGTAATGCAATTACCATTGTATTGCATGCATACTACAACTCTTTTCTTTAATCACTTGATGATGTTTAATTTTCAAAGCGTACCTGAGCTACTCTAAAGTGCAAAGTAGATAGGCATACCGTCGTCGTCATCATGTTGACAAACACGTAGCCTTTGTTGTACTTGGACCCTAATTCACAAAACCCTAAAACACCTAATAATCGTTCACATAAAATCATGAAACCAAAATTTTCAAAACCTAAAACCCTACTTTCCCTAAAGCCTGTTGGAAATCTACCCGTTGACGCACACTTTCACGGGTGAGGGAGACAAACTCACGAAGAGAAAGAACACACAAAAGATTTTGCGTAGCACTGCAACCGCCTAACACTACTTTTATGTCTTTCTATTCTTTTCTCTTTTTCTGTTTGGCTCAACTGAAGATAACAAAAAGTGTAGGCTAAATAGCTAACAGCATACAACACTAAGTATTACCACTAACACCACTTAACTCACGCACTAAGTACTACTAACGCACGCACTCACACACTAGTAACGCACACGCTATCAGCACACACTAACTCTCTAACACACGCACACACTAACTAACCCACTAACTCTTGATTATTTCTAACAAAACCCTTATTTTTTAAATCTAAAACCCTAATTTTTAGATAATTTCATAATATATAAAATTCTGAAAAATTACACAAGTAATTACACTGTGTAACAATGCACCATCGGTCGCGCCCCCGCTTTCTGGGTTGCCGCGCACGGGGGCGTGGCATGTGGCCTGCTACGATGTTTTTGCGCAATAGATGTGCTATTTCGTTCATGGGTTAAATATACTATTTCATCCCAAAAAGAAGCCAAATAAGTCAAAAACTCGAATCATTCCATCCGATCTGGTGAGTGAAACTAGAAGTTTTGGCTCATATAGTTTCTTTTTCAAACGAAATAGTAAAACTAGCCTTCTGTGAACGAAATAAAAAAATGACACTTTACCGTGCAATTTTGCCACGGAAATCATATGTCGTTCACCCAAACCACGGTAGACCACCTATCACGTACTCGGACCACAGCAGGACAGCATGTCAGCGCGATAGGTAGACTACACGTGTTCCTACCACGGTGTGAGTGCGCGGCACCTGACTCTTGTGGCAAAATCAGGTGGTAGAAGTGCTATTTTTTATTCGTTACAAATAAAAAACGACATTTCAGCCAACCACACGTGACACCGGTGCCAGATTACGCGCGCGCACTGCGCACACACAATTCTGCTTGCATCTTTGTTTAATAATTTCTGACAAGAAGGTGTCCATCTCGGCGCAGGGCGCTAATACATCGGGAAAGCGAAAAGGTTTCGAATCCACCTCCTCCTGCTGAGCCCTGGCCACAAATCTAAATCTAAACCAGAAAAAAAGGAATAAAAGAAAGGAATGGGCGGTGGGCGGTGGAGTATTCTACTCGGATGTAACACCCCAACTCAGAACGAGCCTGGAATGCTACCAAAACTAATTACAACTAGAACAAGTTTACAAATTTTTCGACAGAATCTCCTTTGTATAATCAATAATAATAAGTTTCTAACAAGTAAACATAGCATTTATCAATAATTTCATAATCCAACTCATCCAGGCATAAAAGACATTCATCTGAATGTAATCAAATAACATCATTCTCACAACCGTAACTATTCCATCAATCAGAATCATAAAACCACCATGAGTGTCTCTCAGCAATCTATTTATTCTTGTGTGAAACTAAAGTAACAAATGTATTAATGATGTGAGGTAGTGTGTGCTTTCCAATCATCTACTCCAGCCCATGCATGACGTCTTTACTGTAGTACCTATATCAAAACAAAGCAAGGGTGAGCCATAGGACTCAGCAAGTATCAACAAGGTTACATGATCATAAGGACAACATAGTATAAACATCTTTGGCCAACATCATTCATGGCATTACAAAATATCAAAGAAAATGCAATGATAATGCTATGCACTATTTGTTCTTTATCTCTTTACGCATTTTACCGGTAATGCGGGGTATTCATCCGTCAATGGATACCCATGCCTGTGCCCTCTGGCACAGGGACCAAGAGCCTATACATCAACTTGTATAGGGACCTTTGCCCGTCATCAAAATGTCGGGGACCTCTGTACGTATTGCCCACATTCATAAATGTGGGGACCTCAAGCCTGTCATTGCCTGACAGGGACCTCAACTCAATCACTTGGTCACCACCTGACCAAGTTTCAGTATGCTCAAAATATGCATGAATATAACATCTATTCCTTCTCATTCAACGATTTTCAATATAAACTTTAATCATGTAAACGGTAGCATTATCAAATAACCACAGTCATAATATGCAATCATCATCATCTCTAGGGACATCTCAACGTTACTTCCACATGACAACAATAACAATTCACAACTCAATCATGACATACAACAGAAATTTCATTTAACCCGAATACTTGCCTCAACCGTACGAAAACGGCGGACGCGTAGTGGGTGCTGCCTTTGGGATCTCGCTGCCACCTGGACAAGAATATAACCCCAAACTAAGACTAGCATAATGGACCAAAATCATACATAACATCACAATTGAAAATCGCTAACTTTTTAACATTTCTAACTTTTCTAATTTTCTTGCGATCGCCCACTGCAGACAACAGAATTCAAAAATTCATAACTTTCTGCTCGGGAGTCCAAATAGGATGATCTTGGACTTTCTGGAAAGATAATTGAATTGCCTAAATAAACCTAGTTGGGGTGACCCTCTGATTCGGCCATCTTCTAGCCCTACCAATCCATTTAATCAGAGCAAACATTTCCCGTCGGGTTTCTGGACAGCGACATAGAAACTATCATAACTTTCTCTACGTTCGTCCAAATTTAGTGATCTTTAGTTTTCCTGAAAGCTAAGAGGATTAGCCTCATTTTTCGTTATGGTGAGACCCTCTGAAACTCCTCTAACCATGTGTTTAGGTCAGGTTAATTAGCCTCTGTCCAATCTGTCACCCACCAGAAACCTACTAACACTAGAAAAATCATAACTTTGGCTACCGAAGTCCAAACGACTTGATTCTTGTCGGCAATGAAAGGTAACTACGATATCTACAACTTTCTAGGAGACACCCAGACCCAAATCTGCCCATAACCTAATAAAAAACAACGATCTTCACTGCTGCAGAATACCGACGAACTGGCACCCGAAAATGAAACAACTAGAAAAGACCTAAAACAAAGAACCACGGGTTACCCTTGCCGAACGACGAGAGCACGCAGCGGGATGACGACCACCACGCTCCGCTGCGAATCCTTCTTCTCCCTCTTCTTTCTTCTTTCTTTCTCTTCCCTTCTCTTCTCCTTTTCTTCCCTTTTCTCCTCCTTCTTGGCCGGCCACCCAAGGGGATCTTCTTCCTCCTTCTTGGACAGCAACAATGGGGAAAGGAGGGTGCAAGGAGGGTGGAAGGGGAGGTGGAGAGGTGGGGAGAGGGAGAGAGGCGCGCAAGGGATGGAGGGGGCTGAATCGGCTAGGGTTTGGGGAGAGGAAAGGGTGCCCTCCCCTTGGCCGGCCAAGCCTCATGGGCCTTGGCCTGTGCCAGTGCCGTGAACCGACAATTTCCCCCTCAAAATCCTGGTTTAACAAGTTACTTAAGGTCTTTGCTCATGAATACTAAAACTACTCTCACAACAACCGACTTTTCGCTTTTGAATATTACATTCTACCTCCCTTAAGCAGTTCGACCCGAATTCTAAACGCCTAAACACGGAGAAACGGAAGAAACTTAGCAACCGAGAATACACACCAAGTGAATAATTCGGATCACAGCTCGCGCATGCGAGATTCCAATTCCCAAGTAGCTTCCGTTCGACTTGCTGCGACCAAAGTATCTTTACATACTTCAAGGTCTTATTCCTTAGTGCCTTCTCGATCTTTCTAAAATTCTCACCGGCTTGGACTCGAAGGACGGATCTTGTTCAATGGTTAAAGGTTCCAAAGAAATGTGATGTTCGGATCTTGCAAGTACTTCCTTAACATGGAGACATGAAACACGTTGTGTACACCCCTCATGGACTCGGGAGGTCCGGTCGGTATGCCAACTTCCCAATCCGGGCCAGGATCGAGAAGGGCCAATGTACCTCGGGCTAAGCTTCCCTTTGGTACCAAATCTCACTACTCCTTTTGTGGGTGACACCTCGAGTACTTGATCACCCACTTCAAATTCTAAGTCCCTCAGTCTTACATCTGCGCATAGCTTTTCATGCGCTCTGAGCTGCTAATAAGTTACGCCTCACCAAGGCCACTCGTTCCACCGTCTTTTGTACCCAATCCGGGCCTAGAATCGCCTTCTCACCCACTTCCCACAGGGGGTGATCTACACTTACGTCCATACAAAACCTCAAGCGGAGCGGCCTTTATGCTAGAGTGATAATCATTATTATAAGCAAATTCGCCAAAGGCAATCGATCTTCCCAACTTCCTTCCAAGATAAGACACGGGCTCTCAACATATCCTCCAATGTCCGAATTGTACGCCTGTTTGTCCATCATGCATGGATGGAAAGCGGTACTCAAGCGGTTGCGTGCCCAAAGCATTCTCGCAAACTCTCCCAAAACTTGGATACAAACTTAGCATCCTCGCGTAAATGATTGTCTTTGGCACTCCATGCGATCTCACAATCTCATGTACATAGATAGGGCCAAATCACTAGCCGAGTTCGTCGAGCAGACAGAATAAAATGTGCGACTTGCTGAATCGGTCCACTATAACCCAAATTGCATCCTTACCTCGCGGCGAGCGAGGCAAACAATAACAACAAAATCCATAGAGATATCATCCCATGGCCATTGGGGTACCTCCAAAGGCTGCAATAATCCCGCAGACGCGTTTATGTTCACCTTCACTGTGACAAACACCACAAGAGGCTACATAATTAGCAATGTCCACCTTCATTCTTTTCCACGAAATTCGCTTCAAATCACGGTACATCTTCGTCTCTCTGGATGAGCAGTATCACAGTGCGATGTGCCTCCTTTAAGATGTCATCCTTAACTCCGCTTTACGTGGCACACATAATCGTCCCTTGAATCGCAATGCTCCACACCCATCCAAACTGAAATTCCTTCCTTTCCCGTGTCCAAACGCTTCGACCCTCTGCAAAAATGGGTCATTTTGTTTGCTTCTTGTACTTGCTTGTGGAATGGTGACCCCAAAATCAGTGTGTCTCGGCATGAGCGATCCTGCATAGCAATACGATATCTCCATGCGGTCAAAATCCGCAATAAGACAATCCAAAGTAGCGGTGTCGCCTTGCGACTAAGAGCATCGACCACCATGTTAGCTTTGCCAGATGATCTTGAATTGTGAGATCATAATCTTTGATCGGCTCTAACCATCTTCGCTGTCTTAGATTCAAATCCTCTGTGTAAAAATGTACTTAAGACTCTTGTGATCGGTAAAGATATCACAAGATTCGCCATAAAGATAATGCCTCCAAAGCTTCAAGGCGAACACTCTGCGGCCAATTCTAAATCATGAGTTGGATAATTCGCTCATGCTTCTTGGTGTCTAGACGCATAAGCGTAACCTTCCGTCTGCATGAGCACACAACCCAAACCAACTCGAGATGCATCAGTACACGTGAATCGCTTCCGGCTCAGAATAGTAAGAACCGGAGCGATCACCAACTTTTCCTTCAAAGTCCAAAATCGTGCTCACAATCATCGTCCCACAAAACTTCACATCTTTACGAGTGAGCACGGACAACGGCTTTGCAATGATGGAGAAATCTTGCACAAAACGCCGTAATAGCTCGCCATACCCAGAAAACTTCTCACTTCCTTGACATTGGTCGGTCTTGCCCATTCAACCACTGTGGAAATTTTCCCTGGATCGACTGATATACCTTTATCATTGATAATATGCCCCAAAAATCCCACTTCAGACATCCAGAACTCGCACTTTTTGAACTTGGCATAGAACCTATTTTCTCTTAGTGTTTCCAACACCAACCTCAGATGACGCTCATGATCCACTTCAGTCTTTGAATAGATCAAAATATCATCAATAAAAACTACGACAAAATCATCCAGATACTCATGCAGTATCCTGTTCATAGTTTCCATAAAAACAGCGGGGGCATTTGTTAGTCCAAAAGACATAACTTTGAACTCAAAGTGCCCATACCTTGTGGAGAACGCCGTTTTCTCAATATCCTCCTCTCGGACTGGAATTTGGTTGTAACTTTGTCAAGATCTATCTTTGAAAACACCTTTGCCCCTCTCAACTGATCAAATAAGTCTTCAATGCGAGGCAAAGGATATTTATTCTTGATGGTCACCGGTTAAGAGCACGATAATCGATACACATACGCCAACTACCATCCTTCTTCTTGGTAAACAATACGGAGCTCCCACGGAGACACACTAGGTCGAATAAGATCTTTCGCTTTTAGATCATCCAACTGTTTCTTTAATTCCTCCCGGAATGGGCGCGCGACGCAGCACGGGTCATGGAAACCGGTTGAGCTCCGTATCAAATCAATCCAAACTCCACGGGACGAGGAGGGCATCCCCGCAACTCTGCTGAAAACATCTAAGAACTCCCGAACCACCGGAACTAACTCTGAAGCCAAAGAAGAACTTGGCTTCCCAATTAGAGACAAAAGAAATCCACTCTTCGCAATTCGCTCACGGAAACAGACTAGCCAACACGCAAAGGGAGTAGGAAGGGCACCACCTGAAAAACCACCTCATGACCGGAAGGTGCCAGTGAGTTATTGTCTTCCAAAAGCATGATATAATCGCCAAAACTATGCAACCATCCATACCCAAAATAACATCAAATGGCTCCATTTTCGGACCATTAAATTAGCAATGAAATCTTCCCATCCAATGAGATCACACAACCCGGTCGATCGTGGAGCTAGCAAGAATTCCACCAGAGAATTGACTACAATCGATCGAGATAAAGATCGCATACTCAAATTGGCCCGACTAGCAAACCCTAAAGATACAAAAGAGAAAGTAGCTCTGAATCAAAAGAACATAAGCCTCCACCGAGTCCACTAAGAGCGTACTGTCACCACATCAGACGACTGCCGACTCTGCCGTCGGCATGGCATAGAAATCGCTCTTCTGCTGGTGCGGTAGGAACTCGACACCGAGAAGGGGCGCGCAAGCGCAGGAGGTGCCAAGGCACGGGACAGAAACGGTCTTGAAGGCACCGTGGCCAAAAGTACCCGCGCGGCATCCTCCGTGATGCTGAAAATAGGCGGGGTGACCCCAAGACCGGTAGGTGTGGCTGCTAACATCCGAATCGACCCTCGCGAAGACGCCGCCGCTCGTGCCGACGCCGTTCTGGTTGTTCCCATTTGATAATATCGCGGATTCCGCCGACAAACCAATGCCTTGTGGCCCTCCCACCACGATGGCGACAAGATCTGACCAAGAACACTCGACGCCGATGCTCATTGCCACACTTGAAACATTTCATACCACCTCGAATCGGGCGCAACCTAGCCCACTCACTGCCGATGCGAAGTAAAGATGATCGTGGCCTTGTGGTTCTGGACTTGAAGGAATTCTCACGCCCTTGAACTTCTTGGAACGGCTTCAGAGATGACCCACTTCCTCCTCCAAAATTCTTCTTCCGCCGCCACTAGCTCCATCTGAACCATGGTACCTCCTGCACTGTAGATCCTCCCAAGCCGCATCTCTAGCTCCATGCCCCGGCTTGTTCTACCAGGGAGCTAAAATCACGCAATTCTAGCGCTCCCAAAACTGACGGAACTCTGCTCGAGCCCCTACGAAACCTCTTAGCCTTTTCGCCTCATCTGTTGCCACTTTGCACAAAGCGGATCAGGTTGTTAAAACCCGCTTCATACTCCGACACCGACATCTTACCACCTTGTAGCTCTGCAACGAGACTTCCATCCTCTCCACAAAAGATGCTTTGGATAAAACCTCCTCCAAATCTGTTCCACAAACACTTCCCATGTAACAGGCCATGAGCACCGCCCTAGCTGTCAAGACTCCTCCCACCGGATGTCCGCTGCCCTTAAGCCGAAATGCCAAATCGCGCCCTCAACTCGGCGACATCCCCAAAACACCAAAGTGCCTATCCATGTGACGCACGGTTGGCGCATCCACTGGAGTGCCCAAACCATCAAAAGTGTCAAGGCGCAGAGCGTTCCACGTCGATGCATCCCATAGTAATCGCCGCGGTACCACCGCGGGGCCACCATTGGGACAACAACCGAATACTGGAGGAGCTCGATCCCGTGAGTCGATGCAACCTCTTCCTCGACCTCGCGGACTAGCTTCACCACTGAGTTCGAACTTGGCGGGCGTTGCTGCCTCGCCGCACCTGCGCCACGACCACGACCTCGCCTCTTGCCATCTAAGAACAACACAACGAAACTACCCACAATAAGCGTAAGATTAACTAGAACCAAAATTCAAGAATAAACATACAATGACAATAGCGTTGTGCAATGCAAAAGAAAACCCAATTCCACCTATTGTGCTTAGTGTGTCAAAATTAATATTTCGATGCCCGCGGACCTACAAACGCTCGATACCAACTGTAACACCCCAACTCGAACGAGCACTGAATGCTACCAAAACTAATTACAACTAGAACAAGTTTACAAATTTTTCGGCTGAATCTCCTTTGTATAATCAATAATAATAAGTTTCTAACAAGTAAACATAGCATTTATCAATAATTTCATAATCCAACTCATCCAGCATAAAAGACATTCATCCGAATGTAATCAAATAACATCATTCTCACAACCGTAACTATTCCATCAATCGAATCATAAAACCACCATGAGTGTCTCTCAAGAATCTATTTATTCTTGTGTGAAACTAAAGTAACAAATGTATTAATGATGTGAGGTAGTGTGTGCTTTCCAATCATCTACTCCCGCCCATGCATGACGTCTTTACCGTAAGTACCTATATCAAAACAAAGCAAGGGTGAGCCATAGGACTCAAAGCAAGTATCAACAAGGTTACATGATCATAAGGACAACATAGTATAAACATCTTTGGCCAACATCATTCATGGCATTACAAAATATCAAAGAAAATGCAATGATAATGCTATGCACTATTTGTTCTTTATCTCTTTACGCATTTTACCGTGTCATGCGGGTATTCATCCGTCAATGGATACCCATGCTCGTGCCCTCCGCACGGGGACCAAGAGCCTATACATCAACTTGTATAGGGACCTTTGCCCGTCATCAAAATGTCGGGACCTCTCAGATGTATTGCCCACATTCATAAATGTGGGGACCTCAAGCCTGTCATTGCCTGACAGGGACCTCAACTCAATCACTTGGTCACCACCTGACCAAGTTTCAGTATGCTCAAAATATGCATGAATATAACATCTATTCCTTCTCATTCAACAGTTTTCAATATAAACTTTAATCATGTAAACGGTAGCATTATCAAATAACCACAGTCATAATATGCAATCATCATCATCTCTAGGGACATCTCAACGTTACTTCCACATGACAACAATAACAATTCACAACTCAATCATGACATACAACAGAAATTTCATTTAACCCGAATACTTGCCTCAACCGTACGAAAACGGCGGACGCGTAGTGGGTGCTGCCTTTGGGATCTCGCTGCCACTGGACAAGAATATAACCCCAAACTAAGACTAGCATAATGGACCAAAATCATACATAACATCACAATTGAAAATCGCTAACTTTTAACATTTCTAACTTTTCTAATTTTCTTGCGATCGCCACTGCAGACAGCAGAATTCAAAAATTCATAACATTCTGCTCGGGAGTCCAAATAGGATGATCTTGGACTTTCTGGAAAGATAATTGAATTGCCTAAATAAACCTAGTTGGGGTGACCCTCTGATTCGGCCATCTTCTAGCCCTACCAATCCATTTAATCAGAGCAAACATTTCCGTCGGGTTTCTGGACAGCGACATAGAAACTATCATAACTTTCTCTACGTTCGTCCAAATTTAGTGATCTTTAGTTTTCCTGAAAGCTAAGAGGATTAGCCTCATTTTCGTTATGGTGAGACCCTCTGGAAACTCCTCTAACCATGTGTTTAGGTCAGGTTAATTAGCCTCTGTCCAATCTGTCACCCACCAGAAACCTACTAACACTAGAAAAATCATAACTTTGGCTACCGAAGTCCAAACGACTTGATTCTTGTCGGCAATGAAAGGTAACTACGATATCTACAACTTTCTAGGAGACACCCAGACCCAAATCTGCCCATAACCTAATAAAAGCAACGATCTTCACTGCTGCAGAATACCGACGAACTGGCACCCGAAAATGAAACAACTAGAAAAGACCTAAAACAAAGAACCACGGGTTACCCTTGCCGAACGACGAGAGCACGCAGCGGGGATGACGACCACCACGCTCCCGCTGCGAATCCTTCTTCTCCCTCTTCTTTCTTCTTTCTTTCTCTTCCCTTCTCTTCTCCTTTTTCTTCCCTTTTCTCCTCCTTCTTGGCCGGCCACCCAAGGGGATCTTCTTCCTCCTTCTTGGACAGCAACAATGGGGAAAAGGAGGGTGCAAGGAGGGTGGAAGGGAGGTGGAGAGGTGGGGAGAGGGGAGAGGGGCGCGCAAGGGATGGAGGGGGGGCTGAATTCGGCTAGGGTTTGGGGGGAGAGGAAAAGGGTGCCCCCCTCCCCCCCTTGGCCGGCCAAGCCTCATGGGCCTTGGCCCAGCCAGTGTGCCGTGAACCGACAATTTCCCCCCTCAAAAATCCTGGTTTAACAAGTTACTTAAGGTCTTTGCTCATGAATACTAAAACTACTCTCCACAACAACCGACTTTTCGCTTTTCGGAATATTACATCGGAGGAGCGCTGCCTCTTGTGCCCCTTGGCGGAAGCGGCGGAGGGATCGGTGGTGACGGCGGCGGTGACGGAGCGGGAGAAGGAGCAGGAGAGGTCGGCGTAGAGGTCGACGACGCGGGCGATATTGGTGTTGAGCTCTCGGATGAGGGCGACGTTGCAGGTGAGGCCGTCGACGTCGCGGGCCTCGTGGTTCGGTGATCTCCGGTCGGCACCGGTTCGCTCTAGGATCCTCGCACTCGCTGAAGCTCCGCTGCAGCACCTGCACCGCCTTCCCGTTCGCGCCGCCCTCGCCGTTGCCCATCCCCACGACTCCCCCATTGAACAGCACCACCCCGAACCCGCCGCCAACGCTGTTGCTGATGCTGCCGTCCTCCTCCATCCTTCTCCCCACTGATCTGGGACCCGACGGCTCTTGACGCAGCTTGCTCTGCCCTGTCTAGACACCAGAATTCAAGAAAAATATTCGAAAAGATTGCTCTGCTAGGCCGCGCCCAAGAATTCAAGGAAAGATTTGGAGATATCGGGGGGACAGGGGAAGGTGGAAATGTACCTCGGAGGCGTCGAAGATCTGCTGCCCTGCTGGCGGATACTGCGTACGGGAGGATTTCCGGGGCGGTCGCCACGCAGAGAGACTTATCTTTATTTGCGAGGTGGACGGGAGGGGGGAGAGAGATTTGGGGGAGAAACGATCGGGGTTAGGGCAAGAGACGTGTTACGGCTTGCCGAGATCCTTTGGCGAGGGGGTTTTCGGGCGTTTCCTTCCCGGAAAGCGCTGGATTCTAGGGGGGAAGCACTGAGATTGCTTTCGCTTGTCCTTGGGGAGGGCCGGCTCGTTTTGGCAATGGTCTGGGATCAGGATCTCCGGGGATTTTTCCGTGGGGGGCCTCCCCTCCGGCTCCTAGCCACGCCAGTCGTGACTCGTGCTTCAATCCAACGATTATTTTTTTCAAGGAAGAAATATGCATCGTAAACGAGGGTGCTCGAGTTAGGAACTTGTGGCGTCGGCGGCGACGGGACAGAACGAACCACCGTGTGTCGTTGTAGTGGCCCACTATCGCCGTCGCTGTCGTTGGAAGCGTTGTGATTTGGATCAGAATCAAACCATGCGCCTTTGTCGCTATCTCGCGCTGCCACTGTCGCTTGTGCTCGACCTTACCATGCTCATCGCTCGACCACGCTGCTAGTGACATGGATCGGAATGGGTTCTACAACAAGGGGCGATCGAATGCTTCAATTTGGTTTGATAAGGAAGGGAATATTGGTGCCATATTGGGTTAACAAAGGGAGCTACTATTCATTTATGACACATTAATGTGGTGGAGTAGAAGCATGACAAATGGCGAGAAGAAGAAAACGTACTATCAAGATAAATAAGGGTTGGTATAGAAGGATTTAGATTGGCATTTCAAGGTTTGAAGGTCTTGCAAGTCGCGATGACAAAATTATACGTGCAAGTCTCATCCAATATATTTTCAATGTGAATACAAAGGAGGAGTTGGGCTTCCCTTAAATACCATTTGCTTCTTTACACAACCACTATACATGCTATCATGTCAGTTATTATTTTATCATGAGGGTAGAATATCACCCATTATTTTATCATGGGAGGTTGATGGTGCTAGTGACTTTAATATCGCTACCATTGTCACCTTCCCTTGGGTTGACCCAATAAACTAAGTAAATTCACGCAATGATCTCAGCTGACAAGGCGTTGAAGGCTCGTTACTTTTCTAGCTGTGATTTTTGGGATGCCCCTCGTCCAAGATCATCTTCATTTACTTCGAAGAGTATCTGCTTTGGTAAGGAATTGCTACGAAAGGGCGTGCGATGGCGAGTCGGCAATGGCAAAAGTATTAAAATCTTATCTGATAATTGGATACCCGACATTGCACCCAATCTGGTTCAACCGCTGGTGTCCCTACCAGTGGATCAAACAATTGATTCTCTTATACAGGAGGAGCATGGTTCTTGGGATGTTGACCTAGTTCATTCTATCTTCCCTAAGGAGGTTGCTGATCAGATTATTCGGGTGCCCATCAGTATGCAAGGCGGTGAGGATTTTGCTTCATGGCCTCATACAAGACATGGGTCTTACACGGTATGTTCTGTATATTTTTTGGCTTAGTCAAAGGGCTTTTATTCCCCTCGAAGCAGCTTTGGGTGTGGCCTCTCCTCAACATACAGCGCGGATGAGAAACATTGGAAGTCACTCTGGGCTTTAAAGGCATCGAACAAGATGAAAATTATGTTGTGGCGTTTCGTACATGACTGCCTCCCGTGTGGTTTCTAGCTGACACAAAGGCATATCCCATCGAATGATACATGTGTCTTCTGTGGGAGGGAGGAGCATATTGAACATTCCTTCTTGTTCTGCCAGTTTGCCCGTGAAGGTTGGCGTGAAGTAAAATTGGAGTATGGCTTCCATCTCTACCGCAAGATGTTGACTTGTGCTAAGCAGTGGCTATTCGATTTCCTGGGACATTCCTCGGATCGGGAAGCAACGGTTACTGCTGTTACTCTGTGGCATATTTGGGAGGCCCGTAATGGTGCACGAAACGATGAAGGTTTGTTGCATCCTCAAAGGGTGGCTGAGAAAGTTAAAGCTCATATTGAGTTGATAGTGTTGCATGTCTTTAATTCAGATCTAAGTCATAGGCGTGAGTCCTTGCATTCGGTCCCTAAATGGACTCTGCCATCAATAGGTATGGTCTTTTTTAATTGTCGGTGTTTTATAACCGATCTTAAGTAAAGATTGTTTGATTCGGGGGGTCTCCACAATTGATCACGCAGACAGGAAAGACACGGAGATTTTTATACAGGTTCGGGCCTTCTCCAGAGATAATAACAACCCTACTCCTGTGTGTATTATATTGGGTATCCTGGTTACAATCAGTGGAAAGACTTGCGCTAATATCACTACTGATTGCCTCTCAAAAAGTCCTCCCATTCCTCTCTGAAAGAAGTCTATTTATAGTATACGGAGAGGGATGTTGTTGTTCCAGGTCAGGAGACGCTCATTATTCCGTAATAATGAGAGTAATCACCGGAGTAGTAACCTCCCCACGTTGCCTGACGGTTATCAATAAGAGATAATGGTGAGTTATCTGTAGTTATTCCAGAGAATAACTATGTATCTTGACTGCTCAGATCTCACAGTTAATAGGGCCTACCGAGGAAGACAGCCTCTCGTTCATCAGAAATGCCACTGAGAGGATTTCTTCCTGGGATTTGACTCCCAAGAATCTTGACCGGATCGCCCCCTATATTCAAGCTATCAAAGACTTCAAGGCGGGGGGGCTTACCAGATGGCACGTGGTGAAGGACTTCATCACGCGCCGCATTAGTCCCCTGAAGAAACGAGTTCCTCCCATGTGGAGGTACTCGGGGAAAGAAGACCCGACCAAGGACAACAAGGAGGGTAAGTGAAATTCTCACTTTTTAACTCTGGTCTTGGTTAATCCTGACTTGGTCTCTTGACTATGCTATCTATCTGCACAGATCTTTCACAGGCGGAGATTAACACCCGTGTCAAGCTCATGTAACACCCTGGCTATTCGGAAGCCAAGATGTCACCTAAAACATCTAACATACATCCATATTGCGGAAGAATTCGAATAAAATCAACTAATGATAGTATCGAAACAACCAAGACATGATGAAGGTATCCTTCCTTCACCATCTAATCTATTTATTTCAGTTCATTGATAATGAAAGTTCATATGCAGTAATAAATCAACCTCAATGTGGAGAAGGTATCCTTCCTTCACCAATTATAATTTAATTATTACAGTTCATCATTAACGAATGTAAGATAGAACTAAATTTAATCTTGAACATGAATAGGATGATGTGAACGAGTAGTGCGTGTCTACTCCCTCCCAAGTGAGCCAACATCAGGGGTTACCTAAAATAAACAAACAACGCAAGAGTGAGTCCATGACTCAACAAGTACATATATCAATAAGATAATCATTCAATATGAATAAGACAAACTCATCATCGTTCGATCACATCACAACCGACTACATTTGAAGACATGATATGAATGCTCAAAATCAAAGGAATGGACTGCACACATGCATATATCGCAGATAGCCATGAAACACCGTCGGTGTTCACTCAAGCCCGCATCTTAACAAAAATGCGGGGATCCACTTCCGTATGAAGAACGTTTCATACGGTGTCCAACATTGCCCATCTTGGAGTTAATGGGTCTTACATGCCCATTCGGAATTAATGGGTCATTCAAATCCACTCCGTGGACGGACATGACAATGTCCAACACTGCCCACACTGGAATGGTGGGACTTGCAATCCACTTTCGTGGATGAAACATGCATAATGAATGCATAGAATGAAATACGAATATTGAAAGACATGATAACAAAACATGGATTCAACATCACCTAAAACATCTAACATACATCCATATTGCGGAAGAATTCGAATAAAATCAACTAATGATAGTATCGAAACAACCAAGACATGATGAAGGTATCCTTCCTTCACCATCTAATCTATTTATTTCAGTTCATTGATAATGAAAGTTCATATGCAGTAATAAATCAACCTCAATGTGGAGAAGGTATCCTTCCTTCACCAATTATAATTTAATTATTACAGTTCATCATTAACGAATGTAAGATAGAACTAAATTTAATCTTGAACATGAATAGGATGATGTGAATGAGTAGTGCGTGTCTACTCCCTCCCAAGTGAGCCAACATCGGGGTTACCTAAAATAAACAAACAACGCAAGAGTGAGTCCATGACTCGGCAAGTACATATATCAATAAGATAATCATTCAATATGAATAAGACAAACTCATCATCGTTCGATCACATCACAATCGACTACATTTGAAGACATGATATGAATGCTCAAAATCAAAGGAATGGACTGCACACATGCATATATCGGTATAGCCGTGAAACACCGTCGGTGTTCACTCAAGCCCGCATCTTAACAAAAATGCGGGATCCACTTCCGTATGAAGAACGTTTCATACGGGTGTCCAACATTGCCCATCTTGGAGTTAATGGGTCTTACATGCCCATTCGGAATTAATGGGTCTTTCAAATCCACTCCGTGGACGGACATGACAATGTCCAACACGCCCACACCGAATGGTGGGACTTGCAATCCACTTTCGTGGATGAAACATGCATAATGAATGCATAGAATGAAATACGAATATTGAAAGACATGATAACAAAACATGGATTCAACACATATGAAAGAACATAGACAATCCATCTTCTCTCGTATCATACAAAATCACAGCATGACCATATAAACATTCATCAATCACAATCATTAAGGGTGGCAATGTACTTGCCTTCATGATGCGACGCGTTAGTCGGCAAAGGTGATACTCCTAAACCCGAGGCTTCACCTCCTAAACAAGTAAAATAATTTCAATAAGGACATAATATACCCAACACTACTAATCGGCGTTCTACCCTGCTTTCCTGATGACTCAAGTCATTCTTACAAAGCCTAAACTGAAAACAACGATTTCTGCCATAAACTGTATCTGGACAGCAGCACGGAAATTAACATAACTCAATGTCTGGAAGTCGAAAAATGGTAAACCTAATTGTTGTAGCTTCTTAACTGACTAATCTACAATACTCTAGTTGACGTGATAAACCAATTTGGCCAATTTAATGGGTTAATAAATGCTTGAACTTTCAGTACATAAACTGTCAACAGAATGAACAGCAGAATTAAAAAGATCATAACTTTCATTAGGTAACTCCAAATTGAACGTTCTTTACCAATCTGAAAAGGTCATCGAATCCTCTACAATAACCTAGTTGGGTGAACTTTCAGTTTCGACCAATTTCCTTTCAAAATTTAGGAAATAACCAGACAGTTTATTCTCGTCAGATTTCTGGCAGCAGGTACTAAAACATCCATAACTTTTGACTCAGACCTAGGAATCAAGTAAACTTGGTGGCCACTGAAACTTAAGAACGAGGCCTACATATCTCTAGGAGACCAAACCTTCAGATTCTGCCTAAAAATAACCGAAACAACCCTCCAACATACTGGACAGAACTGAACGAAACGCGGACAGACTGGAATTTAACAAAACTACTCGCTCACTTAACGAAAGACTTCTAGAAATCCCAAGAACACATCGTTACCCTTGACGACGTGGGAGATGACGCTGAGTGAGCCTCGAAGAAGAAGTTGGTGGTGATTTCTCTTCTTGTTCCACAGCCCACGATCGCCGCCCCGATCCTCGCAAGACCGCAACGGAAGGAGACCAACACCGCAGCGGGAAGAAGTCTTGAGGGGCAGCACCATGGAGGAAAGACCAGGATGGGAGGAGGCAAGGCGCACAGGGGAGGCCAAAGGGGCGGCCAAAGGGGAGAGGGAGAGGAGAAGTGGGGAAAATTAGGTTTCCCACCCTTTAAGTTGGTGGCCACTAGATGGGCCTATGGGCCTCTAGCCCGAGCCAGGTTGTCGAAAAACACAGAAAACCCTTCTAATCTCCTGATTAAACGTTTTCCAAAAGAAACCTTCTACCGATTAATTATTCTCTCCCAAAATTAATTCTAGCACTATCGGAGAATTACACTAATTCTCTCTCAATTTGTATTGCACTCTCAAATGAAACTCGGGATATTACATTCTACCCCTTAAAAGGATTCGACCCGAATCTAAACACCGAATCTACACGAAAGAAAATCGTGATCGAATGAAACAACGACAAACAAGCACCCGTTTCGAACGAATCCGGATATCGATCACGCAAACGAAACTCCATCTTCCAAGTGGCCTCACTCTCGAGCGATGGGACCACAACATAAGGACGTAAACGACGTCAGACTAACCCTCAACTCGACATTTCTAGGTACACTCATTGGACAAGACTCGAAGGTAAGATCCTACTCGCTGGTCCACGGCGCAAACGAAATCTCAAACTCTGGGTCTCCCAGGAACTCACTCAACACGAGAACGTATAAGACGTTACGTACTCCACGCATGTACTCGAGACAGTCCTGGCGATACGCCAACTAGCGAAAACAACCCAATGTACCTTGGGTTAACCTTCCCATTGAAACCGAACCACACGACAAGCACGAAGAACACGAAACTCATGTTCCACCTTTCAATCGAACTCTTCACTAAAGCAAGGATCACCTCCTTTAACCGAAACATACAATCGAATTCTTTTAAGCAAACTCTTTACCGCAAAACCATCTCGAATAATAAAGATTCACGTCGCAACTAGATGTTACCAATCGGTATCAAGAGTAAAATCCAAATCGAATTTCATCACGAAAACCTTTCCACCCTCCAAGTGGCGCTTTGCGAATAAACGCCACGAAAACCAAAGGAGGAATCATTTTAAATGCCAAAATCGAACTTCCCTTATTCTTCCCGAACCGATAAGAACCACACATACCAAAATCGAGTCAAACTCGACTTACGAAAGACATTGGTCAACAAAGACAAAGCTCAGCGAGAATTAAGAAAACGCTTCACTAATCAAGAAGACATTTTTTCTTAGTTTCACTTTTTGGAATAAAACATCTCTCCAACCTTGGAATTCGAATTCATCGCATACCACACGGTCTCAACCATCTTCATTTAACATCCTCAAGTTAGGTTTAAATCGAAATACATCTTCCACACCGTTGTAGAGACCCTAATGATTCCACCGAATACTCTAGACAACTCATTCAACTGATGACATTAATTTGATAGAAGGCACCAAAGCACCTAAAAATCCATACAATCTCATCACCTCCAACTTTCAAGAATATCACATCGAATTTTCAAGACACCCGCTCATGAACTACATCAAAAGGGTTCTATCGCCAATCATTCCACTACTCAGAATACTCCGCTTTTCTATCTCCTCTACACACAAATCTTTGGGCGACCAAAAGTTTAGCATGAAAATGGAAAGCCCAAATTTAACCTCTGAGACCTCTACAACGAATTCCTCTTATAACAAATAATGAAATCATCGGATTAAATCTCTAAGATTCCCCAATTCGACATACTCACTCATTGACAACATCAGGAATCATTCATACAATATCACGATACTTTCAATAGAGTTACTCTATAAAATTGATTACGGTTTCCATACATTTGATAATCCCCAACATTCCAACATGAACCAAGGTTCTGGAACTACACTATACCATAGGTTCTACTTAGTCGAACAATATACAATTTTACTTCGAAACCATACATTTCATCTGAATCAACTTCCCTCCAAGAGGTTCAGGTCAAAACCAACTCATCTTCTATTACTTCTCCAATAGCTGGGTAGCAAAATCTCACCCCTACAATCACTTAACCACCACCAAACAATTAACAACTCACGATTTGTAAAACTTTATAGCACAAAATGGTTGATCCTTTCTCAAAAGAAAGAGGCGAACAAGAACAACTTTCACCACACAGAAAATGTTGTCGCTCACAAAGGAGCACGAGACCAAAAGAAATAACTGTAATGAAGATCCGGGAAAACGAAAGTTGAGTTCACAAATGAGGGTACGCATCACCTCAAAATGGAAATAGCAAATAACAACCAATAAGAAAATGACATTGCGATTGAAACTCGACAACTCTTGAGTGAAAAGAGCAAAAGTTTATGAACAATTCAAATAACCACGAGTTACAAAACTTGACTCAAATTCTCAAATATTCCTCTGCACTCTTTCCTTTAACACCGAAATTAATTCTTTGACTAACAACGCTTTGCCACAATGAACAAGATAAGGTCTTTAGTCCAAACCACACGGACTAAATAAGAACCAATAAAATTCCTCAATACGTCCTATTTGTTCGAACAATTCAACTACACACGAAACATGAGATCCAAATAATCTCACCACCAAACTCAAACATTTCCAATTACGGGATTTCATGAAAAGCAAGCGATTATTCTCCTCTTAAAGGAACCAACATAACTTCTTTGATTGCAACCTTACGTTGTCAACTCGCACCAAAGAGCCTTTAAAATTAAACCACACAAATCTCTTAAGAAGCAACAGACAATCCAATACCTTAATTTATTTAAAAAAATTCAACTACGGATGATTCAATAGCTCAAAGAAAATATCACAAAAGCTAAACTTGAATTATTCTCATCGAACGATATCACCAAGGCGATCAAATTACTATGGGTATTAACATCAATTTCACAACAACAATTAGAAAACACTTCAAAAGACCCACGTGAAAAGAATGAGTTGATTCTTTCTCAAAAGAAGAGACAAATGGAAACGATTTTCACCAACTAGAAAACTCATCCACCACTCAGACCGAACATGGGACCAAGATAAGAAACCAATTAAGCAATGAACTCACGAAACATAAGTGGAGTCCACAGTTGAACGCATAAGCCTCGCAAGAAGAGAATATCGAACCTTATGATAAGAACAAATAAGTATTCAAAATCAAGCACTTGCATCATCAAGAACCATTGCAACTTTGTAACATATCGTTACTCGATAAGCTTCATTTACCACATAAAGCTCGAACCCCAAAAGATCAAGAACACAAAACTTGAAACTTGATCATTTAGAAAATATCACCATGGGTGATCAAATTACTACGAGAATTAACCTCATTCTCACATTTTGACTATTTAATAACATCGACAACATACACTAGTACCAAGAGTCATCAAACTTTATTACTCCATCCTAAAACTTCCCAAAGGGAACACAAACCACAAGGTTGAAACAAATTTATCATAACAAGATTATGCTAAGCAATAACGATATCACAAGGCACGCTATCAAAGACTACTTACGAAATTGCCTACTCCACTGTGGGTGTTGCTCAACACCTTCTTTAGCGCTCAATAACAAATGATGATTGTATTAATCATGTATGAACATACGGTACTAATTCCATTTGCAAACACATAACCATATATAAACATAGACTCACATTTCACCTTTGTTCGTAAATCATTTCAAAACATGATTAAAGATTCACTAACATAATTTTCTATAAACAAGGTTTCACGAATCGATACACCGCACCCATCCGGTCCTTTATACAAGTTTCAACAATTTTAGCATACCATGAAATAGATAAATCTAGCTCTTATGTAAGATCTATAGGTTACGAAGATATGGACAGTCTTTATTTAACATACAAGATGTATCAAATACAAGGATATTTCAAATTAATCAATTTCACTTTCATAGATGGTAGTTAAGAATAGTTGATTTGCACCATGCTAATAACCCAACTTGGTAACTCATATCGTAACAATTTATTCGCTTAGTTATAAATTCTCAATTTAAGCATGGCAAGACATCACAAAAGGATTCTAACACCTTACTACAAAGAAAAGAGAGACTTCAAACCTCAACGCTCAAGTAATCTAAAAGAAACGCATAAAGCCAAAGCTTTCCCATGCAAACGAACTTACAATGAAAACTCTTCACTAACCAAGTTATCAAACGAGTTAATGAGTCATTCTTTTCCAATGAGAAAGAAGGAGCAACCAAGAAAACATCAATCTTGCCAATTGACAACGATCACAAGTATTAGAAACAACTCAACAATGAAAAGCAATAATTGTTTCAGAGAACCAAGAGGGATCTATGGAAAACCATAACTATCATGGACCACAAACCCCGAGAAGTTCATCAACCACCACAGACAAGAATTGCCAAATTCAAATCAAGAAAGAGAACAACTTTCTAAAGCAACTCACGCTTAACACCAAACTATGGTACTGGGGTAACTACTCCTCTAACCACGTTCTGCGAACGATGGTGTAACACGTGAATCCTGAGTAACAACCACGACCTCCACTTCTTATCATCTGATAACATCACGCTTCACCGAAATACTCAATTATGAATATGCAGGATCATCTCATGACAATCATAGTATTAGTTTATAGATATTGAATATCATAGCACATCATAGATTAACAACAAGAATAACGATGATGTAATTCAACATTTGCTCAACAAATGAAACATTACAATGTATAATGCGAAGCAATGTAATTTCCAACCCCACCTACTATGCACAGTGTGTCATTTTAATGTTCTTCTATTAACCACGGACCTAAAGCCCGCTCTGATACCAAATGTAACACCCTGGCTATTCGGAAGCCAAGATGTCACCTAAAACATCTAACATACATCCATATTGCGGAAGAATTCGAATAAAATCAACTAATGATAGTATCGAAACAACCAAGACATGATGAAGGTATCCTTCCTTCACCATCTAATCTATTTATTTCAGTTCATTGATAATGAAAGTTCATATGCAGTAATAAATCAACCTCAATGTGGAGAAGGTATCCTTCCTTCACCAATTATAATTTAATTATTACAGTTCATCATTAACGAATGTAAGATAGAACTAAATTTAATCTTGAACATGAATAGGATGATGTGAACGAGTAGTGCGTGTCTACTCCTCCCAAGTGAGCCAACATCGGGGTTACCTAAAATAAACAAACAACGCAAGAGTGAGTCCATGACTCAAGCAAGTACATATATCAATAAGATAATCATTCAATATGAATAAGACAAACTCATCATCGTTCGATCACATCACAACCGACTACATTTGAAGACATGATATGAATGCTCAAAATCAAAGGAATGGATGCACACATGCATATACGGTATAGCCGTGAAACACCCGTCGGTGTTCACTCAAGCCCGCATCTTAACAAAAATGCGGGATCCACTTCCGTATGAAGAACGTTTCATACGGGTGTCTAACATTGCCCATCTTGGAGTTAATGGGTCTTACATGCCCATTCAGAAATTAATGGGTCTTTCAAATCCACTCCGTGGGCGGGACATGACAATGTCCAACACCGCCCACACCGAATGGTGGGACTTGCAATCCACTTTCGTGGATGAAACATGCATAATGAATGCATAGAATGAAATACTTAATATTGAAAGACATGATAACAAAACATGGATTCAACACATATGAAAGAACATAGACAATCCATCTTCTCTCGTATCATACAAAATCACAGCATGACCATATAAACATTCATCAATCACAATCATTAAGGGTGGCAATGTACTTGCCTTCATGATGCGACGCGTTAGTCGGCAAAGGTGATACTCCTAAACCCGAGGCTTCACCTCCTAAACAAGTAAAATAATTTCAATAAGGACATAATATACCCAACACTACTAATCGGCGTTCTACCCTGCTTTCCTGATGACTCAAGTCATTCTTACAAAGCCTAAACTGAAAACAATGATTTCTGCCATAAACTGTATCTGGACAGCAGCACGGAAATTAACATAACTCAATGTATGGAAGTCGAAAAATGGTAAACCTAATTGATGTAGCTTCTTAACTGACTAATCTACAATACTCTAGTTGACGTGATAAACCAATTTGGCCAATTTAATGGGTTAATAAATGCTTGAACTTTCAGTACAGAAACTGTCAACAGAATGAACAGCAGAATTAAAAAGATCATAACTTTCATTAGGTAACTCCAAATTGAACGTTCTTTACCAATCTGAAAAGGTCATCGAATCCTCTACAATAACCTAGTTGGGTGAACTTTCAGTTTCGACCAATTTCCCTTTCAAAATTTAGGAAATAACCAGACAGTTTATTCTCGTCAGATTTCTGGCAGCAGGTACTAAAACATCCATAACTTTTGACTCAGACCTAGGAATCAAGTAAACTTGGTGGCCACTGAAACTTAAGAACGAGGCCTACATATCTCTAGGAGACCAAACCTTCAGATTCTGCCTAAAAATAACCGAAACAACCCTCCAACATACTGGACAGAACTGAACGAAACGCGACAGACTGGAATTTAACAAAACTACTCGCCACTTAACGAAAGACTTCTAGAAATCCCAAGAACACATCGTTACCCTTGACGACGTGGGAGATGACGCTGAGTGAGCCTCAAGAAGAAGTTGGTGGTGATTTCCTCTTCTTGTTCCACAGCCCACGATCGCCGTCCCCGATCCTCGCAAGACCGCAACGGAAGGAGACCAACACCGCAGCGGGAAGAAGTCTTGAGGGCAGCACCATGGAGGAAAGACCAGGAGGGGAGGAGGCAAGGCGCACGGAGAGGGGAGGCCAAAGGGCGGCGGCCAAAGGGGAGAGGGAGAGGGAGAAGTGGGGAAAATTAGGTTTCCCACCCTTTAAGTTGGTGGCCACTAGATGGGCCTATGGGCCTCTAGCCCAGCCCAGTTGTCCAAAAACACAGAAACCCCTTCTAATCTCCCGACAAACGTTTTTCCAAAAGAAACCTTCTACCGATTAATTATTCTCTCCCGAAAATTAATTCTAGCACTATCGGAGAATTACACTAATTCTCTCTCAATTTGTATTGCACTCTCAAATGAAACTCGGGATATTACAGCTCATCTGTGAGAAGAGTCCATCAAGCGGGGCAGCTCCTCAAATTCTTGCGGTTTTGACCGCAGAGGAAAAGGTGGAGCGCCTAAAGGTAATCGAAAATCGACTTCATCTTTAGGACTTTATAGTCGTAAAAAGATTTACGACTAGAGGATTCGTCGTAGAAAAAACTTACGACTGTGGGCTGGTCGTTAGAAGAACTTACGACCAGTAAGTGATCGTAGAAAAACTTACGACCACTTTTTGTAATATTTTCTTTTTCTGATTTCAACAGAAAGTAGGCATGGAAGACCGTCAAGATGGCCTAGAAGTCGCATTGGTGGTCATTGGGGCAACGGCGCAAGCGGAGCAAACAAAAACTCCTCCAACAAAAAGGCATCGACTTGTAAAGTTCGGCGACAAAGGCGGTGCAAGTTCAATTCCTTCTGCTCCCTTCGCTCAATTCGTTGCAGACATGGCTGCTGCGGCGAAGGAAAAAAGCAGACGAGGCTGCCATAGCCCTTAAGCGTAAAGCCCCCAAGGCCAAGGTACCCTTCTATTATGACAACAAGACTTTCACAGTTTCTGCTTCTCGTGGCTTTATAAAGCAGCTAGAAAATGAGAACTGGAAGAGCTTCATATCTTTTGTGAAGAAAACTGCTGCTCTAGCAAAACCTAAGGTCGAGGGGAGCAGTGCTCTTGAGGTGCTTGAGATAGATCTCGGTCACTCGGGGAGTCAGGAGGGTCACGAAGCGGTGACTCCCGTTCCCCTATTTGAATCTCAACCAATAGTAGTTGAGAAGAAGTTAAAGAAACCTTCCGTTGGAAAGGTTGCTTCCAAGTTCCTGGTTAGGTCCAAGACGCAGAGGTATGTCAAAAACAAAAGTGTAAGAACATCATTTACCCTTTGTTTTTCACTAGTTAACTTGCTCTCTGTTTTATGATCTTAGCCCAACTCCTTTAGCCCCCATGGATGCTTCTACTGAGAAGCCCGCTGCTACTTCTTCAGCAAATGAAGGTGCGACAACGGTGGTAGCTGAAGTTCCAGCCACCATTCCCATGGTAGAAGAAGTCCTCGCTGCTGAAGTTGCTACGACCACTGATGTAGTTGAAGAAATCGAGGCAAAGACAGGGGAGGCTACGAAGGAGACGCCAGGAGAATGTGGTGGTGAGAGCTCCGACCACCGCGCCGGTAAGGAGGTTGTCGAGGATGTTCCTTCCGGTCCTCAAGGCGGTGCTACCATCACAGAGTTAGAGGAAGATGAATACTTTAACTTCTGCTCTGATTTCTTTGGCCCCACTTCCATCGTAGGATCTTCCGCCTACAGATCTCGCGATCGAGTCCCTCACCCCAGCAGCATTCCCAACTGTGGGGAAGTTTTCGATGACGAACGTCTCGAAGGGGTTTGGTGGAAATGTGTCGAGGAGATGGATGGGCTAAAAGATCCGACGAGGATAGTCTCCATGTTCGCTCGGACGACCATGAATGTAAGTATCTAACGATACCTATAAGTATGGTTTTTATCATCGCTTCTTATTGTCTTTCTTTCTTGTAGAAGCTTTGGAACAAATTGCTACGGTTTGCTAGTACAACCGGCAACTTGTTAAGCTACGACAAGAAAAAACAGTACTCTGTGAGCAAGCAGAGATGTGGTGAGAAACTGATACTCGTAATCGTTTTATATTTTGACTACTCGTTCAGTACTCGTGGGGATTGTCGTAGAAAACCTTACGACTTGGTATTGGTCGTAGAAAAACATATGACCAGAAGTGATCGTAGAAGAACTTACGATCACGTGTTAGTCGCAGAAATACTTACAACTACTCGTCTCTATGTTCATGTCTACCCTTAACTCTTTCAGGTTTAAGAGTGACGAAACGACCTTAGCTGATTCATTCGACTACAAAAAAAAGCCGAAACGAAAAAGTTAAGGGATGAGGTAACCAACCTTCTGAAGAAGCTTCAGGAGGCCAAATCTACGACCCAAGAGTTGCAGGAAAAAAATAAACAGTGCGTCCTTGAGGTTACGACTGCTTATAATCTTGATCTTCACCTTCCTAACTTGTTGTTCTTTTTTAGAAAAAGAAGTCGAGACCAGGGCCCTTCAAGCCGAGGTGGGGACCCTTCAGATCGAGGTTCAAGAAAAAACCTTTGTCGTCTGTTCGTCCGTGAAATCACCCGCATCGCGCAAGATAAAGATCAAAAAATTGAGAAATTAGATTCTCAATTAGCGGGTAAGTAATCCTTTACTTGCTATTAAATTGTTTTTCCTTCTCGTAGAATCATTTTGTCTAACTAACCTTACTCTTTTCAGAGCGATTAGTTGAAATAAAACAACTCAGGCTTCGACTTGCACCCAGGAGGAGATGAAGTCAATAAAGATCAATCATCAAGACAATATTTCACTTTTGAACAATGTACTTGATAGGCTACGTGCCGAAAAAGTCACACCTCGTGACGACACGATAGCCGCTCACACGAGTGCCATTGGGGAGCAAGTCGGTACTTTGCAAGAGCTGATGACTACTCTGAAGACCAACCAGACCGACTCAATAAAAAAAGCGGTCAAAGGAGTTGTAAGCTATGTTTTAGCAAAGCTTAAAGCCCATGACCCCAACCTTAACCCTTATTCGGTTGAAGCCGACTTCGACTGCACTGAAGCCGAAGCAGAACGGTTAATCGAGGGTATGCAATCGGTAAGCGAGAAGATCGCGGAGGAGATGCAAATAGAATCTCCTTTATGAGAGTAGTCTGTAATAGGAACATGTAAAAACAAGCCTTTTGGTGATGTATAAATATATGATCTTTCCTTTTTCCTGCAAATCATCTCGTAGAGTAGTTAATAACTCATGAGATAATGAATGAAAAAGATAATTAGACCAGATATCTGTAATTTCTCCTTCCTTCTTCCTTTTTCTTGTAAATCATCTTGTAGGGTAGTTAGTAACTCGTAAGATAATGAATCGGAAAAAGAAACCAAGACTAAGAATTGAAGTCATGTTTATAACTTTATCCTAGCCCCCAACTATTTGCTTAGTTTATTTGAATAAACTAAGAAAATAGTGAAAAAAGGGTTTATGAAAACAGAGAGGTTTGTTTGACTTATAGCTTTCGATCTCGATTATCTTGCACTAGTCGAAAGAGTAGAAACGAATCGACGCTAGGAAGTTCCCTTTAGTGGGCAGGACCACATGCAGAAAGAAAAGGCTTCGACTAGTTGATGGTACCATTTCCGACCAGATTAATCAAATCGATAACGACAACTTGAGTAAAACAAACATCAAGAGGACTTTTAAAAAAAAATTGTTCGACCTTTTTCAATGTACTCGATAAGTTTGTCCTGATAGCAAAAGTAGGAAATGGGACGATGCTAGGAAGTTCCTTCTAGTGGGCAGGACCACGTGCAGAGAGGAGAAGCTTCGACTAGATGTGTTTCTTCCTCCGACTAGTTAAAACCGACCAAGTTTACCAAAAGCAGTCGAACAAATCCCAAAAGTGCACTCTTCTAAGAGTATTTTTCAAAAATAATAAATAAACTAAGGTGATATGAGTTTGCTTAAAAACGTTTCAACCATGTTTCTGAGCTCCAAAAAACTTTGTATTGGCAGCAAAAGTTAGGAACAAGACGATACTAGGAAGCTCTTTCTAACGGGCAGGACCACGTGCAGAGAGGAGAGACTTCGACTAGTTGTTGTATCCTTTCTCCGACCAGTGTAAAGAAAAAAAATTGAGCGTATAGAACATGGTCAAAAAATTATAAAAGCAAAACTCAAAGAAAGACAATAAAGATAGAAAGAACCTGATACTTTATTGTCGTGGAGGTTTGTTACACGTAAAATTTGCGTAACTGGTCGATGTTCCAAGAGTTTGAGAGAACGCGGCCATCCTCTATTGCTAGTTGTACCGAACCTGGACGCATAACTTCGACCACAGTGTAAGGACCTTCCCACTTGGGGGAAAGTTTATTCCGATTAGACTGGGATTAGATAAGCCTCAATACCAAATCACCTACAGCGAGGCTGCGATGTTGGACCTTACGATCATAGTATCTGCGCAGGGCTTGTTGGTAGACTGCTGACGGATTAGAGCCTGGTTCCTCTTCTCTTCGAGTAGGTTGATGTCGTCTGCTCGAAGTTGTTCTTGGGCGGAGTCGTTAAAATTTTCAACTCGTGCTGACCTGATCTTTAGTTCTGGCGGAAGCATGGCTTCGGCACCAAAGACTAGAAAGAAAGGTGTTTCACCTGTAGCCCGACTAACAATCATACGAATTGTCCATAATACTGAGGGTAATTATTGTACCCAAGCCCGCGAGCGTTTGACAAGCTGATTGAAGACCCGAGTTTTGATTTCCTTTATTATTTGGCCATTCGCTCTTTCGACTGCCCCGTTGCTTTGGGGGTGGGCGACAGAAGCGTAACACAACTTGGTTCCTAACTCGTCGCAAAATTCATGAAATTTTGCGTTCAAAAATTGTTTACCATTATCTGTGATTATTCGACTAGGTACCCCGAATCGAGTTATCACGCATCTCATCATGAACCTCTTTGCTGCTTCCGTTGTTATCCCAGTCATAGGTTCGGCTTCTATCCATTTTGTGAACGTATCGATAGCCACAAAAGGAATTCGAATCCACCTGGAGCTCTGGGTAACGGTCCTAGGAGATCAAGACCCCGGGTCATAAAAAGCAAAGACAGAGGGATTATTTGTAACGCCTGAGCTGGTTGGTGTATTTTCCTGCTATGAAACTGGCATAGTACACAACCAACGTTGAAAGGCCTTACCAACCAACGTTCTGTAGGAAGCATGAGTCCCACAGATGCCTCCGTGTATGTCGTGAAGGAGTTTTAATCATTCACTCTGCGGAACACATCGCATGAGCACCCCTTGAGTTTCTCTTTTATAGAGGACACCTTTGACCAAAGCATACATTTTGGCCTTTCGGGATAATCAATCTGCCTCAAGATCATTGTCGGGTATAAAACTCGTCTGGAGATACTCGTAGATGGGGGTCATCCAGGTATCCTCGTATTCCAAAGAGGTTGTTTCAATAGGAGGTGTCTCTAGTTCTTTGATTAGGGACAGTTTCTGGAGTTGCTTCACAAAAACTCCTTTTGGTACTATGGATCGGGAAGAAGCTATACGAGCAAGTTGGTCCGCGAGAAAATTATCCTTTCGAGGGATAAATTGTACCTCAAAGCCCAGAAAATGCTTTTCTAGCTTTCGGACTTCCAATAAGTACCGAGATATAGTCGAATTAGAGCACTGGTACTCTTTTTCGACTTGATTCACGACTAGTTGAGAGTCTCCTCTCACGAGTATGTTTTCACGTTCTACAACCAGTACTGCTCTCACTGTCTGTGGCGTGGTAGCTAGATAAATTAAGAGCATCTCTTCTGGTTTCGGAGAAACCAGAACAGGAGCACTTGTAAGATACCTCTTGACATCCTCAAAGGCCGCGTTAGCCTCTTCTGACCACTCGAAACTCTCGTGCTTCCTTAGAAGTTTAAAAAAAGACAGTCCTTTCTCTCCTAGGCGTGCGATGAAACGACCTAATGCCGCCATGCACCCCGTGAGTTTCTGAACATCTTTTTTCATGGTCGGGGAGCGCATCTGCATGATGGCCTTTATCTTTTCAGGATTTGCTTTGATTCCTCGTACAGAGACCAAGAATCCAAGCAATTTTCCTGAATAGACTCCGAACACACACTTCTCATGGTTGAGTTTCAGGTGGTATTTTCTGAGGTTGTCGAATGTTTCTTGCAAGTTTGCGATATGATTAAGTCGCTTGCTGCTTTTTTACGACTAGATCATCAACATAGGCTTTCAAATTTTGGCCTAGTTGAGGTGCAAAAGTCGTTTGCATCAAACGCTGAAAAGAAGCTCCAGCATTCTTTAAACCAAATGGCATTTTGATGTAGCAAAATATTCCAAATGGTGTAATAAATGCGGTCTTTTCTTCATCTTCTCGACACATATTGATCTGGTGGTAACCAGAGTATGCATCTAGAAAGCTTAACATTTCACATCCAACAGTAGAGTCAACCAACTGATCGATACGAGGTAAAGGAAAATCATCTTTTTGACAAGCTTTATTAAGATCAGTGAAGTCTACGCACATACGACATTTGTCGTTTGACTTCCTAACCATTACAGGATTGGCCAACCACTCTGGGTGGTTGACTTCTCTTATGAAGCCTCCTTTGAGCAACTTGTCCAATTCTGACCTAATAGCATCTCGTCGATCAGGAAAAAATCTCCGTAACTTTTGTTTTATGGGTACTTTGTCAGGCCGTAAGGCTAGCCTATGCTCAATCACTTTTCTGGGGACTCCGGGCATGTCGGATGCTTGCCATGCGAAGACATCTGCGTTTGCTCGGAGGAAAGTGATGAGGGCGTCTTCCTATTTGGGGTCGAAAGAATCCCCGATGCGAACAGTCTTCGAGGGCTCCTCCGCGTCCAAAGGAACCTCCTTGACTTGGTCGTTCGGCTTTGGTGTAGCTTTAGGCTTCGACTTGCTAGTCGAAGGCTGACTTTCGTCTCGAGTTGGTATCTGTTCAACCATCTCAAGGGACCGACGGTCGCAAGAATGTGCCATCTTCTTGTCACAATAAATTATTATTACTCCTTTGTGACCTGGCATCTTAAGACATTGATACCCATAGTGAGTACCTATTAAGAAGTTTACCAAAGTTGGTCGTCCGAGTATGGCATTATATGCCGTATCGAAATCGACCACATCAAAGGAGATCTTCTCTGTCCTGAAAATTACTTGGTGAATCAAATGTTAAAGGAAGAGAAACTTGGACAATTGGTTTGGCCGAAGACCCCAGTACGATTCTGTAACATCCCAATTTTCAGAGCTTAAAAATCTTTTAAATAGTTAGTAGGAAGAAAATTCACCATTTGGATTTTATTTGAATTTAATTCAAAAGCTTAATATTGGACTTTATAATCAAAAACATTTAATGTGAATAATCCCAACATGAACAATAGCCAAAACTATTTTATTTGGGTTCTATGTGCTCAGATATATTTTCTAGATTTTTCTAGAATTTTTCTGAGTTCATTTGCTACTTTCTTTTGCTTATTTGAATTTCTGGTATTTTCTAAATTAGAAAACCTATTAATAATCTCAGTTAATCCTTTGGGCCGAAATCCAAACCTCCGGCCCATTGTCCCCGCCGCACCTCACTCGCTGCCCGGGCCTCGCCATCGCGCTAGTCGCCTCCCACCGGCAGTGGACCCCACCGCCACCTCTCTCGCTCTCTCTTTCCGCGGTTTACCGCTCACTCTCGCCGTTGGATCAAGCATGGACGGCTAGATGCGCGTGAGGCAACCAGACGGTCCGAATGTTCCTTTGATTGTGGACCGCTCGATTAGATCCGACGGCCGATCTTGAGTCCGCCGTGATCGCACCGCTTCGCCGCCGCATCCTAACCCTAGTCATCGACGCAGGGCCCGCTTGCCGCGTCGGCCGTCTTCGTCGCGACTCTAGAGTCCGTGTCCGAGCCGCGCCGCGCGCCGCCTCGCCGCGGACTCTCGCCCCGAACCCTATTTAAAGCCGCGATCGCCACGAGGTTCGCCTACACCCCGCCGTCTTTTCACCAAGACCGAAACCCTAGAGCGCCTTTTCGCGGGATTGGGCTCGAACCCAGCGCCACCGCCTCGGTTCTTCGTCGATTGCGCCGCGGTGGTGAGGTTCCGTCGCTTTGAGACACCCTCGGTTCGCCGCATCACGGCCTACATGATGCGCGCTTATCTTCGTCGAGAGCCCGAAGTTCGCCGTCACCTTCTCGCCGCGCCGCTCCGCCGCTAACTCGCCGCCGCCGCTGTGGTCGTTGCCGGCGAGATCTAACCGCGTCACCACCTTCGCCGTGTCACGACGGTCCGCCGCGCACCTTCGCCGTCGCCTAATCGCCGCCGCGCTAAAACCGGTCGCCGGAGCCGTCGACGCCTGGCCGACGTGGTAGTCCGACGTGGACGCCACCTCACCGCCACCTCGCCACCACCTCGCCCGCGCTGCGTGTCGCCCCGCGTGGTCGCCTCGTCGTCGCGGCGTGGTGCCACCGTTCGAGCTAGAGGCTCGGTGGACCTAGTCCACCGTGAGTTTAGCCTCGACATGTGGGTCCCACATGTCGAGATTTCTTTATTATTTCTTTTTCCGAATTTCCTCCACACGTCGACTATGCAATAATCTGATTTTCCTTTAGGAAAATAATTGAAAATTCATGAAATACTGATTTTCAGCATTTTATGTATTTTCAATCTTCCAAAGGCCATAACTTTTGCATCCTAACTCCGATTGAGCCCATTCAAATTTCTAAATTTGTCTAAATTCGAGATATACCTAATTATTATTTTTATTTAATTTTTGGAGTTTTTTTTGCCTCTGTTATTTATTTGTTTTGGTTGTTTTGCTTCGTTTGTGCGTAGACGTCGATACTTCGGGGGTTTTCGTCGAAGAAGGCTTCAACCAAGTTCAAGACCAGTACATAGACCTATTCCAAGGCAAGTCATACCTTTGATCATATTGAATCCCAGTTTTCCCAAATTATATTGTGTTGAATTATTGCATTTACTTTAATTATGTGTTTAACTGCTTTTGGGCTAGTTATTGATCCAAACTGTTATGTTCACCTTGCCTATTTGTATACCTTAATCTTTTGTCGCCCTAGATTGGTTTATTATTTAGTTGGTATTAACATATTGCCAACATGGTTGGTTAGACCGACTAGAATTGCTTAGCCATGCTACGAGTCATCATCTCATGTGAGTGCAATTATGAAATTGACTAAGTGATTATGGAACTGTGTGATAAAACTGTGTGTGCTGTGTGCTATTACTCGTGATGGCATGTGTTGCACTAAACCAACTGGGTGGTAAAAGATTTAGACTGAGGCAAGTGGTGGATACTGTGTGAACTGGTGGCTTTGTGATTGGGATTCATCTGTGTGGTTTAGTTAGAAAAACTGGAAGTCTTGCCTTGGTCAATTAAGGACTTAACTTTGTGCGCTATTGAACTGAGCTATACTGTACGACCGCATGTCTGGTGACAGGCCTAACTTAGTAGGTTACGGAGTTTCAACATTGGGGTTCAGGTGGATAGGTTAAGCTTTGTGATATGGGACTGTGTGAATAAGAACGTCAATGTTGAGACGGTTGCCGAATCGCTTTGTTACGATTAGTGCTAGCTACACTAGTTGTATCGTGTGGGTAAAGTGTACAAACCTCTGCAGAGTGTTAATCAATCTATTCGAATAGCGCGCCCTCGGTCATGGACAACGCCGGGATTTCACATGAGGGGTAGTGTTCATAAAATGTGGGATTGGGAGTTGTGTGATCTCAATCATATGGCTGTGTGAATCAATCAGTTTAGTTGTGTGTCTTTGTGGAAACAACTGTTAAATTAATATTGCTTATTTGTTTTAAATTATGCTTTCAATCTATTATTTGTATTCAATTGCAAATGTTGCATTTCTGCAAAATAACCACAGAAGCCATTCCTTTGGAATAAGCCTGCATCTATATATTGCATTCTGTGGTATGATTTGCGAGTACGGTTGTGTACTCACGCTTGTTGTAAAACTTGCGCCCAAACCTCTGTATGGAGGAGTCTTCGCCGCTTTGAGGAGGAGTTTGTGGAAGAAGGTTGATCGCTAGGTCATTGATCCCGATCGGTTGCTGTGGTGTCTTGATTGGAGTTTGCCGAGTTTATTTTGTTCATTGCAAAGATTTCTTTAGTGTTAGCCTGCGTGGCTTAATAAGTTGTAACCCGACCTTAAGGTCAAAACTCTAAGTTGTTACTCAAACTATTCGTTTATGTTATATTTCGCTTGTGTGGATTGATATTCACCTATGTTACCGCTGTGTGCACTAGCATGATCCTGGACTAGTGCAGAATACACAGAGGGTCCAGAATTACATTTTTGGGTCCCGACAGATTCCGTGAAAGAATATCGTACCGGCCTTACCTTTGTCCTAGGAACTTGCATCTCATCCAGGGTACTCGTAAACAGTATGTTTAACGAGCTCCCACCATCCACCAAAACTCGATTTACTCGACAATTGTTGATGGTGGGTTCGACCACAATCAGAAATCGACCTAGTCTAGTCGAAGGGATCGGGCAGTCACCTTTCTCAAAAGTGATGGTGACTTCCGACTACTTCGGTACTTTATTGACAAGAGAAGAGTCGATTGTGTTTACCTCACGCTCGACAGCCTTAAGCTGTCGTCTTGACTCATATGCTGATGATCCTCCATATATGTGATCGATGGTGTGTTGCGGATCCTGGAACGGCATCTCCTCCTCATCATCCGACTCCTTTCGTCTACTTGTTTGACCTACCTGTTCAAGAGTAGAAAGTGGCCCTTTGCCAGAGTAGTAGTCTTCGAATTTTCGTAAAAAAACTCGGCAGTTGCGAAGGTCATGCCCTTCTTTTTTGTGAAAAGGACACCACCTGGGTTTGTCATTCTTCCGATCGGGACGTTTACCTTTTCCTCGGTCAGAATTTTGCTTGGAGTTCTGTGACTCTTTGTCGCTTACGGCTAGAACTTCCTTAGAACCAGCAGTTGGAGACTTATGTCTCTTCGCCTTGTTCTTGGACTTTTTAGCCTTTTTGTCCTTCTTCTTACCACTTTCGCCTGTCTCTTGAGGAATGTTATCTTCGTGGTCGATAGTGTTGTTCCACTCGACTGCTTCAGCGGCAGTCGCATATCTATCGGCTATCTCAAAGAGTTTAGGGACAGTACCAGGAGGATTCAAAGCTATATCCTCCGTTATCCTTCTGCTGCGGACTCCCTGCTTGAAAGCATTAATCACAGACAAGTCAGAAACTTCTGGAATAGAATTACAAACCTAACTAAAGCTCCTGATGAATTGACGCAGAGTCTCATGATCGTTCTGTCTTATTCGGTGCAAGTCGTCGTCCTTTCCGGAGCGGTTGTAGGTACCCTGGAAGTTCGCCAACAGAAGGTCGTAGAGGTGCTGCCACGAGTAGATCGACTCGAATGGCTGGTTTAATAGCCACGATCGAGCATATCCTTCAAGCACAGTTGGAAGATAATTCACCATTACATGCTCTCGTCCTCCTACTGCTCGGATAGCGGTTGTGCAGATCTGGAGGAATTCAATGGGATTTTGGGTTCCATCGAATTTCTCCATGTTCGCTGGTCGGAAACAAGGTGGCCAACGAACTGCTAGGAGATCGGGTGAAAACGCCCGACATCAAGAGATAACTTCTTGGCGCCTTCTTGCAGGAAAGAAGGGTTATTGTCACCAGGTGATCATACTCGATGATACCCAGTCATAGGTGGACTTAACCTATGGTAGGCCTTAGTTTTACGAGGGAAATAGTCCTCGTATTTCGTCTGCTGCCGCAGATTTCGTCCCTAAAGTGGTGAAAGGTCACCTCTCCTGGGGGCTTGTCGATCCCCAGATGTTCGACGAGCCTTCCTCAAGTCAGGAGAGTGACGTGATCGATGATCATGTCGACCCCCCATGTGACGAGTTGTTCGAACGACTGGCAGAAGATGGAGTCGTACTACTACGACTTCTGGGTTGATGTCGACGTGGACGCTCGAGTCTTGCCATCGTGTTCCGAAGCCTTCGTGCGATCTCTTCAGCAAAGAGATCGTAGCCTGGTGGTCGAGCGAGCTCTTGGGTTGGATTCTCAAGCAAGTCGTTGATGTGCTGAAGCTCCTGAGCCTCTTCTAACTGAAAATAAGCGCGCCTAGGGAGATTTTTTTTGAGCCGCTATTTTTCTCTGTCGAGTTGTCTTAGAATCATCCATATCATACCCTTGAGTTCGTTTCAATGGGGTGCGAGAATGTTGAGGATGTCCTACATGTTCATCAAAGTGTTCATCTCATTCACCAGCGGTGGTGCCCTTGCCATTGCTACAAGGGGACGTAGTGTGTGCCCGTCGGGGAGCATCGTTAGTCCTCTGGGAGAATGATTCTTATCAGAGGGAATGACGAAGACCTCCCGTTTATGACCTCCACTTGCGCTCGAGGTCTCCTCGCTTGAGGAGTAGCCGAGAGACACCATATGGTGACTTGGAATAAACCCCTCCAAGAAGGGGAACTCCAGGTTATAACCGTCTCCGTCCGTAGGTGTGTCCTGCGATTGGATGGTCGTACTTGTAGGGAAATCGTGTTTGATTCCCTCCTCTGTGGGATTATCTAGAGAGAAAGGACCATCAGGTGCCGATGAAGCTCTGGAATGATGGCTTCCAGAACTTGTCTCGCCAGGTCGTACTGCCTTAAGGGGACTCGAACACTCGGAGGAAAAACTCTCGTTGTGTTGTGAGTCTGTCTTAGGTCGTACTGCCTTAAGGGGACAGCGCCAACTGTCGGTGTTTTAGAACCGATCTTACGTAAAGATTGTTTGATTCGGGGGTCTCCATAATTGATCACGCAGACAGAAAAGACACAGAGATTTTTACACAGGTTTGGGCCTTCTCCAGAGAGAATAACAACTCTACTCCTGTGTGTATTGTATTGGGTATCCTAGTTACAATCAGTGGAAAGACTTGCGCTAATATCGCTACTGATTGCCTCTTAAAAAGTCCTTCCATTCCTCTCTGAAAGAAGTCTATTTATAGTATGCGGAGAGGGAGATTGTCGTTCTAGGTCAGGAGACACTCATTATTCCGTAATAATGAGAGAATCACCGAAGTAGTAACCTCCCCGCGTTGCCTGGCGGTTATCAATGAGAGATAATGGTGAGTTATCTATAGTTATTTCAGAGAATAACTACGTATCTTGACTGCTTAGATCTCACAGTTAATAGGCCCTACTGGCGAGTGGACCCAGTTATCTGTGGATAGGGCTGGAAACGAGCCGAGCCAGGCTCGGCTCGGCTCGCTCAGGCTCAAGCCTGCAGCAGGCTCGGCTCGCATCAGCTCGTTTTGAGAACGAGCTAGAGGAGCGGCTCGGCTCGGCTCAAAAAGTGGTTCGAGCCGGCTCGCGAGCCCTCGCGAGTCAGGGATCAAATGTATGTGAACTGTGAACAGCATCCATAATCCATACAAATTCAATCAACAAAATCATCAATCCAGTCAATCAACATATTAAACAATCAGTGTAGGCGTGCAGGCTGCGGGAGAGAAAGGGGATCAGGCCTGAACCAATCGAATCTACGCATTCATAAGCACAAGAAACAAACAGAAACAAAAGCCATTAATTATAAAGTCAGGAAATGGGATTGGAGAGTCTTGGAGACATGCTGCCATCGGGGCGGCCGAGGAGCTTGATGGGCGTGTCGGGTTGCCGGCGGAGCGTGGTGGGATGACGCAGTTGTCGGGGAGCTCGTCTTGGCTGAGGATCCGGCCGGGCCACTAGGATCCGTTGCGGTGACGGCGTGGCGCACCCAGACGAACGCCCCATCAGGCCATCACCATGCCAGCGACGACTGCTTCTTCGCATAGAGGACTGGGGGGGAGCACGACTGCACGGGGCTAGGTGGAGCACGGCGGACGGGGAGGAAGGGGAGGTGGGACGGGCGGAAGGGGAGGAGGACAGCGCGGTCGTCCGATCGATCTTGAGAGGTGGGAGGGGGGCAGCGTCGGGGTAGCTCCGCAGGGCGACGGCGTGAGAGGAGGCGGTGACGAGGACGTCCCAGGCTCTCAGTGGTGGTGGGTTCAGGACTTCCGGAGGTGGCCAGGTGGGAGGTGGACGGGGAAGGGCGTCCTGACGGTGGAGGGGAAGGGGAGGGGGAGGCGGCGGGTGGACGAGGTGGATGGAGGCGGTCTGGCGGTGGGTGGCGGAGGCGGCGGGTGGAGCTGGGGGAGGGGAGGCAGAGGCGGTGGGTGGAGATGGGGGAGGCGTCGTTGGCGGGTGGAGATGGGGGAGGGGGAGGCGGTGGGTGGATGGATGGAGGCCATGGGGATTGGGGGGAGTTCGGGAGGACGAACCGAGGAAGGAAATGAATGGAAGCACGCAGAGCGAAGGGATAAAGTAAAGGGTAAAAGGGAACGAGCGGCTCGTGAGCCGGCTCTAGTTTGACTCGAAAATTCACCGAGCCAAAAATGAGGCTTGGCTTGGCTAAAAAATTCACGAGCTCGAGTCGAGCCGAGCCGAGCCGCGACGAGCCCGAGCAGGCTCACGAGCCTCGAGCTATTTTTCTTGCCCTATCTGTGGAGAAGTCGTGGCAGGACTGGTCGTAGAAGTACTTACGACCAGGGGGTAGTCATAGAAAAGCGTGGGAACTGTTGAGTTTCCACGGTATTTCATTTCAAGCGTGCGGTTATAAAACTGACCGCAAGGGTGACTCTAGGGTTCTTACCTTTTCCCCAATTCACCATGACTGTTCGTCAAGTTCTCGCCTCCTCCGCCGCCAGCAAAATCTGTGTACTTTCTTGAAGCTTTTTCCAATCCAAATCTCCCTTTCGTGAGAAAATGACCAGGATCGTCTCTGAGTGGGCGGAATCGGAGATGGATACAGCGAAGATGAATGCATTGGTTGCTGCCGAGAAGATCCCCGAGAAGGTACTCGTAAAGTGGATTTCAGCAGTTGGACAACATGGCCGTCGGGGGAGGATGGGCAAATCCCTGTCTTCTAGGCGTACTGTGAGTGTGGCCTCTGATTGCCTGCTCACCCTTTTCTCACACTTGTGCTCGAACACTTTGGGGTGGAATTAGTGAACCTTGGTTCTAATTCCATCACAATGTTAAGCGTATTCGTGTATTTGTGTGAGGCGTACCTGGGAATTCCAGCGGACCTCGAGCTTTTCCAATATTATTACTGGATGGCTCGACAAGTCGGAATCGCTGGGACTTGCGGTCTGAAGCTTCATGACGGGAAGTCGAAGGAATACATTCAGATGTTCACCCGGCATTCGTGGCCAGGGTGGAAGAAGAAGTGGTTCTACTGGGAAGTCACCGAGGAAGACAGCCTCTCGTTCATCGGAAATACCGCCGAGAGGATTTCTTCCTGGGATTCGACTCCCAGGAATCTTGATCGGATCGCCCCCTATATTCAAGCTATCAAAGACTTGAAGGGGGGTTGCTTACCAGATGGCACGTGGTGAAGAACTTCATCACGCACCGCATTAGTCCCCTGAAGAAACGAGTTCCTCCTATGTGGAGGTACTCGGGGAAAGAAGACCCAGCCAGGGACTACAAGGAGGGTAAGTGAAATTCTCACTTTTTGACTCTGGTCTTGGTTAATCCTGATTTGGTCTGTTGACTATGCTATCTATCTGCACAGATCTTTCACAGGCGGAGATTGACACCCGTATCAAGCTCATCTGTGAGAAGAGTCCATCAAGCGTGGCAGCTCCTGAAATTCTTGTGGTTTTGACCGCAGAGGAAAAGGTGGAGCGCCTAAAGGTAATCGAAAATTGACTTCATCTTTAGGCCTTTATAGTCGTAAAAAGATTTACGACTAGAAGAATCGTCGTAGAAAAAACTTACGACTGTGGGCTGGTCGTTAGAAAAACATACGACCAGTGAGTGATTGTAGAAAAACTTATGACCATGTAATACTCCGGAAGTGTGAGAAGTCAAGAATCGGATTAATAAAAATTAATCGGTAGAGAATTATTTAATCGGGGAAGAATTTTATTTTCCGAATTCGTCAAATCAAGTTGAGAGAGGGGCTTTTCCGCTTGTTCTCAGCCAATTGGGCCTGGGCCTTGGCCCATCAAGCCTTCTTGTGGCCGGCCAAAGGGGGGGGAGGTGCCACCCTCCCCAAACCCTAGCCGCCCCCTCCCCTTTTCCCCTCCTCCCACATGCACCGCCTTCCTCGCTCCCTTGCGCCTCCTTGTCCAAGCTGCTCCTTGCGCCTCCCTCAGCCCAGGGTGCTGCTCCCTTGCGCCTCCCCCTGTTTAGGCTGCTGCCCATTGCGCAAGAAGGAGAAAGAGAGGAAGAGAAGAAGGAGAAGAAGGAGAAGAATGAGAAGAAGGAGAAGAAGATCTTGCGTGGGGTTTGATTCAGCAAGTTCTAGCGGTTCTACAAGGGTAACGATATGCCTTCCCCGCTGTTTGATCCATAGTAGATGCGAAACCGATTAGAATTGTTGGATAAATGTTGGGCTGCAGAAGATTCGATTCTGTCCAGTACCTTGCGTGGGTTTTTTCGTGTATTTAGAGGCTGAATTTTAAGATTCCATCTCCTAGAGATATGTGGGATCTGTTGTTATCTTTCAGTAGCCGCAAAGATCACTCGATTCCGAGGTCTGAGTCAAAAGTTATGGTCGATTTAGTATCTGCTGCCAGAAATCTGACGAGAATAATCTGTCTGGATATTTCCTAAAATATGAAAGGGAATTTGGTAGAATCTGAAAGTTCACCCAACTAGGTTATTGTAGGTAATTCGATAACCTTTTCAGATTGATAAATAACGATCAATTCGGAGTTACCTATTAAAAGTTATGGACATTTTAGTTTTGCTGTTCGATTGTGTAGGCAGTTTCTGTACTGAAAGTTCAGACAATGGTTAGCCTAATATTTTGGCCGAATTGGATTATCGTGTCAACTAGAGTATTGTTTATGAGTCAGTTAAGAATCTACAGAAATTGGGTTTACCTCTTTTTGACTTCCTGTTCATGAGTTATGTCAATTACCGTGCGCTGTCCAGAACGGTATATGGCAGAAACGTTGTTTTTCGTTTCAGCTTTGTAAACTCGTTTTGAGTCGTCAAGTAAGCGATGTAGAATGCCGATTAGTAGCGCTGAGTATATTATGTCTTAATTGAAATTATTTTACCTGTTTAGGAGGTGAAGCCTCAGGTTTAGGAGTATCATCTTTGCCGCTAACGCGCCGCATCGTGGAAGGCAAGTAAATGTAGCGGTTGTGCTACGGTTTAACCCGTTGTTCTTACTACTTGCACTATGCATGATTGACGAATGTTAAACGATATGCCATGGTTACATGTTTTCTAAGTAAGAATGTGGTAGCAAGATATTAATCAATTGCTATGTTTGGATGAGTTTGGGTAGTATTGTGGTAATTTGCTTAATGAGCCAAATGCGGAATATGAAAATAAACTCAATGTGGACATGTTGATAATTCCTTGTGGTTACGTTCATGATGATCATGTTGTGGTCTATGTAGAAGAATTCCCTTTAGATCGACTGATTTTGATCTTGGTGAATCGAGTGGGGGTTATGTGGTAACGGTTTTGTGACACAATGGTATTGTGCGTAATGAGACACATGTGGATTATGAGGAAATATTCATGATGAGTATGTTGTTGACCTTCGTGGTTAAATTCTTGTGGTTTATGATTATCATATCATTCATGACATATCATGACATTTGCATTGTGGATGTCGCCGCTTATAGCCGCGATCAGATGCAGTACAACATCGTGCATTGTCAGAAAGACGATGCATACCTTTACCTTGTTGGGTAAAGGTGCAGTGGAGCATAGCATACATATGCATTACATTGTGGAAAGATCATTTGCATTCTTATGCAAGATATTGAGGTGAATTTATTTTGCAAACAAACGCAACTTCATAGTTGCAATGTGGGAATTGACTCATGAGAGTCTCTTGTGGTATGAGTAATGTGGTTGTGGTTGTGGAATGGGGCTCGTCCCTTGTGGTATGGTAGAGGTTGTGATTGTAGCATGAGATTCTTCTCTCTTGTGGTAATCGTTGATAGCAGTTGTGGATGTGAGAAATAGTAAAGTTATGAGGTAAAACATGTTAATACTTTATTGTCATTGGTAGTGGTAGTGGTGAATAATATGAAGTAGTTGATCAAGATTCATTGTTAATATTTTACTATCTTTGGTAGTAAATATGGTTGAGGCTATAATTGTGTTCATTATGAGAATTGGATATTGATGCTTAATATCTTTGTAGTTTAATTAGCTTGTAAATGAATGTGGATTCACATTATGGATGTGGACATATGGATACTTTAATGATGTTGTATATTTGTTTGTAGTCCGAATGGCACATTAAGCAGTTTGCTTGCTTGAGATTTTATCTCACCCTTGTTGTTTCTTTCCCCTTCAGGTGATTCTTAAGCATTCTGGGATGGGTAGAGCGGCACTACAATAATGCACTCAATTCATAGATTCATGTTTGTAATAAAGTTGAGAGGAAATTAGCCTAATGACTAGCTTTTCATGAGTGTTCGTCGATTTATTATTGATGAATTTGTGGACTACACTTGGTTTAATCTGCTAGAGGTTGTTTAATTATTGAACTTGTTACCGTTATCTTTATTCCCTTAGTTGTTTATGCTTCCGCTTAGTGCTTCTTGTCTAGAGTTGTTTGCGAATTAATTTTGTCTTGAAATTATTGGCTAGTCAGAGTGGTTAAGTAGCATTCCGGTAATGTGGATCCCGGGTGTTACAATTGGTATCGAGCCGACTTTTAGGTGCGTGGTAATTAAAAATATTAAATTGACACACTTTGGTGCAGTAGGATGGGATGGGTCAAGCATTGCATTCGTGCTTTGACATGTTATATTGATTATTCATGCTAAGAGATAATCTTGTATGTTTATGTGTTGTTTCTATGACTGCTATGAGTGAGGATAGTCAATGATAAGAGGTAGGGTTTGCTGTTGTTGCCTTGGGCATTGCCAGTTTGTACCCCGTTCGTGGTACGGGATATTGATGCGATTACCTCGGGTAACTTAGTTGCGGATGTCATGGGTAAGTTTCTTAGAAAAGTGTTATCCTCCTTGAATTGATGTTGGCGATTCTTGGCCTATTGCGCTTAATGATTTTCTCTCGGGTTAGCCGCTTATTGCGGTGGTTGGGTGTCACTAGGCCTCCAATTGTTCTTGAGGCCAAGTATTGTTTCTTTCGATTGATGGGTTGTTTGACCGCCGTGAGCGGTGCTTTTGGAGAGACTCGGTATTTTTTCCGTGTTGTTCCATCTTTCTTCTTTGGAAAACATGACTCTTGTATTTCGTTTGATTTTTTGAGAGAGAATCAAAGCTTACGTGGAAGTTCATTAACTTGTGGAAGCATTGGCTCTATGCATTTCTTCCGAGTTATTTTGACTTTTGAAGTTTGATTTCTCCTAGAAGGAGTGTTAAAATCCCTTTATGATGTTTTGTTGTGTTTAAGTCGTAGGTGGCAATTATGTAAATAATTGATAGATTGTGAATTATCAAGTTGAAAAGTTAGTCTGGTACATCATTAATTTCTACTAACATCTTTAGAAATGAAGTTGATTAATATGATGTTGTCTGTTGTAGTTTCTTGAAGATTTGTGGCTAAGAATTTAGCGATACATGTGTAGAACTCATGCATTTATTAAGGATTATGAAAACAATTGTTTTGACTATTGTAGTTGTTTAATTTTCCCAACTTGTTGGATAAATTGGATTGATTGATCTTAAGTAATTAATCTGACCATTCGGGATGGTCAAGTAAGGAGGTGTTGGAATATTGCCTTAATAAGATTAACCTTAATTATGTCCTCTCTTTACATACTTGATGAGCATGTACAATCATAAAGTTATGTAACTTTACCATGCTAAATTGTTGAAATATGTATAAAGAAATGGATGAAGATTGATGTATTGACTTGTGGAATCTTGTCTTATAAAGTGGTATTATTGATGTTTAAAGTTATTTTATTTTAATATCTTAACATAAGGTGGAGTATCGAATCAGTGCTCTTTATTGTCTTTGTGATTGCAAATTAGAGATAGGATCATTAATGCTATGCTTGATGAAAAATTAATAATCAATTATTGACAAAGAATGGCTAGAGTGTATTTACTTTTTTCTAAACTAGAGTTGAGCATCAGTACGAGATAAATGTATGGAATCTAATAAGAGATTCATACTAGCATGTTTTGTGAGGTTGTTATGTTCTAATATCATCTTGTTAAAGAGTTTGTTTTAATATGATGGCTTATGCACTAGGTTTAACTAGATTAAGTAGTTGGAATCTTATTTGGATAATAAGAATATGATGAAGTGATTATGGTGTTGAATGTTTTAAAAAAAATAAAAGAATTTGTTAATTCCATAATACTAATTGCATTGAAGGGTGTGAGATTTACGGTTGGAATCTTTTCGGACCTTATGACTTGTGTCATAGTCGAGGTTGCTCTGAGTAAAGCGACGTGTTGATTGATCTTATTGGTTTTATTTGAATCTTGTGTTGTGGTCTTCAAGCATCCTTTGTTGGAAATGGCGGGATGTTGTAATCAAAGAAAATTGCTTCTTATTGAAAGGAAAAGTTGTACTAGAAGTATTTGAGGTACAGATGATCTTATCTTGTGTTTTTCCAACCTCATTGCTATTTGTTATTCTTTTGGTCTTTTGGCTATTGTGATGATAACCATTTTCTGTATGCTGAAATTTATTTCTTCTTACCTCTTCTTCTAAGAACATGGTAATTGTTGTGGGTTGTGAAGCCTTTTTGTTGCGTGATGACGACTTAATAGTGGTAGTCTAGTGATGTTTTGTGGGGCCAGTAGAGTCTATCTACAATGGTGTAGATGATGTAATCAATTGAGCTAATTGTTGAGTTGGCCAACTTGAGATAAATGAGTTGGTGTGTTAGGCAATGATTTGAAAATCCTTGGTTCAAGGAAGTTAAATTATTAAAAGGAATGAATTGGGAAATTATTGTTATGTCAAGTAGTGAGATGCTCTCTTGATTCTTGTTTATCTTTGTGTGTTTATGGCGAGGCCATTTGCAAAATTGAATTGTGTTTATGTTGAGGCGTAGTCTTTTCCAGTTAGGAAAAGAAGTTGTTTGTTTTGGTCTGTTGAGTGATTTTTTTCACTCTTAGTTTATGTGGTGTGGTTCTCCAATTGTCTACTTGACGAGTAGAAATATCTTGTGGTGAATCCTTTGATTTGGATCGTGGTCCTTTGAAGGAAAGCTGGTTGCTAGTGTGATGCTTGAGAGTTCTTTACTCTTCTGTTGCTGGGTTCTATTTGCAAAAGATACCGTTGTGCTTCTAGTAGAATGATGTGAGTGGAATTTGTGATCAAATTCTTGAAAATGGGTATAGTGTGTTATCCTGAGTATACTTAATAAGAGAAAAGTGTTTTAAGAAAGAGGATGGTTTTAGAAAGTGTTCTTAATAGTTATTGCGGGAAATTTTGCCAAAATGGCAGGACCTGTTGGCTGCTCAGGGCCGACAAAAGAGTTATGCGGATGTTCGGCGCCGAGAGTTGGAGTTTGCGGTGGGAAGCCTTGTGCTCCTTCGGGTGTCTCCAACCAAGGGTATTGTTCGTTTTGGTACCACCGGGAAGCTTAGCCCGCGGTACATCGGTCCTTTTCCAGTGGTTGCTCGGGTGGGTAGTTTGGCTTATCGTTTGGAGTTGCCAAACTCATTGAGTGATGGGCACAATGTTTTCCATGTGTCTATGCTGAGGAAATACTTGCGGGATCCAGAACACAAGATTGACCTGGACCAGGTCACAGAGGAGCAGGATCTCACTGTGGAGAGTCGGCTAGTTCGTATCTTGGATACGTCGGAGCGGGTCTTGAGGAATAAGACCATCAAGTATGTGAAGTTCCTTTGGACGAATCAGTGTGAGAGAGAAGCCACGTGGGAGTTGGAGGATCATTTGCGAAAGAAGTACCCCGAGCTCTTCGAGGCTGGTGAGTACTCCTAGTTTGGGTTGCTTTTTGCTTGTTGTTCTTTTCTTTGTGGTCTGTAGAGTTGGATTCGAGGGCGAATCCTTTTAAGATGGGAAGAATGTAATACTCCGGAAGTGTGAGAAGTCAAGAATCGGATTAATAAAAATTAATCGGTAGAGAATTATTTAATCGGGGAAGAATTTTATTTTCCGAATTCGTCAAATCAAGTTGAGAGAGGGGCTTTTCCGCTTGTTCTCAGCCAATTGGGCCTGGGCCTTGGCCCATCAAGCCTTCTTGTGGCCGGCCAAAGGGGGGGAGGTGCCACCCTCCCCAAACCCTAGCCGCCCCCTCCCCTTTTCCCCTCCTCCCACATGCACCGCCTTCCTCGCTCCTTGCGCCTCCCCTTGTCCAAGCTGCTCCTTGCCTCCCCTCAGCCCAGGTGCTGCTCCCTGCGCCTCCTGTTTAGGCTGCTGCCCATTGCGCAAGAAGGAGAAAGAGAGGAAGAGAAGAAGGAGAAGAAGGAGAAGAATGAGAAGAAGGAGAAGAAGATCTTGCGTGGGGTTTGATTCAGCAAGTTCTAGCGGTTCTACAAGGGTAACGATATGCCTTCCCCGCTGTTTGATCCATAGTAGATGCGAAACCGATTAGAATTGTTGGATAAATGTTGGGCTGCAGAAGATTCGATTCTGTCCAGTACCTTGCGTGGGTTTTTTCGTGTATTTAGAGGCTGAATTTTAAGATTCCATCTCCTAGAGATATGTGGGATCTGTTGTTATCTTTCAGTAGCCGCAAAGATCACTCGATTCCGAGGTCTGAGTCAAAAGTTATGGTCGATTTAGTACCTGCTGCCAGAAATCTGACGAGAATAATCTGTCTGGATATTTCCTAAAATATGAAAGGGAATTTGGTAGAATCTGAAAGTTCACCCAACTAGGTTATTGTAGGTAATTCGATAACCTTTTCAGATTGATAAAGAACGATCAATTCGGAGTTACCTATTAAAAGTTATGGACATTTTAGTTTTGCTGTTCGATTGTGTAGGCAGTTTCTGTACTGAAAGTTCAGACAATGGTTAGCCTAATATTTTGGCCGAATTGGATTATCGTGTCAACTAGAGTATTGTTTATGAGTCAGTTAAGAATCTACAGAAATTGGGTTTACCTCTTTTTGACTTCCTGTTCATGAGTTATGTCAATTACCGTGCCGCTGTCCAGGAACGGTATATGGCAGGAAACGTTGTTTTTCAGTTTCAGCTTTGTAAACTCGTTTTGAGTCGTCAAGTAAGCGATGTAGAATGCCGATTAGTAGCGCTGAGTATATTATGTCTTAATTGAAATTATTTTACCTGTTTAGGAGGTGAAGCCTCAGGTTTAGGAGTATCATCTTTGCCGGCTAACGCGTCGCATCGTGGAAGGCAAGTAAATGTAGCGGTTGTGCTACGGTTTAACCCGTTGTTCTTACTACTTGCACTATGCATGATTGACGTAATGTTAAACGATATGCCATGGTTACATGTTTTCTAAGTAAGAATGTGGTAGCAAGATATTAATCAATTGCTATGTTTGGATGAGTTTGGGTAGTATTGTGGTAATTTGCTTAATGAGCCAAATGCGGAATATGAAAATAAACTCAATGTGGACATGTTGATAATTCCTTGTGGTTACGTTCATGATGATCATGTTGTGGTCTATGTAGAAGAATTCCCTTTAGATCGACTGATTTTGATCTTGGTGAATCGAGTGGGGGTTATGTGGTAACGGTTTTGTGACACAATGGTATTGTGCGTAATGAGACACATGTGGATTATGAGGAAATATTCATGATGAGTATGTTGTTGACCTTCGTGGTTAAATTCTTGTGGTTTATGATTATCATATCATTCATGACATATCATGACATTTGCATTGTGGATGTCGCCGCTTATAGCCGCGATCAGTCTGGGTACAACATCGTGCATTGCTTGTAACGATGCATACCTTTACCTTGTTGGGTAAAGGTGCGATGGAGCATAGCATACATATGCATTACATTGTGGAAAGATCATTTGCATTCTTATGCAAGATATTGAGGTGAATTTATTTTGCAAACAAACGCAACTTCATAGTTGCAATGTGGGAATTGACTCATGAGAGTCTCTTGTGGTATGAGTAATGTGGTTGTGGTTGTGGAATGGGGCTCGTCCCTTGTGGTATGGTAGAGGTTGTGATTGTAGCATGAGATTCTTCTCTCTTGTGGTAATCGTTGATAGCAGTTGTGGATGTGAGAAATAGTAAAGTTATGAGGTAAAACATGTTAATACTTTATTGTCATTGGTAGTGGTAGTGGTGAATAATATGAAGCAGTTGATCAAGATTCTGTTGTTAATATTTTACTATCTTTGGTAGTAAATATGGTTGAGGCTATAATTGTGTTCATTATGAGAATTGGATATTGATGCTTAATATCTTTGTAGTTTAATTAGCTTGTAAATGAATGTGGATTCACATTATGGATGTGGACATATGGATACTTTAATGATGTTGTATATTTGTTTGTAGTCTGAATGGCACATTAAGCAGTTTGCTTGTTTGAGATTTTATCTCACCCTTGTTGTTTCTTTCCCCCTTTCAGGTGATTCTTAAGCATTCCTGGGATGGGTAGAGCGGCACTACAATAATGCACTCAATTCATAGATTCATGCTGTAATAAAGTTGAGAGGAAATTAGCCTAATGACTAGCTTTTCGCGAGTATTCTGTCGATTTATTATTGATGAATTTGTGGACTACACTTGGTTTAATCTGCTAGAGGTTGTTTAATTATTGAACTTGTTACCGTTATCTTTATTCCCTTAGTTGTTTATGCTTCCGCTTAGTGCTTCTTGTCTAGAGTTGCTGCCGAATTAATTTTGTCTTGAAATTATTGGCTAGCTGTAGAGTGGTTAAGTAGCATTCCCGGGTAATGTGGATCCTGGGGTGTTACAGACCACTTTTGTAATATTTTCTTTTTCTGATCTCAACAGAAAGTAGGCATGGAAGACCGCCAAGATGACGCGGAAGTCGCATTGGTGGTCATTGGGGCAACGGCGCAAGCGGAGCAAACAAAAACTCCTCCAACAAAACGACATCGACTTGTAAAGGTCGGCGACAAAGGCGGTGCGAGTTCGACTCCTTCTGCTCCCTTCGCTCAATTCGCTGCAGACATGGCTACTGCGACGAAGGAAAAAGCAGACGAGGCTGCCATAGCCCTTATGCGTAAAGCCCCCAAGGCCAAGGTACCCTTCTATTATGACAACAAGACTTTCGCAGTTTCTGCTTCTCGTGGCTTTATAAAGCAGCTAGAAAAGGAGAACTGGAAGAGCTTCATGTCTTTTGTGAAGGAAACTGCTGCTCTAGCAGAACCTGAGGTCGAGGGGAGCAGTGCTCTTGAGGTGGTCGAGACGGATCTCGGCCACTCGGGGAGTCAGGAGGGTCACGAAACGGTGTCTCCCGTTCCCCTAATTGAATCTCGACCAACAGTAGTCAAGAAGAAGTTGAAGAAACCTTATGTTGGGAAGGTTGCTTCCAAGTTCCTGGTTAGGTCCAGGACGCAGAGGTATGTCAAAAATAAAAGTGTAAGAACAATATTTACCCTTTATTTTTGTATGAGTTAACTTGTTCTCTGTTTTATGATCTTAGCCCAACTCCTTTATCCCTCATAGATGCTTCTACTGAGAAGCCCACTGCTACTTCTTCAGCAAATGAAGGTGTGACAGTGGTGGTAGCTGAAGTTCCAGCCACCATTCTCATGGTGGAAGAAGTCGTCGCTGCTAAAGTTGCTACGACCACTGATGTAGTCGTAGAAATGGAGGCGGAGACAGGTGAGTCTATGAAGGAGACGCTAGGAGAAGGTGGTGGTGAGAGCTCCGACCACCGCGCTGGTAAGGAGGTTGTCGAGGACGTTCCTTCCGGTCCTCAAGGCGGCGCTACCATCACAGAGTCAGAGGAAGATGAATACTTTAACTTCTGCTCTGATTTCTTTGGCCCCGCTTCCATTGTAGGATTTTTCGCCTACATATCTCGCGACCGGGTCTCTCACCCTGGTGGCATTCCCAACTGTGGGAAAGTTTTCAATGACGAACGTCTCGAAGGGATTTGGTGGAGACGTGTCGAGGAGATGGATGGGCTGAAAGATCCGACGAGGATAGTCTCCATGTTCGCTCGGACACCATGAATGTAAGTATCTAACGATACCTATAAGTATGGTTTTATCCTCGCTTCTTATTGTCTTTCTTTCTTGCAGAAAGCTTGGGAACAAATTGCTACGGTTTGCGAGTACAACCGGCAACTTGTTAAGCTATGACAAGAAAAAGCAGTACTCTGCGAGCAAGCAGAGAGGTGGTGAGAAACTGACACTCGTAATCGTTTTATAATTCGACTACTCGTTCAATACTCGTGGGGATTGTCGTAGAAAACTTTACGACTTGGTATTGGTCGTAGAAAAACTTACGACCAGAAGTGATCATAAAAGAACTTACGATCACGTGTTAGTCGCAGAAATACTTACGACTACTCGTCTCTATGTTCATGTCTACCCTTATGTGAGGACCCCGATTTATTTGACTTGCAATGCTTAGCCTTCCATTGACCCTAGCATTACAATTCAAATAAACCAAGCCTCAGGATATGTATACTTCCCAGAAATGCAGTATACACACCCCGTTACAAAATCAAGCATCAATTCCATACACGAGAGGTTACAAAATCAAAACTTCATAAAATACAACAGATTGAAATTACAAGATAAATAACAAACTACACAGCGGAAGCAAAAGCCATAAGATGGCGATAAATAAAAGAGCCAATTAGTGTGCCTTTACCCACAAGGCAACCAACCGGGCCGCCAAGCTAGTCGTCAAGCCCGCAGCACAGCTCACAAAAAGGAAAGCCCTTGGGGCTCACCTTCTTCCTCTGCAACAAAAACATTTAGCAAAGCAGCTGAGTACAAAAATTGTTTTTGTACTCGCAAGACTGACGTGTGGACTAGCAGACCTATACATATGCTACATGCAGGCTTATCTGGTGGAGGCCATATGTTTCATTTGCACAAAGCCAAATTTATTTGCAATAATGCAATACTGCTTTAAAGGCAAGTTTGCAATTCATTTTCTTGTTGAAATAATCTGAAATAAAGATAGATACAAGTAACCACAGGAAGTGACTATCCCAATAGTCACCACAACATAGCACGAATCCCTGATTCGTACCACCCATCAAGTTTTAATTTAAAAAGGTTGTAGTCTAGTTCTCACGGGGCGTATCCGAGCGTGTCCATAACCTAGGACGAGGCTATTCGAATAGTTCAAACCTCGCAGGTGTACCAATGTACCCACACTTTAGACCGCCTTTCCACCACCACGGTTAGCATACTTCCTTTGGTATGCGAGCACGCTAAGTCTAACAAGACGTTTTCCAATATTGTGTATTAACTACGAGCCGCTCGTATGGATAGAAATCCATACACTTACATGGTAAAGCCGAAAAGACAACTACCCACTCGGGATAAAGCTCTTCGGACAACTACCATGCTCCCACCTCCATCCCTCCTGCGACCTCCTGCGACCTGGAGCCAATACACGCCAAAGTACTAGGTCAAGAGAGGTCCCATATACTCTAGTGTGGTTAGCACGCAAAATGCTCAGTACGGTGGCGCAAGTAACTCGGTCCTTAACTGACTCGGGCACCATTCCAGTCACACCCAACAGATCACACCAATCATACCGTTGTGCCCAAGTCCAAATCATTTTGTTTTCATTTTTAGTTTTCACAAGTAACATAGCAAAATGCTGAATCATAAAGTTTTAATAATTTTTGTGTGATCAAGGCTACCGACTAAAGTCGATAACCGCCTAGTTCTACCGATAACTAAGCATGTCTAAGCAAATTGACCCGGATCTACTAAGTGACAAGAGATCATCCAGCGATCTCTAATCACAGCAAATAACCTAGGCTCAGGTAGTAGAGGAATATCATTTGCCTACAGATTATGCAACTAACAGGGCCCACTAACCATATTTTAACACAAAATAGCAATGCATACATACAAGTTGCAAACAAAATATTAGTTTGAAAATAAAGGGATTAACATGATCAAACTGCTTGCCTTTGCTTTGTTTGAGATATTCGACTTGCTACAGAGGATCACTCTCGATATCAACGTCATCTAACGATAAGAACTGCCAAAGCGAAAAACAAATAAACACGAGAAAGCAAAAAGGATCCAAAATTTAATAACACGTAAGATAGATTACGATTTTAGATAAATTTTAGACACAAATTATTGGACTAGGAGTGACTTGAGTAAGTTATGAGTTATAGAAATAGAAATGAAGGCAAAGCTCTCTGTTGATTAGCTAATCAATTATTCAAATTTCACTCAGATAACTTTTACCCTTCTAGATTAAATGTTAGTGGCTAATTATACTTTCTAAGTAATTTATTTTGGCACTAGATATGGCTCCACTTTAGTAACAGCAACAGCACTGAAATCCAATCCTATTATCTTATTTAATTCTAGCTCCTTTGGATTAAATGCTAAGGGCTAACTAAAATAACAAAATCTTCTAAATACTTGCATGCGAAAGAGCATTAGCTCACTTCCTTATGCAGATTTTCCCTTCTGCACAAACATCTCATTAAACCTTGGTCTAGCTAGAGTATTCTCTAGATTATTTAGTTCTTTAACCCATTCTTTTATTCACATAATGGTTTACTATTCATTGGGTTGTAAAATGGCTACTAAGCACTGCTAGCCAATTTCTTTCACTACTGGCTCTAGCTATTAACAAGAGGTCTAAAGATCTTGAATGATCCACTAGATATTAACTTGTAGACTGTTTTCAGATTTTGACAACAGCCTCCTGCTATTAACTCGTACACTGAGGTCCAACACAGAGAAGGGGTTACTGCTAGATAACCTCTTGCAAAAACAACTTTCAGGTTTAGATGCTACTCAAAACTATTTGTCCAACTGGCTAAAACGATTTGAGACCAACGCTAACTACTGGGTTAGTAAGGTCATTAGCTTATGGGCAAGCCTGATCATTCTAAGTTTCTCCTCTAAAGGTTTTCGACATCGGTCATATACCTTACAATGAACATCTTGAAATTAAGGTGCTAATCAAACTATTTCTTTCTTTGAAATCACTAAATCAAGTGCCAATTAGTTTTGAGTAATCAATTTAACTATTCAAAAGACACAAATGCATTTTACCTTGTATATTATCTTCGCCATCGACAACACAGCTTGCCAAAAACACTCCTCTGATATTAATTCATTGACAAAACCGTGAAGTTAGATTAAGAGATTAACTCATTTCAGAACTCAACTAATTTTGCTAACCCATTTGAAGTGACTTTTGCAAAAGAGTTTCACTGACAAAAACATCCCTTACCACACTCTCTCTCTCTGGACTCCAGTTCAAACAAGGGTGGCTATTTTGACCACTAATGTTTCCACTGCTTTGATTAACCATTTGCCAACACGGTTAAGTGACTTTGTCAGCCATACAAAAGATTAAACTACATTTGCATTAGTGCTCCTACACACAGAGAAGGTTTACAGAGATAAAGAACAGGTACTCCAAAGAAAACAGGGGAGGCTCTGGCCGACTTGGAGCAGTGGTCGTCGCCGGCGGTGGAGCAAATGGCGAGGCGGCGGTGATGGCTGAAATGGGATGACCGAGTCGAGGAGGCTAGGGAGGTCTCGGGCGGTCGGAGCGGCAGCGTGGGCGCTACGACGACGGCGGCGGCCGCCGTGGGGTGAAAGGAGGCGGCAGCGTAGGGGTGGAGTTGGGGCGGTTTAGGGAAGCATGAGTATCACTAGGGTGACCGGAGTACTCGGAGTGGTCGGCGAAGGGAGGAGCTCGAGGTGCTCCGGCGACGCGAGACGTGGCGGCGGGAGGCCACCGTGGGTGGGTCTCGGTGGGTGAATAGGGCGAAGGTGAGTGATGGGAAAGGTTAGGGAGGCGTGGAGGTGCTCTAGGTCCAAGCAATTGAAGAGGGCTTCACCGAGAGCTAATGGCGGCGGTGGAGGCGGCTTTGGCGGTTTCGGGAAGATGGCCGTGGCATGGTGCTTTGATGGATTAAAGGCCAAATTGGTTGGGGTTAATGATCCTAGGGAGTAAGGGCAAGAGATGACACAGTTAAAAGTGGAGAGACTCACCGTTCGCCCAGACGAGGATCGGGAGTTGCGGTGTGTTCAAATGCCGCGGCCTTGATGAAGATGCTCGTGTTCCCGGAGCTCCACGCAAAGAGAGACAATGGATGTGAGGGATAGATGGAGGGCGACAAGGCGAACGAAAAGGGCATGATGATGAGGTCTAAGGTCCATCAGAGCAGCCGAGGAGCTCGGAGGTGGTGCGGCCATAGCCGGCGCATGGCCTCTGGGTCTCCGATCGGTTGGGCTCGGAGAAGAAGGAAAATGGAGGGGAGGTGGCAGCAGCGGTAGACCGAGCTCGGGGCTCCCTATTTATAGGTGAAGGGGCGGAGGAAGCAAGGTGGCCGGCGGGTGGGCGTGGCGCGTATGCGGCGAGGTGGCGGCGAGCTGGCGCGCGGGCGAGAGGCGCGTGGGCGAGCTGGCGCGGGCGCACGTGCCGCGTGGAGAGAAGTCCCTGCCAGTGGGACCGGTTCGTTAGCGAGAGGGAGAGAGAGCGGTTCGGCGAGGGGGTTCGGTCACACTCGGGCTCGGCGATGGTGTCCGGTCGGAGGAACAGTGCGGGCTCGGGTTCGAGCCCGATGAACAGTAGGGTCTAGGTTAGGGTTTATAATTTGGATTTAGTTTTGACCGAAAACAACTGAGTTTGACCTAGCCATTCGAAATAGAAATAAAATTCGAAAAATTCTGAAAATTTTTGTGGGCACTCTGAGGTTTACCAGGTACTTAGAAAAAATAATTTCAAACACTTTCTATATTACAATTTGTTAGAAATAAATTGTTTTCAAATCTGCATTTGGGATTTCATTTGAATTTTAGTGAAGGTAAAATGACTTCTAAAAATTTGGTAAAAATAACTATAAATCAAGATAAATAATCTAGTATTTGAATAAATTATTTTTAGAAACCTTCATTCATATATTTTTCTGGAATTCAATTTGGAAAGGAATTTAAGTTTAAAAGTTTAAAACTTCAACACAAACTTTAATACAATCTTCAAAATTTTAAAATTGTGCACAAGATTTTGGAAACCATGAGCATGATCAAGAGATACAACCAAAAGTTTTTAAATTTTTATACTTTTATACATTTAAAATACAAACCCTAATTTGAGGTTGTTACAAATCAACCCCCCTTAAACAGAATCTCGTCCCGAGATTCCGGTAGTTCGGAAGTCAGAACGAAAGGCTGTGGTAACCTAGGTGGGTTAGGTCATGTGGTCATACTTCGGATTTTGACGCGAGCCGAACTCAAATCCGAAACCAGAGAGGTTCTTCAGAAGTTTTAGGTTCTAAAGTGGGAAGCTTTGTTGAAGGATTTCTAATACCTTTCTGATAAGTGTTCCCTAAGTGGTTCTTTTCAACTCTAAACGAAATACGCCATCCGTTGTCTTGATTTCCTTTAGAGATAGTGCTGAAAGATCATGATGCGGTATTCCGATGTTGCTGCCACATTTTCCTTTCCATTGCTTTGTTTAACCTTTCCTTTCTTGATTCGAAGATAATTTGACATCACGCTTCACGTCGTCTTCTGGTAGTATGAAAGACTCGGCTCCACTCAGTCGACCGAAAAGGGGCATCGATCGATAGAACGGAAGGACTAGTTAGATGGTAACCTAGTATCAATACCAGGATTCAGTGCAGAAAAGAGAAGGCAAGCAAGGTTTAAGGTGGTCTCATTTAACCTCACTTCTCTAGTTCTATTTGCTTGGCTGGGAAAGGAAATGCACAGGATGAATGCACGAGGGGATGCATGTGTGCAAATTAGTCCTAAGGCAAATTTTAAATTTTGGTTAATGAGAGTGCAAATGCTCACATGCATGCTTACATGCTTCTACCGAAATGTAAATGCTCACATGCATGCTTACATACTTCTTGTTTTATGCAACTTGAGTAACATGACATGCTTAAGTTAATTTAGAAACTATATGCATGATCAAAGGATAAGAATCAAGATGCCTAACAAGTGTTTTGAGGTACCTTCTACCCCCCTTAAATATGCTTGATGCATAAAGGATGAGGGAAGGAAAGAATGAACACAAGGTGAGGGAACAGGCACTGTGTATGCATTTTAATTCTAACATGTACTAACTACTTCAAAAGGTTCCGACATAGTTGCTATACATGCCGTCCGTAGGCGATGTGCAACTTCTTGGAACAAGGAGAGCAAGTGATTACAAAATCTAACGTCTACCAGCTAAGTAATATCATTATGGCGTATATATTCTAAGAATAAACTCTAATTTAATCCTAATATCGCAGTAAGACATCGTCTATGGAAAAAGGCATCACCTTAACCCCGAGTGCAAACACATAACAAGCAAGAAATGAGCATCCGAATAATTGTATGAAAACATAAAACCAGTGCAACCCATAAGGCAAAAGATTTGCTTCCCAGTACGACTAACTCGTATTGAATGAACGAGCAATCGTTTAGGATGATAAAATTTTAGAACACAACTCAAGTTCTAACGCATCTAAAAGGCATGGCAAAAACCATATAAGGGTGGATTGGGCGCTAGCCATATAATATCACATCTTACCCTTTTAATCCCATGAGTTTTAGTTGATTTATCATCTCATTTTTAACCCTAACGACGAACTAAGTGCTCGCAGTCCAAAACTTGTGCTTTGCTGTCCAGATCTTGTATCCGAGCTCCGAAATGAGTGCTTCAACTCCGAGTGCTTCAAATCTTCGCCAAATAACAATCCACACTTCATATTTTCAAATCTCATTATTCCCTAAACCGAATTTAACCGATAACCAACTAACTTTGAAAGGAGAAGAGAGGGGAACAACTTTTTCGAAAACTCAACAAGAATAAGGCAAGATGAGCAAACTAAGATAGATAAGGAGTAAAATCTGAGAACTTACTTAAGTTTTCATAAACCATTTGACATTTTCAAAATAAGCTTTTCAAAATATCCTAATGACGACCAAGCTAGGGGTTTCTACGGTCAGTACAGCTCTGATACCAACTTTGTGAGGACCCCGATTTATTTGACTTGCAATGCTTAGCCTTCCATTGACCCTAGCATTACAATTCAAACAAACCAAGCCTCAGGATATGTATACTTCCCAGAAATGCAGTATACACACCCCGTTACAAAATCAAGCATCAATTCCATACACGAGAGGTTACAAAATCAAGACTTCACAAAATACAACAGATTGAAATTACAAGATAAATAACAAACTACACAGCGGAAGCAAAAGCCATAAGATGGCGATAAATAAAAGAGCCAATTAGTGTGCCTTTACCCACAAGGCAACCAACCGGGCCGCCAAGCTAGTCGTCAAGCCCGCAGCACAGCTCACAAAAAGGAAAGCCCTTGGGGCTCACCTTCTTCCTCTCCAACAAAAACATTAAGCAAAGCAGCTGAGTACAAAAATTGTTTTTGTACTCGCAAGACTGACGTGTGGACTAGCAGACCTATACATATGCTACATGCAGGCTTATCTGGTGGAGGCCATATGTTTCATTTGCACAAAGCCAAATTTATTTGCAATAATGCAATATAGTTTAAAGGCAAGTTTGCAATTCATTTTTACTGTTGAAATAACTGCGAAATAAATATAGATACAAGTAACCACCTGGAAGTGACTATCCCAATAGTCACCACAACATAGCACGAATCCCTGATTCGTACCACCCATCAAGTTTTAATTTAAAAAGGTTGTAGTCTAGTTCTCACGGGGCGTATCCGAGCGTGTCCATAACCTAGGACGAGGCTATTCGAATAGTTCAAACCCTGCAGGGGTGTACCAATGTACCCACACTTTAGACCGCCTTTCCACCAGCCACGGTTAGCATACTTCCTTTGGTATGCAGGCACGACTAAGTCTAACAAGACGTTTTCCAATATTGTGTATTAACTACGAGCCGCTCGTATGGATAGAAATCCATACGCTTACATGGTAAAGCCGAAAAGACAACTACCGATTCAGGCTAAAGCTCTTCGGACAACTACCGTGCTCCCACCTCCATCCCTCCTGCGACCTCCTGCGACCCGGAGCCAATACACGCCAAAGTACTAGGTCAAGAGAGGTCCCATATACTCTAGTGTGGTTAGCACGCAAAATGCTCAGTACGGTGGCGCAAGTAACTCGGTCCTTAACTGACTCGGGCACCATTCCAGTCACACCCAACAGATCACACCAATCATACCATTGTGCCCAAGTCCAAATCATTTTGTTTTTATTTTTAGTTTTCACAAGTAACATAGCAAAATGCTGAATCATAAAGTTTTAATAATTTTTGTGTGATCAAGGCTACCGACTAAAGTCGATAACCGCCCAGTTCTACCGATAACTAAACATGTCTAAGCAAATTGACCGGATCTACTAAGTGACAAGAGATCATCCAATGATCTCTAATCACAAAGAAATAACCTAGGCTCAGGTAGTAGAGGAATATCATTTGCCTACAGATTATGCAACTAACAGGGCCCACTAACCATATTTTAACACAAAATAGCAATGCATACATACAAGTTGCAAACAAAATATTAGTTTGAAAATAAAGGGATTAACATGATCAAACTGCTTGCCTTTGCTTTGTTTGAGATATTCGACTTGTCGCAGAGGATCACTCGATATCAACGTCATCTAACGATAAGAAGCGCCAAAGCTAAAAACAAAGAAATAAACACGAAAAAGCAAAAAGGATCCAAAATTTAATAACACAGAAGATAGATTACGATTTTAGATAAATTTTAGACACAAATTATTGGACTAGGAGCCGACTTGAGTAAGTTATGAGTTATAGAAATAGGCAAAAGCTCTACTGTTGATTAGCTAATCAATTATTCAAATTTCGACTCAGGATAACTTTTACCCTTCTAGATTAAATGTTAGTGGCTAATTATACTTTCTAAGTAATTTATTTTGGCACTAGATATGGCTCCACTTTAGTAACAGCAACAGCACTGAAATCCAATCCTAGTATCTTATTTAATTCTAGCTCCTTTGGATTAAATGCTAAGGGCTAACTAAAATAACAAAATCTTCTAAATACTTGCATGCGAAAGAGCATTAGCTCACTTCCTTATGCAGATTTTCCCTTCTGCACAAACATCTCATTAAACCTTGGTCTAGCTAGAGTATTCTCTAGATTATTTAGTTCTTTAACCCATTCTTTTATTCACATAATGGTTTACTATTCATTGGGTTGTAAAATGGCTACTAAGCACTGCTAGCCAATTTCTTTCACTACTGGCTCTAGCTATTAACAAGAGGTCTAAAGATCTTGAATGATCCACTAGATATTAACTTGTAGACTGTTTTCAGATTTTGACAACAGCCTACTGCTATTAACTCGTACACTGAGGTCCAACACAGAGAAGGGGTTACTGCTAGATAACCTCTTGCAAAAACAACTTTCAGGTTTAGATGCTACTCAAAACTATTTGTCCAACTGGCTAAAACGATTTGAGACCAACGCTAACTACTGGGTTAGTAAGGTCATTAGCTTATGGGCAAGCCTGATCATTCTAAGTTTCTCCTCTAAAGGTTTTCAGATTACTGGTCATATACCTTACAACAGAACATCTTCAGAAATTAAGGTGCTAATCAAACTATTTCTTTCTGAAATCACTAAATCAAGTGCCAATTAGTTTTGAGTAATCAATTTAACTATTCAAAAGACACAAATGCATTTTACCTTGTATATTATCTTCGCCATCGACAACACACTTGCCAAAAACACTCCTCTGATATTAATTCATTGACAAAACCGTGAAGTTAGATTAAGAGATTAACTCATTTCAGAACTCAACTAATTTTGCTAACCCATTTGAAGTGACTTTTGCAAAAGAGTTTCACTGACAAAAACATCCCTTACCACACTCTCTCTCTCTGGACTCCAGTTCAAACAAGGGTGGCTATTTTGACCACTAATGTTTCCACTGCTTTGATTAACCATTTGCCAACACGGTTAAGTGACTTTGTCAGCCATACAAAAGATTAAACTACATTTGCATTAGTGCTCCTACACACAGAGAAGGATTACAGAGATAAAGAACAGGTACTCCAAAGAAAACAGGGGAGGCTCTGGCCGACTTGGAGCAGTGGTCGTCGCCGGCGGTGGAGCAGCGGCGAGGCGGCGGTGATGGCTGAAATGGGATGACCGAGAGTCGAGGAGGCTAGGGGAGGTCTCGGGGCGGTCGGAGCGGCACTGTGGCGGCGCTACGACAGCAGGCGGCGGCCGGCCGTGGGGGTGAAAGGAGGGCGACAGCGTAGGGTGGAGTTGGGGGCGGTTTAGGGGAAGCATGAGTATCACTAGGGTGACTGGAGTACTCCGGAGTGGTCGGCGAAGGGGGAGGAGCTCCGAGGTGCTCCGGCGACGCGAGACGTGGCCGGCGCGGGGAGGCCACCGTGGGTGGGTCTCAGTGGGTGAATAGGGCGAAGGTGAGTGATGGGGAAAGGTTAGGGGAGGCGTGGAGGTGCTCTAGGTCCAAGCAATTGAAGAGGGCTTCACCGGAGAGCTAATGGCGGCGGTGGAGGCGGCTTTGGCCGGTTTCGGGGAAGATGGCCGTGGCATGGTGCTTTGATGGATTAAAGGCCAAATTGGTTGGGGGTTAATGATCCTAGGGAGTAAGGGCAAGAGATGACACAGTTAAAAAGTGGAGAGACTCACTGGTTCGCCCAGGACGAGGATCGGGAGTTGCGGCCGTGCTTATAATCTTGATCTTCACCTTCCCAACTTCTCGTTCTTTTTTAGAAAAAGAAGTCGAGACCAGGGCCCTTCAAGCCGAGGTGGGGACCCTTCAGATCGAGGTTCAAGAAAAAACCTTTGTCGTCCGTGAAATCACCCGCATCGCGAAAGACAAAGATTAAGAAATTGAGAAATTTGATTCTCAATTAGTGGGTAAGTAATCCTTTACCTACTATTAAATTATTTTTTTCTTCTCGTAGAATCTTTTTATCTAACTAACCTACTCTTTTCAGAGCGATTAGTTGAAATAAAACAACTCCATGAGGCTTTGACTTACGACTGGGTACTGGTCGTAGAAAGACTTACGACCGGAAGTAATCGTAGGTGGACTTACGATTACGCGGTAGTCATCGGAGAACTTACAACTATGGGAGTGGTCGTAGAAAAACTTACGACCACCTGATTGACTTCTCCCTTACTACTGTAATGGGTATACTCAATAGCTGTGTGACGTTATATTCACCCATTATACTAAATTACAGATAAATAGTAAAATGAGGATTATTAGATCCTCGTCATTAATATTGTTGCAACACCTTTTGCTTCTTCTTGTCAGATGGGGGTTGGCGTAATAGTCCGAAACCACATTGGTGAATGCTTGGCTGCCTGCAGTGAGCGCCTTGAAGGGATCACTATGCCGGAGTTAGCAAAAGCATTGACGTTTCGCCGTGCAACAACCTTTGCCCGTGATGAAGGATATCAAAATGTCATCCTTGCTTCTGACTGCTTGTCTGTGGTGCAACAGTTGAATTCGTCGATGCGGGATCGGTCTTCTATTGGTGTGGTTACCTCTGATATTAAGTCCATGGCGGAGGGCTTTTCCTCAGTTGTTTTTCGTCATATTAGTCGAGTGGTGAGTGTGGCAGTACATAAACTAGCTAGATCTTGTGAGCACTCTGTTAGCTCTTTTATTCGTAATGGTGTACCAAAGTGTATCTGGGAGACTCTTTGTAACATTTTTGTGATCAATAAAGTGCCAACATTTTCTCAAAAAAAAGTTGACTAAGGTGTTCTTTTAACTCGATTAAGAGAGTTTAGGTGATAAGGGCAATACATAAAGTGGATTTACACCAGACAGGTCGTGAGTCGCTGACTCGCTTGTTTTAGGGTGTGTTTGTTTGGATGCAGTGGCGGAGGCAACATAGGAGCATGGGGGTACAGCCGTACCCCCAATTTTTTGGGAAAAATACATGTTATATATATTGTATATGAATGCATGTAATAAATTTTGGTACAACCAATGATATTTGTGATTATGTGTAAGTGTTAGATTGTATGTTAGTATATAGAATTGTATAGGTTATATATTACGTAGAAGTATAACAGTTAGTAATGAGTGAGTTAGTTAGTCACGAATCGGTAGAGCTATATGTTACTTAAGTTCGCGCCCCCATCATGAAAATCCTAGCTCTACCACTGTTTGGATGGACCAAGTTGTACATGTATGGGATGGTTCTGGATATGCCTTCATCCCTCTATTTGGTTGAGTGTATTGAACCAACTTGTTCTGGATAGGGTGGTACAGATTCTGGAAATATTCTATGAGATGTTGAACAATTCCATTCGATGAAATTGGGCGAACCACGCGATACAGGACGGACTTGTCTGCTCGCGTCGCATGTGCTCACCACTTGCGTTAGATATTAATGAGTTTGTCATTAGCGGTTAAACTTAAAGAACAAATTTAACTATAAGTTGTATATTTAGAAATGATTATTGTTTAATTGCTCAAATAGTTCAATATCAGTGGGTCACACTGTAACTAAAAAACACATTAAGTTAAAGAAGAGCTAGTAATATATTATTAACCTTTAAATAAAAATAGAGAACTTAACTAGAGATTAAGTTAGAAAATTATATATTAATTAGAAAAAGATCATTAGTTGATCGTTAATAGTTACGTTAGAAAAGGAAGGAAGGAAAGGGAAAAGGAGAAAAATGAAAAGAGAAAAATAAAATAAAATAAAATAAAAATATCATGGATGTAATCTCACCAATGTAGGGAGGAGGTTAGAGAACCAATGTAAGACCCCGGGATTAACATCCCAGATCTTCTGTGCATAACTGAACTAGTCCCATGATTAGTGGCTAGCTCACACAGTAAACAAATGTGATAACACAACCATAAACGTTAAAAGTTATTAAATAACAACAAAGTTGATTACAAGATAGCCTTACAGGGCAACATTGAATAAACACAGCGGAAGACGATGAAGAAGTAGTAGGGTCCAGCAATCTGCCACAGGCAATCGACTGGGGTAGCGGCCTAGTCGTCATGATCCATACTTGAAGCGAAGTTCTTCTCCTCTGAAACTTGTTTGCATTAAGTAAGAATGAGCACAACTTCCGTGCTCGCAAGTTACACCCGTCAAATAACAGAATGACATGCATACATGGATGTAACAAAGGAAGGCTTATAGTGTTATTTGTGCAAAAATAGCATTTGACATTAAATACTATACTAAGTTCAAAAGCTCACGTTTTATAAAATCTAAAATTGATTTTGTATTGATAAAGATAATGTAGGCACCAACCTAACACCAACATAAACACGGGCACCAACCCGGGGCTTCAACCCATAACTTTTCTCATGGATACCCATCCATGTCAAACTGTTTTACAAAAACATTTTGAAATCGAAGTCTAACTTTGAGTGGCTTTGCCAGCATGTCCATGACCCTGGATACGGCTATTCGAATAGTTTTACACTCTGCAGAGGTTGTACAACTTTACCCACAAAGACATGAATTCTCTAGTTGTTTGGCATCCGTCGATACCACCACTCACTACCTTAGGTAAGCAGTCCAGAGCACGTGTCAAGGCCTTTACAACGCATCATTCCACCATAGTCCTCCCTTGCTAAGGTTTCGCCCCTTTTGGACTATCCGTCCGCAGGGTTCAGGCCCCCTCTTGCACCAGGTGGGACTAACAAAGGTCATAACACGACTACCCACCGCACCAACAGGAATGACCATAATGGAACTTTGCAAATTAATCAGCCAGGTCCTGCCCATACAAGACATGTGGTAGTACGATGTGGCTTAGCAAGATGCGGCTCGAAGACCGGTCCTTAACTGACCTGGGCGACAACCAACGAAACCCTGGGCCTCAACCTACCCAGTTGAGCCCATGCATAAACCTGCACCCATCCAGACAACCATTTCGCCCAAGTCCAAACCATCATTTACTTTTACTTTTCAAGCATTTGTAAAACTCCCATGACACACCAATGTCAAGGGTACAATTTAAACAACATTTGACTTTTGGCTGAAATCCCCCAAATGAAACATATGTGATCTATAAGCATGGCTAAGCACAATATTTTCCAAAATGATCCCAGTTCATATTATCGTATCAACCAGGTTTAGACTAGGGTGACAACATGTTTGATTCAATTATCAAAATGGGTCATACAAAGGATTTTAGGCATAACTATAAATTTAAAACAGGAGTTTAAATTACTGAATATAAATAAGCATGCAATAATTATTTAAAACAGAATTTAAATAATTTTAAATAATGGGTGCAAATATGATTAAGAATGTAACTTGCCTCGCTTGTGGTGAACAGATCAACTGTTACTGAGGTGATGTTATTTTTCTTAACAGGTCACCTAGTACTCACAAGTACTTCCTCCAGGTAGTCTATGTGCACAATCACGATGATCATACAGTCAAAATCAATCCTCTTATGTGCTCTTCAACGGCGTCGAAAACTGACTTTCCGAAGTCGTCGAAATCTATACGCGAAAATAAGCCAAATTCAAACTAAATTCAAATAAGATTCAAATCAACTCCAAATTGAATAATTTTGGTTTAGTTGGCTAGATCTTGAATTTATATAAATTTAGAAATTTGAATGGGCTCAATCGGAGTTCGGATGCAAAAGATATGGACTTTTGAAGTTTGAATTTACATGAAATGATAGTTTTAGGGTTTAAATAAATTATTGGTCAAATGAACTCAAAATTAAATAATTTTAGTTTAGTTAGCTAGATAATGATTTTATACAAATTTTGCAATTTGAAACACCCAATTTGGAGTTGGGATGCAAAAGATATGAGCTTTTGAAGTTTAAAACTATTTAAAACCTAATTTTTGAATTTATTAGATTTTCCTAATTTATTTTTCTAAAGGAAAATCAACTTATTGCGCAATGCTGACGTCAGCCCTGAGATTTTCGGGATTAAAGGAATTAAATTAATTCCCTGACATGTGGGGCCCACGTGTCATAGACACGGTCCATATGGACTAAGTCCATGGACTATTTGGCGCAGGGGTTGCGGTGAGGTGGCGGACACGTGAGATGTGGCGCCGATGTGGCATCGCGGTGGCGGCCGCCTGGCGGTGCCACGGTGGCACAAGGCCGGCGGGCTCTCGGCCCTAGGGTCGCCGGCGTTGGGCGCCCCGGCGACGGCCGGTGAGGGTACGAGGGGGAAGAGGGGAGTGCAAGGAGCATGGTGCGCTCACCCTGGTGGCCGGAGGGGAACCGAGGCGGCCGGCGGCGAGGAGTAAGCGGCGGTGTGGTTCGGGCTCCGGTGAGGGAGGTGCTCCGGTGACTCCCGGGGCAAGAGGAGGTGCGCACGGGGTGCGCCGCGACGAAGCGGTGCTGATGGTGTGGGCGGCGATGGCGAGGGGGCGGTGTCGGCGCCGGAAGTGGCGAAGGAAGAGCTTGCGGCCGGCGGCGAGGAATTTGCGAAAATCGGCCGAAAGAGAGCGAGGGAGGAGGAGTGGGTGGCGGGGTTGGAGTGAGGGTGGAAGGGGGCTTCCGGTGCCCGCTTAAATAGAGCTCGGGGAGGAGAGGGTAGCGAGATCGTGCTCGGGGCGACGGTTGCGGCATGGCGGCGGCGGTTTGGCGAGCGGACGAACCGGGCGCGAAGAGAGGGGAAGAAGGTGGGGAATGGAGGTGGTGGAGGGTGCCGGGTCGTACGCACGTCGCGCGGAAGACGCGGGGCGGTTGGAGGCGGCGGTTGACGGAGCTCCGTGCACGCGGTAATGGCGGCTGGCTCGGACGCGTGAGGAAGAAGAAGCGGGGCAAGAAGAAGGGGTCGTGGGCCGTCGGATTTTCATCCGATGGTGCGAAGGAAGCGGGGTGGCGTGGGGAGATGAGTGGCCGTCCGATTTAATCGGACGGTGGGGAAGAGAGAGGGGAAAGCGGCGGTGCGAGCGGGCCGAGTGGAGATGGGCCAAGGTGGGCCAAGCGCGGGTGAGAGGCTGGGCCGAGCCAAGGAGGATTCGGCCCAAAGAAATTTTAGGGTTTTCCATTCATTTTGCAATTTAAATATTCTGATTAATTCATTTTGGCTTTATAAAATAGCAAATTAAATCCAAAAATTATGAGAAAATTCACATAAATTTCCAGAGTTATTTTGGACTTAATAAAATTATTTTCAACTTTACGTTGGCTTTTAATTTTGCAAATAAATTTGTTTTGACTTTAAAATATTTAGGAAAAAGCTTTTAAAACGCAGAAAATCTTAGAAATTAAGTAAATTTTTATTTTTCAGATTAAATCTAATAAAACTTCAAGAACTTCAAATAAATTTTACTTTTGACTTTCAAAATTTCAAAGATTCAATTAAAGCAATAGAACTCTTTCCAAATTTTCAGAAATTCCAATAAAACATTAACTTTATTTTATTTTAATTTGGTAACATTACTTTGGGATGTTACAACCAACCTTATCTCCTTAACCAAACATAATCTCGTACCATCCAATACAATCAACCAAACATATTCGTGTACCATCCCATACAACCAACCAAGCAGCCTGTTTGTACCATCCCATTCAAGGACAATCCCATCATACTTGTATCATCCCATCCCATTCAACCTCATCCCACCAACCAAACACACCCTTATTGGACCACCCTCTGGTTCATCATCTCCTCCGAATTCAAATAGTAGTGACGAAGGCACTCGCCAAGTGGCAACTGCCACGCGTCCGTGACTACCAAACAACTGGCCTATGCTGACGCCTTCATTGTCGGGACTAGATTTTTTAATATGAACCTTTTGTGTATTTATGTACTAGTCCCTGATTAGTAGCTAGTGCACACAGTAGATACAACGTTGATAACAAGTTCAAATCACGATTCAACATAAAAGTAATAACAAAGTACCGACCTTAAGACCACTTATTACAATAAAGGTCAGATGACCTTAAGTCTTACAACAACCGAAACAACAAATGTTAAACTCCAAGTGATGGCCCATCAAATTGCCCACCAGCATTTAACTAGGGAGCGTAGTCTAGTACTCCAGGTGTCCTTCATCAAAGCCACATGTGAAGTAGACGTAATCCTCCTCCGTGTCGTTGAAGGCTTCTGAGATATAATTTGAGTGTAGTACGTGAGTACATAAAGTACCCCGTAAGTCTTGAGAAAAATGCATATGCATAGCTTTAACAAATAGGACTTATATGGTTCTTTTGCACAAAGTAATATTTTATGTTTCAACAATTTTCATATAGCACATTTCACGAACGTAGTTTCAATAAATTAATTAATTGTTTCAGTGGTGAAGGTTCTAGCTACCAGTCACTAGTACCAAAGCTCTAGCCGCCCAGGTTTAAAGAGTAGGGCTCTAGCTGCTAGAACAAAATATAAAAGTTCCAACTACTCTCGGATTTCTCAAAACAATTCTTTAAAAATAAAACTAAAATCTACCATGTGAAAACACACCTTGCCTGCCCTTGACAGCGGGCACGACTATTTGAATAGTTTTACACTCCGTAGAGGTTGTAGAGCTGATCCACATGAGATAATCAGCTTTTATTGTCTGCTCCACACACTTTCAAAGGTGTGCGACTAAGTGATTATCACAAAACCTTTACAATACCTTATCCTTACATTAGCCCACCCGTTTTGCTTAACCCAAGTCATGGACATTATTTACCATTGACCCGGAGCTCACTGTTATGGAGGATAACCTACCCGGACATGGACATCAATTTTTATCGCCCAATGCAAGCCCCAACAAACATAGACATCATTTACCATCGTCTGCACGACCCAAAATATGGAAGTACATTTACCATATTCTGCACATCTCAAGACATGGAATTACATTGACCATAATCAAGAGAACACCCATCAACTACAGCTTGCGAGCTTAATGCTTAGACTCAGTAAATGAGTGGGCCAGGTCCTCTCCATTCTAGACATGTGGTTATATGCTAGTGCTCAGTTTCGATAGTCACAAGCGTCGATCCTTATTATGACTTGGGGCGGAATTTAACACATTATAAGTTCTCGTGCTCTAGCTGCACTGCCTGAACTTACCATCCGCCCAAGTCTAAACAATTTTTCACTATTTTATTTTATTTTATAAATCAACAGCAATACCTATTGCCATACATTTCTAAAAAAAGATTTGTATAAAAGGTAATAATAGTTTTCTTTCAATGGGGTGATCATGACCGACAACACCTGTCTAAGCAATTCTACAGTATTAATTAATCCAACAATACTGTAGTCATTATTGTGGATTTGTTATACTAGGGTGACAATGGATCATGGATAACAACATCAAATGACGGTAATACCAAGTTAGGATTAACTAACAACATAGGATTTCAACTTATTATTTGATGTAAGTAGCAATGCATAATAATTTTGAAACTTAACATAGAATTTGAAAAACATAGGTATAATATAATCAAAGGAGACTTTCCTTCGTCGAAGGTTGAGGTTACTATGTTCGGTTGGTGCAAATTGACTTCGGTGGTGTCAAATTCTACACGCGCCAATCAAGACAATAAATAATAGAAAAAATAAATAAAAACAAAAAATTATATAGTACTATTAGAGATATTATAAATTTAGATGAATTTAGAAAGAAAAATCAACTGATTTAGAGTTCGTATGAAAGAGAACGAGCATCCGGAAGTTTGTCGGAAAAGGAAAAGGCTAAAAAAATGAGAAAGGGGGAATATTCTCTGGATTATTCTATTTCGGAAATATGGCAGGAGAGGCTCGGGCGCACAGCGGTGGCGCCCTCCGGGAGTTAGCGCGAGCACATGCACGACATCGATTGGGGGGTCTCTCCGGGTTACTCGAGGAGGACGGGGAGAGACCGAGGCGGCGTGGCGGTGGCAGGAGGGCTCCTTGGTGATTCCTCGGCCGAATTGAGAGGGGGAAATGGTGGAGGAGACTCGGGAACATGAGATGACACGCATAACACGGCTTGGGGCTCATCGGAGACGGATATCGGGGGAGGATGGAGATTCGTCTGACAACGAATTCCAAAGATGAACTGCAATGAAACCCAAAATTGAGTGAGAGGAATGCTCAAGGTACCCGGGAATAGGATGTGACGCGGTTGGTTGGGCAAATACCTCACCGGAGCGACGGGAACAATGACGCGAGATGGTGGCCTACGCTATGAAAGAAGATGCCTGCGACAACGACGGTGCTTCGGAAACAGAGGGAGTTCAAGGGGGGCGTGAAGGGGGCAGAGGAGGTGCCGGTGCTCCATTTATAGGCAACGGTGGGGAGTGGAGCGAGCACGGGCGACATCGTGCGTGACATTGACAGCAATGGCTCGGCTACGCATTGATGGCATGACGGCGATGGAAACAACAATGCCGCTAATTGTGTGGTGATGGCGGGTTTTAATGTGCACGAAGCTGGTGGGGATGTGCGGGCACGACGCAGACGACACGGCATGGGCGCGGCACGGCACGGCCTGGGCCGGCGCGATTAGGGTGTGCACTGGCGCAGGCGGCTTGGCGTGGCTGGGGTGTAGGCGGGTAGGGCACGCATGGCACGACCTGGTGCGGCTCGGTGCACACGTAGGCATGAGATGGCGTGAACACGGCTTGGCATGGGCGCGACAAGAAGAAAATGGGTCAAAACGGGAAAAAATGGAAAATGGATTTGGCCCAAGGAGAAATTGTCAGGAAAATTCAAATTAGAAAATTTGAATTCAAAATTGGCTAAGATTTGATTTGATTTTTGGAACAAAGATTTGAGTTGAGATAGAATTTTCGAAATTGATTTAAATTTCAAATTTGATTTGCGATTAACGACGGGAATTGGTTTGAAGTTGAATTGAGACTTGGAATTGGAATTTGGATTGGTGTAGCTTTTGATTAATTGCAAAACTTCAAATAAGATCCAAATCTTTGAATTAATTATTTTAAAATCAAATTTTTGAAAAGGCAAAATATGCGATGTTACAGACACCCCGTTCCGTTACGTCGTGCTGTCCAAGAGATCCAAACGAAACCCCAAAAAAAGTTTCAAAAACCACTCCGACTCCCTCCCTCCACTACCCACCCCGCCCCAATCCTTCGATCAGATCGAGCGCCTAGGGTTTCCCCACCACCCACCGGCCAGCAATGCCCGCCTCCTCCGTCTCCGGCGGCAGCGGCCCCGGCGGCGTCTCGCCGGAGGCCATCATCGAGTGGCTGCAGGAGGAGATGGGCTACCCCTCCCCGCCGCCCGCCCCGGAGCAGCTCCGCAAGATCTGCCGCGGCAACATGCTCCCCGTCTGGTCCTTCCTGCTCCGCCGCGTCCGCTCCGAGCGCACCGTCGCCACCGCGCGCCGGAACATCCTCGTCCACGGCGTCGCGGCCAGGCGGGCGCGGGAGGGGGGCGTCGGCGGCGCAGGCGTGGGCGACGCGGCCGCCAGGGAGGCCGAGGCGAGGGAGCGCGACCTCGCCGCCGAGGAGGCCGAGCGGCTGCGGGGGGTCGTGCGGAGGCAGCGCAAGGAGCTGCGCGCCCGCATCGCGGAGGTCGCGCGCGAGGAGGCCGAGCGCAAGCGCGTCCTGGGCGAGCGTTTCAGTGCCAGGTACCTAATTCCAATAGAATTAGCCAATTAGGTGGTACGAGCGGCTACTAGCTACCTGTTATTATATGTTTCTGATGGAGAGAGACTATTAGATTAAATTGATGCTACATTTCGGTCTTCAGTTTTGCACCTTGCTAAATCTAGTGAGAGAAATGGCTGAAAATCTAGGACTAACTGATTGTTACTCCTCCTCCTGACAGAGATGCTTGAAAATTGAGGCCTAAGTATTAAGTGTTGCACCCTGGTAAATCTACTGATAGTCAATTGCTTGAAAATGACACTCCCAATTGGAATTTAGTGGGGAAAAACTTTGCTGTATTCAAAGGGATTTTCATATTTATGCGACTCAAAAGATTGGCACTTAGTAAAATGTCACTACAGTGAGTTGGTGCGGTTTACTGCCACTATAAAGGTTATTTCATTAGTAAAATTAAAATGCCAATATCTTTATATTTCCATCAATTTCTGAAAGTCCTGCATATGCCAAAAATCTAATGGCAAAATCTGTTTGCTGGTTTAAATGCTACATTTAGGTATTTAGTATTGCAGCTTAGTAAATCTGGTGACATAAAATGCAATTTGGGCTAATAGGCTAAGCCTTGCATTATAGTAAACCCGCTGACAGAAATGCTTGAAAAGTTATACCTGATTAGTTTATTGCAAGTCCAGTTGGCCAAAATTTGCTCTATTCAAATAATAAGCTTGGAAAGTTCTGCTAAAAGGGTAGCTACCCTTAATGCTGCACTGCTGCGTATACTGATGTATGATTACACTGTGGCTACTTCTTTCATTCTTTGTTTCTTCCCCTATTCCGGGCGTGTGCTGCTTTACTAAATTTTAATTTCGGTAATCTTTTGATGTATGTAATTCATCAGATGTTGATAACTTGATATAATCATTAGGGCTATCGATCCTATGCAATGTTAGCATTTAGAAGCAACTGGCATTTCGATTTTGGCATGTAGAAGCAGTTGACATTTCAATGTTTGTTTTAGTTGTTAGTAGTTGCTTTGTGATTAGAATTAGAATGATGTGTTTGCATACAATAAATTATAGCTACATCTATATTTACCTTCATGCTCAGCAATTTCATTAACCTACTAAAAAGAATACACAATTTTGATGTTTTCATGTATCACTTCCTGCTCCACTACTTTTATGTTTTCAATCAATGTTTCACAACTTTGTTTATTCAACAACCAATGGTCTGACCAAGAATGAAATAATAAGAATCCATGATTGTTTTTGAATTGTAGGCACAAGCAAGTTATGCTTGAGGCATATGAACAGCAATGCGATGAAGCGTGCAAAATATTTGCCGAATACCAGCGCCGTCTACATCAGTTTGTTAACCAAGCAAGAGATGTGCGAAGGTCAAGTATAGGCGTGGCTGGATCTGCAGATGCTGTTGAGGATATGCAATTGCAGGGCGAGAGAGAGGACCTTTACTCGACCGTCAAAAGCAACAGGTTGTCAGAAGATCTTGCCCTTGTAGAAACCTCACGCGAAAGGAGTATTCGGAAGGCATGTGAAACTCTTGCTGCGGATATGATTGAAATGATTCGGAGCTCGTTCCCGGCATTTGAAGGGTTTGGCATTAATTCAAGTTGCCAGTTAGATGCAGCAAAGCTGGGAATTGATTTGGACGGTGAAATACCAGCAGATGTTAAAGCTGTGGCATTGGATTCCCTAAAAAATCCTTCCTTGCTACTGCAATCGATCATTACATATACATCACGCATTAAAACACTCATACATAAAGAAACGGACAAGATTGATGTACGTGCTGATGCAGAACTCTTAAGGTACTACTGTAGTACTGTTCTAGTTTTATTTTCGTTTGCCATATTCCATTTCTAGAACAGACATGCAAAAAGTTTAGATTTTCCTCCCACATATTGATGATTCTGTGGACAATATTCTTTCATGACTTCTGGATCATTCTTGTGTGATTTAGTTATATTTTCAGGAATTTAGTTCTGATTGGGGAATTAAGTTACCTTTGCAAAACAAATAAGTACTTGCATCCTTTACAATGTTTGAAGGGAAATACTATATTGCATTTTAAATGAGAAACCCCTTTTCTAAACTTCTATTGATTTTTGTTACTCGACATGTGTTCTGAACTTCCTTTTCTAGTTTTATTAAATCTTACTAAGTCAGTTGCTTATATTTCTTCGGGTTAGATATTAACCATATATACAAATTCTTGTTCCTAGGTATAAATATGAAAATGAGCAGGTCATTGATGCAGCTTCAACTGATGCAAGCTCACCCTTACCATATCAGGTGTATGGCAATGGAAAGACTGGATCAGAGCTTTCAACCCGAGGAACATATGACCAGCTACTAGAAAGACAGGTACTCCCTTAAGAGGTAGTTTGATGGTTCTATTAGCACAAGCGTTATTTATTTGTCCAGATATGTACTTCTCTTCTAGTTCCACGATTCTTTTCGTGAAATGAAATTGGCTACTTTTGCATGTTCTGTTACTTCATTTCTTCATCTATTACTAAGGAGTCAGAAGTCAGAAATGTCAAGTTAGCTTTTAGGGCTGTTGTTATTTTAGGGTGGTTTATGTATTTTTTCTGGACATTGCACAATCCCATTGTTCCTTTTTTCTGTTTTCTGTTACTCAAAAATGAAATTTCATGATTCATCTCTCTTTTCTCCACTGACTACACTAAAATTTCATTGTGTGCCTTGTGCCTAGAACCACATGTCCAGAAGTTAACTTCTTTTTCACGTTTTGCCTTACAGAAAGAACATGTCCAGCAGTTCTTAGCCACAGAAGATGCTTTCAATAAAGCTGCAGAAGCTAAAGCTCTTAGTCAGAAGCTCTTGCAACGCCTTCATGGCACTGGTGATACAGCAGGAAGTAAGAAGCTGCCTACTGGGAACACCTCACAGAACGTGACCAACAGCAGGCACTTGGAGGTACCTGTTTGCAATGTCATCATGTTATAACGAAGTTGGTTTAAGATGCTCCTTGCGAAACAGTGTTCCAATAAGCAACAATGGTAACGTGTTCTCAATTAAAAAAATAACATGTAAACATGTTGTTTGAGATATATAATTTTGTATTCTAGTTTCATATTATCAAGAAGTTCAGATAAGCATGTTACTCTGCCCGTGCACCACTGTCATGATACACCTTTTTTAACAGTAGCATGTGCTTATGGCTTGAGCTGACACATTCAGCTAGATATGATACGACATTCTCATGGTGCTTATAATGTATTTAGATTTTAGACATTCCCACACTGCCCAAGACATGCAAATTGGTATCCTTTCTGCGAAATTGTGGTGAAAATTTATAAAAGCTGCATGTGCTTGCTGGTTGTAAGATCATTAGTTGTGCGTTATACTTTTCAACTTTAGTATATTGGAAAACAAAGAAAAATATGTTGGATAAACCATAATCTTTTCCTGATAGCGTTGGCTACGTCATTTTAGCTGGACGTTTGGGCCAAGGAAAGAGAAGTTGCGGGATTAAAGGTAAGCTTGAGTACATTAACATCTGAGGTACAACGTCTTTACAAGTTATGTGCCGAGTGGAAAGAAGCGGAAGATTCCTTGAAGAAGAAATGGAAGAAAATTGAAGAATTTGATGCTCGTAGATCAGAACTCGAGTGCATTTACAGTGCTCTTCTACGGGCCAATATGGTTAGTCTGGAACCTTGTGCTTTTCTCCACCAACTCTAGAATTTGTTTGATATGGACACGGATGTATAAATGAAAGGCAATTGCTAGTGTTTATTCTTGCCAGCATGATTAGCATCCTATATAGAAGTGTGACGAGCTCAAGTAACTGTTACTCATTTCAACTAAGAAATTTCCCATCTGATTTATGGGTTGTAGTGGCTGGCAGCTTTACGAAGGTAGTAGTAAATAACAGGAATAACTTAATTGTGGTGGGTAGTAGGGACTCATGAGGCTGGGTCCTACTCCCTATATTTGTATTTATCATTAATTACAATAAACGTGTTGATTTTTTAAAGATGACATCAAATCTTGATATATATAGGATGCATCAGCGTTTTGGGAGCAACAACCATTATCTGCTAGAGGATATGCATCAATGACAATCATCCCTGCATGCAATGCTGTGGTAGACATGTCAACTAACTCGAGGGACCTCATTGAGCGAGAATTATCTGCGTTTGGTCAGAGCTTGGATAATAGCTTGTGCAAGTTGCCCGCAACTCCTCAGGTTGGTAATGTTAAGTATATTTGAGTTAATTTGGCAATTTCTTTCCAAAATCATGTATGTTTGCTTTGTTCCTGTATTAATTGTCATTTATGTCTTCTTTACCTGAACAAATTTGGTGAGCCTGAGCCACTAGAAATATGGTAGATAATTTGCAGTTCTCCAGAAATTGCCTTATTAGTTATTACTATCTTGTTGGTACTAATAAACATATCCAGTGCACTTCTACAGATATTTTATCCAGTGCACTTCTACAAATATTTTTTTTACTTACTAGGCAATACAGATCAAAGTTTCTGAATAACCTCTGTTATTCTCCCTTATTGTAAGCCAATGGTATGGATTACAGTTGTATGTATATATTTAGAGAGTGCTATGGTACATTTGTATATAATTTATACACTTTACATACACTTTTCCACTACGTAAGAAGAGACAGAGGTCGACCAAGACCAACGTGGGAGGAAACAGTTAAAAGAGATTTGAGGGATTGGAATGTAGCTAAAGAATTAGCTTTGGATAGGAGCGTATGGAAGTTAGCGATCCACGTACTGGAGCCATAAGAAGATTTAGGGGCTGTGTTTTAGGCTCTCGGCTCGGATGATAGGATGTACAGCTTAGGGTTTTAGCCTTGTAGGTTTTATTATTATTATTATTATTATTTTATTTTATTTTATTTTTTATTTGCAAAGCTCTCGTCTCTTTGACTTTGAGGAGGTTTCATTCTTAGCCTACCCCAACTTGTTTGGGATCAAAGGTGGTGTTGTTGTTGTACATACACTTTTTCCACCATCCACCAATCATCCTACAAGTGGGAGTGGGAGTGGGAGTGGGGGGTGAAAAAATGATAGGGGAGAATTTTTTAAAAATAAACTTTTTGTAAGTAAAAGTTGTATGTAATATTTAATATATTAGAATGCAGGCCATTTGGTTATCTTACGTAGCTTTGAGCCTTTGACAGATTGGGTGTGCAGTGTACTTTGCTTTGATTCACTCCATACCTTCCATTGCATTTGGAGTATCTGCCTATCTGGTCCATTATCACTGCTCTGTCTCTTATTTTCTTCTGCTGTTGCCCTTTCGTAGGCCCTTTTGGAGGCTTTGGGTTCTAATGGTGCTACAGGATCAGAAGCACTTGCAGCTGCAGAAAAACATGCTGCTATGTTAACTGCAAGAGCTGGTGCTAGAGATCCATCTGCGGTGCCATCTATATGCCGCATCTCTACCGCTCTTCAGTGTAATTCTGGTAAGTCAAGTTGTTGGTGTTGTCATAGTTGTCTTTAACAAATAGTTTACTTATGCTGATCTTTTATGTTATAAATCATATTAAGCCAGGGTGTATTTCTTGTGGTGGGGACTGTCATATTAGGAGAGGAGAATGATTTTTCTATTCACTACTGTGCATCTTATTCATTATTGAGAGATATATATAGACATGACTAGTTGGGCCTCATGGGCCACATGAGCCAAAGAGAGAGAGGCTACTAATGTATAAGACTCTTTAACACTGCTTCAAACTCAAGGTGGATTAAGAGAATCTGATGCACTGAATTTGAGTAGATGAAGTTGATGCTGTTATTGAGTCTGAGTCTTAGTGAAGAAATATGCAACTTGAAGCTCTAAGGGTATATACTGGAGGTCAATGGTCAACTGTTGACAATGAGACCGTGTGAATGATGCATTAACACCAATGTGCTTTGTTAACTCATGCTTGACCGGATCATTAGGAATGTGAATGACACTTGTATTGTCACAAAACAAAGGTGTAGGATTACCACAAAGAACACCAAGATCAGCCAAAAGCCATCGAAGCCAAACAATCTCCGAGGTGGTAGTGGCAAGGGCTCTAAGCTCAGCTTCTGCACTAGAGCGTGACACCGCAGTCTACTTCTTAGACTTCCAAGTAATGAGTGAAGTACCAAGAGAGATGCAGTAGCCAATGATAGATCGGTGATCAACATGATCGCTCCCCCAAGTGGAGTCAGAGTAAGCGTGGAGTTGGAGATGACTTGAACTGGTATACAATAGATGTTTGGACTCAATCCCCCTCAAATATCTCAGCACGCGAAGAATATATAACCATAGTGGACTGAGGTGGGAACACTGACAAACTGGTTGAGCACATGAACAACATGAGCAATGTTTGGCCTGGTGACAGTGAGATAAATAAGATTCCCAATGAGCTGACAATAGCGGGAAGGATCTGTTAGTGGTACACCATCTGTAGGACGAAGCTGCAGGTAAAGCTCCATGGGTGTGGCAGCAATGCGCGTATCAGTCATATTAGAGTGAGCAAACAGATCCTAAACGTAGCGATGCTGAGAAATGTAATAGCCAACACCATCAGAATGAACTTCAATCCCCATAAAATAGCTCAAATCTGATATCATAAACTGTTCACTCAATTTATTCTTGACAAAAGCCACAATCCATGTCAACTCCTATGATCAGCATATCATCTATATATAGCAGAAGCAAAATACGACCCCACTGAATAGTGCGAATAAACAAGGTAGGGTCATGCTCATTTGGAGTGAAACCGGCAGCTCGAATCACAGAGTTGAAACGCTTGAACCAAGCACGAGGAGCCTGCTTGAGACCATATAGAGCATGCCTAAGACGACAAACATAGCCTATGGGAGCCTCAACACCTGGGGTTGGCTGCATATAGATCTCATGTAGACCACCATGAAGGAAGGCATTCTTGACATCCATCTGAGATATAGTCCATGAGCGTACTACTACAACAGCAATGAGAGTACAGACTATAGTCATATGAGCAACTGGAGCAAAAGTCTCATCATAATCTCGACCATAAGCCTGTTGAAAACCTCTTGTAACAAGACGGGTCTTGCACCGCTCTACTGAACCATCTAATTTGGTCTTTACTTTGTACATACACTTGCGAGTGATAGGAACAACTCCAGATGGTAGCGGAACAAGATCCCAAGTGCATGTACACTCTAATGTTGTAAGCTCTTCAGTCATAGCTAACTGTCACTTAGGTATACTGGTTGCCTCCTAATAGTTACTCAGCTTAAATACTTTACATGCATGAGAAAACCCTCATCTCTCTAGTGCTTGAATAGAGGAACGATCACGTACGACATACCGTGATGTAGTATAACGATCGTCATAGTCCATGGTACTGGCTGGAGGGTCAAGTGGAGGGCATACCAAGGCCGGCGACGCTGATCCAATAGTCGAGGCAGAGCTCGGGGGCGCGGCGGCGCTGGATCCAGGAGGGAGTAGCTCGGGGAGGCGGCGCTGCCGATTCGGAGCAGAGGAGAGAGCTCGGGTGCGCGGCGGCGCTGGATTTGGAGCGGAGGGAGCAGCTCGCGGTGGCAGCGGCGCACAACGTTGGATCCTGGAGGGACTAGCGTGAATCCAGAAGAAGAGTCGAGGAGATCGGCAGGCGAGCGGTGCCGATCCGGAGCAGAGGAGGCCGAGGCGGCACGGGTCTGGGAAGCAGAGCAGTCGAGCCGGCGAGAGGCGGCGACGGCAGCGCAGATCCAAAAGCAGAGTCGAGGAGATCGGCAGGCGGCGGGGGTGAACCGAGCTCGATTCGTGTGAACCGAGCTCCTTCGGCAGAGCAGAGGAGGGAGGTGGAGAGGGAGGTGTGTCTTTGGGAACCGCCAGTGGCCCGGGGCCCGCCGGCCCGCGGTGGAGCAGAGGATCAGCGGCGACGGTGGGAATTAGGGTTAGGGTTTGGGGAGAGTGGCTTTGATACCATGTTAGATTAGGAGAGAAGGATTTTTCTATTTAGTATTGTGCATCTTATTAATTATTGAGAGATATATATAGACAAGACTAGTTGGGCCTCATGGGTTACATGGGCCAAAGAGCGAGGGAGAGATACTAATAATGTACAAGACTCTTAACAGACATTGGAGTCTCCAGCCACTTGGCCTGAGTTTGAAGCCTGGGTCAAGCAGGGGTGAAAAAAATCCTGTTAAAAAAAGCAATATAGGCGCCGGTAATTATCCAGTTGGGCCGGTGCAACATTCATTGTTTATTAATTATTACTAAAGGTCTGAAGATACAAGTATCCTCAATATGCCATCATATACAATTAATGTAACTATCCTGATCATAATGGATATTTTCGTATGATGTTAATGCCCATTTATTCTCCGCAAGTAAACAAGGAACCAGTCAGGAAACTTTTAACTTTGTTGAACTTCAATTTTTTCTTGTCTACTGGTATATTCTACCTATTTTTGGACTCACTGGTTTGCAACAAAAGAGAGGGCTTCCACTTGTCATATGTGCTTTGTTTTTCACTTGATTTATGAACTGTTTTGGCATATATTTTTTTTCTTGTACTGTAGAGAGTATACTCACATGTTTCTGGTGTTTTGGTTAACAGTTTCACCAGGTACAGAAGGCACAGATTCTGGCTTGGCATCAGTTTTGAATTCCCTGGAGTTCTGTCTAAAACCTTGTGGTTCTGAAGCTAGCATATTAGAAGATTTATCAAAAGCTATTAATTTGGTGCACACACGGAGAAATCTTGTTGAGAACGACCGTGTTTTGCTAAATCGTGCACATCGTGCTCAACAAGAATATGAAAGGTATGTCGTGTTTTTTCTTCTTCCTTGGTATTAGCAATTTACGGAATCCAGTCAGAAAGCATATGTTTGTCAATATACAGCTTCAAGGAGACGAGGTCTGTTGGGGTGAATATTTGTTTTATGCTCAGTCCTCTGTTGGCTTGTTCCTGGTAGTCCTGTTCCTCATAGAACAACAGAATGCTGCTGTTGTCTAGATGATACACTCAAATTAGATTAGGCGCAAGTTATATTATGCCATGCTGAATTTCATTTTAAAGTTCCTTTAAGTTTGGAGTATAGACAGCATGCTTTCTCTACTTGGAAAGTAATGAGTATACATGTTTTCTTGACAGGCAGGTAGTGTTACTGATATAGAGTCTAATCTAGACTGCAAATACGTTTTACACACCACATGTTGCATAAAATAGCATCTGTAGCATATGTGAATTGAACTGTGTACTATAGGATTTGTGAACCAAAGATACACTAACCTTGAATTGAAGAACTCTGCATTATTGTTGATACATGCTCCCTTGGTCTGGTCAAGTCCACATGATGATTTGTAGTATGCTGATACCCAGGCACATCTGATCCTTCTGAGCCGATGTCTGTGCTAAACAATTTTGAATGCTTTTCTTTATTCACAAGTAGTTTGGCATTTTGCTGGTCCAGAATATTTTCTTCTATTCGGTTAAATGAATGTGCGTTCCAGCTTAATGCACGTCGCAAGAATGCTTACTGGTATGTCCTTTCTTTATCCAGAGTGGCCAACTATTGTCTTAAATTAGCCGGTGAACAAGAAAAGGTTGTGACGGAACGGTGGTTGCCGGAACTGAGAAATGCAGTTCAAGAGGCTCAAAGGTGTTTCGAGGATTGTCGACGTGTTAGGGGCTTGGTAAGTAAATACTGGCTTGCATTTACAGCTTTCTGGCTTCATTACCAATCAATTAAGGACACATAAGGGAGGGCTATACTCCAGCGGGATTACAGCAGTGCAGTCTCATTGTGATTGAGTGAGAGAGCAGTAGCACTAGCTGCCTAGTAGAAACTTCACCACTCCACCATTGGAGAGGAATTGCTCCCCACCACTGCTTTTTCCGGGGAGGAATGCTCCACTCCACCGCTTTTTTTTTCTTTTTCTTGAGGGAACTTCTTTGTACTTACTGATGCCGTATGACTTCCAGGTCGATGAATGGTATGAGCAACCTTCAGCAACAATAGTTGATTGGGTGACTATTGATGGGCAAAGTGTCGGTGCCTGGATCAACCTCGTGAAGCAACTACACATGGAAATCTCCAGGCGAACGCTTGCCATGTCTTCGGCTGGTGACGATTAAGGCGGCCGCTGCTTTTGATTCTTTGGAGGCCTCGATGATTGGTTGGGTTTCACGCCGGGGTATCCACTCGATAGCTTTGTGCCATATCCTGTTTAGTGTTTTGTAATTGTTATACGCTTCTTTCTTGGTTTGGCCTGTAATTAGTTTATATTAAATGTGTGCGCTTGAATGCCATCATGTGTTAGATTTGTCATTTGGTACGTGCTGTGGTGCTGTTGTGCTTGCTGATTTTGGCCTGCACCTGTTGGCAATAGTTTTGAGGGGTCGCACCTCACTTCCGATTGGTCACACTACGCTTCTGTTTCTGTGGGATCTCCCACTTGCAAACACACAATTCTTCTATAAAAGCTGAAAACGACCCTCGCCCATGGGACGGTGATTGGGACCGGCCTGAGGGAGAAGTGTGTTGCTAAGTTGCTATAGAGAGGAAATCTTAATTAAGGAAGTTGTCTCGAATCCTTTTTCACTGGCGATAGCGGCTCATGAATATGAAAGAATTGGGATGGTTGATTCCCCAAGGACTTCTGAATCCAACTGTTTCCTTTTCTGTTAACCTGAAAAGGACCATGCATGAGCCATGGCTATTCATTTCACGTCGTTCAGGTAAAGAAGAATCCAGTTCAACTCGCAAACTTTGGACAAGGGCGTGTTTTCTGCAAACCACGCACCTGGTGAAAGGAAGAAGTGCACGATCGAGAATAAACACCCATGATACAGTTTCAGCGAGCTATGCACGCGACGCGTACAGGGAAAAGGAAGGAAGTGCAACAACAAACTAGTAGTGCCCACTGCCCACGCCTAGGGGAAGAGCCGCAGAGGGAGAGGGGGTTAGCAGGGGAAGGCCCCTCGTGTCTTTGACAAATTTGTATTATAACTACATATTTTAAGAAATATTGCTATCTTCGGTACTATTTGGCTCCTCGTCAAATGAAATTACATTTGGCCAGCTCCACCCCTGGGGCACCCCATCCTGAAAACCTCAACATGGCATGCTAGATTGCCAGCTAGGTCGGATACTCGGATTAATTCAACATGCAGACGCACATGCATGCACGCTACATAACCTGGAAGATTAATTTGGGCCGTTCTTTTTGGGTTTTCCGGGCGCCTCCGCGGAAACAAACCCAACACGCAGGATCGCAGATATACAGCAGGATCGCACCCGGCGGCGGCGGGGTCAACGCCGGATCGTTCGGCCGGCGAGACTCGCATTGCATATATATGTAGTTTAGACTGACAGATTCGTGTAGGAACTTGCCACCCGCGCGGCGCCGTGCGCGTCCTCCTGACGACGTCGTCTTCGATGCCCGTGAATTGATCCCAGCGGTAGCACGACGCAGCCTGGGTTCGTACGTGCTGCATGCATGCCTCCATGCATGGGCTTGCGTGGGCTCAGTGTACATATAACACACGCACGCACGTAGTTTCACTGCCCGCATTACGCATGCATGCGTGCATGGTCGCGTACGGGCTTCACATGCATGGTTCACCAACAGTCCAACACCAGCAAAGCTCCTGCTTACGTTTCCCAAGTATGAGCTCAAGTTAGCCGGACGTGCGGTTCTTTGCCCGTAACAGTATATACTGGTAACTAATTATTGTAAATTAGTGGCTCCGTTGAGAAAGCTAATTAGTTAGGAAAAAAAAAGGACTGCCGCGTCCGTTCAGAAAAACAGCTAGCTATGGGCGGATTCAAGTGAGGATTGGGATACCGGTCCGATTTTTGTTTATCTTATCAAAGTTTCTGTATATATAGTCTCCGTGACTTTGTATATATGTGATGATATGTATACAGACACTCGATTTTTTTTTCTAGATTCGCCACCAAAAATAACATCCAATCTTGCTACATGATGCTGCTGGAATATCGACCTGCCTGCACGTGCACGTTAAGCCAGGGCGGACGCCTCTTGCATACTTGTTTTTTTTTCTTCAAAAGAAAGTTCAATTTCGTCTGAAGATACAAATGCGAGAATTAACGCACGGCTAGCTCCAGCATAAATACTCTTGAATATAATTAAGCAGACTTCTAGCCAAGCCTTTTTTATGCTTCTCCCGTTGAAAATATACAGGCCTTGCCTGGCCTTCATGTAACTACTATACTTTCAGTAAGCCACGGTATTTTTTTTTGTTACGTGCTAATTAATTCCTTTCCTATCAGAAGATCATGTAAATTATGTAATTAACCCAGTAAGTAATACGGTGGAGAAACCGGACAGCAGCAAGATCGAATTAATGAACAACATAAATACATCATGCAGCAGCTGCGGATAACCAGTTCATAAAATCTCCGCGACACATCGACATTATGAAGCTACAACAGTCAAGCTATCATCCATCATCATTCACACGGGGAACGTTTCCTGCAGCAGGGATCAGGTTAACACACGCTGACACACCACACAAGGGCTACATTGACTAAAGTCAACAACACTCTAGAGTTCCTGACTGACTTCCCCACTTCAAGCTCCAGGTCATGGCGGCGAGCCGCAGAGAATTCATCATGTCACACTGATGTCTAAGATGCAGGAAACGTTCCCAAAATACAGCAAAATGATAAGTTAAAACACAATTTGGAGTCCTACAAATAACCTAGTTCTTCTCTTAAACTGTACACGTCCACATTTTAATTCGCACTAGCAGTGAAGAGCTGACGCCATGCATAAACAGCTCCTCACCGGGGATGGCTCATGTCACAGCAGTTACCTCTTCCGCCTTTTTGGCTCAACCTACAGTTGGTGAGTCAAAATCACAAAGGTTACAGGGAAATATTCTGGTGAAAAGAAGCTTGTTTTTAAAATCGTATTCCGAGATACAGACAGTGAAAATGCTAATGGATGGTAAAATCTTGCGTTCATTGGCCCCATATCTATAACAAACAAGATCCTGTCACTGATGGGTCATACGATCATAGCTTTTGGGTATCTAGCTGGTCGCAATTTGCCGCAGTTTCCATATGTTTCACATGTCAGGGCTTTACTGATTTTATCGAAAGAGAAGCCCGTAAAATCACTAAAGGTCTAAGCTTGCTTTGCCAAACAAAGATCAATGACCAATAACAGCATATGTAAGATGATAGGTTAGAAAATAACTATTGTTCTGCAAAGGCAATATAAATAATCTTCTTGCGAATACAAGGATCCATGAAAATTGAAAATAAGATGCACAACAACTTATCAGTGCAGCTTCGAAATAAGCATAAAAAATCACATCAAAGGAAAAAGAAAGGGATGTTTCATTAAAGACTCATTAGCGAATTTTGATCAGACTAAGACACATGATAATGTAGCACACTCCAAATTCATGCATAGGTTCATGGAGTTCTTGACAGCAAAGTTTAACAAAGAAGAGAATTTCTTTAGTCAACACTAAACATTGACCATGAAATAGTTGAGGAACAAAGGTAAGAACCACCAGTTTTGAAAATGCAATTCTTAAGAAATCAGATCTCTAAACATCCTTAAAAGTTGGAAATGATAAGTTATCTGCAAGCAGAACGTCTACAAACAGTCCAGTCTAGAGATAAAAAAAGAAATAACACCAACCTTAGAATCAGAATTTGGCGAAACTGGGTATGAATTTGAAGGTCTCTTTGTGCCATTTTCTTTAACACAATCAGAGCACAGGAAATGATCTAACTTTTTGGCCTGCTCGATGGTCATTCCCATACAGGATGGATGAAACCTGCAAAGGTTAGGAGGTGGATATTCAATAAACATGAAAATAATAAGAATATTAGCAGCTTACAAATAATGGAAACAATACAGCACAACACTATATAGGCATTCACAAAAGAACATTATGTTGCACAATAGAAAGGATGCAGGCCATATGTCGATGGGAAAATTTTATTCTTGCCACTCAAAATATGTGTAATATCATTTCTGCCATCGGAAATCTGTCTTTCGTTTGTCATTCTTCCGTCAGTGCATATTTCGTTTTTGCCACTCAAAATATGTGTAATATCGTTTCTACCATCGGAAATCTGCCTATTTCGTTTTTGTCATTCTTCCGTCAGTGCACATTTCGTTTTTGCTACTCCATCCATTTTTTCGTCAAGTCAACGAGGATTGACCGTTAAGAAATATGAAAGAAAATATCAAAGAAAAGAAAAAATCAAGAAAAATAGCAAAAGATTAAGGACAATTTTAAGGATAATCAAGAAAAATAGCAAAAGATTATGGACAATTTTAAGGATAACTTTTGAACATTTCTTATTTCCTTTTTTTAAAAAAACACACTAGGAAAATTTCTCGAAAAAAATACACTTAGGAAAACGGTTTAATCATCCCAAACTTTTACAAAACATTGCTAAAGTTTTCCTGATGTAAAAATTTTGTGCATTTTTTCCAGAAGTGGCCCCTTAAATTTTTCGTGTTTTCCTGTATTTTTTCCTGTATTTTTTCCTTTTCCTGATATTTTTTCATATTTCTTAACGGCCAATCTCCGTTGACTTGACGGAAAATTGGACGGAATGGCAAAAACGAAATGCTCACTGATGGAAGGATGTCAAAAACAAAATGAGCAGATTTTCAATGACAGAAACGATATTGCACACATTTTGAGTGGCGAGAACAAATTTTTCATTATGTCGATATCCTATTGGTGTCACTAACTAAATATGAAGTTGGGATTGAAGTGCTAGAGACACTGAAGCTGGGTGGTGAAATAAGATCTGAATCGCAATTAAAAACTAGTCACCGCAAACACTCTCAAGGGAAACGAAGGAATCATCCATTCAAAATAGGCGTCCTTTCAGCAAGTAGAAGAAAAAGACAAAAAACATAAACAGGGCATAATATAGCTGAAACAACAATAAGAATTTATATTGTCCAACATGACATCCTCTACGAAAAAGTATAATAAGTTTACTTTGTGTCTTTATGTAGTATTAAATGCCGTACAGTTAGCGTGGAACAGTGTGCTCCTTGACATCATACTCTGTTGGTTAGGTGCTTCTTCCCACAGATAAATGGATGAGATGGCAATGCTTTACCCACAGATATTGCCCATTCATTTAGGATTGAACATGAGCATATGTTATCCAGTAATAATCTTGCGCTTGTGTCAAATACTGATTTCCAAACTCTCTCAGTCCAGAAATTGAAGCTAGAGATAACTGACAGGGATATGATGCATAAAAGTTACAGTTAATTCTCATATTATATAGATCAAACAGCTTCAGGTAAAAAAAAAGGTCAGAACACGCATTCTATAAACACTAAAAAACATGTAGTTCTGGGTTCAATCCAATATTTTGTTTCCCAAGTATTCCACAGGGAAATGGCACCAGAGCCAGCTCTATCCAGTCAGGAAAGATATTTCTCAAACAACCAAGCAAAAGCACAATACGCATGCTAAAACAGAGCTCGAGAGTCCAGTAACACAACAAAGGAAAAACTACTACAACATTAAGAGAAAACCAGCCCTTTCCTTGATGATGTGAGCTTTAAATCCTTCTTTGAATTATATATCTTCAGAAGATCATGCAAGTGATATCGATGTATACTATAAATCTTTGAAAAAGAGCAAAGAAGAAATAGGTAGCAGAGCATCGTGCTCTTAGGAACCAGAGATCTTTAGTCTTGGTCAAAAAGGATGTTGCCCAACGATTTATATGTAGCCCTCCAATGAAAAAGAAACTGAAGACAAGATGAACTTATTCATTCTGCACAGGAAATTAGATATATGGCCAGAAAGCAGCTCAATGGAAGCATGTGAATGGAAGTTAGCTCAGCTCTAATGCTTCCTCCCGGCCGTGTGATCACCACAAAAACACCAGCCACACACATGCATTCTTAGAGGGAAGGTAGCATTTTCCAAGTGATTTACCAGTCCTTGCATCCCTCGCACTGCACCATGAGGTCATCCGGGTTGTACGGCATCTCACACTTGCAGTACCTTCACACAAACCCCCAAACCAAACCACCATAAAACAATCAATCCCACAATGCCGCACCACAAGCAAACGCAGAACAAATCGATGGATCAATGCCTGAAAAAGGAAATGGAACAGCACGTTTTACGTACACGGCGACGCGGTCGGGGCTGAACGCGCCGGTGGCGGCCTTGTACTCGAATCGGCAGAAGAAGTCCTCCGGGCCGACGTTGTCGAGCTTGGTGTAGTTCTTGAAGGAGTGGACGACGCACTTGCCCTCGATGGTGTGTGCGCTCTGCGTGTCGAAGTGGTCGGAGAGGAACAGCTCCTTGGCCCCGTGGAACTGCCGCCGGCCGCCCTTGGATTCCTCCGGCCGGTAGTACCACCGCGCCCGCACCCGCACGCTGCCCCGCCCGTCCGCCTCCAGCCGCTCCACCCGCGCCACGTACGGCGGCTTGTCCGTGTCCGACGGCCGCATCAGCACGCAGTCCCCCACTTCGCACCAAGAAATCAACACCGTCAGAGATCAAATATTGGCGCAAATGGCGCGACGCGGCAGCATCCATCCACGCATCAAGGAGGAGCGAGCGAGCGCACGTACCTCGGACGACCTTGTTGGTGCCCTTGATGGTGTAGGAGTCGACGTCCTTCTTGCCCTGCTTGGTCTTGGCCATGGAGGTGGGGTTGGATCGGGAGGAAACCCTAGGAGAGGAGGAAGGGAAGGGGAGCGGCCACGGGCTCCGTTCCGACAAGGGAGGAGGAGGCTGGGGGAGGGAGGGGCAGTTTGGGGATTTCGCGGGGTGAGCCCCGTGAGGCCGTGAAGGCGAAAGGTTTTGAATCCAAGAGGCGTACTGCCGCCCTCCGCCGTCCGATCTAGCCGGTTTGGCGCCTTCGTCATCTTTTGGACGGTGGTTTCGGTTCTTCTCTTCGCCGTTGAATACGGGTTGCAAGGGAGGCTTGTCTCTAAAGGATTTAATTTATCTATAAATAATTTTAAAGGTAATATTTTCAATAATTTATTTATAAAATTATTTATTTTCAACAACTTTTCTCATTACTTACTCACCATTTGCGATGATTTGTATGTCCAGCTTGTCTCTTATATAAGATATGATACATTCACTCTCTTCAAATCTTCTATTCTCTAACTAACATTTTAAGTGACACGACATATTAGATACGGCTAAAATGATCACTATTGAAGATGTCTTACCATGAGTCCATGGTTGTCTTTTTTTCTTCTATTGTTTGGTTGTGATGTGATTTTGGAGTGATCGATGACCATTCTTTTGCCAGACAAAAAAAAAGGTTGGTGAATAAATATTTGGTTGACTTTTGGTGGGGGTATGCGAGATTAAATGTCGAGTTAACATGTTGTGTGCACGTTTCTTCTTTGGGTGGATACGAAAAGCTATATGCATTTCCATGCTTTACTTACATTTCTCATTAGCCTACCAATTATGTGTATTTACTTTTGACTTCTCTGTGGCACTTTCTATTGGTAAATTCGCAATATTGAGTTCTCATTCTTTCAAATTTTACCTTAAATTCCTCGTTAAAAAAACTACTTTAAATCCTCGGTTCGTTATAGCTAGATACATTTCTGGGGTGCCACTTGGGTGATGAGCTAGAGGGTTCTTTGGTTAATTGATTATGGACTGTGACTATGAATCCATAGATGTCTTTTCTCTTTTCTTGCCTGGTTGTGTGATGTTATCTTGAAGAAATTGATCAGTGATCATTCTTTGTCACACAAAAAAGGTTGGTGGATAAATATTTGGTTGATTTTTGGTGGGGGTATGTGAGGTTAAATGTGGAATTAATCCTGTTGTGTGCATGTTTTTTCTTTGAGTGAATAGGAAAAGTTAGGTTAGCATTGACTTACAGTACTTTCTGTTGAGGAACCGTCGCTGACGAGTCCAGTCCGAACGATTACCTCGTAGACAAACTCATAATCGTAAGAACAATTCAAGAACACAAGAACAGAATAGTAGATTGAACACAAAGATACAGGGGGACTTCATGCTTCTCTTTATTGCTCTTCTTATGATCAGCCTTTTACAATGACTAGCACCCCTTATTTATAGTCTAGAGACCCTGCTAGGGTTTGGATGGGGCGCCCACCTATGGGTCGGCTGCATGGGCCGAGCCCATGGTTTTCCAACACCCCTTTGGGCATCCATCCTCACATGTTCATGCCTCGTCAAAAACTCTATGAAAACCCAGTGGAAAATTTTTGAGAAAGAGTATATGAAATACGTTTTGTTGTGTTGCACGAATTTCATTTAATCTCCAATACAATCTACCCAATTTCATTTAATCTCCAGGATTTATTCTTTGGATACTCGATTTTCATGATCAAGTTTCAATAATGAGTTCGTGAAGATTCTTCCCCTGAATTCTACACTTCTCTAAGTCTCATCATTCTAATTCTACGTATGCACCTTTCAAAGCTAGATGCTGAAAGTGACTTAGTGAATAAATCTGCTAGATTTTCACATGACTTAGTATGCAATAATTTAATTTCATTCATCTTTTGCAATTCATGAGCATAGAAGAACTTGGGATTGATATGCTTCGTGAGTTGACTCTTCACATAACCCATCCGCACTTGTGCAACACAAGCTACATTATCTTCATAGATAATAGTGGGGGTTTGTGCGGTATTCAATCCACACGACTTCTGGATGTGGTGAATCATCCGCCAAAGCCAATCACATTCTCGTGAGGCCTCATACAGTGCTATGATTTTCAAGTGGTTCGTCAAAGTCAATACAAGAATTTGCTTAGACGATTTTCATGGAATTGCAGTTCCACCACATAGGAATACATAGCTTATTTACGAATTGGTTGTACGTGGGTCCGACAGGTACCCGGTATCTGCATAGCCATTCATAGACAGGTCTTGATTCTTTCTGTAGAACAGACCAAGTTCTTTGCTTCCTTGGATGTATCGGAAGATGTCATTCATTCTCTGCCATTGCTTTTGGTAGGTTCTACACTATACCTTGCTAATAGGTTTACGACAAATGTAATGTCCGGTCTAATACAGTTTGCTAAATACATGAGTGCTCCTACTGCACTTAAGTATGGAAATTCTAGTCCCAGGACTTCATCACCCTCTTCTAGGTCTGTACAAGTCCTTGTCTTGCAGTAAGGATCTTTCGACCATCGGCACTTTCGAAGGGTATGTCTTTTCAAAGTTGAACCTTTCTAACACCTTCTGAGTGTAGGTTGACTAATGCACTAATCTCCCTTCAGGGCATGCTCAAGCTGTAAGCCTAGACAATATTTGGTTTTACCCACATCTTTTATTTCGAACACCGACTCCAGGTAAGAGCTTGTTTTTTTAATATCCTTTAGGGTTTCGATGATATTCAGATCATCTTCATACACTGAGATTATACAAAATTCATTCTGAGATCGTCGTATAAATACACAGGGATTATTCTCATTATTCGTGTAGCCTTTCTTACATAGAAAGTCGCTTTAAGCGATGATACCACATCCTGCCTGATTGCTTAAATCCATACAGTAATTTTCTGAGTTTCATACTGTACATATTTCTATTTACTTTGTCTTGGATCGGGACAGGGATACATTCTGGTATCTTCATATAAATGTCCGAATCTAAATTTCCATAAAGGTATTGTCGGGACTCCATGTATACAACCCTAGGACCCTCTGTGCATTCCGAACTAGTTCCAGATCAGTAGCTAGCTCGCACAGTTACAACATCGGTGTAATCACAACCATACAACGAAATAACGATGAAGCGGACAAATTAATATTACTTAGTAGCAAAAGGACCTTATGGTTAAGTCTTACAGAGTTGCCACATAGGGCTTAATAACAAAAGATAACTTGCAGCGGAAAACAAAATATCTCGGAGAAGCCATCCGACATGCCCACAGGCAATCGAGTGGAGAACGTGACCTAGTTCGTAAAGTCTTCAAGATACTCCTCTTCATAATACTCTGAGTTCCCTGGTTCTTCTGTGGGGATTAATCACACAGAGCGTAAGCCGTGAGTACTTTGAATGTACTCAGCAAGTCATAGGGAAATGTATGCAATTATTATTCATGCGAAGCTAGAAAAGGATAGCTTTATAGCTGTTTTGCGGAAAGCAATGTTGACAGTAAATACAATAAGTAGATTGAAAGCATAATTTTAAAAGATTATTACATAAATAATTCGGTTCTTTGAAACAATTAGAGATCAACCTAACATTTACATCCAAACCATCGATTCCCACCCTTTTGATGAAAACATATACCCCTTGCGTGAAATCTCCGGGCATGTCCATAACCAGGGACACAACTATTCGAATAGTTTTTACACTCTGCAGAGGTTGTACAGTTTTACCCACAAGACACGACTTCTCTAGTTTATCCGACACATATCTATGTCATCGCTCACTTCCTTAGGTAAGCAGTCTAGAGCACACGTCAAGGCCTTTACAAAGTTCCGCTTTGACCCAGTTCTGCTCGCTAAGGATTCGTCGTTACGGGCCCCCTCTTGCGCCATTCTCAACTCAAACAGAATCACATCAAAGCTTAGCTAATTAATTGGCCAGGTCTATCCTAGTCTAGACATGTGGTTACACGGTATGACCCAGATCAATGGTTCAGAATCACATCAAAGCTTAGCTAATTAATTGGCCAGGTCTATCCCAGTCTAGACATGTGGTTGCACGGTATCATCCAGATCAATGGTTCAAGGTTAAGTCCTTAGTTGGCTGCTCAGGCGAGACTAATCCACATCCTAATGTGCGTTATAGCACCCACACTCACCACCGCCCACTTGTCCGAGCATAAAACATTTTCGGTTCAACCCGGCCAAATACCACCGTAGCCTTGGCACATCTTTTAATAAAAGTGGTCGCGCCACGATTCCATAATTCATTTAGTCATGTCTATCCATACGAGCTTGTGATCATGAGTCCCGACGTACAACTATAGCATGGCTAAGCATATTACGATACCCGTGTTGATAATTTATCAATATCCAACTAAAATAAACCCTCCTAAGGTGTCCAAGGGTTCATGTCATTCAAGGATACATGTCGATAGCAATTTATCAAGGAGGCATACATCAATTAGGCCGTTATTTATTCTCGAAATCATTTAATATAAAACTAGCAATGCATGTTTATACCAAACAATATACTTTTATAAAGCGGGTTCAATATGATCAAAGTTTTATGACTTGCCTTCGTTGAAGAGATGAGGTGCTTCGGTTGTCGGGTCCGAGAAATCTTCCGAAACGTCGGAATCTGCACATGCAAAAAGAGCTAAATAAATAAAACAACTCCAAATAAATTCCAAACAAATACCAAACTAGCACTAACAGCATGAGGAGGATTTTAGATGAATTTAGAAATTTGAATCACTCGAATCGGAGTTCGAATGAAGAAGTTACGGTCTTCGGAAGTTGGAAATCACATGAAATGAAGAAATTAGGGTTTTTCTGAATTTCCTGGTTTATTTTTGTAAAGTAAAAGACAAATATGACGTCAGCTGATGTCATCAGAGGGAATTTTGGCAAAAATAATTAAAAGAAAAGAAATTGACATGTGGAACCCACTGTCAATGAGAGGGTGTATGTGGACTGGGTTCACAAGGTTTGGAGCTGGAGTGCCACGCGGGCTTCCACGTGGACGGCCACGTAGGCCAAAGGGGGTGACGGGGCGCTGAGGTGGCGAGGAGGTGGCGCTCGGGCGCGGTGCTCACCGGCGCTACGCGCCACGGCGAGCCCGATGGGTGGTGCCAAAAGAGAGAGGGCGGTGCATTGAACCTGACGCTCTCGGTTGCGGCGTGAGAACGGAGAGAAACGGCCAGCGGCAAGAGAGATTGGTGGTGGCGAAAAGACGGCTACGGCGGCGACGGTGCTCCATAGGCGGGGTGGTGAAGCGGGTGCGCGCACGGGGTGCGCCGTGATGAGGCGAAGCCGACGGTGGGGTCGAAGGCAGCGGAGGAAGCTTGGCGGCGGCGCAAAGGGCGACAGCGAGCTTCACGGCCGGCGGCGGCTCTTCGCGAAATCCGGCAAAAAAGGAGCGAGAGGGAGAGAGTGAGTTGGGGGAGGGGTTAGAGGAGCTCGAGGGGCACCCGGTGCTCTCCTTAAATAGGCACGGGGAGCTCCAGAGAGGGGGGTTGAGCGAGGACGCCCTACGGCGGTTGGGGTCTGGCGTGGGCTCGCGCAGCGCGGGGCGGCGACAGGGCGCGAGAGCACACGCGGGTGGCGGCAATGAGTGCGGTGGAGCACGCCGCACTCAATGCGCGTGTCAGAGTGGCGGCGATAGGGCACACGCGGCCAGCACAAAACGCGCGCACGAGCGCGGTGCGGTTGCGGCGGTGGGGGTCTGGAGGAAGACAACGACACGGAGACAAAGGGGCTGAAAGGGCGGGCCCACCAGTCAGCGAGAGCGAGAGCAGGCGAGGGCGCGGGTGCCGTTGGATTTTGATCGAATGGCTCAAAACTATCAGGGCGTTCGGCTCTCCGAACGTGCGAAAGAGATCGGGACCACTCGATCTTGATCGAATGGTCCACAATGACCGAGAGCACGGGCGCGCGCGCAAGCGGGCTGAGCTGGGCCGCGTGAGCGAAAAGGAGAAACGGGCCGAGGGGGATTCGACCCAAAGCCAAGAAAGAGATTTTAAATGGATTTCTGATTAAAGAAATCCTAGAAAAGCAAAAAGACTTTTAGAAATTAGCTAATAAAGTCTAAAAATTCTAGAAAAATTCACATAAGTCCCTTAAATTATTTAGAACTTAATAAAAATACTTTACCTATACTTTAGTTTTTTATTTTGCAAACAAAATAGATTTTGACTTTCGAACAAAAGGAAAAACCAAATTAAAATCCAGAAAATGCAATAAAAGACTTAAAATCTAAATAAAATCCAGAACACTCAAATAAACTAATTTTTAATTTAATTGAAGTTGGATTAATTCAATTTAAATGGTTTTTTATTTCTAAATTTCAATTTAAGCTTTTACAACTCAATAAAATCAACTGGGTATTTTTATTTTGAAAATTTTCAAAAACTCTGCAAATTAGGGATGTTACAGGTATGCAGTTACCTAATCCATCAATTTGATTTCTAAATTCAAGTTTAATGCCATTGAGATTAAGTATCTAAAGGGTGGTTCCGCCCATGACCAGGGAATAGGTTTCTTCATAAATAACACCTGGACGTTGAGTGAAACCTTGTGCAACAAGTCTTACTTTACTTCATTCTTTTTATTTCTCTTTAGAACAAATACCCACTTATGCCCTATAGGGTGCACATGGGGAGGCGAATGGCTTACATGCCAAAATACCTCTCTTTTATCAGAGATAATAATTCTGCTTCCATTGCCTTCTTTCAATCTTCCCAATTTAATCTTTTCTTTCATTCAGCGAGCGATGTAGGCTTTGGGCCAAGATCGATGATTGTGGCAATTTTCTTTGCATAATCAATGTCGAAATTGGCTGTTGTCTTATCCATAGATTCTTCCAAGGTCACAAAGTTTATAGCTAAAGGGGTGATTCTTCTAATACTTCTACTTGCTCACCGCTGCTTTCAATTACGGGGGCAATTCCCTTTAGTTTTCCAGCTCCGATGTATGCGCACACATCCATGCTGGTATCTCCCTTCATGGGATGTTCAATTCTGGTATACCTTTTCTGCAGATGCCATACTGGTGCCAGGTCTCAATTGGCTCCCCTTCTGGTTTTGGGGAACTTAAGTGATCGGCTGTATCAAGTCCTTCTTATCCTTTTTCACCAGGCATCCCCAGTTACTTTGGATTCGAGTGGCCGAAGTTCTTGTCCTTTCTGAGGCCTTAGGACGGGATTGGGGATACCTTCATCGGTATTTCAACCCTCTCCGGCACATTGCGTGTAGGCATATGCGACTTGATCACACTCTTCAAATCACTAAAGTGCTCAGGCAGTTGATTTGCTAATGCTTGCATATCAATTATCTTCTAGACTTTAATTATCTTCTGGACTTCTCTATTTGCTTCACTAGTATGCGGATCATGTGCATGGACTTCAATTGTCTCTTGGACTTCCCGTGGCTTACCACGTTATTTCTCGATATTTTTCATCAAGGGGTTGATTTCCTCCCCTTAATGATGAGAAACTATCATCATCTAATATACTATCAACAAATCGGGCTATTTATAAATCTCTTGTCATAGGGTCCAAATACCTGATGATGGATGTTGTCTCATAATCAACGTATATCCTAAACTTTCAAAGAAGACCCATGGCAGTTCGCTACAGTGGTGGTATAGGTACATAAACTTTGCAACCAAATCTTCGAAGATGAGAAAGTTTTGGTGCTGAGCATTACACTAGTTACATAGGTGAATGGATGTTATATGCTGGGTCTAAAATTGATGAGAGCTATTGCGAGCAGGACTGCGTGTCCCTAACATGTAGTTTGTAAATTATAATTCTTCAAAATGGCCAAGCAAAAAATTAATTCTTTTAATTAATGCCTCTGCTTGTCCATTCTAGGTGTGGACATGTAGTACAGAATGCTCAACTGTAATTCCCATTGCCATGCAATAATCATCAAATACCTTCGAAGTAAATTCTCCAACGTTGTCCATTCTGGTGGACTTCATATGATGATAAGGGAAATTATTCTTAATTTTAATTATCTATGAGATTAGCTTTACAAAAGCGTAGTTTCTCGTAGACAATAAATATACGTATGACCATTTTGATGAAGCATTGATGAGCACCATAAAATACCTAAATGACCCTGACATGGGCAATATAGGACCGCAAATGTCTTCCAGGTTACGGTCCACAAATGTAGAGATTTCATCCTTCACTTTTAGAGAAGAAGGTCTAATAATTAATTTCCCAGTGGCACATGCGGGGCACACAAAATCTTCCTGATTCAAAAAATTCTTTACATCAATATTATGTCCATCTGAATTTTTAATTATATTTCTCATCATCCTAAGACTTAGGTGGCATAATCTATCATGCTAGAGATAGAAAAGTTCAGAGCTTTTAAATACGGTTTTTAGGGCAGTATAGGCTGCGGGTGCCTTAATATTAGTGTAGTATAGCCTAGTTTCATATGAAGAAAGTCGTTCTAATACCTTTTTTTCACTTTTTTCACGCTTTGTAATGAGCAGGTATTCCTTACCATACTCTTCTTTAGTCTCTACGTGGAAACCGTTAGCGCGAATATCCTTGAGAGTTCTAGTCGATTCTGGGTACAACAAGGCTTATTTAGTGACCAAAGTTGTGTCTATCGGGAGTATAATTGTGGCCCTTCCGGAGCCTATTATATAAGTATCGTTGCTTGCGATTGTCGTACGACTACCAGCATTCTTGTTGATTGACTGAAAAAATTTCGTTTCTCTTAGGATGGTATTCGTTGTGCCGCTGTCTATTAAGCATACTTCCTCCATAGGGTGCCACACACATTCTAATATAATGTACTTTATTAATTTGCAGCAAGAAGCAAGCAACACATAAATAAAATACTTAGATATTAGAACAAAACTTGCTATTACAAATACAAGAATATAAGCCTTGCAGGACTCATCATAAGAATTTAATGCTTTGCTCTCCTAAGGCTTACAACCATTATTCAAAGTGTAAAATAATTCAATGTTCCATCACAACCATAAACTGCAAGTTGATATAAAAATGTCTAAGTGCAATGCGTGCACTAGATCCAATCAGCGAAATATTCAGAAACTTCTACCTCAATCTGCTCCATGGAAATCTTCTCCTCTTGGGCAACTACGGCTACGACCGCTGCAATGTCCAAAGGAGGGGTGATGGGGGTTGCTATTGTGCTGTCCATATTGATAAGTGCGACTAATGACTATGGATCCTCTGTGCCTGCAATGGCAAGGTGTGCCTCATACTGTCATTTGCCCTTCTTATTAGACTAGGAAGCATCAATAACGTGCGACCCATGACCTTACCCTTCTTGTCACTCTCCTTCGTGAGAGGTTTCATCTCCTTGTAGCTACTAGCATTGGCTTCATGGCCAACAGTGCTACTAGGTAGTTGTGAGATGTAGTTCTTCCTTAGAACATCATCTTGAGCTTCCGCAACTTGCATGATGTTAATTAATTTGGCATACTCTTTATAGCCGTCTTGACGATAGTTGCGTGAGGATTGCACCGTATTCGGGTGAAAGGTAGAGAGAGTCTTCTCAATCCTCTACTCATTCGTGATTACATTACCACAAAGTTGAAGACTGGTACAAATTCTATACAAATTCTAGCCATGCTGGGTCAGTTCTTCAAACTCCTGATTCGTGATGTTAGTCATCTTCATATTCATACAAAGAGTTCATAAGATTGCTTCTGGTAATTTGCGTAAAATAGTTGCAAAATTCTCATAATGTTCTTCAAACTCCTGGTTCGTGATCCCACAATTTTCTATGCATTTTTTATGATTTTTTGCTATTTTCAATGATTAAAAGCAATATAAACAATTAAAGATAATAAAAACAGTAAATACAATACGTAAATTGCATAGAAATAATAATAATAACAAAGCTAAACATCCTTCAAAAGTTCAAAGTTATTCAAAAATTGAATTCCCATGCTCTTTTTTGCTGGAATATGAATTTTCAGCAAATTCTGCAATTTTCCAGGGCTAAACAGCTAATTTTCTATTCTAAGAAAATTATCCACGCAATTCTTCAATTTCTAAGGGGTTATTCTGCAAGAATTTCTTTCCCGAAATATTTCCTCGCAATTTTCATAACTTTCGAGGGTCTTCTTGCAAAAATCAGGATTTTCTGTTTTTTTTTATTTCCACCGGCCGGGCCCCTTTCTTTTTTGGCCTATTATTAAATGGGCCGGGCCGGCCCATCACCCATCCGCCCTGCTCCACCTTCTTCAAAACAAGGAGCTAGGGTTGGCATTACCCTATTACCTTCTTCAAGCGTGGCACGGCGGCGTGAGGCGCTTGATGCGGGAGCGGCGGTGCTGCTAGCGGTCGATGTGGCCATGCTGGGCCATTACCAGAGTCGAGCAGAGCCGGCGACCATGCGGGATAGGGTGGCGGCGCGTTGCGCCTGTACAGTGCCGTGCGGGTCAACAGGCCTTGCGGTGTGGCCTTGCGGGCATGCGTGGGCGGTGCTGGCTTCAAGTGGTGGCGCAGAGGGGAGCCCATGCGGGGGCGACGCGGTGCGGTGGCGACCGGTGGCACATGCGGGTTCCGGTGGCGACGCGATGGCCGTGCGGGGCAGGACGCAGCCGGTGCGTGCGTAGCTCAAGGCGGTGGCACCATGGCCTTGCGGGGCATGGTCGTGCAGGACGTGGTCGTGTGGGATGCGGTGGCCAGCGCGATGAGGTTGTGTGGGACCTGGTCATACGGGACACGGTGGCCGACGTGACGTGGTCATACGAGACGCGGTGGTGCGGCCGTGTTGGCTTCATGGCCGGCACGCGGCTTCAGGCCGGCGTGAGTGGCGCCGACTTCGGGCGACGGTGTGAAGGGGAGTTCGTGAGGGAGCAGCGTTGTCTGGCGATGGTGCGGCTCCATGCCGTGGAGGACCTGTGTGGGGGCATAGCAAGCCGATGGAAAGTTGGTGGCGGTGTGGCCGTACAGGGTCGTTTGTCGATTTTTTATACTATTCATGTGCAATTACTGTTCATGCGCAATTACTATTCATACACCCACCGATCAGCTTGGCCGGCGACTTCAAGTCAGCTCGTGATAGATTAGAACAGATTTGCAATTCATAGTGCAATCATCATCTACTCTTTCATGCACTCTACTGATCGGCATTGTGCCAGCGACTTCAAGTCGGCTCACGGTAGATTAGAACGGATTTGCCCCGTAGGATAAAATAATCTAGAAAGCGACAATTGCAGAATTGAAAGCGGTCTAGAAAAATGATTCAATCTACGAGCATCGTGCTACGATGGTTACCTTTTGATCCGAGGAGAGTCGATTGTGCTGATAACATGTTGAGGAACCATCGCTGGTGAGTCCAGTCTGAGCGATTACCTCGTAGACAAACTCAGAATTGTAAGAACAATGTAAGAACACAAGAACAGAATAGTAGATTGAACACAGAGATATAGGGGGACTTCTTGCTTCTCTTTATTGCTCTTCTCATGATCAGCCTTTTACAATGATTAGCACCCGCTATTTATAGTCTAGAGACCTTACTAGGATTTGAATGGGGCGCCAACCTATGGGCCGGCTGCATGGGCTGAGCCCATGGTTTTCCAACACTTTCATAGCATTTATCATTAGCCTATCATTTATGCTTTATTATGTTTGTACTTCTCCAACTCCTATCTATTTGTAAATTGTCATTTCTCAAATTTTACCTATATACTTGGTTCATTGTATGCCAAGTTCATGCTATGCTTATTCATTGATTTGGCTGTTGCTCGCGCATAGAATTTATTTGCTCATCCCAATTCTACATTCATGTATGCCTTAAATTTTAAAATCTTGTACATTAGATATTTTGAGTCAATCAAACTAGATCGTATTTCATTAATTGAGCTGTATCACGATGCTCAATTTTCCTTTAGGGGTCTACCGTTTGGTCTTATCTCAATTCTAAAATAAACGGCCAAATCATGATCATGATATAGTTTTATTTTTGCAATTACAATGAAGATGCACAAGAATAGACATCACCACACATGCACACTACACGCGAGTGCACCTCTTTAGTACACGCCTAGAAAGACAAAGGCTGGAGATAAATATGCGATCTCACAAAATTCATACTAAAAGTGCACTCGCGTGTGCATAAAGGTAGGCGTCTGGATTTGAACTCTGGTGGGTGGAGTTGTACACCCACCACACCACCAACACATCAAGAGGTGGTTCCCGATCACGATATAGGTTTACTCAATTAGACTTTATGCTCGTTTAGTGTAGCTATAGGGTAGATGTCCAATGCAATCACCTTTTGGAGTGCAATTGCGAATTCACTTTTGGTTTGGACACTAAATCACCTTAAGAACTTTAGGCTATGGTCCCATTTGGGATGGCTTCTCAACCGACTTTTGCTTCGTGGAAGCCATAAGTCGTCCCAAATAATAGGCTTCCTCGTGGGGAGAAGCCGTAAGCCTGCAACCACCCTCAACGTGGAGAAGCCTACAGTCGGCCTACGGTAGCTTCCCACGGCTTCTGTGGGTTGGGGTTCCGACTTTGCCACTAGAGTTGGCTAAAATTGCATACCTTATACCAAGTATAAAAACCCCAAACTCACCCCTCTCACTCCCTATTCTCCACCCATAGTGACTCGAACGGGGGAGCGGCAGCTCTAGGGTTAGCACCCCATGACGGCGTGCACTGCCTCCGCTTGTCGGTGGCGACCTCGCGTCGGTCTCCATCACCTCCGCCCATCGGCCTTCGTCATCATCATTTCGGTCTCCAGCGTCTCCTCCTCGGCCTCTCTTGCCTCCGCCCATTGGTCTCTGCTGCCTCCTCCCCGGTCTTCGCCGTCTCCGGCAATGCCGCGCTTCTGCCATCTCCTTGGTCCCAGACATCCTCCCTCCGCATCCGACCGGCTTGTCTTCCACCCGCCACACCACCTCCTCGGTCCTTAGCCCTCTGGCTACCTCCTACCAACGCCATCCCTGAGACCCACCCTAGGGAAGCCCTCTAGGCTAGGGATTGATCCTAAGACTGAATCCATTAAGGCAAACGATGAGTGGTGGGCTGATCAGATTAAGGTATGCAATCTTTAATGTTGTTGCATGTGTATGTGAATTCAGGTGTTCCAATTTACTAATGAATTTTTTTACTTACTTTATTCCAGGCCATGCCATATTGTGGCAAGTTCAAGAAGGGACCCCTACAACATGAGGACAAGCTTGACATCGTTTTTGATGGTGCAAGTTGTACCAATGAATCAGCTCTTGTACCTAGTTGCAGAGGATGCAACCCATGTGAACCTTGAAGATGACGAGGGTGTTGAGCGTGAGGGTGATGAGGGAAGCACTAAACCCAAGAAGTTACCCAATGTGGACAAGTACTAGAAGAATACCAAGCCTAAAAGAGCTGTCCGTGACTCACTAAGTGGGAAGAAATCGAAGAAGTCATATAGAGATGTGCGATTGAAGCAGTTGGTGGATATTGTGGAGAAGTCTCATGGTAGCAAAAATTTTGTGAACAATGCACCTGGTCTAGTGATTGATCCTGTTAGGTAAGAGATCTCTGAGATGATTGATTTCGTTATCGAGGTTGGGGCCGAAGAAGGGAGTGATGAACATTTCTATGCCGCATAGCTCCTCATTAAGAATGCATATCGAGATGTATTTCACACACTTAAGACACCTCAAGGAAAGCTATAATGGCTTACAAGGATATAGGAGGAGAAAAAGAGGCGTTAGATAGTTTATACTTCATTCATAAGCATTGAACCTATTTATCCTTTATATCATGTGTTATGTAATGTACTATTTCATATGTTATGCCATTTATCTATGCGATGTTCTTGTCACTTATTATTTATGTCATTTGTTTATGCCATGTTCTTGCCACTTGTTACTGATGTGATGTTATATGTTGTGTACTGTCCATATGAGCCCTTCAAGTTCTAGTTCTAGTTATTCAAGTGATGATGATTCAAATCATGAAGGTGTTGTTGATGTGGATGATGGAGGACCAGATTTGCTCTTGTCGCTAGTTGTGATTGCCGCTTTTGGATGTTTCGATAACTATGGTGACTCCACTACCAAGTGGCCAAGGAAAATACCTACAATGACGGGGATCCAATCGGTCGAGGAGACACTCAGTAACTCACAAGAGTGTTATGACATATTCAGAATGCGAATGTCAGTTTTTCTCAGGCTTCATGAGACTCTTACCAACAACTATGCCTTGAAATCAACTAGGGAAGTCAGCTCGAAGGAAGAATTATCTATGTTCTTATGGACTTGTGGAGCTCCTGAAGAATCTAGACCCGTCATTATGAGTTAATAGAGTATTTTGGTGATTAATGATAAATCTATTTGTGAGACTAACATTCTTATTAATACACCTTGTTTAGTCTCAGCTTGGATATAAAAGGAAAAATCCAAACAGGTATGCTTTCACAATGACAAATCTATTTGTGAGACTAATTCTTCTATTGCTATATCTCATGATTAGTCTCAGTTGGATTTAAAGATCAAAGATGTATGCATTCAACTTCATATTCTTATATATTGTTGCATTCCTCGGATCTAAAATATAGGTTGAACTCCACCAAAAGGTTAACTTGAATATGTGCATATGTCTCCATTATACATTCGTGTATGCACACATTTAGGGGAAGTTCACTCTATGTTTTTGTGGTTTCATTAGTATTGATCCATATTTCTTTATCCATATATATTTGGGATCTCTATTTTGAAATATATCCTTTGAGTATATAAAACTTGTGTAGTTCATATATATTCATATTACTTTATATTCAATTATTTACAATTTGTGTTATGGGACTAATGTGTGTGCTAAGATGTTTTAGAAGCTTAGCCCCGAAGTTTGAATGGTGATATGAAAAGGAAATGCAAAGGTCATAAGAGATCAACATGGCTCAAGACAAAGGAGTCATGCATTGCATTTCGAAAAGCTTCTGGAAGAACTTCAGTGGAAATCGGTATGACCGCATTCGGTAAGCGGTACTACTGGTGTGCGGTAGTACCGGGTTTTACATGGTGGTATGTTTATTCCAGAGAGCTTGTTTTTGGTGTTATGTTTTTCTTTGCTTACTGTAGTACCGCAGTTCCTTTGGCGGAACTTCCGGAGATTAGTTGGACTGAGTGTGTGTTTGAATCGTGCGGCTAAGAGGCGTGGTCTAAAGTAATCAGTGAATCTCAGCCGTCCACGTAGCATGAACGTTTGGACCGTCCGAAAGTTGCTGAGATCGTGTGGTTTAAATGAGTGGTCCGAACGACCCTTTGAATCTGAGCCGTCCACGTGTTCTGTTTGATCTTTTGAGCTTATGCTGTTGTTCTTGAGCTAACGGTAGTACCAGCATGTTTGTTGCGGAACTACCGCATCGTGGTAGCACCGTATTTAACGCGGTACGTTTTTTTTACAGAGAGACACCTTTTCGAGCATGTTTGCTCCCCTGGAAGAGCGGTAGTACCAGTGCTCTTTTAGCGGAACTACCAGAGAGTGGAACTACCCCATGATCAATAGCAGTAGTATCGCACCTGAAAATAATTGCTTGTTTAGAAGCATTTATGCAGGTATATCTTGTTAATTAATGTTAATGATATTATGGGACTGACATTTTCCATGAGTTGGATGAATAGGTTATGTTCCAAGGTGATGAAGACTTTGGATGGCATCATGAGTTGATCGTCATCAAATCAAGATTCAAGAAGATGATGTATCATGTGTTGATACATATCAAGACGTCGAAGAGAAGATGATCATGAGTTGATCATCAAGAAAAGGCTCATCATGTATTGATGGAGGTCACGTAAAGGATGCATCATGGGTTGATGCATATCAAGACGATGACCCAGACTTGAAGTAAAGATGTGTGTCATCAAGCTTCAAGAAGATACTCAAGGCAAAGGTATGACTAGCTAGGGCTAAGGATATGTTCCTAGTCTTTTACCGGTCTTGGTGTTTGGTTGGAAGACCGGATTGCTAGTATAGGTTGTCGTACTATTTAGAAGGGTCTTGTCTAGTAGTTTGAGTCTCATCATGTGTCGATAGCTCAATCTCACTTGCTCTAGCTCACCGTGGCATGATGCTATTATTTGCGAATGTGTTTTGCAAATAGTCGAGGCTCATGCGTCTAATACTTGTAGCATGTGACTATACTTTACAAATGTATTTTGTAAATAGTTGAAGTCCATGTTCCTACACCTTGTGGTATGATCTAAATTTGCAAATATGTTTTGCAAATTATTGAGATTCATGCATGTTCCCTTGGTATGGTCTAAGATTGTTTGTTGCTATTTCCTTAGACTTAGACCATGGTTGTTGTAACATCCCAATTTTCAATCTGTGTTTCAAATGTAAGAAAATGTGTCGAAATTAAAACTTTTTCTTACATCTTGTATTTCCTGTATGTTCTGAACAAATCTTGTAAAGGAAATAGGGAAATACAAAGTCACAGGTCATTTTGACCTAAACCTTACCCTTCAAAACTTTCTTGTCAAATTTTGTGATCATCCTCTGGAAATATTTTTCCTAAGTTCTTGGGTTGATGTGTGACCCCTCTGAAAAGTTTCACAATTTTTAGAAGTTGTTGGAATATTTTTGGAGGCAAGTCAAACCAATTTTTCAATTGGTCAAACCTTAAATTCAAACATTCTGGAATTTTGGAGAAAGATTCTGAGCATAAAAACCTCTAAAAATTTTACGTAAGGGTTATCATAGAGTCATCAACCTCCATTTAAAATTTCATAAGTTTTGGAGCTAGTTGCTATCTCTAAAAATCGTTCCAAGGTTTAGATCATTTTTAAACCCCTAAGTCAAACATCAAGGACATACACTTAAAATAATTTTTGGAGAAGAAGATTACTTCAAGTAAAACTCTGGAAATAATTTATTTAAATCTTATAATGTTTATAATGAATAACTATAATTTTTCCCAAATTTTTGGAGTTAAACTCAGTCCACATAAAATTCAAACTTAATCCAATAACCCATTGTAAGTTTGAATTTAAAATAAGGTAATAACTCATGAACAATAAGATTTAAGATTTTATTTGGTCACTAGGTCACCCCAGGAACCTCTAGGAGAAAATTCAGATTTTTATGAATTTTATTTCTATATTTGAAGCTCGGTCAAAGTTGGAAGCTTTGGATTAAAACCCAGTCAAACCTCTGTTCACTGTTCCACCGACCGGACCCAATCCCGTCTTGACTTGATCGAGCCGCTTAGCTGAACCTTGCTCGCCGCACCGCACCAGTGCATCTCCAGCCGTCCATTTTAAAATGAACGGCCAGGATCAGGTCCCCCGGCCTGATCTTCTTCCCGGGTCAAGCCGCCCCCGAGCTCCCTCCCGTTCGCCTCCGGCTCTCTGCCACCGCCACCCACTCCGCGACTTTGGAGCACACCCCCAACGGCTCCTCCCCTTGGCTGCCTATATGAAGCCTTGGAGCTCCCCTTGCCTCCCCTTTTCGCAACCCCTTGCCCCTTCTGTTCCTTCCCGTGAGCAAGCCGAGCCGCAGCTCCCGCTTCCCGCCATGGTCGCGCCACCTCCCCGCACTCCGGTAGTTCCGGCGATCCCCGGCCACCGCCGACCCCGTCACGGCGCGCCATACACCTCCAGCAGTCAAACCCCTCCATCAATTTTAGCTGGCGTCACCGTGGAGCCATGCACCCGGGTTCTTCTCCAGCTCCGGCCGCCACCACCGCCCGCGCTGCTACTCCTTCTTCGATGCCTCCCCTTCCGATTCCTTCCTCCTTGAGCATGTATTAGACCCCCTCTATCTTCCCCGATCACTCACTTGTGCCTTACTCCATCCCAGGTCGCCGCCGTCGAGAGCTACCCCGCGCCGTCGCCGGTTCGCGTCGCCAGCTCACCTCGGTGCCTCCCCGTCTTCGCCGACCACCGCAACGTGTACCAGGTATACCACCGGTCCTCATGCTTCCCCTTTTTGGCCCCCAAAATCACCCGAGCGCCGTCGCCTTGTTTCTCCTCCATGGCCGGCCGCCGCATGACCTCGCCGCACTGCCACAGTGCCTCTCCGGCCGCGCCAACGCCACCCCTAGCTTCAGTAGCACCCTAGCAACCCATTTTGACCATCGCCCTATCCTCCACGCCGCTCCAGTGGCCGGCGAGTTGCTGCTCCCAAACTGGCCCGAGCCCCCCTGTTCATCGTCTCTGTAATGTTCCTCTCTGTGTCTTTCTCTGTCAGAGAACTGTAGAAGCCTTAATGCAATTGCTAATAGGTTTTGTTAAGGCCTGGTAGATTACTTAAGAAGCTGTGCTTAGCGAATGAATTGTTAAATGGACATCTCTGGGTTTCACACTCTTGTTGGTATGAATATCCAGAAACTAGCTGAGGAGGGGAGATGTTAAATCTGACAATAGGTTAGTGGTATTTCAATACAAGTAGTTAGAGTTTCTCTTAAGTTTAATTAGTGAACAATTATCTCACAACAAAGAACTAATCGAAAACAAAATGAATAGGTGAATTGGTGAGGTTTTGAGCAGAGAAGGTAGTTTAAGGACTTGTTTGTTATAAGGTTGTGAACAAAGATCCAAAATAATCAATTTGATCTTGGCTTATGACTCTGTCAAGGCAATAGCTAAAGCCTGTCTTAATTCAACCAGTCTTTTGGGCATCAATTTACCAGTGGCAGTCCAACCTGGAGAACCATTTTGGATGTGAACTTTCCAAAAAACTATCAGAGAGCAACAAACTCAGTTTGGTGTAGTGTTGAGTAGAAAAGGGAAGATAGATGCTAGGTGTTATGTTTAACTGTTAGATCACCTAAAACTTTGCCTAACAAATAAGTATGGGAATTAGTAAGAAGATTTAGCTATCCAACTCTCTTGCTCAGTAATTTCCGCTAATAGGTAACCGACGAAAGGCTCAAGTTGAAATCTTGCGATTGTCAGTGGAGTAATGGCTGTACTAAATTGTTGTGCTTAGAAGGTGTTGTCCAGTAAGTTTTGGACCCTAAAACTGACAAAGGCACATCAATCTAATAATCAAGCATTAATATGTTCCTCCTTAACAAACAGTGGAGTTTTTGTTTTCTAAGCCAAGAATTGAGTTTTTGGTTAATTAAGTAGCAATAGACCTCATGCTATAATCTCAATTTCAGTAATTCATAATCATTTCCATTCAACTCTGAATCAACTAATATTTGTTCCTAAATTCGTAATCTATCTTCTGAGTTATTAATTGTTGGAGACTTTTTGCATTCTGGTGTTTATTCGCTGTTTCTCGCTTTGGCAGTTTTTATCGTTAGATGACACTGATTACGAGAGTGATCCTCTGCAGCAAGTCGAATATATCTAGCAAGGCAAAGGCAAGCAGTTTGATCATATCCACTCAATCCCATTGCTTTTAAAATCTAATACTTTGTTTTACTTGTATGTATACATGCTTTTGTGTCAATGATTAATTTGCCGAATAGAGGTAGCTAATCCTATTGCATTGTTTCCCTTAAATTGTTCATCCCTGCCACTACCTTAGGAATATTATCCTCACCGGTGAATTAGAGCCCGGTGAATGATTTAGGGCCTTTTATTTGTCTTTACGATATGATGCTTAGCAATGCTTAGTTACGGTAGCATTGGGCGGTTATCGACCTAGTCGATGACCTTGATCACACAAAAACTTGCTATTACTTTTAATCTATACCTTGTGCTTTGTTTATTTGCAAAACCAAAACTGAAAATAAAATGATTTAGACTTGGGCACAATGGTATGTTGGTGTGATCTGTTGGGTGTGAGTGGAATGGTGCCTAAGTCCCTAAGGACCGAGTTACTTGTGCCATTGATCCAAGCAATTGTTGCGTGCTAACCACACGAGGGGGATATGAAACCTCTCTTGACTAAGTACTTTGGGAGGTGTTAATTATGAGCTGGTCGGTGGGTGTGTTGAACATGTGTGTGTGTGTGTGGTGTTGTGAGGGGAGCATTAGCAGACCGGTTAGGCTGTCTAAAGTGTCCTTCTCCCGTGGGTTGCGGCTCTTAATTAGCATCATCCATTGGAAAGCGTCTTTGTTAAACTTAGCTGTGCCTGCATACCAAAGGAAGTATGCTAACCGTGGCTGGTGGAAAGGCGGTCTATCGTGTAGGTACATTGGTACACCCCTGCAGGGTTAAAACTATTCGAATAGCCTCGTCCTAGGTTATGGACACGCTTGGTTATTTCCCGCAAGAACTAGACTACAACATTTAATTAAAACTTGATGGGTTGGTATGGATGGATGTTCATACTATTGTTGTGGTGACTATTGGGTTAGTCACTTTCAGGCTGTCTTTATTGTTGTTATTATTATTGTATCGCTGTTATTTCCTCAATTACAAACAATTTGTTAAATCGCTTTGAATCTATTACATTATTGCAAATAAAAACTTACTTTATGCTGAAAATAAGTCCAGAGCCTCCTCCACTAAATAAAGCTTGCATGTAGTTAATTATAGTTCTGTTATCTTACACGTCAGTCTTGCGAGTACAAAAACAATTTTTGTACTCAGATGCTATGCTTAATTGTTTTGTTGCAGAGGAAGAAAGTGAGCCCCAAGGGCTTCCCTTTTTGTGAGATGTGTTGCGGGTTTGACGACTAGCTTGGCGGTCCGGTTGGTTGCCTTGTGGGTAAAGGCACACTAATTGGCTCTTTTATTTATCGCCATCTTGTGGCTTCTGCTTCCGCTGTTACTTATTTATTTATATGTCTTTTGGCCGGTCGGCCTCTCTTTTGTAATAACTCTTTATATTATATCTGTCTTTGATTTATTGTTGTGCTTCGGTTCTATGTGAATGAATGGAATTGATGCACGATTTTGTAGTGAGGTGTGTATACCGCATTTCTGGGAAGTATACATATCTCGAGGCTTGGTTCATTTGATTTGTACTGCTAGGACCAAGTGGATGGTTAAGCAGTACAAGCCGAATAAACCGGGGTCCTCACAGTTGTGACTCTCTGAAGTTCTTGTGCTTTCTGCATTGATATAATGTGTTTGAGATCATGCAATTAGGTGGGTTGTGTAGCCCTCTAAATAAGCTTTGAACAGAGTCCACGATCACTCAATTCCGACATCGGAGTCAAAAGTTATGATCTTTTTACCGAGTATCGCCTGTACTGAAAAATGGGCTGTGGACCTACCGCCCTTATAAGAGAGGTACTACCACACAAATGTAGTAACGCATTTTGCACTGCGGTAGTACCGCACCAAGTCTGTAATGGCTAGTTTTTGGGTTGTTTCATCCCCAACGGCTAGTTTTTGTTGTGAGGGCTATAAATACCCTCCTTGGCCAGTTGAGAGACAATCTTTGGCATCCTATTCACTCTCTTGAGCTAGTGTGAGTCTCTCCTCTCAATTGTGCATGTGTTGCACCTTGTGAGCAAGGAGGAAGGTCTCTAGTTGCATGTGTTGCATGTAGAGTTGGATTTTGTATCCACTTAAGCTCGTGCATTCGTTGCACGTGGTGAGAGTCAAGCAAGGGGCTTGACCTATTACTCTTGGAGTTTGTTGACTCCTAGACGACATTGGAGGCGTCGTGTTCGGTGATCTCTTCAAAGAAGATTGTGAAAAGGCCCGACGTGTTGTGAAGGTTGGAGCTCACCTACCCGGAGCGAGAAAGAGCTACCACTAGTGGATTAGAAGTGTTTGGCTTAATTCGTGGAGCCGGTCCAATTAGTTTGGGCTTACCTCAACATGGATTAGGGGAGACCGGCAAGTCTCCGAACACTACGGTAAAACATCATTGTGTCATTGTGGTTTGTTCTCTTGTGTTTTACTTTGTGCAATTTACATTACTAGAATTAAATTGTTTACATATCTTTATATAATTGCTCATTATCAATAGTTTTATATTGTTGATGCACTTAGTGAAACTAGTTGATTTAGGCCTTAATTGTGCAAAACCGATTTGATTTACTCTTCCGCACTTAAACTCAGTTTTAGCCAAAAAGATTTTAAAACCGCCTATTCACCCCCTCTAGTCGACCTCCTCGATCTTACAAGTGGTATCAGAGTTTGATCTCTCTTTTATTAGACTTAACCGTCTAGAGAGTAAAGGATGGCGACTAGTAAAATAGTGCACCTAGGTGAGACACTTTTATTTGATGGCACAAATTATGCTTGTTGGAAAATCCGCATGTCATGCTACTTTAAGGCCATGGGCTAAAATATATGGCGGATTGTAGATGTAAGCTTTTCTCCTTCATTGGATTATCTTTGCTCCATTGGATTATGTGTGAAATGTTCTTTTCATTTATATTGTAGGAAAGTATTATCTTGTGGATTCCGAGTATACAAACCGCTAAGGTTATCTAGCCCTCTATAAGAACCAAAGGTACCATGTACCTTAATTCCAGAATGGTGTTACATCGGTTGGACTGAAAGAGGTGTTCAATTTTTATCACTCTTTCCTTCGGGATGTCATTGAGCGTACATTTGGTATTTGGAAGATGAAGTGACATGTTTTTATGAAGTTTCCAAGTTACCATGAAGACAAGCAAAACAAAATTATCATCGCAATAATGGGTATAGATTTTGCTAGTGTAGAGGGGGGTGAAGATTATGCTGATGGGGATATGTTGAACAACCTCGGTGCACGTGATGTTGTGGCTGCTATGGATGATGTCACATGGCCGACCTGCGTGACACTATTGTAGCGGCTTTGGTAGCATGGCGATAGTTCAAACAACAAGTTGTGTTTTTGGTTCATTTAATATGAATGGATAGGTGAAAGGTCAAAGCAAGGACCACATGTATGTAATATTTTGTATTTACTACTTGTCAATTATGAATGTATTACATTTAACATTTAGATTTACATTTGTATGTCACATGCAAAATAAATAAACAAAATCCACTCTCCTTCACACGGTATCAAATAAGCCATCATTTACCTCGGGGTATTCCAGACATTTTCCAACTCAGAACAGCTAGCCAACCTAACTATAAACTAGGTTGCCAAACACCAAAATTCTTCAACTCAACCATTAAGTCATACAGCCCAGCCGCAAGCTGCTTTTCATAAAAGTTATGGCCATGCCAAGCAGGGCCTATGAGTAGTCCATGTGTTGGGCTTTGGGCTTATTAGAATGAATTCATTCTTGAGAGCGTGATGCTTTCTTCGCCTTGTGCATGAGGGGAAGTAGAGTGAAGTTGATGATCAAATTTGTCAATGAGGTTCATAACCTGACGAAGGGCATAATCTCACTTCATAAGGAGATAACTAATACTGCCAAATTGTTTGCGTTAGAGGAGATGAGAAAGAATGTCAAGGTAGGTGTTGTGTGTCTACCCTAGGTTCTATTACACGTTACCTTACCTTATAGTTGCTTTTGATTGTAGCTATCATGTTCGATATGACCACACAACTTTTTTACTTTGTGTTTTGTTAGATTGTTTACTTGTCTAAATGGGGTTTTATAACTTTGTTCTTGCGTTGCCTTGTTGATACTCTTTCTCGTCACAAGAGAAAATTATTTTGGGTTACGTGCAGTCAAATATTACAAAATTTGTTTATCAATATCTTTTTGAATGTTTAGATTAGACACATGAAAATCATACGTGTAGATTTGTCTCAACAAATAGTTTCATAACATTATAATTTTGTTAGATTTTATAATTATATTACAATAGAAAAAAGTGATCAGAGTTGCATCTAAGGGACTATATCGATGTGCAAAACGACTTCCTTTCATGACTGAATGGAGTAATAGACCTTGTTAGTTTTATTTTGTTACACTAATCAAAATCAATGCCCTCGGTAGTAGTACTTCTTTAAGACCTTTCACTTAAAATAAAACGGTAGCAAAATCTTTCACATAAAATAAAGAAAGCTTGATACTAAAATTACAAATTTTAGAAGGGGGAATTGATTATGTACCCTTCGCTTAGATGGGTTTCGAGAATATACCCTAATTCCTGATGTAATTGTTTATTTACCCTTCGCTTAGTGTGATACTTTATAAAATACCCTATTTTCATTATTATAGTAATATATTGTGTTCTTTTTCTGTTCTAGCCACTCAAAAAGATGGAAATGCCCTCGCTCGATGGGGGAGAAATGGGGATAAATGCATGCATGATGATGAAGGTGTAAAGCATGTTCACCGACACGTTGATGTTATGCCCCACTGACCTGATCTCCAGTGGAAAGATCTCACTGGGGACGAGCCAGCCGAGCGGCCCCCACGACCACACGAACCCGACCACATACGCTTAGATGAAGAGCATCATGAACGCCGCGTATGCCTTGGGGATGTCGACCATGCCAGAGAAATCGAACTTGACGTCGATCAGGCTGCCAACGACGATCTAACATGCCAGCATCTGGGTGCCACCCTGCAGGAAGAGCTTGCGGTGGCTGAGGTGATCCATGGTGGCGAAAACGTTGACAAGGGTGATGATCACGGTGGACATGAGGGACGTGTCATAGGCGAAGCCAAGCATCTTGAAGAGGACCAACATGTAGAACATGATGATGTTGATGCCGGTGAGCTGCTGGAAGAGTGGATGGTGATGGCCATGGTGAGCTGCGACTGGTAGTGGCGCTAGAGGATGTTGCATCATGGGTTGCTCACGAGCTTGGCCTCCTCAATGGCGGCCACGAGGTCGTTGTACTCCTCCTTGACGTCATCCATGCCGCGCACGCGCCGAAGTATACACTTGGTGGCGTCAATGTAGCCGCGATCGATGAGGGAGTTGGGGTGTCAGGAAGGAAGAGCGTGGCCACGACCATGGTGGCTGCTAGCATCGCGGCGAGCGCGAGGCTCACGTGCCAGCCCGACCCGCCCTTGATCTGGGCCGCGCCGTAGTTGATCAAGTTAGCGTACAGGATGCCGATTGTGATCATCAGCTGGACTCCAAGTAGTACCAAAACTAGTTAAAGTGTCAAACAGTCAAGGCCTCAAGGGAAACACATATGTCTTTATGTATGAATGGACAAACGTCTAAATGCAGTCAAATAAAACTACTGCACTGACCCAACATTTTAGTTCATATTTTGTGAATAAGCAGTAGCGGTAGTAGTATTATACCTGGTTGGTGAAGCTCGACGCCGATGTTGAGGATGCGGCAAGGATGAGCATGAGGATGTTCTTGGCGGTGCCGTTGAGTACGACGCCGACAAGGAAGGTGATGCCTCAGTCGAACATGGACCACTTGTAGCCGACGACTCAGGTGACAGTGGCGGCGAGGCGATGAGCGTGGCGAGGTAGAGCGACAAGGTGAACATGGTGATCAGCTGGCTGTCGAACTTGTAGTATTGGTTGCCCTGGTTCTGCTCCGCCTCCTGCTCCTTCCGGTGGGAAGTAATTTTATCAAGGAATTTTCGGTGGGCAGTATATGGTGAGGGCATTTTCATTTTTTCGCGTGGGCAGAATGAAAAAAAACACCACATATCTATTATCTTATTAAAACAGAGTCAATAGAAGCCACCACGTTTGCTCTCAAGGGCTAGAAATTCCCATGTTAATCGGCGTAAAAAAGAAAGATATACACCGTCAATCGTGGTGGGTTCAGATTATGACGGTCCATATTAAAGAAAGAGTCCATGTCAAGCACAATAAAACTGAATTTTGGAATAAAAATAAAATAAAATCAGCAATTTGATTTTCATACGGGTTCCTAACTAAAAGGGTCCATGTCAAGTATAATAAAACTGAAATTCGGAATAAAAATAAAATAAAAAATCATCATTTTGATTTCCATATGAATTTCTAAGTAAAAAATCTAAATAATTCTAATCTGGAATAAAAAATAAACAAAAATTGGAAATTAGATTTGTATACCAAATCGAATAAAAAAATGAAATTCAGACTAAAAATAAAATAAAATTAGTAATTTGATTTTGATACAGATTCCAATAATTATAATACAAAATTAAAGTTAAGCAATAATTAGAAATTATATTTGTATACAAAATCCAACCAATAAATAACTAAAATTCAGAATGAAAATAAAATAAAATTAGCAATTTGATTTCAATACGAATTCCAAAGTAAAATCCCTAAATAAATGTAATTCGGGATAAAATTTCTAAAAAATAGCAATGGATTCGATACAAATTCCAAGAAAAGGAACTAAAATTCAGAATAAAAATAAAGAAACTTTACAATTTGATTTCCATAGGTATGCCAAAATAAAATCCTAATATAACGAAATTTTAGAATGAATTAAATAAATTTAGCAATTTTATTTGTACATGAAATCCAATAAAAATAACTAAAATACTGAATAAAAATAAAAGTTATAACAAAGATGACATGAATGGTGTCAGAGGAGGCATAAAAGAAGCCACCATGTTCGCTCTGACCATGTTCACTCTCAAGGTCACGTATTTTTATTATTGCTTCCTATGGAATAAAATAAAAAATAATTAAACTTTTGATTTACAAATGAAAGTTATAATGATGATAGCACAAATGGTGTCGGAGGAGATCACGAAAGACTGTAATGGCATCGACTTGTCCTACAAGATGACATTGACCCATGGTGACGACGGAGATGAGGGCAATCTCATGCTGCTTGCCAAAGCCATTGAAGAGAAAGTCCAATGATGAATGAGCCAAGGATCGTGATGACAAGTGGTGAGTATCGGCGTTGTTGAAGAAGTTAGTGGTCAAAGAAGTTCGATGATGGGAAAGCCCTGGCAGAGAAAAGATAAAGCTTTGTATTAAAGACGAGCTATGGACAATATAGGGACATCGGGTAGCTATGAGCGTGCCATCGCTAGTGAGGGGCACGTCGTCGTCAGCAATGAGAAAAATATTATCTATATCGTTAAACAACGACTAAAATAGACATGCCAGAATTAGTGAAGATGGGAGGAAGGTCGTCATGATTAATGAGGAAGCCACAACATTGAGTTGGCCAATGTCGAAGAAGAGAAGCGACCGACAAGAGAGAAGAGGACGTCGAGCATGTATAACAACATGCATCCGTACGAATAGAAGCGCGGACGTACAGAAGTATAGGAGCAAAATACTTGGAGTAGAGATGATGCAACCGTAGGAAATATGCTCGGGGTCACCAAAGAGAGTGTGGCATGTGTCCCTAGCTGGGATTGACGACGGTTGTATGTGTATACATGTTGATATCGTAATGGTTAGCATTAAGCAATAATTGGGTGAAGTAGAAGATAACTATGTGGTAAAGAATTACATTGAAAGAGGTAGCAGTTGAGAGAGATTGATAGTGAGGAAGCCACAACGTTGAGTTAGTCAACATCGAAGAAGACGAACGACCGACACGAGAGAAGAAAACGTCGAACATGTATAACATTATGCATCCGTACGAATAGAAGCGCGGGTGTACAGAGACAGATGAGCAAAAAGCTTGGAGTAGAAATGGCGCAGTCGTAGATAATATGCTTGGGGTCATCAGAGAGAGTGTGACACGTGTCCCTAGCTGAAATCGGCGATGATTGCATGTGTATGTGTAAGTGTGTTGGTGTCGCAATGGTTAGCAATAAGCAATAGTTGGGAGAAGTAGAAAATAACTATGTGGTAAAGTACTACATTGGAAGGGGTAGCAGTTGAGAGGGATTGATCAATATTTAGGCTTACTGTTGGAGGTTGAAGCAAAAGTTGTGACGGCAAGAAAAGATAGAAGCCACACGGTTTGGTGAGGGCATCCAGTGTGCAAGAGAAGATAAGTTCAAGGTAGGTTACCCGTAATGTATCGGCGTATGCGTGAGTAAGGTATATTTACCGCACACATAATCAATATATTGCTTGAGATTAAATAGAGGTATATGTGCATGCATACAATTTGAAAAAATAACTAATATAGTAAGAATCATGATGGAGAGTGGTTAGTTTCTAAAAGCCCCTTACAACTTATCGTGCTCAATTATTTTCTTCCATCAAAACACATACTTCAATTACATTTCTTAGGTTGTGATTTCCTTCAAACTTCTATTGTCCTTTCCTATTTTGGAATATCTTAAAAGTCTAAATAGCCTATAAGATACATAAATACATTTTTAAATATTTATATAAACTTCGAAACCGTGCAAATACGTGGGCCACCTACTAGTTTTTATAGTAATGAAAATAAGATATTTTATTAAGGATCACACTAAATAAAAGGTAAATAAATAATTATATCGGGAATAAAGATATATTCTCGAAAGCCATCTAAGCGAAAGGTAAGTCCCGGTTTTAAAATTGCAAGGTTATGTTACCGTTAATCACAAGCATCGATTTCTCACTCGACGGCGACGATGGGCGATCGTCACCCCACTTCAAGCATCGGAATACCCCATCGGATCGAACCCATACCGGTTTCTTCCAGTCTGGTCCGTGGTCCGCCGCCGCCGACCACCAAACCCCAAACCCCGACAACCTCGCCGCCGCGCCTGAGATGGCGGCGTACCTGAGCATGGGCGAGGCGCACCGCCGCATCGCCGACTACCTCTCCCGTGTGGCCGACGCCATCCCCCAGTCTGACGGCGCCGCGCTCGCCTCCCTCTTCGCCATCTCCTCCGCCGCCGCCTCCACCCCGCTCTCCGACGCGCTCGCCGCCTTCCCGGACTTCCCGCTCCTCGCGGCCGACCGCTTCCCCCACCTTTCCGACCTCCTCTCCCCGCTCCTCCGCGCCATCCACTCTCACTCCCTCCGCCGCTTCGCCGACGCCTACTCCTCCTTCGAGAAGGCCGCCAAGTTCGTTCCACCACCACCTCCACACTCTTTACCAAAAATTTGGTTCAATTTACTTGGATTTTTGGAGGATTTGATGCAGCTTTGATTTGCAGCGCGTTCCTGCAGGAATTCCGGAACTGGGAGACGCCGTGGGCGATGGAGGCGATGCACACGGTGGCGCTCGAGATCAGGCTGCTCGCTGAGAAGGTGAGCGGGGTGGGTAGTCTGGGCTTGTAAACCTGTGGTTTTGGGGCTCATGGGTGTTTGGTTGTTTTTTTTTGGTGTAGGCAGATAGGGAGCTTGTGATGAGCGGGAAGAACCCTGACAAGCTCCAGGCGGCTGGGTCCTTCCTGATGAAGGTTTTCGGCGCACTTGCGGTATGGAATTCTGAAAGCTTTGTTTTGTGTGCTTTCTTGAATGGTAATAAGAAGAACTAGCAAGAATCGTAATCGAGTTGATGCAAGTTGCCAGTGCATTAACTGTTACCAATTTTAATTGTTATGTTAACAGGCTAGGTTGGAACAGTTGATGTTGCCAATAGTGGAGAATCTTTGCCTTGATTGTGTGTCTAACAGTTGCCAATGCATTTACGTTACAGGCAACAACCTAAAGTGCAGTGTTTTGCATAGAAACTCCTCTAAAGTTTTAGTGGGCTAACTGTCATCTGATCCATCATATATATATGTATATCACGGATTGTGTTCTAATTCTGATAGCTATTTTTGCATGTATATGCCAGAAACATTGCACTTGCAATGTGACTGCTGATACTGAAAATGTGACAATTGTTATTTTTTTCGACGCATGGTGTTTCTTTTGGTTTTTATTGCCACAGCCGTGGAAAATGATTTGCATTGTCTTAAACGGATGTATCTTAAAGATTCTGACTCTAGGTTGTTGGTGAATCTCCACTCTTACAGGTGAAAGGGCCTAAACGCATTGGAGCACTGTATGTTACCTGCCAGCTGTTCAAAATTTACTTCAGGGTAGTTTTTTTTCGCTGTATGTAACTTATATAATATGATTTTATTAATCTAACACAATATAGTACGTACAATATGTGGAGAGCACTTAAATGTAGCTAAAAGTAAAGTAAAGTGTATGCACTAGCATACTGATTGTATATGGTTTCAGATAAAACAGGCTAATAGTTGATGCTCAAATTATGCAGCTTGGTACAGTTCACCTTTGTCGTAGTGTCATAAGAAGCATCGAAACCGCCAGGAATTTCGATTTTGAAGATTTCCCAGTGAAAGACAAGGTTAGATAGCAAAATTTGGGACTTGCTTTTGTACTGAAGGCATAGCCAGGTATGTTGACGTATTTTTTGACCCCGTCAAAATTGATCATCCATGATGGTACAGGTGACCTATATGTATTATACTGGGCGCTTGGAGGTGTTTAATGAGAATTTTCTTGTTGTAAGTACTCCCTCCCCCCTCCCCCCCCCCCCTCTCTGTGCACGTGCGCACATGTGTGTGCAGGTTCATTTATTTATATAATTATATTATTCTATTATAAGATACTTTGACCTACAAAATGATGAGTCTGCTAATATCTTCCGCTCTGGTTTCGTTGAATTGAACCAGGCAGATCAAAAGCTAACTTATGCTTTGGTGCATTGTAATTCTCAAAGTGAATCAAATTTGAGGTACTTGTACTACATGTGATTTTGTAGTTTGTGATTTATGAGGCAGACATGTGTTGAAACTCTAATTTGTGTTCAATTTTCTAGGAAAATTTTGAAGTTCCTTATCCCGGTAAAGCTTTCAATTGGTGTTTTACCAAGGAGGACTCTCCTGGATAAGTACAATCTGCTTGAGGTATATATCCTCATACTACTGTTTAATCTGAAGTAAATTGTGGAAAGCAATATATGTAGTTGCATTGGACAATCCATTTTTTTTCACTTACAACAACATGCTTCTTGGTTGTTCACAAATTACTCCTTATTGCTTTTGTTACATTTTGAAGTAGTTTACACTTAATACTCAACATTTCGTGGATTAGGCTAGAACACTATGCTCTTATGCCATTTAGATGTATTGAGTTGTATTTTGCAAGAACCAAGATCTAGTGGCATTTGAGTGGGATTGGGCAAATTCCTAATTGATAGATGACAAAGAAGAACCATTTAGCCACATATTGAGCACTTTCCGATATTTTACTGGTACAAGTACATTTCATCAACAGGAGGTAATCTTGTGAGAGATGTGAGCTTTATATGTTTAATTTGGTGATTCTTTGAGATAATTCGCAAATTGACCTATCGGTGGAAACTTTTTAGTTTATCGTTTACCCTAAGGTCTATATAGTATTTGATTAAAAAAAATGGGTTGGGAAGTCTTTAGTACACCTAAGATTTGTGAACCCTGTGTGAACCATGATTAACTTTATCAGAACCTTATCGACATTCATCACAACCTTATCCCACCCTCCCCTTAGAACCATGATCGGTGTCATACTGATAGGTTATGATAAGTATACTTTGCGTAGTCATCATTCATCAATGATAAGGTTTTGTCTGTTGTATGAATTGCTGTCATGATTAACAGTTGTAAATCATGATCAATTCTATTAATGAACCTCACAGAAAACCAAGCCAAAGTATAAAGAGGGCAAGTTTGTTTTAATGTGGCACCAGAGGCTGATGTTGCTTAGCGATTGCTATTCTTAAATATTCTTTTTGTTTAGCAATTACTGCTGTCTTACGTGACATAGGGTAACCATTTCTATTTGTAAGCTCTGTTTTGGTAAAGTTTAGTCTGATGTCATACATGCTTCAGTGCTTTATTTATCTTGTTGTATTGATTACTTTTGCCAAATATGATTTCCCTTGGATTGTTTATTTGGTTTTATAAAGATGTTTTTAACTTCTTTTTGCTGAGGTCATAGTTCCTTATCCATGCTCCTACTTTAGAGATATCCCCTACTTCTTCATTTTGATTTGTACAAGTGGTAATTTAATCTTTCAGTACGCAGATATAGTGACCTCGCTTAAGAGAGGAGATCTCAGGCTTCTCAGGCAAGCTCTAGAAAGGCATGAAGACCAGTAAGTTCACATATTTCTCTGCTGAAAATGTTTCAACCCTTTCACTGTCACTGATAGCTTATTTATTTTGCAAGATTCTTAAAATCTGGTGTCTACCTTGTGTTGGAGAAACTTGAACTCCAGGTCTACCAGAGATTAGTAAAGAAAATGTGAGTGCAAGCTTGAAGGTGTCATTGTCATGCTGTACATTCCATTATGACCAAATCCTTTTGGCTTTGCTATTCTTTTGCAGCCATATCATTCAGAGGCAGAAGGAACCAGCCAAGGCACATCAAATTAAGCTAGAAGTCGTGGTTAAAGCTCTGAAATGGCTTGAAATCGACATGGATGTGGATGAGGTGCTTTGAGAATGAATCATCATTATTATTATCTTGGTTTGCTACTTTGCTATGATATATTTATTATTTAACCTAACTTTCCCCTTGCTGTCAGGTGGAATGTATCATGGCATGCCTAATATACAAGAATCTGATAAAAGGATACTTTGCTCACAAAAGCAAAGTTCTTGTCCTCAGCAAACAAGACCCCTTCCCAAAGTTGAATGGGAAGCCTGTTTAGTTCATAGTTATACCTGATAAGCTTGTGAACTAATGATTTTTACCCTCATATTCCTGATGTATTGAATACACAGGTTTATGTAGAACTGCTGCAACTCTTTCCTGATAAGAACATCTGTATTAGTATTTTAGGTGTCATGGTTGTAACATGTACGGCTATTCGCCTCCATTTTTACCACACTGTGATTCTGAATGTGTTGGAAGCGATACATTTTACACGGAAATAAGTCTGTAGCCTGCCCATGGGATTATTTTATCGTTCTTTTTTTTTTAAAGAAAGAAACATTGCAACGACTGTCTACTCTGCAAATTGATATAAAGTGATAACAATCGAATCAGGGTTGAAATGGAGATGGTTAGGACTGCCGTTGAACAGCGCAATAATCGCAACAAAGTTGTTGTATAGGACATCAAAACCTAGAACTTTATTGATACCCGACTGCTTGGTACATCTTATGTAATGCACGTCCATGCCAGGGTACATCATCATCTACCGTGGCCGGTACATCGTCTACCATCAATTTGTACACACAAATCAACTGTACAGAATCAATTCACCACCGATCCTAATGTCGGGTGGTGTATCACAATTCACACCTGCATCTCGCATGAAGTGAATGACTGACATGCCCTGGAGGAGGCATGGACCACAAAAATGTACTCTGCCAAGTACGGCGAGTGAATAATTATATCGAATAGGAACCGTGTTTAAGATTGCGTAACTGGAACTAGCAGCAACAGTTTCTGGCTTAGATCTCATCTAGTAGATCAGTAGATGTACATACTTACCTGACGTGTCAACCACTCTCGAGATTGAAGAATGGACGATAACTGGTACAATCTTTGGCTGTTGTGCCATGCATGCAGAGCTGGCAAGGCCAGCGACAACCCCCCACCCCAGTCAACCTTGTCGACCATTGCAATGCATTATTGCTGAGCTGATCGAGCTCCCGATCGTGCAAACTCCAATCTCATGTCCATGTCCCGCGTTACATTTCAGTTGAAGAATCCAGAACCTGAAAGAGAAACACGATGTAGCGCGTGAGGTCGATGGCCAACGAATGAGCAGAAGAAAAGGGACAATTACGGGGGTACATGGCATGGGCGCATGGAGCGTCACCGAGCCCAAGCCGGCTGCCAATCCCCGGCCACCACGCAGCCCGGCTAATCCCCACGCGCGGCGAGGCGCGGCGCGGCGCGCGCATGGAGCGGGGCAACGCCGACTTCTAGCTAGCTATAGCCGTCGGCACACGGCGCCGAGGTGGCCGTCCGCGAACGCCCACCCCCTGCCGACGTGCGGACGTGCAGTAGCGTTGGGTCGTCGAACCGAGCGAAACGCACCCGCATCGTGCATACGCTACGTGCCCACCTTGAGGACGCCCGAGCGCGCCACGCTGCGTGCATACGCGGCGCCGCCCGCGAATCGACCGTCCTCAAGGTGGGCACGTAGCGTGCCGAACCCGAGCGGCCGGGCGCACAAACTACCGTTCAGCACAGGCAGGAGGCATGCTGCGGCAGGATCGAGCTAGGCCGTGCGCGCGTCGCCTGCGGCCGGGCGGCCACCGGCTGTTTGTCCGTGCCCGCCGCGCGCGTTCGCTGCGCGGTGGGGATCAGCGTACGCACTAGCTAGCTAGTCTACTGCTGCACGAATCATTTGTGCACGTACGTAGGTTCAAGTTCAACTCTCGGATTCGGAATGCAGCAACACAATTGTGGAGCTTCCCACATTTTTGCCGTGCTCACATGCGAAACGAAAATTAACGGTCCAGAAAACATATTATGAATCGCCGAATTAGAAAGCGAGAAGCTTTTGTAAAAGCGAAGCGAGCCACGGGCAAATGATAGATAAAACCAAACTGGAAAGTAGGTTGTCCCAGGGTTTATGTCGTTTGCTTAAGACGTGCAGGAGTGCGTACAGTGGCTTCCAAGCATTCCACTTCCTTCGCTGTCCTCCCTGGGGCCTAATGCAAATGGCAAAGCAGCGAAAAGCTCAAAAGCAGGAGAGACTTCCTGCTTGCTCCTAGGCAGCTTGGCTTAGCTTAATGAAGTGCTCGCTTTCACATGGCTCAATAATATACCTTTTGTGCCGTGTCTTTCCTTGATCGAAAACAAATAGATTTTTGAAAATCGAAAAGAGATAGTTTTGCTCGAGCAAAATATCTTAATGCACAGCCAAAGATGAAATGCGACAAGTATTCGGAATTTTGGGGGAACAAAAAAGTATTCCCGCACAACCTCTTGCCTCAATCTACTAATCAGCTATAGTAGTTACCTTTGGTGTAACAAAGGTACTGTATGTGTTTTGGACCGTCCAATATTTTTCCATGGTGATCAACTTCGATCTTTGCTTTCTTACGCGACACGTGCACGTGTGTACAATGGTACCCTAACTGTATATCCAAATCTCGGTCGTAAAAAAAACTGTATACCCAATGCCATCTCGACTCTCGAAGAAAATATTGGGTTTTATGTACCAACAAAAAGTTTAACTTGTTGTAGGATGACGTCAGCATATACCAATGCTAGTGCATTACTATATCAGACACGAGTCCTTTACTGAATTTCGCACAAGGCACAGGGCAGTAAACTTTGGCAGGCACGCTCGGTCAACTCGTATGTTCCTATCGAGGGGACGAGTAGGAAAGACGGATAATTCATTTATATTTTAATATTTTTTCTTACGTGCAAGTTTCTCTCAGTCCTAAGACGTAGAATAGAAGTGGACTGCAATTATTATTTTTAATTGCACCAACCGGGTCTTGAACTCAAAACATCTTGACTCTGATACTTTATTGAGTTGCATGTACCAATCAGTTCACTTAAAAGCTTAAGCTAATGAGAAAAGGTAGACAATTCACTTATACTTCAACATTGCTCTCATCCTCATCCTCATGTATATGTAACGTCACTTTTTTGGATCCATGAAAGAATGAAAGATCAACCAATGTGAGCCCACTACAAGGTGCATGCTTAAAGTGTGCTCGGCTTTTTCATGCACAAAACGTATAAGTAAACCCAAGAAACAGTATTTTGTGGTTATGCTTAGGATTGTGGAGTTAGGAAAAGCATGTGTGTCCATTTCAACGAGCTTACCTCTTCTATCTAAAGCAGATCACGATCTTCACTTTGCAAAACAAGTCGTAGATAAATGCACTACTGTCCATTAAAGATCCTGTAGAATCAGGAGCTATGCATGTCTTGTTAGATTCTTATTTCTGCTAGTAGTGACCATATAAATTAACTACGGTTACATACTTACATGCACTAGGGGAATGGTATTGTGGATGGATGTATGAAAGGAAAAGGGATATGTAGTAATATGTTGGTGTGAACCACTCAAAAACTTTTTTTTTCGAGAACACTGAACAACTGAAACTTTTCAGGCATATCATTCAGCGTGCATCTGGCTTGTAAAGCTCTGCCTGCTTTTGGTCTGCTTTTTCAGCTGCCTTTTTCTGCCCAGTGCCTCATCTGGGAGTCGAGTTCAATACATGCAATAATCACTAGTCGCGGCTGCAGAACGGCAATGCGTGAAATGATTTGTGTTGCTGATGATCAGTAGTGTAAAGCTAGCTGGAGCGAGGCACCAACATGACAACATAGCTTCAGTTTGATGGAATCCGACGGATCCCCTTCACCTATATGCATGCGTTGCGAGAAGCCATGATGGGAATCTCTGCTCACGATGCCATGTTCGGTTGATGCACATGGGTCCTTTGCGTTTGTGCCAAGAACGTAGGATAATGGGTATGCATCAAAACTCAAAAGGGAGTCTTCTTGCAGGGGGAGAATGTAATGTAAACTCATGTTCAAAGCTGTCTGGTTATGCAAGGAAGAATTATCATCTGTTTAATCTTAGGATGCTGTTGTTGACGGCATACCAGGGTACATATAACATGAATGTGGTTCATTTTCTTGCAAGAAAAAAAAAAGAATCAGGGCCTTTTTGGAACAAAGGATACTACTATAGAAAACGTCATCACAGACGGTTCGGAACCGTCATCACAAACGATTCCGCACAGACGGTTCTAAATTCCAACTGTCTGTGATATCCACATATCACAGACGGTTCTAATTATAACCGTCTGTGATATCCACATATCACAGACGGTTTGATTGTTAAACCGTCTGTGATACCTATATATCACAGACGATTGGTAACTAGAACCGTCTGTGATATCCACATATCACAGATGGTTCTAATTATGAACCGTCTGTGATATGTGGATATCACAGACGGTTTAACAATCAAACCGTCTGTGATAGTTCTTTCAGCCTAACTATTTTTTTTCCGGTTAGCCTCAGGAATTGCTAGCCATGCCCTTTGAAAACAAGCGGGCAGAAAATAGATACATTACAGACGAATCAATCGTTGACAACTCAAAGTGATCATTTATAACTCAAAATCAATTACAAACGAATATATATCAAATATTGTCGCTAGAGTACCATTGAATTACAACTATTCGAAGTGCATTACAATTAATGAATCAATTGTTTCAAGGCCGTTCAGCGGTGTTGATGGAGTAGTGAAACTCTCCGTCGGCGTCAATGATATCCGTCATGATGAAGGTGCAGAGCCTCCCTCGAACATCCGAGATCTCTCTCTGAACGAGTGAATCTAAATCTATATTCAAACTCTGTAGCTAGCAAGAGTAAAGTAGTAAGCATATATATTTAAATTTATAATTAGAAAATAATTATTGCGAGATTGACCAACCTCGGGATCCTTCGACTTAGCACTCATGAGAATCTGCATATGATGGCAAACGTAGAATGCACATTCTTCTCATTTTTTCTTGTGGCACTTTGCAAAAATAGAATTACATATATATGTATAGTCGATTCGAGACGCATTATTACAGTATGATATAGGATTATTGTGTTGTAGCACGCATCAAAATCGCGTCCTGTGATTAAGTGTGGCGTTCGTTCCCTTGTATAGCCCTCCCTCGGCAACATAGAAGATGAACGACCTACATGTTTCCAAAAAGTTAACCTCGGCTATTTCAACCGAATGAAGACTACAATAGAGTTATGTATGGAGGAAATGAGCACCTGTCGAGTACTCCTTGCACAAGGGTGAAGTCGTGGCTTTTTTTTACTAGGGAATCAAGGTATAGTACCTGGTTCCTCTTTGGTATAATGACTAAAAGGATCCAGTGGTGCCTACTCATGTATGTCGCTATAGTCATTAAACCTAAGTTCGTGCTGCGTATAAAGTACAAATGAAATTTGTATAGCAAGTAGTGAAGCACTTACTTCTGGTTGTAGGGCACCATTATGTAGTCCTTGTCGTTTTGAGCAAGCAATCCTGTCATTATGTATTTCTCGACGTAGGATGCGTCTGCCAAGATGGTTTGCTCAGAGACCACGTGTGAGTCAAGGAAACCCACTGGTTCTTTCAATCGTCGGGCATTTTTAATCATGTATCTATACATAAGCAATGAGTTGTTATATTAATCGGTATTACGTGAATGTAGAACTTGATTGTACACACTTACAGTGTCCAGCATCGTAGAAGTGAGGCATCGAGGGCTTTGAGGTTGAATAGGTCGAATAAGTCGTCGAAGCCCACGACGAAAGGGGCCGGCTCGTGGAGGAAATACTTCTCCGTGTATCTGACGGTAATTCCATCAGCGCACCCTTTCTCTTTGGTCTTGTGCAAATACCAGGTATGCAAACTCTGACAACCTAATCCAGCGTAGGCTAATACTGTGGTGGTCGCCAACGGACTTCCGAAAGAGTATTTCTTAGGGTTAGGAGGCGGAAGCGCCTTAATGTTCTTCGATTTCGATTTGTCCTGAACGACTTGCCCGCTACGCGTCTTCCTGTGAGACGATTCGGGAACCGATACGGCGGCACACATTTTTTGTTCGTTCGGTGTCTTCTCCATGGAAACCGATGAGGTGGGCTTCTGAAGCGAAGGTTGAGGTGTAGTCATGGAGGGTCCTGTTGGAGAGGCATGGTCGTGTCGAGATGGTTGGGGTGGAGTCATCAAAGGTTGAGGCGTCACTGCAGGGTCCAGTGCGATGTCCTTCTTGGGCCACTGGATAAAACTGTACACGACATCCCCTAGTGTTCTGATGTCGTCGTTCGGGCGAATCTCCAGCGGGACGGCCCTAAAATTGTCATGTGATACTTCACAGACGGTTGGTAATAAGAATCATCTGTGATTTGGCACTATCACACACGGTTACAAAGGGAATCGTCTGTATAAGTTCAACACAGACGGCTCCTTTGGAACCGTCTGTGATGAGGCGTCCAATATGACCTGTTTTGTAGTAGTGGGAAAAGTGAAGGAATTTTGTAGGATTGAAATCCTATGAAAAAAATTCCTATGAATCCCTTTGGATCAAAGGAATGAGCTCCTAAAATTCGTATGGAATGACTCAATCCATAGGAATTTTGGAGGAAATCTAACATAATGTCTAGCCACATGGAATTTTTCCTTTGTGTCCATCTCTCTCCAAAATCATGTACTCTATTACTGTGAAGCATCCAAACAACACAATTGAACTATTCTTGTGTTATAGAATTACGAAGGATTCAACTGGACATGCCACCCAATTCCTATGTTTTCCCTGCATTTTTGGAGTCCTGCGCCCAAAGAGGCCCTGATTGCGGTTCATTTTCTCGACGAGAAAGAAGTGGTTTCTGTACCAGATACACACTTAAAATTGCTGTAATTTATGTTCTCGTGGTGCACGCACACTTAAATACACCAGGCACTAAGCATTGAATACAATCTCGTACTGTAATGGATTTCATTGAGCAGAGCATCGAACAGAACATGTGGGTATTGGGCACTAGAAAGAAAAGGGAGAACATGTGGAACCAGGAGCCTTTGTTTGTAAAGGGAAACATGTGCTACCGGGCTAAGGAATAAACCATCTCTCCGACACCCTAAAGTAGCAAGAGATCGATCGACCAAGCCCTTCAGGGTGCTAGCAGCACTGTGCTAGTGACATATTTTTAGTGCCCACAATACTATGATATGATATGAAATGGTGCCATTATTTGTAGAAGATGATATATAATGATATGCTATTCACAACAAGAGACAGGAGCCAGCCGGGAAAAGAATCCGGACGAGAACCTACTTTTGTAGTAATCGCCTAATCGGTAAGTATGAACACTAAACTACCACGTAGGCATGTGCTAGTATCAGATTAGTCACCTAACAGCCAAAGCTAGTCATAGTTTAATACTAGCTAGTCATATGTGCTTGGATTTGACCCTGAGCTAAGCTGCTCGACTCATTCAAGCTTCGTGGATAACTACTCGAGCTCACTCAAGGCAGTTTTAGTTAAAGCTCGAGTTTAATTAGGCATGCACAATAGTTTGTCTCTTAAGGTTGTCTCTAATGGTTTCAACTTATCTACAGACAACCTCAGAGACAATATCCCTAACAAGTTATCTATAAAATTATTTATTTTCAACCCAACTTATCCCCTTTAACACTCACTATTTACGATGGTTTGCGTATCTAATTTATCTTTTATATAAGAGATGACACGTTCTCTCTCTTCATATTCTCTCTTTTTTAACTAGGATTTTGAATAACATAGCAGATAAGAGATTCATCATTATTAAAGATGCCCTAGCCCTTCTGAGTAAGAAACTTTCAGTACTTCGATACTGCTGTCACATTCGGTCTCATCAGCATTGGCACAAAACTGACTTGTCAACTTGCCACGTTGTAGCCTATCAAACTTAACACAGTGGGCTAACGCCAAAAAAGAATTCAGAGATGACAAATGACAGTGCATTGACTAAACGAACACATCGACTGCAAGAAACAAAAACTAGCCCGGTCCCAGCCTACAAATGCAAACAAATTGCTGAACATCAAACATGAGACATGTGAGTGATGGCAATCGGGTGCAGCGAATACGGGTAGTGCTCGTTCATACCTATGTTCGTGAGCTTGATTTCCCTTATAGGTATACCCGTGAAGGGCGATGGGTGAAGAACTTTGCCCACATCCGTCGCCCATGGACATGCTCGTGTGCTCGCCTCCATCTAGGAGCCGTGATGGTGGCCACTGGAGGAAGGCGAGAAGTGGCGATGACCGATGAAGACCACAGGAGGGAGGCGAGGAGCCGTGACGACGGGCACAGGAGGGAGGCCAGGAGCTGGGGGACTGGAGGAGGGAGCGGGCGGGCGGGGACGGTGAGCTTGCCGTCGCTGGCCTGTGGATTGGGGAGGGAGCTGGAGCGAGCGTGGGAGAGAATTGGGAATGAGATGGTGGGTTGTGGCGGCGCTTGATGGGGGTGGAGGGGAGGGTGGTCGAGTGAATGGGAGTGTTCTAGGGTTTCCTCGATGGCCTACCTGTCAGTGTTGTTAGCAAGTAATCGAGCGAAGCAGGTATGGGTGGAGCTCACCCATGTCTACATCCGTTTGCTCGATAGACAAAAAAATTATACCTATTTTTATGTCTGTGAGCAAAGAAAGAAACTATATCCGTCTCCATTCTAGTATTTGCGCGTGGACATATGGATAATCAGGCATAATTGCCATCCGTGTCACATGTCTAGAAAAACAAGTATGCAACTGTACCTTGACCGCGGTATATTACTATGCAACGACTACTCACATGTCTCAGACTCCCTGACGCAGAGACGGAACTACGCGCCAGCCGCTGTTTTGACTGGGCTGTCCGATTCACACATTCGGTCAATTCCTGTCCTATAAATTCTTGCTTAAGATCACTTTTTTTACGTGGGCAGCAGGCGGAATCCGCCCATTCGGGGGCAGTGGGCGTTGAGACGTTTGTCTGCCCCTCTGCGGCGTAGACGCGAACAAAATTGCTTCAGCCTTTCGTCTTTTCGAAGTCGGCAGTACTTGAGTACTGAAAATGATCGCACGGTGGCGCAATATGTTATCAGGTACGATTACCGAAGAGCTTGTACAAACGGTAAGGAGGCAAGGATGAGTTTTGTTGACAACGGTGGCGGAGTCGGGATTTTATCGATACGAGTGTGTTAAGATACATTCGTTTCAATATAAATTCAAATAATATAGTATATAAGTTCAAATGTGTTAAATTACATGTTCGTATTATAACCGACATCACAAAATATTTTGAAAATTACAACTTGATACGACATTCCTTCATACTTTGAAAAGCAATATTACAATAAAAAATCAATACAGGGGAGATCAAGCCAATATTAGACCTTGCAGGAGCCAAGGAGGGGAGCGGGCACACGGTCATAGGGACGGGCGGTCCTCGGGGTTGAGACTCGAGGGGCGCGACCGGCCACTGATGCGTCGAAGCCGAGATCGTCGGCGCAGAAGCCAAAAGTGGTGCCAGAGCGCCGCGATGCACCGATGCTGAGATGAGCTACCGGCTGCAGCGCTGCGCCCCCTGCCTCATGTGCTGTTACCAGAGTGCCTAGATGGGTAGATGGCACTTAGGTCTGACGCCTCATTGACTAGTTGATTTGGGTTTGATTATCAGATTTTGTTGGGCATAATGCTAAATGGGCTGTCAGGAGTTGAGGAGTATGTTGTTAGTATATGTAGTGTATACTTTATGTATTATAAAGGTATATACCAGAATTTTGTGCAAAAAAATTTAGGGGCGCAACTGTACCCCCATGCATCTACTCTAGCTCCGCCCCTAGTTGAGCATACAACAAACCACGCTAGAACTGTGTACAATAGAACAGTGATAAATAGTAATGCAAATACTGCACAATCATCGGTTCATCATAGTTTCGTAGACTACTTCTTGGTTGTTTCTTTAATTACGAGTTTTTGGCTTAATCGACATTGCACGACAAACAGCAAAAGTAGCTTCCCCACGAGTGAATTGACAAAAATGATACCTTGGACGCGGCGACAGGCAACACGTGCCCTCGCCACTTAGGTCTCTTCTGCCATGCCTCCACCGACTGGACTCCCCCTACCACGTGCCCACCGAGGGGTAGGTGGCGGCGATGGGGGCGCGGTAGGCCGGCCGCCACCGCACGGGAGCCCGCCACGTGGCCTATCGTGTGCCAGCGCGCGATAGGCCTCCTGTCGTGGCATTTGAGCGCGGATTCGGTGCTATTTTTCCAATTCGTTTAGAAGATTCTTAGACATACTTGTTGACAGACGGCACCTGAATTCCACACCGATTGCTCAATTATTAGTGATCGTCATCTAGAATGTCAAAAATGAAGTTGTTTACTTGTTTGATATGTTTGCGTTCTTGTATTAAGTGTTGGAATTAATACGGGCTGGGCCCATTTTTAATTCTAATTAATTCCTAGAAAATCCCAAAGACCCATGTGCACGTGCTAAAACTGTTTAGTCCTATATGGAGAGTTAAATGGGAGTTACACCACTTTAAAAGGTGGAACGTGGTAGCCCCCTGGTGGAATTGGAGAGAGCCAATACACGCGCGCGATCGCTCGCTCGCCTCGCCGAGCTGTGCGTGTGCGTGTGCGTGTGCGCGCGTACGCAGGCGTGTCGGGTGCGTGCGCGTTTTTCTTTATCTATTCGAAAATCGAAACGCACTGACTCGCAGTTAATGGCATTAACAAATGGATGGCAGTAACGGTTCAGTTACTAGTGAGTAATGGCGACCGTTTCTGGCCTCTTTGTTTTTGCCATTAAGTAGAACAGAGCACTGTTTCAAAAACCGCTGGCAGTAATGGCTGCGGTTACTAGTGAGTAATGGCGACCGTTTCTGGCCTTTGGGTTTTTGCCATTATCTAGAACAGAGCACTGGTTCTTCTCCATTCTCCAATACTCTCCACGAAAGACTACAGAACACCACTTGTTTTTGTTGCTGTCTCTGGCGATCTCCATTCCGGCGAGGCGCGTGTACGGCTACACCGGGAGAGCAGGCCTCCGGAACCCTCGTCCTTAAAGGCTTGCACGAGCGAGGACGAATAAGGTTTTTTGGAGAGCGTTCGCGCGACTGCTCGCTTCATCTGTTTCTCTGCTACGTTTACATCTGCGCGACTACTACCACGACATCCGCGAAGTTCTCCGCTGCATCTACATCAACTGCACAACTACTACCACGATGTCCTCTACACCATGGCTAACGACGACCTCACCAAGACTTCTGCTTCTACTTCTGTCGCTCCTTCTGCTAGATCTGGGTATGCCTATCTCACACTTGTTGTTTGCTTTGTTTTATTATCTGTTGTTGACTTGAACATTGAGATAGGTATGCTAGTTTCTATCCCTCTGGAAATTCGTATGCCTATAGTGTTAATGTTTTACTGCTTTGTGAAAATGGCTATAGTAATTTTTATGATTTATTTAGTATATTTCTGGATTAAAATAATTCAAAAAATTCTCATATATTCAACAATCTAAAAACCTTATTTTATGCATTTTTCGTCAACTGGCTTTGCTCCTGCGCTAAAACCCTCTGAATTGGATGGTGCGAATTACAAGAGGTGGCGCACCAAGATGATGCTTTAGCTAACTGCCATGAACGTTTTTTATGTGACAAGTGGCAAGCCTGAAGGAACACTTACTCCTGAACAGGAGCAAGCGTTCGAGGCTGCTGATAACCTTTTTAAAGGTGCCGTAATTAGCGTTCTTGGTGAGAAGTTAGTTGATGCATACATGGTGATCAAAACTGGGAAAAAGATGTGGAATGCACTCGAGGCCAAGTTTGGGGTTTCGGATGCAAGCAGTGAATTGTATCTCATGGAGCAATACCATGACTATAGAATGGTTGACAGTCGTTCTGTAGTTGAGCAGGCTCATGAGATACAATCCATGGCCAAAGAACTCGAGCACTTTAAATGTGTGTTACCGGACAAGTTTGTCGCGAGGGGTATTATTGCCAAGCTTCCTCCTTCTTGGAGGAATTTTGCTACTTTTCTGAAACACAAGAGACAAGAGTTTTCTGTTGAAAATCTCATTGGGTCTCTTGATGTTGAAGAGAAGGCAACGGCAAAAGATACACACATTAGAGGTAATGAGGGACATTCTAGTGCCAATATGGTGCAGAAGAAGAATGACCAAGCTCAAAAGTTCAAAGGCAATAATAAGACTACACAAACAACTAGCTTCAAAATGAAGAAGAAGAACACAAAGAATAACCTTTGCTTTGTGTGTGGCGAACCTGGTCATTGGGCCAAAGATTGCAGCCAACGCAAGGGTGGGAAGAATGTCAGACCCGGGATTAACACTCCCGAATCCTCTGTGCATTCCTGAACTAGTCCCATGATCAGTGGCTAGTTCACACAGTAAACAATTATGGTAGCAAAATCATATCGTAACTTTATTAATAATCAATAGAGTTTATTACAAGAAAGGCTTACAGCCAACAATAAAGAACACAGCGGAAGACGAAGAAGAAGTAGTAGGGTCCAGTTAATCTACCACAGGCAATCGACTGGGGTAGCGGCCTAGTCGTCGAGGTCCACATCGGTAGCGAAATCCTTCTCCTCTGAAATTTTGTTTGCATAAAGCAAGTATGAGCACAACTTCCGTACTCGCAAGTTACACCCGTCAAGTAATAGAATGACATGCATACATGGATATAACAAAGGATGGCTTATAGGGTTATTTGTGCAAAGCAACATTTGACATTAAATACCATACCAAGTTTAAAAGCTCAAGTTTTATAAAATCTAAACTGGATTTTGAATTAATAAAGATAGTGTAGGCACCAACCTAACACCAACATAAGCACGGGCACCAGCCCGGGGTTTCGACCCATGACTTTTCTCATGGACACCCATCCATGTCAAAATTGTTTTACAAAAATATTTTGAAATCAAAATCAAAGTCTAACTTTGAGTAGTTCTGCTAGCATGTCCGTAACCGTGGACACGGCTATTCGAATATTTTTACACTCTGCAGAGGTTGTACAGTTTTACCTACAAGAGATAATCAACTTTTACTGTCCGCATCACACACTTTCGTAGGTGTGCGACTAAGTGATTATCATGGGACCTTTACAATGTCCTATCTTAATGTATTTATGTCCGCTAAGGTTTCGCTGCCATTGGGAGCCCCTCTTGCGCCAGGTGGGACTACTGTCTGTCCAACACCCACACCAACAATATAGCACAAATGACACTAAGACATCACAAATTATTTAGCCAAATCTGTCCCACACCAGACTTGTGGTAGTACGGTAAGGCGTAGCATCATGCGCTCGAAGACCGGTCCTTAACTGACTTGGGCGTCTTCTGAATAAAACCCTAGGTCTTAACCCTAACCAGATTAAGCCCGTGCATAAACCTGCACCCACCAATCATCCATCTCGCCTAAGTTTAAACCCATTTTCATTTTATTTTCCAAGTAAAATCATTTTATAAACCTTCTATGGTAAAACAATACTATAGACCAAATTTAAATCAAATTTAGAAGATTTGGCTAAACTTTCTCAAATACAAGATTTGATCTAAGTATTGGCTAAGCATAAGGTTAATTTTAGTGTCATTTTACCTAATGGCGACAAGGTATTCACGTTCAATATTCAAATTGGCTATACAAGGAAAATTGGAAAAACTAAGCAATTAAAACCAGGGAATTAAAATAATTGTATAAACATATATATGCAGTAATAAATTAAAACTGAATATAAATAATTTGAAATATTGGGATCAATATGATCAAGAGTATAACTTGCCTTGCTTGACGAGGTGATGTTGTTTTCCTTAACAGATCACCTCGTACTGAGGTGATGTTGTTTTCCTTAATAGCTCACCTAGTACTCACAAGTACTTTCTTCAGGTAGTCCAAGCGTACAATCACGATGATCATACAGTCAAAATCAATCCTCTTATGAGCTCTTCAAACGGCGTCGAAATCTGACTCTCCGAAGTCGTCGAAATCTAATCGCGAAATAAGCCAAATTCAAATAAAAATCAAATAACAATTCAAATGAACTCCAAATCAAATAATTTTGGTTTAGTTGGCTAGATCTCGAATTTAGACAAATTTAGAAATTTGAATGGGCTCAATCGGAGTTCGGATGCACAAGATATGAGCACTGGAAGATTCAACTTACATGAAATAATAGAATTAGGATTTTTCTGGATTATTGGAATTATTTTTCTAAAGGAAAATGCTTTTATTGCGCCAGCATGACGTCAGCGGGGAATTTCTTTTTACCGGTCGAATTATTTTCCTAAAGGAAAATATTTTCTTCCTCTGACATGTGAGCCCAAGTCAATGGACTAGGCCCACGGCTTGGTCAAAGTCCACTGTGGACTCAGTCCACAGAACAGTGGGGGGGTGTGCGCTGGCGTAGGGGTTACGTGGCTTAGCCACGTAGGCAGCCACGCGGGCTCGGGGCTGAGGTGGGGGGTGAGGTGGCTCGGACGTGGACGCCGGCGGGTGGTGGTGCTCGGTCCCCGATGGTCGCCGGTGACTGGAGGCACGGCGGTGAGTGCAAATGGTACCATGCGAGAGAGGAGGCAATGGGGAGTCTAGTGCTCACCTCGGTGGGGTTAGGGCACGATGGGTTTGCCGGCGGCGAGGGCGAACGCGGCGGAGCGGTTCGGCGATGCGGTGGTGCGACATTCCGGTGGAGCTCCGGTGAAACGGAGGCGAGCACCGGGTGCGTGGTGATGTGGCGAAGCCGATGGTGGCGGCGGCGAGGACGCGGCGGCGATGACGGCGGCGCAATCGGCGGTGGAAGGAGTGGCGGCCGACGGCGAAGAAACTTGAATTCCGGCGAGGCGGGGAGGGGAGAGGCCAAATGGGTGGTAGCGTTGGCTTTGGTGTAGCGAGGGCTACCCGGTGCTCCCTTTATAGGGGCCGGGGGAGCATGGGAGGCGGAGATCGGGCGCGGGGAAGGCGGCGGCGATTGCGCGGTCCCGGTGATCTCGCGCGCGGTTGAGAGGGGAAGGGCCGAGATTGGTGGCGGCGGAGCGTGGGGGAGTTGTTGTGCACAGCTACGTGATTCAAGGGTGCGTGGATGGCGGCGGAGATTGAGCTCCAGCGGCGCGGTAATGGCGGAGGGGTGTGGCCTGGCGCGAGGAAGACGCAGCGGGGACGAAAGGGCGGGCGCCGTTGGATTTGATCCGACGGTGCGGAGAGAGTGTGGTGCGTGGAGATTTGGTGGCCGTCCGATCCAATCGGACAGTGGGGAAGAGAGCGGGTGAGGGGGGGAAGTGGAGCGGGCTGGCTTGGGCCGGCGCGAGAGAGCGGGAGAGATGGGCTGGTGAGATTCGGCCCAAAAAGGGTTTTGAGTTTTAAATTGATTTATTAATTGATTTAATTCCAGAAATTCGAAATAGCTTTAGAAAATACCAAATAACATCTAAAAATTCTAGAAACAAATTCTCATAAATTGCTAGAGTTATTTTGAACTTAGATAAAATAGTTTCAACTTTAAATTGGCTTTTAATTTTGCAAATAAATTGTTTTGGCTTTTAAAATATTTAGGAAAAAGCTTTTAAAAACTCAGAAAATTCTCAAAATTAAATAAGTTTTCATTTTTCAGGACAAACCTAATAAAACTTCAAGAACTTCAGATGAATTTTACTTTTTACTTTTAAAATTTCAAAAATTCAAATAAAGCAATGAAACTCTATCAAACTTCAAAAAATCCAATAAAACAATGACTTTATTTTATTTTATTTTGGTAACATAACCTTGGGATGTTACAAAGAATCAGCAAGGGCAGAATTCTAAGTCTGCTAATGTTGTTGTTGGTACTACTGAGACGGGAACGTCAGGGTATGGTAATTTACCTACTGTTCTTTCCGTATGCCAATCTACCGATTGGTAGATAGACACTAGTGCTAATATACATGTGTGTGTTGATATTTCATTGTTACACGTTCTTCTTACCAGGTCACTCGGGATTCAGCCGTTCTAATGGGGAATGGGTCACATGCCACTGTTCATGGAGTTGGCACGGTCAATCTGAAGTTTACTTTGGGGAAAATTGTGCAACTGAAGAACGTGCATCATGTGCCATCTATCAATAAAAATCTCGTGAGCGGATCTCTTCTGTGTAGAGATGGCTTTAGACTGGTATTTGAGTCCAATAAATTTGTAATTTCCAAGTGTGGACAATTTGTTGGTAAAAGCTATGTGTGCGGAGGCTTGTTCCGCCTATCTCTTTCAGATTTGTGTAATAATATTGTGAACCACGTTTACAGTGGTAATGAGACTACTATTTGACATTTACGACTTTGTCACATAAATTTTGGTTCATGACACAGTTAGCCAGTTTAGAGTTAATCCCGAGATTCATCTTTGCCAAAGGTTCTAAATGTCAAGTTTGTGTGCAATCAAAGCAGCCTCGTAAGCCTCATAAGGCTGCGGAGGTAAGAAACTTGGCACCATTAGAACTCATACATTCAGATCTGTGCGAGATGAATGGTGTGTTGACAAAAGGTGGTAATAGATATTTCATGACTTTGATTGATGACTCCACTAGGTTCTGTTACGTGTATCTTTTGAAAACTAAAGATGAAGCTCTTCACTACTTGAAAATCTATAAAGCAGAAGCTGAGAACCAGCTTGAAAAGAAAATCAAAAGGGTTAGGTCTGATCGTGACGGCGAGTACTTTTCTAATGAGTTTAATTTATTCTGTGATGAGCATGGTATAATCCATGAGAGGACGTCTCCCTATTCACCCCAGTCAAACAGGGTTGCTGAAAGAAAGAACCGCACTCTAACTGATTTGGTTAACGCCATGTTAGAAATAGCGGGTCTTTCCAAAGCATGGTGGGGGGGAGGCTATATTGACTTCATGTCATGTCCTAAACAGGGTTCCCATAAAGAATAAAGAGATAACCCCATATGAACAATGGGAGAAGAAAAGACTATCACTTTCATACTTGCGCACTTGGGGTTGTTTGACGAAAGTCAATGTGCCAATTTTCAAAAAGCGTAAGCTTGAACCAAAAACCGTGGATTGTGTTTTTCTAGGCTATGCTCACCATAGCGTTGGATATAGATTTCTAGTGGTGAAATCTGGAGTATCTGACGTGCATGTCGGTACAATTATGGAGTCTAGAGATGCTACATTCTTTGAGGATATTTTTCCAATGAAAGATATGCCTAATTCATCAAGTCAGGAGCCTGATACAACCCCTGAACCTGTCATTCCAATGGAATATTTTGAGCAAACCCCTGAGCAAATTCATGATAAGGAAGATAATGAAATTCTGAGGAAGAGTAAAAGACAAAGGACTGCAAAGTTTTTTGGTTTTGATTTCATTGTGTACCTTGTGGATGATACTCCAAGTACCATTTCTGAAGCATATGCTTCTCCAGATGCGGAATACTGGAAGGAAGCAGTCCGTAGTGAAATGGATTCCATTATCTCTAATGGAACTTGGGAGATCACTGAGCGTCCTTATAGTTGTAAACCTGTAGGATGCAAGTGGGTGTTCAAAAAGAAGCTTAGGCCTGATGGTACTATCGGGAAGTACAAGACACGGCTTGTGGCCAAGAGTTATACCCAAAAGGAAAGCGAAGATTTCTTTGATACTTATTCACCTGTGACTAGATTGACCACTATTCGAGTACTACTATCTCTGGCTGCCTCACACGGTCTTCTCGTTCATCAGATGGACGTTAAGACGGCTTTCCTAAATGGAGAGTTGGACGAGGAAATTTACATGGAACAACCAGATGGATTTGTAGTAGATGGTCAAGAAGGAAAGGTGTGCAAGTTGTTGAAATCTTTATATGGTCTTAAACAAGCACCTAAGCAGTGGCATGAAAAGTTCGACAGAACTTTAACTTCTGCAGGCTTTATTGTAAATGAAGCTGACAGATGTGTGTATTATCGCCATGGTGGGGGGCGAGAGAGTCATTCTATGTCTGTATGTTGATGACATACTGATCTTTGGGACCAACCTTAATGTGATTAAGGAGGTCAAGGATTTCTTGTCTCAGAATTTTGAGATGAAAAATCTAGGAGTAGCTGATGTTATCTTGAACATCAAGCTGTTGAGAGGTGATGATGGTGGGATTACATTGTTGCAATCCTATTATGTGGAAAAAGTTCTGAGTCGTTTTGGTTATAACGACTGCAAATCCTCTCCAACAACTTATGATCCTAGCATGTTGCTTAGGAAGAATCGGAGAATAGCCAGAGACCAATTGATATATTCTCAGATAATTGGTTCACTCGTGTATTTAGCTAGCGGTACCAGGCCTGACATCTCGTTTGCTGTGAGCAAACTAAGCCATTTTGTTTCCAATCCGGGAGATGATCATTGGCATGCTCTTGAGAGGGTAATGCTCTATCTAAAGGGTACTATGAGCTATGACATTCACTATACCGGGTACCCCAGGGTACTGGAGGGTTATAGCGATTCAAACTGGATATCTGATGCTGATGAGATTAAGGCCACAAGTGGATATGTCTTCACACTTGGAGGTGGCGCTGTTTTATGGAAGTCTTGCAAGCAGACCATCTTAATGAGGTCAACAATGGAAGTAGAACTCACAGCATTAGATATTGCCACTGTTGAAGCCGAATGGTTTCATGAGCTCTTGATGGATTTACCGGTGATTGAAAAACCGGTACCGGCTATTCTGATGAACTGTGACAATCAGACTGTGATCGTCAAAGTGAACAATTCTAAGGATAATATGAAGGCATCAAGACATGTGAAGAGAAGACTGAAATCTGTCAGAAAAATGAGAAACTCCGGAGTAATAGCTTTGAATTATATCCAAACAGCTAAGAATCTGGCAGATCCTTTCACAAAGGGTTTATAATGGAATGTGATAGACAATGCATCGAGGAAGATGGGTTTGAGATTCACGTGAGTTATACCATTGTGGTAACCCATCCTATATGATCGGAGATCCCGTGAAGTGGGATTGGCGAAACAAGCTTTTGGTTAACTGGGAGGAGAGTACCTTTATAGACCCACTCCATTGGAGATGCAATTCTCTCCTAAATCTGTATGGCATGTTGATTTTTATCTTAATGTGTTTTGTGGCTTGTTTAAGCAAAGATGCTGTCTTACAGAGCAGTCTTGAAAGAACAAACCTATATGAGCCCGACTGCTAGTCGCAGTCTATGAGATAGGGTAATCTCTAGGAAGCTCATGAATAGGCCAGGAGTATGACTCATATGCTCCAACCCGCGAGGATGCCTGGCAGCCTGGTATCAGTTAAGGACTTGAGTAAAACTTATTCACACAAAACTGCCAATTCAAGGCTTAGTCCATTGTGCAGTTGTGGATAAGTGTAGCTTCTGTTCTAGGTGGATGTTCAACCTTAACCGGTCTCCATCAAAACACTGGTATATCAAAACAATACTGTAGATCAAGGCATTTGACATGTGCCCTTGGGATCTGGTGGGAGATTGTTGGAATTAATACGGGCTGGGTCCATTTTTAATTCTAATTAATTCCTAGAAAATCCCAAAGGCCCATATGCATGTGCTAAAACTGTTTAGTCCCATATGGAGAGTTGAATGGGAGTTACACCACTTTAAAAGGTAGAACGTGGTAGCCCCCTTGTGGAATTGGAGAGAGCCAATACACGCGCGCGCTCGCTCGCCTCGCCACGCCTAATGACATTAACAAACGGCTGGCAGTAACGGTTCAATTACCAGTGAGTAATGATGTCCGTTTCTGACCTCTTCGTTTTTGCCATTAAGTAGAACAAAGCACTGTTTCAAAAACCGCTGGCAGTAATGGCTGCGGTTACTAGTGAGTAATGGCGATTGTTTCTGGCCTTTGGGTTTTTGCCATTATCTGGAACAGAGCACTAGTTCTTCTCCATTCTCCAATACTCTCCACGAAAGACTACAGAACACCACTTGTTTTTGTTGCTGTCTCTGGCGATCTCCATTCTGGCGAGGCGCGTGTACGGCTACACCGGGAGAGTAGGGCTTCGGAACCCTCGTCCTTGAAGGCTTGCACGAGCGAAGACAAATAAGGTTTTTGGGGAGCGTTCGCGCGACTGCTCGCTTCATCTGTTTCTCTGCTACGTCTACATCTGCGCGACTACTACCACGACATCCGCGAAGTTCTCCGCTACATCTACATCAACTGCATAACTACTACCACGACGTCCTCTACACCATGGCTAACGACGACCTCACTAAGACTTCTGCTTCTACTTCTGCCGCTCCTTCTGCTGGATCTGGGTATGCCTATCTCACACTTGTTGTTTGCTTAATTTTATTATCTGTTGTTGACTTGAATATTGAGATAGGTATGTTAGTTTCTGTCTCTCTGGAAATTCGTATGCCTATAGTGTTCATGTTTTACTGCTTTATGAAAATAGCTATAGTAAATTTTATGATTTATTATATTAAGATCCAAAATAGAAAGACCTTAGCCTAACTAGAAGTGGCTTGACCCTTCATCGACCGCATCACCGACAGAACCTCTACGAAATGCATAGTACGACGATTGACTTGAGACGATTTTACTAGGTCAAACAGCGAACAAATCGTAGTTCATCATTCATGAGAGAGAGGACCCTGAAGGAGTGGACTCATCTGAACTCTGAGCTCACTCCCTACTAGTCGTTGCAGCAAACTAACACGCAACGTATGACGGTACAAGGACGCACCTGTTGAAGAAAATTTGCTTGGAGAGAGCTTTATATGAGGTTTTTTTTTTCCATCAGCCATTGATTTCTCCATCCATCAATAAAAGCAACCGCTGATGAAATAAACGTCACACCAAAGTACCAAACCCTCCCCGGTCAGATTCTCTTCCCCGCGCCACCCTAACCGTATTCCACCTGTCTATTCCGGCTAAAATCGCCCAATCCAGCGACGACCCCGGTCCACCCAAGCGACGCTACCGCGACCAACACAGTAAACACACCGTCCCATTCGGAGTTTTTTTTTTTCAGATACCATATATTTTTAACTCGTATTTACATAAATAATCACCGAAGTCGCGTATTTTTAGAAATAGCATCGTTGACGCACGATCACTGTACACCAACGGTTCCCGCGCCGCCACGTGGCGCTGGCGTACGGTCACCGTGCGTTAGCACCTAACACGCCGCCGCGTGGCCCTCCTAGCCGACCCCTCGGCACGTTGGCGCACGGGTAGGATTTTTTTTTTGTTTTTTTAAATGGGTAGGATTTTTTATATTTAAAAATTTTGAAAAAAAAAGAAAAACACGTTGGCGTACGGTGACCGTGCGCCAACGTGCTGAGGTGGCGGCGGGTTCAGTCGGGAGGGCCACGCGGCAGCGTGCCAGGCGCTAGCACATGGTCATACACCAGCACCACGTGACGGCGCGAAAGCCATTGACGCACGATGACCGTGCATCAACGATATTATTTCTACAAATACATAACTTTGAACTCTTCCATTAGCCGTCACACGCGCCGCACCGAAACGTAGTAAAAAAAACCCAACAAAACCTATCCAGCACAAACCCGCAACTTGCCAGTGACACACCGTGCGGGCGGGCGGACGGGCGATCTCTTCTAGGCTAAGGCTCCCTCTCTCCGTCTCGTCTCTCTTCCGGCGGGCGCATAAAACCAAGAGCACACACACTCCCAGCCAAGGCACAAAGCACCCAAACCCCCAAAAGAAAAAGGAAAGAAACCCAAGCCAATGGCCGCCGCCGCAGCAAAAGCAGCATCGCTCCATCACTGCCGCCGCTGCTAAATACCCAATCAGCTGCTCCGTTTCATGGGTGCGGGACGTACACGGCGCTGGAAGCTGCCCTTCCAACGCACCGCGCCGTCGTCCCCGTCAAAGTCACAGCTCCCCTACTCGCCGGCGCGGTCGGCGGCGGCGGCGGCGGAGGCGGGGGAGAAGGAGGAGGAGCCCGTCCCGCCGGAGTTCGTGTGCCCGATCTTGGGCGCGCTCATGGCCGACCCGGTGATCCTCGCGTCCGGGCAGACGTACGAGCGCGCCTGTCTCCAGGCCTGCGCGGAGCTCGCGTTCTTGCCCCCCGGCGTGGGGTCGGGTTCCGATTCGATGATACCTAATTCAGCGCTAAAGGCGGCCATCGGCACCTGGTGCGCGCGTTCTGGTCGCACGGTGCCGGCGCCGCCGTCCGCTGAGGCTGCTCGGGAGGCCGTGCTCCGCGCTATGCCTCCGGCCGCCGCAGCGGCGGCGGCGGCGAAGTCTATCAGGACTAGGCGGGCGGCGTTGGCCAGCTCATCCAATTCGTCGTACTCGTCGCCCGCGTCCGCGGCGTCGACTTCGTCGTACACGTCGTCCTCGGAGATCACCGCCGCGGAGGAGGACGTCGGTGTGAAGCCCGTTAAGGAGGCGGCGAAGGAGGTTGTCCTGGTGGAGATGGCGGTTGACCCGTTGGAGGACGAGGTGGTTGCCAAGGTGATGGACTCGGATGAGGAGGGAGAGGTGGCGGCGGCGGTGACCGCCCTGCGTGAGGCCACGCGGGAGAGCGCGGAGCGTCGGCGCGCGCTCTGCACGCCGCGGCTGCTCGCGGCGCTCCGGCGCGTGTTACTGCTACCGCGGCACGCCCCCGCTCGGGCCGACGCGACCGCGGCGCTGGTCAACCTCTCCCTTGAGCCGGCTAATAAGGTTTGCATCGTTCGCGCGGGCGCCGTGCCGGCGCTCGTCGAGGTGCTCCGCTCGGGCTCCTCCGCGCCGGAGGCGCGCGAGCACGCGGCCGGCGCTCTCTTCGGCCTCTCCCTCAATGAGGACAACCGTGCCGCCATCGGCGTGCTCGGCGCGGTGCCACCCCTCCTCGACCTCCTCACCTCCCCCACACAACCAGCGCGCGCGCGCCGCGACGCCGGGATGGCGCTGTACCACCTCTCCCTCGCTGCCGTCAACCAGTCCAAGGTCGCGCGCTTCCCGGGGGGGCTAAAGGCTCTGCTCACCGTCGCGTCCAGCGCCACCGAGCCAACCCCGACCCGCAGGCTGGCGCTCATGGTCATCTGCAACGTGGGCGGCTATGCGGAGGGCCGCGCCGCGCTGATGGACGCGGACGCCGTGGCGGTCGTGGCCGGCATCCTCTCCCACGACAACCGCAACGCGGAGCTGGAGGAGTGGTGCGTCGCGGCGATGTACGCCATGAGCCGGGGCAGCCTCCGGTTCCGCGGCCTCGCCCGCGCGGCCGGCGCGGACAGGGCGCTCCGTCGCGTGGCCGAGGGGGGCTCCCCCGGCGGCGTCCGGCGCGAGATGGCGAGGAAAACGCTCCGCGCCATGCGGGGCGAGCTAGACGACGCGGACCTAACAACCGGCAGCAGCCTCGAGTGCGGCGACGGCGAAGACTGCGGCGGCAGCATCGTGTCGGACGGGCTCATGTCGTTCCGGCGCCGGCAGCGCGAGCTCGGTGTCTCGTCGTGCGGCAACACCACCGAGTTCTGAAACATTCTGTGATCCCCCCATCTTTTGTATGTAGATTGTTTGCTTAGGTTCATACCATCAGACGCTTGTTTGTGCCATGCGAGATGTGTCCGTCGTTTTTGAAACACGGTGACAGTATAATGAAGCAGTCGTGCGAGTTGCGAGCTAGCGATGTGGGACAAATCCGTCGGAAATGTTCTGCGAGTACTCCTCCTCCTTTGTATTTGCCGGTGGCCGGCGGCCGGCGGTGCCTATGCTGTTGTGCAAAATGTACAAGTTGCTGGCTCGCTCGTGTGCCGGACAAGCTGGGTTGGGTGTTGCTTGCGAGTCAGAGTATGCCATTGTTCTCTCCGTACTTGCACACTTGCTGGCTTGTGTCCTCGACAGGTATTGTTTAGGAAGAAGACTGAAAGACGCATGTGTCTGCATCTGTAAATAAAATTATCTTGCTGCTCTTGGTCTATTACGCAAGTGTCTGCATCTGTAAATAAAATCATCTTGCTGCTCTTGGTCTAGTCCAATTCTCTTGTATTGTTTGATGCTTGCTTCGTTGGTCTAAAATCTAAACAGCAAGGGACATCACGCGTTCTGCGGTGGATCTTTGACAATGGCCGTGTCGCATCGCATGGGCGAATTTTTGATGCTCTGTTACTCCATGTGTCGCAGGCTGCTAATTTGCGTACCGCAAGATTAGGGTCAGCTTTATTTGAAATTGACATAGTTCGACTTAAAACTATTTTATGTATTATTCAAGTGGTTATTTTAAAAACAAGCTAACGATCCACTATTGAGCCAAGTCTTATAAACTCTTTTTTTTCTTCAAATTAACTCATTTTAATTTAAACCAATTAACTACTGTAATTGAATCAATTTTGATTTTGATTCGAGCCCGTATGCTTGATCATTGAGGGATTTTCGTTCTGTGCTGTTCATAGACGGATCTGGACATGGAATTTCACACTTTTTTAATCGTGAGATGGACACCGAGGCCATGCTTGTCTCCTACCAAAGGTACTTAAGGTAGTGAGTATGGTCTACCTTTCCTTGTAGGGTCCTTCGATGCAAGCTGGACCTTTTGCATGGTCTCCATGGCTTGCGTGATTCCCAGATGTTGCCTCTGCCTTTGCTGAGTGTATGGAGACAAAGCTTTTTCATTGAAGCATTGCTCCTGAATACTCTGGATCTTAATCAGCCATTGGCTATTTCTATCATCGTCAAAATTTGAAATGTCAGCGATCAAAATCACTTAATTGACACGAGAGGTTATCAGGTATAACTTTAGCATGACAACCCGAGTGCCTCATTCAATAATCATCAATTAATGAAACTAATTATCTATAATATTCATTATAGATAATGGTATTCTAAATAGCTCTCGAAGATACCTCTGGTCACTGAAATACTTAAGTACCGTTGTTATTCTCTTCAAAGAAAGTCTGAACCTGTCTAAACAACTCATGTATCTTTTTACAAAGTCTTGAGATCCATGTTCCCCGACATTTATTCCGTAAGATCCATAATGATTCACCGACAGTGATGTTCACCTATGTGAAATATAGCAAATATCATAAAAGTATGTACTGCGACAGAAAAAAAAAAGGTGATTAATACTAGAAGGCCGAGTCAATCACCAGACCAAGAGGTGCAACAAACAAAACCTTTTCATAAAAAAAAAAGAAAGGAAAAACATGACATTATTTAACAGACTTTGGGTGTGAGTCGTGCAATGTCAACGCTTAGGTTGTTGCCATGTGAAGAGGTCAGAGTAGGCAGGCTGAATGGGACGTGATTATCGAAAGAAGACGCTGAACGAACTTGGATTAAGCTACTACGCTGGCTTTTGCTTTCCTCGAGGAATAGTTTGGCTGGCCGGACCCATTCGTCGCAATGCTTTGTTTGGAATGTAAGTAATGGTACGCTTACTTTACTTGGGTATATTTCGATTGGATTGTGGTATCAAGTAAGCGCTTGCGATAGGGCCGTGAGATCGAGTTGTTGGTAAAGAAACATTTTTTGCAGGGCTATTGTAATGTCAAGTGATACACGCGAACAACAAGGATTTGTTTGGATAGGAGATTTGGATTCAAATCTTTGGAATTTAGTCCATTCTAAAAATCCCCAAAGCAATCCTCCGTCTGAACCACCCCTAAGTGTGTCGGATTTCTGTACTTCGTTAAATTTCTTTCCTTTCCTTTTTCTTTTCTTTTCTTTCGCGAGTAACATTTCAGTGAGTCCTCGATGCAGTTGACTTGTGTCGCTGAACTGCCAATCACTTGGACTGTTGGGCATTGTCAATTGCTGTACACCTGCACTGTGCGCAACAAGATACTAGTACCTCTGTAACTTTGGCCTCGGCCTCTGTTAACCGAACTTCCGACCACTCCTGTAAACTTTGGATAATTGGATTTGACCAAAGGGCAAGTGCGTCCATCGCATCGCGCCTTCGATCGCTGCGCGCAGCACCAGCAATTGCCGGGGCGCCACCAGCGCTCTTCGCACGAGCCCGGACGTGCAAAGCGAGACCAGACCGGTCAGCGGATTGCGTGACGCCAGGGGCGCCTCTAGGTCGTCGTTGGCACGTCACAAGACGCAAACTTTTACCTCACTCCTATCGACTACTCCCATCTTCGTACTATAGTAGTCAGTAGTCCGGTGTGCGAGTTGTCTCCGAGATCAGTTGGTTAGTATCTGGGTGCTATAGTAGTCAATTCAGTTTGTGTGGACCTTGTGTAGAGAAATAAATATTATCTCTCCACATCAGCGTTTTTAGCAGTCCGGTGCCGAGCCACATGCATGCCGCCTAAAAGATTCCTGCCCAAAGTGAGCGGATGATTTGCGTTCTGCACCAACCGTCGTCGTTTCTAGCTGGGGCCTGGACTTCACAATGTTGCATCCCGGCCGAATCGATCGTGCTTACAGCTCTGACCGATGGATTTCGGCTTGGTCTGCAAGGGACCATGGGACTCGACATCACCGAGGAACCACGGCTCATAAACGTTTTGCCGTTTTGGGCAGCATCGGAGAGAAAAGGACTGCATGCAGCTTTTTTTTTTTGAAAGTACATGTATGTCTGCTGCATTTTGTTAGTTGTGATGAAAATTTAGAGAGAGATACAAGATGCGAAAAATGAATAGTCCATGTATTTCCAACATGCCCATTGGGCGCATGCTTCCCACGTTTCCTCTCTTTTGAGAGAGTTATTTCCCTTTTTTTCTTGGAAAAATCTATAAACACCCTGTAAGTCATCTCCTTTTTTTTTTTAATTTGCCTTCAATATCTCATTTTCGTTTATTTTGCCTTCATGAGTTAAGTTGGTTTGTAAATACTCTCTAGGTCGCATTTACGAACTATTTTCTCGTAGTTTTAGTTATTTTCAGCACTTGCTTCAATGATTTTAATACTTATTTGAGTGATTTCAATACTTGTTCCAAGATTTGAGTTATGCTGCTATTTGTAATACACGATTTCAACATTGAAACATTAGCAATGAAATGTCGTATTACAATTACCGAAATCACCCAAATAATCGAAATAAGTATTAGCATCATCGAAACAAATATTGACACCACTGAAACAAATGCCAAAGATAATGGAAACCACGAAAATAGTGCTAGACATACGACCTGGTGGGTTATCTACACACCAATTTAACTTATAGGGGCAAAGTAAACGGTAATTAGATACAGGGGCAAATTGAAAAGGTAGGTGATTTATGAGAGTATTAATGGATTTTTTTCTTTTTTATTGAGAAAAAAGTTATTTCCCTCTTTCTTTGATGCTTAGTTTGGGACACAAATGAAATTGATAAGATCTTTAAAAGAATCGACGTTTTTTTTTTCTCAAAAAATCTTGTGGCATTTCTGCGTCCAAATGGATGGACCTTAAGTGCACGGTACTGAATAAGGGATGGCAACAAAGTGGGGTCTGAGGTCAGTGGTGTCGCTGTCCGTTCTCAATTATTCCTAACCCACAAAATCAAAGGGGGCCGAACTCTTCATCTCGTTCACATTACTCACCACGGATGTCAGCGAGGATGGACGGGCCCATCGCTCCACCTGCTAATCAGCATTCAAGAGCACCGATTATAGCTGGACTATCAGGTGCCCATGCATTACAACAGATTTTAAATAATTAATACCATAAGTGCTAAATTGTGTTAATGTTAAGCCTAATTATGTTAAGATCGAATGGTATAGCATTGGAATTTAGAAATATACAAGCAGTGGCGGACCTAGGATTTCTCAGATGGGTGTTCAGAGTTAAAAAAAAGTAATATTTAATGAAAAAACAAATGTTTGTAATACCTCAAAGAATTTAGAGTTTAAAAATAATTAAGAAAAAAATATTGATTCGGATTTAGGATTTAGGACTGAGGAATAGAGGAATGGAGGTGCTGCATCGCCGTGTGTAGGTAACCTGGGTTGTTGACTCACATTCCCTCACAGACCACGGCTCCCATGAGGTCCGGCTATGTCTCGCTCGTCACCCGCATTCTTAGTGCTTGCTACATTGCTCCTACCTCCTAGACAACACGCTCCTGCTCTTCACACGCCGTCGCCAAGGTTCGGCCAAAGCCTAGGAGCTGCCCTCGCCTTTGCTTGCACCAAATCGTCTCGCCCAACACCTGGTTGCCTCATACGCTAGTGTTGTCTAACTGTCTGAGAGAGAGAGAGAGGTAAAGAGATATTAGGGCTTGGTTTGAGGGAGAGGGTGTCTCCGAATGGGCTGAAAGCTATACGGTTGGCGAGTTAGGCCAAACTATTTGAGACAAATTGGGAAGGGAGATGTGGGAGTGGGATGGAATCTATTGGGGGTATAAATGTGTTAAGTATTTAACCTAATTATCAATATATATGCATAATATACCTACTAAATACAAGATATTTCACCCAAAAAAATAGGTGTTCGACTAAACACCCATGACTCATGCCAGGACCACCCATGTATACAAGACTGCTCTCAACTTTTGTTTCTCAACCTATCTTTACGCTTTTTCACTCTTCACTCTAGCCCTATCAAAAGGAGAAAAAAAATCTCTACTTTTATTTACTCAATCTTTTCTTTGCATTACGTGCGCCATAGATAGTTAACATCCAAAAATTATCAGTTTACATAAAGATCTTCGATGATAATTTTGCTTAAATTTATGCAAAGATCACTTAATGAAATAAAAGACTAATACCATGGTGACTCAAACTATTTCCCTGACAAAATGCATTACTGCATTTCATTGATAGAAGAGGAAATTCACAATGTTTCAATCGGCTACAATTGAATAGATTGTCTATACCAAAGGACGAGGAATTCACTCAATCAACATTGTTTCCTAATTATACCTTGTAAGCACTTGCATTCATTGAGCCCTAGCATTTCTATACATATTGCCCCACATCAATTTTTACTACAGTGACACAACACATCAAAGTGTAATTTGGAGTAGAGGTTCGTCCTTTCTGTCATCTAATAGAAACAAATCATCTTGGCCATTGACAAGAGGATATGAACTACATAAAGAAAGAATGTGTAACACCCTGGCTATTCGGAAGCCAAGATGTCACCTAAAACATCTAACATACATCCATATTGCGGGAGAATTTGAATAAAATCAACTAATGATAGTATCAAAACAACCAGGACATGATGAAGGTATCCTTCCTTCACCATCTAAACTATTTATTTCAGTTCATTGATAATGAAAGTTCATATGCAGTAATAAATCAACCTCAATGTGGAGAAGGTATCCTTCCTTCACCAATTATAATTTAATTATTACAGTTCATCATTAACGAATGTAAGATAGAACTAAATTTAATCTTGAACATGAATAGGGTGATGTGAACGAGTAGTGCGTGTCTACTCCTCCCAAGTGAGCCAACATCGGGGTTACCTAAAATAAACAAACCACGCAAGAGTGAGTCCATGACTCGGCAAGTACATATATCAATATGATAATCATTCAATATGAATAAGACAATCTCATCATCGAGTTCGATCACATCACAACCGACTACATATGAAGACATGATATGAATGCTCAAAATCAAAGGAATGGATGCACACATGCATATACGGTATAGCGATGAAACACCCGTCGGTGTTCACTCAAGCCCGCATCTTAACAAAAATGCGGGATCCACTTCCGTATGAAGAACGTTTCATACGGGTGTCCAACATTGCCCATCTTGGAGTTAATGGGTCTTACATGCCCATTCGGAATTAATGGGTCTTTCAAATCCACTCCCGTGGACGGACATGACAATGTCCAACACCGCCTACACCGGAATGGTGGGACTTGCAATCCACTTTCGTGGAGGAAACATGCATAATGAATGCATAGAATGAAATACGAATATTGAAAGACATGATAACAAAACATGGATTCAACACATATGAAAGAACATAGACAATCCATCTTCTCTCATATCATACCAAATCACAGCATGACCATATAAACATTCATCAATCACAATCATTAAGGGTGGCAATGTACTTGCCTTCCGCGATGCGACGCGTTAGTCGGCAAAGGTGATACTCCTAAACCCGAGGCTTCACCTCCTAAGCAAGTAAAATAATTTCAATAAGGACATAATATACCCAACACTACTAATCGACGTTAAACATCGCTTCCCGATGACTCTAGTCATTAATACAAAACTTAAAATGAAATCAACAATTTCGACATAACTTAATTCTGGACAGCAGCACGGTAATTGACATATCTATTGGTCTGGAACTCGGAATGAGGTGAGACCAATTTCCATGGATTCTTAACTGACATATCTACAATACTCTAGTTGGGCAAAAGTTCAGATTTTGCCTCTAATAAAATTTGGCCCACGGCTCAAATCTGTTGACTTAATTAATTGACAGAAATATCGGCTAAAATAAAATATCCATAACTTTTGTTGTACAACTCCAAATTGAACATTCTTTATCAATATGAAAAGGTTATCGAATTATCTACAATAACTTAGTTGGCACGACATTCATATATTGTCTTTAACAAAAAGTGGCACACGGGTCAAAATTAAAGATAGAAATCGACATACAAACTGGACAGACTGACATACAATCTGGACAGTCACAAAGAAAAGTGCATAACTTTTGATCTATAAATCCAAATGAGGTGTTCTTTATCAATCCTGAAAGCTAGTGATATCACCTTCAAAATTTGTTATGGGCAAGACCTCTGAATCACCCTCTAACTAGGCCATAAATCAACCTATACAGAGACTGCTATTTCTCGTCAGGATTCTGGACAGCAGATAATAAATCTATCATAACTTTTGACTCGAAAGTCGGAATGAGGTGATCTTGGCGGCCAACGAAATCTAAGAACAAGACCTACATAACTCCAGGAGATGATCATCTCAGATTCGGCCTCTAAAACCACGAAACAGATCCCGCAACATTCTGGACATAATTGATTTTCTGAACGCAGCAGTTCGATCTAATCAAATATGAACCAAATCGCATCTACCACTAATCAAACGACGAGGATCGGTATTCGTTACCCTTGTAGAACCCTAGGAAGACGCTGATCAAACACCCCGAAGAAGATCCCTTCTCTTCTCTTCCTTTCTCCTTTCTTCTCTTGCCGAAATCCCTTTCTCCTCTTCCTTTTGGCCAATGGCAGCAGGATGAAGGGGTGTATGGGGCGTGCTACAGACACAGCGGCGCTACAATGACTGGGCGGCGCTACAGATCCGTGCTCAGATGTGAGGGTGGTTGTCTAGGGTTTTAGGAGGAAAAAGGGCAGCTTGGGCCATGGGCCTTAGGGCGCCTCCCTTAATGGCCCACTTCATGGCCGGCCAAAGACAGCCCTTAGCTTGGGCTGGAGGCCCAAATTCCCAATTCTAACAGAATCCTTAAATTTAATTTAATTTTTCTCTTCCAAACAAGTTTCTCTCTTACCGATATACGGGATATTACAGAATGCAAGAAACAAACACTAATTTAACCAAAATTTTAATTTAGATATTTCAGATATCTAGAACTCGTTCGTACAAGTATGGCTAAAAACTACTTTTCCATGAATCATCCTCAAATTGAGAGCACATTCGTCAGGTGTCATTTACTTAAGATTAATTAGAACTAAATTGTATAAGAGGAAAGATGATAAACTATCCTTCCATAGTTCTAGCTATATCTATAACCTGGGGAAAAATATACAACATATGAGCTCTAATTATAATGAAATAATATTTGGTTGTCTCCTTGCATTGAGAACATAGCAATTTGGAAGCAGTTAGGAAGAAAATGGTGGCCTATTAAATAAGTCAATATAAAACTTGAAAGGAATACACCGAGTAACAAACTTTCTTTTGTTACAGCTTAGAAGAGATGTCCTACTATTAAACGCGGTGAAGAAGGATAATTAGTCATCCGACAAAGTAGCTATAAAACTAAACTTAAGTAAGCCATGGTTGGTTGGTGTGCCTTTATTTTCCTCTTTAAAGAAAACATTGCACTGCTATTGGGGACTTCCAGGTCTAAAAGCATTGCAAAAGAGAGGCAAATCGACAATGCCACTGTACCCAACAAATGAACCTAACAATGCAGGAAACCTATCGTATCAAATTAACAGGTGATTTAGACAGGCTACAACACTACAAATACGTAATATTGTGTCTAACACACCTTGTAGTAAATATCAAGTATTTCTTACCCAAGTGATGCAGGCTGGTAGAACATAGATGGATCCAAATGCAGCTTAAAAACCTGAAAGGTGGTGTATAAAATGTAACCAGTTATTCAGTTTTTCATTACCAGATGGATAAAGTAGGAGCAATTAACCTTGAGCAATCGTGAAAATTCTATACAAAGATCACTTGGTAAAATAGCTGCAAGATTTATCACCTTGCATTTTAGTCGTCCCATTGTTAATGCAATACTATTTTAACTTCGAGGAAACGTTCAAAGAGCCTGGAAAAAAGGAATCATTTAGTAACTTCATTGAGTGTGCAATGATTTTTTTTACTAAATCTAACTCACTACAAACAATTTGGAGGACAGTACCCTCACACACATAGTTGCAGAGACTCGTCGACATGCTAACCACATGGATGCCAAAGAAGGAAGGAGGCAATAGCAAGCTGCTCCTCTAGTGGCTACCATGCAAGGTAACCAAAGGAAGCAGACGACATTGTTCCCCTCCTTTGAACACCTAGCCACTACAAGAAGAGCATCACATGAGGGATGATCATAAAAAAATACAAATGTAATAAGCCAATTGAACCAAAGAGCCCATAAAATTAGCAAACAAAGACAAAACAAAAATTAGGAAGAATACGTGCCGATAATTGTGAAGGGAAAACTGAATAACTGATATTTTGAGACATAACACTTAAACCATCATAGAACAGGAGTGTGCAAAGGAGTTGTTACTGCTCCAAGGGCCTGCGCCTCCACCTGTGCCACCGGTGCCACTCCACGTGTCCTCCCCTTCTCTCTGGCCACCGTTGTTGCCCCTACTCGCACTCGCGCCCCTTCTTTTTGGGCACCTGCACTGCTGATTCCCCTGCTGGCACCCGCACTGCCGCTCCAAGCTCCCATGCCTTCTCTCTATAGATTACACAAAATATTTGTAAGCTATCACATCCCTTTAGCAATTTTCTCATTAGTGTGTATGTGAAATTTATATGACGCACAGATAATGCATTTATTGAATAAAACACACACAAAGAACATCGTAAGCTAAATGCAGCCAACAGAAATATAATTAAATGATCAACACAAATTACCTTCCCTATGATTAAATATTTTTTGTAACTTGCTATTTATGAGAAAACATACAAATTATTCATACATAATTAAAAAAAGAAATTACAGTCAAGAAAAACATGTCAAATACAATGGACAGAACATGCCAATTACCTTGCCACAACCTTCGTGAGGATTGTCAATGGTTCAATATCGACCTTATGAATGAATGTTGGGGGCTCTCCTAGAGCGAAACCACACAAAAAAGGATATGATAATTTTATACAGGTTCAGACATTCTCCTAAGAGAATAATAACTCTACTCCTGTGTTGCTATATTGACTGTGTTTGCAACAAGAAGAAAGTCACTAAAACTAGGCCTTGATGACTTTTGTCTTTTGTTGTAGCTGTCGAATCTCTTGATTGCTTAATCACTCAATCCCCTCTCCCTCTGTCCATTGAGATTACTCCTTATATAGCGTATGAAGGGGTGGCAGTTGTCCACGTCAAGAAGCACCTTGGCATTTGATGCAATGCGCATGTTTAAGGGCGGTTATTGTCAGAGATATATCCCTCACATCACCTTGCAGTTATGTCAAAGACAGGTTTAATACGTGCAGTTATCTCAGGAATAACTGCACATATTAACTACTGCATGTATTAAACACATCGCATAAGTATCTCTAGTTGATTAGGCCCGCATGTCTGTAGGCTTTGTCGATCATAGGGTGGTTATAGCTGACCTGGTCCTGGTAAGACTTATGACCGTAGTAGGACTTACGATCAATAGGTGGTTGCAGAAGAACTTACGACCATAAGGTGATCGTAGTAGAACTTACGATCAATAGGTGGTCGTAGAAGAACTCACAACCACTAGGTGTGTATGATCTCCCTCATTGTTAATATTGAGGGGTACCTTTGAAGGTTGTATAAGAGATATTATAATCTGTAATATTACAGATAAATAACTTAATTAATTGAGGATTATTATATCCTCGTCATCTAGGCCCCCAACTTCATCTGAAAATGAATTATTTGGAAAAAAGGTCACAGGGTAATGGGCGAAGATTAAGTATCTTCGACTTGGTTTTTCTTTTGACCAGAAATTGACTTCGTCAAGGAAAGTATTTTTACTTGAGTTGTAAAAAATAAAACCTGCCATATGAAGCAAATGAATCAACAGGATTCAAAGATGCTATGCAAAGAAGTAGTTATGTATTAACTTCATCAAACCTGTCACAAGAAGCAAACGTATTAGTAGGAAACAAAAATGAGTTGTATCAAATTTAACCAACCTGCTATTGAGCAGTTGTATCTTGGAGACCTAACCCAGAGGTGACTGACTAGGGCTGGACCGATAGGTGATGGCATTGCTCAGCTGTGATTGTTGTTGGATTGCTTGTTGGGCCTATTGGGTTGCGGGCTGCAATTGAAGGAGTGTAAGATCGAGGAGGCCGATTAGAGGGGGGGTGAATAGTCATTTCTAAAATTCTTTTAAGGCTAAAATCGATTTGTAATGCGGAAGCTAACAACAATCCGGTTTTCCACAATTAAAGCCTAAATAAACTAGTCTTTACTAAGTGTACCAACAATTCTAAGACTATTGATAATGATAACAACTAAACAAATACAAGTAATTTAATTATAGGAATGTAAATTGCAATAGAGTAAAGCATAAGACAACAAACCACAATGACACAACGATATTTTACCGTAGTGTTCGAAGACTTGACAGTCTCCCATAATCCACGTTGAGGTAAGCCCAACCACGTTGGACCGGCTCCACAACTTGAGCCAACACCTCCGAGGTAAGTCCAACTACTTGGACCGGCTCACAACACGAACCAATACCTCGATCCACTCGAGGTTGCTCTTTCTCCACTCCGGAGATGGTGAGCACCAAACCACTCACAACCACCGGACCTTCTCACAAGCTTCTTAAGAAGATCACCGGACCACGACATCTCCACGCCGTCTAGGTATCGGCAAACACCAAGAGTAATAAGTTAAGCCCCTTGCTTGACTCTCACCAAGTGCAACACATGCACAATTAGACGCTCAATCCAATTCTAGTTGCAACACATGCAACTAGAACCTCTCCCTTTACTCACAAGGTGTAACACATGCACAATTAAGAGGAGAAGCACAAACTAGCTCTAGAGAATGAAATGGGATACCAAGAGTTACCCCTCAACCGGTCAAGGTGAGTATTTATAGCCCACACACAAAAACTAGTCGTTTGGAGGAGAATCTGCTAAAAATAGGGAAACCCGGTCAGCCCGTAGGCACAGGGCCAGTCAGTCCAAACTACAGTGCAACGGCTATATAAATAGCCGTTACATACAATTCCTAATCAGTTTACCCTCACATGGTCCGGTCTGACCGGACCCCAGGTCAGTCTGGGCCTTCCGGGTGAAAGAAAACCAAAAAACATACCCTTTGGAAAAGATTGACCGACCTTATAAGGGCAGTTAATCTGCACTTTCGGTCAGTCCGGGCTTTCAACTGCGGTCAGTCCGGCCCTGGATTTCAGCACATGCAATACTAAAAAAACGGTAATAACTTTTGACTCCGATGTTGGAATCAAGTGATCTTGGGCTCTATAGAAAGCTTATTCAGAAGGCTACATAACCCATCTATTTTATTAATCTTAAACACATTTTATTAAATCAAGAAGCACAACTCCAAAGAGCCAACACATGGCCTAAGTCCAAGAAAAGAGCAACGAGCAATCTTGGACCATGTCAAGGGAAAATGCATGAGTTTCAACAATTTGCAAAACACATTTGCCAACTTAGATTATGCCACAAGGAGTAGGTACATGGACTTCAACCATTTGCAAAACATATTTACAAATTATAGTCACATGCTACAAGGATTAGACGCATGAGCCTCAACTATTTGCAAAACACATTTGCAAATAATATCATTATGCTACGGAGAGCTAGAGCAAGCAGGATTCAGCTATCAACATATGATGAGACTCAAGTTACTAGACAAGACTCTCTTAATAGTACGGAAACCTATACTAGCAATCCGGTCTTCCAACCAAACACCAAGACCGGTAAAAGACTAGGAACACATCCTTAGCCCTAGCTAGTTATACCTTTGCCTTGAGCATCCTCTTGAAGCTTGATGACACACATCTTCACTTTAAGTCCGGGTCATTGTCTTGATATGCTGCATCCTTCACGTGCCCTCCATCAACACATGATGGATCTTCTTTTGACTTGATGATCAACTCATGATCTCCTCTTCGAGATCTTGTTATGCATCAACACATGATGCACTCTTTCACTTGACCTCTATCAACGTATGATGGGTCTTCTTTTGACTTGATGATCAACTCATGATCATCTCCTCCTCTTGAACATCATCAATACATGATGATTTCTTTTTCTTCGAGCCTTGGCTTGATGACTATCAACTCATGATGCCATCCAAAGTCTCCAACTTCATGGAACATAACCTATTCATCTAACTTATGGAAAATATTAGTTCTATAACGTGATTGTCATTAATTACCATAACATACCATTAACTCATAATGGTGGGTCAAGATAGTTTAATCTTTCACTCTTTAGTAATTGATGATAACCACCTCAATTTGTAGATAATTGAATATAGATCAATATGAGTATACATGAACTACACAAGTTTTATATACTCAAGGATATGTTTCAAAGTAGAGATCCTTAACACATGTGAAAAAAGGAATATGGATCAATACTAATGAAACCTCAAAATATAGAGTGAACTCCCCCTAAATGTGTGCATACACAAATATGTAATAAGAACATATGCACATATTCAAGTTAAACTTTTAGTGGAGTTCATTCTATATTTTGGATACGAGGAATGCAACAAAATATAAGAATATGATGTCGAGTGCATACCTCCATGATTTTCACATTTTCATCCAAATAAGACTACACAATAGGTATATTAATACAAGTGTTAGTCTTACATATAGATTTGTCATTAATCACCAAAATACTCTATTAACTCATAATGACAGATCTAGATTCTTTAATCTTCCTATTTTTGGTGATTGATGTCAAATCTTTTATCAATAACAATATTTGGATATAAATCAACATAAGATAAGAATTTAAGCAATTAAGTATATCCATGCATGTCACTATGCAATTTAAAACTTCAAGCATTATGCATATGAGAATGACATACATGAAAAGGTGAAAACACATGAAAGAATTCAAATGGAAATATATTGATCATATAAATATTCTCTCCCCTTTTGGCATTAACCACAAAAAAAAATCCGACACAAATCTGAGCCAAAAATAGAGTTTTTGCAAAGCATTGAGCTTGGCAATAGAATTCATCTTAAATTGGTAATAAAGAGTATGAAATAGCTACATATGACCTATTTGGGGATTTGGTTTCAAAATTTTTGAAGAAAACCATAAAAGTCACAAACTCCCCTTTTATGGCCGAAAAGAGCAAAATAATTTGAAATAAGGTCATATTTTGAGTTAACCAAATAAAATAACTTTTGAAACACATTCAAATAAGCTCACTTTTGAAATCTCCTCAAAGTACCTTTTCAATTTGCAAAAAGAGCTCAAAAGATATAGCCAAAACTTAAAATATGTGGAAACAATCTCAGAAAAATATGAAATAAATCATGGAGGTAGTCCTTACAAATACACACAAGTTTTATTTTGGTAGGGTCAACCAAATATCAACCATTTTGAAGATATGAAAATCACAAGGTTTCAGAAAACTGAAAGTTTCAGATTTTTGATATTTCATTTGAGCTTTGAAAGATAGCTGAAAAAATAGTTAAATTGGTTCTGGTAAATCTGAGAAAATTTGTCAGCAAATAAAATTATAGAGGATCAAATTTTATTATTATATCTCCATCAAATTATGAATCCATTTAGAGATACAAAAATCACAAATCAGCTCAAAACATGCAAAAGTCTGAATTTTCAGCATGTTGATCAAAGAGAGAAAATGTCACAACTTTTTAAAATCAAGTCGAAATACTATCAAATTTGGCAGAAAAAACTTTAGACTCCTAAGAAACTTTTCCAAGAAGAATATTTGAAAAATGAGTCTCCATTCAAAAGATATGCCAAATTGAGTTTTGTAGGCAAGATTTTTGCTTAAAGTGAAGAAAAAACAAAACTTTTCAAATTAAGTCCAAAAGCTTTGAAATTTTTCAGATATTGAATTTGGACTACTTACAATGTTTCCCAAAAAAAAATTATTAAAAGGAGTTTTCTTTTAAAAGATAAGGCAAAATACGTTTTGTAGGCATATAAACAGAATGATTTTGCATTGAATGTTCAAAATACAAACTAATTTGAATTTTATGGAATTTTTCACTTTCTTGGCTTTGTATGAGTTAGAAATACTATTTTAAGCCAGGATACACAGAAAAAAAAACATGTTCAAATAGCCAAACTCACTATATGCAAGAATATGTCATTTTGGATCAAAACTAGTTTTTCGATGAACTTCAAATAAATATAACTTTTCAATGGTTGGTCTTGTCTAAAAACTTTGAAGTAGAGAAATGTTTGAAATTACCAACCCTATGAGTTTGGTATTGACAACTTTTTCAAAAACTCAATAGATTTTGATTTATGAAAATATGTCATCTAATTCAAAATCAAGATTATACAAGATCCTTTTGGGACAAAATTTGCTACTTTGTTTCTAAAATAAGAAATTTTATTTCAAAAGTATTAAAAAATATTTGAAATATATATTTAAGTACTTTTATCTAGTTTTTCATAAATGTTAGCCTTTTAAACAAAATTTGACTTTCGACCAAAGAATCTCTTTAAGAATGTCCGAACCAGATGCTTGAAATTTAGCATAAATCATTTGACGTGTCGACAATCTAAAACAAAAACTCAATTTTCTGCTATTTGTTTCAACTGAGCATATTGCTCTAAGCCAAATGGATGTGTAGGTTTTTAAGTCCAAAAGGACTAAACAGAAACTCAACAACCATCTTGTCAGTATGTCTCATTCCAAAACTAAAAGGATTGCAGTAGACTACATCAGAAAGAGTGCATAAGTATATCTGATGGCAATATAATTGTTGGACCATCCGTTACAAGGGAATGTGCATGATTACCAACCAAATGGCGAGGCTTGATGCGTAATTCTCATGACCCCATAATCGTTGACCGTTAGTAGCAACCAAGCAAACAACAGCCTATGGTAAAGCTAGGAGCAATTCTATCCTTGTAGTGCAACACAATTGGCTAGTGTGTGCCTGCGCCTAATAAGCCCAAAGCCTCTAATAAACATCTATTGCAATTCAAGCAATGCAAACCATAAGCACACCCAAATGTCATCGCAAGCCGCAGTCGTAAGCATGATGATACTACATCACATTACGTCACAGTAGGAAAGGTTAAATATTTTCACGGCAACAAGGAGAAGAGAAAAGCGGTGGCGCAGGGAACGTACCTGGCACCCACTTGTAGAGCGCGCACGGCCCGCCAGTGATGACTAGGTCCTGCGGAACCCTAAGAGAGGCAATGGAGCACAGACAGGGGAGATCAGATCCAAATCACGTGAACCAGAAACCAATAGAGCTCCCAACCAAGAGAAGCGGGTTAGAATTCGAGAGGAGAGGGAGTTGGGGTTGTGGGGCACGAAACACTCCTTGACCCATCTGTAGGAGCGACGGGTGGTGGCCTGCATCTCGTCTCGTCTCGTCTCCCCACAGTGGCAACAGTGGTGGAGTAGAAGGCGAAGAGTTACATGAAGAGCATCACAGGAGGGACGACCATCCAAAATGTAATTATAATAAGCCAATTGAACCAAAGAACCCATAAAATTAGCAAAACAAAAATCCAAGTGTTCGCTGAAGAATCTAGACCCGTCATTATGTGTTAATGGATTATTTTGGTAATAAATGACAATCGTCGTGTGGACTAATATTTCCATAAGTTGGTGAAATAGGTTAAGTCACATGATGATGAAGACTATTGATGGCTCAATGTGTTGAAGGTCATCAAATCAAGGTAGTGGCGTCATGTGTTGATGCTCAAGTCAAGAACCCGGTCTTGCAGACAAGATGTGAGTCATCATCCAAAAACTCTAAGAGGATATGCAAGGCAAAGGTATATCTAGTATAGATTAAGGATATGTTTCTTAGTTATTTTACTAGTCTCGATGTTTAGTGTGGAGACCAGATTGCTAGTGTAGGTTGTCGTACTATTAAGAAGGGTCTTGACTAGTAGCTTGAGTGTGTTATGTGTTGATAGCTCATCTTGCTTGCTCTAGCTCTCCATGGCATGTTGTCGATATTTACGAATGTGTTTTACAAATAGTTGAGGCTCATTCATAATCCTTGTAGCATGTGGCTTTAGTTTGCGAATGTGTTTTGTAAATAGTTTGAGTCCATGTACCTAATCCTTTAGATATGATTCTAAAAGTCGGCAAATATATTTTGCAACTTGTTGAGAATCTTACTTCCATTCCTTCTTTGCATCGCATGACAATTATCGAATGTGTTTTGCAATTGAGTTGAGGTGGATGCAATCTTAAATCCAAAATCTGTTTTTTTTTTGTGTTATCAGTGGGCGGTCTGACATGGCTTAGTGCCGATCTGATCACCGAGCGGTCTGACCACCGGTGGCGAGCGATCTAACTTGTGGTTGTCCGGTTTGACCGCCATGTGTTTGCCGCTCTGACCGGCCCCACGGTCAGTTTTTTCAGAGAAAGTGTTTTCTGGTTTGGCTTGGCTCCTCTGTGGAGCGATCTAACCGATTTGGCCTGATCTGGCTGACCCTTGTGTGGGTGGTTAGTCTGGTTGAGGGTTCAATGGCTAGTTTCTATAGCCGTTGGAGTGAGGCCTGTCTAACCGGCCTATGGTTGGCAATCAAACCAGGGGTCCCTGTTTTTCTGTAGATTCTCCCCCAACGACTAGTTCCTTTGCGCGGGTGTATATGTTCCCCTTATGGCTGGTTGTGGGAGACTGATGGTGCTATTTTCATCCCCTTTGATCTAAGATCAAGCATTCTATTCCCATTTGTGCATGTGTTGCACGTAGAGAGCTTAGAGAGCAAAATCCTAGTGCATGTGTTGCATTAGGTGTTGGATTGAATATCTATCGAGCTTAGGCACTTGATTTATTCAAGTGAGCGTCTCTGATTTATTACTCTTGGTGTTTGTTGACACCTAGACGGCTTGAAGGAGTTGCGTTGGTGATCTTTTCAAAGAAAGTTATGAGAAGAACCGGGCGATTGTGAGTGGCTTGGTGCTTGCTATTTTCGGAGTGGAGGAAAAGTAACCCCAAGTGGATTCGAGTTGTAGGCTTAATTTGTGGAGCTGGTCCAATTTATTTGGGCTTACCTCAACGTGGACTAGGAGAAACCAGCAAGTTTCTGATCACCACGGGAAAAGATCAAATGTCCTTGTGGTTTACTTTCTTAAGCTTTACTTTCTTGCAATTTACATTTATAGAATTGAATTGCTTGCTTGTCTTTAGGATTGCATTCCTTGTTTTGGACTTTGGTTATTGGCGCACATAGTGAGACTAGTTGATTTATGTTTTAAATTGTGTTAAACCGTCTTGATATACAATTTCGCATAAAACTCGATTTTGGCCAAAAAAAAATTAAAATCACATATTTACCCCCTCTAGACGGGCTCATTGACCTTACACTCACGCCACCACTACTACTCCACATGCCCTCCCCTTCTCTCCAGGAGCCATCGTTGCCCCTACTCACACCCACGCCCCTTCTCTCCACGCGCCCGTGTCACTGATTCCCATGCTGGCACTCGCGCTGTCGATGCCGCTCCAAGCACTCACGCCTTCTCCCCAGGCGCCACTGTTACCCCTGCTCGCACCCGCACCCCTTCTCTCATATATATGACCAAGAAAGATATTGCACAAAATTTATGGACCAAGAAGTACAGAGAAGAAGCACCACCATCAACAAGGGGCAAGAGGCCAACCGGCCCCAATTATCAACCCTTTTGCTCGTTGGTCGCCGCTTCACTCGCTTGAAGGTGTTGTCGAAGTTGTCTGTTGACCGCCCCTGTCTAGGTGATCCTCCACCCGGGTACTTGTCGGGTTGAGGCTGAGGACGCCATGCCGTTGCTGGATCTATGGCAACAAGGGTGTGCTGTCACTGGATCGAGGTGGATATCACTGGATCAAGCCTCTCCCTTGCCACTGTTACTGTTTGATGGTGAGATAGTTCAGCGACCATGGAAAATTGGCCATCAGTGGTGTCGAGGAGAATGGGTGGAGGGGATGCGACGAGGGGATCGAAGGGAGCAGGTGCTTGGGGGGAGAGAGAGTGGTTGGTCTCGAGGAGAAGGGGTGGAGGGAATGCGACGAGAGATGGAGGTGGGGATCAAAGGGAGCGGGTGCTTGTGGAGAGAGAGAGCGGTTGGTCTCGCCGTGAGTTTTTTGGGGGTGGGACGATGGTCCCGTGTAGGGGAATAAACTCCTTTTATTAGTTAAGATAAGATAAGATAAGACAGTTCAATCTGACACTTGCAAATTTAATGATGGCTATGTTTGGATGTTTATGATTATGGTAATGTGCGGGGATAGACAAACAAACAACTTTGAATTCGTGAACATAGTCGATATACCAACATCAAGCTATGTGAAGTATGCCATCCAAAATTCTACACTTGTATTATTACTACTAATCTCAGCTTTCATGGAGTAGTAATAGCTTGTTCTACCAATAGGTTGGACACAAAATCTTAGTACTACGTAGGCGAGGGTATGGTTTATTGGAGTTTTTGGCTCATATGGCACTGTTGCCGGGTCTAAGAATAAATTTAGCACCCTTGAAAGCATAATGCAAAAAATGGCACCACGGAGCTTCCTTCGGCTGACACGTAACTAAGTCTGGTCCCCAGGGCGCCAGACTCTACCTCCACCATTCCCCAGGGGGGGCGGACTTCCCCTCGCGCGCCACATGTGAAGTCCGGTCCCCAAGGGGCCTAACCTAGCTTGTCCGTGCCCCTGGGGGCCGGAGCTACCTTGTCTATGCCCTAAGGGCAATGTGTAGCCGAAGTCAGTGCCCCTGGGGCACGGTATTGACGTGTCGTGGCCCTGGGGACCGGACTCCTCCCCCAAAATGAGTGTTTTATGATTTTATGTGAACTTCTCGGGTGTTTTATGATTTCATGTGAACCTCTCAAATGTTTTATGATTTTATGTGAATCTCGGGCATAGCAGACGCCTCCAAAACCAATGTACTCTGACAATACACACATAATGTATGCAAATATGTTATGCAAATATAGTACAACATAAGCGCATAATATCCTGGATACATACGCACATAATGTATACAATGTAAACACATGCTACAATATGGCTCACTCGTCTGAGCCACTCTCTGCTCGCTGCATCTGTGTCTGTGTTCGGGTCTTGGTCTTGCGTTGAGCATGTCCCGTGTGATACGTCAATCAGTTCGGAGATCGCGTATCAGTTCAGATGGCATACTGAGACCGTTGAGTTGGTGGAGGTGCTTCGACAAGCTGACTCTGGCCCAGCTGAGTCTGTCCAATATCAATGTCGTCCAGCTAAGTCATGCCAAACTGGCTACCACCTGCCATCATATCTGTAATGAATGAACCAAGAAATCCACCCCCGGATGCACGGCCCCCAGGTATGATGTATGAACTGCCCTCGGTGCGGAGGAGCTCTGGCCTTGACCTTATGATGTACCAGTGAACCCAGGGGAGCGAGAACTCTGGCCTTGGTATGGTACTTCGTACTGGTCAAAATTCTTCTGAGTTGTAACGTCCCAAAATTTGGGTTTTCAAAAATCTTTTGTGTAGATTTGGTTCTCTGAAAAATTTCACCAATTTTCCTTGAATTAACAAAGTTTAATTGAAAATTTCCAAAATAAAAGATATTTAATTTGACTAATGTAAACATCAACTAAATGGGAACATCAATTAATGAAGTGTTCCTTGTGTTCTAAGGAATTTTCTTGATTTTTTCGAAGTTCATTTGGTATTTATTACACCTCATTTGAATTTCAGCCTTTTCCTAAATTCCTAAATCAATTTCTAATTCAGAAGATCCTCGTGGGCCAAATTGGTTCAGCCCCCTCTCTTCGGCCCATCTTTTTCCCTGGCCCAACCCGCCTTTAGCCTCGCCTTCGCCCCGTTAACCCGCCCCGCCAACCCACTTCGTCGTTGGGTCTCACTATTAGTCGCTCCCACGCCCTTGGCCCACCTGCCAACTCCCATCGCCGCACGTGTGTGCACCGCATCACCGCTGAGCTTGTCTGGAGCGGACTCTGTCGTGCCACCGTCCCAGTGTCCAGCTCAAGCACGCATCCCCAGGCCTTAAATAGCCCACCCCTGTGCGCCCTAGCCGCCGCCACTCCAGACATCTTCTCTAGTGCCAACGTCGCACCTTCATCAACGTTCCTCCATTATCGAAGCTCCTCGAGCCACTGTAGCCACGTCATCTTTATTGCCTCGATCTCCTCCGTCGGTTGCGCCCAACCACCGAAGCTCATGTGCACTACATCGCCATCGCCACTTATTCTTCCTCGACTTCGGCCACACCCGCGCACCCGAAAACTCCGTCACTACGGTGAGTCTCGCGAATTGGACCGCGTCACCTTATGTTCTAGCCCCTGATCTACAACTACCACCTTTTGATTTCGCATTCATCCATCATACGCCGAGATCCTCTTCTTCTTTCTCATCTCTGGCCGACCGCCTTCGTTGGCTGATTACGTCCCCACCGGTGAGCTCCTCCGCTCATTGATCCCCGTGTCATGTTCTACCTTTTGCTTCCCCTCCCATCGTTGGTGTGTCCTTCCTTGTCATCGCTGTCGAACCAGCCACCATTGCCGCCACTCTTTTCCTCATCACCGGCGATAGTCGCTGATCCCCGCCACCATATCTGTGTCACTGAGATCGCCTCCGTATGGTCTTTCCATTTCACCTCTCTGTTGCCTCTGCCGTGGTCGCTAGCTCTGACGACCATCAAGCTCAGTGTGTCATCGCCTCGCCGTTAATGTCGACGCCATGTCAGCGCCATCTCACCTCTCGGTCCTTCATGTCCACCACGTCTTGCCACTTGATGCCATGTTGCCTCCTCATTAGCACAGTCCTCCACCTCAGCTGTCTCACCTCGTTGTTGCCTCTTAGTGCCACATCATCATCTTGTTATCTGCCACTTCAACATTAATGCACACGTGGCATGCCTTGTCATTAGCCGCGTGGCACACCTAGCCCAAACCTGAGATCCAAATTCCCATGGACTTGGTTCACTGTGAGCCAACTCACTTGCATGTGGGCCTATTTGTTAGGTCAACCCTAGCCGTATGAACCCGGTTCACCGTGGACCAGCATGCCTCCGTGGACTTGGTCTATAGACCAGTGGCCCACATGTCAGTCCCTCGTCCATTTTTGGAATTAATTTAATTCTTGAAATTCAATTATTCTGTGGGTCCCACCAGTCAGTTTCTCTCTCCCTTTTTCAGTATTTTCCTTCTCGATCAAAATTCCGAGAGCTCATTCTTTCTCATACGAACTCTAATTGAACCCATTCAAGTCTTTAAATTAATATAAAATCAAGTCCTACCTTCTACCATTAAATTTCAATTTGGAATTTATTTGATTTATCTTTTTGAATTTTGTTTGTTTTGTGTTTTCTCTCTCATTAGACGTTGTCGTTCTGGAATCTCCCGAAGGAGCTAAAGGTCAAGAAAGTCAAAGATTGGAGATAAAGAGCAACAACATTGTTATAGCAAGGTAAGTTGTACCTTTGACCATGTTGAACCCAGTTTTATAAAAAAATACTTTGATTCAAATTATTGCATATTACTTCAATTATTTAATTCTTTAAATATTTTGGGATTAGCTATACATCCATTTGATTATATCCACCTTGGCTATTGTATTACCATGATATTTTGTCACCCTAACTTGGTTAATTATTAGTTGGTATTATCATAGCACCAATGTGGGTTGGTTAAACACGAATATTCTGCTTAACCATGCAACGGGTTATTGATATCATTTTGAGTTGCAAATCTAAATTTGATTAAGTGATTATGGAATAACTTTATGGAAAAATTATGTGTTGTATGTTGTTACTCATTGATGGCATGTGATGCACTTAATCAATAGGGTGGAGAAAGATTTATACTGATGCGAGTGGAAAGGATTTGTGATATGGTGGAACTTAGTGATTGAGAAATGGAAGTATGGTTACTTAGAATTTGGTAGTCACACCTTGGTCAATTAAGGATTTAACTTTGTGCGCCATTGAACTGAGCCATAATTATATGACCACATGCCTAGTATGGGACATGCCTAACTTAGTAAGTTACGGACTCTTGATATTGACTACTCACGTAGTAGGTTAGGCGCTCGATGATGGGTGGAGGTGTGGACTACTTTGTAGGGTCACATTTATGGACGGTTCGCCATCTCCCCTGTCCAATGGTGTGCGCCAGACCAACGAGTGAGGTTGGGGTCAACAGTATGCACATCGGGAGAGTCATTGTCGAGATGAAGTTTCAGAAAGGTTTTGTTGTGATCATCTTCGATCAAGTTGATTGTATCTTGTGGGTAAAGTGTACAACCTCTGCAGAGTGTTAACAATCTATTTGAATAGCTGCATGCACGGTCATAGACATACTCGAGGATTTCACATGAGGGGTGGATTTTTCATAAAACAATTAGGAAGAGACAACTGTGTGTATTAACTCATGTGGCTGTGTAAAAGAAATTGATTAGGCTTGGTGAGCTTTGTGAAAATACTTATTAAAGTATTATTGTTATTTGTTTTAAATTACGCTTTCAATCTATTATTCATATTCAACTGCAATTGTTGTTTTTTTTTGCAAAAGAACCATAGATGCAATATCCTTTGAAATAAGCCATCATCTATAATTACATTTGTGGTGCGACTTACTGAGTACTCTATGTACTCACCTTGCTATAAAAAAATGTTGTTCAGTTGAAGAAGGCTACATCAGTTCATCGTTGGTCAACAAGGTCTACTTCAAATATCCTGGAGAACTAGGTCGCACTACCCCAGTCGATTGCATGTGGGTATATGGATGGGTTTCACTGAAATTATTTCATTTCTTTTTGATGCGGCTTATTTGAGATATTCGCCTTCTAAGGCATTAATTGTAAGCTTTGACCTTAAGGTCGTTACTCTGATAATTATTATTAATTACCTATTTCTTAGCTATCTTTGTGTATGGAATGATATTTTATTGATGTTTCCACTGTGTGCACTAGCGTGATCCTGGACTAGTGCAGTATACACAAAGAGTCCAGATTTGCATACTTGGTTCCCGACATGAGCGTAGACTAGGGGTGGGCGCCCTAGGTGATACGCTCCAAATCCTCGCATCATGTACTCCTCCCTGGCTATAGATGGGATGATAGCTTCCTCATCGGTTGATTCGTCATCACCCCCACACTCAATTGAAGGTTACAAGATGGAATGATGTTAGACGAAATCAATAATCAGGACCTAAACTGAACATCACGTACCTCCCCAATGTGCACTACAGATGATCGACGGGGAGCGCTCGGATGGCTACCTATCTGAGTAGGCTATACAGACGTCGATCGCAGAAGTGATGCATCCCGATGGACGTGCAGCTGGAAGGCGACATGATGTTAGCACAACCTAAAGCATAATAAATAATCAGGACGTAAATTGAACATAACTTACCTCCCTGGTCTTCCATGCAGATGACCGATGGGGAGCGCTAAGACACCGCTAGTCTCACTAGGTCATGCCGACCTAGCAGGTGAGCACGTTCAGGCCACTCGATGCTCAGCGTGAAGGACGTCATCTCTCGACTGACCGTAGCTCATGTTCTTCATTATTTGCTTGGACTCCGTAGGGATGGGCTTGAGAGTACTGAGAAGCCCGACAATGGTGTGGTATGGGCTGCAGATGGCAGAATCTGATGCATGAGAGATCCATTGGATCCGGTTGAACTGAAGTGACAAACAACAGTTGTTCAGTGCCAAACAGTAAAAATATCATGGATGAAGTGAGTAAAGGTTGTGAGTATTTTACAATGTCATCATGCCACAAACCATTGTGTCGATTGAACGAGTAATGAAGCCTCTCCTCGTGCGTGACCTACTCTGGACGCTTTGGCTGAGGATGGGTGAGTCTGGTGCGCGGCCATGGTACATGCCACTCGATGTACTCACGGTAAGTGCGAACGTTGTACGGCCACTGCTCTGGTAGAACCTCAATGTGCACCAACTCCGTCCAAGCTGTAGTACATTGATGTTGGACTGCCTGCCAGTCCTCAGAATGTCGGCCCATCCTCGATTCCAGAATTGGAGAAGGATTTATGTGAGAAGAGCGGATATAGGTATGAACTGTAAACATTACTCGAATTGAGTTGCACTCACAAGTGGATAGCTTGCTCGAGCATCCTCCTGTCGAGAGGGAGCACAACCTGGTGGAGATTGAATTGTCGCATTAAGCGCTGTGGCGCGTAAGGCTCCACCATATGGGAAAAATACAAAGTGGTAGGTCATCACCCAGAATCAGGCGTCCTGTGTGCATTGCACAGACAGTTAGCATGGTGATATTGTGTTCACAAAATGTGGGCTTCATGGAGCCCATTTGATGCTGTCACCGTGCAACAACTCGAACTCGTTGTGGAACACGGGGTATCACCTCGCCGGTCTGTCTCTGGCCCTGTCTGGCATAAGTAGGCCGAACCATTGCGCCAAATGATCCTTCCAATCCGTCGGCGGACTGGGTGGAATAAGTGCGTCTCCCGTGATCGGGAGACCGATCAAGAAGGAGACATCCCAGAGAGTGACCATCATCTCTCCCCACCGAAAGTGGAACGTGTGCGTCTCGGGTCTCTATCTGTCAACAAGTGCCTAGATGAGGCTTCTGTCCAGGGTGAAGTAACGGCCAACCTGGAGCATTCTCGCAAAGGGCAACAATCACATGTCCCGAAGGATTGGTACGTAGCGAGAGTCAAGGTCCCAATAATGGTTCTCCGACTTAAGCAACAGGGGTTGGACCATCCCCGTCCCTGATGGTGCACAAGTTGCTCCGGTGATGTCCATGGTAGAACATTTCGAGAAACTTCGGTAGAGGCATGACTTGCAAGAGATGAAATACCGAGTCAGTTCGGAACAAATTGAAAAGCACAAATTAAGAATGACTAAATTACTTAGACTAGTTAACTATGACCAAATTAATTACAGCTAATTAATTATGACTAAATTAATTATGACTAATTAATTATGACTAAATAATAATGACTAAATTAAATACGAGTAAATAACTATGACTAATTAATTAGTACTTAATTAATTGCGACTAATTAATTATGACTAATTAACTAAGACTAAACTAATTACGACTAAATTATTTATGACTAATTGCCTACGAATAAATTAATTACGACTAATTCACTACGATTAAATTAATTATGACTAATTAACTAAGACTAATTTAATTACGAGTAAATAATAATGACTTAATTAATTACAACTAATTAACTACGGCCAAATTAATTCTGACTTAATAATAATGACTAAATTAATTATGAGTAAATAACTACTACTAATTAATTGTGACTATTTAATTATGACTAATTAATTAAGACTAAATATTAATGACTAAATTAGTTACGACTAATTAACTACGACTAAATTAATTATGAATAATAAATTAGGACATAATTAATTGTGACTAATTAATTATGACTAATTAACTAATACTAATTTAACTACGAGTAAATAATAATAACTTAATTAATTACATCTAATTAATTATGATTAATTAGCTACGACTAAATAAATGATGACTTAATAATAATGACTAAATTAATTACAACTAAATAACTACGACTAATTAATTATGACTTAATTAATTACAACTAATTAATTACGGCTAATTAACCAAGACTAAATTAATTACGACTAATTAACAACGGCTAAATTAATTTAGCATTAATTACATAGTTACTAAAGGTAATGCATAGGAGGGGAAATTATCCACTCCTTGTGTCGAACTTTTTGTTCTAATACGGTCGCTAATCAAAACTCTAAACACTCCTTAATCGGCGGCGAAATCGAAACTCGCTCACTCACTCTATTCTCCCTGTCTCTCTACGTCGAGAGAGAATGAGAATGAGAGCGATGGCGAGAACGATCCGGATCTTATAGCCGCGCGAGCCAAGTCGACCACGAAGCGACGGATTCCCTCCCGTGCATGCTTTTTTTGCATGCATGGACATGATGGGATGCGATGGACGTGATGGGATGGAGGGAATCACTTGATTCCCTCCCACGCAGGCATGTGAGGGGTGTAGGGTCATGCGCAGCAACAGGCGGCCCCATTCCCTCCCACGCGGGATGCTTTGCATGCACGCGAAAATTAAAAAGGTGAAGCGAGATGTGCCCTAGGGCAACGGAAACGGCAACACCATGACTTGGGTGCACGGACGAGCTAGGTTCGGCCCCGAGGGACACGACTTGCTACGTGGCCCGTGGAGGTGCCGTCCGGCCCCTGATGAAAGGACGAGAGTCTAGCCCCTTGGGGCGCGGTGGAGGTGAAGTCCAGCCCACGTGGTGCGCCCCTAGGGCACAGTGGGGGTGGAGTCTGGCCCCCTAGAGATCGAACTTGGCTACGTGTCGGCCATCGGTAACTCTGTGGTGCTATTTTTTGCATTACAACCGCGAGGGTACCAAATTTGTTATTACGTCACGCAAGGCAATATGTGCCAAAAACTCTGGTTTATTGCCGTACTAATATAACCTGAATAAATGCGAATAAAAAAAACTGAATAAATGCGTGGGCTAGAGCTGGGCTTACTCTACAACCAAAAACACAGACACGGCGTGCATCTGCAGCCGAATAGAATTGGGCCGTGTCGCACGATACAATTGGGCCAACACACTGACACCGGGACCCACTCGTCGGTAGTGGGCCACCCAAACCGACCCGGTCCACCCATCCTTCCCCTCCGCGAGTCCCCAACCGGGGAACCCACCACGTCACGGCCGACGCGGATGCGATCCGAAATAAGCCAGAACCAAACCGACTCGGCTAAGAAAAGGCGCCTCCCCTCCAGTCCAGAGCAGACCAGGCTAATCCGGAAACCCCAAAACAACGCGCGCCATGGTCATCACCCGTCAGAAATCCGCCTTCTTGCGCGACAAGAAAGGAAAAGCAAACCGCGTCTGCAGCGGCAACGGAGCGGCCGACGCGAGCTATAAAAATACAGCAGCATCACCTCGCCGCGGTGCCTCAAACTCGATCCGATCAATCGGGCAATCTGTTGCCTCCAAACGCGAGAAAGGTTAGCGTGAGCGGCGCGGGGAAGGAAGGAGGGAAGCTAGGGAAGGTACAGAGAGGAGCGGCAAGATGGCGCGGCGGGGCACGGAGGCGTTCCCGGACCTGGGGGCGCACTGCGACAGGGAGGACTGCAACCAGCTCGACTTCCTGCCGTTCGACTGCGACGGCTGCGGCAAGGTGTTCTGCGCGGAGCACCGGACGTACAGGGACCACGGCTGCGCGCGGGCGGCTGACCAGGGCCGCACCGTCGTGGTGTGCGAGGCCTGCGGCGACGCCATCGAACGCAAAGCCGGGGAGACGGAGGGCGACATCATGGCGGCGCACGCGCGGTCGCGGCGCTGCGACCCGGCCAGGAAGCGCAAGCCGCGGTGCCCCGTGCGGCGGTGCAAGGAGACGCTCACCTTCTCCAACACCAGCGACTGCAAAGGGTGCGGCCAGAAGGTGTGCCTCAAGCACCGGTTCCCAGCGGCGCACGAATGCACGGGCGTGTCGCCGGCGGGGGCCGCCGCAGCGAGGAGGGCCGGAGAATGCGGCCGCGACGCGTTGAAGAAGGAGGGCGGCGGCCGCGGCGGATGGGCCCTGCCGCAGTCGCTCCGGAACTTTAAGATATTCTGAGCTGCGGCGCACGGTGTGGTTAATTAAGCTGCGTGTTATTTGTAAAGGCCATGTGCGTGTTTCTTCGATGGACGATGGAGGAGCGTGCAAGAAAGCGCAACAAAACAGAGCGTGCAGTCCCGGCATGTAAGTGGTGGGAGGATTATTTCGATGGGAGTCCATTTGTAAAGCGGTGACTAAATTTTTCTTAAGTATAAGTTATATTTTTATCTATTATGTCAATATTCAATTATATGATGCATCAATCTCTATACAAATCCAATAATCACAACAAGCAATTTAAATTTTAAAAAAATTAGATGAATTAAAAATAGCAAGACTGTATTTCAATTTCATGCTGAAAAACTTCTTTGTGTAATCGCTTGGTGTACTGAAGCATGATGAACTAGGTATATCCGAAGAAAAAAGACTGATAAACTCGATCAATAATCTACTCTGTGTTGCAAGGCAAAGCAATAGCGCAGTATAGTTTACGTTGTAACCGGCGACAGTCCTTTGCACGAGATAATAATCATAATAAGCACACAAGACACGAGAATTTATTTACAAGGTTTGGCAAAGTCTACGCCCCCAGGAGCCGAATCGCGCCAGCTTCATTTGTACGATGAGTTTCTTTCTTTTTTCTTATTAGGGTTACAAAGAGGTTAACGGTATATATTTATACCCCGATTACATGTTCGACTCGGACTCATAATTTGTACCGTCCCGCACCTCTTAGCTCACAATATTTCGTAACCCCACACAATTACGTCTCTCCTTGTAGGGCTATGTCCGGAAAACATACGCTATTATGTGCCAATCTCCAAACAAGCTATTATGTGCTAATCTCCCGAGGAACATCTTTAAGCTTGTTTGAATATTTGGTACCCCAGATCTCGTTCCATGGAAACGCATTCCCCAGCTGAATTCAGATTTCCCAAACTAGCTGCATCTTTACCCAGCTTTGCATCCCTTAACGTGATACCCAACTTATAAGCCGACTTAACAGTGAACAATCCCTTCGGATCAGGATGCCAGGCTGACTAGATATGCATCGCATCCTCTTCGCAAAAGATATCATCGATAGTGCTTCATCCCAGCTACCAGTATTAGGATCAATGAGATCTGAAACTTTGTCAACAACAATCTGCCTCCGAACAGTAATTGGTCGTCTAGTCGATTCTCTTGGAATCCAAGGATCGTTCCACACATTAGTGTTTGTTCCAAGGATTCTCGACGCTCCTTGATGATGAAGTGGATGAGCTGTTCTGGTTTTTCTTCCTTTATTGTTCAAGTTTGCACGTCGTTCGGCAAACGATGCAGCTCACTATTGTGCTAAGTTCGTTTGTGCATATGCGGAGGCGGAACCGCAGGTTTGATTGAGCATGTGTCCTCGTTTTCTAGCTCACAACATTCGTGCTAACTGTAACCACAACTATCCAGTTAATGAAAGTTCATTGCTCTCCCTCAAAAAAAAAACACCATTAGGGAAGAACGAATAAAATTGAAGAAACCTATATGATTTCGTTCTATAATGTCTCTAGGTCCTAACAACATTCGGGAAGAAAAAGACAAAATTCTCATGAAGGCCACATTCGAGAAACACAAGATGATGACAAATTGTCTATTTCTACCATCAAAGTTCGCCACGACATCAAGATAACAATGTTGCAGGTCTACGCAGTTGAGCTTGCTTCTTCAACTTGTTGCGGAAGCTTCTTTTTCTGCTGAATGTTGAGCTTGCTTCTTCAACTTGTTGCGGAAGCTTCTTTTTCTGCTGAATGCTCTCTCCTATTTAAACATACATATTCGCTTCTGTAATAATGTTTCTAGAACGAGATTAACACCATGTGAGATGACAAGAATAGAGAGGCTTACCACTGGCTGGGCCAACTCCTCTGCTTGACGGACCGCTCTTACAAGATCACTATTTGCCTCGGTGTATAGGCTGGTCACTATGCCAGATTGGCCAGCTCTGGCTGTGCGACCCACCCTGTGCAAAAAATCAACAGCGCAGGCAGCAAACTCCGCCTACAGGTATAAACAGCAGCAAAAGAAGAAAAAAAAGAATCCGATGAGATGATGTAAAAAAATCTATTGTGGTTGGGTTGATTAACCAAAGTTTTATACAATATGACATGATACACATTTTTGTATGAATCTGTACGATGATATGAACAAACTCTTGTAATTCTGCTGTATTGTGCTGACACCAAACGTAGATGACAATAGGTAATTTAGAAAGTTAAAGGTTACCGAAGATATTTTTCAGAAGGCAAAGTGCCACAATCAGGTCATACCTGAATGACATGAGAAACATTTTGCACATCAAGCCCACGAGCAGCAGCATCAGTGCAAACAAGCACGCCACCATTTTCCCTGAAAGATTGTAAATTGTTTGCCCTTTCCTCCAGGGAGCTCTCACGGTGGTACAGGATGCATGGAACACCAACTCGCCGCAATATATCAGAGACTGAATTAGCAGCATCAACAGTGTTTGTGAACACCATAGTTCGATTTGGACCAAGTTGTGGGTCATGAACTTCACTCTTAAGGCCATATTTCACTGCATCCAGAAGAGCATCGACTTGTGTATCAGCACTGACCTTTATCCATCTTCGCTCTAATCTGCATACATAGTGCACTATGTATCAAATACGTGGAAGTTAAGGTGGGAATATGAGGTGACAAAAAACACATTTGGGATTCTAACAAAAACAACATTTAAAAATTGTAATACTAATCAGAAATCCCCCATTCTGAACAAAACAGCCAAGCGAATCAAAAGTAGAGTAACCACAGGACAGGACATTCAGAAGCTTATAGTAAAACAGAGTGCATACCTAGGGTTGTGGCGGTGCAGATAAGCACCACTAACCCATACAGCATTAGGAAACATACGTTTCAGCACACCACCAGCAGTCTTTTTGCCACTTTGAGGAAGGGTGGCAGCAACAAAGACATACTGCTTGCTGCGCCTGTAATTTTTTTTAACCCTCCTCCAATCCTTCCTGCGCACTCCATCATGAGCGTTCTCCACCTTGACTGGTCCATCTTGAACATGACCACCTTTATTTTTCTCGTCAACAGCACTAAATTCAACACTCTCGGAGTCTGAATCCTCATGATATTCACCAGTATCTTCGAGTGATACTTCTTTTCCAGAATCTTCCGTCCTAGACAGTAGCTTTTCATCAAATCGCAGCATGTGGATGATGCGAATGACCTGGTTTTCAAAACTTCCGCAAAGTAGCATGTCTGCCTCATCAAATACCTATTCCAAATCAACTACTATTAGGAGTTTAGGACTCTCTCACAGTCTCAAGATCAAATATCATAATTTAAAAACTTGCTTTAAGACAAAACAGACAGACAAAATTGGAGACACAGGAAATGTATAAAACAAGAAAAACTACACAGAAATTTGCATCTTAACTTGAAATTATTCCAGATATTTTTCTTGTCCAAGTGTCACAAAGAAAAAAAATCTAGCCTAGCCGTGCCAGGTAGCTTCAGCAAATCAATTGATTAAACAAAACACAACATACCAAGATGATAGTACTATAGTACAAACAAAGTTCCAAACAAGTACTTACGATGAATTTTACACTACGTAGGAATCTCTCCCTCCGCCTCTTTTCTGGGTCATAGTCAAATAGATAATTTAAGAGAGCAGCTGGAGTGGCTACAAGAATATCTGGGTGAACAGCTGGCCAACCCTGTGATGAAAATGTAAATTAAGAAATACAAAAGCAGCAGATGCTATACCAGAATAAGTTTCATTAATCCAGCATTTCAAGAGGCATTGTAAGAGTGCTGCCGCAAATAGGAAGTTAAAACAAAGACCCATGTTGATCATATAGTTGGGACTAATGTGTCACTGGAAATGATACCATAATTCCGTTACAGAAAAAAAAATATTAAAACGGGCATTCAGTTGTGGAATGTGATATAGCTAATTTCATATTCATCCACAAAAATAACAAGAAAGATGGGATGAGTGTACCATGTTCTCAATTAGCAGACAGGATGGGCAGACAGAGCATACCTTTGGCCCACAAACTGCAGCAGCATGTTTTAGTGGTGCACCAGACTCATCAAGCAATGAATTAGCCATGCAAACGGCTTGTTCACACAGCATGGCATTGGGACAGAGGACCAGTACAATGTTATGTAGCCCAGGGGCAATATTCTGGGAATTACCATCTTCTCTGGAAGAAGATTCGGAGCACAATTTTTCGACCAGTGGAACCAGGTAACCATGTGTTTTGCCACTGCCAGTCTCTGCTGCAATAATTACATCATTCGTCGTGAGAACATGTGGTATACAGGCTGCCTGCATTACAGAATTTGACGTTTGATGTAAGTACTCATTTATTGCAACCCCAAGCTCTAATTCCCAGCAAGAGTATTATTACATTAACTCTACTAGTGCATAATTCCCAGCAAGAGTATTATTACATTATCATCAGATAGTTAAATTGATAGGAAAATGGCAATAAGCAGATACTGAATTAAATTTCTATCAAGCCAAAAACCCCCGTCACATTGAATATCTTGCAATAAGGGCAACGCCAGTATTTTTTGTAGAACTAGGAGTTAAAATTTTAACTGCTTTGTGAAGACATGAATATATGGTCATTGACAGCGCAACTGATTTGATCATGACATTATAATCTTACAAAGCCCTAAGTATGTCAGCTGAAATTTGCAGTGCTCAATTGCTTATCTAAGCTATCATTGCTTGCAATTTAAGTAAGTATATGATGCAACAAGTGGGATCTTCGTCATAGCAGTACTGCAGTAGCAACGGGCATATGCAATATCCTTCACTGGCAAGAATGCTGGTACTCTCCGGATATACAAACGGACTGAAATCCTCTGTAGCACCGATATTTCAGAAAGGTGTCACACCGGTGTCCGACACCGTGTCGGACAAAGATACGTCGTCAATACGTATCGATGGCGTGTTAGGTAATTAGCACGCCAAAATAAATATTTTTAATTCCCAGTACTAACGTCGACACGTATCGAGCTCTTCATGCGACACGGCCCGGCCTATATAGCGCTGAAGATAACCCTAACAACTACTCTCACGTCCAGCCATCCACCTTTTCACATCCCCTCGCCGCCTCACATTCGCATCCAACGCCGAGCCGCTGACATCCAGCGCGCGGCGAGCCGGCGACCACCACCAGCGAGCGTCCCCTCGCATTCGCGTCCAGCGCTGACATCCAGCGCGCGGCGAGCTGGCGACCACCACCAGCGAGCGTGCCCTCGCGTTCGCGTCCAGCGCTGACATTGAGCGCGCGGTGAGGCGGCGAGGCGGCGACCACCACCAGCGAGCGGGCGGCGACCTCCTCAAGGCCTTCTTGGTCACATCAGGTAATCCAACACAGCCTCTTTAGCTTTGTCCAATACAGAGGTTTGTGATCTGTCTTGGTGCTATGAGGTTTGTAGTTGTACTATGTTGGCTGGCTGCACTATCTTTTCAATTTCTATGTTTGAACTTTGAACTTGGCTGCACCATCTATCAAGTTATCATTTAACAATTATTTGTTGGTTGTTTGCTGTAGTTTAATTGCTTCGATTGTTCAAGAATCATGTTGCTGAAATCCTAATCATGCTATTTCTACTCCCATGTCAATGCCTCAATGGAATTCTGGTGTAATAATAACAAATGAATTGATTGAATGAAGAATGAACAGACGAGGGTCATCTTGGAGGTACATTTTTCTAGTTTACACATTACATAATTTTAGTTTGACTAAGTTTGACCGTGTCGCCGTGTCCGGATTTTTGGGGAAATGGCGTTTGCCGTATCGGTGTCGTGTCGTGTCGATGTATCGGTGTCCGTGCATCATAGCTGAAATCTGATTTCACTTTCTAATTCCAAGAATAGCCCAAAGCCCAGTCTCACAAGCTCAGTCACTTCACATGAAAAGCGACATGGCTAAATCATACCCATGGAGTAATTTTAGAACAACACAGTATAGAAGTTATATCTAGCGACTTAACTGCTGATGCTAAATAAGTATAAGACATTGCACGCGAGTTCTGACATTTCGTCGAGCACGTAGCATGCAGCATGCAGCATCAATTAATCGGAGCAAACAAACCTGGACAAGTGAAGGCCTCGCGATGTTGGCCCCATGAAGGGCGGAGGCGAGGCGGTCGGAGATGCCGAGGGACTTCCACGACGCGCTCTCCTCCGAGAAGAAACCGTCGCTGCCCGCGCCGGCGTCGTCAGCCTCGGCGGCGGCGGCCGTGGCAAGCGCGCGCGGCCTCGCGGCAGGTGAGAGGAGGCGCCAGGGCCTCGTCGGCAGCGGAGCCGGCGCGAGGAGGGGGAGGCGGCGGGTAGCGGGAGCGGAGGAAGCAAGGGGCGGGAGCCGCGCGAGGCGGAGCGCGAGCGGCGCGTGGCGGAGGTGGTGCAACGCCATCGCGATGGCGTGGTGGGGACGGGCACACCGCCTCACGGGCGTTCGGGTTGGGTCGAGTCGTCGACAACTTGAGGTGACTAGTTTTCACTCAGGTCCTCGTACATATCTCGATGTACACATACTGTCCACTACTTAGCTGCTGCGCGATGTATCGGGTTTATGTAACAAACTAAACAAATTTGGTTTATGCTTGTTCCTTTTCCATTTTCAAAATGTTTAGGAAACCCATTACATTTGTAACAAGATTCAATAATCCTCGATTAATGAAACTAATTATCAGTAATATTCATTACGAATAATGGTATTTTGAATAGCCCTTGAAGATACCTCGGTTGTTAGGATCTACAACGACCAGGAAAGATTAAAAATATATTATGATCGTAAGTCTATTACTACCATTTTATAGTCTATTAAGATCAGGTTAACCTACGACCACCCTATAATCGATAAAACTCATAGATATATAGACCTTATTGACTAGGGATCATGTACACTACGCTCATTCACGCGTGATAGTTAATATATGTGTGGCTTATCTCTGACATAACCGTGTGTAGTTATATTAATCTCTGATATAACCATATGACAAACGTGCATGAGGATATCTCTTTGGCACCAACCGTAACCAACATGTGCATTCAAGCAATCGTCAAGACACCTCCTCACACATAGCAACTGTCACCCCTTCAGAGGCTTTATAAGGGGTGGTAATAGTAGACAGGGAGAGAAGTTTAAGACATACAAAAACCATTACACTTAGTCTCGATGGCTTATTTCATTCTGTAAACTCATTCAATATAAAAACGTATGAGTACAGTTATTATTCTCTCCGGAGAATAACTGAATCTATCTAAAAATACCCATATATTTTCTTGCATAATCTTGAGTGTCGTGTCCTCAGCATTTATTTCATAAAATCACTGACAATTTGCTATTACAATTTTGAGCCAAAATCCACATTATCCTTTTAGGTTCTAGCAATTACGCTTCAATTCTTCTTCAGAGTAAGGCATGAGCTTTCATTAATTAATCACGAGCACATTCGCAACAAGGAATTGAAATAAGATATTGTGCAACTCCGCCTTAGGGCACCTCCAATAGGTATTTTTTATCGTCTCTTAGCTATACCATGTCAACAAAATCCTACATGAATGAGAGAAAGGGATGAGAGAGAGCACAATTCATCTCTTCCTGAAGAGACTGTCGTGTATGTGAAACAAGATATGCTACATTAATCTACTCTGGTTGACATGTAGGTCTATTTCAAAGAAAAATTATAAAATATAAATATTAGAGAATATGCTAGAGACTATCTATTGGAGATATTGTCTCTAAAGATGATGTAGTATATGTTAAAGACAAGATTATCTCTAACTATTGAAGATGCCCTTACATGCACTATGCGAGCTACATCGTTCTAATACCTTGAAACAAGAAGTTAGAAAATCGATATGAAGGTTCCACGACTTCAACTAAAATGTCTGCGCATATAAAGGTAGAAGGCGGATAGAACGCCTTACAATCTAAACTAATGAATAGTAAACAACCTGTACGAAATTGACATAACTTTGGACATGTTGCATTTGTTCCAAAAAAAAAATAAAGGGGCTTTGTGCAACGTTCTACCAATTTAACAATTTCACTCATCTTACATGGAAATCTCTCCCTAAGCTATACGCGAAAGAAATGGTGCCCTCCCGTTCGATCCGTACGATGAGTCCTCCAGTTGCGCTTCGCCACCTGTAAACGTCCATGACCCTTTTCGTTGCCCCCATGCGCGTGCTCCCCACGTTTGGGTTGTGTTTTGTTCGACCTACATGACGCACACCGTCGGTTGCTCGTGGGTTGTTGCCGGGCCATGCCCTGTGTGGCCTACAACTTGTCGGATGCGTTGCCGCTGCACGTGTCGCCTCTGCTGCATCGATCGCTCTCCCTTCCTCCCTCCTACTCTCGGTGCCGTCATCGTCGTCGCCACCGCCACTCCATCTGCCAAATGAGTTCCCCTCGCCTCCCTCCTTCCTCTCTTCCCCAGACCTAGCAGCGTTGTCCATCCTCCCTAAGTGTGTCGGCCGCCCGTCCTCCCCGAGTGTCGCCACGGAACCCTCAAGAATCCCTGACCGCTCTCCCTTCCCCCTTCCCACTCTCGGTGTCGTCATCGTCACCGCCGATGCCACTCCATATGTGTCATGGATTCATCGATATCTAAAGAGGTAGAGATGAAGAACAGGCAAAGAGACTAGAAGGGGATGGAGGAAGGAAGACAACACTGTTCTCTTTCCATCAAAACCACATTACAACGTACATTACTCTTTTAACTCACATCTCTCTATCTATTACATGGGTTGGGCCCTTTCTTGATTCAGCTTGTAGCCCAACAAACATGCCTCTCTATTACTTGTCTCTAGAGAAACCTTTTCGCGCAACTCTTCCTCAGCTAACTTGTTGCTTCTCCACAACTAGTGCCATCACACTACCGCCCGCTCGAGAATCAGCTTGTCCCCAAGCTGACGCCATAGGAAATCAGTGTCGTAGCACCTCGTAGTCCTCCCAGGTCACCATAGCCGCAGGCAGGTATGTCCACTTGACTAACACTTGTAAATGAGCTGCATTCCCTTTTTTAACAAGACGTATGTCTAGAAGCTCCTCTAGCTGCACATCCACCTGCGAAAAATCGACTGGATGAGGTAATGACAAGAAGACCGGTGTGTGATCTGGTACTTGAAGCTTTAATTGGGATACATGAAACACTGGATGCACTAGAGTTCCTTCAGGAAGCTCCAACTTATAGGCTGCCAATCCAATCTTCTCCACAACTGTGTAAGGGCCAAAATACTTGTAAGATAACTTCGGGTAAGGTCGATTAACAACTGAAGATTGAGCGTATGGTTGTAACTTTAGAAACACCTTCTCCCCAACTTGAAAATCTCTCCATGACCTTTTCTGATCGGCATATTGTTTCATGTGCAATTGCGCTTTTGCTAACTGTAACTTGAGAAATCCAGAATGTGCTTCACATTCTTTCAGCATCTCAAGCACTGAAGTATTACTAGCAGCAGATAAGTCTGGAATAATACCTGATGGTGGTTCAACTCCATACAGTGCTTTGTAAGGAGTGCAGCCAAGGGACGTATGATAACTAGTATTATACCAATACTCGGCAAGAGGAAGCCATTGTTGCCATTTTGTTGGTGTTTCTTGAACAGCACATCGCAAATACATCTCCAAGCACTGATCAACACATTCACTTTGACCATCAGTTTGAGGATGGCAAGCCGTACTCATTTGTAATTGGTGTCCATTAGTTTAAACAACTCTTTCCAAAATAAAATTGTAAAGATCATGTCTCGATCTGATGTAATAGTTCTTGGAATACCATGTAATTTGACAATATTGTTTAGAACTACTTTGGCAATTTGTATGGCAGTGAATGAATGCTTCAAGGGAAAGAAATGAGCGTATTTGGTAAATCTATCCACTACAACTAGAATAGCATTATACCCTTCAGATTTGGGAAGTCCCTCAATGAAATCCATAGTCACATCCTGCCAAGCACCATCAGGAATTGGAAGAGGACATAACAATCTGGGTGATTTACATTGCTCATGCTTTGCTTGTTGACAAACATTACACTGACGGACAAACTCTTCAACATCCTTTCTCATATTTGCCCAACTAAAAGCCTTCTTCACGCGTTGATAAGTTGCCTGATTGCCTGAGTGTCCCCCTAAAGGTGATGCATGAAGTGCACATATAAGTTTGGTCTGAAGGCTTGAATTAGACCCCACCCAAATCCTTCCTTGATGTCGAATCACACCATCTACTAAGGCAAAATCCTGCTCATTTGAACCAGTCATAGCTAACTGTGACAGCAATTCCTTCACATGTGTATCCAGTTCATAAGAGTCTAGCACTTCTTGAATCCAAACCAGTTGAGCAATTGAAATGGCGTGAACTTGATATAAGTGTCCTACTCGGGATAAAGCATCTGCCACTCGATTGTCTTCTCCTTTTTGATATTGAAACTTGTATTGCAATCCAATCAACTTAGTCGTTGCCTTCTTTTGTAGGTCTGAGTGAAGTACTTATTCCTCCAAGTTATATAAACTTTTATGATCGGTTTTAATAACAAAGGAACCCCTCTGTAAATATTGTCTCTACTTCTCGATTGCCATCATAATAGCCAATAATTCTCTCATATATGGACAACTACTTGTTCTTAACTCCCAAGGCCTTGCTATAAAAAGCTATAGAATGACCTTTTTGACTAAGAACAACAGCAATACCCAAGTCACAAGCATCTGTTTCTATTGTGAATTATTGATTGAAATCTGGTAAGGCTAAAACAGGAGTTGTGCTCATAGCTTCCTTCAACTTGTCAAAAGCAATTTGAGCTTCTTCTATCCACAGGAAACCTTTTTCTGTAACAATATAGTCAATGGTTTGGCTAATATCCCGTAGTGCTTGACAAATTTTCTATAATACTCTGTCAAGCCTAAGAATCCTCTCAGTTCTGACACATTCAAAGGAACAGGCCATTGTAGCATTGCTTGAGTTTTGGATGAATCAGTAGATACTCCTTGATCAGAAATTATGTGTCCCAAATATTCTAATTTGGTTTGAGCAAAACCGCACTTACTTCTCTTAACCACCAACTGATGTTTTCTGAGAACTTCAAATACCATAGCCAACTGTTGTGCATGAGCTGTCATGTCTTTGCTATAAACTAGAATATCATCCATAAAGACTAATACAAATTTTCTCATGTAGGGAGCAAAAATGGAATTCATAAGGTATTGAAATGTAGCTGGAGCATTAGTTAACCCAAATGACATAACCCTAAATTGAAAATATCCATGATGTGTCTTAAATGTTGTCTTATACTCATCTTACTCCACCATTCAAATTTGGTGATATCCCGATTTGAGATCCAATTTAGAGAAATACCTTGTACCAGCTAATTCATCCAATAATTCATCCACAATTGGTATTGGAAACTTAGTCTTGACTGTAACAACATTTAATTTTCTGTAATCTACACAGAATCGCCATGTTCCATCCTTCTTCTTAACTAATAATACAGGAGATGCAAAGGGACTCAAGCTTGGAGTGACAGTACCTGCCTGAATCATCTCGGCCACTTGCCTTTCAATTTCATCCTTTTGTAAGGGAGAATACTTGTATGGTCTAGAGTTGACAGGAGCAGTTCCTAATAGCAGAGAGATAGCATGATCAAATATTATGTGGGGAGGTAATTGCTTTTGGTCTTGAAAGACATCTTCAAACTTCTGTAGGACTGATTGTATTTGTGCTGGTATATCCTCCTTGTCATCCTCTTGAGATATCTCTAAGATCACAGTAGCCCAGATTTCATTTCTCTTATGCTATTTTTGTACCCTTTCCACTGTAATTTCTTGCAACTCCTTACTGTTTTCAGAATTTGTGACTCCCTGTAGTTTGATTAGCTTACCATTGTCTTCAAATTCAATCAACTTTTCTAGCCAATTGAATTTCATCACCCCCCCCATTTCTTTAACCAATCAGCTCCAAGTCTGGTATCATACCCTCCCAGTTCTAATACCCTCATATCATGTTGGAAGGTCTGACCTTGTATCCACTACCTCATCTGTGTAATCACTTTGTCACAGAGCATTACTTCTCCATTAGCAACCTTCACACTCATTGCCTTGACCTTCTTTGGTATGTATCCAAGTCTCTCAACCAATTCAGCATTTACGAAACTATGTGAGCTACCAGAGTCAATCAACATGAGCATTACTTGATTTTCCACCAAGGCTCTCACCCTTAATGTCTTTGGATGGTCTGCACCTGTTATAGCATTCATTGACAGATGTATCTCTTCTTCATCTTCCTCAGCCACAACAGTATCTAACACCTTATCTGTTTGGATTTCTTGCACTTGAATTGCCTTGAGCTGTCCTTGCACTTGTATCTGACATTTATGGCCTGGTGTATATTTATCTCCACATTTGAAACACAACCCATTTGAGCGTCTATATTCTTGCAACTGTTTAGCCCTCCATAACCCCTCTTTTTCCAATTTATGTGGCTGGTTGTAGTATTCTCCTTTAATATTCCCTTCAGTTCTTCCCGAACCAATTCCATACCCTGTATTTCTCCCTCAATTGGTGAACTTTCTAGCTTTCTCGAGGACCCCTTCTTGAACACCTGCATATAGAGCTGCAGCAGCAACTGTTGTTGGCATTTGTATTTCTACAGCCGCTCGCAGTCCCTCCTTCAACCCCAATACAAATTTTGTCACCAACATTAATTCCCCAATTGGGTGGTCATACAATTTAATTTGATAGACTAGTTCATCGAATTTCCTCTTATATTCTTTCACAGAACCATTTTGTCGTAAGAGTAACAATTCTCTAATTCTATCCCTCTGTGAATTTCCTTCAAACTCTGTTACTACAGCCTCTCTGAACTGCTCCCAACCATGCCAAATGTTGGTCATCTTGTATGGTTGATACCAATGTGCTGCACTTCCTGACATGTACATGGTTGCTGCTGCCACCTTGAATCCTTCTGGAATCTTACACATTACAAAGAATGTATGGCACTTATCAACCCATATCCTCACATCTGCTCCATCAAATCTCGAAAAATCCATCTTGGGCATCCAAGGTCCTCTTCCTATTTCATGATTTCCTTTGTTCAATTCAGGTGCATCAGCAGTCACAGGAGTTGGGGGTGGAAATTGTACCTGTATATTCTGTACTGGAGGCATCTCATGTCGCATTGCTGCTTGGTTTTGAACCTCCCCGGGTCGAGCTGCTAATACTCCTGTTTCCTCTCTAGCCAGAATCACCAGTGGGGGTGGCACAGTTCTGTGCAAAACCTTCTTCACCATTCTTTGATCTTGTTGAACTTGCCCAATCGAGTCCATAGACATGTTTACCTTTAGTTGCATCTCTGCCTTCAGAAATTCTAGCAACCGAGTCTCCATTCCTTCCATTGCCGCCACCACTTGACGGACTTGAACCCCTTGCTTCGCCAGCGCCGTGGTGTCTGGATCTCCAAGCCGATCGAACCTCGGTTCAGGACTTACAACAACCACCCTAAGGCAGTCGCTCCCCTTCCCCTTGGAATTTTACCAGTCAAGCCCACGAGATACTCCAAAACGATCCACCGAATCGACGAGGCTCTAATACCATATTGTCATGGATTCATCGGTATCTAAAGAGGTAGAGATGAAGAACAGGCAAAGAGACCAGAAGAGGATGGAGGAAGGAAAACGACACTGTTCCCTTTCCATAAAAACCACATTACAACGAACAATACTCTTTTAATTCACATCTCTCTATCTATTACATGGGCTGGGCCCTTTCTTAATTCTCCTTGTAGCCTAACAAACATGCCTCTCTATTACTTGTCTCCAGAGAAACCTTTCCGCGCAATTGTTGCTTCTCCAGAACTAGTGCCATCACCCAGAGCTGGTGCCATCACACTATCTGCCAGCTGAGTTTCCCTCGCCTCCCTCCAGAGGTGGCCAAATGGGTCGCCCAGCCCGGCACGGCACAAGCCCGGCTAGGCACGGCCCATTTTGGCCCGTGTACTATTCGTGCTATGCCGTGGCGGCCCACGGGCCGAGGTGGCGACCCAAGCATGGTCCATCGGGCATTCGTGCCGTGCCGGGCCTAGCGGTAAATCTTTAGAAGCAATTAAACGACAGAGAGATTGGCGGGCTACCTGAGGATCGTAGTTCCAGCTAGATACCGTACCGTCGGGGTTGTATTGCTGTTGCGTCTGCCTCATCGCCAATTCTTGCTTGGTTCGACATCTTGTAGCATGTCTAAGCAAGTGCTCCGTTCCACCTGTAGACTTCGCAGACAATTCATGATGACAAATTTTACAAATACCATATGGTACCTCATTTCCCGCTACGTCTTGCTTGGTTGTCCTGTCGAAATTCTTCCACACTCCTGATGTAGACGGCCTCGACCTCTTTGCTCCGGTTGCCGTTGAGCCTGATGCTGACGTGGAGCCTGATGACGGAACTCCACCATGCTCCTCTAGTGAAACCTCTGGTTCATTTGAGATAGCCGCAGCCGCCTCTATGGAAGCTTGGACCTATTTGGCCCCCTACAGCATTATAATTCCAAAACTAGCTCCACTAGCATCAAAATTCCAGTTTTGGCCCCCTGTCATCGCGTGCTGCCGTCGGGGACGGCAGCAACTCATGTGCTGCCTTCTGGGACAGCAGCACCTAGTTGCTGCCACCGTGCATGGCAGCACCTAACATGCTGCGCTCGGGCACGACAAAGAAGAAGGTGCTGCGCTTCGAACACAAGAAGACCTGCATCGCCTCGCCACGCGCGCAGCTCCCCACGCGCGCCACGCGCGCGGGCCCGCCATGCACCGCCATACCGCGTCCGTGCGCGCGCTCGCCGCTCGCGGCTTCCACGCGCAGCTCCATCCCGTGCGCCCTAGCCGCCCTCGTCGGTCTTTGTGGCGCGTAGAGGCGCAGCGCAGTCGCCATACCCGAGCGCAAAGATGTTAGGTGCTTTGCCGTGCGCGCGGCGACAAGTAGGTATCTTCTTGTCGGAAGGCGCAAGACGTGAGTTGCTGCCGTCCTCGACGGCAACACGCGACGAGGGGGCCAAAACTAGAATTTTGTTGCTAGTGGAGCTAGTTTTGGAATTATGGTGTTGTAGGGGGGCCAAATAGGTCCAAGCTTCACCTCTATGGACGCAATTTCCTCCGATAAAAGTCCATACTCACCAAGAGCAAAGCTGCCGTAAGGACTGTCCATAACGAAAACTGCAAAATTAAAACTAACACTATTACTAATTTCATCTTAGCACAATAATAACTAACAATAAAAGTATTATAAAAATAGTATTGTACCTCTTTCGCTGACTTGCTGACGAAAATTGAAATTTCCAAATTTTGGCATAATTTTTTTTTGAATTTTCCCAAATTAGCTCAACACGGATTTGAATTTGCACAACACAATTTCAAAGAGAGAATGGATAATGAAGGGATGCTGAATGAGGGGGGTTATGGTGGCTATTTATAGAAATTTTTTTGGATTTTTTGGCTATTTTTTAAGTTCCCAACAGTAAAAAATGGTCAAAACCCTCCCAATGACCGATTTTTTCGGACCGTGCCGTGCCGGGCACGGCCCACGGGCACGACACGGCCCGGTCGCCCCTACGCCCTCCCTTCTTCTTCTCTCCTGACTCCCGGTCTCCCCCCAACCCTAGCCTCGCCCGTGCAGCCACTTCGCCCGTTCGCCGACCCCACCGTCTCCTCGTCTCCCCGGCTCCCCGCGACCCCTCCGTCTCCTCGGTCCTCGCCGCGACCCCGCCGCCTCCTCGCCTCCCCGCGGCCCCGCCGTCGTGGCGCTGGTGCCGCCTCGCCGATGCCTCTCTCCCTGCGCGCATGCTGCGCGCGCAGCCTGCGCGACGGCGACGCCTCTCTCCTCCTCCGCTTCCGGTGCGCGCGCGACACCGTGCGCTCCGCCTCCCTCCGCTTCGGCGCCGTCGCCTCCGGCCCTCCTCCCCCTCCCTCCCTCCGCTCCGGTGGACCGCGCAACACCATGCGCTCCGCCTCCCTCCGCTCCGGCGCCGCCGCCTTCGGCCCTCCGCCTCCTGATCTTCGCAGCTGTCGTGCCTCCCAGGGCGGCCGTGCCGTGTAGGGCCAGCCCACCGTGCCAAAGTGGCGGCCCAGGCACGGCCCGGGGTCTCATATCGGACCGGCACGGTGCATAAACAGTAATGATCAGATCGTGCTTGTGTCGGACCTACAGTATCGTGCTTCGTGCCGACCGTTAGGCCTGGCCTATTTGGCCAGCACTCCCTCCCTCCCGCGCGGTCCGTCGTCCTCGAGTGCGTCGGCCGCCCGTCCTCCCCAAGTGCCGCAGCGGAGCCCTCGAGGATGCCCGATCGCTCTCCCTCCTTCCCTCCCACTCTCGGCGTCGTCGCCGTCGCCGTCGCCGCCACTCCATCTGCCAGATGAGTTCCCCTCTACCCCAGCCCTAGCAGCGTCATGAAATGAAATCGGACCTCGCCGTCGTTGTTCTCCCGCTCCTCTTTACCCAACCGTCGCCCCCTAGTCAAGCGCCGCTACCACTCCTCCCGGTCCATCCCGATCCATTCCCATTGCCACCCTCCTTCCCCTCTTCTTCCCTCCCCATTTCGCCTCCCCTCCTCTCTTGGCAGCACCCTAGGGTTGGTTACCCGCTTGGCCTGTCCGGATCACCGATTCCTCTCCTCCCCCCCAACGCTCGGCCTTTCCGTGGTCTTCGTGGTTTTATGGTTGGGGTGACCAGCGACGCCTGATGGCCGGAAGAGACGTGGACATGTGCTTACTCGCCTCTTCCATCGCTAGGTGGTTGCTATGTCAGCAGCAGAACACAAGAGATGGGTATTGTTGAGCAAGAAATTGAGCGATTTGGGGGCAACTTTGGAGTGATTTGTGACTTGTAAGGGATTTCCCCCTTTTTGGTTCAGACTTTTTAGTGGAATGGTCTAAAGCCTCCTTTTTGGCCTGAAATATAGACCTTGCGAACAAGTGAAGTCCCCCATATATATACTGTGGTGAGTTAACCTCTCTTTGATTATCTCTTTGTGTGATTATCTATGTGTGTGAGCAATCAAAGTTTCTTTTCTTATTTCTGAAGTTGCATCGTGCTTGGCTTCCTATGAGTGCTATCAGTAAGCTCCAATATAGACCTTGTGAACAAGTGAAGTCCCCCATATATATACTCTGGTGAGTTAACCTCTCTTTGATTATCTCGCCATGTGATTATCTATGTGTGCAAGCAATCGAAGTTTCTATTTTTTTTTTTCTTTCTGAAATTGCATCATGCTTGGCTTCCTATGAGTGCTATCAGTAAGCTCCAATGTTGATTGATTTTGACATCCGCTATTTCATCCTAAAAGCTCAAATAGCCATGTCCAAACAACCTTAGATAATGGTAATAGTTGGTAAAATTAGATTTAGAAAGAAAACAAATATGCATAATTCATGGCGAAGGTTCAATCTAAAAACATAAGTACAATGCTTAATCCAACAACTCACTGATCCCATTTGAAGTGGTCATTATTCGCTTATGCAGCCTTGCAACTAAGATGTTTCACTCATTCGCTTATGCAACTCACTGATCAGGTTTTTTGTTTTTTCGATCAACACTACACTTTTTCTTCGCTTACACTCAATTATTGCTTTTTCACAGGTATAGACTACAGAGCAGTCTATTATCTCTTGAGCTTTGCATCTTTTGTTACTTGCTGAGTTGCTTAAGAGTTTTCATAGTATTATCTCCTTTCGACTCGTTTAGAATGTTTTGGTCAACTCTGTTATAATAATGCTCCATATCTTTCTTTTTGTACAGAAGACAAGCAAGAAAGAGCAACAGTGATCATAGATGGAACATTAGTACTGGTTATCACATAAACAAAAACTCCATTGTCTCTTTAGTTAGCACCTGACAATTTAGCCATACCCCATTTCCAAGAAGTTTCAACTTAAAAATTTAGATATCTGCTTGCCCATATATGAAGCATGCACAGTTATATGTTGTTGCGATTTCCTTTCCAATAAGAGATATTTCATTTGGCTTGTTTCTAACTGACTCAGCTACAATTCATTTTCACAGTTATGTTCGTTTTCCGCTTCACTGTTCACACTTCACAAAGGTGCCCCCAGGTTTTCTTTTCTGCAATTGGTTCCTTTTCTATTTAGAAACTTCTTTAATTAGTATGGCAGAATAGTAAAAATCCATAAACATGTCACTGTTCACATGAATCAAGTAGAGCATAAATTATCTATGTGTGCTTGGTTAGTACATTCTTGACTTTTTCTAGGCATCATGGTCTTCGAAGTATCCACGTTGTTCACTCTTCAGGTGGTGTTGTCATCCATTGCAGATAATGAGTTGTACATACAATGAAGGCAATGATACCCTTTGGCCGCGTACGAACGATGGCAATGGATAGTTCAATTGTACAAGCTCATGAGTTTGCTATGCAAAGCCTGAACCAGACTGAACACTCTAGGAGCTGCATTTTGTTTTAGTGATTTTTCAGCTTTCTTACCTGTATCTTATTTTTCGATAAAGGATGTCAATTAATCCCTTTAGATCTTGTTCTGCTCTTTTGAATTTGTAGGATTCATATCCTTTGATGCTATGGCATCAGACATGGTGAGGAAGAGTGATATTTAGATACAAAATTTCTTTAAAACTTTAGTCCGGTACGTAGACACGTACTCCCCTGCTACGTACTACAAATTTGGCAAGATGATACATGAAGCCGCCAAGCTGGCATTACCATTCTCAGGTGCCAATATTATAATCCTACTAAACAAAGTTAATTAATTGTATGCAAGTTTGATCTCAACAAACAAAAAAATTGCTTTTTTGCGCTATACTTGACACAATTACTCTTTATATGTGGCCTGTTATTTTCAATTTTTATTTCCGTGTTTAATATGTTTCCGACTTTGATGTAGGGGACTTCATCATTGGAAACTCACATTGGGGAATTTAGAATAACTAAGTGACTCATGTAAGCTTCAGATTTGATTGTTACATGTGCAAGGTCTAATTGAACTAAATCAGTGAGCTGTCTTACTCAGACTATTCTCTATCTCCTTCATGCATAAGTTATACCTTCACCTCGACTGGTTGTCCACCCACATATTTTACGCGTGAACCAGTGCAAATAAAGCTACCTTCAGGGGCATTTCGTTCATGGTAAATGTAGACAAGATGGAGAATAGAAAAATGTGGTGACCTAATGAAATTTGCATGTAGATCTTAAGGTGATAGGATTTCAAAGGATAAATTGCTTAGGTCTATGTGATTTGGGCCTAACTACTTGAAACATCCAAAGATGAGATTTGAGTTTGGTACTTTGAGGTGATTTGTAGTCGTCTCATTAGTAATATGCCAGTAGCAAACTTCGTAAGATGACATGTTGATTAGCACAAGAAATGCATCATATTACATTTTACACGCTCTGTTGCAAATATTACATGTTGATTAGCACAAGAAATGCACCATATTACATTTTACACGCCCTGTTGCAAATATTAGTTCGCTGGTGAAACAATTGTACTATACAAAAACTTGCTGCGATTTATGTCATTGTTGCACGAAATGTTAGTCTATTGGAACTTGCACGTTTTTGTTCCTAGCATAATCTGCTTAACTGAAGCATGGGCACTTACAAAATTTTGTTATGAAGGGTAATTACATAGACAATTCGAAATTCACAGTATACCTGAAACCCTGAAAGTGTTCTCGAAACTGTTGCTCCAAAAATGCAGTTACCATTTTGCTCCATTCTTCAAAATGTCATAACTAAACACATGTTTTTTAGCAGTACAAAAATTATGTTGCTACATTTGTCCCCTTTGCTCACTGTTATGCCTTTTTCTTCTCTTTTAAAGGCTTACTTTTGTCTTGTGTAATTGGAGCAGGATATCAGTGCCTTAATTCCATTCGAGGGGTTCATGAACTCGCTAACAACCATTCCGCCCACTTCCAGTGTTGATGTGACTGTATTCAGTATCTACGGTTCTATCTTACTTGTGTTGCTTCCCTGTGTTGCTTCGCTATGTTGTCCATTCTTACTAGCCCTGTTGCTTCGCTGTGTTGTCCATTCTTACTAGCTCTGTTGCCTTCTCTTCAACTCTTCTCATTTTATCTGGGTGTGTACTGTGGAGACATCTCCTCTGTAAGTCAAATGTCATAGAGGTGGCATTGTAAGTATGTTTGTTTGAAAGGTTGCCCATAAAAAAATGTCGTGCGATCGTGCTTGGTCTCCCATCTTTCTGTTGTATTAGACCTTTGTTATAGCCCTCTTACATGTAATCTTCACATCCATGGTGTATAAGGCTACTTCTAACATATGAAATATTTTGGAACTACTTCAACTGCTGACAAAGCTGTTGGTTCGGCTTTAGAACTGCTTGGATTACTAATGAAGGTGATGGTTGGTAAACAGTGATCATTCAATCCCTCCATGCTACATTAAATCATTGATCAGGCCGCATGTGAAGTGACTGACGGAGAGTACCTCAGACAGTACGAATAAGACAGTTTAAGTATTCCTCGGCTGTAAAGGATCGCATTGATAAAAGGGAACACCAGGTTCCGATCGCAGTTGGCCATTGGATCGTTTCCATGATGACCAAGTTTGATGGTGCAGCGAAGCACGCGTGACCATATAGTATACGTTAAGCGAACACATAAATAAAAGAATAAAGATGCTTGTGCAAGATGGAACAATTCTAAAATCTACTTGCTCATTCTGCAGAACTTTTTTTAATTAATTAATCCTTTTTCAAATTTAATTTTAAAGTTAACTACCGACACACTTTATTTTCGATTCTGACCCCTTTGGTTACGCCATGGGTGACAAAACAATATTATCACGTCATAGAATAAATCTGTAAAAATGTACTTTTTGCCACACCACTGGTGGTGACGTGACCAAACAACACTATCACGTCACCACCCATAGCGTGACAAGAATTTGCTCAAAAACGGGCTGGTGTGACAGTGTTATTTGGTCACACCACGGATGGTGGCGTGACTAAAGGAGTCAGAATTGGAAATAAAGTGCGTCGGAGGGTTAACTTTAAAATTAAATTTGAAAAAGAATTAATTAATAAAAAAAACTCCATTCTGCAACATGGCTATAATGCATGTATAAGTCATTTACAAATGTTTTTTATGTTGAAATTTCTAAAATAGTGCTTGTCCTTTTGGCCCCTCTTTGTTAGCAATTATGTGGTCACTGCAATAATGTCGACAATGCGGACGAGATCTTTGCAAGTGAAAATGGATGGTGAGCTCATCTCTTGGAGTTCAGAACATATTTAAAAAATGGACTTTGAGGATGAAAAATCTCGATTTCAAAATTTTAAAGAAGGTACACACAAGTAAGTATTATATGCACGTACGCGGTACACAAATCTGTACCTTTTAGATTGCCCCAAAATATTTAGTTGCGCATAGTACCATATGTGTCCATCTTATTGCATAAATACATCAATTTACCACATTTTGGTACACTTTTGTCCCTCCTTCTTTTTCTTGCGGGACGTGTCCTTTTAGCATATTAACTGAACACCATTGAGTTATCACTGATCTCTTCTAGAATGGCATTAATAAGTCAACGAGAAAACGACAATTTATTTTCCCGAGAGGAAGATGATGACATTTTTTTTTGACATGAAATGCATAGAAAATTTAGTTGCATGCTAATGATCAAGATGAAGTGGTAGGAAAGATTGAAGGTTAGGGCTGAATATGAGAGGTACAACAGTTTAAATCACCTTTTTTCTGATTTTTTTTAAAATTTAATTTTAAAGTTAACTCCTCGCAAACTTTATTTCCAATTTTGACTCTTTGGTCACGCCACCACCCGTGGTGTGACAAAACAACACTGTCACGCCACAGGATAAGTCCATAAAATTGAATTTTTTTGTCACGCCACCACCAGTGGCGTGACCAAACAACACTGTCACGCCACCATCAGTGGCGTGACAAGACTTTGACCAAAAATAGGCTGACGTGACAGTGTTGTTTTGTCACGCCACGAGTGATGGCGTGACCAAAAGGGTCAGAATTGGAAATAAAGTTTGCGAGGGGTTAACTTTAAAATTAAATTAAAAAAGGATTAAATAATAAAAATTCCCTTTTTCTCTCATACATTTTTGCGTTATTAAAAACATGGGACATTTTCCCGTAAGAAACAGAGAGAATCTAGCCAAGCTGGACTTCACACTCCGTTTACGTTCACTGATGACGTGGCGGTGGGGCACCCATTTCTCGCGCACTCAGTGTCACGGTTGATCAACGCGCCCACGCGGCCACGCCTACTCCACTCACGTATGCCCCCTTCGTAACGGTCGCGAAGGGGGCATTTCCGTCTTTCCACCGCCCCCACAAACCCCAGAATTTCAAAATCCCGCAGCCGAGAGCGGCGTCCCCATTCTCCCCCGATTCGATCCAGCCCCACCACACCGACGCCGCCGACGACAGCGAGGACGCGCGCCGAATCCTAGGCCCCAGCCATGCGACGGGACGACGCCGGCGGAGGCGGCGGCACCGGGTTCCACGAGCTCTTCGACTCCGTGCGCCGGTCCATCGCCTTCCGGACCAGCGCCGCCGCGGCCGCCGAGCCCCCCGCCGGCCCCCTCGGCGCGGGCGCCGGGGAGCGGATCAGCTCCTGCCTCCGCAAGTCGAGGGGGATGGGGCTGCTCGGGCTCATCTCCAAGAGCCCCTCCCCGCCGCGGCGCCTGCCGCCGCCGACGCCCGTGTCGGGCGGCGGCGGCGGGGCAGGAGGAGGAGAGGAGAACCCGCCGATCCGGTGGCGGAAGGGCGAGCTGATCGGGTCCGGCGCGTTTGGGCAGGTCTACCTCGGGATGAACCTCGACACCGGCGAGCTCCTCGCAGTAAAGCAGGTGCGGGGGGTTTTGCGACGTGGCATTAGGTTTTTACGGTCTGGATTTTTGAAGGCATTCGGCGAAGTGACTTGTTCCTTTCTGTGATGTTCGGTTCCAGGTTTTGATCGGGAGTAGCAATGCGACGCGGGAGAAGGCCCAAGTGAGTAGCTTTCATCGAACCACCTGTTTGTTTGGTTACCAACTTAGAATTATGAGGCTTTTGTGTGATACGGGGTGCTCTTTGGTTTTGGATTTTTATGGATAGGCGCATATAAAAGAGCTCGAGGAAGAAGTGAAGCTCCTCAAGAACCTGTCGCACCTCAACATTGTGGTGAGTGGTTGCAACACGGATTACAAATTGGTTTTTTAGGTAATTGCTAGGCTGTTGTTGTTGTTTGATCTATTTTCTGTGGTTTGAGAAGAGGTACCTTGGCACGGTCCGGGAGGAAGGTACACTGAATATTTTGCTGGAGTTTGTTCCCGGAGGGTCCATTCAGTCGCTTCTCGGGAATCTCGGTTCATTTCCGGAGGCAGTAAGTAATCATCAATCTCTGTGGTTTGCAATTTCGGTGATTTCAGTGCAGAAGGGACACTGATCCGTTGAATTTGTTGATCAGGTCATTAGGAAATATACTAAGCAGATTTTGCAAGGGTTGGAATATCTGCATAGCAATGCAATAATACATAGAGACATCAAGGTACAATATCTGAAGTGTGAACAGATAATAGCATATTTTTTATGTTTGGTTGTTTGGTTGTTTTCCTTATCGTGATGATTCCTGGTATTTTGTCAAATTTCAGGGCGCAAACATTCTTGTTGATAACAAAGGGTGCATTAAACTTGCTGATTTTGGGGCATCTAAGCAAGTGGCGAAGTTGGTAAGATTGAAAAATTATGTTCATTGTGTTGTTAAGGTCGAGTATAATCTAGAGAAGTCATATGACCCAGTTTCTTTTTATCAAACTTGGAAAATAGTAGCCTTCGTCTACTTGTCAAGACAACTGATTATTAAAATAGTATTCGCAACACAATAGAATGTTCTACGTTCTTGTTTGAGGGGTTTTCCGAAAAAGCCTATGAATTATCCATAAATCTCCCGTGTTTAATTAATTCCATCTGATTATGAATTCTTATCTATTGCACTACACTATCGGTGAGGGTGAAGCATGAAAATTTGAGTTTGGTCCCAAGTGTTACATATGTATAAAGCTTAGGGTATTCTTTGCATATTGTCTACCCTGTACATGTTATATTGGCCTTTGGCTCATTGGAATAGAACTAAGGATTCATTCCAACATGGTATCAAAGCCCATGGCTTCCTCTCCAAAAACACTAATCCTTGCCCCCACGTGACCGCCGCCGTCGCCGTTCGCCGGCCGCTGTCGCCGTTTGCTCTGCCCCATCTCTCCTCTGCTCCATGCGTCGATCCCTTGCTCCATCCCCAACTCCATGCACACCTGAGCCCAGCTCCTGCTTCCCATGTGCCCGGTGACACCGCCGGCCCGGATCCGCTACTGCCACGCCCCCGAGTACTCGGATCTGCACCGATGCGCCCCTGAAGCTTTCCTCTACTCCGGGCCGCGCCGCCGCGCCCCCGATTCCTCTGCTCCAAGCCACGCCGCCGTGCTCCAAGCCTCCCTGTGCCGTCGCCGACGCCCCGACGATCCTCGCCTCTAGCTGCTGCCTCTCGGACCGCCCCGACGCCGCTGCCCCTCCTCTGCCTCCCTCCGCGCACACCTCTTCCCCGGTCTGGCCTGCGTCCTCGATGTCACACCGCCCGAGCTCGCCGTCGGAGCCCCCGACGCCGGAGCTCGCCAGAGCCTCCTCTGCCCAGATCTTGCTTCCCCTAGCTGTCCCACCGCCTGGATCCACGCCTCCGAGCCCTCCTCTGTGCCGGATCTACCCCATCGCGCCCTCGACAGCGTCGCGTCCTCCTCTGCTCTAGATCCCAAGCCCGACGACGGGCCGCCCCGGACCTGCTGTGCTTTGTTAGGATCTGGTCGTCGCCGACACTGGGCCATCCTGACATTGCCTCCCCCGTTCCCTGGGGTCCGCCGCAGCAGTGCATGACGGGACCACTGCCGATGGGGCCGCCACCAGTAAGACCTGGGATACTGGGTCCACTGCCACCGGGGATGAGGCCTGGGATGCCACCGCCACCCACCTTCGTCCCGTCGCCGCCGCCCCTCGAGACCTCGGCGTCGCCTCCTCTCGAAGCGCGCCACTCGCCGCCGCCATCGCCGCTTGTTGTCTCGAAGCGCGCCACTCCGCGCTTGGGCGCTGCCGCCGCCATCGTCCCGCCTTGGCCTGCGGCCGCTCCTACCTAGGGCCGTCGTTGCCCTTGCCTCAGGCCGCCAACGCCGCTTGTCTCGACGCCGGTCTCGGCCGGCTGGCGCGCTCGCCTCGGCGCCGCCGCCGCCCTGCGTCGGGCTCGCTGCCGCTGCTCTTGCTTCTCAGCAGTCCTCGCCTTCGTCACCTCCCTCTTTCGGTATCTTGTCTCCATGGATCTTGGACTCCGGTGCTTCTTTTCACACGACACCAGATTCTACTCGCCTCACTTCTGTGAGTTCCACAACTTTTCCTAACACTGTTCAGATTGCAGATGGTACCTCTCTTCCTGTTGCAGGCTGAAGCATTCTTTCCTCTTCTTCTTTTCATGTTTCTGTCGTCTCTCATGTTCTCCAGCTTACTATGCAGCTTATGTCAGCCGGTCAGATCACTGATCACGATTGTCGTGTTATTCTTGAGTTCGACTCTTATTGTGTCTAGGACCGCCGTACGGGAACTCTGTTTGGTGCTGGCCCTCGGCATCGTGATTTGTAGCGTTTTTGGGAGCTCGATTGGCTGCACCTTCCTTCCGCTGTCTCCACCAGCTAGTCAGTTACTACACTCTCCTCTGTTTTTGCTGCGTCTTCTACTGCTTCCTTTGCTCAGTGGCACCTTCGTTTGGGCATCTCTGTGGATCACAGCTGTCGTCTCCAGTAGGTTGTGATCTTCTTGGGTCTGTTTCTAGGGACACCTGTTTACCTTGTATGGGTTGCAAGCTTGGCAAGCAGCTGCAGCTCCCCTATCCCTCTAGTGATTCTGTCTCGGCTCGTCCTTTTGATTTTGTTCACTCCGACGTTTGGGGTCCGGCTCCCTTCGTTTCGAAAGGGGGTCATCGATACTATGTGATCTTTATTGATGATTATTCTCGTCATACTTGGATCTACTTCATGTCCTCTCGCAGTCAGGTTCTATCTATTTACCAGAGTTTTACCACCATGGTTCGCACTCAGTTTGATTCGGCCATTCGTGTTTTTCGTGATGATTCTGCTGGCGAGTACCTATCTACTGCTTTGCGTCGCTTTCTAGTTGAGTAGAGTGCTCTTCCCCAATACTATTGTCCTGGTGCTTACGCTCAGAACGATGTCTCTGAGCGTAAGCATCGTCACTTGCTTGATACAACTCGTGCTCTCATGTTTGCGTTTTCTGTTCCACCTCTGGGTTGAGGCTGTCTCCACTGCTGCTTTTCTCATCAACATGCATCCTTCCACTGCTCTTCAGGGTTCTACTCCTGTTAAGCGTCTCTACGGTTGGGCTTTCGAGTACAGTCACCTTCGCTGTTTCAGTTGTGTCTGCTTCGTCCTTCTTCCACTCCATGAGCGTACCAAGCTGACTGCTCAGTCGGTTGAGCGTGTTTTTCTTGGCTACAGTCTTGAGCATAAGGGTTATCGTTGCTACGACCTTGTTACTCGCCGGATGAGGATCTCTCGGGACGTCACCTTCGATGAGTCCCAGCCTTACTACCCTCTACTGTCAGCTCAGATTCTCTTGTTGAGTTGTCTTTGCTGAGCCCTGTTCCCAGTTCTTCTTCTCTGCCCTTGCTTGGTCCTACTCTACCTTCTCCCAGATACGATCTTTATGATCGTCGCACTGTCAGGTCTCCCTACCGCTGCTCTTTCTGAGCCTATGACCTACCGTGCGGCTGCTGCTCACCCCGAGTGGTAGCTCGTGATGTCTGAGGAGATTGCTGCTTTGGAGCGTACTAGCACTTGGTATCTTTTGCCCTTACTTGCGTGTGTTACTCCTATCACGTGCAAGTAGGTGTACAAAATCAAGACCCACTCGGATGGTTCTCTTGAGCGATACAAGACTCACTCGTCTTGTGGCTCGTGGTTTTTCAGCAGGAGCATGGTCGTGACTACGATGAGACCTTCGCTCCTATCGCTCACATGACCGTTGTTCACACTCTCCTTGCTATGGCCTCTGTTCAACAGTGGCCCATCTTTCAGCTAGACGTCAAGAACACCTTTCTCAATGGCGAGCTGCGTGAGGTCTACATGCAGCCGCCCCCTTGGTATTTTGTCCCTGATGGTATGGTTTTTCGCCTTCTCTCTCTATAGGCTCAAACAAGCCTCTCGTGCTTGGTTTGACCGCTTCTCCTCTGTTGTTACTGTTTCCAGCTTCTCCGCTGGTGATTACAATCCTACCCTCTTTGTACACACCTCTACTTGGGGTCGGACCTCTCCTTCTATGTGGGTGATATGATCATTACTAGAGATGACTCTCAGTACATTGCCTTTGCGAAGGAGCGTTTCAGTGAGCAGTCCTTGATGTCTTATTTGGATCCTCTTCGTTACTTCCTTGGGATTGAGACCACTTCTACGCTTGAGGGCTACTACCTCTCCCAGGAAAAGTACATTCAGGATATTTTTCTGCTGGTCTCTTTCTGCCTATTGTGTTTTCTTTGGTTCCTCTTTGATTGCCTAGAAGAGCAAAAAGCAGATTGTCGTTTCCCGTTCGAGTTCTGAGGCTGAGTTGCGAGCCATGGAGTCGTTGACAGCTGAGATCACCTGGTTTCGGTGGCTACTTGAAGATTTTGGTGTTTCAGTTTCTGTACTGACTTCTCTCTTATCAGATAGTATTGGTGCGATCAGCATTGCTCGAGATCCAGTGAAGTATGAGCTCACTAAGCACATTAGAGTAGATGCTTCGTACATGAGATCGCATGTGCAAGACCAAGTTATTGCTCTTCAGTATATGCCTTCGGAGTTTCAGTTAGCAGATTTCTTCACTAAGGCATAGACTAGAGCTCAACACAGTTTCTATCTCTCCAAACTCAGTGTTGTTGATCCACCATGAGTTTGAGGGGGGTTGTTACATATGTATATACCTTATGGTGTTCTTTGCATATTGTCTACCATGCACATGTTATATTTTAAGGGTTCATTCCAACACCATGCAGGCTTACATTGAAGGAATAAGATAGTGTTTGAGGACCTACTTGCAATTTGTACAATAGAAGAAAAAACATGTAGGGGGGGGGGGGATGGCACAATAAGGCTATGTTATAAGAATGATGATGTTTAATAAAGGAAAAGTAAGCTGGTAGATATGTAGCTAATGCTATTTTCATTACACTTGATACTTATCAATCATCATATTTCTAACTGTAGTGATCTGGCCATGGTTATACATTGCACGTGCATATCTTGGTTAGTCGTTTTAGTACAGTATCAGCCTATCAAGCACTGAGAATCTGGAATGGTCCCCCATTGCATATGATTAATGTGTGGAGCTCAGCCTTCTATACTGATGGTATTAACTTTACCAACGAATTTGATTACTGTTTCGTGGAAAGACGCTTAGCATGTACTGTATTCTTGAATAACTGTCCTCATGTTTTTGCATCATAATTGCGTACAACATATCACCTGCTGCAATTTTATTTGTTATTAGAAGATGTGATAATCTTTAATTATCTTCGTTGCCGTGTATTTCTTTTGTTCAAGTTATTCCCATGTCAACACACTTACAACAATATTCTTTGCTTTGTCAGGCTACTGTGACAGCAGCTAAAACAATGAAAGGCACGCCACATTGGATGGCACCTGAAGTCATTGTTGGGAGTGGGCATAACTTGTATGTTGAGAAACTCTTCCAGTGCCTTTTTTTTGGACAAGGCCCAAAAGTTTTTCTCTCTCTCTCTCATTTCGCTATAATTGATCTCAGAGGAATATATTTCTCAAGTTCTACTTGTTTGTACTGCTTTAAGAAATAAGAATGCTAAAAGCTTCAATGCTATCCTAGAAAGTGAAAATTTTAAAGAAAAATGTGGTCCTGATTTGGAACTGTCCACTACTAGATTTTTGGGGGAGCACAAAAAGCACTACTCAATAATAATATATGTACTTCCTGAACTACGTAAATTGTGCCTGTATGAGTTGAAAATTACTCCTCCCATTTTGTAAATGACTAGTTATGTGATATTTTTGTCCAAGCACAGAACAAGCTGAGCAGCAAACAGCAACAGTATTTCTTATTGTGAAATAATCAGCATTTTTTTAATTTCTCTTTTTAATATACCCACTTGCTGTTGTCTTCAATTGATTCTTATGGATGTCTAATTTGTACCAAAGAGGGAAGTAATCTATTGTGAGTTAAAACAACTATTTTAGAATAATGTCATTTCTCTATTTGTTCCCATGTTCTCCTAGGCGCCCATCTAGGCGCTAGGCGCAACCCTCCCGCCTAGCCCACGTAGCCGATTTATCCCACCTAGGCGGCCGCCTAACCCCGCTAGCGCCAAGCGCCTAGGGGAACACTGATTTGTTCTTATTTTGTGAGCTGATCCTTACCCTTCCAATCTCTCAGCTCTGCAGATATCTGGAGTGTGGGATGCACAGTCATTGAAATGGCTACTGGTAAACCTCCATGGAGCCAACAGTATCAGGAGGTAAATTTTGTCATCCCAGGCACTGAAGAAGTTGAAAATTTTGTTATTTATTACACTAACAAAACCTTCTCAGGTTGCTCTTCTATTTCATGTTGGAACCACAAAGTCACACCCACCAATACCTGAACATATCTCGCCAGAGGCCAAAGATTTTCTGCTGAAATGCCTGCAAAAGTATGCCTATGAGTGTCATCTCTTTCACTTAGCTAATCTTTCATCCAAAAGTATTACATAACTTCTTGCATTTGAAAAGTACAGTTCCTCAATGTCTTATCTGGAGCCTTTATTTTTTCTTCTTTTAGGGAACCGGAGCTTAGGTCTACTGCATCAGATTTATTGAAGGTATATTTGCATTGTAGCTAGTGGTATTTATGTGGTTCAAAGTGTATGATGATGTTGTTATTAACTTTTTTTGTAAATGTGTCATGGGCGTGGGCCCAAGGGAGCCACGACCCATTAGGGGGTTGCACGCGAAGTGATGTAGCGTGCAGTACCACGCAAGTGTAGCAATACCGTGCATGAACAGTACCAAGCACTGTAGCATGGGGATTAGGAAGTGATTACCTTCCTCATAAGAATATCTATTTCTCTAAATAGTTGATTAGTTTCCTTGTATAAAGATTAGTTAATTGAGAAGGTTATCTACTAGTCTACTAGTTAGGAAGATCATCATTTAAATTGATCTTATCTATAATTGTTAGAAGAGCCCTCTATATAAGGAGGCCTATTGTAATCGTTGGCATTAAGCAAGAAAGATGAATTAATCTAGTCTTCCTCCCAAAGTTCTATCATCCCAATCTATAGTCTAATCTTTCATCCTACCAAGTCGACGCCGCTCGGTCTTCTTCCGGCAGTATTTACCCTATTATGAACTAAGGTTTGTGATATTTTGGTATTAGAGCCAACATCATGGCTTCTGCTGTTGAGAATTTCAAGGTTATGAGGGCCAGCCTCGACGAGATGAGTGCCGGTGTAGATGACATGAAAGCCATCTTGGCAGACATGGCGGTTGTGGTGGCCAAGCTGATTGAAAAGGAGAAGAAGGCACAGGCAGCAGCAGCTGTGCGATCTGCGCCACCAGAGGCGTCTCTGATTTCGCGCGGGACTTTCGCATCGTCGACCTCACTGCCCATGGTTGCACAAACAGTGTCCTCGTCGAGAAAGAAGGTTGCTGTCCAACGTCTGTCTTCTCCACGCGCTCGGCCAATGTTGTGCCTTCGTAGGTGCGAGGCGTGGCAAATGTTAGGATCACGACGACGTCTCGTTTTTTCCACCACTAAAGCATCCTATGGTGGGAAGAGCGTCGCTGCTGCCCCGCGTGACTTGTCCATGCCGCCGTCTCTTGCAACGCCAAGACATGCCAAGGGACCGCAGTCCTCGTTGTTGTCTATTGGAGCGTTGTGGACCATCTTCCATGCGATGTTCCGTCGGCGCTACAACCTCTCGTCGACATGGGGACACCTCGAGTTGCAGCCATGGCCGTCGCCCTGCAATTCGTCCTTGAGCTGCTTGTCCAGGATGGATGAAGCGTCATGGTATGGCCTCCGGGGGAGCTACGGCCATGCAAGGAGGCTGTTATGGGCATAAATTACTGTTCATGTGTACTGTTCATGCACGTGAACATGCCTGAACGGATTAGATTAGTTATTTCCTTTATATCAGGAATAGTTAGATGTATATGATGCATATGTTCATATTTAGAAAATATAGATATTATCGTATCCTTAGTTGATTGGTTGCATTAGATACGATAGTTTTCATATTGTTAGGGGCTAACCTCATCTATATAAAGAGAGGAGCCGTACCATTCATAAGCAAGCAAGAAGAAATAATCTATAGCCTCCCTCAAAGTTCATCATCCCAGTCTATGGTCCATCCTTTCTCCTAAAGCCCCTCCCCTTCAGTCGTGCCGTCCCGGCCCCCCTCCGTATGGTAGCTACCCTTATGAACTAAGGTTCATAACATGTCATGGGCATGGGCCCAAGGGAGCCATGGCCCATCAGGGGGCTGCACGTGAAGTGATGTAGTGCGAATAGCACCACATGACTGTAGCAATACCATGATCACATGTGTGAACAGTGCCCGAGTACTGTAGCATTGGGATTAGGAAGGGGTTACCTTTCTCAATAAGGATATCTATTTCCCTAAATAGTTGATTAATTTCCTTGTATAGGTATTAGTTAATTGGGAAGATTGTCTAGTAGTTAGGAATGTTATCTATTAGTTAGGAAGGTCATTTATTTATTAGTTAGGAAAGTCATCATTTAGATTGATCTTATCTATATAATTGTTAGAAGAACCCTCTATATAAGGAGACCAATTGTAATCGTTGGCATTAAGCAAGAAAGATGAATTAATGTAGTCTCCCTCTTAAAGTTCTATCATCCCAATCTATAGTCTAATCTCTCATCCCACCAAGCTCCCGGCCTTCTTTCGGCGGTGTTTACCCTGTTATGAACTAATGTTCGTGACATTTGGTATCAGAGCCAACACCATGGCTTCTGCTGCCGAGAATAAGGTAATCTCGAAACCGCTTTCAAGGCCAAGTACAAGTCCAATTTCCGTATAATCGCTACAAGGTGGGGTGACCGAACGAATACCGCTTACCGCTTTTTAGAACCTTGGTCCTTGTTGTCGGCGTCTCCTGCAACGTCAAGCCACGCCAAGGGACCGCAATCCTCACTGCTGTCCATTGGAGCGTTGCTGGTCCTTTTCCATGCGATGCTCCGCCGGCACCATCTCTCGTCGACATGGGGACACCTTGGGTTGCAACCATGGCCGCCGCTCTGCAGCTCGGGGACGAGTTGCTCCTTCGGGAGGTGTGAAGTGTCATGGGCGTGGGCCTAGGGGAGCCACGGCTCATTAGGGGGACTGCACGTGAAGCGATGTAGTGTGAACAGTACCATATGACTGTAGCAATACCGTGCATGAACAGTACCAAAATACTGTTAATTAGGAAAGGATTACCTTAATAAGAATATCTATTTCCGTAAATAGTTGATTAGTTTCCTTGCATAGGGTTCAGTTAATTAGGAAGGTTATTTATTAGTTAGGAAGGTCATCATTTAGATTTATTTTATCTATAATTGTTAGAAGAGCCTTCTATATAAGGAGTCCTATTATAATCCTTGGCATTAAGCAAGAAAGATGAATTAATCTAGTCTCCTGCTAAGGTTCTATCATCCCAATCTATAGTCTAATCTCTCATCCCACCAAGCCGACGCCGTCCGGCCTTCTTGTTTACCCCGTTATGAACTAAGGTTCGTGACAATTTGACGACTTAAACATTTTCTTGCAGCATCAATTTGTTACAGGAGAAGTGGATGACCTGCAGCCACCCATTCGCGCTGCACACAGGGTTAGATTACTAGCATAATCTGTTGTTGCTCAATCCACTTGTTTGACTTAAATAATGACTTAACCTTTAAACAATGATACAGGAAACCACCGTTAATGAGTTTCCTGCACATGATACGCCAAACGACTTGTAAGTGACTTCTGTAATTCCTGAGCTTGCTGTATTCTCCATTATCTCATTTTCGTTTTCTGTTTGACTTTGCAACTTATTTAACTGCTTCCAGGGGTTTGAATCATTCTGGCAACTGGTCCACTATTAATTCCAACATATCATCAAAAATCAAACCCTTGTGGGAGGGTAGCTGTGATGACGATGACATGTGTGAGTTTGCCGATAAGGATGAGTACCCAGCAGTTGGATCTGTAAGAACTTTGCTTCAGCTGTTGATTTTTTAAGCATTTCGTTTGAGCTTTTTTACTATGAGTTATTCTGTGCATTTTGAAAATCACATTGTGAATCAACTACCTTATGTCCTTTTGGTCGCTTTCCACTCCTGCCAATTCCAGAGCTATAATCCTATGTCTGAACCATATGATGACTGGAAAAGCAAGTTTGACATAAGCCCAGAGCAACGTTCTCATCAATCAAGGGAATTCAGTGGATTAGCCAAACATGCTGAAAGCAGCATGACTGAAAATGATTTTACTTTCCCTTGCGAGGGAAGTTGTGAAGATGACGATGTACTTACAGAGTCAAAAATAAAAGCATTTCTTGACGAGAAGGTACTTAGCATTTATAAGATTACACAAATTCATTACTTTACTGCTAGTACTTAAATGCTATTTACTGGTTTTTCTCGCCAGGCCCTTGATCTGAAGAAGCTACAGACACCCTTATATGAGGAGTTCTACAATACAGTGAATGCTGGGAATTCTCAGGGAGTTGATCAAACTTCCAATGAAAAATTCACAAATAGTCCGAAACTGCCCCCTCGAGGAAAGTCATCTCCAAGTAAGATGAGAGGAGGTCCAGCAGTAGCACCAACTTGTGATAATTTGAATAATACGATGCCTGAAAGCTGCAGTAAGCAATTTTCAAGTGGCAGTGTAGAGAGCAGCCGAATTTTGAGAGAAATAGCTTCGCCTCAACTCAATGAGCTTGGGGATAAAATCCCTATTGATGTCCAAGAGAGGCCAAGGTTTGTTTTGTGTGGTTGCTTTGAAACTGAAATTCTATTCTGCAAAAACCTAACCACCCTAACCGAAGCTGAAGAACTGGATCTTGAATTAATTGCAAAATGCTAGTCTTTTTTTTTCCGGTTCGCTTGTAGGTTCATTGATTCTCTGCTATAAACTAGCACATGATCTAATTGGGAAACTATTTCTGTTAACAGCATCAGCTTCGCTGAAAGGCAGAGGAAGTGGAAAGAAGAGTTGGACCAGGAGCTTGAGAGGGAAAGAGGTAAGCAGAACTTTGATTACCTAAATCAATCCACTCGTGATATTTTGTTGAATGTTGATTTAATCTGTGAATTCACCAACAGTGATGAGGTTAGCTGGCTGTGGTAAAACACCATCTCCAAATAGAGGGCCCACCGGGAAACGAGAGCGTCATCCTCCGGCCCATTGAACAGAAAACAACACTCCTCATTTCTTTATTTCATCCCACAGAACAACCAATGGTAACTATACAATGCTCGCGATTGGTGGCAACAGCAGTATAGTCTGCAAGGCCCGATCGTTCGCCATACATGGCGAAGCTAGCTGGCTGCCCAATCATCTTGGTGCAAGTAGATCTACTTTGAAGTGGATCGGTAGAGAGGGGCAGCCATCATTACTCATGATCAGGATCATTGTCGCGGTACTGCCTGGATAGCGTTGTTGTGCTGACAGTTTCCTGATGCCAAGGCTGCATTTTCCATTCATTTCGGTGCTATCTGTGCTGTTTTAGTCACATGGTTTATATCGAGAACAAGAAGGTGTTGTATAAATTTTGGGTTTGTAAGCGAGATGGTGGCGTGGGGCCCGGTTTTGTATGGAGCTTGGTTTTGAAAGCATGTAATAAGCCAAGTAATGCAAATTATGGAAGATTTCGTTTGTTGACTCCGAGCTTATCCCCAGGCTGGTAATTACGGAACAAAGTGTTGTATAAAATTATGCAAATTACGGAGTATGATCGTCTTCTTCATTGTACACTCCGTGCAGTTGTAATCCTGAAAACATGCTGTGTGTTATTCATACTAATCTCTCTGCTGTCCGGCGTGTGGCTACAGGATCTTTTGCATCGTACAATTTGCAACAAGTGGTTTACAATGATAAGCGTTCAGAAAGCTGTTGTACTTGCATGTCTAGCTAGTAGCTGGTTTGAAGAATTGGGAACTTATATCATGGAATTGGGAACTTATATCATGGACATGGAGTTTTTCTTCGTGCTTGTAAACAATTCAAGGTAATAATTTGAATGCCATGTTGTACTTGCATGTGGAGTTGTAGACAGTCTTACATAGTAACCAGTTTGGTGCCTACACTTTTGATTTAACAGCCTGCACGGCGGTAGACTTACAGTTTTGAGTTGACTACCGTATGCGCATGCTCGTACTTGGTTAAAGCTGAACATAGTTTTTGGTGCAAATTTGGCATGAACTTATTATTAGAAAGTTCATAATCATAATTTGTTGTACAGAGAACGAAACAGAAATCATACAAGAAACTCTAATTTCTTTCCCACTCGAGCTGAACCAAAAGAGAACTGGGTGTATATATACGCAAGTTGAGTAATTTTTTTGTGATATTTTTCTGGACCGTTGGATGTAGGGATTTTTTATTATTTGTTCCGCATTTAAATGGTGTTCTACTATTTGCATTTATTTTGGACCACATTGATTTAAAATCCCGTTTTGAATTTATCATTTGATATTTTGCCATTTCTACATTTTTCATTTACTCTACCCATTTATGCCACGGAAAAATACGATTATGCCTTTGCATTTGTGCTTTGACTCCCCTTCCGTAAGCTCGAAGTGTTCTCAACGACAAATTCTTCCATACCAGCAGCGTGGAGTGGTTCAACTGAAACTTCAATGGAGAATTTCGGGAAAAAAACGAATTTTGAGCAAACAAACTACTTCGAACGAGCCATGCCGGTGCCTCTCCTCCGCTCTCTACCCCCACTCTTTGTTTCTTCTTTGAGCTGCCAGATCTGACCGGCCCTCCTCCCCCCACTACTTCGGTGATCTCGTCGCCAGTGAGAGGGGAGGGGGACCCACCCCACTGTACTTTTCCTTTGTGTGTTTTTCAGTCTTTTTTCTTCCTCTTTTTCTTTGGTTCCTAGATTTGGGAGGAACTCCTCTGAAGGTGCTCGCCAGCCGTCGACGGTCTCCAGCCCCGTCGTCTGCCTCTAGATCCTTTTTCTTCTAGTTGTACAGCTCAAGAACTTGCTTGCCGGTCGTGGCGTCATCTGTCACCTTGCTTCTCAGCTTGGCGGCGGCCTTCTTCCCTATCACAGACATGGACAAGTATGTGGGCCTCCAGGTTGGACAAGCATGTGGGCGGGTCTTTGGCCCATCTAGCGTGGCCAGGAGAAGCGCTACAAAAGAGCGAGGTGATCCAACTGGGAGGGCATTGAACAACAGACATCAACCTCGACTCCTTCCCCCAATGTCGTCTTCTCCCCTAATTCCTCTTTGATGTTCCCCACCCCATGCTTCTACCTTCTCGTCTGAACTGCTACTCCCATCCTTGCTTCTAATTTCTCCCAATTGTATCCCCAAACACTTATTGTGTGTTGATTCGGCAATATAGCATTCAGATTTAGTGTGGATCGATATTCATGATGAAGGGTCATGATAATATGGTATCAGAGCTGTCGGTGTTTTAGAACCGATCTTACGTAAAGATTGTTTGATTCGGGGGTTCTCCACAATTGATCACGCAGACAAAAGAGACACGGAAATTTTTATACAGGTTCGGGTCTTCTCCGGTGAGAATAACAACCCTACTCCTGTGTGTATTGTATTGGGTATCCTGGTTACAATCAGTGGGAAAGGCTTACACTAATGTTGCTTCTGATTGTCTCTCCAAAAGCCCCCCCCCCATTATCTCTAAAAGATGCCTATTTATAGTATGCTATGAAGGCGGTTGTCGTTCCAGGTCAAGAGGCGCTCATTATTCCGCAATAATGAGAGTAATTACCGGAGTAGTAACCTCCCCATGTTGCTTGGCGGTTATCAATCAGAGATAATGGTGAGTTATCTGTAGTTATTCCAGGTATAACTACGTATCTTAACTGCTCAGATCTCATAATTAATATAGCCTACTGGCGAGTGGACCTAGTTATCTGTGGAGAAGTCGTGGCAGGACTGGTCATAATAGGACTTACGACCAGGGGGTAGTCGTAGAAAAGCTTTCGACTGGATACTGGTCATAGAAAGACTTACGACCGAAGGTAATCGCAGGAGAACTTACGATTACACGGTAGTCGTAGAAATACTTACCACTATAGGGGTGGTCGCAGAAGGACTTACGACCACCTGATTGACCTCTCCCTTACAACTGTAAGGGGTATACTTAGTAACTATGTGACGTCATATTTACCTATAATACATAATTACGAATAAATAGTAAAATAAGGATTATTAGATCTTCGCCATCTAGCCCCCCAGCTTCAAGTGAAAATAACTTGCTTGGGCAAGGAGTCGTAGATGATCCTACGACCACTAGGTGGCTGTAGGAAAAATGTTGAAGGAAACACTCTTCAACACGTGTTTCATTCGACCAGAAATATACTTGGCCGATGTAGTTTGTTGGAAATCTCACTATTAAAAAGTAGTCGTACAAAATCTTACGACTTCGAAGTAGTCGTGGCACTTATGATCGGAAGTAAAAACCTTTCCGAGTGATATTTCTTTTGACCAGAAGTATACTTGGCCAAGAAGGTAATTTCATTTGAGGTGTGAAAAGAGCATCGGTTTTCTCGAAAAGACAGATTTAAAAAGTTCTGTTCGTTAGAGCAATTCTCGAAGCGGTGGAAACCGTTGAGTTTCCACGGCGTTTCATTTCAAGCGTGTGGTTATAAAATGGACTGCGGGGGTGACTTTAGGGTTCTTACCTTTTCCCCAATTCACCCTGACTGTTCATCGCATTCTCGCCTCCTCCGCCGCCAGCGACACTGTGTGTTTTCTTGAAGCTTTCCCGAATTCAACTCTCCCCTTTGTGAGAAAAGATGGCTAAGATCGTCTTTGAGTGGGCCGAATCGGAAATAGATACAGCGAAGATGAATGCCTTGGTTGTTGCCGCGAAGATCCCCGAGACGATTCTCGTGAAGTGGATTTCGACGCATGGACAACACTGGCTGTCGGGGGAGGACGGTCAAATCCCTGTCTTCCAGGCATATTGTGAGTGTGGCCTTCGATTGCCTTCTCATCCCTTCCTCACACTCGTGCTCAAGCACTTTGGGTGGAATTAGTAAACCTTGGACCTAATTCCATCACAATGCTAAGTGTTTTCGTGTACTTGTGTGAGGCATACCTGGGGATTCTGGCAGACCTCGAGCTTTTCCAGTACTATTACGGGATGGCTCGACAAGTCGGAATTACCAGAAGCTGCAGTCTGAAACTCCACGACGGAAAGTCGAGGGAATATATTCAGATGTTCACCCGGTCCTCGTGGCCAGGTTGGAAGAAGAAATGGTTCTACTGGGAAGTCATTGAGGAAGATAGCCTCTCATTCATCGGGAATGCCGCCGAAAAGATTTCTTCCTGGGATTCGTCTCCCAAGAATCTTGACCAGATCGCCCCTACATTCAAGCTATCAAAGATTTGAAGGTGGGGGGCTTACTGGATGGCACGTGGTAAAGGACTTTATCACGCGCCGCACTAGTCCCCTGAAGAAACGAGTTCCTCCTATGTGGAGGTACTCGGGGAAAGAAGAGCTGACCAGAGACTACAAGGATGGTAAGTGGAATGCTCACTTTTTGACTCTGACCTTGGTTAATCTTGATCCGGTCTGTTGATTGTGCTACTTGTCCGTACAGATCTTCCACAGGTGGAGATTGACGCTCGCGTCAGGCTTATCTGTGAGAAGAGTCCGTCTAGTGTAGCAGCTCCACAGATTCTTGCGGTTTTGACCGCAGAGGAAAAGGTGGAGCACCTAAAGGTAATCGAGAACCAACTTCGTCTTTAGGCCCTTATAGTCGTAAAAAGGTTTACGACTAAAGGATTTGTCGTAGAAAAACTTACGACTGTGGGCTGGTCGTAGAAGAACTTACAACCAGTTAGTGATCGTAGAAAAACTTACGACTACTTTCTTTTTCTGATCTTCAGCAGAAAGTAGGCATAGAAGACCGCCAAGACGACAGGAAAGTCGAATTGGTGGCCATTGGGGCGACAATGCAAGCGGAGCCAGCAAAAGCTCCTCCAACCAAAAGGCGTCGACTTGTAAAGGTCGGCGACAAAGGTGGCGCGAGTTCAGCTCCTCCTGCTCCCTTTGCTAAATTCGCTGTAGACATAGAGACCGCGGCGAGGCAAAAAGAAGAGGAAGTTGACATTGCCCTTAAGCGCAAAGCCTCCAAGGCCAAGGTACCCTTCTATTACGACAACAAGACTTTCGCAGTTTCTGCTTCTCGTGGCTTTATAAGGCAGCTAGAAAAGGAGATCTAGAAGAGCTTCATGTCTTTTGTGAAGGAAACTGTTGCTCTAGCAGAACCCGAGGTTGAGGGGAGCAGTGCTCTTGAGGTGGTCGAGATAGATCTCGGCCATTCGGGGAGTCTAGAGGGTCACGAAGCGGTGACTCCCGTTCCCCAAACTGAATCTCGACCATTAGTAGTCGAGAGGAAGTTGAAGAAACCTTCCGTTGGGAAGGTTGCTCCCAAGTTCTGGGTTAGGTCCACCACGCAGAGGTATGTGAAAGACAGAAGTGTAAGAACAATATTTACCCTTTGTTTTTCACGAGTTAACTTCTTCTTTGCTCTATAATCTTAGCCCAATTCCTTCAGCCTCCATGGATGCTTCTATCAAGAAGCCCACTGTTGCTTCTTCAGCCAATGAAGGTGCGGCAACGGTGGTAGCTGAAGCTCCAGCTGCCATTCCTATGGTGGAGGAAGTCGTCGCTACGACCACTGAGGTAGTCGTAGGGATGGAGGTGGAGACGAGAGATGCCACAAGGGAGACACCGGGAGTAGGTGGTGGTAAGAGTTCCGACCACCGTGCTGGTAAGGAGGTTGTCGAGGACATTCCTTCTGGTTCTCCAGGCGGTGCTTCCATCACCGAATCAGAGGAAGAAGAGTACTTTAACTTCTGCTCTGATTTCTTTGGCCCTGCCTTTATCATAGGATCTTCCTCCTACCAATCTCGCGACCGAGTTCCCACCCTAGCAACATTTCCAATTGTGGGGATGTCTTCGATAACGAACGTCTCGAAGGGGTTTGGTGGAAACGAGTGGAGAAGATGGATGGGCTGAAAGATCCGTCACGGATAGTCTCCATGTTTGCTTGGTCAAGCATGAATGTAAGTATTCATCGATACTTACAAGTATAGTTTTATCTCTGCTCCTTATCGCCTTTCTCTTCTGCAGAGAGCCGTGGAACAAGTTGCTACAATTTGCGAGTACAATCGGTAACTTGTCAAATTGTGACAAAAGAAAGCAGTACTCTACGAGCAAGCAGAGAGGTGGTGAGTAACCGACACTCGTAATCGTTTTATAATTCGACTACTTGTTCAATACTCGGTGGGGGTTGTCGTAGAAAATCTTACGATTTGGTACTGGTCGTAGAAAAACTTACAACCAGAAGTAATCATAGAAAAACTTATGATCACGCGTCAATCGTAGAAATACTTACGACTGCTCATCTATGTTTTCATGTCTACCCTTAACTTTTTCAGGTTTAAGAGTGACGAAAAGACCTTAGCTGATTCGCTCGACTTCAAAAAAGCCGAGACAAAAAAGTTAAGGGATGAGGTCACCAACCTTTTGAAGAAGCTTCAGGAGGCTAACTCTGCAACTCAAGAGTTGTAGGAAAAAATAAACAGTATGTGGAGTTACGACTGCTTATAATCTTGATCTTCACCTTCCTAACTTCTCATTCTTTTACATAAAAAGAAGTCGAAAATAAGGCCCTTCAAGCCAAGGTGGGGACTCTTCGGATCGAGGTTCAGGAAAAATCCTCGGTCGTTTGTGAGATCGCCCGCATCGCGAAAGACAAAGATCAAGAAATTGAGAAATTAGGTTATCAATTAGCGGGTAAGTAAAACTGTACCTGCTATTAAATTGTTTTCCTTTCTCGTGAAGTCATTTTATCTAACCAACCTTACTCTTTTCAGAGAGGTTAATTGAAATAAAACAACTTCAAGAGGCTTCGACTTGCACCCAGGAGGAGATGAAGTCGATGAAGATCAATCTTCAAGACAACATTTCGCTTTTGAACAATATACTCGATGGGCTTCATGCTGAAAAGGTCACACCTCGTGACATGTCAGACCCGGGATTAACACTCCCGAATCCTCTGTGCATTTCTGAACTAGTCCCATGATCAGTCGCTAGTTCACACAGTAAACAAATATGGTAACAAATTCGTATCACAACTTTAATAATAATCAACAGAGTTTATTACAAAGAAAGGCTTACAAGCCAACAATAAAGAACACAGCGGAAGACGAAGAAGAAGTAGTGGAGTCCAGCTGATCTGCCACATGCAATCGACTGGGGTAGCGGCCTAGTTCGTCGAGATCCATATCGGTGGCGTAGTCCTTCTCCTCTAAAATTTTATTTGCATAAAGCAAGTACGAGCACAACTACCGTGCTCGCAAGTTACACCCGTCGAATAACAGAATGACATGCATACATGGATGTAACAAAGGATGGCTTATTGGTTGATTTGCATAAAGCAGCATTTACTTTAAATACTTGTACTAAGTTCCAAAGCAGATATTTTATAACTACAACTCATTTCATAGATTCTCAATTTTATAGTCAGATAACATTCACACATGAATGGTGAAGGATGCCCTCCTATCCCACGGCTTCCTGCCCAATTCCCATTTGGATAAACTAGTTTTGAAGAAGTCTTTTTCAAATAAAAACCAAAGTCTAACTTTGAGTAGTTCTACTAGCATGTCCGTAACCGTGGACATGGCTATTCGAATAGTTTTACACTTGGCAGAGGTTGTACAGCTTTACCCACAAGAGATAATCAACTTTTAATGTCTGTCTGACACACTTCCGAAGGTGTGCGACTAAGTGATTATCACGAGGCCTTTACAATGCGCCATTCCAAAGTAGTTATGCCCACTAAGGTTTCACTTCCTTTGGACTAACCATCCGCCCGAAGTCCCCTCTTGCGCCAAGTGAGAATACTGTCTAATCGACACCTACACACCAAAATAGCACATCTAACAATGAAACGTTGCAAATTAGTTGGCCAGGTCCCGCCCACACAAGACATGTGGTAGTACGATAAGGCATAGTATCATGCGCTCGAAAACCGGTCCTTAACTGACTTGGACGTCTTCTAAATAAAACCCTGGGCCTTAACCCTAACCAGATTAAGCCTGTGCATAAACCTGCACCCACCAATCATCCATTTCGCCCAAGTCCAAACCCATTTTCATTTTATTTTCCAAGTAAGAGCATTTTATAAACCTTCTGTGGTAAAACAATACCATAGAACCAAGTTAAAATCAAATTTGGAAGATTTGGCTAAAATTTCCCAAATACAAGATTTGATCTAAACATTGGCTAATCATAGGATTAGTTTTAGTATCTTTTTGCCTAATGGTGACAAGGTATTCACGTTCAACATTCAAATTGGTCATACAAGGAAAATTGGAATAACTAGACAATTAAAACAGAGAATTAAAATAATTGTATAAACATATGCAATTAAAACAATTGTATAAAAATATGCATGCAGTAATAATTTAAAATAGAATATAAATAATTTGAAATAGTGGGATCAATATGATCAAGGGTATAACTTGCCTTGCTTGATGAGGTGATATTGTTTTCCTTAACAGATCAACTGGTACTGAGATGATGTTGTTTTTCTTAACAGGTCACCTAGTACTCACAAGTAATTTCTCCAGGTAGCCCAAGTGTACAATCACGATGATCATAGAGTCAAAATCAATCTTCTTAGGTGCTCTTCAATCGTCGTCGAAATCTGACTCTCCGAAGTCGTCGAAATCTAATCGTGAAATAAGCCAAATTCAAATAAAATTCAAATAACAATTGAAATGAACTCCAAATTAAATAATTCTGGTTTGGTTGGCTAGATCTTGAATTTATACAAATTTAGAAATTTGAATGAGCTCAATCGGAGTTCGGATGCAAAAGATATGAGCTCTAGAAGTTTGAAAATACATGAAATGATAGAATTAGGGTTTTTCTGAATTTTAGGAATTATTTTTCTAAAGGAAAATCGAATTATTATGCAGTGTGACGTCAGCGAGGGAAAATCCTTTTTCCCGACCGAATTATTTTTGTAATGGAAATTAGTTTGTCTCACTGACATGTGGGCCCGCGGTCAATGGACTAGGCCCACGGCTTGGTCAAAGGTCCACGATGGACTCGGCTTATAGCAACAATGAAGGGGTTTGCGGGGCTGGCGCAAATGATGAGGTGGCCACCACGTTGGCAGCCACGTAGGCTTTAGCGCCGACGTGGCGCCGACATGGCATGGACGTGGCTAAGCCATGTCAGCCCGACGGTGAGGCAAAGTCGGCGACGAGCTCACCAGCGTTCTACGCCACGACAAGTCGTGTGAATGGGCGCAATAGAGAGAGGGTGAGATGGGGATCTTGGTGCGCTACCTTGCAGTGGAGGGGCGTGACGGGAAGGACGTTGGCGACGAGGCTTAGCGGCATCGGCACGGGGTCGTCGACGAAGAAAGAGCTCTGGGGGTCTTCGGGGCAAGAGGATGGGCGCACAAGCTTCGCGGCAATGCGGTGATGCCGAAACCAAGGTCCTTGTTGACGATGGGTCTTCACCAGCGCTGGAAACGAAGGTTTTTCGAGCTTCGGTTGCGCGAGGAAGAACTCGAAATTCAGGTGTTTAGGAGGAAGAGGAGATGAGGGACTTGGGGGTTTGGGATGAGGGCTTCAAGGCGCACCTGAGGCGTCCTTTTATAGGGCAAGGGTGGCACGGGATCGCCGTGGAGAGCACGAAGCTCATGCGAAGCCGCCAGCGATGATTAAGGGATTCGGGGCGAGCTAAAGGAAAGGGAGCGTCGTATCGGGGGCGGAGGGAAACCAGGGGTTTAAATGTGGGCGTCAATTAGGGGTATGCGGGCGGATTCAACCGTATATGGAAGCTTTTCGAATTCAGCCATGGCGGACGCGGTGCGAGAAAAGGAAGCAATGGGCGAGGAAGAAAGGAAGGTAGGGGATGCACTGTAGCGGGCAGTCCCACCTGTCGGCGACGGTAGCGAATAGGAAACTAACGGGTGATGCGAGGGCCGTTAGATTCAGATCTGACGAACCAAAACGATTGGAGTATTCGGACCGCTTTAAAGGTCATCCAATCTTGACCGTTAAAACTTGATCGGACGGTCCTTATGGAATAAACGTTTGGGCCTTCCAGACGTGATCTTGACCGGGCCGTTGATTTGTGATCCAACAGTCCAAAAGCGTTGAAGTGCGGGACGCGCGGGCGCGCGTGAGATGGAGGCTGACAGCGGGCCCCGCTGTCAGTGAGAGAGAGAGGAGGTGAGAGCGCGTGGGGAGCCGGGCCAACTGGGCCGGAGGCGCGGCGGAGGAAGGTGGGCCGGGGAGAGTTTCAGCCCGAGATGGGCTTTAGAATTTAAATTGATTTTTCAATTTAGATAATCCTAGTAATTCATTTAGGCTTTATAAAATAGCAAATTAAATCCATAAATTATGAAAAAATTCACAGAAATTCTCTGAGACATTTTGGATTTAATAAAACTATTTCCAACTTAGAGTTGGCTTATTAATTTTACAAAATAAATTGTTTTGGCTTTAAAATAATTAGGAAAAAGCTTTTAAAAACTCAGAAAATTCTAGAAATTAAATAAGTTTTTATATTTCAGGTCAAACCAACTAAAACTTCAAGACTTCAAATAAATTTTAAATTTTGACTTTTAAAATTTTCAAAAATTGAAATAAAGCAATCAAACTCTTTCAAGTTTCAGAAATTCCAAATAAGCAATAACTTTATTTATTTTATTTTGGTAACATAACTTTGGGATGTTACATGACAACACGATAGCAGCTCATACGAGTGCCATTGGGGAGCAAGTCGGTACCTTGCAAGAGTTGGTGACTACTCTTAAGACCAACCAGAATACATCGATAAAGGAAGCGATCAAAGGAGTTGTAAGTTTTGTTTTAGTAAAGCTTAAAGCCCGTGACCCCAACCTTAACCCTCATTCTGTTGAAGCCGACTTCGACTGCACCGAAGCCGAAACAGAACAGTTAATCGAAGACATGCAGTCGGTCGGCGAGAAGGTCGCGGAGGAGATGTAGATAGAATCTCCTTCGTTAGAGTAGTCTGTAACAGGGATCTGTAAAGACAAGCCCTTTTGGTGATGTATAAATATACGATCTTTTCCTTTTTCCTGCAAATCATCTCGTAGAGTAGTTAGTAACTCGTAAGATAATGAAAGGAAAAAAAATAATCAGACCAGATATCTGCAATTCCTCCTTCCTTCTTCCTTTTTCCTACAAATCATCTTGTAGAGTAGTTAGTAACTCGTAAGACAACAACTCGGAAAAAGAAACCAAGACTAAGAATTGAAGTCATGTTTATAACTTTATCCTAGCCTCTGACTATTTGCTTAGTTTATTTGAATAAACTAAGGAAATAGTAAAGAAAGGGTTTCTGAAAATAGAGAAGTTTGTTCGACTTATAGCTTTCGATTCTCGATTATCTTGCACTAGTCGAAAGAGTGGAAACGGATCGACACTAGGAAGTTCCCTCTAGTAGGCAGGACCACGTGCATAAAGGAAAGACTTCGACTATGTGATGCTACCATCTTCGACCATATTAATCAAATCAATAACGACAGCTTGAGTAAAACAAACATCTAGAGGACCTTAAAAATTCATTTGACCTTTTTTAGTGTACTCGATAAGTTTTGTCCTGGTAGCAAAAGTATGAAACGAGACGACACTAGAAAGTTCCTCCTAGTGGGCAGGACCACGTGCAGAGAGGAGAAGCTTTGACTAGGTGTGTTTCTTCTTTCGACCAGTTAAAACCAACCAAGTTTACCAAAAGCAGTCGAACAAATCTCAAAAGAGCGCTCTTCTTAGAGTATTTTTTAAAATGAATAAATAAACTAAGGCGATAAGAGTTTGCTAAAAACGTTTCGACCATGTTTTAGTGCCCAAAAAACTTTGTATTGGCAGCAAAAGTTAGGAACAAGGCGATACTAGGAAGCTCCTTCTAGCGAGCAGGACCACGTGCAGAGAGGAGAGACTTCGACTAGTTGTTGTGTCCTTTCTCCAGCTAGTGTAAAGAGAAATCGAGCGTACAAAATATGGTCAAAAAATTATTAAAGCAAAAACTCGAAGAAAGACAATAAAGATATAAAGAACCTGATACTTTATTGTTGTGGAGGTTCGTTACACGTAAAATTTGCGGAACTGGTCGATGTTCCAAGAGTTTGAGAGAACGCGGCCATCCTCCATTGCTAGTCGTACCGAACCTAGACGCGTAACTTCGACCATAGTGTAAGGACCTTCCCACTTGGGGGAAAGTTTATTCCGATTAGACTGAGATTGGATAAGCCTCAATACCAAGTCACCTACAGCAAGGCTGCGAGGTTGGACCTTACGATCGTAGTATCTGCGCAGGGCTTGTTGGTAGACCGCTGAACGGAATAGAGCCTGGTTCCTCTTTTCCTCGAGCAGGTTGATGTCGTCTGCTCGAAGTTGTTCTTGGGCGGAGTCGTTAAAATTTTTGACTCGCGCGGACCTGATCTTTAGTTTTGACGGGAGCCTGGCTTCTGCACCAAAAACTAGGAAGAAAGGTGTTTCTCCTGTAGCCCGACTAGCAGTCGTACGAATCGCCCATAATACTGAGGGTAATTCTTCTACCCAAGCCCCGAGTGCTTAACAAGCTGGTCGAATACTCGGGTTTTGATTCCCTTCATTATTTGTTCGGTTGCCCTTTCGACCACCCCATTGCTTTGGGGATGGGCAACAGAAGCGTAACACAACTTGGTACCCAACTCGTCGCAAAATTCTTGAAATTTTGCGCTCGAAAATTGCTTGCTATTATCTGTGATGATTCGACTAGGTACCCCAAATCGAGTTATCACGCATCTCATTATGAACCTTTTAACTGCTTCTGTTGTTATCCCAATTACAGGTTCGGCTTCTATCCATTTTGTGAACGTGTCGATGGCCAAAAAAGGGATACGAATCCACCTGGAGCTCTGAGTAATGGCCCTAGGATATCGAGACCCCAGGTCGCAAAAGGCCAAGACAGAGGAATTGTTTGTAACGCCTGAGCTGGTTGGTGTATTTACCTGCTATGAAACTGGCATTGCACACATTTTTTTAACCAACTCCTTGGCATCGTAGAGGGCTGTTGGCCAGTAGAAAATTTGTCGAAAGGCTTTACCGACCAACGTTCTGTAAGAAGCATGAGTCCCACAGATGCCTCTGTGTATGTCGAGAAGGAGTTTTAATCCTTCGCTCTGCAGAATGCATCGCATGAGCACCCCTTGAGTTCCTCTTTTATAAAGGACACCTTCGACCAAAGTATACATTTTGGCCTTTCGGGATAATCGATCTGCTTCGAGATCGTCGTTGGGTACGGAACCCGTCTGAAGATACTTGCAGATGGGAGTCATCCAGGTATCCTTATACTCTAGAGAGGCTATTTCGATAAGAGGCGTCTCTAGTTCTTCAACTAAGGACGGCTTCTGGAGTTGCTCTAGAAAAACTCCTTTTGGTACTATGGATCGGGAAGAAGCTATACGAGCAAGTTGGTCTACGAGGAAATTATCCTTTCGAGGGATAAATTGTACCTCAAGGCCCAAAAAATGCTTTTCTAACTTTTGGACTTCCGATAAGTACCGTGACATAGTCAGATTAGAGCACTAGTACTCTTTTCTGACTTGATTCACGACTAGTTGAGAGTCTCATATCACGAGTAGTCGACGAATCGAGAGCGCTTTCGCAGCTCGTATACCAGCTAGCAAACCTTCGTACTCTGCCATGTTGTTAGTGGCCTGAAAGTTTAATTGTATGGCATACTTTAAGGTCTCTCCGGTAGGAAATTCCAAGACCACCCCAGCCCCCGAGCCACTTATAGTAAGTGACCCGTCAAAGTATATCGTCCACTGGTCGTGAGAATCGTACTGGGGATCCTGAACAGATTCAGGATATGTTCATTCGGCGACAAAGTCTTCCAACATCTGGGCTTTAATGGTCGTTCGGGACACGAAATGGATGTCGAAATCCCCAAGTTCGACTGACCATTTTGCCATGCGTCCCGCTGTTTCCCTATTCTGGAGGATCGCTCCCAAGGGAAACTCAGACGACACAACTAGTTTGTGCGCCTGAAAATAATGCTGTAGTTTTCTCGAAGACATGAGGAGGGCATATAGAAGTTTTTGAACCTGAGGGTAACTCTCCTTAGGCCCGTGTAAAATTTCTCTAACGTACTAAACTGGTCATTGTACGTTCTCATGTTCTACGACTAGTACTGCGCTCACTGCCTGTGGCGTGGCAGCTAGGTAAATTAAGAGCGTCTCTCCTGGTTTCGGAGAAACCAGAACAGGAGCACTCGTAAGATACCTCTTGACCTCCTCAAAGGCTGCGTTAGCCTCTTCTGACCACTCGAAACCCTCGTGCTTCCTTAGAAGTTTGGAAAAAGGTAGTCCTTTTTCTCCCAAATGTGCGATGAAACGACTTAATGCCGCCATGCACCCTGTGAGTTTTTTAACTTCTTGTTTCGTGGTCGAGGGGGGGGGGCATCTACATGATGGCCTTTATCTTTTCAGGATTTGCTTCGATTCCTTGTGCAGAGACCAGGAATCCAAGCAGTTTTCCTGACGAGACTCCGAACACACACTTCTCGGGATTGAGTTTCAAGTGGTGTCTTCTGAGGTTGTCGAATGTTTCCTACAAGTTCATGATATGATTAAGCCGCTTGTCGCTTTACGACTAGATAATCAACATAGGCTTCCAAGTTTCGGCCTACTTGAGGAGCAAAAGTCGTTTGCATCAAACGCTGAAAAGAAGCCCCAGCATTCTTTAAACCAAATGACATTTTAACGTAGCAAAATATTCCAAATGGTGTAATGAATGCGGTCTTTTCTTCATCTTCTCGACACATATTGATCTGGTGGTAACCAGAGTATGCATCCAGAAAACTTTACATTTCACTTCCAACAGTAGAGTCAACCAACTGATCGATACAAGGTAAAGGAAAATCATCTTTTGGACAAGCTTTATTAAGATCAGTGAAGTCGACGCACATACGCCATTTGTCATTCGACTTCCTAACCATTACAGGGTTAGCCAACCATTCTGGGTGGTTGACTTCTCTTATGAAGCCTGCTTTAAGCAACTTGTCCAATTCTGACCTAATAGCATCTCGTCGATCAGGGGCAAATCTCCGTAACTTCTGTTTTACGGGTACTTTATCAGGCCGTAAGGCTAGCCTGTGCTCGATCACTTCCCTGGGACTCCGGGCATGTTGGATGCTTGTGACGCGAAGACATCTGCGTTTTCTCAGAGGAAAGTGATGAGGGCGTCTTCCTATTTGGGGTCGGAAGAATCCCCGATGCGAATAGTCTTCGAGGGCTCCTCCGCATCCAGAGGAACCTCTTTGACTTGGTCGTTCGGCTTTGGTGCAGCTTTAGGCTTTGACTTGCTAGTCGAAGGCTGACTTTCATCTCGAGTTGGTATCTGTCCAACCATCTCGAGGGACCGACGGTCGCAGGAATGCGCCATCTTCTTGTCTCAATAAATTGTGATTCCTCCTTTATGACCTGGCATCTTAAGACATTGATACCCATAGTGAGTAGCTAATAAGAATTTTGCCAAAGTTGGCCATCCGAGTATGGCGTTATATGCCGTATCGAAATCGACTACATCAAAGGAGATTTTCTCTGTCCTGAAATTGCTTGGTGAGCCAAACGTTAAAGTAAGAGAAACTTGACCAATAGGTTTGGCCGAAGACCCTAGTACGATTCCATAGAAAAAATATTGTGCCGACCTTACCTTTGTCCTGGGAACTTGCATCTCATCCAGGGTACTCGTAAACAGTATGTTTAACGAGTTCCCACCAACAACCAAAACTCGATTAACTCAACAGTTGTTGATGGTGGGTTCGACCACGATCGGGAATCGACCTGGTCTAGTCGAAGGGATCGGGCAGTCATCTTTCTCAAAAATAATGGTGACTTACGACCACTTCGGTAACTTATTGACAAGAGGAGAGTCGATTGTGTTTACCTCGCGCTCGACAGCTTTAAGCTGTCGTCGTGACTCATATGCCGATGATCCCCCATAGATGTAATCGATGGTGTGTTGTGGATCCTGAAATGGCATCTCCTCGTCGTCATCCGACTCCTTCCGTCCACTTGTTTGATCTACCAGTTCAAGAGTAGGAAGTGGCCCCTTGCCAGAGTAATAGTCTTCGAGTTTTCGTAGAAAAACTCGGCAGTTGCGAAGGTCATGCCCTTCTTTTTTGTGAAAAGGACACCACCTGGGTTTGTCGCTCTTCCGATCTTGGTGCTTACCTTTATCTCGATCAGAATTTTGTTTGGAGTTACGTGGCTCTTTGTCGCTTACGACCAGGACCTCCTTAGATCCAGCAGCTGGAGACTTGTGTCTCTTCGCCTTGTTCTTGGGTTTCTTAGCCTTTTTATCCTTTTTTTTACCACTTTCTCCTGCCTCCTGAGGGATATTATCTTCACGATCGATAGTGTTGTTCCATTCGACTGCTTCAGCGGTAGTCGCATACCTATCGGCCATCTCGAAGAGTTTGGTGACAGTGGCAGGAGGATTCAAAGCTATATCCTCCATTATCCTTCTGTTGCGGACTCCCTGCTTGAAAGCCCTGATCACAGATGAGTCAGAAACTTCCAGAATAGAATTACGAACCTGACTAAAGCGCCTGATGAATTGGCACAGGGTCTCGTGATCGTTCTGTCTTATCCGGTGCAAGTCGTCCTCCTTTCCAGGGCGGTTGTAGGTACCCTAGAAGCTCGCCAACAGAAGGTCGCAGAGGTGCTGCCACGAGTATATCGACTCGAATGGCTGGTTTAAAAGCCATGATCGAGCAGATCCTTCAAGCACGGTCGGAAGGTAATTCGCCATTACATGCTCTCCTCCTCCTACTGCTCGGATTGCGGTTGTGTAAATCTGGAAGAATTCAATGGGATTTTGGGTTCCATCGAATTTCTCCATGTTTGTTGGTCGAAAACGAGGTGGCCAGTGAACTGCTCGGAGATCAGGCGAAAAAGCCCGACACCCTGAGATAACTTCTTGACACCTTCTTTGCAGGAAAGAAGGGTTAATGTCACCGGGTGATCGTACTCGTCGATACCCTGTCATTGGTGGGCTGGACCTTTGGTAGGCCTCAGTTTTACGAGAGAAATACTCCTCGTATTCCGTCTACTGCCACAGATTTCGTCCCTGAAGTGGTGAAAGATCACCTATCCTGGGAGCTTGTCGGTCTCTAGATGTTCGACGAGCCTTCCTCAAGTCAGGAGAGTGACGTGATCGATGATCATGTCACCCTCCATGTGACGAGTTGTTCGAGTGGCTGGCAGAAGATGGAGTCATACTACCACGACTTCTGGGTTGATGTCGATGAGGACGCTCGAGTCTTGCCATCGTGTTTCGAAATCTTCGTGCGATCTCTTTGGCAAAGAGATCGTATCCTGGTGCTCGAGCAAGCTCTTGAGTTGAATTTTCAAGCAAGTCGTTGATGTGCTAGAGCTCCTGAGCCACTTTCGACTGGAAATAAGCGCGCCCAGGGAGATTTTTCTGAGCCGCTGTTTTTCTTCGTCGAGTTGCCTCAGAATCACCTATATCAGACCCTTGAGTTGGTTTCAATGAAGTGCAAGAATATTGAGGATGTCCCGCATGTTCATCAAAGTGTTCGTCTCGTTCGCCAGCGATGGTGCCCTTGCCGTTGCCACGAGGGGACGTAGTGTGTGTGCCCATCGGGAAGCATCGTAAATCCTGCCTCTGGGAGAATGATTCTTATCAGGGAGAATGACGAAGACCTCCCATTGATGACCTCCACTTGCACTCCAGGCCTCTTCGCTTGTGGAGTAGTCGAGTGACACCATTTGGTGATTTGGAGTAAACCCCTCCAGGTAGGGGAACTCCGGGTTATAACCGTCTCCGTTTGCAGGTGTGTACTGCGATGGGACGATTGAACTCGGAGGAAAAGCATGTTCGATCCTCTTCTCTGCGGGATTATCCGGAGAAAGAGGACCATCAGATGCCGATGGAGCTCTGAAATGATGGCTTCCAGAACTTGTCTCGCCAAGTCGTACTGCCTTATGGGGACTTGAATACTTGGAGGAAAAACTCTCGTCGTGTTGTGAGTCTGTCTTGGGGTAGCCCTGTATGTGGTCATGTTGACCCTTGCCTCCTGAGGAAGCTGGTTCCTCAGCTTGGCGTATTGTTGTGGGGGATAAGGATCCCTCCTCAACTCCGGCAGTGATGCGGTCCTCCAGAGGCGACAATACCGTCAGATGATTCAATGCTCGGCTCGTAGTCGAAACCGGCATCTATGTCGATGTCTGCGTAATCGGCCAAGTCGAACCAGTTCTCCTCGTTCCACTCTCCTACCATGGAAGTATCAAAGAGAAAAGAAAGAACTGTTGACAAGGAATTACCAGAAGATCCCCACGGACGGTGCCAACTGTCGGTGTTTTAGAACCGATCTTACGTAAAGATTGTTTGATTCGGGGGGTCTCCGCAATTGATCACACAAACAAAAGAGACACGGAAATTTTTATACAGGTTCGGACCTTCTCCGGTGAGAATAACAACCCTACTCCTGTGTGTATTGTATTAGGTATCCTGGTTACAATCAGTGGGAAAGGCTTACGCTAATGTTGCTACTGATTGTTTCTCCAAAAGTTCCCCCCCATTATCTCTAAAAGATGTCTATTTATAGTATGCTGTGAAGGCGGTTGTCGTTCCAGATCAAGAGACGCTCATTATTCCGCAATAATGAGAGTAATTACCGAAGTAGTAACTTCCCCACGTTGTCTAACGGTTATCAATCAGAGATAATAGTGAGTTATCTGTAGTTATTCTAGGTATAACTACGTATCTTGACTGCTCAGATCTCACAATTAATAGGGCCTACTGGCGAGTGGATCTAGTTATCTGTAGAGAAGTCGTGACAGGACTGGTCGTAGCAGGACTTACGACCAGAGGGTAGTCATAGAAAAGCTTATGACTGGATACTGGTCGTAGAAAGACTTACGACCGAAGGTAATCGCAGGAGAACTTACGATTACACGGTAGTCGTAGAAATACTTACGACTATGGGGGTGGTCGTAGAAGAACTTACGACCACCTGATTGACCTCTCCCTTACAACTGTAAGGGGTATACTTAGTAACTGTGTGACGTCATATTTACCTATAATATATAATTACAAATAAATAGTAAAATAAGAATTATTAGATCCTCGTCAAGAGCCATTGATCCCGGTGATTCCTCGCATTGAGACGGCCATGAGCGCAGCTGAAGAGGAGCGGTGTAAGGCGATGCTAGACAAGATACTGACCAAGATGGATGAGCAAGGGCGGAAGATGGATGACATGATCTCAACCCTAGCCACGACCACCTCTCGGCTGCTCGGCATTACTGCCGACTTGACCCCAAGTTCTTCTTCGACCACTGCCGGGCTCGCCTCCATCTCAAGTTGGGTTGTTACTGCTCATCCCACCGTTAACACTGTCAACAGCGACACCAACTTCGCAACGCCCACCAAGTGCTCGACGTCAGGCCCCGACCCCAACGTCGACGAAGCCAAGATCACGACCATGCCCCTGCTATCGGGAGGTGTGCCCACGGCCCTCCGGGTGCATGTGGAGTGTGCAAAGGCCTCCTCACTGAGGTCGTTCGCCTTCGAAGAGCTGGACACCGTGATGCCCCCCAGGTGTTCGATGTTCTACCACAAATCCAACACCAGCGACGTCGATATCATGACCGTGACCCTGCTCGAGACGGGCAAGTCCAAGGTCGTCCCAGCACTATGGCACCCCCGGCCAGCACTCGCTTAAGCAACCCCATCTCCACACCGAGCGTTGTGATGTGGCCACCACCAATGGTGTGGGTCGAGCGGCACCCATGGCCGCCACCGGTGCAAGAGGAGATCGTGTGTGACAGAGCAGAGCTACTGGCAACACCATGGCCAGTGTTCCTCCGATTTTGAGATGGGGAGTAGTGGAAGCAACGGTGGCCACCATCTATGCCTATGGAGATCATGAGCAGAGTTGCTGAGCTACAACCAACAACATGGCCGCCGCCTGCTCGAGTCAACATCACAAGAAGCCAAACTGAGCCATGGCCAACATCACAACCATCGTTTGGGTGTGATCGAGATGACGTGCAGAGTGTGCTGACTGAGGGTTTGAGAGTGTTGCCAATTGGGAATGTTGATGCGGTACAATGTTCAATCCTCATTTTCTTGGGTGAAGTTTGGGCATGGCTATGCAGAATTCTGATGTAAGTCAAAGGCATAAAAAGACAATCAGAGTTGTGGCCAGTGCCATGGCCATCATTTGGGTTTAATTGAGGCAAAGTACTGTCAAAGGCCTCATGGCTCTCACCTACTAAGAAGGAAGTATCCAGCTACAAAACAGTGGGGCAGTTACTTCATTCGGGGCCGACAGGACAAGGTGAGAAATTCCCTTTCCTTTTCTTAATGTGCAGTCCGGCTGAGTTTGTGGATAAAAGGGTGCTGGAAGCAATAAATAGTGATGACGAGCAATCAGCAAGTGCACTTCTTGATGCCTCATTTGGATTCGAGTGGCATAACATTGGCACCCATATTGCCATTCATAGTCTATCGTTTTCACACCTACTTAAAAGTGTTGCAGTTTGTATGTTTCCAAGGGATCACTCAAACTTTGTTAACTGTATACAGAATTCTCCTGACGGAAGTTAGTTTATCAGTGTGAGTTCAGATAAGAAGGGTTTAATATATGATGGCAAAACTGGAGAAAAGATTGGAGAGTTGTCCAGTGAAGGCAGTCACATAGGGAGCATATATGTTGTTAGCTGGAGTCCTGACAGTAAACAAGTTCTAACGGTTTCTGCTGATAAAACTGTGAAAGTATGGGATATCATGGAGGACGCAAGTGGGAAACTGAATAGAATTTTGGTTTGTCCTGGTATAGGCGGTGTAGATGACATGCTTGTGGGTTACCTCTGGCAGAATGATTATCCCGTGACAATTTCTCTTGGTGGAACATTTAATCTTTTCTCCGCAAGCAATCTAGACAAAGAACCAGTAACATTCGCAGGACATTTGAAGACTATTAGTGCTTTGGCCTTTTTTCCTCAAAGTAACCCAAGGACTATACTCTCTACTACAAGCTATGATGGTGTCATTATAAGATGGATACAGGGTGTTGGATATGGTGGCAGATTGATGCGTAAGAACAACACCCAGATCAAATGCTTTGTTGTAGCAGAAGAAGAGCTGGTCACCTCAGGGTATGATAACAAGGTCTTTAGAATTCCTCTTAATGGAGATCAGTGTGGAGATGTTAAGTCAGTTGATGTAGGGAGGTCAGCCAAATGTTTTGAACCTTGCAGTTCAGCAACCTGAATTTGCACTTATTACCATAAATTTTGGAATCATACTGCTGCACAAGTCAAGTTCATCTGCCCGGCTTCCGTTGCAGTGGCTTGGGGGCAAACCGAATTTCAATAGGGGAGGTATGTCACGGACATGGACAAGTATGTGGGCCTCTAGGTTGGACAAGCATGTGGACTGGTCTTTGGCCTATCTAGCATGGCCAGGAGAAGCGCTACAAAAGAGCGAGGTGATCCGACTGGGAGGGCATCAAACAACAAACATCAGCCTCGGCTCCTTCTTCCCTAATGTTGTCTTCTCCCCCAATTCCTCTCTGATGTTCCCCGCTCCATGCTTCTACCTTCTCGTCTGAACTGCTACTCCCATCATTGCTTCCAATTTCTCCTAATTGTATCCCCAAACACTTATATTGTGTGTTGATTTGGCAATATAGCATTTGGATTTGGTGTGGGTCGATATTCATGATGAAGGGTCATGACATTCCCCGACGCCGGTGATGACCAGGTTCCTCCCCTTCCTCTAAATAAAATATCTTTTGTTTCCCATGTGGATATGGCGTGTATCGTCGGCTTTTCGATGTGCGGCCATTCTCCAGCGCCATCGTGTACTCCTCCCCCATGCTTCAAGCCTCTAGTTTTTGGTGATTTGTAACATCCCAAGTATTTGGCTTGTGTTTCAAATATAAGGAAATGTGTAGAAATTAAAAACTTTGCTTACATCTTATATTTCATGTATGTTCTGAAAAATTCTTGTAAAAGAATTATGGAAATACAAAACTGCAAGTCTCTTTTGACCTAAACCTTGCCCTTCAAAAACTTTCTTATCAAACCTTGTGATCATTTCTTGAAAATATTTTTTCTAAGTTCTAGGGTTAATGTGTGACCCCTCTGAAAAGTTTCACAATTTTTAGAAATTGTTTGAATATTTTAAGAGGTCAGTCAAACCGTTTGACTCGAGTCAAACCTGCTCAAGACCTTGCGAATTTTTGGAGGAAAATATACTGCATGAAAACCTCTGAACATTTTATACAATGCCAATGTCAAGGTTAACAAGCTCTTGTAAAAATATCAGAAATTTTGGAGTTAATTTGCTACCCCAAACAATTCCCCTAAATTCTTTGTTTTAAGTCAACTTCTAGGGCTGAGTCAGACTCGGGCTCGAGTCAGACCCGAGCCCAAGTCAATTGACTCAGTCGAACCAAGTCACCGGAGCTGCACTCGGACATGGTCGTTTGGGCGCATGTGTGAGCCGTTGGATTTCGATCCAACGCCTCGGACCTCCTCTTGTGTTTGGGACCTCCGGAGGACTTGCGAGATCGTAGCCGTCCGTCCCCGATCCAACGGCCACGACCTCCCCGACCTCCTCCCCTGTTCTTCTTCTTCCTCTTTGTGCCTGTACTCACGTACGCGCCATGGTAGGTGGGCGGAGCAGTCCTGGTCACCTCGTGGGCCCCGGTAATGGCTCTGAGCCCCTCCTTTTTCAACTTTGTCAGTGTTAGCTCTGACCTCCACCTGCTCCCTCCTCTTTTTCGCACGCAACAGAAGCTTTAGGTCACTTCCGCCATTACACCTCGTACTCATATAGTCGTTGACCCCGAGCTACTTGAGCACCTCGAGCTCCTCCTCTGGCATCCCTTTCACATTTCCCTACCATCTCCAACTCTCTCTCTCTCTGTGTGTGTTTTGCGCACGAACCACCGTGGATATCTTTTCCGCCGTTCCTGGACCTTGGAGCTTCTCGTCGACCTCGGTGCCCTAGTGGTTCTTCGATTTTTCTTTTCGTGTCGCCTGGACCACCTGGTCAACTGGAGCTAATCCCGTAACTTGAGTTTTGGCTGTTTCTCAGGAATGGCTTAATTTCAAGTTTTGGATCCTCGCGGCCGTAATCCTTCATTTCTTCCCCATCTCCGGTAAATACTTTCCCTGGTCGATTCCTTGCTCCTAGGCTTTCCTTGGGCCTTTGCGAAGCTTTTGTGACCACCCGGTGGTGTTCATTTTGCTCAAGAACTCTTGTCCCCATCGTCGTCCTCAGTTCCGGCGTCGGTCTCGGCCGCCAAGACTTCTCCGACTTCCTCCGGACCTCCTCCGTGCCCAGGTGTGTTCACAATAACCCCGTAGTGCTCGAGCGCCTGTTGATTTAGGTCATGGTGGAGCTTTTTCACGTTTTTGGTTTTTACCGTAGTAGCTCCTCCGCCCCTCTCCGGCTCGCCGGCGTTCTAGGCCAGCTCAGCCGTCGAGAGTGCTTCCATTTTGTTCGCAATTGTTTTGCGCACGTTTTGGCACCGTTGGCTTGCACCGTCGTGGCCGGAGTCGTCGGCGGCGAGCCGGCAGGCAAAGTGTGGTGTTCTGTACTGTTGTCGTAATTTCGACAAGTCCCTGGACCTCTTGAGTTAATCTTGGCTGTTAATGATCTCGGAAGGTTAGCTCTTAGCCGTAGGAACTTTCTTTGCGAAACCTTACTGCTAGGACCTCCCCCTAGCTTAGATCCTAGCCGTTAAGGACCTCCCAGGTTTTAATATTCACCGTTAGGATCACCCCCGCGCGAAATGACCACCCCGCGGTCATTTTTGTAAAAATCACCCTCGGGACCACCCTTGGGGTCCTCTTTGCAAAAGACCACCCCTTGGTCTTTTGTAAAGAAAACCTCAGGACCTCCCTCCCCCGCAGATCCTAACCCTTAAGACCACCCTGGGTAAATCTTGACCGTTGAGACCTCCCACTCTGAGATCTTAGCCGTCGGGACCTCCCTCTGTTAGATCTTGGCCGTCCAGGATCTCCCCTTAGAGATTTGGGTCATTCAGGACCTCCTCGTATTAGATCTTTAGCTTTAGGACCTCCTTGCAGCTCTGGACCATTAGATCTTGATCCAACGGTCTAGACCTCCTCGGCGCTTTTGAAGTCTTAGCATTCCGATCTCCTTTCGCCATCCATCTCTTGATCTACGTCTCAGAGCTTGGGTGCATTCGGACTTCCAGTTGTAACGCTGATCTGGGTCGTCCACCTTTAGATCCATGGACCAGGTTGGTTGGGGCAGTCAGGAGGTCCGAATGTCACTTCTGCTGTGGATCGTTGGATCTAATCCAACGATCGACGATGTTTAGCGCTGCGCGCGTCCGTTCGGCCCTCACGGGTGGGCCGTTGGATTCCAGATCTGCGGCCCACGTCTGTCCACGTCTGTCCACGTCATTTCCTTTTCATAAGTTGGTTTTAAATCCAGTAATCCTTTATTTGTCAACTGAAAATGGGTATTAAACTTCAAAAATTCATAACTATTTCATTTTAGATAATTCCTATTGGGGTAAATTCCTGTTTACCTAAATCTTAATCTAAAAATATGTTTAGGTGTTGTTCTGTAGCAGAAAATGGTATAGATTGTATCAATTTGTTTTAACATTAAATGTTGTCTTGAAATTCATTTAAAACATGGAAAATGCATAAGTAATTCTCTGTAGCTCCAAATTAAGCAAACTAAAATTTGTTAAATCCCTCTGATAATGTACTTTAATATAGAGTAGGTTTTGTTCATGTCTTTGGCTTTGAAAAGTGATATGCCCTAGTTTCACAACTTAGAAAAACCATAAGTAATTCATTTTAACTCCAAATGAAGTAAATCCAGTTTTTCTATTCTTAGAATGCCATGTTCTACCCACCATAAAATTTTAGGGTCTAGAACTTCCTAGAAAATTATGCCATGAACAGTACCCAAAATTAATTTAAATTGAATTGTCAAGCTGAAAGAAAATATTTAGGTTATAACTTTTGCATGCTTAGCCCAAATTGAATGATTCTTGTTGCTAAATTCATTTAAAATCATAACCTTGCTGCTGTGTAGATTTCATGAGATTTGGAAAACTTTGGCTTTTGAGTTTCTTTCGGTGTTCTTCATTCTTATTGGACTTTCGCGTTCTTGCGATAGGTTTTGAAGAGTTTGTTGAACCCGAGAGTGACCCTCTGCAGCAAGAGGACTTCCAGCAAGGCAAGCAGATGTAGCATCATTTGATCATATTGCTCATATTATTTTCAAAGTCTAATATGTTGTTTGCAAATTCTACGTATGCATTGCTATCTTGTGTTAAACTATTGTCGATTAGTTGACCCATTAGATGCATAATCTGTAGGCAAATGTTTATCCTCTACTACTGAGCCTAGGATTATCTTGCTGTGATTTGGGGTTCGTTGGATGAGACCTTGTCACTTAGTAGTTACGAGTAATGTTGCGTAGTCATGCTTAGTTACCGGTAGAATTGGGTAGTTGTTGACTTAGTCGATAACCTTGATCACACAAACTTATTATGACTTTATGATTCAACCTTTGTGCTATGTTTAATTGTGAAAACTAAAAATAAAAACAAAATAATTTGGACTTGGGCACAATGGTATGTTGGTGTGCTTTTGAGTGTGACTGGAATGGTACCCGAGTCAACAAGGACCGAATTACTTGCACCACCGTACTGAGCATTTTGCGTGCTAACCACACTAGAGGGAAATGAGACCTCTCTTGACTTAGTACTTTGGCGTGTGTTAGCTCCGAGTCGCAGGAGGTCGCAGGAGGCAGAAGTTTAGGAGTATTGTAGTTGTCCGAAAGCTTTACCCCGGGTGGGTAGTTGTCTTTCGGCTTTACAATGTAAGCGTATGGGTTTCTATCCATACGAGTGGCTCGTAGTTGATACACATATTGGAAACGTCTCGTAGGACTTAGCCGTGCTAGCATACCTTTGGAAGTGTGCTTGATCTAGTGGCAAAAAGACGGTCTGAAGCGTGGGTACATTGGTACACCCCTGCAGGGTTAAATCTATTCGAATAGCCTCGTCCTAGGTTATGGACACGCTCGGATACACCCCGTGAGAATTAGACTACAACCTTTAAATTAAAACTTGACATGGGTGGTACGAATCGAGGATTCGTGCTATGTTGTGGTGGCTATTAGGTTAGTCACCTCTAGGTGGTTCCTTATGCTATTTATTGTTACCTCGCTATTATTTCAATGATTAAAAACAGATTTGACAACTTTCCTTCAATCTACTACATTATTGCAAATGAACATTGCTTTATGCGTCCAATTAACCATATAATCATCTCCTTTATTGCAGCTTTCATATAGCTATGTATAGGCTTGTTACTCGTAAGTCTTGCGAGTACATTATTGTACTCATCTGCATTGCTTGTTGTGTGCAGAGGAGGAAGTGGATCCCCAAGGGATCAACTTCTGTGAGTTTTGCTGTGGATCGTGTGACTAGCTTGGCGGCCCGGTCGGTTGCCTTGTGGGTTATGCTGACTAACCGGTCGTCTTTTGTTCATAGCCATCTTATGGCGCTTTTGCTTTCGCTGTCACTTGTTACTTTAATGTCATTTGTCTAGTCGGCTTTTCTGTAATAACTCTATATTATGTATGTCTTTGCTAGACTTGTTATTACGTGTTGTATGGAAATGATACATGATTTTGTAAAGATGTATGTGTGCTGCAGATCTGGGAAGCACATGTCCATCGAGGTACGATATATTTTGTTTGTGATGCTAGAGTCAAGGGAAGCCTAAGCATTAGAAGCTAAATACACCGGGGTCTCACAATTCCCTAACTGTCATCACAATAATCTCTCCAGATCTGGCTGATACAAGGGTCACTCAATTCTCCCCCTGTGTGGTGGAGTGTACATCAATCCCGGTAGGGACATTTTACCTTTAAAAAATGCAGAATTACGAATCGATGCATGTAAATTGATCAGAGACCAATGACGGCTGCCTAAAGAGCTTGATTCTTGGTGATTCCCTAACTGCCATCACAACAATATCTCCATATCTGGCCGATACAAGGGCCACTCAGTTCTCTCCTGTGTGATGGAGTGTACATCAATCCCGGTAGGGACATTTTACCTTTAAAAAATGCAGAATTACGGATCGATGCATGTAAATTGATTAGAGACAAATGACGGCTGCTTGAAGAGATCATCGATGAAATATCTTAGAGCATCTTTAGTGTATTGAACCGATGTCGATTCAAAGTCATGCCACGTAAGTATTCTAGAAACTGAGCTTGTTTTTCTCCAATGTATTGAACTGATTCCTACTAATAACTGGACCCACGTTACATTAAAAAAACCTCAAAATAATAATATCCTCTCTCAACCGCACTCTCTCCTATGTAGTTATTTAATGCTCATATGGGTTGTTTCATGCTTTGAATCGACTCTTAAGTAGAGTTTGATTCTATGCATTTTTTTTTGTTGGAATCGACCCCTCCAATGTATTGAATCGATTCAATACCCTCTCTCTTCTCATTTGAACCAGCTAAAATACAACATTAGAGATGGTCTTAGATTGAACTACCTTGCGTTCCTCCTTGCCACCATCATCCCCATGCTCCTCCTCCGTCTCATCGGGCCTTTACACCTTGTGTTCTCATGCCACCATAACTCATGTTGTGCCACTGTACTTTGTGCTGCCATTGTCACCCCCGGCGCTTACTGTCGGGACCCAGAATTACGATTCTGAAACCCTCTGTGTATACTGCACTAGTCCAGGATCACGCTAGTGCACACAGTGTCAACATAGATAAATATCGATCCACACAAGCGATAAATAAAGTAAACAATTAGTTTGAATAACAAATAAGGGTTTTGACCTTACGGTCGAGTTTACACTTATTAAGCCACGCAGGGCTAACAGAGAATAAAGCAACAGCAGAACGGAAACAACTCCAGCGTAGATCCCACCAATTCACCACAGTAACCGATCGATCCGCACCTTAACGATCAGCAACCTTCGGCGAACTCTTCCTCGAAAGCAGGCGTAGATTCCTCCTCTTCTGTAGGTTTGGGTGCAAGTTTTACAACAAACGTGAGTACACAACCGTACTCGCAAATCATACCACAAAATGCAATTTATAGATGCATGCTTATTCCAAAGAAAAAGCTTATGTGGTTCTTTTGCATAAAAGCAACATTTGCAATTGAATACGAATAATAGATTGAAAGCATAATTCAAAACAAATAGACAATATTAATTTAACAGTTGTTTCCACAAAGACACACAGCTAAACAGATTATTTCACATAGCTATATGATTGAGGTCACACAGCTCCCATCCCAACATTTTTTGAAAACTACCCCTCGTGTGAAATCCCCGAGCATGTCCATGACCACGGACGCAGCTATTCGAATAGATTGTTTAACACTCTGCAGAGGTTGTACACTTTACCCACAAGATACAACTAGTGTAGCAAGCACTAATCGTAACAAAACAGTTCGGAAACTTCATCTCAAACATTGATATTCCCGATGTGCTTTCCCGCTATACTAGCTCACATAGATTTAGTATAACACACACCGTTGGACAGGGAAGCGGCGAACCGTCTCGCGATGCAACCACCAAGTAGTCACACCTCCACCCTGGCACATAGCATAACCTATCCACCTGAACATCAATGCCGAGAATTCATAACTTACTAAGTTAGGCCCGTCCCATACTGCATGTGGTCGCATGCAGAAGGCCTCGGTTCAATGGCGCACAAAGTTAAGTCCTTAATTGACCAAGGCAAGACTTCCATGTTCTAACTAAGTTACAAAGATTATCCTTCCCATGCACACAGCTTCCACCATATCACACAGTATCCACCACTTGCCTCAGTCTAAATCCTTTCCCACCCTGTTGGTTAAGTGCAATATATGCCATCCACAAAGTAATAGCACACAAGACACACGCTTTATCACATAGTTCCATAATCACTTAGTCAAATTTATAATTGCAACTCGGTGATGATGATGACTCGTTGCATGGCTAAGCAATCTACTCGTACTAACCAACCCACGTTGGTAATACCATAGCACCAACTAAATATGAACCAATCTAGGGTGACAAAAGATTATGACATATAATAGACAAAGTGGATATAACAAATTGGATTAATAGCTAAACCCAAAAGCATTTAAATAAATACTTAAAGTAAATGCAATAATTTGAATCAACGTAATTTTGAAAACTGGGATTCAATATGATCAAAGGTATAACTTGCCTTGGAAAAGGTCTATGTACTGATCTTGATCTTGGGGTGCTCCTTCTTCAACGAAATTCCCATTTAATCGACGTCTACTACTAAAAACTAACAAATAAACAAAACAAATAAATAACTGAGGCAAAACAAGCTCCAAAAATTAAATAAAAATCTCAGATAAATAGAGCTCGAATTTAGATAAATTTAGAAATTTGAATGGGCTCAATCGGAGTTAGGATGCAAAAGTTGTGGCCTTTGGAAATTTTAAATCTAAAAGGAAACCCTAATTTGGATTTTCCAGGATTTCCGAATTATTTCTCTGAAGAAAAATCGGATTATTGCGCAACGCTGACGTGAGCGAAGGAATTTCGGGAATTAAAAGAAATAACAGAAAACGCTGACATGTGGGACCCACATGTCAGAGACACGGCTCACGGTAGACTAGGTCTACCAAGCCTCGGGACTTGGGGTCCGGTGGACTAAGCCATGCGGCACTGACGTGGATGCCACGCAGGCGACACATGGGCGCGAGGGCTGAGCTGGACGTGACGTGGACGTCCACGTGGCTTGGCGGTGACCGGTGGCGCTCTCGACCGCCCGACAACGGCGAACGGCGGCGACTCGCCGGAGATGAGTGGTACCAGGAGGTAGAGGGGAACGCGGGGATCTCAACGGTGTGCTCACTGGTGCTCAGGGTGGATGAGGGTGACCGGCGGCGTGGGTTGAGCGGCGGAGGAGTCTCGGGCTCGACGGGATCGGTGCTCCGGTGACGCTCCGGCGAAACGAAGGCCACCAAGGTGAAGCGCAGCTCCGTGCGATGCCGGTGGTGCGGACCACAAAGCTCGAGCAGCTCCGGTTGCGGCGGAAGAGCTCGTCGGAGTTGGCGGCGGCGCAGATCGTTCACGAGCTCCTACGGCGGCTAGGGTTCAGCGCGAGGGCTAAGGCGGCTAGGGTTGAGATGCGGAGGCCGAGGGCTACCCCTCCTTATATAGGCGGCGGCTCGGAAGAGTCCAGAGCATGAACGCCCAAAAACGGCATGCAGCGGCGGCGATCGTATCCCTAACGGATTCGGGACGGCACGAAGATTCGGGGCCCACACGCCGGCCGACGTCGCCTGGCGCAGACGCTGCGTGTGAAACGGCACGGCTGCGAAACGGACTCAAGATCCGACCGCTCAGATCCGATCGAACGACCCACAACACATGTGACGCTCGAACCTCCGTTAACACATCGCGCATCCAAATAGCTCATGCTTGATCCAACGGCGGAGGATGAACGGGCACTCGGAGAGAGAGAGAAATAGAGGTCGACAGGGGTCCACCGTCACGGAGGCTGAGCGGCGCGGCGAGCTGGTCATGCGGAGGAGGAAATGGGCAAGTTTTGGATTTGGCCCAAGAGATTTCTGAGATTTTAAATAGCTTTTCTGTTTTAGAAAATACCAGAAATTCAAATAAGCAATAGAAAATAGCAAATGAACTCAGAAAAATTCTAGAAAAATCTAGAAAATATATCTGAGCACATAGAACCCAAATAAAATAGTTTTGGCTAATGTTCATGTTGGGATTATTCACATTAAATATTTTTTATTGGAAAGTCCAATATTAAGCTTTTGAATTTAAATTCAAATAAATCCAAATGGTGAATTTTCTCCCTACTAACTATTAAAAGATTTTTAAGCTCAGAAAATTGGGATGTTACACTTACGCTGGAGATAAAAACGATCATCGCCTTTAGCACTTAAACAACTCAAAAACCTTAATATAAGGAAAAGGAAATGGTTGTGGTGAAGCGCGTGTTTCATTGTATGCATTCATTGAAGATTACGGAGCACACTGCAGCTGAAAGAGAAGGAATAGGGAAAAATTTATATAGCACTGGTGCTATGTGACACTGGACCTAAATGCATGACACGTAGCAAGTGCTATATAGCACCGGTGCCACATGTCGTGCATCCAACCTCAGTGCCACGTAGCACCGGTGCCATAGAAAATTTCTCCAAGCACAAATCTTTAAGCACATCGAGTGACCATAAATTCAAGAAGGAAATAGCTAAACCATTGAAGAGGGAGACTGAAGTCGATTTTTTTCCCTTTCTCGAAAACACATTTACACACCAAATCAAGAAAATACCTGCTCAGGACTAGAGGTGGCCAAATAGTTCATACTAGTCGAGCTAGCTTGAAGCACGATACTGTTAGCTTGGCTCAGGCATGGCACGACCCACCACCTAAATAGAACGTGCTGGCCTGACGCACCGTGCTATTCTTGGTCGCGACCTCAGCTAGCGGGCCGGTCTGGTCCAGCACGCATAGTACCTGCCTAGCACGGTACGACCTAGGCACGACTTAGCCCTGCACGACCCGCTACGCCTGTTCATTTTTTAATATTTGTATGATTTTGTGTGTTTTTTTAGTTCTATACGGTTGACTTTTAGTTCAATACGGTTGCCTGTTCATATTTTCTAGGAATTTGTTTACATTTTATTCAATTTTCAGGCCAGATGGTTAAATAGGCCAACACTAGTCCGACGAGCTAACCGTGTCCAGGCTAGCCTAGCATAGGCTGTGAGGCTATTGGGCCATGCTTGGGTTGTATTCTTAGCCCATGGGCCGACACGGCACGACTCAGTTAAGTAATGGGCTAAACAGGTTGTGCCCAAAAATAAAGCAAACCTAGATCTGTGCCGTGCTGGGCCGGGTGCCCATTTAACCACCTCTATGAGTGAGTCCGGACTTGTCGCATTGGTCTCGTACACTCTCCTTGTACCTTTCCCTAGGGATGAAAACGGTTCAGATAGTTTCTGTCCAATCCGGATCGTTTTCGAATACGGATGCTATCGGCTCGGATATTTATCAAATAATGTCAAATCGGAAACGAATACATATTATTTTTGTAAGAAACGAATACGGATTCGGTAGGGCACTTTTCGTCGAATTCGAATACAACTTCAGATATTCGGAGATACTATTTGAGGATGCATGTGCATTGTCGTTTTAAAACCATAACTTTCTCGTTTGAAATCCAATTAGGAAAATGAGTAGGCTAGATTGTAGCTCTCAATGAGATCTACAACTTTGTATTTGTGAATATTTTCATTTGAGCATATTGAATGTCCCAAAAATATGTTCAAATGTTTGAATAGTATTTTCAACAATCGATGTTTCTCTAGATTTTGCCGAAACATGACTCCTTTCATCATTCTTTTTTCATGGGAGTCCCAAAACACAAACATTATGCATATAAATAAATATTAATAAAATATTATTTTATAATGAATTATTCAATATTTATGACGTAGGCAATAGATATCGAGTAAGCAAAAGTGGTAAATAAAGCATATAAGGGAGAGCATATTGAGTTGTTTTATATTAAAAATATGTTAGGGAGTAGATGTAAACATGTACATATATACTGAATTGATGAATATTTTGATCGTATAAATTAATTTTTTGTTTCAATTACTGCAATGCAATGCAAACAATTTAAGGGGTTTTCATGTTTCACAAAATATTCATGACCGTATTTGTTTCGATTCATATTCACTTTATATTTATATTCGATATTATTCGTATTTATATTCATATCCAGATATTCGTATTTGTATTCGCATAAAAAAAAAAACAAATATGACAGTCATTATGCATCCGTGCTCCATCCGTTTTCACACCCACCCTTCCCCAGTCTCTCCGTCTTCGCGTTCCAGCTGCCCTTTCCCTCCTCTCTCCCAACAGCTTCCGCCATGGCCCAGCCCGCCTTCCTCTCCTCACTTCGCTCCCGCCTCCGGTCTCCGCAGCCGCAGCCGCCGACCCCTCACCTCCAGCCCCGCCGCAGCTACCACATAGAGCTCGGCGCTCGCGAGAAAGCGGTGAGCCCTCTCGTTACATCTCGTTCTCTTCTCTTTCTCGATTTCGATATCTAGGTTGTATGAGGAGTTAGTTTTTTTTCGTCGCGAGTCCTGGCTTCGGAAGTATAGATCGTACATGCCATTCTGATCTGCGTGCGATCTCGAGTCGCATCGATTCGATCTGAGTGAAACAGGCGAGCTGTTGTTGTGATTGGGCAATTTTTCCTTAGTGTGCTGGTTGAATCCTAATAATTGGCGGAACGAGAGTATTGGTAGAGAGTAGTTTCGGCTTTGCTCCGATTCAGAATGATTGACGTCGAGGTCAGGTCCCTTGTGGGTGGGTGGGTGGGTGGGGGCGGGGGTGGGCTGGGGCGGGTTTACTAACTAGGTTTGCCACCTGCTATGGTGGTACTTAATCATGGTGCGTATGAGGTTATCAGCGCGATAAGATCTGATACAGCTGATCATGCTTAGAAGTACTGTAGGTCGTGTTATCTGATCTGCGTAGCAGAGACCTGCAAATATGCGCTTTTTGTAGAGTTGAATGATGCAGAAGTCATGTTATGGTAGCCATATTCGCCCAAAGGTGCATCGTATATTATCAGGATCAATTAATGTAATGCCTTTGCTTGCTGATCTCTTGTGATTCATTCAAGTGGACTGAGAGGAGAGGAGTTGTAGTATTGTATCTCTTCCACAATGTTTCATGTCACTGTAGCTTAGTGTTTGAGACTTCGTGGGTAACTAAAAATTCTCTATTGTGAATTCTGGGATGGTGCAATACTCACTGTTGAACAATGTTCTAAATAACGGTAAACGGTCACCCCACCTTTTAGTGTTTATACGGTAAGCGGTCTTTTAAACGGCCTTGTAAACGGTTTTGCTATTTAAAATTATGAGAAATATATACATGTGTTTGTATTAACAAAATAAACATCTAATTCATCTTATTTCATGCATATAGAATGGAACTACCAGGCTATCAACAATTGTCCACAGTAGTGACATGATGATAAAAGATGACATGATGTGAATGTAATTAAAGAATCATAATTGAATGAATGAACAGCTCAAGTGGCAATGAAAAGCAAAGCTAGCATTCATCTCATGTATGTCATAATGTTCCATGTCATATGACAATCTTGCAACTTTACCTAATAAGCGGGCCTGTTAAACGGGCATGTTAAACGTTAACAGCCGTTAAACCGAATAAACAGCCTGATAAAACGGGCAAACCTTGAAATGTCCATAAACGTAACGGCCAGGGGACCTTAAACGTTTTAATGGCCGTTTACAAGGCTAGTAATAGCCGTTATTTAGAACACTGCTGTTGAACTTCAATTTCGGTGATTACATTCAATTTTGCATATCCTTGGTAGTATTTTGTTGAAACACTACTTTCTATGTAGCACTGGAATACATGATCTAAAGTCTGTTTTTTGAACTAGCATTTCAGTTGGAGCTTAGATTTTCAGATAAGCATCTTATTTGTCTGTCACAAACTAGGTTTTTGGTATGAAGGCTAGTTGTGTTACTGTTATTAGATATTACACCTCAACAACACCTTGCAAAGTAGTGTTTAGTTCATTATTTTTAGGAAAATGTCCATTTGACCCCTGAAGTATCGTGTTCCGGACACTTAAACCGCTGAACTAAAAAACTGTCCATGTGACACCCTTACGTTGCAAAACCAGTGCACTTAACTCCCTAGGGTTGTTTTGCTCAGTGGTATTGCTTATGTCGTGTTCCAGACACTTAAACCGCTGAACTAAAAAACTGTCCATGTGACACCCTTACGTTGCAAAACCAGTGCACTTAACTCCCTAGGGTTGTTTTGCTCAGTGGTATTGCTTATGTGGCACTGAGTCAACCCGATTTCCCCACCGTGGCGATTACTCACTCCCCATCACTATCTACACCATCCAAAATGCATTGATATTCGTGCGCCTCTCCCCCACCCACAACGCACCCACCGCCGTCACTCATCGTCTCGCTGCTCCACACTGCCACAGCCTCCCACGGCACACACCACTCGCCTCGTCGCTCCCCTCCGCAACCGTGCCGCGCGCCCCTGGCCTCCGCCTCCATCCCCCACCACCACCGCCTCCCGCGCCGCGGCCCCTTCGCCTCCGCCTCCGCCTCCCTCTCCCTCTCTGGTACGCCATGGAGCTCACTTTGTCGAGCTGTATAGGCGACACCAATGAGGGACATTGTATAGGCTCACCGTAGCTTGATCCGGTGGACGCGAATGCGAAATCACAGGTTAAAAACCCCCAATTCGTGCTTTAAGTTGTGATTTCACCCAATCGAAAGCAAAATTTTCGAGTTGAAAACAAAAAATCCTAGTTGAAAGCTTGCCGCCACGCCTCTCGCTGTCGCCAGCCCCACTCACGCCGCCCTAGACCAAGCCATTACCACCTAGAGCTTCCCTTCGTCCGCACCGTGCTTGTGCTCTCCTTAGCCGGTCGAAAGACCGCCGAGTTTCACCACCAGCAAGTCCATCTTCCTCACGGTCGTCGTCCTTCTCCATTCTGTTTCAGCCGCCGTAGCCCTCCTCGTCCACGAACGCTACCAAAAATGGGGTCATCACGTCCTAGAAAACCGCTTGCGCTCGCTGTTGTTGTCGCCCAGCCACCGAGGCTCGCCATCGCCCCTCTCTCTATTTCTCTCTCTTTCACGTTGTTGGCGAGGGAGACGGATCCGATGGGCGTGGTAGTGGGGACGGTTGGATCCGGCACCGAAGGATAGGAAGAAGGCAGGGAGGACAGCGGGGACACCTTTGATGCCGCACCTCATCTCCGGAAGCCGCCTCTATCTCCGCCTCCCTCCGGCGCTCACCGGTGGTGATAAAGGAAGAAGATAGCATTGAGGAGGAGGATGAGGAGGATGATGATGAAGAGGAGGAGGTTGAGGATGATGGCGAGGAGGCTGAGCCAGAGAGCAGTGGGAGGGTTCCCATGGTGGTGGGGACGTTGGAGAGAAGAGATTGATGGGCATGATCAAGGAGAAGGGGAAGATGAGGACGAGAACGACTGAGTCATCGCCACGTAATCGTCACGGTGGCGAAACCGAGCTGATTGGGTGCCACACAAGCAATGCCACTGAGCAAAACAGCCCTAGGGGGTTAAGTGCACTGGTTTTGCAACGTGAGGGTGTGAAAGGGCCGGTTTTTTTAGTTCAAGGGGTAAGTGTCTGGAGCACGATACTTCAGGGGTGAAATGGATATTTTCCTTATTTTTACATTGTGCTAGTTTTGTCTTGGCATAGTTTTAGATTTTGCAAGTTTTTTTTCTGGTATAATTTTTTACATGTAGAAGTGCTGTCATTTCCTCCCTTTATTTTGGTTTTACTCTTCATTATTGACTCGCAGCTTTTGGAGGAGGATACTGCTTTGAAGAGGTTCAAATCTTACAAGAACAGTGTGAAACAGGTCTCGAAAGTTGGGAATGTTCTTACTCTCGTAGTTGTTGCTGGTATGTTATATTACTTTTGGTTTTTCTTACCGCTTTTTTTTTTTTGTCTTAAACCTTTAAAACTGTACGGTGCGGTAATTAACGATTCAGCTTGTAAATGGATGTTGACCATTGCCATACTGGTATATGCCTATTTGCTATTATCTTGTTAGTTGAAAGACATGGCTAGTAAATTATCAACTTTTTAAAACGAAATTTCAATAGGATTTTGATATTGGTGTGGAAATGGTAGTATGCTTCAGTGTTTCTATGTCGATAATGAGAAGATGTCTTCTGTATTCATCTCCTTTGATTAAAAGCAGATCTGTATAATATCCTTGTTAGTGCTTGAGACCATGTTGAGGCTATGTTTTTTGCTGTTTAGTATTACAAGCAGTGAAATATTTGTTATGTTGTTTAGACCCTGGTAGACTATGATAGTATGATGTTTAATTTTCAAGCAGTGCAATATAGGCTGTGTTGTTTGATCTTGTAATACTGCATTATAGTCCCCCCAACTCCACATGGTAGCTATTTTGACATGATTTCTTGTGGCAATCCACTACCTCTATTGTTCCTGACACTTGCTTATTCTCTGTCTAGATTTCTAGTACTGACTATTGAGTGTATTTCTATTCACTGTATTCTGCTATCAATATTATGAGTGCTATAAGTTGGGATTTGAAAAGTGAGTTGCTGATAGTGTGTGATTAGTTACCAATTGGTAGTGTGTGGAGTTCTGTTGCATGATCGCTTACGATTCACAATTGCATTTACATAACTTTGAAGACTATGTATTTTTAAAGACACATTTTCTTTATATATCCATATTATTGTTAGCTGCCCACCATGACCATAGTAACTGGACTGTGGAAATTGCAGGAGAAAGCTATTTTCACCTTTTAGGTGCCCATATCCTTGAAACAATTTTAGTATTGAAGCTAACAGTAGGTTTCAGTAGAGTTTTGTTTCTATAATTATTGATGAAGTGAGCATAATCATTGAAACATGTTCCGGACTAAAGCAGGCATTAAGTTTTCGTTGGTTGTTGTCCTTTATACTACTTGGTCAGGTGCGCACTAGGATGCATCTTTTCAACCAGAAAACTGAATGTTTCAATTTTCAAAGGGGCTTGTGTAGCCAAAGAATGCTAGTAGAAGTACCTTTTTCTGCAGTAAAGCAAATACGAAATGTCTGCTTCATTTTGTCGACCTTGTAGCTTGTCGTAGCACTTCTTGCACCTGATTATGGGGGTTTCACTTCACAGTGCGCTGACTGCTATCCGTTTGTTTTATTGCGCAGCCTGCAGCTATGAGATCTTCGCACTGGCAACAAGCACAAAATGAAGGAAAGCGCAATCATGAGAGCGCTCAGATCTACCGGAAAGTGATTAAACAACATAAACTGGCATTTTATTAGCACTCGTTTTGAGCCTCATGTGTCGATCTTATCATGTAAAATAAAACAAACTAGGTTAACTTTTGTTCCCCAAGAACATTCTGGTTCCTTGGCCTAGTGTTCCTTGACCTTGTGATGAATGATCATCGCCTGATTTCATTTCCCCGAGGATCCATATTACATTGTTCAATAAATAGTTTTCATCAAGCTGTTTGGGCAGTGTGCCCAGTGCCCATTCCCGATTACTCTGTTACATGTTGGAGTCTGATCGGTGTTCAAGTACATTGTTGTGTTTCGTGTATGCGAATGTGTCGTGCCTTGACCTATCACCTATGATCTTTTTCTTGGCATTCCTCCTAGGCAGCGATCATATCAAAGCATCTGCGTGTTTCAAGTAGTTCGCTGTGGCAGCGATATGGAGGATGCTCTGCCCAAATCCTAGCCTTCCTTTTCAGATCGGACGGCTTACCCTGGTTGACAACTCGACATCGCGACGCATGAAAGCCCCAGCAATCCTGTATCCCCTCTAACCGATAAGGAGAGGAGGCAACCGAAAAACCCAGGAGACGAGCGCTCCGAGCAGCGATGGCGACGAGGGTGTGGGCGGCGGCGACCTTAAACCCCCCTCTCCTCACGCTCTCCTCCTCCTCCTCTCCCATCCAGACCGTCTCCTCCGCGTGGCGGTCGCTGCCGAGGGGGCGCCTCCGCCTGCGCAGCCGCCGGCCGCGGCCGGCTAAGTTTGTGTACCGCCGCGCCAAGAACGCGGCCTACGACGACTACAAGTTCCCGGACCCCATCCCTGAGTTCGCCGAGCAGGTCACGCCCTTCCCCCCCTCTCCTTGTCTCGCAGGAGCTTCTGCTTCCTTCCTTGCTAATCCTCGTTGCTTCTGGTGTCTCAGGAGACGAGCAAGTTCAAGGAGCACATGACGTGGCGGCTGGAGCAGAAGAAGGAGGAGTACTTCGGCGAGCACGTAGAGGAAATCGTCGACATCTGCACCGAGGCACGTATAACGTATCCAGTGTGCAGAATTTACTTACCCTTGCTATGGCATTTTAGCATTTCGGCGTTCTCGGGTTGTTTGGGTACCTTTTTGTTATTTTAATAGAATTACAGAAAGAAATAAATGTCCGTTTAATAAAATTACAAAAATGGGCTTCGTTAGAAATAACGAAATGATTCTTTCGTTAGTTCAATTGGCGACAGGAGGCTTATCGCCAACAAAACAGTAGTTCCTGTCTCTATCGCCAAACCAAATGGTGGCAGGTGTCCTATCGGCTATTGCTCATTGAACTGGCGATAGCCACTTGTTGTCAAACTAATTGGCGACAGGTACTCCATTTTTTTGCAGAAATATATATATATATATATATATATATATATATATATATATTTCAAAATACAGCTTCAAACTTTGGAATCAGTGGTACTAAACACATTGCACAAAATTATTCGATGCCCGACATAACGTAAATATATCGGAGAACATAACTAAATAGGACATACGTCATCACATAGTTGTAATATTTTGCACATACGGCATACAACACACTTGTAAGTCCACTACTGACACACAGTCCGTACAAGCGTCGTTCGACAAATTACAATGGTAGTAAGCAGAACATTCCTCACATCATATTTCAAATAGGTAAACCATCCCCGTGGCCGCCACCTCCACGTCTGCCATGTCGACCTCTACGGTGCCCGCCTCGAGTGGGGTGGTCGTGTGAGGTCCCCGCGGCTTCGTCAGGACTCAGGACTGACGACCTCCTTCATGTTGTGCATTTCTTGCAGGGCAATACTTGAAGGTATGCCCGGACTCCATGCAAATAGAGCAACTTCGGACGAGGTTCTGCTTTTGATTCGTCCATGTCGTTTCTGATCCACCGTCTCTGCTGACGGCCAACTCCTCCCTTGAGCTTATCAATATCGGCAGCCCATATCTGCTGCCCCCAAGTAGGAGCGCATCCAAGCATGCACTCGTAGATGATCCTCTCACGGTCCGTCCCGCAGCGTCTTTTCTCCCTGCAAAGTACCTCAATACGAAGCTCCTTTGTGCCCATTTTGAATGCTATGTGCATCTCACCCTTCTTGCTCTTCTCCTCCATCTACTTGGTGATCATGGTGGAGTACAGTTCTCTGTCATTTGCCGTGAAGAGTGACGCGATGTTGCTTCGATCAACAAAGTATTTTGTAGTACCACGCAGAACTGCCTCTAAATAGCAACCAAAGGAAGGCACCTTATGCCGCGCGTGACCCAATTGTACACTTCAACTAAATTCGTTATTACGATACCATACCAAGCACCATCCTTGTCATGTAGCAATGATAACTTCACCTTAGGCTCGTGCTCAATTCAGTCTGAGAAGCATTTCACTAGCCTGCCGCTCTTCCTTGTCACACTGGGACCATTTGTGGGTAACTAGGGCAATAGCTCGGGGAGATCGTTCGTGCTTGCGGCGAGCTTCTTCGCTGCCTCCCTTATGTGCTTCGTCGTCAGCTCATCCAAAGTTTTCCATAGTGCATTGAACTTTCTTTGCTTGTTCTGGTTGCACAGCCGCTTGAAAAGGTTCATCAAGTCCTTGTTTCGAAACTGCTTGTAAAAGTTAGCACCTATGTGCCGTATGCACCACCTACTCTACAGATCCACCCATAGAAGTGACTCGTGTTCCCCTTGCTGAAGCATGTTGGTCATGTATGACACATACGTTAGGACGACCCTGTACAATAGAAATCTTCACGTTTCTTAGAAACCACAGCCAATTGTCTGTATTCTCACTTTCGACGAATGCAAACGCTACTTCCCGCTTGTCGCAATTGCAATAAGTATCTACCCCTTGTACTTCTCAATCAGGAACATGCCATCCACGCACAAGATTGGATGACAATACTAGAATGCATTAATGCATTGACCAAAGGTGAAGAAAGCTTGTTTCAGTACCCTCTTCCCGGCGAACCACAGATGCGGGGAATCGACAATGTCAACATGAATGTCCGCACCAAGGAGAAGGCCCAGAATTTCACAGCTTCCTGCATCACCTCCTTACATTTGTACATGGTTCCTTGCCTAACCTCGTTTTGGTGGTACTTCCATGGTACACGGGATCTTTCGTCCATGACGAGGTTGTCGAATTAGTATATGTTCTACTCAGATGAACTGCCTCCTGTTCCCCACCATCCTCGTCATACAAACCTTCATCTTCTGACAATGCCTCATAGTCCTAGGCTTCGAGCTTCATCCCTTTGACTAAGGTTTCGATCTGCTCATCTTCGTCTGCAATCCTACTAGCTTTCCAGGCCAAATGAGCTTCTTCGGCACTATCTTCATCGCGAAAGCAACAACTCCCCGACCTTCGGTCATTGTGTGCGCCGTGCTATGGCTGGACTCCCAAACTTCTTCGTCATCACCACCGACTATCCCTTGTACAGCTGCATATTCTAGTGAAACTTTGACATATGCCTTGTCTAGAATGACCAAATCTTACTCCCAATCCCTCACCATGCTTAGGTATGACTGTCATGACTTTGTTCTCTTCAGTTGCACTAACTCCCAATGTGTGCCCTGTCGTGCCCGGGTGGCAACGCATCTCAATCTCAAATCGTGCCGAACATAGTCCAACTCGAAGGTATAATACAAGCACTGCATCACAGCGCCCCATGTACGCTACTTTGATCTTGTTAGGCTGACGGTCATTGATTGGAAATAACGCAAATCAACCCCCTCTGAACCCTCAAAATAGTCCCTTGTCCATAGTCAGGGATGGAGTATGGGCTCGGTTAACCTGGGCCATGACCCCTAGCATTTAAAAAAAAAACAGTATGTATGCAGTCCACAGCCGGCCCAATTTGGTTACGCTAGGTCCATCTAGAAGCTCCACTGTTGTTGCCTGTTACTAGTTACGATACTACTCAACAAGACAGTGACTTCAATCATGCGGTAGCAGGTGACGGCGAAGCACGGAAGTAGCAGACGAGGCATCGCTGGTGCGTCGCGGGCTTGCCGCAGCCGGGCCCGACGACGACGACAGATGCTTAACCGACGGCCGGAGAGCCAAGTATGTGCGCCGCACAGGGCGTGCAGCTAGTAGTGAGCAGTGTGCTTTTGAATCTTATTGATGTGGCCTTATCTTGGTTGATTGACTTGATTCTTCCTACAATATGGAGCCCTGCTGCTGGTAATTTGCTTTGATTCAAGTTGGGAATTGATATTGCGTCGACATTGGTGGAAAAAATGGTTGTGTTGGCAAGATCGATGAGAGAATATGGATGGACCAAAATTGACATTGAAAATAACAAATGTAGTTGGGAAATTAGTGGGGGAAGGAGATGTCCTGAATTAACTCGGGAAATGAAGATTACAAAATTATCATCTCGTCTCTTAGGGATCCAAACATTTTCATGATGGTTCAGATGCATACCTTGTATTTTGGGTTAGAGACTGGTACAGCAGCCCAAATAGCTGAAGTTTATGCGTGTCATGAAGCATCTTTAGATAGGTTCCATCAGGATTGGTTGGAGTTACAAGGAATCTCTGCAGATCCAGGACACTATGCAAGGTATGCATGCAAACTTGAGGACAACAGTTAGACGTTATGATATTCCTGCGAGAATAATCAGGCTTGTCATCAGTTACAACCTAGCGTAGCTTTAATTCTGTTACTGTGTGTTCACATGCTATTAGTTCTGCCAATCATCAATTCAGTCAATGTTAGGCTTAGAAGAACCTTGAAGCCTGTCACTGTGATGCAATTAAGGCGTGCACAGGCAATATATTTTTTGGATTATTTATGTAGGCGACAATTCGATATGTTAGATGTGATAGCGATGACATTGCACTTCTCTTTCAGTGAGCACCTCTAGAAGAGTTGAAATCTGGCATAGCACTAACATATGATTCTCATTTTCAGATCTTAGGGACCTTCTTGGAACATGATTATTGCGGACCTGGGACGCTCCTGGTTCACCCGTTCTTGGACATGAAGGGTGAGATCAAAGAGAGGGAGCTTCCTGGTGCACCTCAAGCAGCACGTGCGGCGATTGCGTGGGCGGAGAAGAATATTGACAAGGACTGGAAGGCGTGGACCGGAGAATACTAGTGTTAATCTCCCCTCTAGTTCGTCTGTCTGTTGTGTCAGTTGTTGTACCTGTAGTTTTGATGTTTCAGTATAGACTTGAATCTCGACTAGTCATGTCATCAGATCTCGAGCTCAGGAAACACATGAAGTTTATCTTCTGATCTTGATGAAGGTGTGATCTTTTTTTCTTTCTCAATGACGACATATCGTCGCTATTATCTAACGACAGAAACTTTTCAGACAAAGGTTGCCAATGTGGCAGAAAACCTTCTTTGATGGCGCCACCAACTTAATGTATCCAGGAGCAAAGTCCATGAGATTCCTTGCTGCGACGTAAGCGCCGGCACCGCACCGCACCGCAATGACATCCTACACAGGTGTGCACTTACTCTCTCGCAGGCGGGACACTGACCAGGTCAACACCTGCTTTGGTTGTCGTCCAAGCTGCAAAAGGGGCTAGCTTGGCATTTCATTCAGTGGAGAGTGCCAGAGTGGAGGAGGGATGAACTATGGAGTTTCAATGTTCTTGCCACAGTAGGGGGGTCCATGCCATCATTCAAGGGCCTGAAGGATGCAACGTTGCAGAAGGGGTTTCTTCAAATGCTGCATGCCTCTCTGACGGATCATCAACGAAAGTCCGTGCATCGCATTGGCAGGGGCTCGTGGGTCGTGCCCTTGTGCTCCCGATCCATGAGTTATGATGCATGGCTCGCTGGCTGGCTGGCTGGCTGGCTGCTACCTTCAGCTCTGCCAGCGCCACTTGACCGGAGTAATGCGACCCGTGGGCGCTTCTAATGGCAGCTTGGATCCATGTCCATTAAGGTATAAGAGGTATGTTCCTCTCCTTTTCCTTCTCTGTTTGCCCATCACTCTGGAATACATCATGCTGCATTGTCGCTTCACGCAACCGAGTACTACTGCTCTCCGCATCTGGTCGGACGATCATCGCCGATGATCGCTTGATCATGCTCATAACTTCGTATGATGCGATTGCTTGCGGAGATTTACTGTTATAATGGCTTATGATGACCATTCTTTGTACGTAGTGGGGTACAAGGAGTTAATATTCCTACAGGGAGTGTGTTCATTGGATGGTCATAAATACGCAGACACACTCTATCCGGGTGTCTCTGTGAACTACAGGAAACCCATGGGATGTGAGCATAGGGGAAAGGCCTGTATGTATGCATGTATGTCAACAAGATCAAAGAGGGAATCTCATGCAAGTTTATACCATGGGTTTATATGTCTGTACAAGAAGGTGTATTGCAGTCTGCCTATACAGTATAACCTACTGTTGCTTGGGTAGATAGATAGGTATAACCAGATGCACATGTTGTACTTTTTACTAGGCGCTGTTTGGTCGCAACTCGCAAGGCATGCACAGTTTGCCGTGAGCCAGGCAAATTTGGCTTTCTAAGGCTAGCGTTTGGTTTGTGCCACACTCACTTTTTCAGCCTTATGTCCCACCTGTCGTAGACGCATCCTCTTACCAAATTTTGTCACAATAGTGATAGTTGATTTGTTCACCCCAAAACTATAGCATGCCGTACTTTGTCACAAAGAGTTTGGAGAAGTGTGGCTTGCAACCAAACAAGACCTTAGATTTTTTTTTTATTGGGCACTAGCTAATAAGCATTTGCGAATGGCCTACATAACTTGTGAAAAACAAACATTGTATTTAGGTGTAGTTCAACCATACTAGTGCAGTGCATCGAATACTCGTGAAAGAGTGATTTATGCTTTCTCAGAAAGAAAGTTGTACAAACCATACCCTCAATTGCCTTAAGATCTACATAGCTGAAAAGTCCTCCAAAAAAGCATTTACATTTCTCTTCCGAGGAGGCAAGGGAGCACTCTGTTGGTAAGTTAGTATTAGAGTATAACGATAGTTGTGTTAGAGTCGGATTGTTATCTTTGGTACTATAAATAAAGGGTTGGAGTTATAAGAGACATCACACACAATTATTCCTGAAAACTACATGGTATCAGAGTCGATCCTAATCCACCGTCATCCCAAAACCTAACCCTAACCCACGACTCACCTACTGCCGACCACCGCCGCCATCGATTCCACTGTCGTCGTTGGCTTCATCCCGCCATCGTCTTCAACAAGGTCGTGCCCAGGTAGATCCCATTGCGCCGCCATTGCAGGCAAGCGGATCTCGTTGCCACTGCCATTGCGGGCATGCAGAACATGGGGGCGAGGCTCACCGCTAAGCTGAGGGCGTGGTCGCACTGTTGGTCCAGAAGAGATGCGAGCTAGAAAGAGAGAAGGGGTTGTGTCCTGATAGCCAAAAAGAGGAAGCGGCGAGCAGAGGAGAGGTGTGTGCAACTGAGATAAAAAGAACTACAAAAAGAGAGTAAAGGATAGAGTTGGTGATGCATGTGATCGGAGAGGTGGTCAAAGGTGATTAGATCCTTTCTGATTGAAGGTTTGCCATGATTGTGTAGTAGTGTGTGGTATATCTTGGTGGTGATTGGCATTGCTCCAGTTGTTCGAGAAGATGACTCTTGAGGAGATTGAGGCTGCGAGGAAAGCGGAGGAACTAGTCACGATGAAGGTGGCATAAGAGAAGAGGAAGGCAATTGCTTTGCTGATGCTACTTCCTCGTTGGTCACGCAAGGTGACAGAGAAGCATGTTACAGGAGCTCTTCGTGACGGGTATGATAGGTCTGAGGATTGGTGCAGGGTCATCTGAATAAAAGCTGGAGCTAATACCAAATGATGTAAAGTTAAAAGGGAGTAAGAATTACTTGAGTTGGTTCAGAAGGGTTTAGCTAATTCTGAGGACGGAGGGGGTGGAGCACTACCTGTAGGATACTTGTGTCGGGCTTGCAGATAAGGGGAACATGAATTGGAGGGTGTGGAACACCACCAACTCTGTGGTGGTGACTTGGTTGTTAACTTCAATGTCTCCATCCATCACTCAGATGGTGGAGATGATGCAAAGTGCACTGGTGATGTGGAAGACGTTGAGCAATATGTACTCCGGGCAAAAAATGTGATGATGATGATGGTGGAGGTCTAGGGCAATGTGGAGGCCCTGAAACAAGAGGTGAAGATCATCCAGGAGTATGCTAGTGACTGCAGCAGCTATAGGCAGATTTAGATTACTATAATCCACTGTAGTTAACATGTGCTCGTGATGTTGAGGCTGATAGGGTGTGGCTACAACGCAGACGAATTACACACTTTCTGAAGGGATTGAACTCAAAGTTTGAGGGTTGGAGAGTTGTCATGTTTCACTTGGCAAACTTGCCTACTATGGAGGAGACTATTTCAGCTATAGTGCTGGAAGATATTCAACTACGAGCAATGGGGGACAACAATCCTGTCAGGTCCGTATATACCATACTCGTTGATAGGGAGTGCTACAACTGTAGGGTGAGAGGATATCTGAGTCGTGCTTGTCTTTCTCCACGATATGGAGGCCGAGGTGGAGGTCGTGGTGGTCCCGGAGGCCGAGTTGGAGATTATAGAGGCCGAGGTGGAGGTTGTGGTGGTCGTTGAGGTAGAGGTGGAGATTTTGGAGGTTGGGGAAGGAGCCGAGTTGGCCCCACGTTTGTTACTCTAACAGGCGAGCAAACTATGCAGTAGGAGAAGTCGTAGCAAGAAAAGTCATTGGAGACTCCTCATGATTCTATTACAATAACTGCCACCTCCTTTGATAACTTTATCAACTACACCCACGTGGGCAAAGGTACTCAGGCACTTGCACTTGCATCCACATATAAGCACTCTTATATTGATTGGATCATAGATTCAGGAGCATCCAAGCATGTCACGGGTTCATTTGGTGTATTTGTAACTTACACTTCATATACTCATTCTAAAACTGTTCAAACAGTTGATGGGACCTCCCATGTTATTCAGGGTGTAGGATCTGTAGAGTGCTTGCCATCCATTGCTTTATCATTCATCTTGTATGTTCTCTCCTTTCAAGTCAACCTTCTTTCAGTTAGTTCTATAATTAAACAATTCAAATGCACTACCTCATTTCATGAGGATTCGTGTTTGTTTCAAGAGAAGAGAACTGGGAAGAGGATTGGGACTGGAATAAGGCGTAATGAGCTTTGGTACATTAATCAGGTTGATGTGGCATTAGCTGTGGCTGTAGGAGGAGTCAAAGGAGAAGTTTTGTTACATTATCGTCGCTTGGAACATCCATCGTTTGAGAGTTTATGTCGATTGTACCTTGATTTGTTCAATAAAGTAGATAAGAGTAATCTTTGTGTGTGATGCTTGTGAGTTTGGAAAGCATACACGGTCTATATATAGTAACACTGGTCTTCGGAGTTATGAGCCCTTTGTATTAATACATTCTGATGTTTAGGGTCTATACTTAGTTACTTCTGTGAATAGTTTTAAATGGTTTATCATATTTATTGATTGCTATACTTGTATGACTTGGATTTATATGATGAAGCACAAGAGCGAGGTCTTTCGGTGTTTTCAAAACTTCCATAGGCTGGTTGCTTCTCAGTTCGATGCAAAGGTTCAGATTACTAGAACAAACAATGTAACTGAGTACATTAGTAAGGAGTTTACATCGTATCTCTCAGAGGACGGGATACTTCATCAAACTACTTGTCTAAGAACCCCACCACAGAATGGAGTGACCAAAAGAAAGAATCGACATTTGTTGGAGGTAGCACGTTCATTCATGTTTAAGATGAATGTGCCAAAGGGATTGTGGAACAAGGCAGTGATGGCAATAGCGTATCTCATCAATCGTATGTCGTCTTGAATACTTGGAATGGAGTCTCCAGCTGAATTTATTTTAGGTCAGCGAGAGTTCAAGGTGTCTCCTAAGGTGTTTGGCTATGTATGATTTGTATGGGATCACCAATCAGCGGTTCGCAAGCTGGACCCTTAGGCAATGAAGTGTATCTTTGTAGACTATTCATCAAGTCAGAAGAGCTATTGATGCTAGAATCTAGTTGAGAGAAGATTGTTTGTGAGTATGGATGTGATATTCTGGGAGTTTGAGCCATACTATACGAGTAGAGATAATCTTGGTCATTTTTTTGAGTTCTCTCCTATCACTTAGGGTGACAGTCGAGAGGAGGAGAACAAAGAGAGTGATGTTCAACGAGAAGAAGTCTTTATACGATCTGAAGTAGTCTCCAAGAGCGTGATTTGATATATTTAGTCGTGCAGTTTGTATTGTGGACTATTCTGAGTGCATTAGAGATCATATTGTGTTTTATAGGCATAAAGATCATATTGGTAGTCTATGTTGATGATATTGTGATTACTAGAGATAATACCGAGGAAATCAAATCATTGAAAAAATATCGAGAGAGACATTTGAGGTGAAAGATCTTAGAACTCTTCGATACTTTCTTGAGATTTAGACTATCCGTTCTTTGAAAGGTATATTTCTCTTCCAAAGAAAGTATATTCTTGATTTGTTGGCAGAAACATGTATGCTCTGTTGTCGCTCTATTATTTCACCTATTGATAGGACGCCCATTACATGTCGATGCCAACCGGTCAGGGAGGTACATACAGATAGATACACTGGGGGTGTCCATATGAAGTCCGTGAGGTGTGCGGCATCTGAGCCGAGTCCGTGAGGTGTGAAGTCTGAGCCGAGACGACGCCGCCGCCTGTCTCGCCATACACGCTGGCGATAAACACGAGCCAGTAGAGAGCATCGTTCCCCGGCGTCTTATCCTCTCTTTCTTCTGACCGGCAGGAGAACCTGGCCTAGGCCATGAGCAAGCACAGCCCGGATCACCACACCGTGTACGTGGGTGTATCGACAAGCCAGCAGATGGATCGGATCCTGGGTCGAGTAGATCTTGGCCATCCGTGACCAATCATGACCTCCCAGTATGATCTGCCCTAGTCACTTGTCCTCACATGTCAGTACGCGCCTTATGCAAGGAAACCCGTATTTATTTCCTTACCTACAAGAGGCGCCGGCCAATGGCCAGTCCAACCGGTGTGGGGGAGTTGAAATCATTGTCTGGGTAACTGGCCGATCTTCGGTCGAAGATCGTAAATATCGGGTCTATCGGACCCTCCGGTAAGAGTTCAAATCAGCTAAGAAAATAAATTTGTTTGATTTTTGTTTGAATTTAATCTTTTTTAATTTAAAATCTGAAAAAAAAATCAAATTTTGATTTGAAAATTTCAGCCAAAATTTTCTGATTTTTTTTACCAAACCGGCCCTATCGGACCCCACTAAAAATCCCAAACCGGTTATCCAACCCTTGGTTGAAATTAACAAGAGTAAGTCGAGTGCGTAGGCGCGGTGATGCATACTACTTTCACCGATCATTCCCTACCTATCAGTCATGGAGCCAATTTTTCACAAAGATAAGCTCGTACTCGTTCGTAAGCACTAGCACTCACGCACATACACGCACAGGTAGTTTGCGAGCTAGTAGCCTAGTATTATATATCCCCTTGTGCTCCACATTGCTCACACCATCTACACACTTCCTTCTCACTCCCACTAGCTCGTTTCTGCTCCACTACGCCGCCCACCTCTACGGGACAGCAATGGCCGCTCAGTGACGGCCCCACCGACCGGCCGGGCCCGGGCGTCGTCTATGCCGGACGACGCGTCGTACCTCCTCTGCGCCGAGGACGCCGCCGGCGCCTTCTTTGACGCCGCCAGCACCTGTACCACCGAGGACGATGAGTGCTGCTCCGGCGAGGAGGAGGAGTCGGCCGCCTCCATCGCCGAGCTCATCGGCGGCGAGGCCGAGTACTCGCCCCGGTCCGACTACCCCGACCGGCTCCGGTCACGGTCCATCGACCCGGAGGCCCGGGCCGAGTCAGTTGCATGGATTCTCAAGGTGACACAAAGCTAGCATACTGTCCTGATGAGCTCCATGGATGTTACATGCTTGTGTACTTCCTAATACCTATGCAATATATCTATATGACTATATCTGCATATATTAGAAAGCTTTGTCGTGCATCTAATCTAAGCTTTGTAGATGTATTAGCAAGCTATCTCATCTCATATTGTGTTGTACCTTCGTACGTCGTCTTCTTTAGGTGCAAGAATACTATGGATTCCTTCCCTTGACGGCCTACCTCGCCGTGAACTACATGGACCGGTTTCTCTCCCTCCACCGACTGCCGGTAAGCTCGCCATCGCCGCCGTGCCGAATTAAAATATACATCCGTATGCATACCAGCAGCATATGAGCACCATGTGTGATGGATGACAGTTTCCTCTGTATCTTTTAATTTGAGCACAGAGAAGTACGGTGCCATACATAGTGTTTGGTAGCTTCTGGGCATCAGTGGAAAGCTTAAGCAGAAGTGCTCTGCTGATGTTGGTGTAAAAAAATTGGTTTGGACATTGGTGTGTAGTGTAGACTAATCAATTGATTAACTAACTAATTACAGTTTTACCCTTACATGGAATGAAGGGGGCAGCAGCAGGGGTTGTAGGATTTGTTTATGCACTCAAGACAGAGGTGTCTTTTGGCTTTGCACCTTGCTTTAGTGCAAGCTAAAGCTTTATTGTGGAATAGACCTTATCATTGTGCTTTGCTAAGCTTGCTCCACATTTGTATTCTATGGCCTATGGGATAGTGTTTGGACTGCAAGGATCTCAGTGAGGTATCTCTCAGCCTCAGTGACTGTGCATGGTGGGGTGTAGTAGTTTATCAGGCCAAAAGAAAAGAACAAACTGCAAGCTAGCTGTAAGCTGCAAAGTATCTCTGCACCAAGTCATATGCATCACCTGCCTTTGTTGAAATGGGCAGCATTATTTTTCTGACTTTCTGTTGCTTTGTGATGCTGTTTCTGAACACAAGCTCTTGGATTTGTGTTAAGTGAAACAACTGTTGTATATAGTAGGACTTCATTATATATGCAAGAAAGCATAGACATGGTATGCTTGCTGTCGTCATTGTCTGAAAGCATAGACATGGTATGCTTGCTGACGTCATTGTCTGAAGTTCCAAGGATTAGTTTGAAGTAATACTGGATGATCATCTATAGGTTTATCCAAATGCTGATGTGACTAAATATCTCACCAACCTTTATTGGGACTAATCTTAAAAATGATGTACAAATCTTTCTTCAGGACCTAATATTAACTAGAGTGCTAAATGTAACAGTGTTTGCAATTTGTTCCTTCTATTTCTCTCTCCTCATAGCATAACTATTGAGGGCCCTCTGTATATATAAGTAAATAATCAATGTATGCATTTACTTGCCCTAAAAAATAACTACTTCTGTGCTTGTCATGTGAAGTTCTTTATCAAATCTTCATGGTACTATACCTAGGTGGCCAGGTCCATGTACACTTCATTTCAGAATTTAAAATGGGTATTTCATGTTTCCTCATACAAGAACAGGGGATAGATAGGGTGGTGGAGTGCTACAAGAACATAGTACATTATCTGTCCTTGCTTTGTGGATCCTTGTTTCAGCTATTAATTGCGTGTTTGTGCTTTTCCCCCTCAATACAGCAGGAGGATGGATGGGCAATGCAGTTGCTAGCTGTGACCTGCCTCTCCTTGGCTGCCAAGATGGAGGAGACCCTAGTGCCCTCCCTCCTAGACCTACAGGCAAATTACATTACTACTTGCTTCCACTGTGACACATGTAGAATTTCTGAAATATTGTGTATCCTCTTGGTATCTCCACACCATTTTTTTATAGTGCTAAATATCACGGTACAACTCATACGACTTGAACTCTTACCTAAACTCTAATACCTCCAACACTTCTCAAGATAGGCATGAGATAACAATCATATCCATCTTGTTATATATTACAGTATCATTATTAGAATCTACCAAAACCTACCATCTATTGACTCCATAACCAATATCATCACAAAGATTAAAAGTTGCTCACCACCAATACTACCAGAGACATCACTAAATCCATATCCACCGTCTACCAACTACCATGACCTTAACCACATCTTCCTCTACCCTCATGCCCCCAACTACCCCCGACCTCCACCACTTTACCTATACGCCCCCAGTCTCGGCCTCCACTACATCTACCTCTGTCACAGACCATTACGCTTGACTCCAGTCTCAATCCTTTTTCGGACATCTCCAGCAACACTATCTCCAACATCCGTACTAACACAATCGCACGACACCAATCGCATCACATTAGCCTCCATTGGGGCTATCACTAGCTCCTGCTTCGTCATCACTATCAGCCATCTCTCCCTATCTTTCATGCCTTCCATCGTATTATCATCACCTAGGTTTCCTCCACCAAAATCAACACAGCAGCTAGAACTCTCAGCAAACACAACTCCATCACCAAGCAACATGTTAGCTAGAACTCTCGGCAAACACACTATCCTCTCTCTCCTTTACCCCAACACAACACACGCAATCACACTAGATCCTCAGACCACACCAGATGCTGCCACACTAGACCACACCATATCACACTAGATCACTTGACCACACCAGATCCTCCACTGATCTGGATCCACACCAGATCAGAAGATCCTCCACTCTTAAAGCACCCACACCGGATCAGATCCTCCACACATCCACACCGGATCATCATCCTCTTTTTTTCTTCTTTTTTTTTTCCTTTTCTTCTTTTTTTCCTTTTCTTTCCTTTTCCTCTTTTCTTCCTCCCGACACCTCCTGTATCTTCCTTCCTCGTGACGCTACCTCATCTTCTTCCTCTCACCTCCCTCCTTGTTGCTTCCTCTCTCCCCCCTTCCTCTCCCACGAGCACCCATTCTCCTTTCCTCAAGCGTCGGCTCCCGAACATTCTCCTCTCCCTGAGCGCCAGTTCTCTCCCTAAGCCTGGATCTCCTCCCTCCGTCGGATCCAGTTTCCTTCCTCTGTCCCTTCTTCCTCTCCTCCTGAGCCCCTTCTACTTCCTCTGCCGCCACACTGAAGCTCCTCCCCTTGGGCGCTGGCCCCCAAACATTAGCTCCCCTGAGAGCCGCCGTGCCACCCACCGCCTCCCTCTCTCCGTCGCCATGTCAGACCGCCCGGATCCGACTAGTGGTCGTCGGATCCCGCCACCTCCGTCACCTAAGCCACCGCCTCCCTCTTGCTTGCTGCTCCAGTCCCTCGGCTCCTCCGTCACCTAAGCCGCCGCCTCCCTCTTGCTTGCCGCTCCAGTCCCTCGGTCGCCACAGCTTCTCCACACCGCACGACCTTGGCTCCGCCACCGCCACCGCCTCACCTCCTCACCAACTCCACCTCCGGCGCCCCACCGCCGGATCCGGATCCACCTGGATCCCTTCTCCCTCACTGCCACCGACCCCCAGCTCCCTCCTCCTTCACTGCCACACCACCGTCGGCCTGAGCGGCTCGCGCACAACCCGGCCGGCGGCGGCGGTTCTTGAGGTAAAGGGTTTTTTTTTCCCTGGATTAGGATTTTGGGTTGGGTGGGCTCTGATACCATGTAGAATTTCGGAAATATTGTGTGTTCCTCTTGTAATTCACATATCCTTATTTATAGTGTCAAATATTACAGTCCGATTTGCATATGACTCGGACTCGGACTCTTACCTAAACTCTAATATCTCCAACAATCACAAGGTGATGATGAAATTCTAATCATCAGAAATGTATGTGCATTGTACATTCCAGGTAGATGGCACATGTTATGTTTTTGAGCAGCGAACAATCCGTCGAATGGAGCTTCTCGTCCTGACGGCGCTCAATTGGAGGCTCCGATCGGTTACACCTTTCACATTCATCGACTTCTTCGCTTGCAAGGTCGATCCGAGAGGCCAGCACACGAGATACCTGATTGCCCGAGCCACACAAATGATTATAGCTGCAATACATGGTATACTACAACTGTTTGTTTGTTAACTATGTGCTGCAGTACAGTTATAATGTAATGCTGCAAAATGCAATGCCACAGACATTGAGTTCTTGGATCACTGCCCGTCGTCATTGGCCGCCGCTGCGGTGCTGTGCGCCACCGGCGAGATGCCGTCCCTCGCATTCGTCGACCCTGGGCTTGCAGTCAATTGGTGCATTGGCCTTGCAGAGGTAACACAAAAATTACCTTCCAACCACAGGAACTTCAGCACATGACTAGTTCTGAACTGCAATGAATTGTAATCAAGTTTGTAACATGTTCTTTTTTCCTATAGGAAGGGATCAGCAGCTGCTACCAACTAATGCAGCAGCTGGTGATTGGCAATGTGCAGAGGGTAACCACAGGGGCAGCAGCAGCAGTTAACCTGTGCTCAGATGAGGTTCTGTCCTCTAATTCTTCCTCCACCCCTCCCCCACCCAAGAGGAGGAAGAGGTCACCGGACACATGAAAAGAATGCAACTAGATAACATTATTTACATGGGGTTTTGCAGATTGACAGGGTTTGATTTCTTTCAGTTGTTGTGTTCTTGTGATTCTTTTCCCATTTGTTCTGTTCTTTTGGGGTTCTTTACACCTTGGTGGGGGCTCCCCCTGCCTGGCCCTATTGATATATGCCATCATGGCAGCCTCTGCACTGCCAGTCTGGAGGAAAACTATGAAGGAGAGGAGAGAGAGAGAGAAAGAGAAAGATAGAAACCATTTGTGTTTTTCTGTGCTACACTGTGGGTCTGCAGTCTTCACCCCAATGCAGAATTGCAGAATACATTGATTAGTTGGTGAGGGAACTGGGAAGCCATTGGGGAGAAGAAAAGTAGTAAAAGGAAAAAAGGATGGCTACGCGTTGCATGGAGTGAAATGGTAGGGTTAAATGAGGAGGTGGTCAAGGAATGGTCAGAGCCACTGTCAAGGTGTAGTAGGCCTTGTCCCTGCCAAGTTCTGTTCATATTCATGAGGGGAAAATTTGTTTGTTTTCGAGTGGTTTGTTTGTATTTTGTTGATGTTACTGAAGAGAGAGGGGGCATGGTGTACTGGGAGGCACATGCATGCCCTGGTGTGATGCTCTGGAGTGAAATATTTGTCCATCTCCAGGCTAACAGTGTCCAAGCATGAGGCTTTTGGGGGCCCTTGCTATTTGTTCCCATTTGTACCTCTTTTTCATCAATAAAGATGAGTATTATATTATTATCCGTTGTTTCAGAGAGAGAAACACTACTACAATGACCTTTACATCCTTCCCTCTATAACGAGTGGGGCCGCTGACACTAATGAAGGAAATAGAGTTGAACTGAACTTCAGACAGAAAACATAGGAGATAACGACCGGTTCTGGATGACAGTGCCAGTGGCGAGCGGCGGCGCGACAACCAAAATGGGTTGCAGGGGTCCCGGGGAGGCCATGGGAGGCGGTGTCACGGGCGAGGGCGCACGGCGGCGGCGCTAGCGGCGAGCTGAGCGGCGGCAAATGCATGGGCGACGGTGGTGATGCTATTCTAGCGACGCCCTCTGGGAGTTAGCACGAGCACGAGCACGGGCACAGCGACGGAGAGGGGAGGCCACCGGGTCATATGGGAGGGCTAGAGGTGGTCGGTGGTGACAGGGCGGCAGTGGCCGACATCAGGGAAGATGGTGGTGGCGGCGGGGGGAGTGCTACGGTGGCGGGCTAGCCGAACCAAGATGGGGAAAAGATAGAGGGAGCTCGAAAACACGACGTGACACGAAAGAATTTGGAAGAGACTCACTAGAGAGGGAGACGGAGAGGAAGAAGAAAGGGGTGCGGCGTGTTCCGACCGAATGGCGGCGAGGTAGAGGCTGGGGTTTGGAGCAAAACGAAGAGGAGGGCAAGGCGGTCCTGGTGCGTGTTTTATAGAGGGAGGACGCACTCGGAGCTGCGGTGCGGCGTGCTCCTTCCCTCGGCTCCAATGGTGGTGGTGGTGGAACTCAAAGATGACGGCGCGGCGGCCTGGACAGCACGGCAGCAACAGGGGCGACAGTGGTGGTGACACTGGAGACCAGAGGCGGCGGTGAGGCAATGCAGGGGCGATCCGAGGAGGTAGCGGCAATTGGGGGGGGGAGAAAGAATAGGGAAAAAATGAGACCAGCAGGGTAAAATGGACATTTTCTGTGCTTTCTCTCTCATCTCCCCCTAGAAATATTATTTTAATAACATCAGTATCTTACAGTCGATATCCACAAAAATTTAGTGACTTTTGGTCAAAACACAATTTTTAGGTGCCCAATGGTAAGTGCGCAAAAGTTCAGCGCCATTTAACCAATTTTGCCTTTTATTTTCAGTCAGAGATTTTAGTTGGTGAGAGTGACCCTTTGATGTAAGCTCTATATATTGTCAATATCTCCTCCAACAGAAAGTCCCTCATAAAGCATGGCATAGTCTGGTACTTTGAATTGCCTTGCCAATGAACCCAAAATGTCAAAACAAGTAACTATACCACATCACATGATTGTTGAAAGCCTATTGCTGAGTAGGGTAGGTGTTACTACATGCCTAAAGCACTGTAGGAAGTAGACATGCATTGCGAGGGATTACTTACCTTTGCATTGATTTTTCCTTTCCAACAACAATAATCCACTCAACCTCTCAAGGTTAGAGTACTCTAATAGCCTCGATGACATCCGAGACCATAATACATTCTACAGCATGATAGATTCATATCCTCTATCAGCAGTACGACTGACATATAATAACCATTTGGCATACGTATGCTATCAGATTATGAGTCCGACAATCGAGACGACATCAAGATAGATTTTGAGGTGCTCTGAATTTCTCGCTAAATGCTTAGAATTTCTTGTATGCCTTCTTCTAAAACGTGGATTTCTAACTACATAGCTAAAAAAAGATGCATTTGAACTAATCTACCATAGAATATATATATATAGAGAGAGACACACACACACACAAGGTGATAGTGCATGGGTCACTACTACAAAAAGACTAATACTGGACGTCTCATCACAGACGGTTAGCCAAAACCGTCTGTATTACATGAAATCACAGATGGTTTTGGTTCAGAGACCGTCTGTGTTATTGGCTGCGTTGAAAATCGTCTGTGAAGAGGTAACATCTCAGACGGTTCATGATGAAAGCCGTCTATGAAGTATCACAGACGGTTCGTAAAAATAACCGTCTGTGACATTTAGAACTATCACAGACGGTTTACAACAAACTACCGTCCGTGATACATCCCAGACGGTTATTAATACGAGCCGTCTGTGATAATTGTACTTCACAGACGGGTAAAATAAGAACCGTCTGTGATAAAATAAGAACCGTCTGTGATAATAAATGTTTCGGCTCCCGCACGATGCGTCTCTTCGTCTCTTGCGCTGACGGGCGATCGATGCGTCGTCTCTTCGTCTTGCACGCCGATGTTACGTACGATGCATCTCTTCGACGTTTTATAAGAATGATCATCGTGTGTCATGGTGAGCACGTGTGCATGGTATTGATCTACGTATACACACATAGTGGTGAGCACGCGGAGCATGATGGCGAGGAAGCTGGCGAGGAGGTTGGCGGTCGCCTCTCTTCCTGACGATGTCGTCATCCACATCGTCGGCCTTGTGGCTGCGAGCTCTCCTCAGCTCATGGCTGACCTCTGCAGCCTACGAGCCACGTACGTGATCGATGATTTTGTTTTGAGTCTAATATTCAGTTCTGAACTGAATTTGACTAGCCAGAACGACCTTAATTTTGCCTTAATTTTAATTTTCTCTTATGGAGTAATTAATTCTTGTATGAAGATTATGTCGTCTTGAATTTTAGTTGCAAGGCCATGTACAAGGCATCCAAGAAGAGCACCGTGGGGAGGAGCGTAGCACTGGAGCGGGAGGAGGCGATGAAGTGGCAGGACAACGAGCGCTACCTCATCGTCGTCAACCACCTGACCGGCGTCGGCAATCCAGAGGCCTGCTTCATCGTCGGTCTTGCGCTTGTCTTCGCGCCCCCAAGACATGCAGCGCGGCCTCATGTTCCTTGAACAGGTGGCCGTCACCGACCACAAGGCCGTCACCGGCCACAAGGCCGCGACTTACATGCTCGGCCTCCTCCTTTACATGGCTGGCGAGACGCACGACGTTGCGAAACACTACATCAGGCAGGTCGAGGGCGAGCCGGCCGGCATCGGGTGCGAGACGGTCAAGAGGATCAACCGGGAGTGCAGGAGGTGCCAGAGGCTCGTCGCGGACATGGTCCAGGTGGCGGCGTGGAACAAGATCAGGCCGCTGGGCCAGGTGTGCACGCTGTCGGAGGACGGCCACCGGTGCACGAGCACCGGCTGCAGCGTGGAAGGGTGGGATGACTACGCCGTCTTCTGCAACAATGACTGCAGGATTAGGCATGAGTATGCCAATTTCTTTGCAGAGGTGTTGGACTATTTGCCATAAAATTAACGGTTTTATGTAGATGTGAATTTGCATTTATCTATATCAGAATGTGTCAAATGTTCTGAATTTTCAATTTGCATTTATGTATTTATCACAGATTTCCAAACGAGAGAACTTCTCTTTATACGTCATGTTGTTCTGCACCATCAATGATTTATCACAAGATTAAAACTTAACCTAAAACACTCTCCAAATGAAAATAGAAATAAGAACTTATGATTATCATCTAGAACCAATTTATTCAAATACTATAATGATTATCTTGAATTAATATAATTTTTACCAAATTTTTTGAACTATATTTCACCTACAGAAAAATTAAACTTAATATAATGACCTATTCTAGGTTTGAATATAAACTATACCAATTAAATCATGAAAAGTAAGTTTTAAGACTTTTTATGAACACTAGACCTTCCCAGGAAGCCCTATGAATTATTTCAAGATTTTAGAAAATTTATTTCTATTTATAAGACCTAGGTCAAAGTGGCAGTTAAATTTTAAATCTCATTCAACCCTAATTAGAGTTAGATCGACTAGAGGCATTCAGGACCGTCCGATATAGATCGCACGATCCACACGGGCTGCGCGTTCAGCACTCCGAACGTACTCACGCACCCAGCCGTCCGATTTTAAATCAACAGTCCAGATCAAGCGTAAACGTTCGAACCATCTGAACGCACAACGATTATAGACCGTTAGATCTCGATCGCCCCCCTCCCAAACACGAGATCCGAACGTCGCTATCACAGACTTGTCAACCTTATATGCCAAATTATGGATTTCTCTGAATGTGCTCTTGTATGACCATATCATAGACGGTTCCATTATAGAACCGCCTGTGATATGTGCATATCACAGACGATTTCATTATAGAACCATCTGTGATATGCCTTTATTAGATGGGAACCACTAGGTTTTGCGCCCTTACTAGTCACTCGCCCTTACTCTCGCCCGTTCACCTCCCCACCAGAGCGCCCTCGACGCCACCGACTCTAGCGCCTCCTCCACTCCTCCCTCGCGTCGCCGACTCCAGCGCCTCCTCCGGTCCTCCCTCGCGCTGCCGACTCCAGCGCCTCCTCAGGTCCTCCCTCGCGCCGTCAGCTCCAACGCCTCCTCCTATCCTCCCTCGCGTCGTCGCCGACTCGGCCTCCTCCACATCGGAGCCACGCCGCTAGGCCTCGTCATCCACGCCGGAGCCACTCCGCTAGTTTTTTTGGGACAACGTCCTTGTGACGTGCCTGGTCTGTTTATTCTCTCGATGGTTTGGAGTACCATCGTCTCATGAGTATCTCTGTATTTATTTATTGTATATCACTTTCAGTATATATATGTTGTACTAGTTTAATTCTGAAATTGATTTGTTAGTACTGGGAGATATATTGCAAAGTGACTTTTGAGGGATCTGTTGAAACTGCTCTGTGATAATAATTGTCATAAACTGAAATTGGTGCGATAGCATATTCAGATTTGAGCTCTATATGTGTTGCTTACCACTGTCTTTTCTTTCTATTTGATTCAGCTATACCATAATCAGGAGATTTGATTGCTTTGCATCTTCAAGAGATTTGATTGGTTGAGCTATTATTGCTTTGACGTTCTGTAAGTTAACAGACTTAGAAGTTTCAGTTTGAGAGCTTGGAGGATTTACATTTACATATGTTCATTTGGTCATTTAAATGCTGGCGGATTAATGCTTTAATGTCTTATGATTATGCTGAAATTAATTTTGATTATTTGCTAAAACCACATTTCTTACAACAGTTCGGTTGATTATGATTTCGTCATTTAGGTTGAAATCTTTAATTTACATGTGGTATATGCTTAGCATTTTATTCATCTTAAATGATTTGGTGAAACTTCATATGTATAGATAGCAAGTAAGTGATATTACGTCCGCACTGTCTTCGTCGTCGTCATCGACGTCGCCAAATGCGTCTGGATCTCCAAGGAAAGTGACACGTACGCGAGATGGCAGAGGAAAATCGAAAATTCCTGCGGGCCGAATGACCGTCACGGAGGTCAATGACATTGGGATCCCTATGAGCCCCCCGAAAGCAACGGCGAGATTCTGGACCATCTGCGAGATACTTGGAAGGGAATAGGGTCCCCATCACCACACTAAGCTGGGATACTTTGTCTAAAGATGGGAGAGGCGAGCTGTGGACAGAAATTTCAGAATCGTTCACTTTCCCATAAGCAGACCAGGCACGCGTGCAACGGCAGGCGTTGCTCGTGATGGGAAAGGCGTAGATGACCTTCAAGAGCACGCTTGTCACGAAGTACATGAACACGAGTCGGACGCCCTTCACGCAATATAAATTCTTGTTGCAGGATATATGGGACGCCTTTGTGCAAATGAAGACGACGACCGAATTTGAAAAGCAAAGTGCGGCGCACAAGGCTCTCCAGACAAGAAACACTCACCCCCACAGACTCAGCACTACTCGGTACGTGAGTAAAACCGCGCAATGGGCGGCGGAGGACGAGAACGGAACAAGGTCATTTGTTGAGATCACATACGAGCGCACTCGACCCTGTTTAAGAGCGAGGGCATCAGCCACGTTTTCAGGTGGATTCTCTTTCACAAACCCGGCAGATCAGGATGTGGCCCAACGTGTGGTAAATATGTCGAACTATCTAGTTGTTAATAAGTCCATAACTTCATAGTGTCTATAATAACATGATGGCCTCTTGCAGCATGAATTAACTTCCGCATGTTCCGAAGGCTCCTTCCAAGCAAACAGGGAGAAAGATATACTATCTACGGGCCTAGGAAACAAGGAGCACCCGGGTCGCACGCGAGGCAAAGGGGTTTACGTAACTTGGAGGGATGGATTCGCAGACGACTACTGCATGTATAGGAGTAGGAAAAGATCCAAAGCCGAGTACGACACAGTGTTGGAACAGGTGCTTACTGCAAAATTTCAAGGAAAGATAGCAAGATTGGAGGCCCAAGTGAATCAACTCCTACTCCTCAACCAGTCCCAAGTCGCCCCCGTTATTTTGGGAGCCAGTCCTCCTCAACATAAGAGTAGCATCGCGTCCACGTAAAATTTTGAACATGACGTTCAATTACCTATCGACGATATCAAGATAATGTACATCTTTGGAATGCTCCAAAGATAGATCTATATGACACCTTAGCTAATTGCGTATTGTTTTGTAGTAGCCGACGCCCTGCACGCTCCAAGGGAGGATGGTTGGGCCCATGTCTATTGAGGCTGGGCGGGGGGTGGCATATTCATGCCAGGAAGGGATGGTGCAGCACAGTGCTCAGGTGGCGCAGGGTTACGCCAAGGTCCAGGTGGACATGGTACATGACAATTTTAGGGTCGTCCCGCTAGAGATTTGCCCGAACGAAGACATCAGAACACTAGGAGATGTCGAGTATAGTTTTATCCAGTGGCCCAAGAAGGACATCGCCCTAAACCCTGCAGTGCTGCCTCAACATTCAGTTCAGAAGGCCTCTCCAACAGGACCCTCGATGACTCCGCCTCAACCATCTCGACACAACCATGCCTCTCCAACAATACCCTCGATGACTCTACCTCAACCTTCACTTCAGAAACCTTCCTCATCGGTTCCCATGGAGAACGCCGAAGGAATAAGAAAAGTGTGTCGTCATATCGGTTCCCGAGTCGTCTCACAGGAAGACGCATAATGGCCAAGTTGTTTAGGACAAATCGAAATCGAAGAACATTAAGGCGCCTCTACCTTCCAACCCTAAGAAATACTCCTTTGGAAGTCCATTGGTGACCACCACAGTATTAGCCTACGCTGGATTAAGTTGTCAGGGTTTGCATGTCTGGTACATGCAGAAGACCAAAGAGAAAGGGTGTGTTGGTGGAATCACCATCAGATACACGAAGGAGAATTTCCTCCACGAGCCAACCTCCTTCGTCGTGGGCTTCGACGACTTAATCGACCTATTCAACCTCAAAGCCCTCGATGCCTCACTTCTACGATGTTGGACACTGTAAGTGTGTACAATCAAGTTCTACATTCACGTAATACCGATTAATATAATGACTCATTGCTTATGTATAGATACATGATAAAAATGCCCGGCAATTGAAAGAACCGGTGGGTTTCCTCAACCCACACGTGGTTTCTGAGCAAACCATCTTGGCAGACGCATCATACGTCGTGAAATACATAACGAAATCATTGCTTGCTCAGGACGACAAGGACTACATAACGGTGCCCTACAACCAAAAGTAAGTGCTTCACTACTTGCTATACAAATTTCATTTGTACTTTATACGTAGCACGAACTTAGGTTTAATGACTATAGCGACATACATGAGTAGGAACCACTGGATCCTTTTAGTCATTATATCAAAGAGGAACAAGATAATATATCTTGATTCCCTACTCAAGGTAACCCACGACTTCACCCTTGTGCAAGAAATACTCGACTAGTATGCTCATTTCCTCCATACATAACTCTATTGTAGTCTTCATTCGTTTGAAATGACTGAGGTTAACTTTTTGAAAACATATAGGTCGTTCATCGCCTATGTTACCGAGGGAGGGGCGTACAGGGGATCGAGCACCACACAGCAACACAGGACGCGATTTCTGGTACGCGCTACAACACAATAATCATATATCATACTTCGTAATAATGCGTCTCGAACTGACTATACCTATATATGTAATTCTATTTTTGCAGTACTGCCAGCAAAAACAAGAAGATTGTACATTCTACGTTTGCCATCATATGCAGCAACTCATGAGTGCTAAGTTGAAGGATCCCGAGGTTGGTCAATCTCGCAATAATTATTTCCTAATTATAAATTTAAATATATATATGCTTACTACTTTACTCTTGCTAGCGACAGGGTTTGAACATACATTTAGATGCACTCGTTATGAGAGAGATATCGGAGGTTCGAGGGAGGCTCTGCGGCTTCATCAAGACGGAGATCATTAACGCTGATGGAGAGTTTCACTACTCCGTCGACACCTGAACGACCTTCACTTTGAGTAGTTGTAATTCAATTATAACTCTAACGACAGTACTTGATACATATTGTAAATGATCACTTTGATTCATCTGTGATGTATAATTGTAAGTTGTCAACGATTGATTCATCTGTGATGTATATTTTCTGCCTGCTTGTTTTGGGAGGGTATAGCTAGCAATTCCTGAGGCTAGCCGAAAAGCAAAAAAATTTACTTAGGTATATAGAACTATCACAGACGGTTCTATTTGCTAACCGTCTGGGATATTATGCATATCACAGACGGTTCTATTAACTAACCGTCTGTGATATGTCTGATATCCCAGACGGTTCCGTCTGTGATATGCCTGATATCACAGACGGTTCTATTTACTAACCGTCTGTGATATTAGATATATTCCAGGCGGTTGGTATATAGGACCATATGTGATATACGTAATATCCCAAACGGATTGTAAATAGAACCATTTGTGATAGCGGACATATCATAGACGGTTTTTAAGCCGTCTGTTATCACAGACATATAAATACAAACGGTTAGAAAATCGTCTGTGATGACGGTTCCGAACCGTCTAGGATGAGGTTTTCTGTGGTAGTGGGTGCCACTCTATGTGTACATCCTTGCCACCTAGGAATAATATAGTAATCTCCATCATGGCTGCTCAAGCATTTATAATAGTGGTCAATAGTAGTGGCTTTCAGGAATCATTGGAGGTGGCCATTAACAGGGATAGTTTGTCATTTCTTTTGATCCCTCGTTTCAGTGTTTCTGGGAGGGAGTTATCCACAAGTAAATTTGCAAGCTGGGTGACATGACCACAGGCACACAGAGAAAGGGGTCATATGGTATGACCATGGCATGGAGTGCTGCATGCCATCTTTGATCTGTGGCAGGCCAGGCCATACCATGCTTTCCCCTAATGTACAAATGAGGCCATAACCACGCCGACCCACCACAGATCTGCTAGTGCACTCAGCATATATGTAGGACTCTCTTTTTCTTCTTCTTTTTTTTTTTCCCAAATGATACAATGGAGAAAGTCTGATCTCAGACAATTGAGTGGTACATACTATAGATGGATGGTTGCAATTTTGCAGCTGCTTTTTGGCAGGGGTTAGATCTTGGGAAGTCTTTCTAGGAGGGTGAAAAATCGTCTTTCCAAAAGAGAGAAAAGCAACTTTGAGAGCTTACAAATGTGTTTCACCAACTTTGGGAGGGGAAAAAATATTGCTTTTTATTCCATATGAGATATTACACGTCAACGTCCTCCTTCGGTAAAAAAATGTCACCTTTCATTTCTGATCGGACGGTTGCGATACTGCCAGAGGAGCTGAATCCAATGTTACAGCTGCAAGGAGATCCAACTTTCGCAATACACCTTTACTGATTCAACATTGCACTTTCCTCGGCAAAAGTCACGTTCAGGCAGCTTTGGAATCCCATGTCTGAGCCCAAAAGACAGGAGTCACAGGACGAAAGACTAGTACTCGGCTTGCAGCTATATGGCTAATCCCCATCTTTTGCAAAATTTCTTTTCCAGAGCACCAAAAACGTGAAATATCAACACCATTAATAAACAACGAGTCTCTCAAACGGGCGTGTTTGGAACGGCTTTAGTTTTTCGCTAGGAAAAGCCAAAAGCCATTCCAAATAGGTGGCTTTTCTCCAAGCCGTTACAACGTGTAAAAGCCGAAAGCCGTCCACGGGAAGCTTCACGTGGTTTCCCGCAGCTCTGTTCGAACTTTGCCCCTCAACTTGAGAGTTAATTACCCGCTTTATGCCACTCAACAAAAACCCCTCCCCACTGCCCTTGGCCCGAACCCTAACCCTAGCTCCCGCCCGCCGCTGTCCTCTTCCCTCGCGCCCCTGCCCCCCTCCTCCTTCTCCTCCCTCGGCACCGGCACCCCGCCCCCGTCCTCCTCTCCTCTTCCCGCACCGCCACATCCTCCTCCTCCCACACCACCGCCCGCCCCGTCCTCCTCCCACGCCGCCGCCCTGCCCCCCTCCTCGCCTCCTCACATCCCGCTGTGTTCTCCTCCCTTGGCACCTTTGCCCGGCCGCACTGTCCCTTCTCCTCCCTCGGCTCCTCCTCTCGTGCCGTCGCCCGCCCCTATCCTCCTTCCCTGGTGTCGACGCCGTTCTCCTCCCCCCTCCTCAACGTCGGCGCCTCCTCCCTCCTTGTACCGCCCTGCCGCCGCCGCCGTCCTCCCCCGCCATCGCCGCCTCTGTTTTTTTTTTTTTTTTTTGTGTAAATTGATTGATTTGTAATAATTATTTATTTTAATAATGATTTATTGTAATAATTATTCATGGTAATAATTGTAATTATTTTATGTAATAATTCTTTATTGTAATAATTATCGTTAACTATGGTTTATTTCGTTAATTGTTATTAATTACGATCTATTGCGTTAATTGTCATCAGTTGCGTTAATTGTCATTAATGGTGTTAATTACAATAATTGTTGTTAATTATCGTTAAACAGCATCAAACAAGCTATTATTTGTCTCATGGGCATTTTATACATTTTCAACTCAGAAACTCCAGTTAACCGACCTAAGAATCAGACAACCAAACATCAGATCTCTTCAGCTCAGTTGTGCAGCCCTTCAGCCCCAGTCGGAAGCTACTTTTCAAAAAAGCTGCAGCCATGACAAACAAGCCGTTAATCTAATATTGTACAACCCAAACTCTGACACGACATATAATGTAGATCCCCTAAAAAAATAGTGTGAACCTTCGGTTTGAGTCACCCGGTGGTGTAAGAGAGCATTACCATCCACTTCATATTCTACTCCCTTCAGTTAAAAAAAAAGTTTTGGATATCGACACGGTCTCCTAAAAACGACTTTAACCACTAATTTCTATTGTAATAGATTTATAAAACCTAATAAAATTATACTTTTATGAAAATTCTTTTCGAGACAAATCTATAAATGCCATTTTTGTGCGTTCAATCCAAATATTGAAAAAAGACAATAACAACCAAAATTTAGAACGTTTGACTACACGTATCCTAAAATGATATTCTTTCGTGACCGGAGGAAGGCCAGCTTGCACCAGATACGCCATCTTCTAACAAGTCACCTACAAATGCTCAAACACCAATGACCCTTAATTCTCCCGCAGAAACAGAGGAGAAAAGAGAGAAAGACCAGTGCCAGAGCAGTACATGGACACGGCGCAGCTCTGCAAGTGAATCTTTGCTTTCAGAGGCTGCCATGCATAATGCATTTGGGCTGGCTGGCAAAGATGAAAAAGAAGGCCTCGCTCCTTTTGGTCCTACGTACGTGCCGACGTGCGTGCGCGGTGCCTTTGCCTTTCACCACCTCGATCGGCAGCTCGTGAGAAGTGCCCATCTCACGAGCTGTTTTAGATGGATTTGCTGCTAGTGGTACTCAGTGCTGGCTAGCTACTTCTTCTCGCTACTCTGCCGCTGGTGGCGATGGTGTGGTGCTGTCCTAGGGGCCCTCGTGAATGGTCAAAAGTTGGCATGATAGGGGAATATTTGGAGAGGGGAGGTGTTTTCTTTTGGTTTGGTGCAGCCTGGCGATGGTGCGGTACGTTTTCTCTCTTTAAGCAATCCTAATACAGGATCATCTCCGCTGTACTTTCTTCTTGATGAAATGACACATGTTCTGAAAAAAAAAGTTGCATACGCTGTAGGCTTCTAGCGAAGTGGTTCTATAAAGAAGCCTGTATAGATAATAGAACAACAGGAGTGTTCGAGTTTAGCTTGCACATCTAATTGTCAATACCTGTCACTGTGAAATACGGCCACTACAAGTCATTATAGTGCAATTGTTCATCACATACGCCAATGGTGTACACATGACAACAATTTAGGGGCGCGCACGAGGCATGCATACCAAATATGAATCTTACAATCTTTTGGCGCCTCACCGATGGACGCCGGTGCTAGGGTTACCTAGGGCTCGGCCAGTACAGTAGCTGGTGCTCCGGCCACAGCTGCATGCCCCCTGTAGAGTCCGCCCCTGACATATGAAGCTTACAAATGTATCCGTCTGATATATGTATCGCGTGATATTCAAGATCTAATAAAACAGTAAGTCAAACATGTCCGCCACCCGATATCCGCTATGTAGATCTTAATTAAAACCACGCACGATCAAAATCGCCTGCAAAAACAGACACCTATCCGGAGACAACCGGGCAGCACCGTCGTGCAGCCCAATACGTTCCAACAGTGCCCGTATCCCCATCAAAACCAATCATGAATCACCTAAAAAAGGAACCCATCGATCACGATCAGATGGTGGAGAGATACGCATACGCGACATGTACAATGGTCTCCGTCTCAATCATCAAGGCATCACTCAGGAAAACGCATCGCGAAGCAGCAGCAAAACCCCACGAGGCCACGATTGCTCTCCCTTTCCATCAGCTTTCTTTCTTCCTTTCTTCTTTCTTCTTTCTCTTTCTTTCGCTGCCACGAGAGATTAAAGGGAGAGACTTTGGTGGCTGTGGGGGAAGATCCCGCCCTTTGCTCGGCGAAAGAATCCACGCGATGATGCAAATCATAATGGCATGTAATGCACGCTAATCAGATGCCTGATGAAGCAACCAAAGCGAAGGGAAGGGAAGGACCTATCTACTATCCCAACAAAGAATTCTTTTGTGTGTGATCGAGACTCGCACTTCTGACACCGAAATGTAATTAAGGGGATGCATCTGGTCCTAACCCCTCTCTTTGCGCTACTAACAGTCTATACTAACTCTCTTGCGATCCGTCTGCTCAATGTCAGGATGAACACGATTCGTTCAAAACAGATCATTCAGCATGTTAACCTGACAAATGAGGTTTGGATATGGTACAACAAACCAACAAAAAAAAAATCATCGGTACAGAAGAATCCGATTCCATGTGGCCTCTAAGCCTTAGGGTGAGTAGGCAGTGATGATCGATATTCTCCAGTGAGAAGCAACGGGAAAATACATGGAATGTGAGCGAGTGCACGGTGATTCGGCCAACCGGAAGGCTGGGCCGGCATGTGCCGACGGTGAGTTGTGCGCACTGCGCAGGGCAGGTTGGTGGTGAGGAGATTGGTGTGCATGTGTGTGCGTGCATGCTGGCTGCCGACGACTGCGTACCATGGGTGGTGGGCTGTGGATGTGGCATGCCATGGCAGCCAGCATGAGCTGCCGCAGGAAAGCACGACAGGTGGTGTCATCAGGTATCCTATTCCTGACCGGCTAGAGTGACTCGCGTCGCAGTCCCTACCTACTGGCCACTACCTACCTCGCTCACTCGTGCAGCACTCGTCGCATTCGTTGATGCATAGAACAGGTAGAGTGTGTTCTTTCACGAGAAGTTCCATGGCTGATTCTTCACCCCAAATGTTTGGAATACGTTAGTTAATAAGCAAGTTTCAGCGGTGCAATCTGTGTAGGTCGAGACCGGAAAAAGGCTCGTCGTTGACTCAGTTCAAAATTACTCTAATTATATTTATTAATTGGTTAAACATTAAAAAGAGTTAAGTTCTAATAAAATTGGATTTCGCTCGAGTTTGGCTCGACTTGACTCCGTTAGGTCGATTCTAAAAATACTTTCAAGCTATAAATAAAATAATATTGAATCAAACTATCTCAATTTTGAGAAAAGCTCGATAAGACGAGGACTTGGCTCGATATCCACCCTAGCTCAAGTAGCCAAGTAAATAAACTCGAAATTATTCAAGAAAAAATATATCTGTTGTTCCAGGCAGGCCCTTGCTATAATTTTTCGCAGGACTAAAAAAATGAAGAGAGAGTTGTGTGTGTATTTATAAAATAGCCCGGCCCATTAGGCCCGAAAATACTGGGTCTCATCTCTCAATCTTTCAGGTGTGGTCTTCTCATGAATTGAGCCCACAAGATTGTTTTCTGATGCAGAAGTAGTGATTTGGCGGCGGGAAAGCCTTTCCTGGTTTCGCTTTTCCCTCCCATCTCTGTCGTTTCTTCCGCCAGCGCGATAAACTCCCCCTCTTCCCCCCTGCTCATCCCATTTTCCGAGAAAGGGGGAGAAGAAAAGCCCAGCGTAGAATACAGCTCTATTGGCCCGCCGCATCCGATCGGTCTAAGTCTCTCTCGAGCCGTGGGATTGTAAAGATCGGTATGTACTTTCTCTAGTTCTTGATTTCTTGATCGGTGTGTCCATTTCCTGCTTTTCTTTGGTAGATTTTTCTTTTGGTTGATTCGGTGGATCATGTGTGTCGAAGCGAGTGAGCAATTTGCGATGAATGATTTACTATTCTTGGCGAGTAGGTATGGATCAAGGGTGTGATGGTCGCAACCGCGTCGTCAAACAAGAGAGAAAAGTAAATGGTATCTCTCTCTCGTTTCTTTCATTTTGTTTGGACGGTATTGGTAACGGTAGCTGCATAGCCTGTGGGTAGTCTCTGTTGTGCTACGTTTCTTCCTACGCATGTTAGTTGTCTAGTTTGCTCACTAATCTAGTGTTCTTCCAACTCCAAGTACTCTACATTGTTGAAATGTTAAAATTCCAATTTTAGTCTCGCGGTGCATTTGGCTTGTTCGATATTTTCACTAGACATGTACTAAGTCTGTTCAATAAATTCTCTTTATCAAAAGTTTGTTCAGTTAAATTGGGACAATATTTTTTTACGTAAATTAGGACAATGTTCAAGTAGAAATATAATTTACTCAAGCGTCCTTTCTTGATGCCTAGGCATGGAAGACGAGGTTGACAATGCCAATGGCATGGTTGAACAAGAGGAAAGCACAGGCAGCGCTCCCGGCCCATTGTTCTCAGGCGCAAAGCCGAAAAGGCTTCGGTCGAAGGTGTGGGATGACTTCACACCCATCTTCATCGATGGGAAGGTCGCGAGGGCTGAGTGCATGCACTGCCACCAGGTCTTCAACAGCAACAGCTCCAGTGGCACTAGCAACCTGCTAAAGCACCAGGCCAAGTGCAGCCCTCGGGCCCAGAAGAGGCAAATGAAACAGAAACTTCCATTCTTGCCATCTTCCCAGAAGAGCATGGGGGCAGTCGGCATTGATCCGACACAGAAGAAGCTGCTATTCTTGCCGAACAGCCAAAAGGAATGCTCGGGCGCAGCAGATGCAATGGCTGAGAAGGACCTTGCCTTGCCTGACATTCATGCTGACACGAATCGGAAGAGTCAGAAGGTTGATCAGAATGGATCTCATGAGGAATTTGCAACACCTGAGCAGAAGAATCTTGCCTTGCCTGACATTCCCACTAATTTTTTTGGAAAAATCATTCTCATGAGGAACTTGCAGGGTCTGAGCAGAAGGACATTCCCACTGAAAAGCATCAGAAGAATCTGGGGATTGATCAGAAAGGGTCCCATGAGGACCTCGTTAGGACATTGGCAATGCATGGGTACTTGCCATCAATGATGGGCCATGATAGATTCAGGGCGTTCAAGAAGTTTGTTGCTTGCTTGAATCCTATGGTCAAGATGCCATCCAATGTTGATCTGTATTTGAACTTTACGGGACTGTTTGACACAGAAAAGGCCAAGCTGAAGGAGAAGTTTGCAGCTTTACGCAGTCAAGTTTGCTTGAGTGCTTATGTGTGGCACTACGATCCACTCTTGGCGTTCTTGTGCTTGAGTGTTCATTACATCGATGATGAATGGGAGAGGCAGCAAAAGATCATCACATTTCGAGCTGTGGATCATTCTTGCAATGCAGAAGTATTGAGTGTGGGTTATATTGAGAGCTATTGGAGATTGGGGTCTTTGTGGCAAGGTTTTCAGCATTACACTGGATGATGCATTCATTGGTGATTCAGTTGCTTCAAATGTCAAAGCCAGTCTCCAGAAATGGAACTTGCTCTCTGCAAGTCGGAGCTTGTCTGTCTCTGCAGATCGAAGCTTGTTTGTGGTACGTTATGTAACTCATCTACTTGATCAGGTTATTCAGGTGGGGCTCGATGAACTTGACAAAATCATGGAGAAGTCAGCAAAGTACTCTAAATATACGAAGGGTCCCACTCCTTCAGCAGTACAATATCCGAACTGCAGATATGCACCATCACCGGAAGACTGGAGCAAAGCACAGAATATTTGTCGGATCTTGCAAGATTTTCATCAATACATGGATGAAATGCACAATTGTCACAGTCCAGTTGACCTCTTTGACAGGTTGTGGCATGTGAAGAAAGAGGTGCATCCTGAAGCTCATTTCTACAAGGACGAAACAATTACCAATGTGCTGGAGAAGATGCAAAAAAAGTTTAAGGAACACTGGAAACTCTGTTGCTTAAATATCTGTATGCCTATGGTCCTGGATCCTTTGTACCGTCTGAAACACATCAAGTCTCGTATTTTGTTTAATTTGAACAATGACATATAAGATTATATTCACGAAGTGCATGATATATTGCTCAACCTCTTCGATGAATATTCTGATCAGGTGGAAGACCCTAACTGCACTTCTGGGTCTAAAACTAGCAAGGAAACTGTTGTCAATAGAGATGACTTGCGGTTGGAATATTATCATTATTCTGAATATCCATACAGTGAGCGGCCGATGACTGAACTTGATCAGTACTTGCAAGAGCCACATCTCTCAACAGGTCAGCCCAGTGTTCTCAAATGGTGGAAGGGGCATAACCTGACCTATCCTACAATTGCTCGGATGGCACGTGATATATTGGCAATACCACGCAGTACTGACTGCAAGGTAGCAACTAGGACTGCAAGACGTGCAATTTGTGAGTCAGGTGGTAACCGCTGGATTGAAGAGCTTGTTTGTACTCAGGATTGGCTCAGATCAGATGGTATGACCTATGCCCTTGCTTTTCTCATTGCTATCCCATTATATTCTTTTTGTAACCGTAGTTTTCATGTTTTTATAGGTTCTGCAAGCGAGATGTAACCAGTGATCTTTTTGAGTGAATACCTCAACCTTCCTAATTTACCCACTTCAATCTGTGCTACTAGCACCTTTCTGACGCAGGATTCAAAGACGACAAAATCACTTTTGTTTAGACAATTTTGGGTGCAGAATGCTAAGTTCATTTGGCAACTATGATTAACAGTAGCTTTACTTACTGATGGAGGTATAATGGGGCTTTTGTATGTATGTGGTGACGATCTTGTCAGTAGTTCCTACTTGTTTCAGGTACTTTAAGCTTATCAGCATTTCATCTGATGATACTTGGACCTTTACCATTATGTTCAGATGTTCACTTATATCCTCTTCTAGTGCTTTGAGTTCATTCCTCTACTCTTCAGCCTTTTATGGTTTCCTTAGGCTAGAATATACACCCCCTTCGCTAATTCCTGCACCAGTTTGATTTATTGGTTAAAAATATTCAGACTTTCGCTGAACAATGGCACACCACCTTGCCTTTTCAGCACGCCTACACACCGCTAATCAGGCTTTTGCCACTTCCATAATCATCAAGGCATGACTAAGGGTGTGTTTGGTTGGTGGGATGAAGTTGAATAGGATGAGATGGTTTTGTGCTACGTGGTTTTATTATTTTGGGTGAATGAGATGATTCAACATCTAGAGAGAACATTCTACAAATTTGTATCTCGTCATTTATAATGGGATGATTCCATTTAAGCAACCAAACACATGAATGCTACTTTTTTTGAACCAACTCATATATGTATCACTTGGTACAAGCGAAGCAGCAACAAAAACCCAGGAAGCCACGGTTCCTCTCCTTTTTCACCAGCTTTACTTAAGCATCCCTGTAGTTTGATTGGCTCAACGTCTCAAAAAAAGTTTGATTGGTTCAAATTAAACATGGTGACCTATAGGTCACTCGTGACTACTAAACGTGCATTAGTTCTTTTTATATTTTGATATTTAGCATAAAAGAAAATAATATATTTGGAATGTACCAATTGTTAATATCAACAGATAAGGCATATGTTTGATCTAAAGAAGACATCAATGCATATGTGAAAGGTGCCAGTGTCTGACAACCGTCTACTTGTATGAATTTTACGATTACTAGTGGTCTGTGTGCGCCCGCATGGCGCGCTGAGAAAGTGGGAATTTTTGCTACATAGTATAAACAGTTTGTATGGAAAATAGCGGTTTTTTAGAACCAGAAAACCTGTACAGTTTTTCTGTCAATTGTATTAGAGAGCTTAATATAGTTTAAATGTTGGCGTGCACAATAACTACAGCGTTAGTCGCAGCACGTAACATGGCATTGAAAAAGTAAAGAAAAACTGAAACATAGACAATAGCAGCCATTAGTGGCCAATTGTTGTTGGTACAAAAGTCTGCAGACTAAGTGGTGTTGCGCAGAAAATATAGCGATCTGTTTGGAAAATATTACAACATGTTTGAGAATATGATACAACCCATAGACTGGACACGTAGTTACGGACTAAGTACAAAAGACGCCCGAACTCTGTTATAGCAGTTTGCAAAATGGGATGTAGATTTTATATGTAGAGTTCGGACAGATGCTGTGTAGCAGCAGCATACGGGCTATATTCTGTGACATAAAAAAGTCAAAGCGAAATATTATGATAGAAATCATGTACAATAGTTTGGAAAAGTTAGGTATGGAAAAATAAATGTACTTCTGATCTATTGGGAGGTCAGCTCATCCGGGTGCCCTTTTATGATATTAGAGGGTGTTGCATTGGTAGATAAACTGGGTTCTAAGCTGTAGAACAAAGGTGATGTGAGGTTTGGATGTGAGAAAATAGCATTAATCCTAAGATATATGTGTGGATATTATGGGGATATGCGCACGATCTTAGGATGATGAGACAATTGGCAATGTCGTTGAGAGTTTGCGAAAACACGTGTTTTCGGAGAAGTGCTTGTGTTGTCAGGTTTCAAGCGGTCTGACCGGCCTTTGTGGTGGTCAGACCGCCCATGCTTCGGGTGAATTGGACTAGCGGTCTGACCGGCCAGGTAGGCGGTCCGACCGGTTGGGTGGCGGTCTGACCGGCGTCTGATGAGCGGTCCGACCGACCATATAAGTGGCATTGGATTTTTGAGCCGGGCCAAAAATAGAGGGTGTAGGCAAGTGAGGAGTTTCTACTGCACTTGGTCCCATAATTTTTGGAGTCTCCAGGCAAAAGTTCTATTCGTTTGAAATTTCCAGAGAGGTTGCGGATTTCAGTGCTGAAATTTTGGCTAAGTCCACGGGTGGCGGTCGATCAAGGCTTTACGTTGGCGGTCGGGCCGGCGATGGCGATCGAGCCGCCAAGGGTGGCGGTCTGACCGGTTTTCACTTAACTTGTCGGCCCGTGTGGCGGCGATGGTTGCTTGTTAGATCAAGTTCATGGGTTTCATTGCATATGTGTTGCATGATGCATATTTTGACTAACGTGGGTCAAGTTGTGAAGAACTTGTTCCCGGTTTCGATTTGCTTGTCTATTGTTGTGCGAGTTGCTTGGTGGTCAACGACGGTCAACGGCGAGGATGATCGGACTAGACTTGGAGAGCGAGGTTCGAGCGATCGACGATGCGGGTGAAGTCATTGGACTCAAGTATGGTGCAAGATGGACAAAGGTGACCGAACGGGCAGTTCGGTGCGACGGGTTGGATCAAGCGGCGCGGGGTTCGGTGCAAGTGCCATGGTGGTTTCGGTGGGAGCCGGATGGGAGAGACTTGCCGACATGATGAGAGCCGTTGGATCAACCTACACGTGGCGAACAGCGAGTGCCGCTGTCTGGACTCGGTCTTGGAGAAGGACCGAGAAGGGTATTTTGGTAATTTTACCAAATACCGCCTTTGTTACCTTTGCCAACCAGCGGCGCAAGGCGGTGCGTTGGAGAAGCGGATTAGGTCAAGAGGAGATGAAGACGGCGCTTTAAAATGCGTGCGTGTGTGACCGTTTGTTTTGGGCCTTAACAGAGCCCATTATGGAAACTCTTCTAGAAGGTCTAGGCCTCCACTATAAATAGAGGAGGGAGGTGGCTGCACCCCTCAACCCTTTCATTACTTGAAAACCCTATTTTTGCTTGTGTGCTTAGGGGTTGATAGTTGGAGGTTAGGGTTCTAAAGAGTTGGATTTGATTTCGTGCTCATGTATTGAGTCTTTGTCCTCCATTGATGGAGTGGTCAGTAAACCAATACCACATCAAATCAATCTAAAGAAAGTTTCATCAAAGATGAGTCTATTTGCTTTCTTCCTCTCTATTTGGTGATTTTGAGTCTTTCTTTGATCCACGAGTTTTTACTTGGTTTCTGGCCGTGATCTAGCTTGCTGTGACATGTGGGAATACATCTAGGATCTTCAAGATCATCAATCACCCACGAGCAAGTCTCAAGATCATATTTGCGTTTTGACTCGGTTTTTGACCCACCTTCACTCAAACGGGAAAAGGTCTGAACTTTGGTAAGGATCTTCACGATCGTTGCTTGGAATAGGTTCCTGACATCCTTGGGAAGGTGTGTGTCAAGTTTCACGAAGTTTGGACGCATGAATCAAAAGTTAGATCAATTTGCGTTTTGGTTTTTCGGGCTGATTTCATTGTTCATTGAACTAGAGGTCCGACCGCTTGGATCGGTCCGACCGCTAGGCCAACCGGTCTGACCGCCCCCGTGAGAGGTCAGACCGCCCGAGAATTGGTGTTTTGATTTTGTGTTGATTTTGCTTTGGGGTTTTGATTGGATTCAATACAAGTCTTCCGCTGTGCATTATTGATTGATCTTCATAGCTTTCATAGCTATTGGAGTGAGATTCGTATTGAATTCGATTTAGGAGAAAAGGAGATCGTGCTCCTATTCACCCCCCCTCTAGTCGCCTTTTCGGTCCAACAATATGTAAATGCGAGATAGCAGATCATCTTATAGCGGCTGTATTAGAAGTATAACAAGAACATTAATTTTGTATGGAAAGAACAGGAATAATCGCTATCGGCTGTAGATTGTGGATGTTCATATTGGTAAAGATATTAAATTGTTTTTTCAGTGATACCAAAGACTGTTATGTGTGTAGACAAAGTATGGAACACAGGAATAGATGAAGTGATGATGTAGATTTTTGTACGGAATATATTTTAAGCACTTTGTATATGTAGCACGACAACTGTATAAATGTATCTATGTAGTACAGTTATGAGATAAACAAATCGATGATGTAATGGTATGTATTTGTCACATCCCCAAATTTAATAAAGAGGTTAATTATGCATCTCATTGACATGCATCATATTTTGGAACTTTGAATTGCATATCGTACTTGGAAAATCTCTAAACACAATTGAAACATACACTTTAAATTGAACTCCAATCATGAAACTGAAATAAATGCTACTAAAGTATCTCTGGAAATAATTTATTCAAATACTATATTAATTATCACGAATTAATATATTTTTTTCCAAATTTTTGGGACTGATCTTAACTCTAAGAAAATTCAAACCCCATTAAAAGACCTTGTCTAAGTTTGAATTTACATATTACAAAATATATTATGAACAGTAGGATTTAATAATTTTTATGGAAACTAGGTTGCCCTAGGAACCCTCACAAATTATTTCATGATTTTAGAAATTTTATTTCTATTTTTAAGCCTCTGGTCAAAGTAGGAAAAACATTTTGAATCTTGGTAAAAACCAAACCCTACACTGTTCCTTGGGCTCGAACCCGACCGCACCCCCGGCTAGACCTAACCCCCTAAACGCACTGCGCCGAACCCAATCGAGGTCTACCGTCCGATGGGAGATCGACGGTCCAGATCGCATACCTCTTCAACCGTTCCGAACACCTCCTTCTGATCTAAGCCGTCCAACCGAGATCCAACGGTGCACATCGAACCGTTCAACTCGCACTCACGCGCGCCGCCTTGTCTCGCTGACACGGTGGGCCCGAGCTGTCAGCTTCGTCTTCCTCCATCCGTTGGCGACGCAGGCATCCCGTGACACGCGACCGAGTCCCTCCGACGCGCACAGAACGACACCAGGCACGCCGTGAATCCACCGCCACCTCGGACCACTCCGGAGCGTTCTCCGCTTCACGCCGCCTCCAATGCCGTCATCGCCCGAGGATAATACCCCCTCAACACCCCGTTATTCCTCACTTTTCCTCTCGGTGGCTGAGGAAAAGGAAGCTCTCTCTTCGGCATCTCTAGGGTAAGCTTCCACCGGGTGGTAGCCTTCAATACCCTACTCGATGCCTTCTCCATTTTTTGCTAATGAGAGCTTACTTCATTGTTTGTAGCTCTCGGACCATCTTCGTGCTCCGGTTCACGTCCAGAGCGCGCACTCGGGGACATCTTCTTGCCATCTTTGTTCCGGTGAGGTTTTTAACCCTTCTTGCGTGTCATAACGTGTATTAGAGTATCTTAAAGTTTTTCCCTCAACCAATTTCTGGGATGCATGACAGGGTTGAAGTGAATCGAAGTTTGCACCATTTTCGACCGTGGCACACCCTTTCATCTCCCACTTAGATTGGTAAGCCTTTTGTCGATTCCTTGCTCTTACAGCATCCTCATAGGATCTTTGAGCTTTTCCGAGCATTCTTTTATTTTCGTTTTGCTTCCAGTATCCTCTCCACGTGAAGCCGTCTTTGTTGTTACTTTCTTCTCCGCCGACGCCGCTCCGCTCCTTCCCGACCATCTCGACCTCGCTCCAGCGCTCAGGTAGCTTCTATTTAGCCCCTAGAACCTCAAGCACCGCTTGTATGTCGCTGCGGAGCTCTCCTTTGCGTTGTGCACGATTGCCGTAGAACCGTCGCCGCCCAACTCCGGCTAGCCGCCGGTATAGGCCGGCTCAGTCGTCGAGACTACTATCTTCAGAAGCGCATTGCTATTTTACACCTGTACATGCCCTTGGCTGGCGTCGCCATGGCCGGAATCGCCGGCGAGCCGCCGGTGAAGCGCGCGGGGTAAAAGCCCGTTGTCGTACTCAGACAACCACTATAGCAAGATGATTAGGCGTAAAGTGGTAATCATTAGCGTTAAGTGCTGTCTTAACGAGGTAAACAGCCGCTTTCACGTGGGCCCTGTGCACAGAAAACAGCAGGATTATACCGTAACGTAGAGTGGCTGACCTGTGGGCCCTAGGTGTTAAACCCCGTGCACCGTGCGCGTGCACCAGTGGACCAAGTCCTTTGGACCGAGTCACTGACAGCGGGACCCACATGTCAGCGCTCGATTTAAAATCTGAGTGAAATGGAAAAATGCACTATTCACTGAGCCCGCTGGTCAGTGACCGCGGCTAGGAAGCGCTCGGTAGAAAAAGTGATAAATGCTTTAAGAAATTCGAAATCCATTTAATTGTAAGCTGAAAAATATGTATAACTTTGAAAAAGGCATAACTAATTCATTTTTACTCCAAAAGCAATCAAACTACTTCTGATAATTTTTATTTTTAATGAAATTTATGTTAAAATTGGTTTCAAACATTTCTCTGTAACAGATAGCATTATTTTGGAAAATGAGCCATTAACACTATTATTTTTGCAATAGAAAAAGGGCGGATAACTTCAAAAATTCATAAGTAATTCTTGGAAACTTCAAAAACAGTGAAATCAGTTTTGATAATTTCTATTTCAAATAGATTTAATTATAAAAATGGTTTCAAACTTACCTCTATCACAGAAACCATAGTTTGAGAAAAATGATCCTAAAGAGCTTTATTTTTAACACTATTAATGCTGATAACTTTGAAAATCAATAACTAAATCAAGAAAACTCCAATTGAAGCATACTCAATTGTTTTGAACTTGTAATAATATTGCCCTTTTATCCATGTAATCCTTGTACTCACCACTCCTCTACAAAATTTCACCTCATAATTAAATTACATAAATGAAGGCATATTGAAATCTGAAATTCAAACCACCATAACTTTTATATACTAAATCAAAATGAAATAATTCTTTCACCAAAAATCATTTAAAATCATGACTTAGCTACTGTAGAAAAATCATGCATTTTTAAACATCTTGATTTTTGGAGTATTTCTCGATGTTTATTCGGTATTGTATTTATATAGATTCCGAGCTCATTGATATTGACTCTTACGCTACTGAGGGAGAGCAATTAGCCTACCAGCAAGGCAAGCATCCTTCGAACTTTCTTTTTGCATCATATTTGATCCCAATTTTGTTAGGGTAGATGCAATGATAATTGCTTGCATGATAGTTTTATAATGTCGCTATTTTTGTGATGAGTAGTTAGACACATCCTATTATCTTGTCATTGTGGCTATCCATGAATTACCACAGTACTAAAATATTTATGATAGGATGTATGAAATAATGTTGTTCGAGTTTGCTTAGCCATGCAAGTCTAGAATCGGTAGCTCGATTGTCGGGAATAGCCCGACAATTATGGGATAGACACAACTCTCATTATTTACTTTTGGTTCAGATCTCCGTATCTGTTTTGTGAGTTAAAATTTTGTCATTTTAAATGAGCTTTTGGTCTGGACAAGTGTTGGTTAGTGATGGTGCTTCGTGCACGAGCTTTGGGTAAGTGGTTGACTTGTCTGGACAATTAAGGACCGAACTTTGGTAACGTCGTTGATTCAAGTACATTCGTGCTATCACACGCGGGTTGGGAGCCGTATGGTTAAGTAGGGGGAAGATTTTATTGTGTTGAGTCCCACGGTGGTGAAATTGTAAGGGCATGGGACCGTGAAATCCCGTGTTCCTTTGGGCCGATAGGATGGGGGCGTTAACGTCTTGTGTTTCCTAGGATATATAGGATGGAGGCGTTAACGTCTTGTGTTTCCTAGGAGCCATGGGTTGAGGGACTTGGCTCAATGGGATCTTCTTGCTAAAAACGACCGTATCTTGATTTACCCGGCCGGCATACCATAGGAAGTATGCTATATTCGGAGGCATCTGGAGGCTTACGGGCTAATCAAGTCGTGTGGGTAAAGTAGTACACCCCTGTAGGGTATAAATCTATTCGAATAGCCGTGTCCGTGGTTATGGACAACCGCTTGAGTTCGGGAGTTACTATTGTTAGACTTGGAATTAAAATTGTGGTCATAACTTGGTATCGACATGAATGGGATGTTCATGCTTGTTGTTGTATCAAAGTGGACCGCCACTTTGTTGTTGGTATGATTCATTTGTTATTGAATTCATTACTTATTCACATGCTTTACCTCTACTTCAAATCTGATTTTGAAATGACACTTGAAAAACTAGTATGTGTAGGTTGTTCAGTATTGCGTCTCTTTCGCAAAATTAAGCCAATATGAGCCATTCCTTTGAATGACCTTATGCATAACTATTTTTCTTTGTGTAAGACTTGCGAGTACTCTTTGTACTCAGCCAGATGTTTGCTGGCTTTTTTAGGTGAGGAGGATATTGAAACCGACGAGCTTGTCGGTGTCGATTTAGGCGACACCGATGAGTAGTTTGCTATCATCTAACTCCCAGTTGGTTGCCGATGGGTTATGGGGCATACCATTGCTGGTCTTTTGGCATATTTATGTGTTTCCGCTGCTACTTATACTCTCTTTTAAATTTGGCCGGTCGGCCACTTGTATTAGTTGTAAACTTGGAACTATGTGTATGTCTTTTGAACTATTTATGTATGAATGTTGTATGGATGTGATCAACGTTGAATGAGGGTATGGTTATATTGGTCGCTGATCTTGGGAGCCAATATAAGTCATACTCGCTGTTCATGGTTTCCAATTTAACTCAGTGTAGCGCTTGACTTGTTGGAGAACCGGCAATCATGTAGTGCTCGCAGAGGAGCGGCGCACATGATCGTCGGGGCTCTAGATTGAGTTAAGCCCCTCATTTGGATGGAGTTAAGTTGGAATCCATTCACGGGAGACCTAGAGTTATGTCCCTAAGGCTTTGATTAGTCTCGGTCTTATGGAGATAACTCCGGGGTTATTTGCATACAAAGCATATACGAAGTATTCTGTACATATAGTGGAACAAAATAACTAATGAGATGAAAGAATAGGTAGAATAATTTACAAGAATCTACAGTTGAGCGTCAACGAAGAACTACATTAAGACAGTATGGAGTAAGTAATGAAGTGCGGTAGATATTAGGAAAAAATTGGAGAGGGAAAGCATTGAACGTACTAATCTACAGATGGATTTTTTTTTTTTTGTTACTTACATCCTGGGCACTTTTTGGCAGGTGGATTGGCAGGCTTACTGGTGGTACCATAGAAAGTATGTTCTTTTATGTAATCCGCTCCCTCTATGTCCAACATTCTGCAATTGAAGCGAATGTAGGTGTGGTGATGATTCGAGAAAATTTGTTTATAGGTGGGTTACAATTTATATGAAGATATATTAGAGGGAGATAGGAATGTGTATTACCTGATCCGAAGCTGATGATGCATCAAAGAGTCTTTTTCGAGTAGAGGAGACTGCAACGTACGATGTCTTTAATCTGGCGCAGGAAACAACAGCAGGACCTGCAGCAGCGAGGGAAAAGGAAATAAATAAGCTGCTATAGCATGCAAGAATAGTTTAGACGAAAAGAACCAACAAAAGAGGGATAAAAAGAAAACGTACAGCGGCGCAGGCGAGAACTGCGAGTTCTCTGCGGCGTTTGACGCAGCCTGGAAGATAGCTTAAAAGAATAACGGGTGAACCGAGAGCATAACACAATATAATACAGAGCATCTAAAAACCAAGTGAAGAGAAATACCGAAAACGAGGCAAGCAGAAGTAGGGATGCGATATGAACAAACAAAGGTAGACCGTCCTGCAAAGGAGGAGAAACAAATCAACACTGACAAAGAAGAACAAAGGAAACAGGTAAGAACCCAAATGCGAAACGGAAGAACAGCCGATAAGAAAAGAGAGGGGACACAATCATAGTAAACAAGATCAGAAAGGGGCAAACACGAACGGCCAACAGCGGGTGGAAGACCTCTGGATAACAGGACGAAAAGTCGAATGGAAGATAGACTGAGCATACGAACATATAAAAGAAAGCACGCCCAAAAAAAAGAATCAAGTTAATATACAGCCTAGAAATGCGGTTGTTCTCGCCTTGGGAACGTTGGTTTCGTTTGGAGCTAAAAAAGAAACTCCTTGGTCTTTGCTCCTTTGAGCGCACAATAGCTCGGCAACGGTCGCGTATTCGTTGGCTCCAGGAAGGGGATGCCAACACACATTTTTTTCACCTTCACGCCAACCATTCCAAGCGTCGAAACTATATCTCTAAGCTCAAAGTTGACGGGGAGTGGATTGAGGGGCAGTCCCAACTAGAGGAGGCTTTTCATATGTACTTCAAATCTAATTGGAAAACCGATGCCTCGAGGTCACACTGGATTTGGAGTTCCTTGGCGTCCCTACTGTCGATCTTTCGCGCTTGACGCTTTTTCGAGCAAGAGGTGTGGGAAGCCATTAGAAGCCTTCCTCCGTAAGGCGCTTGCCCCGACGGTTTCACAAGCAACTTCTACCAGCATTGTTGGGAATTCATAAAACGACATTATGGAGGCTTTCCACTTGCCTTGGTCGCCTAGCGAGGCAATTTGGGATCCTCAACCAAGCTTTGATCACCCTCTTGCCTAAGAGGCCGGATCTTTGAGGAAGCCCAGGCTTATCGCCCCATAAGCTTGGTGCATAGCTTTGCTAAATTAGTCTCCAAAGTCCTGGCAAGGAGGCTAGCCCCACATCTAGCCAAGGTCGTTTCTCCTAATCAGTCCGCTTTCATCAAGTCGAGATCGATCCAAGATAATTTCCTTTTAGTGAGACGATGCACGACTCTCGCACCGAGAAGAGAGCACTTTCTGTTCAAGTTGGACATTGCTCGGGCTTCGACTCCTTGTCCCGCCATTTTGTTGGAGGTCCTCTCGCGTAAGGGTTTCGAGCCAAAGTGGCGTGAGTGGTTATGCATCATGTTCAGATCAGCTTCCACTAGGGTTATCATCAACGGTAACCCAGGTCGACCTATTTGGCATGGTCGCGCTGCGCGAGGAGATCCGTTATCGCCTTGTTGTTCATCATCGCCATGGATGTTCGAACAACCTTCTCGCGATGGTGAATCCGCCTCCTGCTCCACCCGATCGGCGCCCGCGAGGCATCCCCACCGGCTATCTCTTTATGCCGACGACGCAGCGGTCTTCCTCACCCGGTCGCCCGATCCGCACGTCATCAAACAAATTTTGCGGCTATTGGTGAGGCATCGGCCTACAAACAAACCTCGCCAAGAGTTCCATCTCGCCAATCGATTGCAACATCGAGGAAGTGCAACTCATCACTAATGAATTGAGTTGCACTATTTCAGCCTTCCCTTGCAAATACCTTGGGCTACCTTTATCCTTGAGAAGACCCTCTAAGGCTGATTTTCAACCTTTAATTGACAAGGTCGCGAACCGCCTACAAGCTTGGCAAGCAGGGATGCTTTCCCAAGGAGGTAGGCTAGTACTGACTAGGTCAGTGTTGACTTCCATCCCAGTATATAGCTTCATGGCGCTTGATCCACCTCTCTCAGTTATTAAAGAGATCGACAAAAGGAGGAGAGCGTTTCTGTGGAGAGGCACAGAAAACGTGTCGGGAGGCCATTGTCTAGTCGCTTGGTCGTCAGTCTGTCGACCCATTCGGTATGGTGGCCTGTGTCTTCACAATCTGCATACTCTAGGTAGGGCCCTTCGCCTCCGCTGGCTTTGGTTTCAAAGGATGTGGCGACAAGGCCTTGGAAGGGTGCAGTCGGTGCGGTGGTCGCGTCGAGAAGACATGTTCAACGCCGCTCTCTATACATCTCGGGAATGGTGTTAATACCTTATTTTGGTCGGATCGCTGGCTCAACGGTTGTAGTATCCCCAACCTTTTCCCATGCCTGGTGAAGGCGATCCGCTTGCGCCTGCGGAGATCAAGATCGGTCGCCCAAGCTCTTCAAGACTCCGCCTGGAGTTCGGACATCAGGGGGCCCATCGATGCACGCTGTGTTGATGAGATCCTTCGTCTCTGGGAAACTTTGCAAACCATTGATCTATCCGCAGGACAGCAAGACAGGATCATCTGGCGTTGGGATGTTTCGGACAATATTCCTCCAAGTCGACACAAAGCTTTTTCTTGGGTTCGTGTGAGCTTAGAGTGCGAAGGCTATTTGGCACGCGAGCCCCACGAAGTGCAAATTCTTCGTGTGGTTAGCATCCATCGTCGTTGTTGGGCGGCGGACCGCCTCGGCCGTGGCCTTCCAAACCAAGGCATTTGTGTTTTCGTGGGCACTCCCAAGAAACCATCGACCACCTCCTTGCCGTTGTCTTTGTTACCTCCGTGTTTGGCGCTCTTTCTCACGCGTGGGTTTGCAGTGCAGTCCCGATTGGGCAATCTTCCTTCCAACGATATTGGCTTTCCACAGGTAACCTTCCTTTGCAAGCAAGAAAGGACCTAGACACATGTGTCATCCTAGTTTCTGGATGCTTTGGAAGGAGCGGGCAACAAGGTTTTCAATAACGAGTCGACTCCCTTACCTCTCCCGCTTCAACGGATTCACGAAGAGCCTTGCCTCTCGCGTTTGGCAGTGCTAAAGGTCGAGAGGCGTCATCTCTTGGGAGATTTACTCCTTAGGTCTTCTTCTTTTTCGCTTTTGTCTTTTGTCTTTTGTCCTTTGTAAATTCTGGCTTGTATCTGTACTCTTTTTCTTCTTAATGGAATGATGTGCAAGACTCTTGCGCGTTCTCGAAAAAAATATACAGCCTAGAGCACCCTAGGCAGAAAGGGTAGAGAAACAACAGTATAGCTAGGAGTAGCAGGAGAACCGATGTGGTTTTGCTTCGAGCAGTTTTAATTTTTTAATTTTTTTAAAAAATATTTTAAAGATAGCCTCTTCCTAACTTTATTTCCAATTCTAACCCTTTGTCCACGCCACCATGCGTGGCGTGGCAAAAGCACGTTGTCACGCTACGGATCTTAGCGTGGCAAATGAGTGTTGTCACGTTACTCCTCTTGGCGTGACAAGATTTAGTCCGAACACGGACGCGTGTTGGCTTAGGGGGTTATCTGGCAGGTTTGGTCACGCCGTGGTAGGTGGCGTGACAGCATAGTTTGGTCACGCCACGGATCATGGCGTGACCAAAGGGGTTAGAATTGAAAATAAAGTTAAGAAGATGATATCTTTAAAATATTTCTTAAAAAAGGATTAAAAAATAAAAACTGCTCTTTTGCTTCAGCTTGTCTCGAACGTAGGTTTCGCAGGAGGATATATTATTATCTGGGTTTTAACATAGAACACCAAAGAAGCCAAATAGCTCTAGGACCATATAGAGATCACGTACGGCGCCTAGCAGCACATCAAACTTGGGGACGGTCTCTTTCCCGATGCGGCATGCGAGGCGAGCGGGATGAACGGATGAGGTCGGCGTCGGAGGTTGAAGCCGGCGTCGGAGGGGTAGTCGGCGTCGGCGGGATCCAAGTTCCTTTTTCGAAAGTTCATCGTATAGTTAGCGATGCGATTGGCTCGAGATTTTGGCAGTTGCAAGAGGGAGGTTCTTCTGAAGATGAGGATATCATCTTGGCAGAAGTTGCAGATGAATCGAAGAACGTTAAGCGATCGGCCGATCTTACCTATCCTGGTCTGACTTCCTCTAAAGGTAATGGAATTCAATCTCCCGTTTCATCTAGTTTTCGCAGTTCTTTGCAGGAAGGTGGGAGGGGCGATTGTGGCCAAGGATCTTCATCAACGACTTCAAATGACCTGCTCTTTGAGGATGCCATCGTCGCGGGGTATTCGTCGATTGAACTTTGCAAGGTGGGGATCTCGTCGGGACGGAGTGTGCGGGTTGCTGATGCTAGCCGACCATGGCAGGGGCCTGTTCCGCCACCTCGTTTATCGCCGCCGATGACGATGGAGATCGCCTTTGATCGTGCTCGCGATTGCAATCAGATTCGACTGGGGTGCCAAAGTTATCAAGCGTCAATTACGCCAAAACTGTTGGCCGTTCAAAAACCATCTAGCTCTACGTTACATAGGCCTGTTTCCTCGACGTCCGATTCAACAGTTTGTACCGGTTGGGAACAGGCCCATAGGCACAAGAAAGGACTCCCCTGGTTGAGACGGGTGCTTCATCAGAGCTGGAGTCGTGATCGGCCAAACCCTAAACAAATCTCTGCTGGCGGCTGGTCTGGCACAGCAAACGGCGATCGGCGTTCCTTTGTAGCTGTTACTCGACTTGACAGCGACATGGACTTTGGTCGTGGACGCACGGGTGGACAAAGACATGAGGCTGTGAATGATCCAAGTGAAGGCATAGAAGCTGGGCGTTGACGTGCATGTGCCCAGGAATTGGAAGCTTTGAATGCTCCAATTGATGGCATGCAGTTTGGACGTGCTTGTGGCCAGCGAAAGGAGGCAATACATGTCCCTTTTGGTGGTTTCGGCGGTGGGCATGGTTCCGGCCACGGTGGTGCTAGTCAGTTCTCCGTCAACGGGGGTGTAGGGGGCCAGGCTGCTGGGCCTGGCGGAGCTATTGGCGGGCAACGTGGCTTCCCAATTGTTGGTTTTGGTGGAAATTCATCTGCTAATCTGCGTCAACCTCGGACGTTCGGCAATGTCCGCGGAACGTTCGGCGACGGCACCTCCAGAGGCCGAGGACGTAACAGGTTTGGTGGGGGCAATCATCCTCGTGTTAACACAGGTTCTGCAGGTGTGGTCTCCAACTTAATTTGATGTCGGTGTAAAGGAAAAGGGCATGGAGTTACCAGTTGCAAAGCAAATTTACTATGTGATATTTGTGAGGGTACTGACCATTTAGCAAATAAGTGCCCATTGTTGGTGCTACCGAGACCTATTGGTAATTTGTGTGGATTCGGTGCTGATGGATTAGGATTTTACCAAATCCCATCATCTGGAGCGAAGAAGTTGAAGAAAGAAAATAATAAGACGGGGCTCATACAGATCGATGGCGATCAACTTTCTGAAGACCTTCTGATTGCCGAACTGCGAAGATTAATTCCAATGAATTGGCAGCCACAGGTGGAGGTACAGGGTAAAAATACGTATCTAGTTCATTTTCCAACTAGGCTTGATATGCTTCGCATGACGGCTATTGGTGAGGTGCACGTAAAGGAGCTTAAGGTGGTATTGCATTTTACTGAATGGAATGTGAAACCTAAGCCCAAGTATCAGTTTCAGAAGGTGTGGGTTCAGGTGATAGGAGTGCATTTGGAAGTCCGCGATTTCCTAAGCCTTTGTGCTATAGGATCGATCATTGGTTCAACAATGAGAGTAGACATGGATAAGGTCCGCAAGAATAATTTGGTTCGCATGCTGGTGGGTGTCCTGGATATAGATGCCATACCATCCAGTGTTGAGATTGTGGTTGGTAAGTATGTCTACGATATTTTTTTCAAAGTCGAAGACACTGTGGTGGACATTGTTGATGATGAATTTGAACAGAGAGAGGATCACTAGGGGGAGGACAATTCGGATAGGGACAAAAATGTGGAGATGGAAGACAGGGAAGCAAAGGGACTGAAGAATACTTCGGAGAGTAAATCGTCTACATCTGAACATCGCAAGGGACAGTCCACCTCAATTACTAAGGGGTCTACTCTGGGGATTTCGACTTCGGATGTTATCTGGGTTACACCGAGGGCGGCCAGACTGGAGCTTATCGATGATACAAAAGTGGATGAGCCGCTAGTTGTGAGCACGCAGGGACATGGTCCGGATTCTGGTTTGAATTGTTTACATGATGAACAGAAGGATGTTGTTACTAATGATGATGTACTGTAGGGTGATAGCTTGGTGGCGGATGTAATGGCGCCGGTTAATGCTGTGATCAGTACCATAGGGCAGGTTGAGGCTAGTATGGCTGATGAGGCATGTACCAAGGCACAAAAATATGATTCATCTGCTGGCGCTGGTTTCACAGCTAATGGAGGCGCTGTATTGCATGCGGTAGAGGATAAAAGTAGTATGACCACAGAGGGTACTGCTGCTGTGGAGGGTAATGTTGCAGGGGCTAGTGTTCATCGGTTGGTTGTTTCGGAAGCGAACAGAGGGGCTGAAGAGGAGGACTCGATGCTTATTAAGGATGGTACAGTAAACTTTAAGGTGGACATTCAGCTTTTGGATGATTTGGTGGAGCCTAGGCAGAGTGCACGCATCAAGATGCAGAAGTCCGGGGATGAAGACTCGGTTCAGAAGGCTACAAGGTGGGCTAGAGTTCGTAATCTCGAACTTGACCCAAGTAAGTCTGCTAAAAAATTTTCTTTTCTGTCTTTTTCAGATGAGCAAGTTATTGAAAAAGTTGCTAGCATCGGCATTTCTCTAGGAGATGATAATACTGAGGTTGCTAGTTCTATTCAAATTATTAAGGATCTTGAATTAGGACGATTAAATAATAATAGTATAGTAGATGTTGAGGAGATAGCGGATGAGAATATGGATTGCAATGATATTTCAGCCCTTAGTCATTTTTGTAAGGATTTAGATGACAATTTGTTGGATGATGACCACTCTACTTTTACTCTGGTAGCAAATAAAAAAAGGTCAAAAGGAAAAAACTCGATTACTCGGCCAATAAAATTAAAGTTTAAATGAAAGGTCTTTTTTTTTTGGAATAGCAGAGGTCTGGGAGACTTGGCTAAATATCGCTACATTTGTGAAGTGGTTAAGGAGCAGCATTTAGACTTTGTGGCCATACTTGAAACTGGTAAAAAAGAATTTACTGTGTCGCATCTTAATCATCTTTGTGGTGGACGGGATTTTCTGTGGCATTGCTCTCCGTCACAAGGTCGGTCTGGGGGTATTCTTTTAGGGGTGGATACTCGAGTTTTCGATATTGGTTCTATTGATGTGGGTGATTTTTATGTAAAGTTCCATCTAAAAAATAGAGAGGATAATTTTCAATGGAATCTTGTGGTTGTTTACGGTGCAGCCCAAACTCAATTCAAGGAGAAATTCCTTACTGAACTTGTTCATGCCTGTAGAAAAGATTTACTTCCCATTTTAGTTGGGGGTGATTTTAACATTATCAGGCATGCTGGGGAAAAAACAATGATAACTTTGAGTGTAGATGGTCATTTTTGTTTAATGTTGTGATTAATAATTTGGATTTAAGGGAAATAGATTTATCTGGGCAACAATTTACTTGGGCTAATTCGTTAGATAATCCAACCTATGAAAAGTTGGATAGAGTTTTAATGAGTACTGTCTGGGAAAATAAATTCCCTTTGGTCGAGTGCATGCTCTGGAAAGGTCTTTGTCTGATCACACACCGTTGCTTTTAAATACGAGTGGTCTCTTATAGAGGAAGTCAGCCTTTATTTAAATTTGAATTAGGCTGGTTGTGTAGGGAAGGGTTTAGGGAGATGGTAGCTGATGTGTGGAACAAGGAAAGTAGAGGTCAGTCTGCCTTACAAATTTGGCAAAGTAAGGTTAAATCTCTTAGACAATATCTTCGAGGTTGGGCAAAAAATTGTGGTGGGACCAATAAAAAGGAAAAACTTGAACTCAATTTGATAATTGATAAGCTAGATAAAAAAGCTGAGATTTTGAGATTGTCTGATGAAGACCTTTCCCTTAAAAAATTGCTACTAGACGTTTGACGCATATGTTAAGAGAAGAAGAAATCAAATGGTACCAAAGGTCCAAAGTGAAATTTCTTCTGGAGGGAGATAGAAATATACTTTATTATCATTTGATTGCGAACGGAAAGCATAGAAGACAAAGAATTTTTTAGCTCGAACAAGAGGAGGGGATAATTCGGGGTGATGTGCAATTAAAAAAGTATATCACTAATTATTATAAAGGTCTATTTGGACCATCTGAAGTTAATCATTTTTCCATGATTGATTCTTCTCGGAATGATATACCTCAAGTTTCGGATGCTGAAAACACATTTCTTATAGAACCTTTCACGGAAAAGGAGGTGAAAGATGCTATCTTTCAATGGAACATAACAAAACACCTGGACCAGATGGCTTCCCTGTTGAGTTTTATCAGGTGTTTTGGGAGGTCATTAAAAATGACATGATGGTAATGTTTCATGAGTTTCATACTGGTTCAATGTCTCTTTTTAGCTTGAATTTTGGGATCATTACATTACTTCCCAAAAAAGCGGATGCTAAACAAATACAACGGTATAGACCTATTTGTCTTCTAAATGTTAGTTTTAATTTTTTTACAAAAGTTGCTACTAATAGAATTATTGGGGTAGCTCAAAAGGTTGTGAGATCATCCCAGTCAGCGTTCATGTAGGGGAGATTTATTCTGGATGGAGTTGTAATACTTCATGAAACAATCCATGAGTTACATAAACAAAAGTTGGACGGAATAGTTTTCAAGATTGACTTTGGAAGGCTTATGACAAAGTAAAATGGCCGTTTTTATTACAAACTTTGATAATAAAAGGCTTTTCGTCTAAATGGTGTTCTTGGGTCGAAAGTTTTATTAAGGGAGGGAGTGTTGGAATAAAAGTCAACGATGATATTAAAACTTTTTTTCAAACTCAGAAGGGTCTGAGGCAAGGTGATCCTATGTCACCAATTCTTTTTAATCTTGTTGTGGACATGCTTGCCATCTTTATCTCTGGAGCTAAAGAAAAAGGTCTTTTATCGGGAGTAGTCCCCTACTTGATTGATGATGGATTATTAATTTTACAGTATGCTGATGACACTATCCTTTTTCTGAATAATGATTTAGAACAAGCAAAAAATCTCAAGCTTATTCTTTGTATCTTTGAACAATTATCAGGTTTAAAGATTAATTTTCATAAGAGCGAGATTTTTTGTTTTGGTGCTACCAAAGAGGTTGAATCACAATATACTCAGTTATTTGGTTGTGAAGTAGGTGTCTTTCCTTTCAGGTACTTAGGTATTCCGATTCACTTCAGAAAACTAAGGAATTGTGATTGGAAAGGGGGTTGAGGACAGAGTTGAAAAGAAGCTTAGCTGTTGGAAAGGAAAAAATATGTCTGTTGGTGGACGTTTAGTGCTTATCAATTCGGTACTTAGTAGTTTGCCTATGTTTATGTTATCCTTTTTTGAGGTTCCTAGGGAGGTTCTCAAAAGATTATATTTTTTATCACTCTCGATTTTACTGGCAGAGTGACAGTCATAAACGAAAGTATAGACTTGCTAAGTGGAGTTTAGTGTGTTCACCTAAAGAGCAAGGTGGTCTAGGCATTTCAAACTTAGACACAAAAAATAAAAGTCTACTATGAAAATGGTTATTTAAATTACTCAATGAAGAAGGAGTTTGGTAATCTATGTTAAAAAGAAAATATTTGGGTGGGAAGTATCTTTCACAGATGGTTAATAAGCCTGAAACTTTCCATTTTTGGTCAGGTTTAATGAAAATCAAAGACCAGTTTTTTCGTTTTGGTTCATTCCAGATTAAAAATAGAATACAAACAAGGTTTTGGGAAGATATTTGGTTAGGTGATACTCCTTTGAAAAGTCAATATCCACTCCTTTATAATGTGGTAAGAAGAAAGGATGATACCGTGGCGAATATTTTGAGAACGCCACCTTTAAATATTTCTTTTTGAAAACCTATTATTAGGCCTAAGCTTCATGCATGGAATGAGTTAATTTTGATAATTGCTAATTTCCACTTAATCTCTCAACAAGACGTTTTCAGGTGGAATTTGAATAAGTCTGGACTTTTTTCAGTACAATCTTTCTACGCGGCATTAATTGGAAGTCCTCCAGTCCCCAATAGGAACTTTTATTGGCTAATTAAAATTCCATTAAAAGTGAAAATATTCTTATGGTATCTCAAAAGAGGAGTGATTTTAACTAAAGATAATTTGCTCAAAAGAAATTGAAGAGGAAGCAAACAGTGTTGTTTTTTTATTAAAGAGGAAACAATTCAACATCTTTTTCTTAAATGCCCCTTTGCACGTCTTGCATGGTGGGTTGTTCAATGTGCATTTACTTTATCTCCTCCTGTGAGTATAGCAAACATGTTTGGAAATTGGTTAACCGACATTCCAAAAATGTTAAAGTCACAAATCTTGATAGGAGCTAGTGCCTTATGTTAGTCTATCTGGTTATGTCGAAATGATGTTATTTTTGACAAAAAGATGGTCACTAATCCCTTACAGGTTATCTTTTTGAGTGTGCATTGGCTGAGGGACTGGACAAATTTGCAGAAACCGGCTCAGAAGGAGTCCTTACTGGTCGGAAGCGACAGGCTGGAGGTAGTAGTGAGGCAGATTTTAAGCATTCATAGGTGGCAGTTTAGTCGCAGTCATTGTTTGTTTGTAAGGCTTCAAGCCAGTTTTTAATAGCTTTGGTTACTTCGGTACTTTAAGCTCTTTAATAAAATAGGCTGTGTGCATCCTTGGTGCAGAGACCGGGAGAGTTTATCTTTTCCATTATGTAAAAAAAAAGGCAGAAAGGGTAAAACATGAACCACCCTAAACAGTCGAATAAACGGAAACAGACCCGACCAAACCCTTTATGAAAATAGACCGGAGCAAATCCACAAAGAAGAACCCCATAGGCACAAGGATAAACACGTTGGAGAATAGGTTCGACCAAATCGGCCAAATCCCTATTTCTTTTTCCTTGTCTACATTTCCGCAAGGAGCGAGGAAAATAGAACCGAACAAACCCTTTATTTGGAAAAAGGGAGAATCAGGCTAAAGACCCATTCTAGTGGATCCATAAATAGGGATCACCTAGGCATTCAGGGAAGAAATGTGGAAGAAGAAAGGTTAGGAGAACCACAAAGGAAAGGATAAAATACGTTCAGGAACGCAAAGAACGCACCAACCGAAAACCAAACCCAACAAAACACATGTAAAATACATCCAGGAAAAAGGCGGCCTTACGAAAACAAAAAGGCGTAAAAACAAAGGAACGACAACGGCAAAACGACCGGAAAAGCAGCACACAAAAAGCTAGAATGCGGAACAAAAGAAACAGGTTGCAGATGAATGAAGTAAAAAGAAAAAGCGATAACGAAAATAGGCCGGAGCAAATACAAGGAAAACAACTCCATAGGCAAAAGGGTAAGAATGTTGGAGAATAGATTCGATGAAATGGACAGAGGAAAGATCTGTAAGCAAACAAAGAAAGGAAAAAGTCAAAACATGTACAACAATAAGGGATAAATCCGTAATAATATGCAAGAAATCTCACGGCGAGAAGAAGGCACTCAAATCAACAGAGAAAGGCCTAAAGAGAAAGACACGTCAACAGGAGATAAATCAGAGAAGCAACGAACAAGAGGATATGAATCTTAAAGAAGAAACGAAATGAAGATCCACGGCTTAAAAATAAAATACGGACCAAAAATAGACCCAACTATGCCATGAAGAAGAATCCCTAAGAACAAGAATAAGCGCACGGACGAGCAAATCCGTCGGACCCAGAAAGAAAGGACATGTAGACAAAGCTCAGAGCAAACAAGAACAAAAAGAATTGCAACAACAGGCAAACAAAATCAGCGTTAGAAAAGGCGCCGTCATAAATAGGAATATAAGAACAGGAAAGCAAAGAAGGAAAAACCGAAAGTTCCGACAAGAAGCGAAACGTTCAGATCTACAAAGGAGCACGCAAGTCATTTACTTGGTCGGGTTATTCAGGTGGGTCTGGATGAACTTGGCAAAATCACGGAGAAGTCAGGAAAGTGTTCTAAATATACGAAGGATCCCACCCCTTCAGCAGTACAGTATCCGAACTACCGATGTGCGCCATCACTGACGGACTAGAGCAGCGCATGGAATATTTGTGAGACCTTGGAAGATTTTCATCAGTACATGGACACAAGGCGCATTCTTCCCGGTCCAGTTCACCACTTTGACAAGCTGTGGGACGTGAAGAATGATTTGCATCGTATAGTTAATATCTACAAGGATGGAACATTTTGCAATGTAGTAAAGAAGATGCAACGGAAGTTCAATAAACACTGGAAACTCTGTTGCTTACATCTCTGCATGCTTATTGTCATGGATCCTTCGTACCGTCTGGAACACATCAGGTTTCGTGTTGAATATGATGACAGAGAAGCTTAGTCATGGAGTGTATGATATATTGCTCAGCCTCTTAAATGAATATTCTGATCATGTGGAAGATCTCAACCGCACTTTCGGATCTAAAACTAGCAAGGAAACTGTTGTGAATGGAAATGATACACTTGGAATATTATCATCATTCTGAACATCCATATAATGAGCGACCAGTGACTGAGCTTGATCAATACTTGCAAGAACCACGTCTACGTCTCTCAACAGGTGAGCTTAGTGTTCTCCAATGGTGGAAGGGACATAACCTGACATATCTTACAATTGCTCGGATGGCACGTGATATATTGGCAATACCATGCAGTACTGACTGCAAGGTAGAAACTGTTAAGAATAGTCTCTCTCTCTCTCTCCTTATATCTCCTTGTATAGCCCATGAGGCCCATAGCCCATGTAGCCTTGTATAACTACTTCATGCTCTGAGCAATATATGGATTAGTAAATCCTTTTACTCACATGGTATCGAGCTGGCCAAATCCCTAACCCTATTCTGCTCACCCGACCTCAATTCCTCCTCGTTGGCCACTTCCCGTCTCACTCCATCAAGGTGGCCCTTCCTCGCGCCAGGAGAGGAGACGTTGGCCTTCTTCTTCCTTGTCACGGTGTTGATTCTTCTACTCCCAAAGACATCGGCACCCTCGTCTACCTCGTCGCTGTCCTCGAGTACCTCATTGCCGAAGTCCTCGGCGGCCCAAAAGAAGCCCAAAGATTCCCAGGCCCCTGTTGTCTCCATCTCTAGTAGCGATGAGATGCTACGCATAAGAGTTTTCGAATATTTCTGTAGATGCTTCCGTTTAAAGCTACTACTCCATATAACCATCCGGGAGAGGAGACGCGGCTCCTTCTTCTTCCTTGCCACTGTGCATTGCTGAAGCCACAAGCGGAGGATCGTCTTCTCTGCTGTGGTGGCCTTCCTCTGTTGTTTTCTCTCTATGGCAAAGGATGGCTCCTCTTGACCACCGACATCAAGCTAGATGGCTCCAACTACAGAGTGGGCTTTCGGCCATGACAATTGTGAGGCGGTTGGTCTTGAGGATCACTGAGCGATGATCCTCCCGATTCAAAGGTCGATGATGCCACCAAGAAGGCTTGGAAAAGGCGATGCTAAGGTCATGGGAGCTCTAGTTTTGAGTGTTGTTCCTTCACTTGGATGAGTCTTGAGCATCATCACTCCACCAAAGAGATATGGAAATATCTTGAGCAACGATATCTTCAACCTAGTGGAGCACTTCGTTTCTCCTTGTTGCAAAGCTTGCACAATCTTGGCAGAGGACATGTCCATAGAGGAGTACTATGGAGCCTTCACTCGCATCACGATCGGCTTGTCTCTATGACTCCAAAGAGAAACTCGGATGCGAGTCTTGTGTGGCTAAAGAAAACATGAGCAATGAGACCTTCATGTTTCGATTTGTGATGGGCCTTAGGTAAGATTTTGAGTCTGATCGTGCCCGATTACTTGGCTGCCCAACTCTTCCTACCTTAGATGATGCACTTGCTCGTCTGATTGTTGAGGAGACACGTCTTCGCTCTCTTGTCACACCTACTGCATCGATGACTCACACTAGTGTTCTTGCCTCTCAGCACCGAGGTTCTTCCTCAGGAGATGTAGTATGTTCCTATTGCAAGAAGTCTGGACATACATATGATCGCTGCTTTGCCCTTCACCCTGAGTTGTTGGCTGAGTATCGTAAGAGGTTTCCTTTGCAGCAGCGTCGTGGACCTACTAGGAGGTCCTCCACCACTGCAGCCTTTGAGTCGTGGCCTTGAAAAGAGTGCCTCGATTTACCGCCTCGATGCGCTTCGGTCTTTGTTCGACCTTGGGTATTTGATTCAGGGGCTTCTTTTCATGTGACCTCTGATTGCTCTCAGCTTGTGTCCTGCCAGCCAGTGAAGGATGGTCCATCTATTCAGACAGCTGATGGTACACCTTGTTCTGTTACACATCAGGGTTCTCTTTCCACATCTAAGTTTTCTGTTCCTGCTATTTCTTTTGTTCCATAGTTGTCCATGAATCTTATGTCAGTTGGTCAGTTGGCTAATATGAATTATTTCATTGGTTTTGATGACACCTCTTGTTATGTGCAGGATCGTCAGAGCAAAAGGGTGATTGGTACTGGCCGTCGCCGTAGAGGATCTACGAGCCTTTACGTTCTTGATACCTTACACCTTCCAGCTTCAGCGTCATCTGTCACTTCCGTTGTTTTCACTTCAGTGTCATCTTTTGCCCAGTGGCATCATCGCTTAGGCCATCTATGTGGTTCTCATTTGTCCACTTTAGATCAGCAGGGTGTTTTGGGTCGTGTAACTGTAGATGCTGGTTTTCATTGTAAAGGTTGCAAACTAGGAAAACAAATACAGCTTCCATACCCTTCTAGCACTACTTGTTCTAGTCATCCTTTTGATCTAGTGCACTCTGATGTGTGGGGTCCTTCTCCTTTTGTTTCGAAGGGTGGTCACAAACACTATGTTATATTTGTTGATGATTACTCTCGATATACTTGGGTCTATTTCATGAAGCATCGTTCAGAATTGATTTCTATATATCAGGCTTTTGTTCGCATGGTTCATACACAGTTTTCTAGTGCTATTCGTGGTTTCCGTTCTGACTCGGGAGGGGAGTACCTATCCATAGCCTTTCGTGAGTTTCTCTCTTCTGAAGGCACTCTTCCTCAACTTTCATGTCCGGGTGCTCATGCTCAGAACGGTGTTGCTGAGCGTAAGCATCGTCATATTATTGAGACAGCTCGTACTCTCATGATTTCCTCTTTTGTTTCTGCTCATTTTTGGGGTGAAGCTGTTTCAACAGCTGTCTATCTCATTAATATCCAACCTTCCTCTCGTCTTTAGGGCACGTGCTCTGGTGAGATTCTGTTTGGTTCTCCTCCCAAGTATGATCATCTTCGTGTTTTTGGTTGTACCTGCTATGTTCTTTAGCACCTCGTGAGCGTACCAAATTGACTGCTCAGTCTGTTGAATGTGTTTTTCTTGGGTACAGTCTTGAGCACAAGGGTTATCGTTGCTATGATCCTTCTGCTCATCGCATTCGGTTTTCTCGAGATGTCACCTTTGCTGAAGATCGACCTTTCTTCTATTCTTCTTCCACTCAATCATCATCCTCAACTTCCTTAGAGTCTACCTCATTTCTCTCTTCCACCTATTTTCTCTCCAGATGAGTCAATTTCTGATCTGCCATCATCTCCACCATCAGAGCCACCTTCACAGGTTCCTTCCTCTCCCTCACCAGCTCTACCAGATACACTTCCTTTCCATTATAGTCGTCGTCCTAGAGTTTCATATGATTCTGAGCTTCCTATTCCTTTGACTTCTGCTCCTCCAGCAAGTACTACTGATCCCTGCACTGACGACTCCTCTCAGACATCGAGGTATGCTCTTTGTGATCGTTCTTCCATTAAGATTCCAGACAGATATGGTTTATGTGTAGGAGCAGCTCATGAGCCTAGTACTTATCGGGAGGCAGTTCTACTACCTGAGTGGCAGCTAGCTATGTCCGAGGAGCTTGCGGCTCTAGAGGGTCTTGGTACATGGGATTTGGTGCCACTACCCCCTCGATCGGTCCTATCACGTGCAAATGGGTGTACAAGGTAAAAACCAGGTCAGATGGTTCTGTGGAACGCTATAAGGCTCGACTTGTTGCTAGAGGTTTTCAGCAGACTCATGGTCGAGATTATGATGAGACCTTTGCTCCAGTTGCTCACATGACGACGATTCGCACTTTGATTCTTTGTGTTCTTTGTTCATCATGGAAAATTTCTCAAATGGATGTTAAGAATGCCTTCCTTCATGGTGATCTACATGAGGAAGTCTACATGGAACCACCTCCGGGTGTTGAGGTTCCATCTGGGCATGTATGTCGCCTTCGAAAGGATCTCTATGGGCTCAAACAAGCCCCTCGTGCCTGGTTTGAGCGGTTTAGCTATGTGGTACGAGCTGTTGGTTTCTCTCCTAGTGAACATGACCCGCACTCTTCATTCACACCTCTAAGCGTGGGCGTACATTATACGCTCTATGTGGATGACATGTTGATTACTGAGAGATGATTGAAATACATTACCTTTGTTAAGCAAAAATTGAGTGAGCGGTTCAAGATGTCGATCTGGGTCCCTCGATTACTTTACGGAATTGAGGTTGATCATACTGATGATGGCTACTATATATCTCAGCATCGGTACACTCAGGATTTGATCTCTCGCTCAGGTCTTACTGATAAACGCACTGCTGCTACACCTATGGAGCTCCATTTGCAGCTGTGTCCTACTGATGGCATCCTCCTTGAGGATCCCTCTCGCTACAAGCATCTTGTAGGCAGTCTTGTGTATCTTACTGTGACTAGGCCTGATATTGCTCATGCAGTACATGTTTTCAGTCAGTTTGTCAGTGCTCCTACCTCAGTCCATTATAGTTACTTACTTCGTGTACTTCGGTACTTGAGGGGGACAACATCTCGTTGTTTGTTCTATGCTCACTCTAATCAGCTTCAGCTTCATGCTTACTCCGACTCCACAGGCGGTGATCCTGTTGACCGCCGCTCAGTCACTGGATATTGTCTTTTTCTTGGCACCTCTCTCATTGCACGAAATCCAAGAAGCAGGCTGCATCTCCGTTCAGTACGAGGTGAGCTTGAGCCCTTGCCACTACCACCTCAGAGATCGTGTGGCCTCGATGGCTTTTGGCTGATCTTGGTGTTCCGTGTGATGCACCCACATCCCTTCTTTGTGACAGTATCGCTGCTATTCAAATTGCAAATGATCCTGTCAAGCATGAGCTAACTAAGCATATTGGTGTGGACGCTTCATTCACACGCTTTCATTGCCAACAATCAACTATTTGTCTCCAATATGTTCCTTCGGAGCTTCAAGTGGTAGACTTCTTCACGAAGGCTCAAACTACAGAACAACATAGACTTCATGTTCTCAAACTCAATGTGTCAGATCCACCTTGAGTTTGAGGGGATGTTAAGAATAGTCTCTCTCTCTCTCCTTATATCTCCTTGTATAGCCCATGAGGTCCATAGCCCATGTAGCCTTGTATAACTACTTCATGCTCCTGAGCAATATATGGATTGGTAAATCCTTTTACTCACAGAAACAAGGACCGCGAGACATGCAATTTGTGAGTTAGGTGGTAGTGGTACACACGGGATAGAAGGGCTTGTCTGTACTCAGGATTGGCTCAGATCAGATGGTATGACCTATGCCCTTGCTTTTCTCATTGTTATCCCATTACATTTTTCTCATTGTTATCCCATTACATTCTTGTAGTAACTGAAGTTTTCATGTTTTCATAGGTTCTGCGAGCGACATGTCAAGCAGTGATCTTTTTTAGTGGATACTTCAACCTTCATAATGTTCAATGTAAGCTGCTTTCCTAATTTACACTGTAATATTTGCTACTAGCAATGTCTCATTAGTGACCTTTCTGGCGCAGGATCCAAAGACGATAAACTGTGCACACAAGGACTTCAGTTTAGATAATTTTGGGGGCAGTATGCTAAGTTCATTTGCTAACTACGATGAACAGTACTACTGTTCCTCGTAAAATTAACAGTAGATTAGTTACTGATGGAGGTGTGCAATGTGGCTTTGGTATGTATGTGTATACTGTGTAGTGGGAAGCTTGCCGGTAGCAGTTCCTACTTCTAGTTTCAGATACTTTAACCTTACCAACATTTCATCTGATGATCCTTGATCATTATCTTTAGATGTTCACTTATATTATCTTGTAGTGCATTGAGTTCATTTTTCTACTCTCCAGTCCTATTATGATTTCCTTAGTCTAGAATATACACTTTGCTAATTCCTATGCCGGATTAATTTGTTGGTCTAAAAAGTTCAGACTCTCTGAAAAATGATACACCACCTTGCCTTTTCAGCACGCACGCACGCTGCTAATCAGGCTTTTGCCACTTCCATAATCATGAGCCTGGATGCATGGATCACAGACCAAATTATCAATTAATCCCCCACCCATGCAACTGTAAGATCTGGATCTGAAATATCTGAGGGACCAGGAACAGAAATTACCAGCTAGATAACCGATAATTCCATCGCACAAATCGCGAGGCCCGGCTTGCAAAATGTTCAGATAGTCATAGAAAACTTCTCTGTGCAATACTATTTTGAGAGCTCAGAACTCATCTGCTGAACTAAACTAAGCATGATCACAAGCCTGCCGCACTGGCCATGGCCTATGGATCCGGATCTCAGTACAACGAGCAATTCTTTATTGGCTCAGCTCGGTTTAGTTTCAGTTATTCCAAATTCAGACTGATCCTTGTGCAGCCTGCCGGACAGCGAGACTGAATCCCAAGAACGCAGCGGTGGACGGCCGGAGCAGCGCCGATGCGCGGAGCCACACGTGCGCTGATCGCTTCTGCTCGACGGGAGGCTCGCTGGAGCTCGACTGGAAGCGTGGACGGCACCTGTCCGGGCTGGCATCGCCATGAACCCCAAGTGGACTGATGGAGTTTTGTACCCTAAACATTTCATCACCAGCACTGTTGTCCTCGTCTGCCGAGTTTTTTACACTCTGAAACACTGAAACGCATGTGCCCGGCACCTGACACTGAACACTGGTAACCTCTTGAAATTCAAAACGGGTTCATCTCGAACCTCGCGAATTCTAGATGAAAAATTGTGAATATCAGTAATAAACTAGTAATTTGCATTCCAGCTAAATTCAAATCGCGTTCATCTCGAACCTCGCGAATTCTAGATGAAAAATTGTGAATATCAATAATAAACTAGTAATTTGCATTCCAGCAGATTGCAAAAATGGAAATCTGGTGACTTCGCGAGTGATGTGCAGGGTAATATACATGCTTTGAGTCCATTTAGAACATAGGGATTTGTCGGACCTAGATTTCGCAAATCCAAATCCTCTGTGAAAATACTATGTTATTCTCTCGATCAGTAGATAGCACTCACATATACATCACTGAATCAATTCATATATAACGTAAAATCATACCATTCATTAATTAACACATTAAAATTTACATAGATCACGTCGGGTCAGGTTTCACAATAAGGGCCGAACAGGCCAAAATAATACATTACAAAAGACAACGATAACTACAGCGAAAGCAAAAGGGTGAGAGCACATCTCTCCACAGGCAAGCGACTGAGGAAACCCGTGTACGTCCGATATTACCCAAAGACTCAAATAATATAGGACGCACGCAAGCACCGACGGAGTCAGCTGAACTGAGGCGAGACTTAGACTACAAGAACTAAACTATTCCTCATCATTATCTTGTCCACTAACTTCTGGATCCTCTTAGTACGCATAATCTCTTTCATCTGCACCTCTGAGGGTTTTGGAGAAAAGAGCGAGGATGAGCACTACTACCGTGCTCGCGAGCCAACACACAATTCAATAATATACATGTAAGGCTTAACAAGTATGGCTCAGGTCCTTTTATTTGGTTAAAGTAATATTTTCAATTATTATAATTATAAATTTTTATCACTTAGTATTTTAACCAAATTGGATTTTATTAAAGAGAGTAATTGTGCAATATTTGTATCGACAGAGGTTACCTCCACCTTCATGCTTATTTTGATTGTGGTTACATCCACCACTAAGCAACAATGGGTACAAAGACCCAGAAAAAAAAAACTAATCTCAGGGCTAGGTGAGCTCGCCACAATTTTCATACCACCCACAAGGTTTTTGAAATAGAACTAACTCAAGTTAAGTTCTCATGTCCGCCTTTGACCATAGGCACGGCTGTTTAAACAGTTTATAACTCTGCAGAGATTGTACACTTTACCCACAAGAGACGATTAACTAGTTGCCCTACATGATTCCTTGGTCATATAGTCGAGAGGTCATCACAATGACCTTTCTAAATATCCCGCCCTTCTAGTCATCTCACCTATATGGGGTTACGCCCATACGTTCGTGCGGGATGTTCACCTCCACTACTGGTGCAGTTGGATTGGACTATCCATAGCGGCTGGTAACTTCACCCTTGCCTCGGTGTCCCATTCAAACCGTATTTACCGCGGGCTTGCACGTTCCCAAACCACCAGTGAGGTGTATTCCGGGTTTGATAAATTTACTAAGCTAAGTCACAATTTTTGCAGACTTGTGGTTGTATTTATTTTACACGAGAGTCATGACAAGATTAAGTCCTTAATCCATCCGAGCGGTTCATACCACATACCTACCATTCTCATGCTACGTCAGCACCCACCACCTTACCATCCGCCCAGATATGGTAAAAGCAAGTTATTAGGGTTTTTGAGGAGTAAAACCAAATTATCATAACCATTTCAGTCATTTACCCGCAATGACTGTCCAAACCGTTTTCATGTTTGAAGAGATGATGAGTGAATATTTTAATATCCCGGTACTTAAGCAAGACTAGCATGTCACTTAAGTACAACCTATTGCTAGTATTACCATATAGTTACTAGGGTGACAAAGATTAAAGAATTCAAGTTGTCAAGGATGACATAACAATTAATTAATCATCAAATAGGTGTTTAACTACCTTAAACTTTAACATACATTTGCTTAAAGAATTAGAGCATGCAATTTGCTATTTTAAAGAATATGATCAAAGTATTGACTCAATATGATTTGCATAAAATGTAGGCTCAATATGATCAAAGTATTGACTCGCTTGGGATATAAGTAAGAGAATCTTGATAATCTTGGGCTTGATCAACTTGGGGATCTCCGGCGTCTTCAAATCCTAAACAGGCGAAAATACCGGAAAAAAGCACAACGGCAAATAGAGCAAATAAATACACAAGAATACCCTAATTGAGTCCAAATTGAACAAGACCTATGCCATTAGCAAGATCTTGAATTAACAAATTTTTAGAAATTTATTTCATAATTTTTGGAGATATAATGGAGAAGAATGGAATTAACAAAGATTAAAAGAATTGAAAAAGAGAGAGAGGGGGGAAAGTCCATAGCACAGTGCCATGGGCTGGGACGCTGGGTCTACGAGCTCAGGGGCGCTGGTCCACGACACAGGAAAAGGGTGGGGCCCACTGGTCACCAAAGGGAGGATAACTGGGTGGTTACTGTGGCGCGAGGCCACGAGGCAGTGAAACAAGGGGTGCTTAAGACATACATTAAATGTTAATGATTAGTTAACATTTAAGACCATCATTAGGGCAAGTTAATGATGCGGGAACAGTGGCTTGTCCGAACGTGCCATGCGTGGGAGAAAGCTCTCGGGCGCTGGCGGCTCGAGCTCGTCGTCGGCGGAGGAGGGCGCGATGGCGTGGGGGAGTGGCCAAAACGGGGAGTTGGTGGTGCGAGGAAGCCGATGACACCGGTGGCGGCGCCGGAGAATGGTCAGGGCGGCCTAGAGGAGATGAGTGGCAGCGGAGGCATGGTGACGGCGGAGAGGGAGCTCCGGCGATGGCCTAAGTCAAGGAAGGCGAGCACAGGGTGGAGCTTGGCGAGGCGGTCCTACCGGGACGAAGGAGGGGTCGGAGGATGACTGTAGCCTGCAGCGGGTGGTGGAGAAGGCGGCGGTCGGAGGTGGAGAAGATGACCGAATGCGGCGGCGGAAGTGGAGAAGATGACCAAATGCGGCGGCAGTGGTGGAGGATCTCCAAGGGGGCTTGAGGGGAAATGCTCCTGGGCTTTGGGCGCTCACAGTGACGCAGGTGGCGGCGTCGGAAGATGACTGGAGTGGCTAGACGGCGGTGGAGGCGACGGTGGCCGAAAAAGAGAGCTCGACGATTTCCACGGTGGGCTTACCAGATCTCCAAGGGGGCGACATGGGGAGGTGAGGGGGTGCACAGGGGTACTCTTTATAGGCCATGGAGGGGGAAGAGAGCCGCTGGGGAGGTGACGGCCGCGTGGGGTCCCGATGTGATGACGGCATGGCCACTTATGTGCACGGAGGTGACAGGACGAGGGAGCGGGACGGCGGGAGCTGTGGCTGACGCGGGAGCATGCGCTTTGGCGCGAACAAGACAACGTGGGGGAGCTGGTGAGGCGCGGCGAGGGCAGCGAAAGCGACGGGTGCGAAGGCGACGTGACAGGGGAGAGAGAGGGGGCACTGCTGCGGCTGGGGAGGAATGAGATGACCCGGGCGGCTCGGGCCGGGAAAAGGAGGGGACCGGGATGGCTTGGGCCAGGGGCAGGCCGAGTGAAGCTAGGCCGAGTGGGCCAAGAAGGTAAGGGGCCGGATGGGGTGTGGAAAAATGGGCTAGGCCAAAGAAGAATTAGGGCTGAGCCCAAAAGAAGGAGGAGGCCCAACTCGAAATGGCCCGAGAATTCAAAAGAGAGGAAAAACTCCAAACCGGAATTGAATTTCAAATGTTAAGGACATTACATTTGAAACACAGACCGGAAAGAAAAGAAAGTTTTCGTAAATAGCTTGGTAATTTGAAATACGAACGAAAAACAAAAGTAATTACTATTCCCGTTTTGAAAACGGGATGTTACAGGATTTCATTGGAATTTCCTAGGAATTTCCCATAAATCAATTCCATTCCCGTAGGAATCGGGAAAAAAAAACTCTTGCATTCCAAACGGGAACTTCCTTTCTGCTCATGTAAAAATTGCAAAGTTGCAAACCACTCACTCCATTGAATACTCAGTTTCACCATGCCAATTACATGAGAGATGAAACAAGCTTCCTATTGCTCCTGCTCTGATACTCTGATTTACATTTTTTTGTTTTTTGGGTAGGTCCAAGCACTTTATACTAAGAAGAAAACAAGAACCAAAAGAAGAAAGCCAGATTGTTACAATCCGGCAATTAGCTCGCAGTGGATTCAGAGATGCAGCTGCTCTGGCTCGCGGCTTCAGAGATGCTCTGCAGAGACGGCCGCCAGTGCCGCCCTCTGCCGCTCCCGGCCGGCGGCGCGCCGGAGCTCCGGTGCCGGTCCTTCTCCCGCTTGGTGTCCTGAGGAAACAGAAACACATAAAGGGCATCAGCAATTGGTTCTTGCAGGTAGGAAATAATGAGGGCAATGCAGAGGCACTGACCTGATCACAAGCGCTCTGTAGCCTCTGCTCCGCCCCGTCGCCGAGCGGCTCGCCGTGCCGGAGCTGCTCGTGCTGCTGCCTGATGGCCTCGCACCGCTGCATCTTCTCGTTCTTCCTCGCCCGCAGCGCCTTCGTCACCTCTGCGCAGCACACACAAACACTCGGTTGATTTAAATTGCCGCAACGAATGGCAAATCCAAGCACAAGAACGGGCTCCATGCCATGGCCAAGAACACGGCTCTTGGTGGACGCATGGATGCTACTAACCTTGCGAGGTGATGAGGCGGTAGACCTGGCCGAGGAGCAGCGTGTCCTTGGGCTTGAGGACCTTGACTCTGGTGATCTTGGCGCCGCCGCCTCCTCCTGCAGCTGCTCCTCCTCGTCCTCCGGCGGCGGCGGCAGCCGCGGCGGCGTCCACGGCGGCCTTATCGGCGGAGACGCAGAGGATGACGAGGGCGACGTAGTGCCCGGGGTTGGTCCGCATGACGTCGGCGGCGGTGGTGGGCCAGTACAGCCGCTCCACCTTGCCGCCGGGGTGCTGGATGACGACAGCCGCCGCCTCCGCCGCCTGGCAGTTTCCCATCACGCCCGCCTCCGCCTCCTCGCTTCTACGAGTGGAGATTCAAGCGGCGGCGGCGGCGGTCGTGGACTCGTGGTGGTGTGAGTTCTTGGGAGGGAGGAGGAAGAGGTGGTGGTCATGCAGTTGCCGTTTTGAGGAGGTGGTGGTGTTAAATGTGGTGAGGGTGGGTGGTGAGGAGAGGAGCTCATTTTGGAGGAGTTTTGGGGTCCCTGAGCTTTCAGACTCGTTTGAGACATATGAATTATGTACGTATTATGGAATGTTTACATCTTTAACAAAAAAATCATATGAAATACATTATGTTCTAAACGTGCCTGAAGCATTATACTTGCATCTATTTTGCATCCATAACGCGGTCGCTGCTTCCACGATATGTCGAATGGACACCAAAATTTATATGTCGAAAGGACACCAAAATTTTGACCTTCTCATATACATATTTTCGTTTTTATCGTTATATGGACTATTACTGAGATGACCATCGACAAGAGGAAGACTATTGTCACTATCACTTTATCAAGAAGCTTTTTTAGATTTTTGTAATATAGATTATGAAAATTGTGGTATTTCTTACGCACTCCTTTGTGTTAGCACGTCGGATAAGCAATATGGAGTGCAGTTGTAGCGTTGAAAATAGTTATATTGCAATGGTCGGAGATGGGGTTTATAGCGGTGCCCAAATGGGCCGTCCGACACTGCACGACACGGCCCGTACTGGCATGGACCCAATTAGATCCAACACGGCTGGTCCGGGCAACTAATTGGGCAGTGTCGTGCCAGCTCGGACACTGTTGCTAGGCTGTGTTGGCTCGACCGTTGTCGTCACCTCCGTGCTGCCGTGCCCGACCGACTCCTCCTCGGTCGTCAGTCGTGCCAAGTCGGGCCGCTGGGTCAGGGTGCCGACCCAAGCATGGCACGCGCCGGCCGAGCCATGCCCAGATCAGGCCAATAGTCTCGTGCTTTGAGCTGGCTCGGGTGGCACGACCCATTTAGACAACTCTAGGGGTTTCACCATGTTCCCTGGGGCATGACGTACTTCAGTTTTGCTTGCGTCTACATTTATGCCGCCTTTCCTCCTTTTCAATCTCTCCATGTTTCTTCTTCTAGATTTTTTTCACATGATCTCAATTTCTTTCTTTTTCCTTACTCTATACTATCCCAATTCTAAGGTGAGTCGTATACCAAAATTCGGTTAGCGTAGGGATTTCATGAAGGTGTCACATGAAACACTAAAACTACGGTAAAATCACAGGGGCAAAGCTGGCCACGGGGCAAGTCTTGGACCAACCTAATTGCTTTTGACCTAAAATCGTATCTTATTGATTTTACAAAGATTTGTACATATGTTTATGATCCTACACCCCAGATCGTTGTCCCAGAGGCCCTAGGCTCACTTCTGCCCTGTGGATAAAGAAGGTTCATATTAAAATAACTAGCAGGATGGTTCGTGCATTTGCGCTGCTAGATTTGTTTTAAAGTTTGTAATGATAAATGATATAACTTACATGCTTCAGAATATAATTACGTATCTTGTAGCTATTTAGATTTTTAAGATATCATAAACATTAAAAAATGACAATAGAAGCTTGAAGAAAAATACAACTTGAGTAACGTAATTGAAATATGAGCTTTAATGGAAGAAAATCACGAGTATAATAAGATAACCACTCTCCATTACGTATGCATCATGTAGTTGCATGCCTTAACTCTTTTCCAAAATGTTTGCATGCACATGTACCTTTGTTAATCTCAAGCAATACATTGATTATGTGTGCAACAAAATTATCTTATTAGTTTACATGGTATTAGAGTACCTTTCCCACGTATACACCGATGCACCATGGATGATCTACCTTGAACTTATTTTCCCTTACGTCGGTTGCCCCACCGAACCGTGTGTCTTCTGTCTCTTCTCCGCACCATATTTTTTTTGCTTCAACCTCTAAGAGCAAGTCCAGTTCTTGATCGATATCTCTCAGCTACTACCTCCTTCTAATGCAATACTCTACTACATAGTTATCTTCTACTTCTCTCCAATTATCGTTTAATGATGACCATTGTAACATCTACACATATATGTGTGCAAATATCATGGATCCCTGGCGGGACACCCGTCACGCTCTCTCTAGTGGCCCCAAGTCTATTTCTTACCGTTGTGCTATCTCTACTCCAAGCTGTTTGCTCTTTTGTTTCTGTCCACCTATGCTTCTATTTATAGGATGCATACATGTATATACATATGCACAATATTATACATGCTCGATGTCTTCTTTTCCTGTGTCGGTCGCTGCTCTTCTTCAACGTTGTCCAACTCAATAATGTAGCTTCCTCACTAACGGCGACAACCTTCCATCTTCACTGATGTCAGTATGTCCGCCGTAGTCGTTGTCTAACGATAGAAAGAATCTTCTCGTCATCGCCGGTGATGCCATGTCACTCACTAACGATGACATACTCCTAGCTACCCAATGATCACATATCATCGATAACTCGTCTTTAATCCAAAGCTTCATCTCTTCTCAGGTATATCTTCCCCATTATAGAGTTTCTTTGGTCATTGACTTCTTCGATAACGCTGGTGCTCATTATTCGTCGTCATAACACTTGGCTCCTTTTGACTCTGGTTTTCTCTTTAACGGCTCCAACGAGCAGTACGACATTTTTCTTGTCGAATAGTTTTTTTATTTATTTATTTATTTTGAATTCCAATTATTTTTTTGTTGGAATTCGTATACTAATACTAATCCTATTACTTTTTTTAAAAAAAAATTATTCCGAATTATGTTTATCTAGTGATTCTACTTAGGAATTAGTATCAAAATTAAATTGTTAATTTTATTTTATATTTTATTTCAAATTTCAGTTATTTTTGTATTATACTTGAGATGGAGCCTTATTTCTAATTGTACTTGATATGGACTCTTTTGTTTAATCTAAATCGTTATAATTTGGACCCACCATAATCAACGGCGTAAATATTTATCTTTTTCCACTGATTAATGTGAGAATTTCTAGTTCTTAAGAGTGAACCTGATGATTTTTTTATCGCTTTAATAATATAATAGATAAATGTGATCGCAACATACCTAGACTTGAAATGCATATGTACTCAAACGTAAGTTCCAATCAGTTAGCGTTGGGATCTCACGTTTCACAAGAAGCTCTATAATTTCTGAGAGGTTTGTATTTAAATCTTGTAATCACGACATGCCTAGACCTGACAAGCATGTACGAATGTCATGGTTATTTTTTACGGCCGGCCTCGCCATGCGTCATCACCCCTTTTCCATGGGGGCAGGGGCATGGTATTAATGGAACGAAATAGTCCCCTGTATTAGGATTATTCTGTAACCATCAGATTAGACTGGAATGTAACTGTTTAGATCTAGGGCTGTATTATCTTCGCTGCAGTAAAATTCAGCCCAACGGTAAAAACAGTTACTTGCTACAGTGCCAAACATTATTCGATGTATCACACTCATTTACTATAGACACCGTCCCTCCGAAGTACACAGAGGATCTGGTTCCAGTATTAGGGCATGTACAATGTGAGATGTTTATATACGAGTGCTTAAAAAAGAGAATATAGTCACGTCATTAAACACTAATGTAAAAGTCATTTTATCCGGTGCAAGCATATTTTTGCGGTGCTTAGATGATTGTATTATCTATTAATTATATATAGTTATGTACATAAATATCGGTGTCTAATCAAATATCGATGCTATAAAATAATCACTTTACCAATCCTAAGTGAAAAAAATCAGTTTTTTTAGTTAAACACCTCTCTAAACATTTTGCATTTATTGTGCATGCTCTTAATTGCCATTGCATGAGGTGAGTGAGATAGTACGTACATGGCTTGACGTCGTGACGTGGCAACAGTGGGCCTACCAGCGGCCCCAAGGTCAGACTCAGGTGCTTACATGTGGGCCCCCACGGTATGGGCAACGAAGCTCCCATGTCTGGCCCCGCGGAGCGCTGACCACCGGCGCATGTGTGAGGAGGCCATCAATCCGGAAGCAAAGATCTTTGGTGTATCGGGATCAGATTCTCGACCTGCACCACTGCATGTCATGAGTCCCTTCCTGTCCTTCCCTTCTGTTTATTTTTGCAGTGCTGTCATAAGTTTACTGAGCACCTGAAAAACTATGTAATTGCAGATACGCTTTGGCATGGTTGTGTGAAGTGGCAGCACCAAAAGTTTCGTGAATATTCTGCTGAATTTCCAACGTTTGAGCTCTGTTCGAGACAAATTTAGAGTGAAGAAACATACTATCACAAGAATTTCTTCTCGAATTCAACAGACGCTCAGTCCGTTATCTGCCTATTACTTAAGCCAAGGTTAACTGTTGCAATTGAACAAATTTCTTTTTCGCTAAAAGATAAATTACCATCATCAATCGCAAAATGAAAAAAAACAATCATCAAACAACGAAGCTTATACATCAAGATCTTCATCTCTTTGACTAGCTCCCCTCTTTTTTGTTTTCAGTTCTCGTTCGTCTTTGGTCAACTACGCTCGTTGAGCACAACGTGTGTGCGATGGATCACTGAACACAAGGTTGTTGCTAGGACAATCGGGGCATTTCACTTTTCTACGAGGATCTATTTGCAAGTTCCAACCTTTTCAACGACATAAAAGCATCTGCCTGCCCCTCCTTGTTTTTTTTTTCCTACAAAAGAGAAGTAGAATACAAAAAGATAGGATTGCATTGTTTTTGGGAATCTTGGCGGATACGGCCAGTTTACTGAATCGATTTACACTTCGACCATCGACAAATGGTATTTACAAAAATAACGCGAGCACGACGACTACCCCGCTACCGTACATGCCGCTATGCACGCCGCGCGGCGCGACGCCACCTCGCGCCGCCTGCCCCACCATCATGCCAGCGCGGGCGCACGCTCACCCTGCGCCCGCGCCTGCAAGTTTTTTTCAATTTTTTTCAATTTTTTTTAATTTTTTTAGATGTAAAAACATTTTTTTAAAAAATTTTTGCTACAGTGGTGGGCGCACGCTCACCCCGCGCCCACCACTGTACCATTTTTTTGTTTTTGTTTTTTTTAAAAAAAATCATTTATGTTTTTATTTTTTAAAAAAATCATTTATGCATATTTTTTGTAAGAATTTTTAAATATAGTAAACAGGGTCCAAAAATTATGAATTTTTTTGTGGAGCCTTCTGACACTGTGTATTTGCATGTGTAATATTTTCAAAATTTTATGCATTATGAATTTTTCTCGAAAATTCATTTAAGTATATTGTAAATAGAGTTTCATCATTTCATGTGACTTGGAATGTATAGAAAAAACGCTGCATTACAACTCCATTGGAGATATCGATATACAATATGACAACACATATTATACCACAGGCTAGATAAACTTGTACATGAACCAACTGAGAAAAATGCGTGGCATGCAGATCATATAACGATGGACCGTAACCTCCGACTCGTGTGCGTTTCGAAGGCTACAGTACATCGTTATATGATCTGCACGCCATGTATTTCCCTATTTGGTTTATGTACAAGCCTATCTAACTGTGGTGCGATCTGATATAAAGAATAGTATCCATATTAGGGTTTCATCTTGCATCCCGAGCTTGTCTGGCTCCCTCTCTACCGTGAAGTGATAGGATATGTCTCCTTGTAGATGGCTCTTCGAGTAGACGGTGACTTTGACGCGCCACATTTCCTTGCCGTACTTGTTGATAGTGAAGCCATGATACTGCGGTCGGTGGGCGTAGCCCAAACCCTAAAGTATGCACCACAACTCGCATAGAAACCCACCTCCTTCTCTGCGTAGGTGTTCATGAAACACATCTAATTTTTTTGAAATTAAGAGAAGATAAGTATCCAATTTAAACCATAACATTTTTCTATATACGACTAACAAAGTTAATTACCACTAAACTAATTCATTACTACTAAACTAATTCATTACTAGTCAACTAACTAATTACGACTAATTAATTACCCTAAACTATCTAATTACGACTAGTGACTAAGACCGACTAATTATGATTATGATAATAACGGCAAAACATAGCACAAATTACTGTCCTTTGAAGGAAGTAATCAATCAACCATTCGGGAAGTAATCAATCAAGGTTGAGCGACGAGCGAGTGCGAGTTCGGTATTTATAATGAGCGGAGAAGGAGTCGCGTACATAGCGCAGGAATTCACGTCAAATTTGGCGCCGGAATTTCTGGACGAGGTGACACATGTGCGGAGTAGGGAGGAGGGACGGTGGGATAATGGACAAAATTTCATGAAATCATTCCAAGTCACATGAAATGATGAAACTCTATTTACAATATACTTAAATGAATTTTCGAGAAAATTCATAATGCATAAAATTTTGAAAATATTACACATGCAAATACACAGTGTCAGAAGGCTCCACAAAAAAATTCATAATTTTTGGACCCTGTTTACTATATTTAAAAATTCTTACAAAAAATATGCATAAATGATTTTTTTAAAAATAAAAACATAAATAATTTTTAAAAAAACAAAAACAAAAAAATGGTACAGTGGTGGGCGCAGGTGAGCGTGCGCCCACCATCAGAGCAAATTTTTTTAAAAAAATGTTTTTACATCTAAAAAAATTGAAAAAAAAAAAAATTGAAAAAACTTGCAGGCGCGGGCGCAGGGTGAGCGTGCGCCCGCGCGCTGCGGTGGTGGGGCCGGGCGGGCGGGGTGAGCGTGGCGCCCGCGCCGCGACGTGCGGCACAAAGAAATAGGCGCGGGTGGCCGTAGGTCGCTCGCGTTGCTATTTTTGTAAATACCATTTGTCAGTGGTCAGAAGTGTAAATACGATTCGTAAACTGGCTGTATCCGCCAAAGATTCTTGGTTTTGGTTCGTAGCCAAATCGTGAGGGTGATGTTTTAAGGGCACCACTTGTGACTAGTCTAGTCAGGTAGTTGCAGGCATGCATACGTTTTTGTTGAAGTGTGTAAGAAATGACTTGGGCATTCAAGTTATAGTACGATCTCTCCCTATGGCTCATGTCCATTTCTACACGCTTTGCTCAAAATATGGTGGATCTTAATAAATAAAAGTAAAGACAAATTAATGATATGCAAAATATGTATATTTGGCATATGCAACAGCCATGCTTAATAAAAAGGAAAATCATTTGGAGAGAACGTTAAGCCCTGTTTGAAACGCGAGATTTTTTATCAATTCTAGCGAAAATTGAATTGATTTATGTGAAACTAGTACATTCCAAAAGGGGCCTAGAACTCTACTACCGTATTTATCATTTCTATTTCATTTCAGTCCATTATTCTCGTAGCGATCTGAAATTTTAAGCAACCCAGAATAAAAAGCCTTACGTTCCTTGCTTGTACAACATCTCCAACTCATCTCGATCCGCAACTATAAACTCTGGCCACACCGGTTGTTTCGGACAAATAATTAGCCTGAAATTTGAATCACAACTTAGTTAGCCTAACCAAAGGAGTTCAAATTTTGGATATTTTTTTCACTTATAATTAATTAGGACTCAATGTCTCATGCGCGCCATGGTGGTCCATTACGTCTCTAACATGGAGCAACCAAAAGTAATAATAGCCCTCATGCACACATGACCCAAAGGAGCATCTGTTGCTTAGTGCACCACTTGATGATCTACGGGCGCCTTGGTTTGATTAAACTATGATGGGAATCTGCAAATACTTAAAACCAAAGCACTCATTAACCATAATCAATATGACAAGAGGGATCATTACTAGTACGAAGATCTAGTAATCAATACTAGTAATCTACTCCTAGTGCTTCTCCTGCTTTCCTACCTTTGCAACGTATTATAACGCTAGCGCGAAGATCTAGCAGATCATGCCATGGTCCGAAAATTTGTAAATTTTTAGGGTTCCAAACAAGGTTGGGAGGTCAACAACTTTATTTCTTTTAGCCTTTTAGCCCTAGCACCGGTACCATTTTCTATTATACCGGTGGTTGTGCCCGTTTTGCTTGTTTAATTGCAGACAGGTTAGTAAGGGTAGAGCTGGTCATGGGTCAAACCTCGGGCTGACCTTTTGGACTAAAATTATATTTTATTGGATTTTCAAGGATTTTTACATGAGCTAATTTTGATCCTAGGTTTCGGACCATTGCCCAACGGCTCGACATCTAGCTCCGCCCCTGCGGATCAGAACTCAGATGGAGTGGTTTCCCAAGTCCACCTGATCCGTTTGGGATGCGGAAATTTCTCTAGATTTTGTTTTGAAATTGAAATGTTTTTTAATGAAATTCCTACAGAATTCTAGCATCGCAAGATTGTACCGTGAACTCTCTGAATCAATGAAAACTCTTGACTTGCAAAAATAAATCAATACGCAAGGTGCACATTTAAGTAACACATATATCACTCTACCACTAATGGGTGATGAGATAAAATTTTCCAAAATCCATAAATAGAACCCACAGAACATATACTCGCTCGCATAGTTAGTGAGAATCAAACTATCGTCTTTAATCACTAGCCACCATTCGATATTTTTAATATATATACCTGTGTGTTTACATATATATACTTAGTTACGTTTATGTTTTAACAATACAAAGATTGGTATGATCAACACCTGTACTATTTTGTCCTGCCCGAGATTGGCTGCATTAGGGCGAAATGGTCCATTTATAATACTATCATGCACTAGTTGTTCATTTGCAAATTAAAAGGTCGACACGTACGTACACTACAAGGACTTGCTACCAAACGGCATACCACATACATGGTTTGGACTAATATTGCATATGCATTTTTAGTATTTGCATGTGAATTTGACTCGCATTTGGTGAAATATTCCAAGTCACTTTAAATTATGAAAGGCGAATATATGTAGTATTCGTGCTTAGTTAGGCCTGTTCCCATTAACAAAACAATTAATTAATTAATCACTATAGGAAATGATTTTGCAGTGAAATGTGTGAAAAATTCAAGTGGGATTAAATCGGATATCGATCAAGTACTTTTGAAGTGCTTGTGGTATTTCTCTAATGCAGGTTTCGCAGAAAACTCTGAGAAAAGGACAGAAAGGAAATTAACATATACGGAGAAGAACATGACTTTCGTGTCATATGATATTGGAATTTAGCAATTGTGCGTGGGTTAGGACTTGTGAGCACTCGTCAACTAAACAAGCCAAATAATGACTCAAGTTAACTTATTTGATTCCATAATATATCATAAAATCAGGTTTCACAAGCACAGCTAGCTCGGGGTCGGCACACATATGCTAGCTTTGAAATGGTACTTAAAATTATTCGAAATTTTGGAAGAAGAAGAAGCACTGAGCACCTTCTTATCCAACGCTCTAGATGATTGATAACAGAGGATCATAATCCGTACAATGGAGCAACAAACAAAACTACTCCCTATTATTATAAATATAAGTTGTTTTGAGTATTGATACAGTCTTCAAAGTGACACTTTGACCATCAATTTCTAAGAAAATATTTTGTTTCAAATAAAAATAATTATATATTATGAAAATATATTTCATGATGGATCTAGCAATACCAATTCCATGTTGTTAATCTTGGTAATTCTTTATATATCGATGATCAAAATTAAAAATATTTGATCGGTATAGATTCTAAAACGACTTACGTATAGAATCGGAGATAATACTATACACTCTATAGTCAGATTGGCTAGCTTCCCTTGCCCCGAAGCAATTTGGCGAGTCAAAATTCTTGCGCGTGCGTGCATGGCGTTCTATCTTCACAAGGCCGTGTATGTGTGTGGACTTGATGCTTTTAGGGCTCTAATAGTTAGAGATAATATTGTCTTTAGCATATGTTATATTATCTTTAAAGACAATATCTTTAATAGATAGTCTCTAGCACACTCTCCAACATTTATATTTTATAATTTTTCTTTGAAACATGTTTACATGTCAACTAGAGTAGATTAATGTATCATGTCTTGTTTCGCGTGCACGACACGACAGTCACTTCAGAGAGAGATGACGTGTGCTCTCTTTTCTCCCCTCTTCTCTACGTAGGATTTTGTTGACGTGGTATAGCTAAGAGACGACAATAAATATACTATTGGAGATGCCCTACTCGTGTGCTAGCCGCCCAAATCATGCAGTTTTTAGACTGATCGCGTGTTGATTATGTCGACTCTTGAGATGCTCCATCGCCGATCGATCGGTGAGTGGCTCGAGCAAAGATCAGAGCCTGACTCTGGAAAATCTTAGCGTGCAGCCTATAGTAAAATGGAGTAAAGTTAATTTATGTATTTATGCGTGCCTTTCCGCTCATGGATGTAGCGAATTTGCAGCACTAGGTCCCATTTGGAGAGTAGGAATTTTCATGAAGCAATTCAATTGCCGCAAGAATTTATTTCAAATTTTGAACTCGCATAGAATGACAAGAAGAGATTAAGAAAGACGCACGGCGCTACAGTGTTGTGCGTTTATGTATGCATTTTGACTCGGCTTACCTGAACCCTAATGCTCTTTGGCAGCCATCAAACGCATCTCTCCCGGCGGCCTGCGAGAGATCGCGTGATCACCGCAGATCTCGTGCCCAATCTTATATATTCTTGTGCCCCCCAAAGCTAATTCCAACATGGCCTCTACACTAGCTAGTGTCAAAACACATACCTAATCCTGCCATTTGGCCTTTCATTACACACTACATGCACAGCACTGTTTGGGTGTTAGTTAGGATGACACAAAGCAGCTTGGTGTGTGTGTGTGAGGGAGAGCTCGTCTTTTAGCTAAGGATTCTAGATTAGTTTCCTCGGTGCAAATCCGCTCTAATCTACGCGGTGACTTGAAGTCGCCGCCAAGCCGATCGGTGGGTTGCATGAAAGAGTAGATGATGATTGTACCGTAGGTTGAAGATGCAATAGCATGAAGGCACCATGTGCACAGCATTGCCTGCAAGCGGCTGTCACTACCTCCGCGATATGTTACCGGTCGGCATAGTCCGCCATCACGTATCATCACGGAGGCAACGATAGAGCCACGCCGCTAGCACGCGGCAAACATGCACATGTCGGCATGAAGCCGCGCCACCGTTGCAATCCCGTACTATATTATATTGCATCGCATGAACAATCGCATCGCGTAAAATATCAAGCGCATGCCGCCCGCATGTGCCATGCGCGCCGGCCTGGAGCTGTGCGCCGCCACCATGACCGGCTTGAAGCCAGCATGAAGCTACCACCCCGCACGGGCTCCCTGCCGCACGCCCGTAGCGCCGAAGGCCTGCCCACCACGTTTGAAGCTCGGCGGCGCGATCGCTGCGCGCGCGAAGCGCCGAATCAGCGCCTAGCGACCGGTAGCCGGCAGCCCGTGGCGCTCGTAGCGCCGCCCGGCCGTGCCCATGCGGGCGGGCCGAGCGCGCGCTTGAAGCTCCGATCGGCGCCGCGCTGCGCTCGGCGCCGCTTCGTCCGTGCGAAGATGCGCCGTAGCGCACGCCGTACCAATGTCGCGTCCGGTCCCTCGGCGCGTCGGCGTCTGGCGCCGCCCGCATAACACTCGGACCGCCTCCTGGGTGCCCGCGCGGCGCCACGCCAGCGGCATGCGACCTCGGCCCGCCGGACGGCGCCCGCCTGCACCGCCCAAAAGCACAAAGGGGAGATGGCGCCCGCGCCGCCGCTTGGAGCACCATCCGCACCGCCCGAACGCGCTGCCCGCGCGGAGTGCGCCGTGCGCCGTGCTTGCGTAGCCGCGCGCGCGGCCTCTTGCGTTGCAGCGCCGCCACAAAGCTTGGCGAAACCTAGCGCCTGGTGCCTCCACTAGAAACGCACGGGCCAACAAAAGGAAGAAAATCGGACGGGCCAGTAGAAGGGAATCACACGTGCCATGAAGGCCAGCCCAAGAAAGAGGCACGACCAAATGAAAAACTCGGAAATAAAAGGAAAAAGGTGGAAGCTAGTCCACATGGGCCGAATGAATAGGGCCCAATGGAAAGGCACGTACGGGAGAAGTGAAAAGAAAGAAAAAAAGGGGAGAAAAGAAATTCTGGATTTTGCAAATAAGTCCTCAGATTTTCTAAAATTACGCGTAAATTTTTCTCTGTACTGAAAATTTGCGTGTTAACCCCTGAAAATTGCATATTTTGTCGAAAAATTACTTTTCCAGCAGAAAAGGACCTCGGGAATCCAAAATTTTGCATATTTTTTGAACTTTGAAGCATATTTATCTTTGTTATTGTTATTTCTATGCAAATTTATTTATTGTATTTACTGTCTTGATTATCTGTGATTGTTTATATTGCTTTTAATCACTGAAAATAGCAGTAAATCATGAAAAATGCATAGAAAAATACGGGAACACGAACCTGTAGTTCGAAGAGCATTGTGAGAATTTTGCAACCATTTTATGCAGATTACCAGCAGTAATCCTTTGAACTTTTTGTATGAATATAAATATGACTGGCATCACGAACCAGTAGTTCGAAGAACTGACCCAGTATGGCCAGATTTTGTATAGAATTTGTACCAGTCTTCAACTCTGTGATAATGCAATCATGGATGAGCAGAAGATTGAGAAGACTATCTCTACCTTTCACCCAAATGCGGTGTTATCCGCACACAACTATCGTCAAAATGGCTACATGAAGTATGCCGAATTAATTGACATCATGCAAGTTGCGGAAACTCAAGATGATGTTCTAAGAAAGAACTTCATCTCGCAGCCACCTAATAGCAATATTGGCCATGAAGCCCTTTGCTAGCGACTACAAGGTGATGAAGCCTCTCACGAATGAGAGGAGCACGAAGGAGTAAGGTAGTGCGTCGCACATTATTGATGCTTTCGGTCTAAGAAAAGCGGCAAATGATAGCATGAGGCACACCTCGCCATTGCGAACGCAGAGGATTCACATCCATTAGTTGCACTTATGAATGTGGACAGCCCGATGCTGACCCCATCATCCCTCTTTTGGACATCGCGGCCCGCACGTAGTAGCGCCCAAAGGAGAAGATCGTGCATAGAGCAGATTGAGGCAGAAGTTCCTGAATACTTCGCCAATTCGATCTAGTGCACGCAATGCACTCAGATCTTTTATAGAAACTTGCAGTTTGTAATTGAAGCAGAATTTTGAATTATTAAATAATGGTTGCAAGCTCTAGCAGAGCAAAGCATTAAATTCTTATTATGAGTCCTGCAAGACTTATTTTCCCGTCCTTATAATAGCAAGTTACGTTCTAATATCAAAGTATTTTATTTATGTGTTGCTTGCTTTACTACATATTAATAAAGTACATTATATTGGAACCGTGTGGTGCAAGTTTGTGCCATCACCTTTATATAAAGAATTTCCCGAATCGGGAAGATTTTGTGTGTCTGCATGCGCCAGAAATTAATTATTAGACCTTTTGCTCTGGCGAAGGATGAAGTCCCTACATTCTGGACCGTATCGAGGAGACATTTGCGGTCCTATACAGCCCCTGTAAGGTCATTTAGGTATTTCATAGTGCTCATCGATGCTTCCTCGGAATGGTCGCGCGTATGTTTGTTGTCTCACGAAATCATGCTTTTGCATAGCTAAATCTCGTAGATAATTAAATTAGAAATATTTTCCCCGATCATCATGAGAAGTCCACTGAATGGACAACGTTGGAGAACTTACTCAAAAGCATTTGATGATTATTGCATGAAAAGGGGACTTAAAGTTAAGCATTACATGCGCATGTCCGCACCTGAATGGACTAGCGAGAACTTTGAAGAATTGTAATTTATCAACTACATGTTGGGGACACGCTGATCCTGCCGCGACAACTCTCATCAATTTTAGACCGTCGACCTATAACATCCATCCACCTATGCAACTAGAGTAAGGGTCGACACGAAAACTTCTCATCTTCGAGGTTTGGTTGCAAGGGTTATATACCTATACCACCACCATGTGAACGCAATGGGTCTTCTCGAAAGTCGTGATATCGTTGGTTATGAGACGGCATCCATAATCAAGTATTTGGACCATATATTGGAGATTTGCATAATACCGATTCGATAGTACAATAGATGAGATTAGTTTCCGTCATTGGGGAGAAATCAACCCTTGATAATAATGTCGGAAATAATTGAAGTCTAGAAGACATTTGAAGTCCGAAGATAATTGAAATCTATGCATATGACGAGCACTAGTGAAAAATACGAAGTCCGAAGATAATTGCAGTCGAGAAGATAATTGAATTGGAGTCTAGAAGACAATTGAAGTCGGAAGATAATTGATTTGCAAGTATTAGCGAATCAAGCGCGGACTACTTTAGTGATTTGAAGAGCGTGAATAAGTAGTATTTGCACAAGCAATGCCAGGAGAGGGTTGAAATACCATTGAAGGTATCCTAATCCCGTCCGAGGCCTCGGAATAAAGGGCGAGAACTCCGGTCCCTCGAATCCGAAATACAGGGGCGCTTTGTTGAAAAAGGATAAGAAGAACTTGACGGCCGATCACGAAGTGCCCGAACGAGAAGGGAGCGGTTGAGACTGGCATCGGTATGGAACCTTGAAAAGGCATACAGGAATTGAACATCCCCATGAAGGAGACATCGGCATGGATGTGTGCGCACATCGGAGCTGAAAAACTAAAGGACTTGCCCATAATGGAAGCGGCGGTGAGCAAGTAAAAGCATTAGAAGAATCACCCTTAAAGAAATAAGTTATAAAACTTTATGACCTCGGGAGAACATTTGAATATTACAACAGCCAATGTCGACACTTACTTTGCAAAGAAACTTGCCACAATCATCAATCTTGATCTAGAGCCTGCATCGCTCGATAAATGAAAGAAAAGATCAGATTGGAAGAAGGCAATAGAAATTGAATTATTCTCTCCGAATAAAAGAAAGGTGTTTGGGCACATGTAAGCATACGCCTCCCTTGTACACCAGTAGGGCATAAGTGGGTATTTGTTCGAAAGAGAAATGAAAAGAAGCAAGGCTCGTTGAACAAGGTTTCACTGGACATCCAGAAGATGATTATGAAGAAACCTATTCCCCGGTCATGGGCGGAACTCCTTTTTAAATCTTTATCTCAATGGCAGTGAACTTGAAGTTAGAAGTGAAATTGATGGATGGGGTACCAACATACCTTTATGAAATATTAGATTCGGACATTTATATGAAGATACAGAATGTATCAACATCCCGAACCAAAAGCAGAGCAAATAGAAATATGCAGTGTGAAACTCGAGAAAGTCATTATCGAACTTAAGCAATCGAGCGAGAATGTGGTATAATCGCTTGCGACTTTCTATGCAAGAAAGGCTACGAACAATGAGAATAATCTCGTGTATTTATCGATGACCCAGAATGGATTTTGTTTTTTTCTATCCTACTAGCAAGGTATAGTGCAGAGAACCTACCAAAGGCATTGGCGGGGAATAAAGGACATCTTTCAATACCTCCTTTGCTTATCCAAATTTGACAAGGATGCCAATATATATGGAATAATGTGGTACAAGTATGTCTGCATTGGCCATAAATTGGTGTGTATTACTTGTAGTTGCCCGGTCTAATTCCAAGATTCTCTCTAATTATAGAAGAGGCCTAACAGAGATTGGAAGGTCATGCCATGATTTATGACATCAAGGAGCTCTAACATGACATCCCCACTGTAAACATTAGGGCCTCCAGAACTTCTGTGATGATCTTGTGTTGAAACATGTTAATATGAATGAAGCATATTTATTCTAATAGCCCATAGGGCATATATATAGTACAAGAGGGACACACATAAGACTAAACCCTAACAATAGAAAATACCACTAATATCCTTAACACCCCTCTCAAATGCAAGGCGTATGCAATAGCATTGCATTTGGAAAGGGTTGATACTACAATAGGGAAATCCAAAGTCCGAGTCTTGATAATGTCGTCGTAGCGTGCAGCTCTTGGAAAATTGTGTCAGTACCAAATGATCTCCTCCCATCCGGAATCATGCTGCAGCCCACAAGCACAAAGTGCAAGGGCTAAGAAAGTAGGTAAGCGGGAACAAAGTCGACCGCTATAACACGATGATAGAGGATGTGGAAGATGACACAAATAGAGAGAACTGTCGAATCAAGCCGAAGAGAGAGATAGAAGCATGACAGCGCAGATCGAAGTCCAAGACGGCGGCGGTGCAGTGCACAAGAAGCGCAGCGGAGGCGCAGTGCAGAAGAAGCGCGGCGGCCTTAGAAGCTCGGGGCGGCGGCTCAAAGAGAAGCGACGGTATCATAAAGACTTCTACTATCTACAACGGCTTGGAGAGAAGAGCAGCGGCTGCTGTCATGCTAAAGAAAGGAGAGGACAACATTCAATCCAAGAGGATGAATCGTGGTTAGCAAAGCAATCGGCTGATTGACAAGTATTTTGTGGACTCGCATGGCTTAGACGAACTCAAAAGAGATACTACAGACTTGGATGGACGCAAACGGAAGATTTAAAAGAAAAGACTAAGGCAGCGGATCACAGCAGCAGTAGCGCTTTTTTTTCTCATCCCTCACTGCCACCCATTCCCCTCCACGCCATCTTCTCCCTCCCCCATTTCTCTCTTTTCCTCCCCTGCCATTTCTTCCTCCTGCGTCCTCTCCTCCCATCCTACTCCTCCTTCACCGAGACGACGCAGAGGAGCCGGGAGCAGAGGCCGGCGCGGGCGCCCGCGGACGGGTGCTGATTTGCAGTGGTGGCGGCGGTGGGATCCGGCAGCGGCCACGGGATCGGCGGCGGCAGCCGAAAGGGGAGGAAGCCGAGGCGACGAGAGCAGAGGCCGGCGGCGGGGAAGAGCCCGGCGGCCGGATCTGAGGCAGGGAGACGCGGCGGCGGTGAGGAGGGCGCCGAATCCAGCGGTGGAGACGGTCGGATCCGGGGCGGGTGCGTCGTCGGGGAGCCAAGACGGAGCAAGGGAGGCCCGTGGAGCCAGATCCAGGCGGGGATGGAGCAGGGAAAGGCCCGGGGCGCCAGATCCGGGTGGGAGGCGCAGCTTCAGGGCGAGCTCGGGCGGCGCGGTTTCGGATCGGCGGTGGTCGGGCGGAGCTCGAGCTCAGGATCGTGGGAGGCGTGGGCGCATGGGGAGCAGAGATCTCGGCGCGCGTGGAGACCTGACGGCGGTAGGAGTGGCGGCGGCGACATGGCTGCCCCGGATCCGAAGCAGGAGAGGGCTGCTCGGCGGCGCGACGCACGGCGATGTCGGGGAGATCCGGCTCGGGCAGTGCGGGATCCGGCGCTGGAGGGGCGGATCTAGCCCGGTGGTGATGGCGCGAGCCTGGGAGCAAGGGAGGCGACAGCGGTGGAAGCTTCGGTGGTGCTTCCACCCAGGTTGCCAGTAGAAGAGTTGCTGCGTCGAAGAAGAAGAGACTACTGCTAAGAGGTGGCCGCCTGTAACATCTTAAGTTTGGACTTGTGTTTCAAATGTAAGAAAATGAGTAGAAATTAAAATTTTCTTACATCTTGTATTTGTTGTATGTTCTAAACAATTATTGTACAAGAATTATGGGAATACAAAGTCACAAGTCATTTGATCCAAATCTTGGCTTTCGAAAACATTCTTGTCAAATCTTGTGATCATCATTTGGAAATATTTTTCCCAAGTTCTAGGTATGGTATGTGACCCATCTGAAAAATTTCACAATTTTTAGAAATTGTTTGAATATTTTTAGAGGACAGTCAAACCTGTTGACCCTGGTCAAACCCTAACTCATAATCTTGCAGAATTTTTGGAGAAAGATTCACTGCATGAAAACCTCTGAAAATTTTATACAAAGACAATCTCAAAGTTAGTAAGCTCTGTAAAAATTTCAGAATTTTTGGAGTTGTTTTACTACATTAAACAACCCCTCTTAGTTTCAACTCAAAATTGAAAACCCTAAACCAGTTTCACTATTCATTAGGTTCGAGTCAGACTCGAGCTCAAGCCAATGGACTCGATCGAACCAACCAACCGCACCCCCGCGCCAGTTCAAACGCGCGCCTCTTTTCAGCCGTTAGATTTAGATCTAACCGTCCACGTTCGTGAGAACATTCGGGCCTCGCGGACGCGCCAACTAATTGGGACTGTTGGATCAAGATCCAGCCGTCCAGATTGTTTGTGCCGATCGGGTCACCCGATTGTCACTTTTAATCCTGGCCGTCCATCTCAAATTCGACAGTCACCACCCTTTTTTTTATGTTCTTCTTCTTCCTCTGGCTCCCGTACGTGCGTGCATGCCATAGCAGGGAGAGCAGCTGTGCCTTGTCACTTCGAGCTCGTCCTCGTCAACGTCTCTCTGTGGGGCATTAAATGCACGCCAGAGCTTCTCCTCCATAGTCGTCGTTCTTCACCTGCTCCTATCATTTCCTGGTCCATGGCAGCTCCATGAACCGAGCTCACCATTGAGCTAAGTCCTGGCTTAAACCCTAGTTTTCCATCTATAAATAGCCCCCTTAGTTCCTCCATTGAGTTCCTTTACACCACCCCTAACTCTTTCTCTGTTTTTGGAGCTCAAAACCACTGAAATCTTCAAATTGCCATTAGAGGTCGTGAAGCTCTATTGTGGACTTTGGTGCTCCAGTGGTTCACCTTCAATTCTTATTGTACCCTTTGAGCTCCTTAACCTCCTATGCATTTTCCCTAACTTAATTTGGTTTGGCATTCTCAGGAATTATCAAATTTGGGGTTTGTTCAAATTCGGCCGAAATCGTCCTCTTTCTTCCTCAGCTCCGGTAAGTGGTTCTTTTTGCAATTAATTGCTCATAGACCTTCTGTGGGCCTTAATGCAGCTATTTTGACCACCAGTGGTGTTCATTTTGCTCAGGCCCCTATTTCCACTTCATCTTCTTCAACTCCGGCGAGCTTCTCCGCTGTTAGAGCTTCTCCGGCCACCTTTGAAGCTCTTCTTGGCTAAGGTAGCTTCTTATTAGTTCTTAGATGCTGTGACACACGCTTCTTTGGACAATGCGGAGCTTTGGACTATTTTTCATTTTCGGCCGATTTGGTCATCGTTGTTTAGCTCCGGCTACTCGCCGTTGTGGGCCGCCACCGCCGCTGAAAGTGCCACCATCGTGTGCGCAAGGCTATTGCGGTTCCATTTTGGTCCTTGGCCGGCGCCAACGTGGTTCCTATCACTGGCGGTGAGCCGTGGAGTTCATTGGGTTTTTATCGGGCGAGCGCCTCCCTTAGCTGTTGTTATTTAGGACACAGATCTAGTCATTAATTGATAATCATAGTTAATCATTGTTTTAGCAGTAAATGATGTCCTAATACAGCCTGTGTACCACTGACTTGTGGGCCCGCGGGCTCAAACCTCTGTCATGTGGTCATTAGGACAAAAATTAGATTCATTAATTGCTAATCATTGTTAGTAATTAATTGTATCCTAGACTGGCCCACTGTGCCACTGACAGGTGGGCCTAGCCATTTAAACCTCCCCCGTCGGCCCTGTGCAATGCCATTAGAACATCATTAATGTTAATCATTGCTAATCATTGTTTAGCAATAAATAGCTGTCTTAGAATGCCTAGTGTCGCTTACATGTGGGCTGTAGGCCTAAACCTCAGCAGCGAGATCTTTAGGATAAAGATTAGGGCCATTAATTACTAATCATTATTAGTAATTAATTACCGTCCTAAAAAGCTTGTTGGGTCACTGCCATGTGGGCCCGCTTATTAAAACCCTCTCGGTGCATTTAAATTCACATGCGTGAGTGCGCAGCGCTTCGTCGATCGTGGACCGTCGATCTTTTGATCAACGGCCCAGATTTGGGAAACGTTCGGGCCACCCGAGCTCCCAAACCGCTGCGGGCCGTCCATCTCACAATCAGCGGCCAAGATTGGTGTGCTGTTCGGGTCGCCCGAACCGCGCTATGATCTGGGCCCTCCATCGCTAGATGTGCGGTCGAGATCGATTGGGCCGATCGGGTCACCCGAACGTCCCCTTTCATTTTGACCGTTGGATCTAAATCCAACGGTGAGCCTCTTTATGGACCGGGCGTGTGCGCTGTTTCCAGTGCACGTGGGCCGTTGGATCCCGAATCAAAGACTCACGTTGTTCCACGTCATTTCTTTTTGAGTGGGATCTGTTTAATTCTGGTAAACCTTTATTTGTCAATTGAAAATTGCTTTAAACTTTGAAAACTCATAACTAATTCATTTTAATTCCTTTTTAAATATTTCCAACTGTGTTAATTTCCTGTTTAACTGAAATTTAATCTAAAAATACATTTAGACATTATTATGTGCTAGGAAATTTTGTAAATAATATTTACCTGTTTTAGCCATTTTTGAATATTCCAGAAATTCAAGTGAAACTTGTAAAATGCATAACTTTTCTGTATAACTCCAAATGTGCAAACTCAATCTTGTTAAATTCCTCTGTTAGCATACTTTAATATAAAATAGGTTCTGATCATGGTTTTATTTCTGAAAAATGATATGTGATAGTTTTACAACTTAGAAAAATCATAATTAATTCATTTTAACTCCAAACCGGGTAAACTCAACTTTGCTGTTATTAGGATGTCATTATCTACCTACCATAAAAATTTTAGGTCTTAGATCATTCTAGAAATTTATGCCATGAACAGTACCAGTAATTAATTTGGTTGAATTAGTAGGCTGAGGGAAATTATTTTAGTCATAACTTTTGCATGCTTAATCCAAATGACTTGATTCTTGTTCCTAAAATTATCTAAAATCATGCCCCTTCTGCTGTATAAATTTCATTAGTTTTGAATGACTTTTGCTATTGGTTTTTGTTTGGTGTTCTTCGTTCTTATTGGTTTTATCGCCTTTTCGCGTTAGGTTCCGAGGAGATTGTTGGTCTCGAATTTGATCAACAGTAGCCAGATTCTTCGCTCCAGCAAGGCAAGCAGATGTAGCATTCATTTGATCATGTTGCTCCTACAATTTTCAAATTCTAATATGTTGCTTGCAAATTCTACGTATGCATTGCTATCTTGTTTTACACTATTGTCGATTAGTTGATCTATTAGATACATAATCTATAGGTAAATGTTTATCCTCTACTACTGAGTCTAGGAATACTTGCTGTGATTTTGGGTTCGTTGGATGAGCCCTTGTCACTTAGTAGTTTTCGAGTATGTTGCTTAGCCATGCTTAGCTACCGGTAGAAATAGGCGGTTATCGACAAGTCAATAACCTTGATCACACAAACTTATTATGATCGTTATGTTTTAGCTTTGTGCTATATTTAATTGCAAAAACTAAAAAACTGAAAACAAAATTATTTGGACTTAGGCACAATGGTATATTGGTGTGCTTTTGGGTGTGACTAGAATGGTGCCTGAGTCATTTAAGGACCGAGTTACTTGTGATACCGTACTGAGCAATTTGCGTGCTAACCACACTAGAGGGTATGTGACCTCTCTTGACTAAGTACTTTGGGAGGTGTTAATTAATGAGTCGCGTGGTGGGTTGTATATTTAACTATATGCAACATGGACAAGTTTGTAGGGAGGAGAGCACCCGCCTAGGCCGGTGTATCCTACTCTACGTATGGGTCCTTAGTGGGGACCGGAAAGGTGGTCCACTATGTGATAACCCCCATACGTGCGGCTCTTGATTAACATTTTTCATTGGAAAGCATCTCGTAGGACTTAGCCGTGCCAGCATACCAAAGGAAGTGTGCTTAATATCTTGGCAAAAAGGCGGTCTGAAGTGTGGGTACATTAGTACACCCCTACAGGGTTTTGAACTATTTGAATAGCCTTGTCCTATGTTATGGACACGCTCGGATACGCCCCGTGAGAACTAGACTACAACATTCTTAATTAAAACTTGATGGGTGGTGCGAATCGGGGATTCGTGCTATGTTGTGGTGGCTGTTGGGTTAGTCACCTCCAGGTGGTTACTTGTTATTTATTGTTACTCGCTGTTATTTTAATGCTTGAAAACAGGTTTTACAAATTGCCTTCAATCTATTACATTATTGCAAATGAAAATTGCTTTATGCTTCCAATTAACCATATAACCAACACCTTTGAATTCAGCTCACATGTAGCTATGTATAGGCTTGTTACTATTAAGTCTTGCGAGTACATTATTGTACTCACCTGCATTGCTTGTTGTGTGCAGAGGAAGAAGGTGAGCCCCAAGGGCGTCACTTTTGTGAGATGTGTGGCTTTTGGGACGACTAGCTTGGCGATTCGGTTGGTTGCTTTGTGGGTTAAGGCACACTAATTGACTTTTGTTTATAGCCATCTTATGGCACTTTTGCTTCCGCTGTCTCTTGTTACTTTAATGTCATTTGGCCGGTCGGCCCAGCTTTTGTAATAACTTTATATTATATGTGTCCTTTGCTAGACTTGTTATATTGTGATGTATAGAATTGATGCATGATTTTGTAACGGGATGTGTATACTGTATTTCTGGGAAGTATACATATCTCGAGACTTGGTTTATTTGATTTATGATGCTAGGATCAATGGAAGGCTAAGCATTACAAGCCAAATAAATCGGGGTCCTCACACCGCCCCCGGGAGTGGAGATCGCTCATCCCGGGGGCAGCAGCAGCGGAAGACGATTTTGGGAGCTAGATTCTAAACCTAGGCTCTGATACCATGTTAATATGAATGAAGCATATTTATTCCAATAGCCCATAGGGCATATATATAGTACAAGAGAGACACACATAAGACTAAACCCTAACAATAGAAAATACCACTACTACCCTTAACAAAAACAGACCCTCAGACGTTGTCGTAGAGGAAAGAGATTTAATAAGCTCAGCGAAAGTGATATAAGCGTCAAATAGCTAAACAACTCAAGCAGGTAGGTCCTATCCTTTGATTTCACCTAGCCTAAACTTGGCATGACATACACTAGAAGGCAAAATCACCTTTCATACAATGCAAGAAAGTCTCAACACGCGTCGCAGGCCAAGGCCAAGAGGGAACTTCATATCACCTTCCAACTAGGACTAATCAATTGCAATGTTAATAGAATTGGTTACACTTGGCCTACTTGTATAACGTAGACACACAATATCTAATTTAACTACAAAACTTTTTTTTTGTTGGCTCCATGCACAGATGCACTTGTTTGTGAATTGTGACAACAAACATAGCTTGCAAGGAGCAAGGAAGCAGCCCTAATGGACACAACAAAACCTTGTGGTTTGTGGTTGGCCTCCAGCTTGTCTCATTAGACGACATAGATCCTGCCTAAGTGCAATTGTCGCATGGATTGCCCTCTGATGGGGGCAATGATGGGGAGCAAGCCAAAGACAGACACAGCATTGAGCAGAGAAAAGGGAGCAAGGCAAAGACACAGACACATGAGAAGTGTTAGCAGCAAGCAAGCTAGAATGCATCATTGAGAGAGAGAGCCAAAGAAAAAAAGAGCTCAGTTAGCTGAAAAAGCCATGAGTAGTTGTTGCTCCAACTCTCCTCCCTCTGCCAAGTAGTAATCTCTGACCCCAAAAGTTGCCTCAAGGTGCCATGCCACCACCTCTTTTCTGTGTGCTCCTGCATAGATGGACAAGGAGCCAACCTAGACGGTGACTTTCTAGGTTACACATTGCATTGCAAGCAAGTTGGCGTTCCAAACCTCTCTCTATCATATTCATGTGTAGGAAAGATGGGCTCAGAGGAATCGTCTGAAGAAGCATGGAAAAAGGAGGCTCCTGTCATCAAACACTAGTTCTTGTTTTCCTGTCTTGCACTCGCACCTGCAGGTGTTTTTTTAGCGGTGACAGGTGGGACCCAGCAAATATCAAGTCTGTTCTTGGAGCTCATTAGAGCTTGACCGGCCAGTCACTTTGGGAACTTTTGTAACATACAAGTCAAGTAGTAGATGCACCCTCCCAGAACCTCTAAAATCAAGTTGATCGAATTCGATTCAGTAATCAGACTTGAGTAGATTAAACTGCTAAAGTAAAGCATGACATCTTTGTCCATGCTTCAACATCTTGGAAGAAAATACACAAATTATGTAAAAATGGTTTCCGATGGTTCACCCTCTATGTAGATGCTCAAGCTACGTACATTGCATATTCCACCCGAACACAAATGTGTCAATTTCTTCATACCAATATTTTGCGTTTTTTATTGGGTATAAATATGTCCAGTATAGTGCAGAAACTAGAGAATTCTATATGAGTCTAATTGCATGAGCATTGTGTATAACCATTAGTTGCAGAGGCAGAGACGATTGGTAACCATAGAGACTTTTGCGTTGTAGACTTCTAGTGGCTTCTCTTATGTCTGTCTCCTAGTATCTTTTTTCCTTGAAGGAACCGACTCATGGCATCAGGGGCGGATCTGGGCCTCGGGCAGGGTGGGCTCTAGCCCGAGGCCCAGAGAAAACAACAGTGATTTTTTTATATATATAAGCTAAACAACAGTTGTGCAGCATTTAGCCCGAGGCCTAGAAGTCGGCCCAGCCCACGCCACGCCTCCATCCAGGCCAGCGCCCAGTCGCCCACCACTCCACCAGCTGAGGCCTGAGGCAAATGAGTGAATGACCTAATTCCATTTTCCCCTCCCGTGGCTCGGTGGCTCCCGACTCGGCGCCTCCCGTGGCGGCGCCGGCGTGGCTGATCGGCTGATCCCCTCCGGGCTCCGGCCTCTGCGCGTGCGCCACTGCCTGTCTGCCTCCATCGGCGGCTCATCGACTTGCTCGGCGCACTCGGCCCTCGTGACCTCGCCCGCAGGCTCCCTCGACGGTCGACGGCTCGACGCGGCGCCCACGCCTCACGCCGAGCCCGCTCGTGGCTCCCTCGGGCCTCGGCGGCGGCGCGGCGATCCGCCGGGCGGCGGCGGCGGCAGCGGCGCGCAGATCCGCCCACGGCGGCGGCGGCCGGCCACGGCAGAGATCCGCCCCGCGGCAGCGGCGGCGGCGCAGCCGCCAAGAAGCAGATCCGCCTCGCGCGGCGGCGGCGGCGGGCGGCGATTCCTCTTCCTCTAGGCAGTTTGAGCAGTTTGAGCTTTGAGGAATTGAGGAGACAGGAGAGCTGGAGCCTGGAGAGGTAACGAGAGATTGGTTGAATTATCTAAATAATTGTCTCGAGATGTTAATGTGTTATGTCTAATTGTCTAAATAAATATGATTTGTCATTTTGTCTATACGACTATACCAGGATCAGGAATCAGGATGTTCAAATGTTGGCTATACCACGATGTTCAAATGTTGGATGTGGTCATGTACTAGTACTATGGTTGATTCTTGATTGGCTGTAGTCTTGTAGAGTTGGATAATGGATATGATCAAGTGATTTAGGTCATATTCTGATATTCATATGGACTATGGTTGATTGGTTGATTGGTTGTAGACTTGTAGTCTTGTAGAGTTATAGTCGTGCAAAATTAACTTCTTGTCTGCATATTGTTAATAAGTGTATTGTTTATTTAGGAATTAGAGATAACAAAATGAAGAGGAGCAAGATATTATCATCTTATTTTTCAATACAAACACAACAGTCCAATCAATCTCTGCCAGAAACAGTTGGAACTGGAGCTAGTCATAATGAGCAAAACAATCCTCATGTTGAACTTAGTCCAGATGATATAGTTGCCGATCCTGGGCTTCGAAAACCAATTGAGGAGTTGGATGTTAAAATTAGGGATGCTGCTAGAAGGGAGTATTTGCAATTGGGACCATGCCAACCAAGTGGACATAAATTTCCACGGAAAGATCAGGGAGGTCAGAAGAGGAGATTTCAGGGGTCATGGTTCAAAAGATATGATTGGTTGGAATATAGTGTTGCTCAAGATGCGGCATTTTGTTTTTATTGCTATCTCTTTAAGCAGCAAAGAGCTGAAAACTTTGGTGTTGATGCCTTCACGAAGGTAGGGTTTAGTTATTGGAAGAATGGAATTCAATCTTTTGATGATCATGTTGGTAAAGTCAATAATGCTCACAATAAAGCAAGAAGACATTGTGAGGCTTTTAAAAATCAGAGGCAAGGTGTAGATTATGTGATGATTGTTGCCACCAAGAAGGATGAGGAAGAATATAGAGCACGTCTTACTATTATGCTAGGCATTGCAAAATTTCTTCTATTGCAAACTCTGGCTTTTCGTGGACATGATGAGTCATCTAGCTCAAGCAATAGGGGGAACTTCTTAGAAATGCTTAAATGGTATAAAGAGAAGGATGGAAATGTTGCAAAATTGCTTGATAATGCTCCTGGGAATAATTTAATGACTTCACACCATATACAAAAGCAGTTGTGCAAAGCTTGTGCAGAAGAGACCACCAAAGCCATTATTGATGATATTGGGGATAGACAATTTGCCGTACTTGTTGATGAGGCCCGAGACGCATCCATCAAAGAGCAAATGGCTGTGGTTTTGAGGTTAGTAGCCACAACATTTTTTTAATGATTGAGCTTAGTCCAAACTATATTAACTATACTTTCTTGTCCTATGCAGGTACGTCAATATTAAAGGGCAGGTGATAGAGAGATTTCTTGGGGTTCAACATGTTTCTGACACGACATCATCTTCGCTAAAACTAGCATTGGATGGTATGTTACAAATTCATGGTCTATGTATGTCTAGATTGCGAGGACAAGGATATGATGGAGCATCAAATATGAGAGGACAATTTCATGGGTTGCAAAGACGCGTATTAGATGAAAATCCATATGCTTTTTATGTCCATTGCTTTGCTCATCAGTTGCAATTAGTGGTTGTTTCTGTTGCCAAGTGTTGTTCTTCTATCTTGGATTTCTTTAATTACACCGCCATGATTGTCAACACGGTTAATGCTTCTTGTAACAGAAGAGATCAATTGGCCCAAGATCACCATGATAAAATTGTGAACAAATTAGAGACAGGTGAAATTTTCCCAGGAAGAGGAAAAAATCAACAAACTAACCTTGCAAGGCCGGGTGATACTCGTTGGGGCTCACATCATAAAACTTTGTGTCGTCTTCTTCTCATGTGGGATTCGGTCCTAGAGGTATTAGAGAACTTGAGTGATGATGCTACTAATGCAACACAGAAAACCACAACTTCCGGATTGTTGGAAAAAATGGAAAGTTTTGAATTTGTATTCATCATACATCTTATGATCAGAATTCTGGGCAAGACTAATGATCTTTCACAATGTTTGCAAAAGAAATATCAAAACATTATTCGTGCTGTAGGGTTGATTGGGACCACGTTGAAGACGATTGAGTTAATAAGAAATTGTGATTGGGATGAGCTTTTCAAAGAGTCAAACGCCTTTTGTCTGCAGCATAATATCTTGGTGCCAAACATGTCCGATAAAATACCGTTAGAGGTCGTTCAAGGGCCGTGGTAGCGGATGGTAACTTACTATGATCATTTCCATCATGAAATATTTATTGTGGTGCATGACCAAATTATTGTTGAGTTGAATAATCGTTTTGCTGAAAGATCTACTCAGTTATTAAGGTGCATTGCTTGTCTTGATCCAAAGAATTCTTTTGCCAACTTTGATGAAGACAAATTAATTGAACTTGCTAGGATGTATGCTGCTGACTTCTCCCAATATGACTGTGTAGTCCTTAGAGACCAACTAGGCACATTTATTGCTGATGTGAGAGATGATCTAGATTTTGCAAACTGTACTGATCTTGGAAATCTTGTCATTAAGATGATTCAATCAAGCGACACACGCTTTTTCCATTGGTATATCTTCTCATTGAATTGACTTTGATTTTGCCAAGGGCATGACAAGAATCGAGAAAGGGCATTCTCAGCTATGAGCATTATTAAAACTGATTTGCGGAATAAGATGAATGATGAATGGATGAATCATAGCATGGTATGCTATATTGAGCGAGACATATTTGCAAGTATTAAAGATGATAAGATTTTGGAGCGTTTTCAAGGAATGAGGTCACGTAAGAAACAACTATCTCGCGTTAGTGGTAAGTTCGGTTCTTACAAATCTAAATTTCATGTTCTTTGTATTTAATCATATCTCTTTTTGATTTATTTATTTTATGTTGTCTTTGTAGGTTCTGATACTTGTCCAACTATTGACGAAGAAATGATGGGCTAAGTTAGAGATAAAATCTTCGTTATTTAGGTACTCAATTTGTATCTCTAAGATGCTATATTATTTATATTTTGTCATGATTTTCTTATTATATTTTATGTTGAAGCATTTTTTATAAAGTTTTATGTCAATAAAGTATTTGTGGTTTATTTTTTGTTATGTCTTACGGTGGGTAGAAATTAGCGTTAGTTTTAAGACGTTAACTTAGTAGAATTTAGCCCGAGGCGTGAACTAATCCTAGATCCGCCACTGCATGGCATCATCGATGATGGTTGTTGAGGATTTCCGTATATGGATGAAAAAGGTTGCCATCAGCATTTAGGTTGGGTCTCGACTCCATGCGGATTTTTGGGGTCTGATTCACACATTTCACCACGTTCTCCCGTTTTGGGGCCATATGCCAACCACAAGGTCCACAAGCCTCCTAGCCTTTGGACGTTGGCATGTCAAGAAAACAAGATGGTCTCACTGATCTCAAAGTCTTTTCGTCATTGCAGCTGCAATTCGGTTACTTGATCTTCGCAAGATCCAAAACTGTGCAAACTGATGGCATTCAAATCAATCACAAGAATCTTTGTGTCTGCCTCATAGGTATGTTAGTGTTTGTGATATGCCCATGCGGACAGCCACATCGCCACTAGGGATTGACCACTAGTACTTTGCATTTAAGCACAGTTACTTGTATCTTGCATTTTTTTTTCACTCGAAACTGCCTGAAAAACAGTTGAAATTAGAGCTAATTCCTTCTGAAAAAGAACGATAATGTAGTAGACGTTGCTAGCTTTCATCAGATGGCAGAAAGACGAGTCAAGACAAGAAACAATAGTAGCAGCAAATTTTGGAAGCCCATATGCCTCACATCTTCGCTGGCCTGCTTCTCATCAGCAAACAGCTCAAAGAAGGCTGTAAGGCTAAGGCCCAGCAGGCATTCTAGATTACGGTGGTCCAATGCTTCATCGCCAAACAAGATTTAGACTGCCTTACAGTTCAGTACTTGAGCGACCAAAAGTTCAGAACAAGACTACCCAGTATAATAGTGCATGAACCCTTCAGATGCAGCAACATTTTTTTTGTTGTAAATAACAAAGTATAAAATAGCATAAATTGTTGAAGTATAAGTGAATTGTCCACCTTTCCTCATTAACTTAAGCTTTTAGGTGAATTGATTGGTGCATACAACTTAATATGGTATCAGAGCCAAGAGGTCTTGAGTTCAAAACCCCGTTGGTGCAATTAAAAAATAATAATTACAGCCCACTTCTATTCCACGTCTTAGGCCTGAGAGAGCCTACACGTGAGAGGGAGTGTTGAAGTATAAGTGAATTGTCCACTTTTCCTCATTAGTGCATGCAACTCAATACAAATGAAACACTTCTCTATTTACTTTCTGAGAAACAGATTAGCATTAAGCCATACTGATGACGATTCTACCTGGGCTAGGAAAGCCGCATAATAATACGTTGACAGCTTGACAGAGAAACAAACAGGCTATGATATATCTCCATACTAGAACACACCTCCACCGTCCAATTAGTCCATTTCGCCCATACACACACAAAATTGCCGCACAGCGACACAGAAACTTCACAGGCCAAGCCAGCAGAATTATGTTCAGCATATGAACAAGGGATCGCGAATGCCGTTTGCAACCCTCGCAAGATCAGACCGAAGGGAAGAACTTGTTCAGATTGAACGGCAGCGAGTAGAACTCCTCGCTCCTCGGGTCTTTCTTGAAACTCCTGGACTTGTCCCACCAATGGTACCCTCTGTCCTTCCTCACCGTGTTATCGTGCGTGTGGATGGTGTTATCCAGGAAGTAGGCCACAAGCCCTGCGACGAATGGCTTCGACGAGAACGGTACGTTTATCATGTCGTTGAACTGTCAAAAGAACAAAGAAAACCATAAGTAACTTGAGAGAGGCTCAAGCTATGAGGGAAAATGGCACGAGTCTCATGTCGCTGTAGGATGTGTTTCTCATACCCATCTGGCACCAGTGTGCACCGGACCGTAACCTGCAACAGCGGTGTACTCGTTGAAGTACTGAGGAACCGATAGGCCCATGAAGAAAGCGAACCCCATGATGAACTTGGTCCTAAAGCTGTTTAAGTTGCAGAACTGAAGGAAGCTCAAACCACAGGCACCTGCACATGGAAGAAACCAATGAATCATGCTGCAACATAACATGCTGAAAATAAGCAGACTGTCGAACGATGATAGTTGTTTCAGATATCTGAACATACCGACGTATGCAAATAAAATACAGTACATGCCAGCAAATATAGGCAATGGAATGGACGCGAAAAGTGCTCCAAATTTTCCTGTTTTGCCCAAAGAAACAAAATCAGCCAAGCTAAGAAGTTTCGTCAGAGAAGTGTATATATGTGCACAACGGAAACTTAAGTAATAATAGCTATAAAGAAGTGTAGAATGTTACCAAGAATAGCGAAGAAAATCATAAACCCAGCAGATATCTGCACCACCCTCCGGTTGCCAACATTTGTCAAAGCAAGTAAACCAACGTTCTCCCTGCAAATAAAAAATTTACCATGCAAATTAGCAAAACTATTTTTTTCTGAACAATCATGGATTGCCACTTTTATTATCCACCGATGTTATACTTACACTGAAACTGAGGTTCCATTGGCTGTCCCGAAAAATGCATCAAGCAAGATACTGATACCCTGAAAATGATGTTTTAGGGTGATCAACGTTGCCAACTAATTATGGTAGAATAATTGATTCATTTACCTGCCAACCAATGCCCCGACTAATGATTGATGGAGGTATCATAGTCGCACTTGCATATCTTGAAGCAGCAATGAAGGCTCCAGTTGACTACAAGGCAACAATTTATCAGATTGTTACTACTAAATGGATACAATATAAAATTTACGAGTATAATCTTTTCTTATTTCAGGTCAAGTATTGGAGACAAACCTCTACAAGAGCAATAAATGAAGTCATCATCATTGCAAAAGCTTCTCCAGCATCAAATGTTGGAGCACCCCACTGAAAGGGATAAGGAACTCTTATCCTACAGCAAAATTACAGCACCTTCGTAAGGAATGTCATCAAAGTTACAATATAAAATGGCAATGGTTATCCTGGGATCCTACCAGGGAGCTCCTCCAATAAGCCCTGACCGATCAACACGGCAGTGCACCTGTGTTTTTGGTCGGGCATTCTTGTAAGCACCACTAATGGTGAGAATGTATGCATAGATCCACACAATTGAAACGGTGAAAAGAACAGAAAACCGGCCAAAGATAGGCTTTCCAAAATGCAACACTTGAGGCAAATACTGTCCAGAATACAAACATGATTAGTACATTACCTTGTTTAAAAATTGCTTAAGTTGAACAGAAGGTCGTAAAATGGTGCTAGTACCAGAGAAAATGCAACCAGTAGAATGATTTCTGGAAGACCAATTTCCACACACTTAGCTACCTGCATTATCTCAACCTTTTATCCCTCTTCCATGAAGGTAGAAACAGGACAAAAATAAAAGATTGAGCAAAACTAACCCTGGAAAACCAAGCTCATAAAGTCCAAATCCAACAAGTGAAACAATAGGAACTGCTGACAATGGACTCAGCAATCTGCACAAAAGTCATGCAGGACAGTTAATTGCGCATACTGAAACTCTACAGGGTACAAAGAGAACTTTAACTAAAGAAAAACCTAAAATCATACCAACCTAACGACATTGCGCCAGAGACCACTGAAACCAAGTATAATCTGAATCGTCGATGCAATGATGAGAGCACCTTGTGTTCCCCGCATGGTCCGTAAGAATTTCTTTACAACAGCGATATATACAAACTTGTTAGTTTCCACAACAAACTGTTAAATAGACAAAAACGATGGTAATGATAATTGAGAAGACCAAGCTGTTGGGCAGTACCTCGCGAGGGTCTGCTACATTGTTGTAACGTCCAGCCAAGATGATTGAGATGGTTGGTGCAACGAAAGTATATGAGCCACCCATTACAACCGGAAGACGAGACCCAAAGAATGTCTGGAATAAGGTGTTTATGCCGGCAACAAGCAACAGCGTCTGAATTACCTGGGCTTTCTCGTCCTGACAAAAAAGGCAGTGTTTTTTTCTATCATTCAGATATTTGGCATGGGCAAAACTTGAAAATCTAGTGCAACAAACATTTATGCTTCTTCAGCAATATCATATACATATGTCAAGCAAGTGAATATAACCAATATTCAGTGGACAAGTTTTGGAACTCACATTTCCTCCTCCCATCTGTGGAACAAGTGCACTCGGTATGATGACAGTGGTGCCCAGCATAACAATGAAATGTTGAAATCCTAGTATGAGGGCCTCGGCTGCATATAAGATTACAAGGACAAGAGAAAAGTTAACATACTTAACACATCTCTGATCACGCATACCACTTCACTACTATGCAATTGCATAAAAGGTATGCAACTTAAAAACATTTTTTATTATGAATTCATCAGGGTCAAGGAATCTTCGTAGACTGGTAGATCAAATATATATTTTTAATTAAAAACATAAGAAACTAACAATAGCAGAATAGTATGAACAAACTGATATGCACTGACAACTTATAAATACAAAAAAAAAACAGTATAAAACCACAAAAAAAAAGCTAAGACAAAAAAAAAATCACAAATAAGCCTGGCTACTTGACTTGAACAGAGGATCACCACTGGTCTCCACTGTGAAAGCCTCAACATCAGAGAAGCAGCAAAGACAAAATAATACAACAGGACAAGCAGAGAGAACAGATTAACAGCAAAATCAAAAGGTCCCTGAGGTGGAGTGGAGAAGCAGGGCACGTACGCCATGGCGGTGGGCTCGTGATGCAGAAGGATACGCCGGGCAGCTGCTCCTTGGGCGGGTGCGGCTGCAGCTCGTCGGCCTTGGGCGGCGGCGCAGCTGCCATCCTCCTCCTCCTCCTCCTCCTCCCAAGAAACCAAACTCTTCACTTCAGTCCACTCCACCGCTATTTCCCTACTGCTCCAAGGTATGGAATCTACCCCGGAAAGGCCACCTTACGCACACTCTTTCTCCCTCACACGCAAGCACACGCTCTGCTTTATGATTGATTCACTGGAATTAGCCACGGCAAAGAAGAGAAAGCTTAAGAGGAGACGAGCTTGGCTTTGCAAACACTAGTACTAAGCTAGCAGGAAGGAGAGCGCGCGCAGAGCGATCGATGCAGCGTCGCAAGGGGATAACCCTTTTTTTTTTCTGCGGCAGAGAGGCGAGGCCGAGGCGCGCAGCAGAAAACGACTGATCCTCTTCTTTCCTTTATTTTTCCTCTTCTTTATTTTCTTTGCTTTCTTCCGCTTTTAAACAGCCGGCGCTTTTAGCAAGCTGGCAACCTGTTCCCTCGGTGGCTTTCTTCGCGCGGATTCTCGCTGTTTCTCTCCTTTTACCTCACTGCTGCGCTCACTCCCTCGGCTAGGCAGCGCGCAGCAACAGGAGTTTTTTTTGGGTGCTCATATAACATCTTTTAAAATAAAACAACAAATGTAGCTTCTCCCTTCTCTGCCCACGATTCGAAATAACAAAATTAGTACCATGACAGACTAGACAAACGACACGTATCTTTTACCACGCTATCTGTCCGCTAAAGCCACCTTCCGCGCTCCCGATCCGCGGTAAGATGGCTTACACACATTCATACCGCGGACCGAGAGAGCGATAGGTGGGCTACCGCGGACTAGGAGCGCAGAAGGTGACTTTCGCAGGCGGAGAACACGGTAAGTGTCTTGATACAGTTCTATTTTTGTAATTTCGTTTGTCAATTCAGCTTAATACTCCTTGCAACTGCTAGCTCCCTAGGCAATGGCCCGCCGGCCCGCGCAGCATGAGTGAGAGAGCTGGGCAATTCAGGCTACTTTCAAGTTTCAATTGCTCGGCGGTTTGGTGCTCCTTACCGTTAATACACTAGTGATGAAACAAGGTTTATTTGGGAGGAAAGAGGGACTGTAGCGCTCTCTCGTCTTATGGATTCTGGCCGTCCAATCCAGAAATCAATGTTCGACCGATTGACAATATGGCAGTATTGCAGTATCCTTAACCGTAAGTGCTACATTTGCATGGCAGTGACTCTTGTCTAGTGTAAAAGACTTGTAATTTGTATTTTAGTTGACGGTTCGAAAAGATTTGTAACGTCCGATCGTGGTCATTCCTGTGGGCTAGTTTCTTCACTATGACATCGTGCCGTTGTAACACTAAGGGGCTAACAAGGAGTGCAAGAACAAATTTTAGATAGGTGGGGTCGAGGGAGTTTATTATCAACCTAGTGAGAGGGACATGATAGGTTGTCTACAAAAGCAGCCCTAAGAGCATCTACAAATGATTATTTTTAAGTTTGTTGGAGATAGAGTACTCAATCTAATAAAAAGAAATAATTTTTCAAATGGATTGTTTCTTGAGCTTGTGTCCAAAACTTTAATTGCTACAAATATGCATGATTCTTGATGATCAATAATGAAGTACAACTTTGTGGTCTACATGTTTTAGCTCATTTATCATATCAATAATAAAGTCGAACTGCACAAATGATCGGGTGGATATTTTGCTTTAAGACAGTGGGATCTACAAAACGCGTTTTTAAGTAACAAATAAGTCTTCAATAGAGTATTTGGTTATTTCTTGTGTCTTGGTATTAACAATTTGATAGTTTCTTCATTTAGAAACAATCTTACCTTCTCTCCTCCACATCACTTAAATGCTGATATGGCAGCTCCTTAGTAACAACTGACATAGACTATTATAGATGCTCTAAAGATTTTCTTTTTAAAAAAATCAGGATTATGCTTAGGGCAGCTAGGCAGGAGTACCTCAAATCTTGGCTTAATATAAGCTGGCCACAAGGAATTTTTGTCAGTAGCAACTGGCAACCTCCATCTGAGAAATAATTAGTAGCAGTATTTTCATAGAATAAAATAAGTGTACGGCTGACCACTGGGCAGTGCAAATGGGGTATAGGATATTCTCTTCTGTTATTCAAAGCCTCAGACAATCCTACTTCTGCTTTTCTATCCTACTTCTGCTTTTCTTTCCTTTGCCCCTTGGTGTTTGGTTTGTAAAGAGCCGTTCCCAACCGTTTTGTCATCAAGTATGGATATGCAGTGGAGGCATATGAGTATTCAATGGGAGTCAGGAAAACAGGGGACGGAGAGAGACAGATGCTTCACAGATCACAAGCAGCACAGGACTCCTGATAACTGATATATGCTGCTATGTTATACGTTGATACCTCCTTATGTGCAGCAGTCGGATCACATCAAATCAGTCTCTAGGTAAGATCAAAGGTTGTGAGATACGACACGAATATACACAGTATCAAGAACGAAGTTAGTAAATCTCGTAAAGAGAATCGAAATAATGGCAACGAAGCAACCACAAAGAGAGAAAAATTTGATGAAGTCAACTGTAAATTCCTTAAGCATGACACAACCTCAAAAGAGAATAAGAGATTGTCGCTCTCTCACAACCCTTTCAAACTTTTTTGGAAATTTAGATCCTTACCCTATACAAGAATCTAGTGCAAAAGAATATCCTAGCCTCTAATCCTTTCGTACACCTCTACTTTGGATGAGTTTCTTGCTTGGTTGCTTCTTATGTCATGACCCGGTCAGGGGTCACCCGAGAGGACCTCCTAGAACTCTCGGAAAGTCCACCAGGATCTCCCAGGAGGTCCAGTAGGACCACTCAAGAGGACCTCCAGGACCACCCAAGAGGTCCAACAGGACCACCTGGAGGTCCGGAGACCTGACCCGAGGAGGTCTTGAGATCCATGACCTCCCCAAACGCCACGACCAGACCTGTGGGAGGTCGTGGGACTTGGAAAAGTCCTACATCTCCTGTGTTCTGAACTAGTCACAAGGATCAACGGCTAGCTCACACAGCAAACACAAGTGATAATCATACATCCACGAGAACTTATTAACAGCAAAAGAGTTGATTACAAGGTTGACTTACAAGCCGACAAAAGGCAAATTTACACAGTGGAAACATAAAGACCAGTCCATCCAATACACCACAGGCAATTGGCTGGAGGGCGCGGTCTAGTTGTCCAGGACCTCTTGGTCCTCAGCAAAGATATCTTCACCTGCTCAAAAGATTAATTCAAGCAAAAGTGAGCACAACAACCGTGCTCGCAAGTCACACCCGTCAAGTAACAGAATGACATGCATAAATGGATTTCACAATGGAGAGCTTATAAGGTTGATTTGCATAAAGCCATGTTTCTTTCAAAGTACAAGTAATAGGTCTTAAAACAGATTACATCATACATAAAATTTATATTCTAACACAGTTTTGATTGATTGATAATAAGATTGAAGGGTGAAGGATAACCTCCTATCACCAGGCTAACCGCCAGGGCTCTCCGCCCAAAACCCATTTGGATAGAAATCCAAAAACAGTTTTCAAAAGCATTTGAAAACACAAAACTAAAGTTTAACTTAGAGAGGTTTTGCTAGCATATCCATGCGTGGATACAGCTATTTGAATATATTTTTATTCTGTAGAGGTGTACAACTTTACCTATAAGAGATAACCAAATTTTACTATCCGCTCACACACTTCCGAAGGTGTGCGACTAAAAGGTTATCACAAGGCCTTTACAATGCTCTTTCTCACCATAATTCCCCCTCGCTAAGGTTTTACCCCTATTGGGTTACCCATCCGTAGGGTTCAGGCCCCCTCTTGCGCCAAGCGGGAATGTAAAGAAAGTAGGTCATGAAGGACCACCCACACATCCACGGAACAACCATGGTGAGACATTGCAAATTAATCAGCCAGGTCCCGCCCATACAAGACTTGTGGTTGCACATAGGGGCATAGCAAAGTAACGCTCGAAGACCAGTCCTTAACTGACCTGGGCGACAACCTCAACCCCGAGGCGCCGGTTGACACGACCCCCGTACATTCCCCATGCACCCACCATACAACCAACCAAGATTTGCCTAAGTTCAAATTCTTTTTCCATTTATTAGCCTTTGAAAACAATAGCCGATTTCCATGACAACCTAATGCCATGGTTAAACATTTGAGGTAAAACATTAATCTTTGGCAAAAACTTCATAAATCAAGATTTTGGTCTAAGCATAGCTAAGTATTTCTCTTTCAAAAGGTCCTCGTCATACTAGAGCATTAACTAGGTTTTTAACTAGGACGACAATAAGTTCAGTTGTAAAGTCAATATTAGTCATAGAAAGGAGTTAGGTCTAACTATGAGCGTAAACATTGGTATTGAAATACTAAGTAAAATATGCATGCAAGCTTGAAACAGGAAGTACATATGGTGAAATACTGGGTGTCAACATGATCAAGGGTATGACTTGCCTTGCTTGAAGGCTTGGGGGTCTTCCTCCTCAAAGTACTTGGGCTCCTCGGTGTCGTCGCAATCTACACGAGGAAACAATACCAACTCAAAACAAAGCTCAAATAAAAACCAAAAGAACTCCAAAGAAAGTACCACTAGAACCAACAAAAGAACTCTGAATATTTGGAGGAGGTCCAGGGAGCTTGGTCGGAGGAGGTCCAAAGCTTGGAAAGGAGGTTAAAGAGCTGGCTGAGAGAGAGCAAAAGAGTAGAAATGAGGAAGAAGGCAAAGATAGAGAGCTACCCAAGCTTATAAGCCAGGGTTGCTGGGAGTTTCAAGGACACACGTGTTCAAGGGTAAGTGGAGGAGGTGATGAGAGCAGGTAAAGGAGGGGACAAGAGGGAGAGAGAGGTACAACGAAGGTGACATCATTTAATGCGCCGCAGCGGCATTTAATGCCCACAGACTTTCAGCTGCTAGCTTGCAGAAAGGAAAAAGGTGGATAGGGCTGGTTCAAACAAAGAGGTTGATCAAAGCTAACAGGAGAAAGTCGTGACCAAAGGAGAGGTCCTACTACGGGGTGGTCATAGGAGGAGGTCCCGCAGAAGGCAAAGGAGGTCCTGTCCCACCAGGGTGGTCGTTGCAAAAACACCAGAGGTCGTGACCACAAGGGGTGGTCGTGACCAAAGAGGGTTGTCTTTGTAAAAAGACCAGAGGTCATGACCACAAGGGGTCATCGTGACCAAAGAGGGTGGTCTTTGTAAAAAGACCACAAAATCGCAGGGAGGAGGAGGTCCAAGGGACGAAGGAAAAGGCGCAACGAACCCGAGCCATACGATCTTGATCGGGTGGTCCAAGGAGATAGGAACGTTCAGACCATGCGAATGCGCACTTACATCAGGTCGCCCAAACTTAATCGGACGCACCACAATGCAAGGGGACATTCGGACCATCCGAACGCCTCCTCTCAATCGGGCCATCCAAATAAGATCTAACAGCCCTCAAAAGGGGAAAGCGCACACAGGATCTGGACTTAAGGGAGGTCCAGACAAAGGGGAGTTTTAACGGGTGAGATTTCAAAAGGGGGGAGATCTAACAGAGGGGATCCAAGGAAAGAGGTCCAAGGAGGTCCTGACAATCAGGATGGAACCAAAGGAGATCCCGATGGTCAAGATGAGATCAGAGGAGGTCTCAATGGTCACGATGAGATCAAAGGAGGTCTCAAAGGTCACGATGAGATCAAAGGAGGTTTGAAACACAAACCCGAGCTTAGAACAACTCGAGAGTGGTCGTGACTTAGAAGGGAGGTCGGGACCACGGGGAGGTCTAGACAAAGAAGAGGTCGACACCCAGAGGAGGTCTAAACCAAAGATAAAACACAGTGGAGGTCTAGACCTGAGGAGGTCTGGACCGCAGAGGAGGGTTGGCCGAAGGGAAAACAAAACAAGCACAGAGAGGGAGGGAACACCAGAACTCCAACACTCCAACAAACCCGACAAATCCAACAGAGAATTTAGTTGAAGTTTGAGTTAATCAATTGGAAACCATTCCGAAATCTCAATTTAAGCTTTTAAATTTCGATGGAACCAATGGTTCGTTTTATTTTGAAATTTTCAAAAAGCTCCAGAAAACCAGGGTGTTATATCTTACTTGCTTGAGTCTCTATAGCCACACCTCATGGCTTTATATAGTCCTCTTAGTACTCCTCTAAAGTGAACTGGGAATGTTAGTCTAAAGTGAAGTAAGAATCATATTCCTATCAGGAGTCATCTGGGAATTCATGCAGCACACCTCCCTAAGTCCTAGAGGAATAGGATATGAGTCACTCTCTCTCAACAATCTCCGCGTTGACTCCTATCCACTGAAGTTATTGTGCTCATCGAAGAACTCGCTCCAAGTCGGTACCACCTTTTTTCTTACTCTTTTTTTCTCCCACCTTTGGGAGTGCCCCCACCACATGGGTTCATGCACATCACCGCAATGTGCATGTCAGTCAAGGCTGTCAAAATCTTGATTTGAGTCTTAAAGTATGAAGACTTTACGATCCTAGATGTGTGAAACGATCCAATCCTAGGTAGAATCTTAATATCATTAGGATTCTAGCAAAAAGATTTGTGGGATCTCAAACATAATTTATATACAATTCTACCGATTCTAGTAATTAATTATTAAAATTTACTCAGCATATGTCCTTTTATTGTAAAGTTTCGCTATATATTCATTCATATATAATAATTATTTGTATAAACAACAAATAATCTTTTTTCATTATGTTTTTGTAAATAAAAGATTTAGATTAAAATTTAAAGCATGGCATTATAATACGTACATAAAAATATGCATTATATAGCCAACTTGTTATAGTTATTATATAATGACGATAACATGCCAACTATAAATCTAATTAGGTGCCAAGTGACTAAATAAATGGTAAAATCACAATCGAAAGATGTGTTAGATCAAGAAAATATACTATTTGATATAATCAGATATGATATTAGATTCTACAATTCGATCCTAGAATGTGATCTTATCAGAGCACCTATGATCCGATTCAAGATCTCGATTTTGACAATCTTGGTGTCACTATCTGGGCTTGGCCAGGAATCATCGCAATGTGTGTGTCGTTATCCGAGCTTGGCTGCCCAGACCCTCCACCTGAGAGACCCTTCGTTGTGTAGTTTGGTTAACCACATCTTATGTTCCTACAACCCTCTGTGCCATAGATTTGTACCACCTCCGAGCTCCACCTACTCATCGATACCGTATGGTTGGTGCCACCACGTCTTCCTTCTTCCAACAGTTCGCAACTTCGCCTTTGCGACCGCTAGATTTTGCAACCATCTTTACAGTTTTGCACATAACTACAGATGAAATTTGAGTACCTACTACCAATGAAACGATTTCCTTCTCCTGGCCAGGATTCTTATCAGATCTCAGATTGGTTTCCCTTCCTTTAGGTTTACCTGTCAATCAGTATCCTTCATTGCTCCAGATGCTTTTCAGGATTACCTGCCCTTTGTAAGTAACTCGTATGACTTCACCTCAAAGTGATATCTCACAGCCTTTGAGTTCAAGCGACCTTACATATATTAGATTCTTCTTTAAGCTAGGAACATATCGAACTCCCATCAGTGTGCGATATGCTCCATCATACATCTCCAATGTAATCGTTCCCACCTCAGTGACTGCATACCCTTGCACTCCGCTAAGTAAACAATTATATCCGCTGGACGTGGATCCTTCGTCAAACATATTCCTCGTTGAACATATGTGGAAGCGGCAACCTGAATCTAATATCCATCCATGAGAAGTACTTGATTGACTAACGACTAGAACGTCTGAATCATTTTTCGCTACCGCCACTGAGCATGCACCATTCATTTGCTTCAAACTTGAACAATGTTTTATCATATGACCTTTCTCATCATATAAATAGCATACATGTGTGTGCTTTCTCTTTCCCTTCTTCTTCTTGTGATTATTGCTTTTGCCTGCAACACCTATGGTGACTAATGCTTGATCACCCGAGGATGAAGATTCCGGTGGCTTCTTCAAAGACTCCGCCTGCAGTAGATATGCAAATGATTTATTGAAGTTGAGAGTGTTTTTCTCAATGAGAATATTCATCATCAATTACTCCTACGATGGTGGTAGAAATGATGCCAGTATGACAACCTTGTCATTCTCGTCAATTTTCTCATCCACACTAATTAGTCACGGGGCAAGTTTGTTGAAGACATTGAGATGGTCAACGAATCATGTGCCTTCCTCCATGCGCAATCTGTACAATTATAGCTTCAACACCCACTAGTTTGCTAGCAACTTCGCCATATACAATTATTTTAAGTTACTCCATAATTTCTTCAGTGAGTTCTCTTTGATCACCGAGTACTTTACCTCATCGGAGAGAAAGAGATGGATTGTATTAACAGCCTTCCGCTCCATCACATTCCAGTCTTCATTAGATGTCTTTCTCGATTTGTCCCCTTCAAGTGCATCGATTAAACTTTGCTAAACAAGGTCATCCTTCACCACACATTGCCCTGTCAAATTTCTCTACTTGACTCCACATTGTCAACATCGATCTTGATTTTATGTCACCTGCTGCTTTATCAACCTTCTCACAAATCAGATTAATCTAGCATTGGCTCTCATACTACTTGTTATAGTTTGATACCTGGATCGAAACATAGTTTTTGAGATACGAAACAAGCGTGAATGGTATCAAGAATGAATGAAATGAATCTCATAGAGAACCGAAATAACGGCGACGAAGCAACCACGATGAGGGAGAAAGATTTGGCAAAGCCAACCGCAAATTCCTTAAGTACGACCTCAAAATATTACAAGAGATTGTTGCTCTCTCGCAACCCACTCGAATCTTTTAGGACACTCGGATCCTTGCCCTATACAAGAATATAGTGCTAAAAAATATCCTGGCCTCTAATACTCTCGTGTACCTCCACTTTGGATGAGTTCTTTGCTTTGTTGCTTCTTGCTTGCTTGGGTTTCTATAGCCATACCTCATGGCTTTATATAGTCATCTTCCAAAGTAAAGTAGGAATCTTAGTCCTATTAGGATTCATCTAGGAATTCATGTAGCGCACCTCTCGAAGTCCTAAAGGAATAGCATATGAGTCATCCTGCCTCAACATGCTACAATGCTTCTCAATTAGATCCTATGTAATGACCAAGCAGAAGTACCGGAATGCAATCGTCCATCTGAAGGGACCTCCACCCTAAATCTGGAGCTTTCCTTGTGCATTGAGATTTGTTCTAGACTTGTATTTTCTAAGCGTATGATCTCGATTTAAATAGTGTATTTGCTGCATTTTAGGAGAAGAGATGGCCCACTTGACCTGACAATGTACTTCTCTCCCACCAGTAGACTAATTTTAAATACACATACTATTGGGACCCGAGTTTACACATTTGAAACCCTTTATGTTTTCTGAACTAATCCCAAATCAGTAGCTAGTTTACACGGGAAACATCGATGAAATACCATCTATTGGTGATCTAGAACCGATCTTACATATCATTGTTTATTTCGGGGGATATCCTACAATTGGGACTATGCAGAAAATGACACGGGAAATTTATACATGTTCAGGCCTTCTCCGAAGTGAAAATGACTTACTTGGAAAAGAGGTCGTAGAAGATCTTACAACTATAGGGTACTTGTAGTATGATGGTAGTCGAAAGTAGAAACCTTTCGACTGCATTTCATTCGACTAGAAGTAAGCTTGGTCAAAAAGGTAATTTCGCTTGATTTGTAAAGACAAACTCGGTTTACTCGAACAGACAAATTAAAGAATTCCAGGCAGAGATTAATTGCTAAAGATTTTACTCATGCAGATCTCTCGCAGGCAGAGATTGACATTCGAGTCAAACTCATTTGCGAGAAGGCTCCGACCCATTCTATACGGGTCCCTCAAATCCTAGCGGTTGTATCCATCGAAGAAAAAGAAGAACGTCTAAAGGTAATCAAGGATTGATTCCATTTTCAGGATCTCGTAGTCGTAGAAAATGACCACTAACCAATGTTTCTTTTCCTGATTTTTGTAGAAAGTAGGCATGGCCGACCGTCAAGACGACCAAGAAGTCGAATTGATGATCATCGAAAAGGGGGGTAGAGGAAGTCAAGGCTCCTCCAGCCAAAAGGCGTCGCCTTGTGAGGGCTACTGATAAGCAAGCCGCTGACTCGAGCTCCATGTCACCTTCGAGCAGCCCTGTGGCTAAATTCTTTGAAGATATAGTCGCTGCGGAGAAAAGAAAGGCGTTTGAGGCGATCAAATCCCTTAAAAAAAGGATTTAATTGATATATGCCACTGCAAAGGTGATGTCTCACAAATGTGCCACTGAAAAGTTTTTTCTTAGAGAAATGCCATTGCATAGTGTGTGACTTTTGGGGCAAAACACTAGCAAGTGGTAGATTTGGATCAATGAAATGAGCAGTGGCATATTTGAAAATTTCCCTAAAAAAAAGACCCCAAGACCAAGATACTTTTCTACTATGATGAAAAAACTTTTTCAGTATCTGCATCTCATGGCTTCATTAAGTGACTAGAAAAAGAGAACTGGAGAAGCTTCGTATCTTTTGTGAAGGACACCACTGCGTCGGCAGATCTTGTGGTCGAGGGAAGCGATACTCTTTAGGTGGTCGAAACTGGTTTCGATCACTATGAGGGGCAGGAAGCCAAGGAACACTAGTTCTTGCTCAAGACCTACGACCAGACATGGTCGTGGCGGTCCCTCAACTAGAATATTGACCAGACGTGGTCAAAGAGAAGAAGTCGAAGAAATCTTCCTTAGGGAAATGTTTCTTCTTGATTCAAGATCAAGTCTAGGAAACGAAGGTATGTAAAAAAAATGAAAAGCATAAGAACAACATTTACCTTTTGTTTTCTACAATCTTGAAGTGTTTTTCTTTCTGTGATCTTAGACCGACTCCTCTAGCCCCCCCAGAGCACTTTTTGTTGAGAAGCCTATCGCTGTTCCTTTTGGAGTCGTAGAGACAGCTGGTGTTTCTAGTGCAATCAAAGAGACAGTAGCAGAAGTGGTCGAGGAATCGACCATTGCTCTTGTGGCAGAAGAAGTTGTTGCCATTGAGGCTACTACGACCACTGAGGTGGTCGTGGAGGCCAAGGTAATGATGACTGATGAAGCGGTAGAAGCATCGGGCCAAGGCGGTGGTGAAACCTCTGACATCGCGCCGAGAAGGAAATCATCGCGGATGTTCCTCCCGGTCCCCAAGGAGAAGCTGTGGTCACCGTAGAAGAAGAAGAAGAAGAGTATATCAACTTTTTCTCTGGATTCTTTGGCCCTGCGATAACTGTGGGGTCTTCTTCTTTCAGGTCTCGCGATCGAGTCCCTCACCCTAAAGACATTCCGAACAGGGGGAATATTTTTGATGACGAGCGTCTCAAAGAGGTTTGGTGGGACCGAGTCTGAGAGATCGATGAGCTCAAGGACTCCAAGAGAGTATTCTCCAACTTTGCTCATACGAGCATTAATGTAAGTATCTGATACTAGACATTTGCATATTTGGTTTTTCTCGCCTCTCACTATCTTTTCTTCTTGCAGAAAGTTTTGGAATAAATTGTGACTATTGGTGAATACCACCGACAGCTTATGCTGTTATGACAGCAAAAAGCGAAACTCTGCGAGTAGGCAGAGAGATGGTAAGTCACTATCACATGTAGTCTCTTGCATTTCGACCACTTGTCCAGCTCTCATCTCCACTTTAACTTTTTTTAGGTTTAAAAGCGATGAAAAGACTTTGGCTGATGCGCTCAACTACGAGAAGGTTGAGACGCAAAAGCTGAGGAAAGAGAAAGAGGTCCTCCTGAAGAAGATTCAGGAGACTAATTCTGCAACCCATGAGTTGCAAAATAAAATAAACAGTATGTTCTAAACTTAAGATTGCTTATATGCATGATATTCTTTTCTTCTTCTAATTCTTTTCCCTTGTCAGAAAAAGGTTGAAATGGGTAAGCTCCAAACCGAAGTCGAACAAAAGACTGTGGTGGTTAATGAGCTATCCCGTCTTGGCAAAGAAAAAGATCAGAAGATCAAGTCATGGGAAGAATAGTATGCAAAGCATGCTACCTCCCATGATGACGGAGTCAAGAAGCTTGAATCTCGACTAGTAGGTAAGCAATTTTTTACCTACAACCAGTTAGGTTTAACCGATATTTTAATAGGTATTTTGTCTGACCAGACGTACTCTATTTTCAGAGCAAACGGTCGAAATAAAATGACTCCAAGAAGTTTCGACTCATAGTCAGGAGGAGATAAAGTCGATGAAGATCAACCTTTAAGACAACATTTTCCTTCTGAACAATGTACTCGATGGGCTGCATGCTAAGGAGGTCGCTCCTCTTGAAGACACAATAATTGCTCACACGAGTGCCATTGGAGAATAAGTCGAAACTTTGCAAGAGTTGATGACCACTCTGAAGACCAACCAAGCTGACTCGATAAGAGAGGCGGTCGAAGGCGTAGTGAGTTATGTTCTGGCAAAACTCAAAGCCCAAGACCCCAATCTTAACCTGTAACCTATCGAAACCGACTTCGACTGCTTTGAAGCAGAAGCATGGCGGTTGATTGAAGAAATGCAGCCAATCAGCCGAAAGGTCACAGAGGAGATGCAAATAGGATCTCCTTCGTTAGAGTAGTTTGTAATAGAAAACTTGTAAAGACAAGCTTTTGTGTATGTATATAAAGCTTCTTTTATAAAGCTTCATTTTTCCTGAAAATTATCTCGTCGAGTAGTTAGTAACTCATAAGACAAAAAAAAAGAAATTGAATTTAAGACTAAGAATTAAAGTCATATGAATGACTATATCCTAGCCCCCGACTATTTACTTAGTTTATACAAAGAAACTTAGTAAATAGTGTAAAAAAGATGAATTTTAAAAGTTCAACTTTGTTTTGATCACAATTTTCGAGTGCTAGTAGTGAGTGTTAGGAACAGGTCGAGACTAGGAAGTTTCTTGTAGTGGGTAGGACCACATCCAGATAGGAAATGCTTCGACTAGTTGATGTTTGTTTCTCCGACCAGGTTAACCAAATTGTATAGATCAACAAACTATATTTGACTGTCATGCACCGGTAGTAAGAGTTAGAAACAACACGACGCTAGGAAGTTCCTTCTAGTGGGCAGGACCACATGCAAACAGGAAAGGCTTCGACTAGGTGGTGCACTTCCTCCAACCATTTTAATCGAATCGGGAGTTTTTGAAGTAGCCGAACGAAATATAATTTTAAAAAGAGCCTGTTGTGATCCACTTCGATGACGTTTTGTTGAACCTAGTTTCTTTGTATTGACAACAAAAGTTAGGAATAGGTCAACGCTAGGAAGTTCCTTCTAGTGGGCAGGACCATGTGCAGAAAGGAAAGACTTTGACTAGGTGATGTTACCCTTCTTCGGCCAATGTAAAGAAAACTAAGTGTGTAAAAAGCGATCGAAAACCGAAGCGTTTCTCAAAATAAAACATTTGAAAACAATAAAGATTGAAAAAAGTATAAACTTTATTGAGAGAGTAAGAAGTTTCATATAAAATTTGCGTAATTGGTCGAGTTTCCAAGAGTTGGAAAGGACTCGGCCATCTTCCATTGCAAGTTGTACCAAACCTAGTCGCGTAACTTCGACCACAGTGTAAGGACCTTCCTACTCAGGGAAAAATTTATACCTATTAGATTGGGATTGAATCTTCTTCAACACCAAGTCACCTACAACAAGGCTGAGAGGCTGGACTTTACGATCGTAGTATTTGCGCAGGGCTTGTTGATAGACCGCTGAATGAATTAGGGCCTGGTTCCTTTTTTCTTCGAGCAGGTTGGTGTCATCCGCTCGAAGTCGTTCCTGGTTAGAGTCATTAAAGTTTTCGACCCTTGTCGACCAAATCTTTAGCTCTAGTAGAAGCATGGCTTCAGCCCCAAAAACTAGAAAGAATGGCGTTTAACCTGTTGCCCGACTAGTAGTCATGCGAATGGCCCATAAGACTAAGGGTAACTCTTTTACCCAACCCCCGAGCGCTTTACAAGCTGATCGAAGACTCGAGTTTTGATTCTATGCATAATTTGGCCATTTGCTCTTTCAACTACCCCATTGCTTTGCTGGTGGGCGACTGAGGTATAACACAGTTTGGTACCCAACTTGTCGCAAAATTCCTAAAACTTTGCACTAGCAAATTATTTACCATTGTCTGTAATTATTCGACTTGGAATGCCAAATCGAGTAATCATGCTTCTCATCATGAACCTCTTTGCTGCTTCTGTTGTTATCCTAGTTACAGGTTTGGCTTCAATCCATTTTGTGAACGTGTGATTAGCCACAAAGAGGAACTCGAAGCCCCTTAGTGCTTTTGGAAACAGTCCTAGGATATCGAGACCCCAGGTTGCAAAAGGCCAAGATAACGGTATAGTTTGTAGTGCCTAAGCTGGTTGGTGTATTTGTCTGCTATGAAACTAGTATTGTACACATTTTTAACCAACTCTTTAGCATCATGAAGGGCTATTAGCCAGTAGAAACCTTGTCGAAAGGCTTTTCTGACCAGCGTTTTGTAAGAAGCATGAGTTCCACAAATGCCCTCATGTATGTCGTGAAGGATATTTAACCCTTCTCTCTACGATATGCATCGCATAAGAACCCCTTGAGTACCTCGTTTATGGAGTACTCCTTCGACCAATGTATACATTTTAGTCTTACAGGATAAATGATCCACCTCGAGATCATCATCGAGTACTGTACCCTTTTAAAGATATTTGTAGATGGGATTCATCTAGGTATCCTCGTATTCTAGAGAGGTTGTCTTAATAGGAGATGTTTCTGGTGTTTCGACCAGAGATGGCTTCTGGAGCTGTTCCAAGAAGACTGACTCCTTTTGGTACTTCTGATCGGGAAGAAGCCATTCGAACTAACTGGTATGTGAGGAAATTATCCTTTCGAGGGATATATTGTACCTCAAAACTGAAAAAATATTTTTCAAGCTTTTTGACTTTCGATAAGTGCTGAGACATGGTCGAATTAGAGCACTGGTACTCTTTTTCAACCAGATTCATGACTAATTGAGAGTCTCCTCTCACGAGTAGTCGTCAAATCCCGAGCAATTTCACTGCTCATATGCCAACCAATAGTCCTTTGTATTCTGCCACATTATTAGTGGCTAGGAAGTTTAATTGAATGGCATACTTTAAGATCTCTCTCGTAGGAGATTCTAGGACCACCCCAGCCCCCGAGCCACTTAATGTATGTGACCCATCAAAGTACATCGTCCACTGGTCGTGAGAATCGTACTGGGGATCCTAAACAGGTTCAGGATATGTCCATTCAGAGACAAAGTCTACCAAGATTTGGGATTTAATGACTGTTTGGGACACGAAAAGGAGGTCGAACTCCCCAAGTTCAACTGACCATTTTGTCGTGCGTCTCGCTGCTTCCCTGTTCTGGAGGACCACTCTTAAGGGAAACTCAGATGGCACAATTATCTTATGCGCCTAAAAATAATGCCTCAGTTTCCTCAAAGACATGTGGGGGGCATATAAAAGTTTTTGAACTTGAGGGTATCACTCCCTAGGTCCATGTAAAACTTCACTGATGTAGTAAACTAGTCGTTGGACGTGTTCTCGTTCTGCGACCAATATTGCGCTCACTGCCTATAGTGTGGAAGCTAGATATATTAGGAGTGTCTCTTATGGTTTCAGAGAAACCAGAATAGGATCACTCGTAAGATACCTCTTGACATCCTCGAAGGTATTGTTGGCCTCCTCTGACCACTCGAAACTATCGTGTTTCCTTAGAAGTTTGAAGGAAGTCCTTTTTTGCCCAGTCGTGTAATGAAATGACTTAAAGCCGCTATACATCCTGTAAGTTTTTGGACTTCTTTCTTTGTGGTCAGAGGGCACATTTGCTCAATGGCCTTTATCTTCTTAAGATTTGCTTCAATTCCTCGTGCCGAGACAAGAAATCCATGTAATTTGCCTGATGCGAATCCAAACACACACTTTTTAGGATTGAGCTTCAAATGGTGTTTTTTTGAGGTTGTCGAAAGTTTCCTGCAGGTATGAGATATGATCAAATCACTTGATGCTCTTTATGATCAGATCATCAACGTAGGCTTCCAAATTGCGACCTAGTTGATCAGAGAATGTCGTTTGCATTAAGCGTTGAAAAGAAGCGTCGATATTTTTTACTCCAAAAGGAGTAATAAATTTGGTATTTTATTCATCATCTAAACACATGCTAATCTGATGATAACCAGAATATGCATCTAGAAAACTTAATGTCTCATAGCCAGTAGTTGAATCAACCAGCTGATCAATACGAGGTAGAGGAAAATCATCTTTCGGACAAGCTTTATTGAGATCAGTAAAGTTTACACACATACGCTATTTACCACTAGACTTTCTAACCATTATAGGGTTAGCCCACCACTCTGGGTGGTCAACTTCTTTTATAAAGCCTACTTGAAGTAGCTTGTCCAATTCTGATCTAATAGCCTCTCGTCGATCAGGTGCAAATCTCCGCAACTTTTGTTTTACGGGTTTCTTGTCAGGCCGAAGAGCTAGCCTATACTCAATCACCACCCTAGAGACTCCGGGCATGTCGGATACTTGCCACATGAAGACATCTGCGTTAGCTTGGAGGAAGGTGACAAGGGCGTCTTCCTATTTAGGGTCGGAAGTGACCCCGATGCGAATAGTCTTCGAAGGCTTCTCTGGATTTAGGGGAACTTCCTTGACTTCATCATTCGGCTTCGGTGCAGCTTTTTGCTTCGACTGCTTTGTCGAAGGCTGACTCTTGCTTACTTCTCGGGTTGGTATCTGGCCAACCATCTCGAGGCATCCGCGGTCGCATGTAAGCGTCATCCTTTTGTTACAGCGTACTGTGATCACTCCTTTTTGACCTGGCATCTTAAGATATTGATACCCGTAATGAGCAGCCATTAAGAATCGTGCCAAAGTTGGTCATCCGTGTATGACATTATATGCCGTGTCAAAATCGACCACATCAAAAGAGATTTTCTCTATCCTGAAATTGCTTAGAGAACCAAATGTAACAGGGAGAGGAACTTAGCCAATTGGTTTGGTCAAAGATCCTGGTACGATCCCCTGGAATGAGTATCGTATAGGCTTTATCTTGGTCCGAGGTACTTGCATCTCATCCAGGGCATTGGTAAATAAAATATTTAACGAACAGCCACCATCAACTAACACTCGATTGACTTGATAGTTGTTGATGGTGGGCTCAACCACGATTGGAAACCGACCAGGTCGAGTTGAAGGGATCAAACAGTCATCCTCCTTGAAAGAGATGGTGACTTCCAACCCCACTTCAGTAATTTATTGACGAGAAGAGGGTCAATGGAGTTTACCTCACATTCGACAGCTTTAAGCTGTCGCTTTGACTCGTATGCCGAAGATCCTCTGTAGATCTGGTCGATGATGTGCTTCGGATCTTGGACCGACATCTCTTCATCGTCATCTAACCGCTTCCGACTACTTGCTTGTCCAATCTCCTCGAGTGTAGGAAGAGACCCTTTGCCGGAGTAGTTGTCCTTGAGTTTTCTTTGGAAAACCCGGCAATTGCGATGGTCATATCCTTCCCTGTTATGAAAAAGACACCACCTTAGCTTGTTGTTCTTCCGTTCAGGGTGTTTGCCTTTGCCCCGGTCAGAGTACAATTTGGAAACTTGAGGCTCCCTATAGCTTACGGCCAAGACTTCCTTGGAACTGTTAGCGTGAGGCTTTTGACCCTTGGTCTTGTTCTTAGATTTCTTGGCCTTCTTATCCTTCTTCTTGTGGCTTCCACCTGCTTCTTGAGGATTTTTGTCATCCCGGTCGATGGTCTTATTCCACTTGACTACTTCAGCAGCGATCGCATATCGATCGGCCATCTCGAAGAGCTCGGCGACAGTTGTAGGAGGATTCAAAGTGATGTCCTCTGTGATCCTTCTACTACAGACTCCCTGCTTGAAAGCTCTGATAATAGAAGAATCAGAAACTTTTGGAATGGAATTACGAACCTGACTAAAATGTCTGATGAATTGACGTAATATCTCATGGTCGTTCTGTCTCATCCTGTGCAAGTCGTCCTCCTTCCTAGGGCGATTGTACGTGCCCTAGAAATTAGCCAGTAGTAGGTCACAGAGATGCTGACATGAATAGATCAACTCTAGAGGTTGATTTAACAAACACGATCGAGCAGATCCCTCGAGCACAGTTGAAAGGTAGTTCACCATGACGTGCTCTCCCCCTCCTGCTGCTCGAACGATGATCGTGTAGATCTAGAGGAACTCGATGGGGTTCTGTAACCCATCGAACTTCTCCATATTCACTGGTCAAAACCGTGGCGGCTAGCGAACTGCTCGGAGATCAGGCGAGAACGCCTGACATCCGGTAATGACATCATGGCGTCTGCTTTGTAAAAAAGAAGGGTTGATGTCTCTGGGCGATCGTACTCAACAATACCCAGTGGTTGGTGGACCTGACCTATGATAAGTCTCCATCCTATGAGGGTAATCCTCCTCGTATTCCATCTGCGGTTGCAGATTCCTTGGCTGGGGGTTAAACGATCACCTCTCCTGAGAGCTTGTCGATTGTCTGATGCTCGAAAGACTCTTCTTCGACTGGAGTTATGGTTAGGGAAATGACGTGACCTGTTGTCGTGTCGATCTCCATGCGGTGAGTTGTTTGAACGATTGGTGTTCGATGGGGTCGTCATAGTACGACTTCTAGAATGTCATCGATGAGGTTGCTCAAGCCTGGCCGTTGTGCTTTGAAGCCTTCGAGCGATTTCTTTAGTGAAGCGGTCATAACCCGGTGCTCGCCCAAGCTCTGGAGTTGGGTTTTCGAGTAGGTTGTTTATATGCTGAAGTTCCTGAGCCTCTTCGGATTGATATTGAATGCGCCCAGGCAAATTTCTCTAGGATGCCATTCTTCTCCTCCGGACAGTCTCAGGATCTTCCACGTCTGACGTTGCTTGAGTTTGTCTCAATGGAGAGCAATTATTTTGAGGATTTCTCCCATGCTCATCAGAGTGTTGACCCTGTCCATGGTCGGAGGCCACCTCGCCATCGCTACGAGAGGTCGCAACGTGTGATCAGCGGGGAGCATCCGTAGTCCTGCCTCTGGGAGAGTGACCAGGATCTAAGGAGAGGGCGAAGACCTCTTGGGAATGACCTCCACTTGCGCTTGAGCCCTCCTGGCTTGAGGACTAGTCGAACGACACCGCCTCGTGACTTGGAGCAAGCCCCTCTAGGAAGGGGAACTCTGGGTTGTAACCATCTCCGATCAGAGATGAGCCCTGTGATGGTATGGTCGAATATGTAGGACGAGCGTTATTGCCCACATCCTCTGCGAGGGTAGCCGAAGGGAGACGACTACCAGATGTTGATGAAGCCCCAGAATGATGGGTTTCAGGACTTGCTGTACCAAGTCGGATGACCGCAGATGGACTCGAACACTTGGAGGGGGATTCATCGTCATGTTCTTGGTCTGTCTTGGTGTAGTCCTGGTCATGGTCGGGTAGACCCTTGCCCTTTGGGAAATCTGGTCCCTCATTTGGGCGTAGTGTTGTGGGGGGGGGGATAAGGAACCCTCCTCAACTCCGACTGTGGTACGGTCTCCGAGATCTAGTGAAAGATCTCTAGAGGTGGTATTGCCATCGGATGGAACGATTCCCTGCTCAACATCATAGCAGGCATCCATGTCGAGGTTTGCATAGTCGGCTAGATCGAATCAGTTCTCCTCATTCCACTCTCCTGCCATAGAAGCATTAGAGTCGAAGAACTAAAAGAACTTGTTGAAAAGGAATCACCGGAAGATCTCCCCACGGTCGGCGCCAACTGTCGGTGATCTAGAACTGATCTTACGTATAATTATTTATTTCAAGGGATATCCTACAATTGGGACTATGCAGAAAATGACATAGGGAATTTATACAGCTTCAGGCTTTCTCCGTAGAGAATAACAACCCTACTCTTGTGTGGCTATATTGAGTATAGTGGTTACAATCAAGAGAAAAACCAAAACTTGATGTCTCGTGCTCCAGATTGCTATTAATTGATTGTGTGATCGTCTCTTGTCCTTCCTTCTGCCTTCTGACTTCAACCTTTTTATAGTGCACAAAGAGGTGGTAGTTGCTCCAAGGCAAGAGACATCTCAACGCTTCAAATAATGAACCGCTAGAGGGAAGTTATTATCATAGAGACAGCACCCCCACGTCGTCGAGCGATTATTGTTGAAGATAGAGATTAGAACGTGTAGTTATTCCCTGAGGATAACTGCACGTGTTAACTGATCGCTATTTTAAATACAGTGCACAAGATTCCTTAATTGATTAGGCCCACGCGTCAGCAAACCTCATCAATTATAGGGTTGTTAAAACTAGGCTGGTCGAAGCCGAAGCTAATCGTAGAAGATCTTACGATTACAAGGTAGTCATAGAAGGACCTACGTCTATACCATGGTCATAAGGAGACTTACGACCATGGGGTGGTTGTAGTAAGGCTTACGACCACACAGCTAGGTTTCTTCCTTATGAATATTAAGGGGTATACTTAAGACCAGTATGACGATATTAATATCTATAATAGAGATTACAGATAATTAACTAAATTGAGGATTGTTATATCCTCGTCACCATCCATTTGCCGATTTAACTAAGAAGATCTCAAAATAACAAAAAGTAATAATAACTAGACCTTATAGTCAATATTTACTTAACTTGCCACGCAGGGCTAGAGAAACAAATGAACTCTTGTAGCGGAACGGGAAAACTTGGAAAGGCAAATCAACATGCCCACAGGCAATCGAGTGGAGAACACATCCTAATCCGCAAAGCCTTCATGGTACTCCTGAGCGAAGAACTCCTGAGCAGCTTAGTATTCTTCAACTGAGCAGCATAATTTGAAGTCGTGAGCACATAAAGTACTCAGCAAGTCTGTAAGATCGAGGAGGCTGACTAGAGGGGGGGGAGGGTGAATAGACAGATTTAAAAACTTCTATGCGCTAAAACTGATTTCTAATGCGGAAGTTTATAACCATACGGTTTTGCACAATTTAAGCTTAAATCAACTAGGTTCAACTAAGTGCATCAACAATACAAGTCAATTGAAGAATATTGCAATTAAGCAAAGATTTGTAAGCTATTCAATTTTAGCAATGTAAATAGCACAGAGCATGGCAAACATTCATACACAATGAATAAGCAATTTAATACAGTGAATATAAATTGCACAATGTAAAGCAATAGAATGCAAACCACAAAAGACACGGCGATGTTTTACCGTGGTGATCGGAGACTTGCCGGTCTCCCCTAATCCACGTTGAGGGGAACCCAAACCAATTGGGCCGGCTCCATGAATTAAGCCTTCCTCTGAGGTATCAACACTTCGCTCCACTAGGGTTGCTCTTACTCCACTCCGGAGATGGCGAGCACCAAGCCAATCACAGACTGCTCGAGTCTTCTCACAAGCTTCACTTGAGAAGATCATCGGACCACGACACCTCCACGTCGTCTAGGAGTCGGCAAACTCCAAGAGTAACAAATCTTAGACTTCCACTTGAACCAATCAAGTGTCTAAGCTCAAGTGAATACTCAATCCACTACCTAAGACAACACATGCACTTAGGGTTTGTTCTCTAACTACACTAAGTGCAAACATGCACAAATGCCAGAAAGACTTGCTTTTAGCTCTAGAGAATGTATAATGGCACCAGCAACTACTCCCCTATACGGCCAAGGTGGGTATATATAGTCCATACACACAAGCTAGCCGTTGGAAGCAAAGAATCAACACAGTAACGGCTATAAAACTAGCCGTTGAAAAGAGGTGCAGTACTACCGCCAACTAATACGTGGTAGTTCCGATAATCGGTAGTTCCGCACAACACATTGAGGTACTACCGCAATACCGAGAGAGCAATACATGCTCAAAATCGTGGCTAAGGGCCAAATGACACACGTTCTGGAATTTACGTACCGCTAGCATATGAGGTAGTTCTGCAAGTCTGGTCATACCACGCACAAAACGCCAGTACTACCGCGCTTCCAAGAGAGCAACAAATGCTTCTCTGAAAAACACATACCGCACAAAGACCTCCGGTACTACCGCATTTCCAGAAGAGCAAACACACACAAAATGTGTCTATCTGGAAAACTCGTACCGCCATAAAGACCGGTACAACCGAGAATGCGGTAGTTCTGCTTCAGGACCACAGGTACTACCGTACTGTGTCAGAGCAACACATGCTCAACAGGTGCGGTAGTTCTGCCAAGGAACCACCGGTCATACCGCATAGCGGTAGTTCCGCGCAACACATGCCGGTATTACTGCAAAACCTGAGACAAGCACAAAATGGCTTTCAACAGAACAACTCAATTTGCAAAATACATTTGCAAATTGATGCCAGATGCACACAAGGCATGAAGGCAAGATTCTCAGCAAGTTGCAAAATACATTTGCCAACTTTTAGAATCAAAGCCACAACTGAAAGGTACATGAACTTAAGACATTTGCAAACTAAATCCTATGCTTACAAGAATTATCCATGAGCTACAACTATTTGTAAAACACATTCGCAAATATAGGCAACATGTTAAAGAGAGCTAGAGCAAGCACAACGAGTTATCAACACAAGACTAACTCAAGCTACTAGTCAAGACCCCTCTTAATAGTACGACAATCTATACTAGCAATCCGGTGTTCAACCAAACACTAAGACCGGTAAAAGACTAGGAACACATCCTTAGCCCTAACTAGACATACCTTTGCCTTGAGCAAACACTTGAAGCTTGATGACGCACATCCTCACTTCAAGTCCGGGTTCTTGACTTGAATATGCATCAACACATGATGTCATCCAAAATTTTGATCACATGATCTCCTCTTTTTGAACTTGATAAGCATCAACACATCATGCATCCTTTATTTCAAACTCTTGGTCTTCAATATCATCAATACATGATGATCTTCTCTACTTCGGGATCCTGACTCGAACATCATTAACACATGATGATTTCCTTTATCCTGAACCTTGACTTGATGACGATCAACACATGATGCCATCCAAAATCTCCAACCAAAATGGAACTCAACCTATTCATCCAACTCAAGGAAATAGTTAGTTCCATAATATGATTATCATTAATTACCACAACATACCATTAGCTCATAATGGTTGGGATAAGATACCATAATCTTTCCCTCTTTGGTAATTGTTGATAACCACTTCAATGGCAAGAAATTGAATAGAGATGAACATGAGTATATATAAAAACTACACAAGTTATATATACCATGAGTATATACGAACTACAAGTTGTATATACTAAATATGAGTGTATACGAACTACGCAAGTTGTATATACTCATAGGATATGTTTCAAAGTAAATATCCTTAATATATGTGGAAAGAGAAAATGGATCAATACTAATAAAACCACAAAATATAGAATGAACTCCCCCTAAATGTGTGCATACATAAATGTATAAAGAAAACATATGCACATATCCAAGTTAACATTTTTGGTGGAGTTTAACCTATATTTTGGATCCGAGGAATGTAACAAGATATGACAAGAAGACGTAGAGAGCATACCTCTTGTATTTTCATCTTTATATCCAAACGAGACTAAGCAATAGATAATCAATAGAATTATTAGTCTCACAAATAGATTTGTCATTAATGAATACATACCTGTTTGGACTTTTATTTTTATATCCAAGCTGAGACTAAACATGATATAACAATAAGAGTGTTAGTCTCACAAGTGTATTTGTCATTAATGAATACATACATGTTTGGATTTTTTGCTTTTATATCCAAGCTGAGACTAAACATGATATAACAATAAGAGTGTTAGTCTCGCAAGTGTATTTGTCATTAATGAATACATACCTGTTTGGATTTTTGCTTTTATATCCATGCTGAGACTAAACATGATATAACAATAGGAGTGTTAGTCTCACAAGTGTATTTGTCATTAATGAATACATACATGTTTGGATTTTTGCTTTTATTTTCATGCTGAGACTAAACATGATATAACAATAAGAGTGTTAGTCTCACAAGTGTATTTGTCATTAATCACCAAAATACTCCATTAACACATAATGGCGAGTCTAGATCCTTCAAAGTCGTAGGGAAATAGTATGCAATTAATATTCATGCAAGGCTGAAACAAAGGTTAGCTATATGGTTCTTTTACAGAAAGCAGCATTGACTATAAATACAAGAAATAGATTGAATTGCATAATTTCAAAGACAACAAGTAAATAAAGTAAGTAGTTTCTTTGAAATTAACCAACGAACTCCCCATTCACTTCCCAACACAAACCACCAAGTGAATTACCCACTCACCAAACGAACATTATATTCATCAAGTGAACTTTCCATTCACACTTCAACATATTTTATAAAGAAACTCTACATCCCGTGTGAAATCCCTGAGCACGTCCATGACCACGGATATGACCGTTTAAACAGTTTTAACTCTGCAGAGATTATACAGCTTTTCCCACAAGAGATAAATCAAGTCAAAGTGTCTGACCACACTTCCTTAGGTGTGCGACTAAGTGATCATCACAAGGCTTTACAAAGCTCCTTCTTAGCCCAATTCTGCCCGCTAAGGTTTCAACACTGAATTTCTTTTCGACCAAACATGGCCTCCCTCTTGCGTCATTGCGAGTATACGTCTATCCCGCTACTCACGCTTCCAAGACAGAACCAAAACTAAGATATTGCTAATTAGTTAGCCAGGTCCATCCCATACTAGAGATATGGTTGTACGATTAAGTCCTAGTTCAATGTTGTACAAGATTAAGTCATTGACAAGTTACTCTGGTGAGTCTACCACAAACCCAAAACGTGTTATATCCACACCCTCACTTCACAACCGTGTGCCTGAGCGAAAATCATTTTGTTTAACCAATACCAATGACATACCCTGACATGGTGCACAAATTTTAACAACAGTGGCTAACCGCCATAATTCCATATCTCATTAAGTCAAATTCAATATTTATTTGTACATGTGATCATGCGCCCATCGCATCTAAGCAGGGCTAAGCATGTGTACGATACCCATCGCATCTCAAAGTCAGCAAGCTACCGTAAAAATTTCATAAATTTTGGAGTAGTTTGCTATCTCAAATGCTCCCTTAAAGTTTCAGCTCAAAATTTAATCCCTAAGCAAGCCACTACTCCTTGGGTTCAAGTCTAACCCGAGCCCAACGCTTTTCTCTGGTGGAGCTCAACCTTCCCGGCTCGGCCCGAGCTCCTTCCTTGTCGCGACCACTTCCAGCCGCTGGATCCTTGCCCTACCGCTTCGATCTGGGGAGCTCTCGGACCTCCCACTCACACGACCACCCCGTGTCCGTTTTGCAAAGACAACCCTCCCGGGCATCCTCCAAGAACTCCCCAGGAAACCCTTGGAGACCTCCCCGAAAGTTCTCCAAAAGGCCTCCTCCAATCTCCCGCAGGACCTCCCGTAGACCTCCTCAAACCACGTTGGCATTTTTGCAAAGACCACCCCGCTGGTCTTTCGCAAAACAACCCTCCTTGACCTCCCCTCGGACCACCCTTTTTCGCCTTTGCAAAGACCACCCTTGCTCGCCCCCTTCGGACCTCCTCGACCACCCTGTGCCCCTTGGAGATCGTGAGCCATCCATCCTTAGATCTGTGGCTCAGACCTCCTGGTGCGCTAAGACCTCCGATCACCTCTTTGAATCGGGACCCTTCGTTTCAAATCCAACCACCCGGACCTCTTAACCCGAGCTCTAGTCCACCCGAGCGCCATGCTCCTTGACCAGTTTCTTTTGGGCCTCTCACTGCCTGGTGGGACCTCTGGGACTGGTCATCCTCGTTTTTCCCACGCATGCGTGTGTGTTAGGGCTAGAGCAGTTTTGAGCAGTGCCTTGTCATTTCTTGCTCTTGTCAACGGCTACCTCTGACAACCTTTATTTCGTATCAGCACCTTTTTCTCAAAGTCCTCCTTTCCACCTGCCCTATCATTTCATGTACTTTCATGGCAGGGACTTTTGACTTAAGTGCACCATGGAGCTCCACCTTGCTCCACTCCTTTGCTCTCTCGGCTTTATTGAAACCCTGAGCTCCTCACTCAATCTTTTAGACTCCCTCTCCCTCATCCAGGCCTCTTTGTAGTCACTTGGGTTCATTTCTCAAAACTCCGAGACCTCCATTGTCTGGCTTTGAAGCTCCTTGAAGACATCCAAGCTCCAGTGGTTCATTTGCATTTCTTGGCATGCCGACTTGTCCATTTGGGCACTTTGGGCATTTCCCTATCTTACCTTGTTTGGCCTCCTCAGGGATTGTCAAAGTGGGAACACGTTCCTTGAAGTCGGAATTCTTTCTTCCTCATCTCCGGCTTGCACCTTTGTCGTCGGAGCTCTTTCTGCCATCCCCGGACCTCCTCCATTCTCAGGTGAGTACCTTAGCTTTGGAAATCTGGCTCTGTTGGACCTCGTTAGCTTTCCTTTTGTCGTTCTGTACCTCCGGCGGTCATCTCCGACTAGCCGCCGGTAGGGTGAGCTTTTGCTCTAGTTTTTGGCACCCTTAGATCCTCCTCGTTATTTAGAGTTCACCCTTGTCCTTGGTTCCCGCCGGCATGGACCACGTCGCCGGCGGCAGACCGTTGAGCGCGCTCGGGAGTTTGCCGGTTCAGAGCTCTCGTTTCGTCATCTTTTTAGGACAGCTTTAATGCACAATCATTGCTAATCATTGATGCATTAATCGTGTCTTAATCTGCGCTGTGGTGTCACTGACATGTGGGCCATGGGCTTAGAAATTAAATCCGGAAGCCTTTTAGTGCCCCTTTTAGGTTCATTTATTGCCAATCATCAAGGGCAATAAATTTGTCTGAGTCGCCAATTTTTTCGCTGTCTGGTGGTCCCGCGCCATTAAAAGAAAACCCCGGACCTCCTCGGGCCAATCTTGGCCGTCCATGAGCTCCCTTGTGTAGATCTGGACCCTTAGACCCTTTTTGTAAAGTCCTTAAGTTCCAGGACCTCCCCGCTGCAATCCTAGCCCTTAATGATCTCTTTGTGTTTAAATCTAAACCGTCGATCCCTTTTCTGTTAAAACCCTAAGTCCTTGGAACTCCCAGTTGTGGTCTTAGCCGTTCACGACCTCTTCACTGTCGATCTGGACCGATAGATCTCCTGGTAAGTCTCTGGCAGCCAGGACCTCCCTTTATCTGAGATCCTGGTCGTTAAAGACCTCCATAGAGCAAATCCCAGCTGTTAGGATCACCCTCCACCTTGGGGTCCTCTTTGCAAAAGACCTCCTTGAGGCCCTCTGTACAAAAAGACCACCCCTGACCGTGTATCAAAACCACCCCGAGCAAATCTGAGCCGTCCAGATCTCCTCCCGTTAAAACCCTGTCACTTAGGACCTCCCCGAGTAGATCTTGGCCGTCCAAGACCTCCTCGGTTGAATCCCAGCCGATCAGGACCTCCCTTGTTTGATCTTGATCGCCCAGGACCTCCCTCACTTGATCGTGTCCGCAAAGACCTCCCTCCGGAGATCTAGACCGTTGAAGACCTCCTCCGTGAGATCTTAGCCGTCCGCACCTCCTCTCGTAGGTTTACCCTTAGGACCTCCCTAGTGCTCGGATCGCCAGATCTCGATCTGACGGTCACGACCTCCGTTAGGCGCGTGGACCTCCTTTGCGTGCGCTGTGCATGCACTGATCGTGGCCGTTGGATCAGATCTCAACGGTCCAGACCTCCCCAGTGCGGGAGGAGGTCTTTTGTGCGCTGTGCTTCGAGGTCTGTGGCCGTGCGATAAAGGATCGACGGCCCACGACCTCTCCTTTTTCCTTCGGTTCATTTGGACCTCCCGAGAGTTCAAATTTTCTAAGTCTTTTATTGTTTCAAATTTCAAAAGTGCATAACTTTGTCATTTTAGCTTCTTTTTGAATGATTCCAGTTGCTGTAGCTCTGTTAGAGTATGAACTTTAATTTGAGAATGGATTTAGGCACTGTTATGAAATAGAAAATGATATAAACTGCATGAACTTGTTTAATATGAAATAGTGGTTTAGAAATTCATTGAAAATTTGTAAAATGCATAATTTATTCTCTGTAATACCAAGCTGAGCAAACTAAGTTTTGTTAAGATCCACTAGGATTGTACTGTAATATAGAATAGGTCTTCATTTGATCCTTGCCACTGAAATTAATGGTTCACTAGTTTTAGAACTTAGAAAAATCATAACTAATTCATTTCAACTCCAATTTGTGCAAACTCAGTTTTGCTATTGTTAGGATAACCATATCTACCCACCATAAAAATTTCAAGTTCCAGATCATTCTAGAAATTTTCGTCATGAACAGTAACCGTAATTAATTTAATTATGATTTTTTAGGCTGAGAGAACTTAGTTTAGCCATAACTTTTTCATGCTAAGTCCAAATGACCTGTTTCTTGTTTCTAAATTTGTCTAAAATCAACCTCTACCTGCTGTAGAAATTTCATTGCATTTGGATAAATTTTGCTGTTGAGTTTTATTTGGAGTTCTTGTTCTTATTTGGTTATCGCCTTTTCGCGTTAGGTTCCGAAGGAATTATTGATTACGTGAGTGAATCCTCTGCAGCAAGAAAGTGATCTACAGCAAGGCAAGCAGTTTGATCATATCCACTCCATCCCATTACTTTTAAAATCTAATACTTTGTTTTACTTGTATGTATGCATGCTTTTGTGTCAATGACTAATTTTGTCGAATAGAGGTAGCTTATCCTATTGCATTGTTTCCCTTAAATTGTTCACCCCTGCCACTACCTTAGGAATATTATCCTCACCGGTGAATTAGAGCCCGGTGAATGATTTAGGGCCTCTTATTTGTCTTTACGATATGATGCTTAGCGATGCTTAGATACCGGTAGAATTGGGCGGTTATCGACTTAGTCGGTAACCTTGATCACACAAAATTATTATAACCTTGTGATTCAGCATTTTGCTATGTTTATTGTGAAAACTAAAAATGAAAACAAAATGATTTAGACTTGGGCACAATGGTATGTTGGTGTACTTGTGGGTGTGACTAGAATGGTGCCCGGGTCAATTAAGGACCGAGTTACTTGCACCACCGTACTGAGCATTTTGCGTGCTAACCACACTAGAGGGTATGAGACCTCTCTTGACTTAGTACTTTGGCGTGTATTGGCTTCGGGTCGCAGGGAGCCGCAGGAGGGATGGTGCTGGGAGCATTGTAGAGTCCGAAAGGCTTCCCCCGTGATGGCTGGTTGTCTTTCGGCTGGCAATGTAAGCGTATGGATTCCGATCCATACGAGCGGCTCGTAGTCAATGCACAATATTGGAAAGCGTCTCGTAGGACTTAGCCGTGCCGGCATACCTTCGGAAGTGTGCTTTTGTGGCTTAAAGGCGGTCTGAAGTGTGGGTACATTGGTACACCCCTGCAGGGTTAAAACTATTCGAATAGCCTCGTCCTAGGTTATGGACACGCTCGGATACGCCCCGTGAGAACTAGACTACAACCTTTTAAATTAAAACTTGACATGGGTGGTACGAATCTGGGATTCGTGCTATGTGTGGTGGCTATTGGGATAGTCACCAATAGGTGGTTACTCTTATACGTATTGTATCGCTGTTATTTCAACAATTACAATCAGTTTGTCAAATTGCTTTGAATCTATTACATTATTGCAAATGAAAACTCGCTTTATGCTAAAAGTAAGTCCAGAGCCCCCTCCACTTAAATAAAGCTTGCATGTAGTTAATTATAGTTCTGTTATCCCTACACGTCAGTCTTGCAAGTACAAAAATAATTTTTGTACTCAGTTGCTTTGCTTAATGTTTTTGTTGCAGAGGAAGAAGATGAGCCCCAAGGGCTTCCCTTTTGTGAGATGTGCTACGGGTTGGACGACTAGCTTGGCGGCCCGGTCGGTTGCCCTGTGGTTATGTGCCTAACCGGTTGGCTTTTGTCTTAGCCATCTTATGGCACTTTTGCTTCCGCTGTCTTCGTTACTTGTTGTTATTTGGCCAGTCGGCCCTTGTTGTAATAACTCTATATTATGTATGTCTTTTGCTAGACTTGTTATTCTTATGTTGTATGGAATTGGTGCATGATTTTGTAACGGGGTGTGTATACTGCATTTCTGGGAAGTATACATATCTCGGGGCTTGGTTTATTTGATTCGTGATGCTAGGGTCAATGGAAGACTAAGCATTACAAGCCGAATAAACCGGGGTCCCCACAGAAAAGCAGGCCGACTCGGCTGGGCTGGGAAAAAGGAAATGCGGGTTAGGAAGAAAGAGAAAAGGAAATGGGCTGAAAAGAAAAGGTGCAATCAAGAAAAAGGAATTAAGCCCGAAGGATGAAATCCGAATTTTATTGATTTTCCAAATTTCAGAAAAGAGATAAATAAAACCGAGCTCCAATAATTAGCAATTAAATTCCAAAAATTCATAGAAAATTTCAGAAAATTCTTTGGAACACCAAGAACTCAAATAAAATAACTTTTAATTTAATTGAAGTTTATATTATTCACATTAAATATTTTTAATTTTTAAAAATTCAAATTAAGCTTTAACTTAAACATAAAAATTCAAATGGTCATTTTTATTTTTAAAGCTTCAGAAACAAACCAATTTTTTGGATGTTACACATACAAATGCTTATAATTTTGCAAATGAAAAATCAACACAAAATGGCATATACATGTACTATACAAATATACTCGATACTTTTGCATACCAAAAAAATGTCACATACATATGCATGTATCAGATTCATACTCATGATATATATATATATATATATATATATATATATATATATATATATATATATATATATATATATATATATAGAGAGAGAGAGAGAGAGAGAGAGAGAGAGAGAGAGAGAGAATCACCGGCTTCAACCGTCTTCCTCGTCATCGGCGCGTCCAGATCTGGGCCCGTCGTGCCCAGATCTGGGCTCGCCCACAGGGGAAGGGCACCGTTAGTGGAGGAGAGGGGGTTGTCGGCTCCATACGTCGTCCTTCATCGTCGGCTCCATACATCTTCCTCGTGACCAGTGGCGCTCGATCTAGCCCTCTTTCTTGCCACTGCCGTCTTCGTTGGACCCAGCCTAGCTCACTGCCTCTGTCCTACCCGACCTCGCCTCTACAGAACCCGAGCTTGTCGCCGCCAGTCGGTAGAGAGAGAGAGAGATGGGAGAGGAGAGAGGGTCTGTCGGACCTAGGTGTTCAATACCCGAAATCCTCATGTGATTCGTGGTTAGTACATATATCCACAATATTGATAACCACATCCATACACAATTTTATATAAATACAACATGAAACAAATAGGACTTAAACTTATGCGTTATACAACAAGTTTAGATTACAAAGGCTGGCCAGCCAAATTAAACTCAAGTCCCAAAAGAGCGAACAACAAAAGCATAGTAAATAAAACCAAAAGGTCCAGCGGTGTGCCTCATCCATACCCACGTGCGATCATCGAATCATTCTCAGCCATAGACATAGCACACATGACAACAACAAACCATCCTATCCTTTCCAACAAGACCGATTTTGCAAAAGTAAAGAGTATACCCGATGTGACTGTACTTAGCACACTCATGACCATGAGCATGGCTATTTAAATAGATTTACACTCTGCAGAGGTGTGCAAATTTACCCACATGATATGAACTCTCAAGTTTGTTCGGTATCCATCAATACCACCACACACAACATGACAATGTGCAGTCTAGAGTTCATAACAAAGCATTTATATCACCTAGTCCTAACCTTGCACTAGCCCAGCGAATGGTAAACCCTCACTTCACCCGGGTTCCTCCGGCTTCTGTTAGGCATTCACCGTTGTATTGAAAGGCTTTGGTCCCAACGCCTCGATGAAAGGAGCCCCTTCAAGCAAACCTTCTTGGAATGCTCGTACTACTACTACCTACCAAAATGCAAGGCTTGTCCAAGATAACTTAATTAGCTAAGGCCGTCCCAGTCTAGCAAATGTGGTTGTAGGATTAGGCTTAGATTGGTGGCACCGGCATTTGGTCCCTAATTGACCCGAGCGAGGATCTCTCCCTATCTACATGCAAGATCACACGTCTCACATTTTTCAGTTCATATTATAACTCACATGTGTCAAAAACTAGGTTTTTTATTTTCATTTTTATACCAAACTAACAGAGGTATCCCCTCTGGTCCAACATTTCAAAATCTCCCAAATCTATACTCAAATTTTATCAAATATTCAAATCTAGTGAAAACTAGTGCATGGCTAAGCATCTATTCGTTATTCGTAATTGAAATATACCCAAATCGACATTAGCTGTTGTCTACACTATGTCCTAAGGGCTACAACAATAAAGATATCAAATTCACAAGGAGGATTCTTGTATTCAATAGGAATTTAATTAACTACTGTTACCCAAAACATAGCAATTTTTTTTAGCTAAACATACACACATGCATAATAAACTTTGCAAACAAAATAAAATAATCAAAATAGTAGGTTTAAAATGATCAAAGGAGGTGCTTGTCTTGTTCATATTGCTCAGAGAGTGAGTATGCTTGTTCGTCAAATGACTCATTCGCTATTCCGATGTCTATTCGAAAGAGCCGATAGTAGATTGTAAATAATAAAATAAATTCAACAGCCACAAAAATCAAATATTTTTATATATTCAGAAAGAGCGTGATTTTAGATGTATTTATAAAAATGGATCATCTAATTTGGAGTTCATATGCAAAAGTTATTATCATTTGAAATTAGTTCAGTTTGAAAATCCTAAAAATAAGAAAAGTGATGGTGTCGATGGCGTAATTTATGAAATTACGCTTTCTAACAGAGAAGACACATTTCCTTTGAACTGAAAGTGGATTTTCCATTTTTCTTAAAATCAATTTATTACATGTGGGCCCTAAATGTCAGTCTCTCGAGTTTTAAACATGTTTTTAATTATGAAAACAGTGAGTGGGTCTCACATGTTAGTGACTCATTATCTAAAACTTGTTTAAATTAGATTTCTGATTATCTTTCCAACCGATCCCACATGACATAGACTCATTACTTCTAACTACTGTCATTAACGCTAAACAAATCTTAATCCATGGGTGGGGCCCATTGTCAAAGAGAGAGAGGGAGGAGAGTAGAGTCGACACAGCCGAGCATGGGGGCGACCTCGTCGGCGGTGAGGCAGGTGCGGGGGATCTCAGGAATGGGATGTGGAGGTCACAGCGATGCCATGTGTGGTGATGATGACCGGAGAGGTGGACAAAGGTGACGTCATGACAGCAAGAAGCGGTGGAGTGCCTCAGGTTCAAGATGGCGTTGGGGTCGGGGTTGAAGGTAGTGGGATTTGGGACTTAGGATAGGACCAGGAGGTCTTCACGTAGCTAAGGGAGGTGGCTCGGGGACCTAGGGTCGTTGGAGGCGAGCCGACGGTGATGTTCCGCGGTGGCGCCATGGACAATGCTGGTGACAATGGCGTAAATGCCTTGCTCGAGTCAAATTGAAGAGTGCTTATGCACTAGTAGCTTACCACGATCACCAGGGTGGTGTCGATGAGGTCGAGGAAGGTTCAGGGTGACCGGTCATCGGTTAACAGAGGCGGCAACATCGGTCTACACGGTGACTGAGTTCCTCAGTGGAAATGGAGCACAATAATAAGTTCAGGAGGTCACATAGATGGGGGAAACGACCTTGGTGGGGTCGGGGACGCACCGAAGAAGAGAGGGCGTCAATGGCGGTGACAGCGACAAGGAGGTCCACGACGATGGCTCAGCACGGTGGCAATAGCTATAATGGATCATGCGAGCGGGTTCAGGGAGGTGAGGTGAAGCTCAAACCGGCCACGAAGCAGCTAGGGACTCATCGGGCACGGAGATCTCCAACGGTGATGGCAATGCTAGAGTTGGGGAATACAAAATGGATGGGGAGCTACATTGTGCAAGAAGGTAAAATGAGTGAGGGGTTTGAGTGAGCAGGCAAGGTGGCGCAAGATGACGTACATGTCATGGAGTTGGCTCACCGGGACATGTCGCGCACCGAAGCTCAGGACGACGGTGCGTTCTGGCCAAACCAATGGAGGAAATTTACCAGCAAGGTCAAAAATGGAAACGAAATTGGCGGCCAAGGGTTTTGGCATGGTTGGGAGGTCTTCAAGTGGCGAGACGAGGACGAGATGCTCTACACAAACTCATAGTTGTTCTCGGTTTTTCGCGAGTATCTCACGCGGCGATGACGCCCCAGGCGGAGCAAATCGGTGGGCGGAGCAGGTGAGACCAGACGACTCTGGTCATATCCCATGGGCGCCTGAGGGTGACGGCACCGCTTTGCGGTGTGGTCTTTGTAGCGCTCTGATGCGAGACTCGGCTACCGCAAACGCAAGCGAGGTGGAAGATGAAGCTTGACGTGTGGGCCCGGTGTGTCAGCGAGAGGGGAAGTCAGGGGAGCGAGGCGGGTTGCACTGGGCCGAGATAGAGCATGAAGGAGTAGGCTGCGACGGTTTCGGCCCAAAAAGGCGGCGGGAAAAATCAATTCGTTTTTGAATTTTTGAATAGGTTGAAGGTTTGTCAAATTTATAAACATATCATACGAGCTCCAAAAATTATTAAAATTTTTGTGGAGGCTCCTAAAACAGTGTAGTTGCTTTTTCAATTTTTACAAAAATTAATCTGTTCTGAATTTGTCTCAAAAATTCTTTTAAGTTCACTGCTTGGATGCAAATGCAATAATTGATTTAAGAAAAAAAATATGCTCAAAATATTTCCACATTTATTCTCGGTACAATTATCCCAAGTTTGATTTTTTTTTATGTTATAGGGTTGTGTCTGGTTTTTGTTTTGGGTGTGTATTTTGTACCGTGGGGCCCACCGTATAAGGTATATTGAATATGTATTCCTGATTTTGTGTTCCCACCAGCACGGATCTTGGTGCACGCATGGACTGCACCGATTTCAGGTGGAGGTCAATTGAGGTGGACCATATCCACTCTCGAAGAAATACTATACAGAAGGCCAGTGTGAACTGTGAAGTTTTTAAATTCAAATAGCACACTAAGCAACACTAAAAGCATTTATATGAAAGCTGCAAAAATTTGAAGACGCATTTGTTTAGAGTGAGAGCTAATATAAAACCTATGTTGTTTACAGCTTTTATCTTAATTTGGTATAAAACATGTGCCATTTTACTTTGGATGGTAGTACTGAGACACATCCTACTCGTGTGTTTTGTTTTGTGCAATGATACAACACTGATTTAGTTTGAAGATCCTTTTATCCTTTTGTCCTTTCTTCAAGGATCCAGGAGGTTTTGCCAGCTGTCCTTTATTCAAGGTTAGTAGGCTCCAGGAGATTAACAAATTCTGGCAATATGAGAACTAATGATTCCACGAAATAATTGTTACTGAAGTGGGGCCATTTCATCAAACCTTTGGCACGGGTCATAGTCATACACAGGTGATCACTTGGAGGAGAACATCATTTGCCCTGGATCTCCAACCAATTCATTGATCCTCTCCAATTCCAATTTCCAAGTGTGTGACTTTGCCCATGATGGAAAAACAAAAAAAAAGGATAGAAAAGGTTATGGTGCACCACTACTAACCTATCAGCATCTGAATTGATGAGGGTGGTAGATACCTATCACAAGCCAGGATCCATGCCTCAATCAGCTGGCTGGCTCCTGTGCCCTTGTGAGCCAAGACTCACTCGAGAGGCGGTGCAATCATGCAGGTTTCTGGTCATATCCTATCATCAATGCTTTCATCTACTAATCCCTTGGCTCATTGGAGAAATCATTCATTCCAATGGTCAGGACCGCTTGAATGGATGGCATGGCCTCTGTTTTCTCATCTTACCTGCGGACTCTGAATACTCCAATTAGGACCGCAAAACAGTCGAGATCATGTGAAATACACTGAACAGATCAGAGTTTCTTCTTCTCCTCATACTCCCATTTATTAAACTAAGATAACCAGCACAGGAACGAGAAGATAGCATGTTGTAGCAGCTACGCTTATCTTGCCAACAAGTCATACAGATTCCAAGGTCATGCAGCACACGAATAAGAAGAGAGCGTGTCGTTGCAGTGATTGGCACTGGTATATAGAAAAAAGTAACCGCCCAATATAATTGAAGCTGTCGTTCTCAGCTCAGGCAAGAGCTTTTTCCGCTGCATGCCTCACCAACAGCCGCCCTTATCCTGTATCCTTCTCGACGGATCGATCCCTGAAGAAAAGAACACAATACGTGTTTCTCAGTGTAAGCAAACACGTCGCCTTTTGACTGCCAGAGATGTGAACGCCTCTTGTAGACCACGTCGCATTTGTCTCCAACGGGGTTCTGGATTTCTGTAGCCGATTCGTCCGGTGAGAGCTCCATGTCACATGTTTGGTTCACTTTGGAGTTTGGACGTTTTAGGGCTTGTAAAGAACGAAGGTAACTTAATTACGAACTGCTACTAGCTCAGTTTCTAAGGGAAGTGCTGGGCTGTAAACTGATTTTAGGCCCTTTATTATGAATGAGAAATTTTACGGTATATTTTACCGGTGGTATATGTTGATAGTATAAATTAAATCTAAACATTAGTTTGTTAAGAGTATAAAAGATTTTTCTTTGTATTTATAATTTTTTGTGGAAGTATTATAAATTTTTTTCAACTATGGTTGAAAATATTACTCTTGTATCGTGTGATCTCACATATACAATTACAATTCTACCCCTTAGAATTGTACTATTCATACTACTAGATGTAGTATAATTAAATCCTAACTAATTTAAATTATTAGATAAAAAAGAATAATCAACTCGTATTAAATTAAGTCCTCTCAATATCGTGAGGATGGAACTGTTTTACATGAAATTTATGCATTTCGAACAGGCCTATGGTAGCTAGTCCTCTTCTTGTGGAGCATGTATCATGTAGGGATGTTTCCTCCCAAGTTCCCATATAATTGGCCTATTAAGCATTACACCATGTGCAACTCGGTGCATCTTCATTAGTGCTACTTCAACTGTCTCTAAAGTTATCATATATATTTTTTGGTAACGTGAAGGAGAGTGAAAGAAAAGAGAGAATGGAGTCGGAGCACCGTCGTCGTTTATTCACACGAAATAAGACAACTGATTCATGTAAAACTTAAAAGTTGTGAGGTTTTAAAGAGACAGCTCAAAAGACAATGTATTAAAATATTTATCTCTAAAATTATCTTAAGATAACATAGAGAGTATTAGAGACAACTTAAAAACAAATTATTGAACGTACCCGCAATTCTAACTTTTTAAAACCTGTGGCACCGCTGCGTTCCAAATGGAGACAACTAAGCTAGTGTTTCGAGCAACAATGGTCGTCCATTTGACCGGCGAACTCCACCGACACATGCATACATACCCGAACCCCCCAGAAAATTTTCAGAGCAAAGATGCTCGCAGTTATACAAACAGTACGCTTTTCGTGGAGCAGGCGACGTACTGCTCGCAGTTATACAAACAGTACGCTTTTCGGGGAGCAGCAGTGCGGCGCGGCGGCCAAGAACAAGTGGGCGCCGTCGCGTCTTTTGAGGCGGGAATTCTGCGACGCGAAAAGGCGTCTTTTGAGAGGGGTTTGGGTCCTGTCTCGGCCGGCGGTCCAAAATTTTAATTTTTTTGCGTGAGATCGACGGCGCCCAGCACGGCAACACCAACTCCATCGTCCTCTGGGAAGCCTGGGCAGAACCGATCGTCGGTTTGCTTTGCTTGCTCTCGTGACGCCGATCGGCCAGTGGCCTGGCCATGGCTTTCAAGCACAGCTTTACTCCTCTTCTGACAGGTTGCATGATGTGTGATCACTGCTTAATGGTGTTTAAAATGACTGCATGCTGCCCTTTATGCTCTGTCCTATGATCCTATGCAGTGGCTGAGGCATGTTGCAGCGGCAGCAGCTTGGAACGGTCCAATTTAAGAATTTTGCGTGAATTAGTGACCGGGCATTTATAAAGATTTTCTAGAGAAATCGGCCAGGGTACACTAAGTTTCAGGGCTCGGTGTTACTGTATACTCTCCCTATTTTTCAATGTTGTTCTAGACAATCTGAGATTTACACACCGACCTTGATCATTGGAACCCGTAATAATGTTGGCGAGAATTTGTAGGTGCTACCAATTTTCATGTTACAAGCCTAGACATCTCTGCACGTATTGGTGCTTAGAATTGGCATTCTTTTTTTTTTTTTTTTTTTTGTTTTGACTGCACGCGTATAATGAGCAGTGCGCTTTATCTGTAGCCAGCCCATACTGCCGTGCTCAACGGTGGAGTAGCGTGCAAACGTGTCTAACCAAGCGTTTCCGTGCCAAAAGGGCTCATCACTCCAGAACCCTCCCACCGAGAACGAGCCCCTTTCGGTGAATGATTTGCCTTATTCGACTACGTGTCTCCGTTGCCATTCTCACGGGGACGTGTCCTTCTGGCCATAGGTGAATCGAGGCTTTCTTGTGACATAGGTTCAATAACTTTATACATATATGATGATATGTTATTGAACTTTATATATATATATATGATGATATGTATAAAAACGTCGTATTGTTTTTTTCTTTCTGAATCCATCGCTGCTTCTGGCCACGACTGCTATGACTCTCCGTCTTTGTACTAGCTGCTAGGTGAGTGACGGGTTCCTTTTGTGCCTTTGTAGAAACTGGAAAGCAGGGGAAATCATATACATAACTCCAGAAGGAATTCCTTCCTACGAAATTCTCGTGAAATTACTGCGTTTCAAACACACTGTTCCTTTATAAATTGTTTGGATAGAGAGTGATTAGAACCAATTCCTTTGAATTAGAGATGATTTTAGTTTAAATTTTAAGTCAATCCGAAGAGATTGAGTCGGATCACAATGTATCCAAACAAATCCTTAAGGGATTTACGGATGATTGCGATTGCGCTCGCGCTCAGCAATCTATAGATGATTTACACTGCCACAGATCGCTAGACAAAAGGGAGAAGAGAGGAGACGTGTAGTAGTCAGCAGTGGCGGAATGAACACGTACGTAAATGCTCGCCATCAGGATCATACATATATAACGGCCAGAGCGGAGCATCAAAGGGCTGAGGCAGGAAGGCGCGTCCTGATGACAGGAACCAACACTGATGTGATGCGTAACTGAGCAGATTCGATCGTTCCCTCAAAGATCAGGCACGTACGTACATTACATGGACTCGTCCGTCCATCATCATGTCCGTTCTCTCATGCTACTGTTGCTCACATCACATGCCATGTAACTATGCAAGCCAGTATTCTGCTGCGTAGCAGCATGCCGTTAGTAAGCGTCTTTTATTGCTCACTCGCTTCTGAGGCTGCTGCTGCGAGTTATTTTCCAGCACAATCTGTCAGCTACAGTTTTGACAAGCCTAGTCGTTGCATATTTGCATGTCTTCTCTCGTGCAGATTACTAGTGTGTCCTACTAGGCTTAGTAGTATTCACCTGCTACTGAACCTACTACAGCATACAGGCACTTGGTACTTTCGAAACCCAAGAATAAGCTAGTGTTTCCAGCATAAAGTATAAACTCTCGGTTCAGTTAAGTTACAGTATGATCAAAGAATGAATAGTGGTTTTAAGATTAACTCATCAGCATTTTTTTTCAATAAAAGAGACGAAGGCATACTAAAGACTCAGAAAGAAGGCCATGAGCTTATCAACCGCGATGGACGAATTCATATGAATGTTGATGAAAAGCTCGAATAAAAAACACATGGTACATAGAGGGCGAGAGGAATTGGGCCTTGTTGATTTCAAGTAGCTATCAGAACTTGGGCCACGGGCCCAACTTTGTCGCTACTTTTACAGCTTGAATAGTTTAGCGACGATGTTTGTCAGTATACTTTAGTAGTAATATAAACGATTGATGGTGGCCACACTTTAGAACATCTTTGGATGGACGTATATGTTCGTGACTTGGAGGATCTTTTCTGGAGGATGGGATCATCTGCGCATCTATATGATTATTCTTATCAGATGTAAATTCTCTATGCAATTTCTAGATTTGCAGTAATTATGTATGCATAATGAATAGGTGGATGGATACTATTAGCTAATTGATATTCTTTTGTGCATATATTTCATATTGTTACTTCATTATATTGATTTAGTGCGAATTTTGAGTTTTCGTTGTAAATCATGAGCAACACACAGATCCACATGCAAAATTCATGGTATGGATATGTGGTACTAATATACATATGTATATATTCGGATGTTGTTTCACTGCAAAAAAAAAAAACAAAAAGCACGTCACGTTACAGATCCAGTGAATGTCGTAGTGGATTCGGTGATCTTTTACCGTAAATGATGCTTGCTATTACTTCGAGAGGCACTTCGTGTTACTGTTGTAAACTCGCTTGCATTTTTTTTTTTTTTGGCAATTACTGTAAGCGTGGTAATCTTTTACCGCTCTTCAAACACGATATTACTACTATGCCCACCGAAACGTTCTTTACTATCTGTTACGCAAATTCTTCCGCAATCATAAGTTTTATTGTAAAACTAACTCATGTTACTGTCAGTTACAAAAAAGTTTACTTGATCTTATAAGTTAACAAAAAAACTATTTCGGCTTGCTGCGCGGCCTAAACTTCTCCAGTGCACCGGGGAGGGGATTGACGCTATTGACCTTGTGATACAACAGATAGAACATCAGCTCGGCCCCGTACTCGTTTCCCTTCTCCTACATACACATGATAAAAAAGGGTCACGCGTCAAAAATGCCATACATTTGAAAAATACTGCATTGTTGCGGGTGGTGGGAAGTTCTTACCGGCTCTATTCGTGTGCCCAGTGTTGAGCATTCATCGTCCCAGAACTCCAAGTACTTCATTACGAAGAAGGCGTAGTCATTCTCTAGGACCTGCCTCGGCATCCCCATCGTGTGCACCCTCCAGTTGACCATGATAGTGAATTTCCTACTGGTCACTATTTGCAGGGCTGCACATAGATGAGGAATAATCATTTTCCTCACTGGATCGTGATGGCCCTGCACTTTTGTGCCCTTCTTCTTATAATCGTTTGAGTTCAGCACTTCCACGCGTTTCTACGCTATGTTGAAGCAGTAGACGGACCAGTGTTGATTGTGTAGAACTGGGAGGAAGAGCTGCAAAGTGGATAAAAACCCGTAAAAAAGTACATGTCCAGTTTTAAAAAAGGCCAACACGATGTATGGGATTACTGTAATGAAACATATAATTTACTGGATCATGAATGATATTTATTGAATGCACGTCGGATAGGCGTAAATTACTTACCAGCTTTACGCACGTGATGTCTACCGACGCCAGATGCTCCTTCTGCATGGTCACAGCCTGTTCGCTATTGTACAACTCATTTTTAACCTACTCCTCTATGTTTATCAGTTTCTGTCGACGGGCAAAACATAGTAGTTTAAAACTTTTCAAGGGCGACGATAGGCTTTACTACTAAGCGAGTAAACATTTACTATGAAAAAGCTTTTGCGAAAAAACGACTACCGATAGTTCGATGGGGTGGAACGCCCTGTACCCATTGCGTTGAGGCCTCAGGTTGGTGTGGTCTTGGCGCAAGCTCTCGATGAACTGAGAGATGAACATGTCTTCGATCATCTGTTCGTCCTTGAATGACTCCGCCATGTCTTTTCCAGTGGCCGCTATGATTTCGTCGCTGGACTGGAACAGAGCAAGGCTGCAGTAAAAATTCCGTTCGTGTTAACAGTAAAACATAAGTGAACCCTTGGTAAAAAAAAACTAAAATGAGTGCGATAAAAAAACGTTTGTTGATCCAATAATCTCTCTATTGACGTATTAGTAAAACAACGACTATGTATGGTAAACAAGTGTGTCGATATTAACATACGTTTTGAGGTTCTCATCATTGCATATCAGCTCCCTCACCTCCATGGCCCTGATGACTGGCACTTCCGGCCGCCTTATGCGTGGCTTGAATGGCGACATCAGCTCGCTGGGAGCTTTTGTCAGCCTCTTCCCAAATGCACCGACATCGCCGGTGTCCCTCTGGGCCGAGGGAGGAACTCTCTTCCCAACGGTGGTCTTGTCCACTAGAGTCACCTTTTTGTCGCCGTTGTGCTCGTCACCTTTGCCTGCCTCGGATCGGTGAGTTTTATTTCGACCTTTTGTTTGCCCGCGGTGCCCTGCAGAAAAAAAAGACTCATCACTCCTGTTTTACTATCATATTATGTTTTTTTTACTGTAAAAATCATGATAAGTTACTCTCTATTAAACCCCCTGTACCTTTGCCACGCTGGGTCTACCCGACGGGTCTTTACGCACGTTGGTGGAAGCCTTCACTGCCTCCTTTGCTAGGGGAGGCGCCTTAGGGGCGTCTGTTGCTCCCTCTTTCAATGGATCCTGTGGTGAAAAAACAGCAACAGTTTACTGCAATGTGTCCAACAAATTGCTATATGTGTCATCACATAATATTGCGAGTTGCTAAGGTATGTACCTTTGGCGCGCTAACGCTAGCCACTTGTGCCTCCTTGACATTGCTCACAGTGTTGGGAGCCTCCCCTACCTCCTTTACTTACGGAGGACCCTCCGGAGCGACTGTTTCAGTATCCTTTATTGACGCCTGCAAAAAAATGGATTGAGTTACTGTCTATAGTAAGTAAAATTACTTGTTTTCCTCTCATGTTTTACTACGACGTTACCTCTGTGTGCTCCTTTAGTGTCGGGGGCTCTAATGGAACATCATTGGAACCCTCATTTACTGTCACCTGCTATGAAAAATGAATCAAATATGTATTACTGTAAAAATTAACAAACATTACTTGATCATACATAAGTGTTTTACTGCATAAAGTTCCTCACTTTGCTCTGTGATGGTGGTGAGTAACCCGAGACCCACTGCAGCTGCTAGCTCGATTGGAACCGATGTAGCAAATGCATCATGGTGTATCCCTGGTATCGCATCGGCTTCAATCGAGTATATGATATTGCCGATGCTTAACTCGACATAGCCTACACGAGAACATTACACTACGCCAGCACAAAAATTACTGTGAGTTGATTTAATGTTTACTGTTTTGATAATACACAATTACTGCACACACCTTACTCGCTTTGTTTTTTTATTATGACGATATCGCTTACTAATTACTACAATCATAACTCATGTTTATTGTTGATGTAAAAAAGGATAACATTCTATCATATTATCGAATTACTGTAAAAGGAACGAGCATTTACTGTTATAAGTGCACAAAACTTACCATGGCAATCTCGAGGGCGGGCTGATCGCGAGGCGACAAGGTGACGATGCCCTATGTCGCGGGCACCACTACCTTCCTCTTCTTCCTAGGTTGTTTCTTCCGGGAAACACCCGTGCGAGTGCCTGTGACATGTGCATTTGAGGAGATGGGCTGGACTTGGGATGGGTCCAAGTAAATCTCCATTGTTGTCTGACTGCCCTCGATGGTGATCTTCCTCACCTTGGAGGGTGCATCGCCGGTTGTTCTCATTTATTGCCAGAGAAACAACAAAAAGGAACGAGTGAATTACTGCATGTGAGGAGGAGTTTTACTCAAAATCTGGAGAGGAAAAACTATCCCCAACATGCTCGAAATTTGAGAGCAAAAATCACCCAATGTAGCAAAAGATTAATTTATTGTGCTAAACCCTAGAAAAATCCACTTTGCGACAGAGCAAACATTTAGAGTAAAAATAACAGGGGTATTTCTCTAACCTTGAGCGGTGCGGGGGTGGGGGTGAGATGGTGCTAAAATCGAAGATTGCCTCTACTCCTGGCGGGAATGCGGACCGGTAGAACTCGCTGGAGACCTTGTGCTTTTCGTTCCTTTGAGGGTTTAGCGTGCCACCGAAAAGAGAAAATACGATTTGATGTAGTGCGGGGGAAACACCTGGACGATGCGGCCCTCACGACGTAATACAAGGGAGTTCCTCCGCCCATTCAAAGAACAAAAAAAGTAGGCAGTTACTAGAAGTAAAATTGGAGTACAAAGATTACTACATGTTATATACAATATTATTGTATTATGACTTTACTGATAACCTCATGTGTATTTACTGTATGGTACTAGTTACTTTATTGTTTACCCCGTCGATTTCGTAATTACTCTATGTTTGAATAGATTTACCATATGTTGAGTACGATTTTACTGTCTTGAAAAAATGCGTATGAGTAGAGGTTCTATTAAACGACACCCGAACGATCTCTTGACCGCAACAATGCTGCTTTGGCTCCCGATGCGACTCTTCGTTTCACACGCCGAAGTTACTTCTTAATTTATAAAAATAGCCATCCGCCACCGAAGATGAATTATCACATCGCATTACTCTCCACCACATACGATTCATTAAAATTTGTAAAAATGGCTCCCCACTCTTCTTCCCTTTCATCGGCGTTGTTGCCCTACCTAATAGGGTTGTTCATTTTTCCACCGAATCGGAAAAATGAACTGTACCGGTCAGTTTGGTTTGACCGGTATTCGGTATGGTTTTTGCATTCCTATCTTTTATCAGGGTTTGGTTTTTCTTGGAAAAAATGGTGGAAAACAAAAAAAAAATGATTGTTGGATAGCTTATAGCGAACTAGCGCCTAGCTAGGGTTAATGGAACTGTTCTACTGTCTGTTGTGATGGGCTGCTGGCCTGAGTAGTGAGTTAGTTGATGCCTTGATGGGCCTGGGCTACTGGCTCTGCTCAGCTAAGTGTCATATGTATGCATGCATGCACCGAGTTATTGTGCATTTGTGCTGGCCGTATGCATGCTTTAATACTAGGATGTACTACTACTGATAGTCTAATACAGCACACGGTGTACATTCATTTATGATTTATGGTCCATATACAATATGTAGAGAAAAACGATCAACGAGTAGTAGATTCGCAGTTGTTAGCTAGTCCCTGACTCGCATATCGTTATCAATTAGCGTTAACTTTGGTAAATTTGGTATTTACCGATATCCTACCGAAATAAATTGGTATTTATCGATACCGAACCATATTTTTAAAAATATCGTATTTACCGAACTAACAATACCGTATTTATCAAGTATACCATATTTACTGAATCGTATAAACCAAAAATACCGAACGAACAACCCTACTACCTAGCCATACTGTATGAGCACCTCTTCAGCCGTACGATGGTGGATGCTGCGAAGGACACTATACCAACAGTGTCCTCCCTCCTCCGCCTGAGGTTATGCCAGGGCACGTGTTGGCCACCTTCCGTCGTCTTGATAACCTCCTCTGTCGCGTCTTCCGATGTCAGGACCCGAACTTTGCCAATCCAGACCATCTATGTAAACTTCACTAGTCTAGGATTACGCTAGTGCACACAGTGGCAACATAGAAGAAATAATAACCAAGCAATGAATTTAACTAAGAAAGAAGCAACCTATTATTTATTAACAGAAGCGGACCTCAAGGTGCAAGTTTACAAAACTTACCACACAAGGCTTGAGAGACAAATAAAACTCCAGCAGCAAAAATAAAAAGACTCAAGGTGGCCTATATCGCAAAGTCCTCAAAGAACTCCTCCACGAAGAACTTTTAGCCCTCGGGTTCTTCCTCAGCAACTGATCAATAAGGCATAAAGTCGTGAGTACATAAAGCACTCAGCAAGTTGTAGGGAACATTATGCAATTAATATTCATGCAAGGCTTGAACAAGAAATAACTGTATGATTTTTTTTTTGTAGAAAGTAATATTGATAGTGAATATGATAAATAGATTGTAAAGCATATTGGGAAGATATAATAAATAATGTAACAATTTGTTTGAAACAACTGGTGAACTACCCATTCACTTTCCAATCAATCCACCACCCAAACATTTATGAAATTTCTATACCTCGTGTGAAATGCCCAGGCATTGTCCATAACTGGGGACACGGTTGTTCTAACAGTTTTTAACACTCTGCAGAGGTTGTACAACTTTATCCACAAGAGATAAATCAACTTATAATATCCGTCTCACACACTTCCATAGATGTTCGACTAAGTGATTATCACAAGGCCTTTACAAAGCTCTGTATTAACCTAGTTCTGCTCGCTAAGGATTCACCACTGACGATGATCTAATAATCCTCAATTAATTAAGTTATTTATCTGTAGTATTATAGGTAATAATGTATCTTATACAACCTACAAAGGTACCCCACAATATTAACAATGAGGGAGATCATACTCACCTAGTGGTCGTAAGCTTCTGTACGACCACTCTATATGGTTGTAAATTCTTTTACGAGCACCTATTGATCGTAAGTCTTATTATGATCACCTCATGATCGTAAAACTTACTATGACTAGATCATCTACGACCACCCTATGGTCGATAAATCTTACAGGCATGTGGACCCAACCAACTAAGGATATTTATGCGCTGTGTTTAATGCACGCAGTAGTTAATACGTGCCATTATTCCTGAAGATAACTGCACGTATTAAATATCTATCTCTGACATAACCGCAAGGCGACGTGAGGGGATATATCTTTGACAATAACTACCCTTAAACGTGCACATTGCATCAAACGACAAGGTGCCTCTCATCGTGGACAACTGTCACCCCTTCATGCGCTATATAAGGAGTAAAGTCAGTGGACAGAGATAAGACAGAGGATCAAGCGATCAAACAACAAAACAAACAAGAGTCATTAGTCTTAGTCTTCAGTGACTTCTCACTTGTAAACACAATCAATACAACAACACAGAAGTAGGGTTATTATTCTCTCAAGAGAAGGCCTGAACCTATATAAAATTTTCGTGTCCTTTTCTGGTTTCGCTCCAGGAGAACCCCCAGCATTCATTCATAAGATCGATATTAAACCATCGACAACCACCGAAGGGTTACATCCACCACAGTCCAGGGCCCCTCTTGCGCCATGTGAATCTACTCGTCCATTCCGGAACCCACACCACCACTTGGCAAAACCAAATCAAGACAGTGCAAATTAATCAGCCAGGTCCATCCCATGCTGGATAAGTGGTTGTACAATATGACTCAGTTCAATGGTACACAAGATTAAATCTTTAGTGATTACTTAAGCGAGACCACCACATCCAAAATGTGCTACCCGCACCCCCCTTACGGCGCGATCATTCACTTGAGTATGAAACCATTTTGTTCAACCAGGACCAATGGCATCCCCAACCATGGCACAATAATTTTTAATAATAGTGGCTACCCACCACGATTCTATATCTCATTAAGTCAAATTATTGTAATAACTGATCATGTGAGTATGAGCCTATCGTACAACTAAGGGTAGCTAAGTATAACTACGTCACCCATGTTGGTATTACGATTATGTCCAACTAATAACAACCCAACCTATGGTGTCAAAGGATACAAGACATTTACGATAGTCAAGGTGGTGTAATGTCAATTTGGTAATTAGCTATTCCTAGAAACAATTGATATAAAATTAGCATGTATGTTGATATAAAACAATATATTTTTGCAATAATGGGTACAATATGATCAAAGGTCTATGACTTGCCTTCATAAAAGGACGGAGATACTCCTGCAGATTGATCCAAGCTGGCCTCGACAACATCGAAATCAATACACACAAAACGAGATAAATAAATAACATAAAAAAAATAAAATACCAAAATTATAAAATTAGTACCATTAGAGAGATTATGAATTTAGATGAATTTAGGAGATAGAATCGGCTGATTCGGAGTTCGTACAGAAGAGAACAAACTCTCAGAAGATTTGTTGGAAGGAAAATCTTGAAAATTGGATGAGAGGGGAATATTCCTAGAATATTCTGTTCGGGTTTAAAAATGCAAAATCACAGTGCATGACATAAGGGGCCCATATGCTAGTGGGATAGAGATAGAAAGAGAGAGGGAATGAGTGTGTATGACAAGTGGGCCCCTTTGGTCATTGAGGGAGAGTGACTAAGAAAAAGAAATAGAGGAGCACAAGAAAGGAAACAAAGGAAGGCGCAAGGTGGCACTGGTATGCGGTGGCGCCGACAGACAACGGCACGGCGGCGGGTGGTGACCACAAATATGGAACCCCGGTGGGGCCCTACCTACGGGTGGAAGCGCTGGCGCTAGAGGAGCATGGGGGCGGGAACAACGGCGATGGTGGTGCTACGGGGAAGGCGGGATGCACATGAGCACCGCGCGTGCACAGGGGTTGCGTCGGGTGGGTCGGGGAGGCTGGGATGCGGCTGAGGCGGCAGAGCGACAGCGCCGGTGGCGGTGAAGATGGTGGCGGTGGTGTGCCACAGCGACGGTGCAGTCGAATGGAGGGGGGATGGGTTGTGGGAGACCCGGAACACAACATAACACAGTCCAAACAGCAAGGAGCACACCGGGGAAGGAGATCGAACGGAGATGTTGACTCAGCCGCCGAAAGGGAAGATGACCAAATTCAACAACATACTGCAATGAAACCCGAAATTGATTTAGGGAAAATACTCATGCAGCTTGAGAACATGATATGATGCGGTTAGAGGAACAAGAAGATCACCGAAACCACAGAAGCTCGAGGCGAGGTGGCGGCTGGCGCTCAGGAAGACGACGCTTGTGGCTGCGATGGAGCTCCAAGGACAGAGAGAGTCCAAGGGGGTGTGAAGGGGTGAAAGAGGTGATGATGCATCCATATAAAGACTCGGGCAAGGATTCAAACGTCGGGAATGCGAGCGTGATCGACGGCGTTGTCAATGGCTTGGTTTTCGAATTGCTCAAAATGACAACAATTTAAGGATTGTATCCTTTAAGGATTCTCAACGATTGCTAGACCTCTCAAGTAATTGTTGAAAAGGAGAAAAAGTTCACTTGGACACCCGTGATGAGGACATGACCCCTATAGATACAATCAAATTTGCTATGCTTGCTGTTCCAAATACAAGAGCTCTTACACTTCACTTAAATTATCAAGTGAGCTCATTTTTAGGAGTGCATTTATATTATCTGAACTATATGATGCTACCTAATGATAAAAATGTATATTTGTGCATCACCACGTCACTTTGTGTCCAAGCCAAGCAAGAGTTCAAGTTGGACGCGTTCTGGAATTCAGTTCGGCCTCCGGAGACAACCCTGACTTCAAACAAGTATAACTTTCACATACGAACTCCGTTTGAGGTCCACGAGTACTTGATTAAAAGCATATCTCGTCCTCTTTCAAATGGATCTAGCATCACCTCCAAATTCCTTCTGTGTGCGCTGCAATCATCGAAAGAAAGTGCTGCACCACCTATTTGGGCCGCAGGCCTTGTAATTCGGATAGAAACCCTAGGACCTGTACTGTTCATGTGGTTACTGTTCACATGCGAACAGTACCACCACCCCTCCGTTTTCCTCCTATACATAGTGGCCGCCATCCCCTTTAGTTCTTTGGGTTTTGTTGATTGAAGTTTAGCTTTGCTACTTTATTCATTGTCCTCTTGGTCGGCGAGATCAACAGTGACATTGTTCTTCGGGACCACACCTATCATTACATTCAATTTCATATTCGCAATTTTAGATTGCTTATTTATCTTATTTTTGCGTGCTTCTTCGGTGTATGCAGGAATCGATCTTCGTGATCAGGTCAACCGGGTACTTGTACACGGTTGATAACGACTTGTTGAGCAGTTCAGCGATTACGTGGTTTCGAGCCTTGCGAGTTCGTAGCCAAGATCGTGAGAGTTGAGTGACTACCACCGAACGTATCTTCTCATCGAAAGATCAGACCAAAATCAAGACCTTTGGGGTTTATCACCCCGCATGTGAAAAAAGTTTTCAAGAGTTGAAGAAACGTTTGACAACAACCCCAGTGCTAATTTTGCCAGATATTTGGAAGGATTTCGATATCTATTGTGATGCACCACGTCAAGGATTAGGCTGCGTACTAATACAAGGAGGAAGAGTTGTCGCTTATGCTTCAAGACAATTGAGACCTCATGAGGAGAATTACCCTACCCATGATCTGAAATTAGCTGCCGTAGTGCATGCTTTACAGATTTGACATTATTATCTTATTGGTAATCGATGTGAGATATACACAGATCATAAGAGTTTGAAATATATTTTCACTCAAACTGATCTAAACATGAGGTAGAGAAGATGGTTGGAGTTAATATAGTATTATAATCTTGGAACCCATCACCATCCTGGTAAAGCTAATGTTGTTGCTGATACGATAAGTCGCAAGAGTTACTGTAATACCTTAGAAGCAAAGGAGAGTTGTCCAAAACTTCACGAGGAGTTTTAGAAGCTAAATTAGAAGTAGTACCCAAAGGATTTGTGGCCAGTTTAGAAGTACAGTCTATCTTGGAGAAACAGATTCGTGATGCCCAACCCAATGATCCCAAGTTTACGGACATCAAGCTCAAGATAGAAGAAGAAAAATTCAAAGATTTCACCAAAGATGATTAAGGTATACTTTGGATCAATAGACATATATGTGTACCAGATGTCGATGATCTAAGACAGCTAATCTTAAAGGAAACTCATGACTCCAAGTATTCTATTCATCCTAGAATCACCAAGATGTATCAGGACATCAAGAATAAATTTTGGTGACCAAATTTAAAGCGACAAGTTGTAGAGTTTGTTGCCTTGTGCGACGTATGTCAGAAAGTAAAGGCAGAGCATCAGAGACCAACAGATCTGTTGCAACCCCTAAAGATTCCAGAATGAAAATGGGAAGTGATCGGAATGGATTTCATTACCGGTTTACTCAGGACTCAATCGGGTTATGATTCGATTTGGGTGATAGTTGAACGTTTGACAAAAGTTGCCCATTTCTTACCGGTCAAAACCACTTACTCAAGAGATCGACTTGCAGAATTGTATATGACAAGGATTGTTAGTTTGCATGGTGTGCCTAAGAAGATAGTGTCAGATTGAGGATCTCAGTTCACCTCTCGTTTCTGGCAGAGCCTACATGAAGTATTGGGAACTCACCTGAATTTCAGTACTGCATATCACCCTCAAACTGATGGGCAGACTAAAAGAGTAAATCAAATATTAGAGGATATATTGAGAGCGTGTGTTCTAGCTAATGCCACCAATTGGGATAAGAGTTTGCCATATGCAGAATTCTCGTACAATAATAGTTACCAAGCCAGTCTTCAGATGTCACCATGTGAAGCCTTGCATGCAGAACCCCTCTGAATTGGTTAGAGATAGCTGAACGAAAGGTATTTGGACCAGATATTATTTAGGAAGCAGAAGACCAGGTTGCTATGATCAGGGAGCGATTAAAGACAGCCCAGTCCAGGCAAAAGAGCTATGCAGATAATCGTCGTTGTGATCTCAGTTTTGAGCCAGAGGATTTTATTTATCTTTAAGTTACCCCGCTTAGAGGTGTAAAAAGGTTTCATGCCAAAGGGAAGCTTGCCCCGCAGTATGTTGGCCCATTCAGGATTGTGAGCCATCGTGGGGAAGTTACTTATCAGTTTGAACTACCGCAGTCGCTAGCAGGAGTGCATGATGTTTTCTATATCTCGCAGTTGAAGAAGTGTCTTCAGGTGTCGTCAGAGAAAACCCCCTTGGATTCCATCGAGTTAAAAGAAGATCTAACTTATAAAGAGCAACACTCAAGATTTTGGATGTCGCATAATGCCAGACCAGAAGCAAGACCGTTCATTTTTGCAAAGTTCAGTGGAGCAACCACTCAGAAGGAGAAGCAACGTGGGAGCGTGAAGAAGAGCTGAAGGCCGAGTTTCCTAGCCTTTTCTCTAGCGAGCCTGAATCTTAGGGCTGAGATTCCTTTAAGGGGGGAGGTTTTTGTAACATCCCAAATTTTTTGAGCTTTAAAAATCTTTTTGAATAGTTAGTAGTTGGAAAATTCACCTTTGAGTTTTATCTGAATTTTAATACAAAGCTTAACATGGAATTTAGTATCAAAACAACTTAATTTGATTAATGCCAATATCAACTATTGTCAAAACTATTTTATTTGGATTCTATGTGTTTGGATATATTTTCTAGAATTTTTTCGAGTTCATTTGCTATGTTCTAATTGCCTTTTGAATTCTCAGCATTTTCTAAAAAGAAAAACTAAATTAAAATCTCTGAAATTATTGTGGGCCGAATCTCCTCAGCCCAATTCCTTTTTCTCTGTGCGTGGCCCGCTTTGCGGCCCAATCGCTCATCCGTGTTAGCTCGCTCGCCCACGTTGTTCCGTCCCGCTGACACGTGGGACCCACGCCTTCGTCCCCACGTCTTCGTCTCCCTCATGCGAGCTTCGTCCGACACTGCCATGGATTCCTTTTGGAGCTCCACCTAACAACAACTCAAACGGCCCACAAATCCCGTGTCGATCTCATCATTTAAACCCTGGATCTCTCCGCAACTGAATTGGACTCTTATCTTCTCCGAATCACGTTTGATTTCATTTGATTCCCTTATCCCCTTTTTGGTTTTGACTTGAAGTCTGCTGCCGTTACGCCACCTCGTGCACGCCCGGGCCCTATAAAAGGAACCCCAAGGTTCGCCCTATTCTCCACACCCCGAAACCCTAAGCCATCTTGCCCCAAGAGCTCGAGCACCGCCTCAATTCAAGGTTTAGGGCTTCGACCGAGGTTTAGGGTTTCATGAATTCTGCCATCGCCGGCAATGCCCTATCTTAGTGGACTGCACTGCCAACTTCCCCATCACTGGAGCTCCCTCCAACACACGTCCCCGCTGCTAGTACCTCACCGGAGCCCAACCCCGACAAAACCCGAGCTTCGTCCTTCGCTCCGACGCCGATCCGACCATCAGTGGTGTACTCTTGCATCAACTAGAGTACCAGCAGGTGCGCAGTAACAAGCCCTACCTGTTGCGTGCACTCGTCGCCGACGAACTTCTGCCATTCGCCGTTGTCGGTCGAACCCGAGGACCTCAACGCTGTCGAAGTGATGTGGCGTCCTAGTCAACCTCCACCTCAGCGCCAGCTCAGCCCTGTTGCATGTGTCTCACCTTCGTCGCGTCCACACCAGCGCAACGTGTGAGCCCGTGTGTCCATCCGATCTAAACCCAGATCCAATCCCAAAACAAACTCAGTTCACCGTAAACCGTATCACTGACTTACGGGCCCACATGTCAGCCTCAGCCCTTTTCTTTTGATTTTCTATTAATTCCAAAAATCCGAGGGCTGATGTCAGCATACGCCATTAACTGATTTTTCCAGTAGAAAAATAAATCCAGAAATTCCTTTTTGAGTATTTTCTTTAGATTAGATCTTCCAAAAGACATATCTTCTTCATCCGAACTTTGTTTGAGCCCATTCAAATTTCTAAATTCATCTAAATTTGAGCTCTATTTTACTAAGATTTTTATTTAATTTTTGGAGTTTGTTTTCTTCTCTATTTTATTTATTTTTGTTTATTTATTTCGTTTGCGAGTAGACGTTGCTACTTCGTGAGATTTTGAATAAGAAGGAGTTCACCAAGACCAGGACCAGTACCAAGATCTATTTCAAGGCAAGTTGTACCTTTCATCATATTGCACCTAGTTTTCTAGAATTATTTTAATTCAATTATTGCATATACTTGAAATTATTTAAATGCTTTTGGGTTTAGTTATTAATCCAAATTTTTATGTCCAACTTGTCGATCTATTGTTATGTCATAATATTTTGTCTAGATTGGTTCATTATTTAGTCGGTATTATCGTAGCACCAACGTGGGTTGGTTAGATATGATTAGTTTGCTTAGCCTTGCTACGAGTCATCATTTCACGTGAGTCGCAAATATAAATTTGACTAAGTGAATATGGAACTTTGTGATAAAACTACATGATGTGTGTTATTACTAGTTGATGGCATGTGTTGCATGTAACCAACTGAGTGGTAAAGGATTTAGACTAAGATAAGTGGTGGAAACTGCGGGACATGGTGGAGGTTTGTGATTGGGAATAATAATCTTCATAGCATAGTTAGAAATTAGAAGTCTTGTCTTGGTCAATTAAGGTCTTAACTTTGTGCGCCATTGAAATGAGTCTTACTGTATGACCACATGCCTGGTATGGGACAGGCCTAACATAGTAAGTTATGTAATCTTGGTATTGACTACTCAGGTAGTAGGTTAAGCTCCTAGTCAGGTAGTAGGTTAAGCTCTATGCCAGGGTGGAGGTGTGTTTTTGTCTTTGTGGCAATTCACATTTATGAGCGGTTCGCCGTCTTCAGGTCCAATGGTGTGTGACAGACTAATTTTTTGTGTGGCCGTTAGTGTCGTTAGTAAAACACATCGGGAGTGTCAATGTTCGAGATGAAATTTTAGAAAAATTTTGTTATAGTTAGTGCTAGCTATATTGACTATATCGTGTGGGTAAAGTGTACAACCTCTGCAGAGTGTTAATCAATCTATTCAAATAGCCGCGTCCGCGGTCATGGACATACTCAGAGATTTCACACAAGGGTTAGTTTTTAATAAAAACAATTGGGAAGGGACAGCTGTGTGGTTAAATCCATATGGTTGTGTAAAAGAATTTAAGTAGGCTTTGTGTCCTTTGTAAAAATAATTGTTAAACTATTATTATTTATGGTTTTGTTTTATGTTCATAATTTATTATTCATATTTAAATTGCAAAGTTAGTTTTATTGCAAAAGAACCACAGAAGCCATTCCTTTGGAATAAGCCATCATATATACATTGTATTCTGTGTTATGACTTGCGAGTACGGTTGTGTACTCATATTTGCTAAAATTATTCAACAGAAGTGGAGGAATCATCGCCTGCTTTCGAGGAAGAGTTCTACGACGGTGTTGATCGTTAGGTCTTGATCCTAGTCGGTTGCCTGTGGTGAATCGATAGGTTTCTGCTGAAGTTTATTTGTTCCGCTGCTGCTTATTTAATTATTGCCAGCCCTGTGAGGTTTAAGAAGTGTAAACTCGACCATAAGGTCAAAACTATTATTTGCTATTCAAATTAATTATTTTTGTTATTATTCGACTTGTGTGGATCTATATTCATCTATGTTGACACTATGTGCACTAGCGTGATCCTCGACTAGTGCAGAATACACAGAGGGTCCTGAATTGCATTTTTGGGTCTCGACACCCCCTTAATCTTGTTTCTTCACCTTGATCACGCCAATCTTCTCTCTCATTTCCATGAACTTGATCTGCCCCAGCTACTTCGTCAAAATATTAGCGAGTTGATCATTTGTTCTGATGTGATCAACCATTATCTTCCCTTCTTTGACACACTCCCGAATGAAGTAATAGCGAATATCAATGTGCTTACTTCTATCATGGTAGACTGGATTCTTGCTCAATGATATTGCTGACTTATTATCAACTTTGAGTACAAAACTACTCACCTCCTTCTGTGTGAGATCACCAATTAGCCATCCCAACCAAATCCCTTGACATGTTGTAGTGGTAGCAGCAATATGTTCCGCCTCACATGAGGAAAGTGCCACTACTTTATGCTTTTGTGGCTGCCAACTCACCATCCTTTTTCCAAGCAAGAAAAATACACATGTTTTACTCTTTCCACTATCAACATCTCCAGCCATGTCGCTATCACTATAGCCGATCAAGTGGATTTCTTCTCCTTTACCTCTTTCATAGTAGCAGCCAAACTCCAGAGTGCCACACACATATCTCAGTATGTGCTTAACTGCTGCCATGTGCTTGCTTGTAGGAGATTCCATAAAGTGACTCACATACTCAACAGCATAAGTGATATCAGGTCTAGTATGCACCAAATATCTTAGACTTCCAACAATGCTTCTATAGGATGTGGCGTCAACTGCTGGGCTGTTACTAACCTTACTTAGTCTCAGGCGAGCCACCATTGGGACTTGGTAGGGATTGCAGTTCTTCATATCACACTTCTCAAGAATCTTCTCCTCATATGCTGACCGGGCCAGTGTGATCTCTTTTCCAGTTTGTTTTACCTTTATCCCGCGGCAGTAGCTTAAAAGGCCCAAATATGTCATCTTGAACAGACTCATCATCTCCTCCTTAAATCTTGCAATCTCCTGTGTATGTGTACCTATGACAATTAGATCATCCACATATACGCCCACAATTAATCTTGGTGAATCCGTCCCTCTTTTGTACATGGCATGCTCGGATTGGCTTTTTCCAAAACCAAGTGACGAAAGACTGCGGTCCAGCTTTATATTCCAAGCTCGAGGTGCCTGTCGAAGCCCGTACAATGCCTTTTTCAATCTCAAAGCTTCATGCTGGTTTGTGCCATCAATGAAACCAGGTGGCTGTGCAACGTATACTTCCTCCTCTAGTTCTCCATTAAGAAATGCCGAATTAACATCCATATGATGCACTTGCCACCCTCATGTGCCGCTAAAGCAATGAGCAGTCTTACTGTCTTCAATCAAGCAACTGGAGCGAACACCTCCTCGAAATCCACTCCCTGTTTTTGTACATACCCCTTTGCCACAAGCCATGCTTTGTGCTTCATGATAGCACCACTAGGATCTCTCGTCAAGCTCATGGAACATGGAGTGATCTCTTGTCTTTTGATTGCTTGCTCCATTATCCAAGTACCACAGGTCAGTGTGATCATTGTTGCCTCCCTCCGTGTGTAGTTTAGAAACTATGTTCTCCTCATTCAACATCACCTTGACTGGCGCCTCTTTGACACATAAGTAGAGAAGCAGGATCAGCTCGTTGTCTTCACAGAATCGGGTGAGGTTTACCTCCTTGTTCTTCTTCTTACTTTGGCAATCCGAAGCGTAATGCTCGTACTTGTTGCAGTTGAAGCATTATGTGGCTATGACACTCCGACGCGTAGTGACCGAATTTTTCACATTCAAAACACTTGACATGTGACTTGTCGTGGGATCTGTCACCACCACTTTGCCTAGCCTTGTCTCCATGTCCGCCTCTATTGCCTCACCAGGCCCGCACCCACGCCTGCGGCTACTTGATGAGCCACGATCGTCCTTTGACAACGGTTCCCTGTGAATCTACCTGCCACCACTTCTTGTATCTCCTTTTAACAGCAATGCCTGCTTGTTAAAGGATTGAAACCCCTTCAGTAGCTTCTCGTGTGCCTTGAGGGTGCCTATGATCTCCTTGATCTTCGTTTTCTCTAGATTGGAGGAGTACATGAGCGTGGTGATGACATGTACGTACTTTTCTGGTAGCATGCATAGGTATTTCTTCATTGCCACATATTCCTCTATCTTATCATCGAGAGAGATAATCTGATTGTACAGTGAAGTCAGCTTGTCGGCGAACTCATCCACCGACTAGGTTTCTCCCATCTGGAGATTCTCGAACTTGTTCCGTAAATTCTGGAGTCACACCTCCTTCACGCAGTCAACTCCCTCATGCATTTTCTGAAGTGTCACCCATGCTTCACGTGCCGTCTCCTTCCCGCTGAGTTGATGCATCATTGAAGCTGGCATCGCCTGATAGATCACAACAAGCGTCGTCTGATCAATCTTGTCATCTTCCTTTGTCTTTCCATTCGGATCGACTGCGCCCCAAACACCTTGGGCGTGCATGTTTGCCTTCATCTTCATTGCCCGCACCGGGTAATTGTTGGTCATCAAGAGAGGGCACTGGAGGGAGATCGGCCCATCTCAGGCCTTCGCCTTCTTGCCCATGAACCTTGGCTCTGATACCACTGTTGGAATTTTTTTCTTTTGATCAATGCTCTGTTATTGCTTCGTCTAGAAAAAATATGTCGGGACCCAGAATTACGATTCTGGAACCCTCTGTGTATACTGCACTAGTCCAGGATCACGCTAGTGCACACATGGTTAACATAGGTAAATATCGATCCACACAAACGGTAAATAAAGTAAACGATTAATTTGAATAACAAATAAGGGTTTTGACCTTATGGTCGAGTTTACACTTATTAAGCCACGCAGGCTAACAGAAATAAACAGCGTGAACGGAAATAACTCCAGCGTAGATCCCACCAATTCACCACAGGCAACCGACTGGGATCCAGACCTTAACGAACGATCAGCCTTCAGCGAACTCCTCCTCGAAAGCAGGCGTAGACTCCTCCTCTTCTTTAGGTTTGGGTGCAAGTTTTACAACAAGCGTGAGTACACAACCGTACTCGCAAATCATACCACAGAATGCAATGTATAGATGCAGGCTTATTCCAAAGGAAATGGCTTCTGTGGTTCTTTTGCATAAAAGCAACATTTGCAATTGAATATGAATAATAGATTGAAAGCATAATTCAAGACAAATAAACAATATTAATTTAACAGTTGTTTCCACAAAGACACACAGCTAAACAGGTTATTTCACATAGCCATATGATTGAGGTCACACAGCTCCCATTCCCACATTTTATGAAAACTACCCCTCATGTGAAATCCCCGAGCATGTCCATGACCGCGGACACGGCTATTCGAATAGATTGTTTAACACTCTGCAGAGGTTGTACACTTTACCCACAAGATACAACTAGTGTGGCAAGCACCAATCGTAACAAAACAGTTCGGAAACTTCATCTCAAACATTGACGTTCCCAGTGTTCTTACAAACCGCTATACTAGCTCACATAGAATTGGTATAACACACACTGCTGGACAGGGAAGACGAATCGTCCCGCGATGCAACCACTAAGTAGTCACACCTCCACCCTGTCACACAGCCTAACCTATCCACCTGAACATCAATACCGAGAATCCATAACTTACTAAGTTAGGCCCGTCCCATACCAGGCATGTGGTCGTACAGTAAGGCTCAGTTCAATGGCGCACAAAGTTAAGTCCTTAATTGACCAAGGCAAGACTTCCATTTTCTAACTAAGTCACAAAGACCATCATTCCCCTCACATAGACCACCATGTCACACAGTCTCCACCACTTGCCTCAGTCTAAATCCTTTACCACCCAGTTGGTTTTAGTGCAACACATGCCATCACGAAGTAATAACACATAGCACACAGTTTTACACAAAGTTCCATAGTCACTTAGTCATAGTTCATATTTGCAACTTTCATGAGATGTGAGACTCGTAGCATGGCTAAGCAATTGTACTCGCATCTAACCAACCCACGTTGGTGCTATAATATTACCAACTAATAATCAATCTAGGGTGACAAGGAATTATGACATACAAGGCCAAGGTGTGATAACAATTTGGATAATAACTATGCCCAAAGCATTTAAATAAATAATTAAAGTAGAATGCAATAATTTAACACAAAGTAATTTGAAAACTGGGTTCAAGATGATCAAAGATATGAGTTGCCTTGGAAAAGGTCTATGTACTGGTCTTGATCTTGGGGTGCTCCTTCTTCCACAAAATTCCCCAATGAATCGACGTCTATTCGCAAATGAGACACAAACAAACAAAACAAATAAATAACAGAGGCAAAACAAACTCCAAAAATTAAATAAAAATCTCAGATAAATAGAGCTTGAATTTAGACAAATTTAGGAATTTGAATGGGCCCAATCGGAGTTAGGATGCAAAAGTTATGAGCTCTGGAAGTTTAAATCTAAAAAGAAACCCTAATTTGGATTTTCTGGAATTTCCGAATTATTTCTTAACAGAAAAATCGGATTATTGCGCAAAGCTGGCGTCAGCGAAGGAATTTCGGAATTAAAAGAAATCAGAAAACAATTCTGATATGTGGGACCCACATGTCAGTGAGATGGCTCACGGTAGACCAAGTCTACCGAGCCTCGGGACTCGGGGTTCGGTGGACTGCCGCGTGGGCGCGCACGTGTCTGCTGACACGGCGCCACGCAGGACGACACGTAGGCGCGCGGGCTGAGGTGGATGCTGACCCGGCTGCCACGTCAGACCGACGGCGACACGGCCGGGAACCAACGGCAACAGCGAACGGCGGCTCCTTGCCGGCGGTGAGTGGTACCGACGTGTAGAGGGCGTTATTGCGAACCTACTGGTGCAACTCCGGGTGGTCGGGGGCGATGGAGGTGGTCGGCGGCGAGCTCGAAGCGGAGGTTGAGGCTCGGGCTCGATGGCAACGGCGTTGGAGGGGTCCTCCGGCGAAGATGAGGGCGGTGCCGAGGTGCGGGTGACATGGCGATCCCGAAGGTGAGGTCCGGTGGCGACGAGGAAGGCTGGAGCAATGGCGGTGGCGGCAGGGTTCCTCGGCCGGAGATGAAGACGAAGGCGGCGCCTAGGGTTTTTGGCGGCGCTGAACTCGTGGCGGCTAGGGTTTTGAGGCGCGAGGCTCGGGTGCGGGATACGAGGTCCTCGGGCCTTAAATAGCCACGGGAGGCGAGTCCACGGCGACACGGCGCGCGGGCGAGAAATCGGGCGGAAGGTAGAGTCCGCGTCGGAGACGACGATGACGTGGCGGTCGGGGCCCACCTGTCGGTGACGGTGGCTCGACGCGGGCGCGTGCGAAACGGTACGACCGTGAAACGGACTCCGAAGATCTGATCGTCCGTCCGAGATCGAACGGCTCACAATCAGTGGGACGTTCGGGCAGCCCGAATCGATCGTGCACATCCAACCGTCCATCCCTGGTCGAACGGTGGAGGATGATCGGGGTGCTCCGAAGGAAAGAGAGAGGGAAACAGAGAGGCTGACAGGTGGGGTCCACACATGCCGCCAGAGGCAGCGCGCGCGGAGCCGGGCCTCAGCGGATTGGGCGGAAGAAAGAAAACGGGCCGGAGGCTTGGGAATTCGGCCCTAGAGGATTTCTGAGGTTTTAAATAGGTTTTCTATTTTAGAAAATACCAGAAATTCAAATGAGCAATAGAAAAATAGCAAATGAACTCAGAAAAATTCTAGAAAAATTTAGAAAATATATCTGAGCACATAGAACCCAAATAAAATAGTTTTGGCTATTGTTCATGTTAGGATTATTCACATTAAAGGGTTTTGATTGTAAAGTCCAATACTACGCTTTTGAATTAGAATTCAAATAAAATCCAAATGGTGAATTTTCTCCTACTAACTATTTAAAAGATTTTTAAGCTCTGAAAATTGGGATGTTACAAAATACCACTCAGTTCTTGCGTCATAAGACCCGTTGCTCGGACACCACTTCACTCAACGTGACCCGTCTGTGGTATGGTGTTGATGGAACAGGCGACAGTGCCTCTCTGGTTCCTTTACGCAAACGACAACACGATGTGAAGTAGCATTTCTCCTCAAAGCAGCGCCTCTGCTCCTACCTTGTGTTGTCTTCACGTGATGCTAGCACCTGGAAGTAGCTGCGCTACATTGCTTTTCTTCTGGAGAACGAACGAAACAGAGCGAAAGCGACAGGAGTAGTAAACGCAAAACAATCAATCAAAGCTTGTTTCTTTTGGGAGCATCAAAACGTTGCTTCTCTTTTTGTTTTTATGTATATTTATACCCACAAGATTACAGAATTGCAATATGATTCGGTATGCCAGTCCATATGAAAAATAAACACCAACACACACTCGCACGAACGAAACAGAGCGAAAGCGACATGAGAGTAGTAAACGAAAAATAATCAATCAAAGCTGGTTTCTTTCGGGAGCATCAAAACGTTGCTCCTCTTTTTGTTTTTATGTATATTTATACCCACAAGATTACAGAATTGTAATATGATTCGGTATGCCAGTCCATATGAAAAATAAACTCCAACTCACACTCGCACTCCTAAAAAATAGAACATACCAACAAGATTAATTCTATCACTAACAGTAAAAATAAAAAGAGCATGGAATCATGCACTATGCAACGACCGGCATCATCCAGAACGGTGTGTGAGCACCCGACACATTCTCAAACGACACGACGGTCTCCGAGCTGCCGTCGTCCTCCTCCAGGGCAAGAACATGGAGATCTCTATCGTCATCGTTGAATCGGTTCACTCAATAGCGCAGTTCTCCTTCAACCCGCATCCGCTCGCGGAGCAGGACGCGACGAAGTTGGAGTCGCCGACGAGGACCGCTCGTTCGCCCATGTCGTCCGTCCTGCTCCAGGACGGCCCCGAGAAGTCCATCCTGTAGACGCGGAGCTCCCTCGGTCGTTCGATGTAGTAGCCGAGAAAGACGATGTTGGCCAGGAACAGGTCGCCGCAGTTTCCAACAAGGTACGTCGCGATGATGTGGGCATCGTGGTGGTGATCGGTGGTGTCGTCGTCGATGCTGGGGATGACGAATTGACGATGGCACCCAGCCGCGCCATCGGCGGCTCCGGGCCGTCGTTGTCGGTGAAGTCCAGCGTGTTGAGCTCTCCGTCCATGTCAAAGAAGAAGAACCTCCCGTTGACGACCGCAGGGACAGAGATGTTGGAGAATTCAGCTTATAGCAATGGAATAGAGGGATTAGAAACACAGGAGTAACATAGCTCAACACTTAAGACCAAATTTTATTGATATCGCAATGGCTACATCAAAGCTTACAAGCTGAACAAAGGTACACAAGTCTATTTATACTCATACAAGCTTACTTAAACCAAGATAACATTGTTTAGTGGTTACAGCTCATTGTTTCACACGTCATGCTATACTACATGTAAACATTGACCGGTTGTATCACCGACATTTGCTTAGTTTTTTCTTCACAGCCAAGTAGAGAAGCTTCTAGCAAAAAACTAGCAGCTCACCTCTTTGCTATACTTGCTAACTAAGGGATCAGATCATTTAATTACTTTGACAGATCATGTTCCTTTGTCAACTTAGCTTCATCAGGTTATTGCCGACATGCATACAACAAGATTATAAACAACATTCACTCCCTTAATTTGGTTGTTTCTTTTTCACATCTTGCAGCCCAATTTTCTGTCGTGTTTCTAGAAACGTTACATGCCCAAGAGGCTTTGTTAATATATCGGCAAGCTGATCTTCTGTCTTCACATATTCTACTAATATCTTGCCACTCTCAACACATTTCACGGATGAAGTGATAACGTGTGCCACTGTTCTTGCTCCTGTCATGATGAACGGGATTCTTGCAAAGAGAAATTGTAGAACTATTATCCACCATTAATGTGATCTTACTTGGTTCTTTGTTCTTGATGTCACTCATCAATCGACTGAGCCAAATGCCTTGACACGCAGCTGTTGTAGCGGCAATGTATTCAGCTTCACATGATGACAATGCCACTACCTTTTGCTTCTGTGACACCCAAGTATTCGGGCTTGAACCAAAGAAGTATATAACACATTTAGTACTCTTTCGATCATCAACATCTCTGGCCAGGTCACTATCACTGTACCCGACCAACTGTAGTTGCCTTTCTCCTCTTCTTTAATAATGACAACCAAAACTCAAAGTTCCACTTACATACCTTAGTATGTGCTTTACGACTGCCATGTGCTGTGTCGTGGGAGTTTCCATGTAGCGACTCACAATTCCCACGGTATAGGCTATATCCGGCCTTGTGTTTACCAGATATCTCAAGCTACCGACAATGCTTCTATAAAGTGTTGCATCAACAGGAGGATTAGTGCTCTTCTTACTCAGCTTCAATCTTGCTTCCATAGGAATTTTACTAGGATTGCACCCGCTCATGCCACACTTCTCCAAGATCCTAGCTGCATAACTGGATTGGCATAAAGAAATTCCAGTTGGAGTTTGTTCCACTTCAATACCAAGATAGTAGCTTAGTAACTCTAAGTCACTCATGTTGAACTGACTCTTCATCTCCATCTTGAATTTTTCAATCTGTTTAGGATCTGATCCTATGATAATTAAGTCATCAACACACACTCCAATGAGCAAGCTTGAATCTCCATGATTTCTCTTGTACACTGCATATTCAAGTGGACTTCTTTTGAACCCAAGCGATACCAACACCTTGTCCAATTTTGCATTCCACGCTCTTGGTGACTGCTTAAGCCCATAGAGCGTCTTCTTTAACTTTAATACCTTATGCTCATTGTCTTTCTTAATAAACCCAGGTTGCTGGATCACATACACTTCTTCCTCGAGCTCACCATTGAGAAATGTTGATTTAACATCCATATGATGCACTTCCCAACCTTCTTGTGCTACTAATGCAATGAAGAGCCTCACTGACTCAAACCTTGCAACTGGGGCAAAAACTTCTTCAAAATCCACTCTCTGACGTTGGACATACCCCTTTGCCACAATTCTTGCTTTGTGCTTCACTATTGCACCTTGTGAATCTTTCTTTATTTTATAAACCCACTTCAAGCCGATTACCTTATGACCGGGTGGTAGATCAACCAGCTCCCATGTGCTATTTTCTTGAATGGATCTCATTTCTTCATTCATTGCAGGTCACCAGCAATCCTCCTTCATGGTCTCTTCATAGTTCATTGGTTCTTCAGGTGTCAAGAAGCACAACCGGCATAGTCCAGTTCCACTTCACTTGTGGCATCATAGATCTCTTGGAGAGATCGGAAACGATGTGCCCCTTCTAAATGTGATGATGATGAGAACATAGTGGAGCCTTCAGTGCTTATCGTTGGTGACGAGCTTGATGCTGGTGTTCCTATCTCTTCCATAACGTGACCAGTACTCACGCCACCACCCGGACTGCTTAGCATTGGACTAGGTAGTCCAGTGAATGGTACACTTTCAGTGTCTCCAGTTGGTGCATTACTTGTATGATCAGTATCATAGGACATGGTAAACATATCACCATGTCCTGATGAAACAGGAACTTGTCCAGGGCTCGCCTCCCAGTCCCATTGCTTTTCCTCATCAAAGATCACATCACGATTGATGTGTAGCTTATTTTTCTTGGGATCATACACACGGTAGGCCTTGGATCCCAGTTCATAACCAAGAAATACCATAGAAGTACTTCGGTCAGCTAATTTCTTGAGGTGGAGCTCAGTTGTTCTTATATACGCCAAACAACCAAAAGTCCATAAATGAGTTACATTTGGCTTCTTCTTGAACCAGGCTTCATACGGGGTCATCCCTTCTAAACTTCGCGTTAGCGCGCGATTTAGAAGATATGCGGCAGTTGACACCGCTTCTCCCCAGAATGCTCCAGGCATGTTCTTGCTTTCAGCAAGCTTCTAGCCATGGCCACCACTGTTTGGTTGCGACGCTCCACAACTCCATTATGTTGTGGTGAGTATGATGCTGTGAGATGCCGCTATAGTCCCAGCTCGTCGCAGTAGCATGTGAACTCATTTGACGTGAATTCACCGCCACGGTCTATCCTCAAGACCTTCACCTTGTGGCCAACCTCCATCTCGGCTAAAGCCTTCACTTTCTTGAACATGTCTAGAGCCTCATCCTTCGTCTTGAGTAACCGTATCCACATATATCTACTGTGATCATCAACTAACAGCAAAAAAATACCAGTTACCTTCTGGAGTTGCAAGTGTTATAGGTCCGCACAAGTCCCCATGTAATAGCTCAAGTAGCTTGATTGCTCGGTACATCGAGCTGGCGGGAAATGGTGTGCGACGCTGTTTGCCTGCCATACACCCCTTGCACAATTGATCAACATGGTTGATTTCTGACATTCCTTCAACCATGCCCTTGAGTGAGAGATCCCTTAGTGCACGAATATTCATATGACCATATCGTGCATGCCACAACCACTCCTTCTCTTGATATTTTGCTAAAAGACAAATCGGTTGTGCATAGTTGAGATTTAGCACATACAACCAATTTCGTGATATCCTCACTTTGGCTAGCAACCTCCTTCCCTGTCGAAGATGTGCAGACTCCCATCTTCCATAATGATTTTGCATCCGTGTTCATCGAGTTGGCCCAAACTCAAAATATTGCTGTGCAATTGAGGGATGTAATATACATCTGTCAGCAGCTTATGCTCCTTGGTTTGAGTCTAAAACATGATTGAACCTCAACCAGAGCCATGTACCTTGGCGTCCAGTACAGTAAACATCTATCTACACCAGTTCATGTGATTACTGGCCTCAGTGTCGAGATACCACATCTTACTTTTGTAGTCTTCTCCAACTTCAAGCTTCGGGTTCACCTTCTCATTGAGCAACACATGCTCATACTTATTCTCAATGGATTGCACAAGCTCACATGTTTCCACGGTCATGAGAGCAGGCTCATCGTCATTGTACTTTTTTGCTAGGTGCGCCCTCTCCACCTTCTTCGAGTGGCACTCAGATGCAAAATGGTCGTAGTCTTGGCAATTGTAGCAGTTCACCTTTGCTTTGTCAAACTTAAAACTCTTCTTATGGGAATCGTCGGTGCGCTCGCCATCGCCACGCTCACGACCACGTCCACGACCACGACCACGCCCACAGCTGCGTCCGCTTCTACCTTCCTTCCACCTTGTACCTCTGGAAGAGCCCTCGCCTTCTTTCTTTCCTGACTTGGCCTCCCATTCAGCACGGGTCAGCAGTACGTGCTCGTCTTCTTTGCCACCATAACTCCGGAGTCGCTCCTCATACGCCTTGAGTCGACCGAACAACTCCTCGATCAACATCTTCTTTAAGTTCCCGAATTGCTCCAACGTGGAAGCAATTTGTAGGAACTTTGGTGTCACCACACGTAACACCTTCTCCACCACATAGGAGTCCTCGATTTTCTCCCCGAGTGTGCACATTTTGCTGATCACTGTGGTGATTCTCATCGCAAAATCATCCACGGATTCTCCCTCGTGCATCCGGATATAATCAAACTCGATCTTGAGGGTCTAAAGCTTTGCCCTGGTTACACGATCGATCCCCATGTACAAGGACTTTAACGTAGCCCATGCATCTCTGGTCGTCTTCTTCTCTAAGAGGAGGAGAAGTGTTTCCTCGCTTACCCCTTGATAGATGGCTGCTAGTGCCATCTTATCACGCTTGTTGTCAATCTCTCCCTCGGCTTCTACCGCGTCCCACACCTTGCGCCTCCATGTAGACGCATCTTGACCGACCACACCGCATAGTTTGTGGTCGTCAGCAGTGGGTACTGCAGCCACTGAATTCTCCTTCTTGGCTGCCTCTGACATCGTAGCGTCAGCGGCACCACTCTTCACCAGCGTCTATGATATCACCAAGCTCTGATACCACTTGTCGGAGAATCCAGCTTATAGCAATGGAACAGAGGGATTAGAAACAGAGGAGTAACATAGCTCAACACTTAAGATTAAATTTTATTGATATCACAAGGGCTACATCAAAGCTTATAAGCTGAACAAAGGTACACAAGTCTATTTATACTCATACAAACTGATTTAAACCAAGATAACATTGTTTAGTGGTTACAGCTCATTGTTTCACACGTCATGCTATGCTACATGTAAACATTGACCGGTTGTATTACCGGCGTTTGCTTAGTTTCTTCTTCACAGCCAAGTAGAGAAGCTTCTAGCAAAAAAAACTAATAGCTACTGACTAAGGGATCAGATCATTTAATTAGTTTGACAGATCATGTTCCTCTGCCGACTTAGCTTCACCAAGTTATTGTCGACATGCATACAACAAGATTATAAAAAACAGGAGACAGCAGGGGCCTAGTGGGAGCCATGGCTCCCCCGATACTTTTAAAAAAATTCCAGGCCCTCATGATTTTGTGTGGAACAAAACTTTAGAAACACATGTGTAGTGTTGGTGATATGCCCTAGAGGCAATCATGGAGATGATTGTATCACGTCTATGTTTATGAGTTTTTGAATTAATGTTATTCTGTTCCTTGAATGAATCGTTAGTTCTGAAGATCAACGAGTATGTGACTTATTGGTGAAACTCTTCGACTTGTATGATGTCGTTCTAAAAGTATCCCTGGTCGAATGTCACTGATCGGAACACCAGTTACTCTACGACCAGCGCATATATTGATTGATGACCATGTTTCACCGGTCATGGATATAGGGATATTGAATCAGTAATGTGAACACATGTTAGAGAACATAGGGTTGGATCGACCCACCTTGAGACACTATTGAGATTGTTATGATCTTGTGTGTCATTAGTTGGTCTCAAGCAATAATGATGTATAATCCTTAGACCTGAGATCAGCATGGTTCCCTACATGTGGAATAGCACTCTTAGGGGTTGCCAAACGCTACTCGTAACTGGGTAGTTATAAAGGTAGCTTTCGGGTATGCTATGAAACATGCGAAGGGATGTGACTGGTCGGATATGGGATTTGCCCCTCCTAACATAACGGGAGAGATGTGTCTGGGCCCCTCGAAGTAGTCGGATAAAGAAAGTGCATGGCCATGCCACTAGTGGTCGAAGTGTTCAACCACGTAAGGTTATCTGACAACTCGATCGAGAAAGTTTTGAACAGTCCATGGATGACATATTATCTCACCTGGAGTTCAAACTAGATATCGTGAGGCAAAAGGAAAATACTAGAGTAAGTCGCTTAGTTCGATCAGATCCAGACGAGTCGTATGGTGATACGAGCAAGTCGTGAGATCGATCGAGCGAAATCACAGAGTGGTCGAAACACAGTCGTAAGGAGTTACGAATCGTGCGTGACCGAGTCTGAATCGTCGTATAAAGATAGGACCCGGTCGTAAGTGATGAGGACCTAGTCGTAGATCATATTGCATTAAGGTTCGTCCGATATAATTTGTGTGTATTCGGGAATCGTTATGTCCTGCTAGGGACCGCTACGACTCGTGGTCGGAAAGGGTTTTCGAGTCATAACCGATTACACATAAACCTAACGGGTCACACTTAATGGGATGGAACAAACCAGTACGAATACGATTCGTTGAATGTGTTCGGATAGGATCCGACACGGGGCACTATATTAGGAGATGCTTGAGGCTAGTTTTTGGGGACAAGAGAGACATGTGAGTTATTTCCACCAAAAACCCTAGTCGCCATCTTCTTGAGAGAGCCTTCCCGTGCGACTTGGTGTGTGAGGACCCCGGTTTATTCGGCTTGTACTGTTTAACCATCCACTTGGTCCTAACAGTACAAATCAAATAAACCAAGCCTCGAGATAGGTATACTTCCAAATCACGATATACACACCTCGCTACAAAATCATGCATCAATTCCATTCATTCACATAGAACCGAAGCACAACAAAAACTTAAAGACATACATAATATAAAGAGAGTTAGTACAAAAGAGAGGCCGACCGGCCAAAAGACATACAAATAGATAAATACACAGCGGAAGCAAAATGACCATAAGATGGCGATAAACAAAAGCCAATCGGTGTGCCTTTACTCACAAGGCAACCAACCGGACCGCCAAGCTAATCGTCCCAAACGGCGCCGCAACACAGCTCACAAAAGTGAGGCCCTTGGGGCTCACCTTCTTCCTCTGCAACAATTAATATTAAGCAAAGCAGATGAGTACAAAACTTGTTTTTGTACTCGCAAGACTGACGTGTGAGATAACAAAACTATAATTAACTACATGCAAGCTTTATTTAAGTGGAGGAGGCTCTGGACTTATTTTCAGCATAAAGCAAGTTTTCATTTGCAATAAGGTAATAGATTCAAAGCAAGTTTGCAATTAACTTTTATTGTTCAAATAAAAGAGAGACAAATATAACAATAGATAGATGACAACACCAACCTAGAAGCGACTAACCCATAGTCACCACAACAATAGCATGAAGTACCCCTTCATACCACCCATGTCAAGTTTAAGTTTTTAAAAGGTTGTAGTCTAGTTCTTGTGGGAAATAACCAAGCGTGTCCATAACCTAGGACGAGGCTATTCGAATAGTTTTGACCCTGCAGGGGTGTACCAATGTACCCACTGTTGGAGATATGCCCTAGAGGCAATCATATTGATGATGATATTTCATTGTATCCATGATTTAATAAATGTTCCTTGAATATTGCCTTTGTGTTGATTAACAAGTATGTGACTTGTTTGTGAAACTCTTTACTTGTATGGTTATTCTAAAGTTGTCCCTAGTCGGAGTTCATGTGAGGACACACGTGAATGATTGATTAGCACATGTATCGGTTGATGACCATGTTTCACAGGTCATAGACATGGAGATGTCAAACCAATAATGTGGACACATGTTTAGAACATGGGGTTGGACCGACCCAACATGAGACATAGTAATTATTCTTATGGTTCTCTCTACACAATGTGTACGCCTTGTCCTTAGACACGAGATTGTCGCATGTACTTGAGATGTGAATCGACCTACTTAGGGCTATCAAACGCTACTCGTGAATCGGGTAGTTATAAAGGTAGCTTTCGGGTTTGTCATGAAGCATCTTTGCGAGGCATGGTCGGTCGAGATGGGATTTGCCCTCTCTACCGAGAGATATCTCTGGCCCTCGAGTGATCGGATCCGAAATGCATGGCCATGCTACTTAAGGTTAAGAGTTAACCTAGTAAGGGATTCGGATCACGGATCGAGAAAGAGTGGTCACTTGGAGCTCGATGAATATCGTGAGGCAAAGGGATTGGCATGTACATAACGTTGTGATGGTTCGTCCGATATGATCTTTACGTATGTTTAGGAGTTGGCACGTCTTGCTAGAGGCCGCTACCAACTATTGACCAAGTATGTGTACTGCGTCATGTCTAAACATATGTGAACCATAGGTCACACACTTAAGGGTGAAGCCTAATTCGGATTGGATCTAAATTAGATCGGGCATTGAGTCCTAATGGGCCTCTATTCGTAGAAGCCCATTATAAGGACGTCTATAAAAGGAGGGCGGGGCGCTTGGTTGAGGTTGAGTTTTCGTGACATCCTCAAACCACGCCGCCACCCTCCCATGCCCTAGTCGCTCGCGCGGATCTAGTAGTCCGGCGTCGTCGCTTCCTCCCGTGCGTGTGGATACCTTTGGGCGCCGCATCCGTGGCGTTGGGACAAACCAAAAAAAAGGAGTCATGCGTGGGGCCGCGGCGAGGACGAGGAAGTAGTACGACTACTGCGCCCGACGTCTTGCATCAATCGAGTACGACTACACCGCCCGACGTCTTGCATCAACTTCCGCACTGCGCGTCTAGTGGTAAGACCGTGATCTATAATCTGCAGTGATCTTGGTTTACGGGTAGAATTTTTAATTTGCGCTAGTGTAGCCTACCCGTTACCCTTCGATGGTATCGAGCGGTTCTTTGTCATGTTATAGGTTCGGTGATTTGCATATGGCGATATGTGTCGGGACCCAAAATACACTCGGACCCTCTGTGTATCTTGCACTAGTCGAGATCACGCTAGTGCACACAAGTGGCAACATCGATGAAATATCGTTTCCATATACAAAGATGACTAATAAATAGGCAAATAACAATAAATATCGAGTAAAGACCTTAAGGTGAAGCTTACAATTAATGCATCGAGCGAATAGCTCAATGAAGTTGCAGCGGAGCGAAACGGAATAACTTCAGTGAAGCCCATCCATATGCCCACAGGCAATCGGCTGGGGTGCGCGACCTAGTTCTTCTCGATCCTTGAAGTAGACCATGTTGACCGACGATTCCTTCACTCTGTAGGTTTGGGCGCAAGTTTTACAACAAGCGTGAGTACACAACCGCGTACTATAAGTCATACCACGAGAATGCAATGTATAGATGCAGCTTATTCCAAAGGAAATGGTTTACGTGGTTATTTTGCGAAATGCAACATTTGCAATTGAATACCAATAATAGATTGAAAGCATAATTCAAAACAAATAGACAATATTAATTTAATATTGTTTTCACAAAGACACACACTAAATGATTATTTCACATAGCCATATGATTGAGGTCACACAGTAGTCCCTTCCCAATTGTTTTATGAAAATCTACCTCGTGTGAAATCCCGAGCATGTCCATGACCATGACGCGCTATTCGAATAGATTGTTTAACACTCTGCAGAGGTTGTACACTTTACCCACAAGATGCAATCAAGCTGGATCGAGTGATCACAACAAAACCTTTCGAAACTTCATCTCAAACATTGACATTCCCGGTGTGCTTACAAACCGTTATACATATCACAAAGCCCATGCATAACACACACCGCTGGGCGGGGACGACGAATCCTCCGTGATGCAACCACCAAGTAGTCACACCTCCACCCTATCACAAAGCCTAACCTACCACCGAACATCAATGCCGAGAATCCATAACCTACTAAGTTAGGCCCGTCCCATACGAGGCATGTGGTCGTCAATGAAGGCTCGAGTTCAATGGCGCACAAAGTTAAGTCCTTAATTGACCAAGGCAAGACTTCCATGTTCTAACTAAACCACACAGATTATCATTCCCATCACAAAGTCCACCATGTCACACAGTCTCCACCACTTGCCTCAGTCCAAATCCTTTACCACCCAGTTGGTTTTAGTGCAACACATGCCATCACGAAGTAATAACACATAGCACACAGTTTTACACAAAGTTCCATAGTCACTTAGTCATATTTAATAATTGCGACTCACATGAGATGATGACTCGTGGCATGGCTAAGCAATCTACTCGTACTAACCAACCCACGTTGGTAATACCATAGCACCAACTAAATATGAACCAATCTAGGGTGACAAAAGATTATGACATACAATAGACAAAGTGGATATAACAAATTGGATTAATAGCTAAACCCAAAAGCATTTAAATAATTACTTAAAGTAAATGCAATAATTTGAATCAAAGTAATTTTAAAAACTGGGATTCAATATGATCAAAGGTATAACTTGCCTTGCTATAGCAATGATGATCTTAATTTATCTTCAATCTTCTACTTGCTTGATCTTCAGCTCCTTCGGACGATTCCGGGACTTCGGCGTCTAACGAGAAAGAAAGCGCAAAACAAACTAAATTCAAAAGACAAATCAAATAAACTCCAAATTAAAATTGAATGGTACTGGAAGGTAGATATTGAATTTAGATGAATTTAGAAACTTGAATGGGTTCAATCGGAATTGGATGACGAAGATATGGCTTTTGGAAGATTGGAATTCACATGAAATGATGAAAAAGCTCTACGGAATATTCTCAGAATATTCTATTCCGAAAATATTAGAAAAAGAATGAGTGTATGATAGGTGGGACCGACTGATATTTATGGATTTCTAGAATTAAAATAATTCCAGAAATAAGGTAGAGAGAGTGACAAGTAGGAGCAATAAGATAAAAGGATTTTCAAGAATTAAATTAATTCCCGAAAATAGGATTAGGGGTTGACATGTGGGCCATCGGTCTATGGACCAGTCCACAGATATAAGCTAGTCTACTGTAGACCAAGCTCATGGCTAGGGTTGACCAAGGGTTGGTGACATACGGACCCGCATGTAAGTGAGAGAAATAATTAGGATTTTAATTAGGAAGATGACATGTGGGGTCTACATGGAAGATATATATATATATACATATATATATATACACACACACATATATATATATATATATATATATATATATATATATATATATATATATATATATATATATATATATATATATATATATATATATATATATGGCAAAGGGTCCACATGGAAGTGAGAGAGATACTTATTTATTATCCTGTGTGACATATGGGGTCCATTAGTCATAGATACGAAAGCAACTAGTAGCAACCGAACCAACAGAGAAAGAACCTACAGAACATGTAAAACAACAGAACGTGCTGCTTCAACAGAGCTGATTTTGATGCAAGGAAGGATGGTGAACGGAGGCAAACCAACTTTGGCGAAGGGGCAAACGGAAAGGAAACGACGAGCCGGAGATGATGACGCGGTCGGACATCAAGATTTTGCTCCATGCGACGGCGGCGACGCGAAGAACGTCGACGACGGCGGCCTCACGGGCGCGTAACACTTCCGGCGATGCTCTGCAAAAGGGAGGTGAGCACGGCGTAGAACGCGCGACGCGAACTCAACGGTGGTGGAGTTGAAGGCGGGGATCAACGGTTGCGGAGTAATTGACCGGAGAAGGACGACGAACAAGAGGCGAGAGAACGTCAAATTCTCGGCGCACGGTGGATGAAACTTGAATCTACAAGAGGGAAAGATAGGTATTGACGAGGGGCACAAGATGACGCGGTCGGATTTTGGAGAAACTCACCGAGGAAGCGAGGAACGCGATGAACACGTTTCGGCTTTAGGGCTTGACATGGCCGACGGTGCTCCGGTGATCTTCGGGCGAAGAGGAAGGAACCATGACGTAGAACGCGACGATGCGAAGCCAACGCCGCAGACGGTTCGGCCGGGGGACGTCGGATGAAGCCGCAGTTCGTCGGAGAAGAACTTTGGTTGGAGCTCGGTTTTCTGGAGATTGCGGCGAAAATAGATCGGTTTGGAGGAAACCAATTCAGGGGATTGGAAGAGGAGATCAATACGGACGCGTGGGCGCAAACGGCTCGCTTTTATATGCACCGTAGAGGAAGATATGGAAATTAGAAATTTTCAGTCGGAAACGAACACGATACTGAACGCGTTCTGGTCTCGTTCGGAAGATGAACAGTACTCGCGATTTACTGTAGCATCGGCAGGAGAGAAAATCTGGATTTTCGGAATTAAAAGAAATCCCAAAAATCAAGGAGGTCAAATAAAATAGCAAACAAATCCGGAAAAATCTCAGAAAATACCCAAAAATTCCTTGAAACACAAGGAAGCCAAATAACACAAATTTTTATTTAATTAACGTTTATATTAGTCAAATTAAATATTTTTAATTTAGGAAAATTCCAATTAAGCTTTATTAATTCAAATAAAATTGGTGAAATTTTTCAGGGACCTAAACTACTCAAAAGATTTTTGAAAAGCCAAATTTTGGGACGTTACAAACCTCCCCCCTTAAAGGAATCTCGTCCCCGAGATTCAGGCTGGCTATAGAATAGGATAAGGAATTCAGCCTTGGGGTTCACTTCTTACTTTCAAATTGCTTTGACTTTGACTGAATCGCTCTTCTGACCACTTACAGAACAACGCCTTGCTTCTTGCTAAACTTCTCGCTTCACTGAAAACTTGACAAACTGGCTCTTGGCTGAAAGGTATCTTGAAACTTGATTGCTTCTCCAGGTCGCTTGATCGGTGCTTGAAGGCATACGAAGTGGAGGAAATCTTCTTTGTGTGACAACTCGGGTTGGCAAACTATCTCTTCTTCCGCGCAGGAATCTGAACTAACTAACACATTTTGTCAACTTTGTCATACAATTCTTAGCACGAGAACTTCAACAGTATTCTAAAGATAGACATGGCTTGAAGGTGATAATCAGTATAATCACATAGCTTTGCTTCTTGAACACCGTTACTTAAATTCCATTTAAGATTAAGGACCCTTGGTCTTACGCTTCATGATTAATGCAACATCCACATACTTTGTAATTTGATCGCTCCTAGGCGGCGATGACTTACGATCAACCACTCGAACTTGAGAGGGTGACAACTCTGATCGGTGACATCGGGTTGTAGAGAAACTCTACACATAACACTTATTTGCTCGACTTAGTACTCTGAGTTAAGGCACAACTCATTAATCTTTTCAATCTGTTTATCGATTCAGGGCGATACACAGTACTGAACTGAAATGATCATCCAGACATCAAATAGACTCTGTCGCTAATACAAGATAAGCTAGGATCCTTGGTCTGACACTATCTTCTCTGACATGTCGTGTAAATTGATCATCTCTATAGATCTGACACTGCACCCATGCTGACGAATACCATCTCTGTCGTATACAACCTCTATTGTATACCACTCTGCTAGACAGTCTCCAGGCTAGGTGATATTGACAGGAATGAAGCAACAAATTTCTGTCAAATGATCACAACCACCCTTCAAGAAATTATATCCTGATTGGGTCCTGTGAGATCCCTTATTTGAATTCTCAGTGATAGAAGTACTCTGACTGGCCTCCAACATTTTGGCTGACTTTCTGACATGCCAAACACATGGTAACCCATTCTGCGATATTTCACTTTATTTTGGATCATCACAATGCCACTTTGAGATCTTTGTACACCTTGGTACTTTCGAAGAAAAGTAGAATGCTTACACTCAAATGTTGGTTTGAGCATCAACTACTGGAGTTTCTTCTCATTAGATATGCAGATATGCTCATTGATTTGTGCATCATTTACATTAGTGTTCGTGGGTTCTCACGCTTTCCTTTGCTTCACGTGAGGACGGATTTCTTTGACAAAGCTGTCATTCCACCGTTCGTCAACACCGATTTCTAGCATCGGTTCGAACCCTAGGGTTCAACAAATATCCTCTTGAAACCGACTTAAGACTCAACCGACTTTCACAAGTAACTTTAGGTGGTGATCAACGGATCCTTGTGGTAGCTCTTACATTTCAAAGTATCGCGCATCTGTCTTGAGTGCGGCTAGAGGAACAGTTTTGACTTCACGGTTCTCAATCCAATAACCGTCTTTCTTTGCCCATGGTAGCAACCGAATTATGACTAGGATAATTTCTTGCTTGACACTTCAGTTATTAAGAACTGCTGACGAAACTTCTTAGCACACAAATTCTTGGATGATCCATGATAAAAGCTATCAAGGTTCCTTCTGGTATCTGGCAATCCGAACACTGGAGTTGTGATTAATCTCCTCTGAAATTTTTACCAACTCGGTTCACTTCTAGCGATGCAGGCGAACTTCTCTTCTTACAACCGTGAGGGTCTTGGCTAACTTGAAACGATCGTCTCACCGATCTTCCACCGACATTGTCTCAAAATGACTATTTCACTGGTATTCAACTGACACTTGCTAAGCTGATGGGATTGATTCGACACTGCGTTTATCTGAGAAAATCATTTGATCTGCTCTATCACTTTTGCAAACTCCTTTGCAACTTTTGCCACTTATCCTTTCTGATGTAATTCCTTCTGGAATTGGCTGATCTTGGGTACCAAGTCAGAGACAAACTTGACTTCTAATACAGTTGCATGCTATATAGATCATTTGCAATGGCAATTGCATATACTCTTGCGGATAGGGACATTATCCAATGATTAGATTCTTCAATCATTTACCATTGTCTCACTGCTATGCAAAATGATAAGTTGGAATTCAACATCACATTCCATAGTTCTGGCTCTCGACCTTCAATCAACATGACTCAGCGCTTGATTACTCAACTTGCAAAGCGGACTCTTGAAAGGTATCCAATGATTTAATATCTAACAATTTCTTTTTCTTCATAATTTGCAGACAAAGATGTCCACCTTTTTGCTCTCAAACAGAGGAGAGGTTACAATGATTCTCTGACTTTACTGGTACTAACAGAGGCATGACACTGCATGATCTGGTATCACCAATCTGGACTTTCTTGGTAACATCATCATTCAAACGTCTCTTCTTTGACTACTTCATTGGGCAAGCGGATCACAGTGCGTTACCAACGCTCTAGGAGTTAAAATCTTAATCGGTGACTTACGGTATTCTTGCATCCGGTGAGTGGTGGTTCCACCGAGGACACTAGGCGACGTAGTGACCTTTTCCATGATTGTTGTAGCATAGACATGTCGAACCTTGTGACTTTTTCTGAAGAGGTCAAGGCAGAACGATTATTTTGGTGTTCTTCAACCTTCAAGAAGGATAGTCGCTTTGTAGGACATCTCTTGGCATAATGGTCTTGCTTACCACACTCGAAACAATCTCCTGACGATACTGGCTTGTTTCTCTTTTGAGGTGAAATTGCGAGGTCAATATTCGCTTTTGTAATTCTTTGGTGACATATCTTGTCTTGACAATGGTTTGCCTTCTCTTGCTAATGTTACGTGATGGCTCGAAAGTTTCTCACGACGTTGCATTGCAAAAGTCAACACGGAATACATAGGGCACTGGCTCGGACAATGATCATCGCTTTCACACAAGAAACATGTGATCTTACTCATAGGACATTTTCCAACGGAATGGTTTCCTTCATAATGGAACAATTGATATTGTGCTCATCGGCACTATGGCCTATTTCTCCACAAAGGGTACATGCATAATCTTCGACTTATCGGTTGGCGACATTTCAACCGACAACGGTTAGATTTTACGTGGATATCGAAATAGCGAGTTTCTCTTGATCACTTATGCTTGATATCGTATCTTTGTTGGCACAAAGTGGTGGTGAACTCGCCCAAGTGATGGTCTTCTTGTCCCGATGGGCGTGCGAAATTTTTCCCACCAATCTAATGCAACTTCTTCTAATTGATGAGCAAGATAGAAAACTTTCTCATTATCGTTGCACTACACAACAATTAACTTTTCTTCTATTGTGCGAATCCAAGATTCTGCATCCTTGAGTGCGGTTGAACCTTCAAAGATAGGCGGCTTGGTCCTTAAGAACTTTGCAAACTTGAACTGAGGGCGCGTCGTTGGGATGGCAACGAGTTGCGCATCATTGCAAACATTACTATTGTCCGATGGTTGCATCGTCACTTGCATGATCTGATTACGGGTGGTAGGAAATCGACTTGGTTACGATGTGTCACTCGCACGGAGATAGTAGTTGGTTATCATCTGCTTTGGTACTAACGCTGGCGACGGTACGATGACTTGCTTGATTATTCTGATTCATCAAATCGATTAAAGTAGCGGTGGTCTGATTCTGCTGGGTCATCCTGTTGTTCATGTTCTGCATCATCGCATTCATGAGTTGAGTCCGAGCTACAAGAATTGTTCCATGGCTGGATCTGCTACTCTGATGCGACAATCGTCCACCGGGATTGTGAGTGCAGAGCCGCACCGATCTCAAGATTATCGACAGGCTGGCTTCATCGGCGTTCTCCATCTGTGGTGACCGGGGCTCATAGATGAGAGGAAAAGCACAAGGTAAGGGAAGACAATCTACTAAGGGGAGCGAGTTTAACCCAAAGAACACCAAGGAACACACAAATAGCGGAAAGCTATTAAGAAGCATAAAACTCACGACCAAACTACACCAAGAAGGGAAACAAAGATCTAATCGTCTAGTCGATTAAACTCTAACTTAACAGGGCGACTTGGCTCAACACACGGGAGGAACCTACACTAATTTATCCTATATGGTTGGTCTGAAGAAAACTCGATCTGAGCACGGTCTTCATCAAACGTTGATTGCTTGCGATCCTTGGAGGCGAAGCTTGGAGAAAGATGGAGGCGACGTACAACTTCTTCTTAGTCTTGAATTTTTGCGACGCACTTGTCTTGAACACTTGGGGAGATGTCGATACGTTGTTGTTTGTTGCATGGTCTTCAAACAGTTGCTCAAAACTGCTCTTGGGCATCCACCAAGACATTTAGCACGAATAACGATGACTATAGAAGTTATGAGGGGAGAGAGTCCAATTTAATACTCCAAATGGCGGTTGAAGAATATAGATGAGAACGGATAGAATAGAAGAGTACAGAATAGACAAGGTGAGAATAGCACATCATTAAGATTTTTCATTTGTAAAATAGTTTTGAAGTTTTTCTAACAAACGGCCATTCTAACTAAGGTCACGACCTACAGTCGATATGGCTCTGATACCACCTCTGTCGGGACCCAAAAATACAATTCTGGACCCTCTGTGTATACTGCACTAGTCCAGGATCACGCTAGTGCACACAGTGGCAACATCGATGAAATATCGTTTCCATATACAAAGATGACTAATAAATAGGCAAATAACAATAAATATCAGAGTAAAGACCTTAAGGTCGAAGCTTACAATTAATGCATCAGAAGCGAATAGCTCAATGAAGCTGCAGCGGAGCGAAACGGAATAACTTCAGTGAAGCCCATCCATATGCCCACAGGCAATCGGCTGAGGTGCGCGACCTAGTTCTTCTCGATCCTTGAAGTAGACCATGTTGACCGACGATTCCTTCACTCTGTAGGTTTGGGCGCAAGTTTTACAACAAGCGTGAGTACACAACCGTACTCGCAAGTCATACCACAGAATGCAATGTATAGATGCAGGCTTATTCCAAAGGAAATGGTTTCTGTGGTTATTTTGCAGAAATGCAACATTTGCAATTGAATACCAATAATAGATTGAAAGCATAATTCAAAACAAATAGACAATATTAATTTAACAGTTGTTTTCACAAAGACACACAGCTAAACAGATTATTTCACATAGCCATATGATTGAGGTCACACAGCCGTCCCTTCCCAATTGTTTTATGAAAATCTACCCCTCGTGTGAAATCCCGAGCATGTCCATGATCATGACGCGCTATTCGAATAGATTGTTTAACACTCTGCAGAGGTTGTACACTTTACCCACAAGATGCAATCAAGCTGGATCGGAGCGATCACAACAAAACCTTTGAAACTTCATCTCAAACATTGACATTCCCGGTGTGCTTACAAACCGTTATACATATCACAAAGCCCATGCATAACACACACCGTTGGGCGGGGACGACGAATCCTCCGTGATGCAACCACCAAGTAGTCACACCTCCACCCTATCACAAAGCCTAACCTACCACCGAACATCAATGCCGAGAATCCATAACCTACTAAGTTAGGCCCGTCCCATACCGGGCATGTGGTCGCATGCTGATGAGCTCGAGTTCAATGGCGCACAAAGTTAAGTCCTTAATTGACCAAGGCAAGACTTCCATGTTCTAACTAAACCACACAGATTATCATTCCCATCACAAAGTCCACCATGTCACACAGTCTCCACCACTTGCCTCAGTCCAAATCCTTTACCACCCAGTTGGTTTTAGTGCAACACATGCCATCACGAAGTAATAACACATAGCACACAGTTTTACACAAAGTTCCATAGTCACTTAGTCATATTTAATAATTGCAACTCACATGAGATGATGACTCGTGGCATGGCTAAGCAATCTACTCGTACTAACCAACCCACGTTGGTAATACCATAGCACCAACTAAATATGAACCAATCTAGGGTGACAAAATATTATGACATACAATAGACAAAGTGGATATAACAAATTGGATTAATAGCTAAACCCAAAAGCATTTAAATAATTACTTAAAGTAAATGCAATAATTTGAATCAAAGTAATTTTAAAAACTGGGATTCAATATGATCAAAGGTATAACTTGCCTTGCTATAGCAATGATGATCTTAATTTATCTTCAATCTTCTACTTGCTTGATCTTCAGCTCCTTCGGACGATTCCGGGACTTCGGCGTCTAACGAGAAAGAAAGCGCAAAACAAACTAAATTCAAAAGACAAATCAAATAAACTCCAAATTAAAATTGAATGGTACTGGAAGGTAGATATTGAATTTAGATGAATTTAGAAACTTGAATGGGTTCAATCGGAATTCGGATGACGAAGATATGGCTTTTGGAAGATTGGAATTCACATGAAATGATGAAAAAGCTCTACGGAATATTCTCAGAATATTCTATTCCGAAAATATTAGAAAAAGAATGAGTGTATGATAGGTGGGACCGACTGATATTTATGGATTTCTAGAATTAAAATAATTCCAGAAATAAGGTAGAGAGAGTGACAAGTAGGACCAATAAGATAAAAGGATTTTCAAGAATTAAATTAATTCCCGAAAATAGGATTAGGGGTTGACATGTGGGCCACTGGTCTATGGACCAGTCCTGAGATATAAGCTAGTCTACTGTGAGACCAAGCTCATGGCTAGGGTTGACCAAGGGTTGACTGACATACGGGACCCGCATGTAAGTGAGAGAAATAATTAGGATTTTAATTAGGAAGATGACATGTGGGGTCTACATGGAAGATATATATATATATATATATATATATATATATATATATACACATATATATATATATATATATATATGGATGGCAAAGGGTCCACATGGAAGTGAGAGAGATACTTATTTATTATCCTGTGTGACATATGGGGTCCATTAGTCATAGATACAGAAAGCAACTAGTAGCAACCGAACCAACAGAGAAAGAACCTACAGAACATGTAAAACAACAGAACGTGCTGCTTCAACAGAGCTGATTTTGATGCAAGGGAAGGATGGTGAACGGAGGCAAACCAACTTTGGCGAAGGGGCAAAACGGAAAGGAAACGACGAGCCGGAGATGATGACGCGGTCCGGACATCAAGATTTTGCTCCATGCGACGGCAGCGACGCGAAGAACGTCGACGACGGCGGCCTCACGGGCGCGTAACACTTCCGGCGATGCTCTGCAAAGGGAGGTGAGCACGGCGTAGAACGCGGCGACGCGAACTCAACGGTGGTGGAGTTGAAGGCGGGGATCAACGGTTGCGGAGTAATTGACCGGAGAAGGACGACGAACAAGAGGCGAGAGAACGTCAAATTCTCGGCGCACGGTGGATGAAACTTGAATCTACAAGAGGAAAGATAGGTATTGACGAGGGCACAAGATGACGCGGTCGGATTTTGGAGAAACTCACCGAGGAAGCGAGGAACGCGATGAACACGTTTCGGCTTTAGGGCTTGACATGGCCGACGGTGCTCCGGTGATCTTCGGGCGAAGAGGAAGGAACCATGACGTAGAACGCGACGATGCGAAGCCAACGCCGCAGACGGTTCGGCCGGGGGACGTCGGATGAAGCCGTAGTTCGCCGGAGAAGAACTTTGGTTGGAGCTCGGTTTTCTGGAGATTGCGGCGAAAATAGATCGGTTTGGAGGAAACCAATTCAGGGGATTAGAAGAGGAGATCAATACGGACGCGTGGGCGCAAACGGCTCGCTTTTATATGCACCGTAGAGGAAGATATGGAAATTAGAAATTTTCAGTCGGAAACGAACACGATACGAACGCGTTCTGGTCTCGTTCCGGAAGATGAACAGTACTCGCGATTTACTGTAGCATCGGCAGGAGAGAGAAAATCTGGATTTTCAGAATTAAAAGAAATCCCAAAAATCAAGGAGGTCAAATAAAATAGCAAACAAATCCGGAAAAATCTCAGAAAATACCCAAAAATTCCTTGAAACACAAGGAAGCCAAATAACACAAATTTTTATTTAATTAACGTTTATATTAGTCAAATTAAATATTTTTAATTTAGGAAAATTCCAATTAAGCTTTATTAATTCAAATAAAATTGGTGAAATTTTTCAGGGACCTAAACTACTCAAAAGATTTTTGAAAAGCCAAATTTTGGGACGTTACAATATGTAAATCGGTATGATCGATGTGATCGATTGTATAGTTCTGGTAATGGATTGGTCTGGTTTCCGTGATCATGCTGCTAAGGTCGTGAAACAACGTACCCCTACTGGTCGGATTCGCCATCGGGGTAGACAGTGACACGTAAAACCGGTTGCGGCATGCAAAAATCAATATGATTGATCGAATCGGAACCTAGATTAATAATCGATGTACCGTGATCATACTGCTAAGGTCGTGAAACAACATACCCTACGGTCGGATTCGCCATCGGGGTGAAGCGGTGACACGTAAAACCGGTTGCGGTATGCGAAGATCAATATAATTGGTCGAATCGAACGATGAGTCGATTTGTGGTAAATATGATTTGCCGATCAAAATCCTATGTAAAAATTGCATAGATGGATCTGCTTTTTTACGAAGTCCGAGATGCGCCGCCTTCGAACCCGATGAAACCCCTCGACCCCCTTATCCGGTAGATTGCGATTCTATGCATAACTTGTTTTGCGGGATGTATGTGACCAGTATGGTCTAATGTGTTTGTGATGCATGTTTGTAATATTTTCATGACTGCGAGTCATGGGTTCGCAACACGGTGGAGCCATTGTGTTGTCAAAGTATTGTATTAACGGCTGCGTCTTGACTTGTGATGATTCCTAGTATCCATGTATTTTATTACTAGTCATTATGAGTAATAGCTTATAGTAGTACTCGGAGGACACATCACTTGGAGGATGGCACACATGAACCATGGAGATGGAGATCATCATGGTGGGCCAGATTCTATGGCGATGGAGATCACCATGAGAAAATGGGCCATCTTGAGTCACAAGCGTGTGAATGCTACTCCTATTGTTTTACTCCTATGCATGTTTGAATGGTAGAAGTATAGCGATCCTCACAAAATGTTAAGTTAAACATATGCCCTCCCAATTAAACTTTGCACCATCCCATGTCTTGTAAATTGATGGTGGGTCTATAAAATTAGGGCACCATCAACTTTCCTTGACTAGATGGGTTTTGTATCGGATACTTACATGCATAAGGATTGGTGAACTTAACAAGGTTATCATAAAGGTTATGGGCCTTGGGGCATAAAGGTTGGGCGCGGGGCATAGAGATGTCACCCAACAACAAGAGTCATATAGAGATATGATTAGCAGGTGTTGCTTACGAATTACCTTGTCTCCTAGCGGTGATGCAAAAGCTCACTAGTAGACTCGTTAATTGCGGATCTTGAATCGCTAAGAATCAACAGAGGGATGTTGATTTTAGTGGGAGTATATTCTATTAAATTTGTTTAATACGATTTACTCTATCATGGTTTTATTTGTCTTAGTATTTTGCATTTCCTATTGTAGATCAATGGCATCTAGCAACCACGCACACCCTTTTGCTTTGCGATCAATTCTTGAGAAAGAGAAATTAAATGGAACAAACTATTGGATTGGGTCCGTAACACGAAATTGTTCTCGGGCGGATAAAAGGAAAACGTTCGACACCCCAATCCCGAAAGAACACGCTAAGAATGCGTCTGCTGTTAAAAAAATGCCTACAAGAAAGCATGTGATGACTCTCTTGAGATTAGTTGTCTTATGCTTGCATGCATGGAACTGACCTTCAAAAGCGGTTTGAGGATCGAAAGCGTATGATATGATCATAGCGCTTAAGGACATGTTCGGACACAGGCGGGACTGAGCGGTTCAATGTCTCTAAGGCTTTCTGGAATGCAAGTTAACGAAGGTGCACCGTAGGCCCACATGTGATCAAAATGGTTGGTTCTGATCGGACTTTGGATAAACTTGGTTTTCCAATTGGCCAAGTTGGCAAGCGATTTCATTTTAGCGTCTCTTCCACCTAGCTATGGGCATTTCATTTGAACTACCATATGCATGGGGCGGATAAGGGCCTTAATGAGCTTTGTGGGATGCTCAAAACAGAGAGTGCCATTAAGAAGTGTGCGGGGCCTAGCCATGTGATGGCCATGCAACAAGTCTAGCTTCAAGAAAAAGGGTAAGCCATGGCCAAAGAATAAGGGCAAGGTTAAAGATATGATCTGAAGCCAACGCCTAAGCCTAATCTTTGGACTCGAGCCGAGACAGTATGCTTCTATTGTAAAGCGCCCACCGGAAGAGAAACGCAAGAAGTACATGGATTCCGATGAATGCAAGAAGAAGGCCGAAGTAAGACTTCCACCCATGGTACACTTGTCATAAATGTTTTAGACATTTTCTTGCTGATTCTCATATTAACTCTTGGGTATTTGATCTGGATCGATCGCTCACATTTGCAACTCGATGCGAGGGCTAATAAGAAGTAGAGGAGTCGCAAGAGGTGAAGTTGATTTTCGCGTCGTAAATAAAGCAAGGGTTCTTTGCGTTGACCGTCGGCACCATGCAACTTCACTTCCTTCAAGATTTATTATGGAATTGAATAATTGTTATTATGTTCCTAGTATGAGTCGAAACATTTTATCCCCTCATGTTTGATGAGAGATGGTTATTCATTTGCAAGTAAAGACAATGGTTGTTTGATCTCTAAAATGTAATGTTTATGGCTTTAGCCCATTGTGAATGGGTTATTTATTTTAAATCTTGATGATGCGCCTATCTTTAACATAAATGCTAAAAGACTTCGACCTAATGATTTGAATCCCACCTATGTTTGGCATTGTCGTTTGGGTCACATAAGTGAAAAGCGCATGAAGAAGCTCCATGTCGATGGTCTTCTAACCGTTTGATTTTGAATCATACGAGACATGTGAAGCTTGTTTGCTTGGTAAGATGACCAAATCACCTTTCAAAGGTTCTTTTGAGAGGCGTCGGACTTGTTGGAAATCATACATACGATGTATGTGGACCAATGAGCACGATCGCTAGAGGTGGATTTCATTACTTCATAACTTTCATGATGATTTTAGTAGATATGGCTATGTCTACTTAGTGAAACATAAGTCGAAACTTTTGAAAAGTTCAAAGAGTTCCGAATGAAGTTGAAAATCAACGTGCCAAGAAAATTAAGGCTCTGCGATCGATCGTGGTGGCGAGTATTTGAGTCATGAATTTAGCAATCATCTCAAGAGTTGCGGAATTGTTCCTGACTAACACCGCCGGAACGCCTCAAAGAAACGGGGTATCCGGCGGCGTGTCGGACCTTGTTGGACATGGTTCGATCGATGATGAGCGATCAGTTTACCATTATCCTTTTGGGGTTACGCTCTAGAAACGCGGCTTTCACACTTAATAGGGTGCCGTCTAAATCCGTAGTTAAGACACCATATGAGATATGGGTAGGAAGAGTCACGATTTGTCTTTTCTAAAGATTTGGGGATGTGAGGCGTTTGTCAGCGACTCTGATCGGACAAGCTCACACTCAAGTCGGATAAATGCATTTTAGTAGGATATCAGAAGAAACCTTTGGATATTACTTCTACAACCGACTAGAGGGCAAAGTGTTTGTCGCTCAGTGGTGTTTTCTAGAGAAAGAGTTTCTCAACAGGAGACAAGTGGAAGAACAGTGCGGCTTGAAGAAGTTCAAGATGAACCAATCGGGAAGACTCGACGAATGATGCCCATGTGGCGTAACAAGTTGAGGAACCCATGGCAAAGGAAGCACCACCACCACGAAGGTCGGAAGGCTCGCAATGCGCGAGATATATTATTGTTAGACAATGATGAGCCTCACGACCTATGCGGAAGCAATGATGGACCAGACTACGAGAAATGGCATAGTGCCATGAGATCCGAGATAGCATCCATGGGAGACAATCAAGTTTGGAATTTGGTTGACCGCTTTGATGGTGTTAAAACCATAGAGTGCAAATGGATCTATAAAAGGAAGATTGATATGGATGGAAATGTTCATATCCATAAAGCTCGACTTGTCGCAAAGGTTTTCGGCAAGTTCAAGGAGTTGACTACGATGAGACTTTCTCACCAGTAGCGATGCTTAAATCAATACGGATCATTCTAGCTATTCTTGCATATTTCGACTATGAGATATGGCGGATGGATGTCAAAACGGCTTTCCTTAATGGAAATTTAACCGAGGACGTGTATATGATACGACCAGAGGGTTTTGTCGATCAAACAATGCTAGAAAAGTATGCAAACTTCAAAAATCCATTTATGGATTGAAACAAGCATCTCGGAGTTGGAACATTCGTTTTGATGAAGTGGTCAAAGGGTTTGACTTCATCAAAAGCGAAGAAGAATCTTGTGTTTACAAGAAGACAAGTGGGAGCTCACTCGTATTTCTAATCTTATATGTAGATGACATATTCTGATTGGAAATGATATTCCTATGCTCGAGTCCGTTAAGACCTCACCAAAAATAGTTTCTCAATGAAGGACTTAGGGAAGCGGCATATATTTTGGGTATTAAGATCTATAGAGATAGATCAAAAGGCTAATAGGATTAAGCGAGTACTTACATTGACAAAGTGTTGAAGCGGTTCAACATGGAGGAGGCAAAGAAAGGGTTCTTGCCCATGTCTCATGGCATAAATCTTGGCAAGACTCGGTGTCCTTCGACACTGATGGCGAGATCGCATGAGTAAGATTCCATATGCTTGGCCATTGGATCTATCATGTATGCTATGATGTGTACTACGCCGGATGTTTCCTATGCTCTAAGTGTTACAGTAGATACGGTGATCCAGTGAGAGTCACTTGGCAGCTTAAAACATCCTCAAGTATTTGAGAAGAACTAAGGATGTGTTCTAGTCTACGGAGGTGAGGAAGAGCTCGTTGTAAATGGTTACACGATGCAAGCTTCCAAACCGACAAAGATGATTACAAATCGCAATCGGGTTTTGTGTTCCTTTTGAACGGTGGTTGGTAAGTTGGAAGAGTTCCAAGCGGAGATCGCTGTTGCGACTCTACAACGGAGGCCGAGTACATTGCGGCTCAAGAGCGAAAAGGAAGGTGTTTGGATAAGGAAGTTCATAACCGAACTAGGTGTGGTTCCTAGTGCGTGCGATCCTGCGGATCTTTCTTGTGATAACAGGTGGGGCCATTGCGCAAGCCAAGGAGCCGAGGAATCACCAAAAGAACAAACACATCTCGCGCGGTTTCATCTCATTCGAGAGATCCTTAATCGAGGAGATTTAAAGATATGCAAAATACACACGTTTGAATATTTGAGATCCTTTGTGAAGCCTCTCCCACGGCCTAAGCATGAGGCGCACACAAGAGCTATGGGTATTAGATATCTTCTAGATTGACTCTAGTGCAAGTGGGAGGCTGTTGGAGATATGCCTAGAGGCAATCATATTGATGATGATATTTCATTGTATCCATGATTTAATAAATGTTCCTTGAATATTGCCTTTGTGTTGATTAACAAGTATGTGACTTGTTTGTGAAACTCTTTACTTGTATGGTTATTCTAAAGTTGTCCCTAGTCGGAGTTCATGTGAGGACACACGTGAATGATTGATTAGCACATGTATCGGTTGATGACCATGTTTCACAGGTCATAGACATGGAGATGTCAAACCAATAATGTGGACACATGTTTAGAACATGGGGTTGGACCGACCCAACATGAGACATAGTAATTATTCTTATGGTTCTCTCTACACAATGTGTACGCCTTGTCCTTAGACACGAGATTGTCGCATGTACTTGAGATGTGAATCGACCTACTTAGGGGCTATCAAGCGCTACTCAAATGGCGGTAGTTATAAAGGTAGCTTTCGGGTTTGTCATGAAGCATGTTTGCGAGGCATGGTCGGTCGAGATGGGATTTGCCCTCTCTACGAGAGAGATATCTCTGGGCCTCGAGTGATCGGATCCGAAATGCATGGCCATGCTACTTAAGGTTAAGAGTTAACCTAGTAAGGGATTCGGATCACGGGATCGAGAAAGAGTGGTCGACTTGGAGCTCGATTTGAATATCGTGAGGCAAAGGGATTGGCATGTACATAACGTTGTGATGGTTCGTCCGATATGATCTTTACGTATGTTTAGGAGTTGGCACGTCTTGCTAGAGGCCGCTACCAACTATTGACCAAGTATGTGTACTCGCGTCATGTCTAAACATATGTGAACCATAGGGTCACACACTTAAGGGTGAAGCCTAATTCGGATTGGATCTAAATTAGGTCGGGCATTGAGTCCTAATGGGCCTCTATTCGTAGAAGCCCATTATAAGGACGTCTATAAAAGGAGGGCAGCGGCGCTTGGTTGAGGTTGAGTTTTTCGTGACATCCTCAAACCACGGCCGCCACCCTCCCATGCCCTAGTCGCTCGCGCGATCTAGTAGTCCGGCGTGCGTCGCTTCCTCCGTCACGTAGATACCTTTGGGCGCCGCATCCGTGGCGTTGGGACAAACCAAAAAAGGAGTCATGACGTGGGGCGCCGCGGCGAGGGCGAGGAAGTAGTACGACTACTGCGCCGACGTCTTGCATCAATCGAGTACGACTACACCGCCCGACGTCTTGCATCAACTTCGCACTGCGGCGTCTAGTGGTAAGACCGTGATCTATAATCTGCGGTGATCTTGGTTTACGGGTAGAATTTTTAATTTGCGCTAGTGTAGCCTACCCGTTACCCTTCGATGGTATCGAGCGGTTCTTTGTCATGTTATAGGTTCGGTGATTTGCATATGGCGATATGTAAATCGGTATGATCGATGTGATCGATTGTATAGTTACGTAATGGATTGGTGCGGTTTAGTGATCATGCTGCTAAGGTCGTGAAACAACGCACCCCTACGGTCGGATTCGCCATCGGGGTAGACAGTGACACGTAAAACCGGTTGCGGCATGCGAAAATCAATATGATGCTAATTAAGAGCCGCAACCACGGGAGAAAGACACATTAGACAGCCTAACCGGTCTGCTAATGCTCCCCTCCAACACCACAACACACACACAGGAACACACCCACCGACCAGCTCATAATTAACACCTTCCAAAGTACTTAGTCAAGAGAGGTTCCATATCCCCCTCGTGTGGTTAGCACGCAATAATTGTTTGGATCAATGGCACAAGTAACTCGGTCCTTAGGGACTTAGGCACCATTCCAATCACACCCAACAGATCACCCAACATACCATTGTGCCCAAGCCAAGATATAATTTTTGTTTTCAGTTTTTGATTTGCAAAATGGTAAAACACAAGGGTTGGACATAATGGAATAATAATAGCATTTGTGTGATCAAGATCACCGACTAAGTCGATGATCGCCCAATACTACCGATACTAGGCATGGCTAAGCAATATTTATTCGAAATCTACTAAGTGACAAGAGCTCATCCAACGAACTCTAATCACAGCAAATAACCTAGGCTCAGGTAGTAGAGGATAATCATTTATCTACAGATTATGCAACTAAAGGTCTAACTAATCAATTTAACAACAAAATAGCAATGCATACATAGAAGTTAAACAAAATATTAGACTTTAAAAGTAATGGGATCAATTGGGAAATGATCAAACTGCTTGCCTGCTTGCTGTTGCTCAAACTGTTGCGGAGGATCGTTCTCGGGGTTACTGCAAATGTCGAAGCCTAAGCGAAAAGCAAAAAGAAGCGAGAACAACTAATAAGACGAGAAACACTTAAACAAAAGAGCAAGCAAAAATTATCCAAATACGACGAAATTTATACACAAGGTAGAATAGGAGTAAACCTAGACCTAGAAACTGGAAAAACCTAATTTGGATTTGTGGTGCAAAAGATATTCCCTAAAAACCTATTTTCGACCAAAATAAGTACTGTAGCAAAAACATTTTCTAGAAAGATTTTGAAGCTGAAACTTTTATGGTAGCTACCTACTGGTATAGTGATAAGCCATATAAAATTTCAGGTCATTTGGAGTTATATTGAAAGAGTTATGATTTTTCAAGTCATGAAAATGGATAGAATTAAATTGCATGTGAAATCTTGTTAAAACAGTAACATGCTTAAAACCAATTTTATCATTTATTACTTTATTAGAGGAAGCTAACAAAATTGGTTTCACTAAAAATTGATCTCCAGAGAATTAGTTACGCAATTTACAAGTTAATTGCAAGTTTTAGAATAACAAGTAAAACCAATTTCTAAACCAATTTTAAAATCTGTTTTCTGGAGCCGAACTAAACTCCTATTTATTTTTAGATTAAAGTACAGCTCAAACTAAAGCTAACAAAATTTGAGTCAACCGATTTGGGTTTAAAATGAATTAGTTATGCATTTTTGAAGTTTAATACCTTTTTCAGTTTGTAATTAAACCTCTCGGGAAAACTCAAAACTCCAAAATGACGTGGCCGAATAGGGACCGTCGATCCTGGATCGGACGGCCCACGCGCACGACGCGCACAGCACACGCGCACGGAACCCACGGAGGCTCACCGTTGGATCCAGATCCAACAGTCCAAATGATGAGGGCATTCGGACCGAACGAATGCCTTCGCAATCCCAGCCGTTGATCTTCGATCCAACGATCCAGATTGAACCACGCCGAAACACTCCTCACGCGCGCAGAATAGAGGGCCGACGTGGAGGTTCCAGGGTCGTTGATCTCTGGATCCAACGGCCGAAGACCAGCCACGTCGCTCCCGCAGCGTTGTCGCCCGACAACACGGCCGAAGGCTTCACCGCAAAACGCCGCGACCAAAACACGGCGGCGCGTGAATGCCGAGAATGGGTGCGCAATGGCGTTGCGCACCCTCGCATACCACCCACACCGACGGTGGTGGACGAGCGTTAGCGCGACGGCGCGCGCGGAAAAGATGACAACGACGACTAGCGACCAAAGCTCCGCGGTTCAACCAGCGGTGCCGAGCATCTAGGGACTACGGCAATGCTACCTGAGTGTAACATCCCCATTTTGGCTTGTGTTTCAAATGTAATAAAATGAGGGTAAATTAAAAACTTTTCCTTCAACCTTTTACTCTTGAAACTTTTCTGAAATTCTTGTAAAGGAATTTTGGGAAATTCAAAATCAAAATCCTCATTTATCTCAAGTCAAAACCTTCAGGTGAAATCTTGTGTCAAACCCTTGGTAATAATTTTCACCGGGTTCTAGGGTTGCTTGGTAACACCTCTGAATTATTTCATAATTTTGGAAATTATTTGAAATATTTTAGAGGCAAGTCAAACCTCTGAAATCACCTTCCGAATTTCTGGAGAAAATTTCATTGCACAAAAATCTCTAAAAATTTTATGGAAGGTTAATCCTTAAGTTAGGAAGCTCGATTAAAATTTCATAAATTTTGGAGTTGATTTGATGCCTCAATTAAATCCCCAAAGTTTCAGGTTTAAAAATCAAACCCTAACCGGTTTGCACTGCTCATTGGACTCGAGTCGGGCTCGGGCTCGAGTCACTTGACTCGACCGAGCCAACTAACGCGCGCGCCGGTTCAACCGCAGCGCGCTATCACCGTTGGATCTCCATCGAACGGCTCTCATTCGTAAGCATTCGGACAACTCCGGTTGCCATCCGATTCTCGGCCGTTGGATTACGATCCAACCGTCGCGGATCGCATCGTTCGTTCGATCTTTCCAATTAGCGATCGCATCGTGGCGTTCAAATCTTATCCGCGCCAGATCTATTGAGGTTGGGCTCAACCCACTAAAATGCTTTGGGCTCGAGCCGCTTTGTGCACCGACCGGTGGCCCCCGCGCGTCTGGTCATCTTCCTCCTCCCACCGCGCATGCCCGCTTTGTGCGCCATGGCGAGAGAGGAGGTGACTTGTCACCTCCTTGAGCCCTTTAAACGGCTAAATCTGCCATGCATTAAATGCACACCGCTCCTCCTCCCAAAGTCGTCTCCTACCGCTCCGTCACTCCACGATGCCCATGGCGGGGCATGAACCAGATCCACCCGAGAGCTTGGGCTTAACCTAGCTTGAGCTCCTTGAGCTATAAGTAGCTCCACGGCTCTCCTCGCCCTTTCAAAACCCAGTAGTCTTGCCAAGCATCCTTGGTGCTTTATGAGCTCAAAACACCAAAAGCACCTAAACCGCCATTGTTGAGTGGGAGCTCCTCGCGCAACCGTGCTCGGTGGCGTTTCTTCCTCTCTTTTCGTTTCAGGTGCCTATCACCTCCTGGAACAAAACCCTAACTTAATTGTAGTTGCTTTTCACGGAGCACTCAATTTTGGGAATTGTTCTTTTCGGTAGTGAGCACCCCCTTCTTCCTCATCACCGGTAGAAGCTCTATTCTTCAATTCTTTACTCGGGGCTTCTTTGAGCTTGGTTGGAGCTAACCCGATGACGCGGTCGTGTTATCTTTGCTCGAGCGCCTTCTCGAGTTGTCTTCTCCAAGTCCGCAACCTTCTTCGTCACGAGAGCAACTCCGTCCATCCTCGACCTCCCCTACCCTCGGTATCCTTCTAGTAGCCCCTAGAAGCTTTGGCACTCGCCGAAATGGTTCGTTGCGAGCTTTGGTCATTACGCATTTCGGCCGCTTTTGGTCGCCGCTCATCGTCGGCTAGCCGCGTTCGGGACACCGACGGTGTGGGTGGTCCCGATGGGTGCGTAATGCTATTGCGATTCCATTTTGGCACTTAGGCCCCGCCGCCGTACCTTGGGTCGCGGCGGCAAGCGGAGGTGCCCTCGGTTTTGTTGTCGGACAAACGCGATGCCGTAATGTCGCTTCGGACACGATAACGACGTTCATCAATGCTAATCATTGTTAATCATGGGTTAGTAATCATTAGCTGTCCTAAACCCACCTCCTCGATCACTTGCATGTGGGCGCGCTTTTAATCGCCCGTCGCGCTAACCCGCGTGTCGTGGGCCCACTCGGCCACCGACCAGGCCCGCCATCTTAAAACCCCCAATGCGCGTGTGTTTAAACCCGGCATGTGACTTAGCGCCACCGACCGGTGGGCCCTCGTTGTCGTGAGTCCTGCTTCAAATCGTAAACGGCCCAATCAACCTCACCGCTCGATCTTGGATCCGTGGCGGGATCGTGGGAGCAATTGGGTCGTCAGAAGGCTCCTCAATCCCACCCTTCATCGCTTGATCGACGGCCCAGATGGGCGCATCCGCCGGTCCGATTGCCATCTCGATCCGGATCGTTGGATCTTGATCCAACGGTGAGCCTCCGTGGGTCTTTGTCGGGGTGTCTTTGCGCGGCGTGCGCGCGTGGCCGTTCGATCCAGATCGACGGTCCATAATCAACCACGTCTTTTCTTTCGGTTAAGGGATATAATTTCCTCGGTAGCTTTATCTTTCCACTGAAAATGTTGTTAAAACTTTAGAAATTCATATCTTTTCATTATAGATCCTTTTGGGTGATTTGATGAGTGTTAATTTTCTTTTAGGCTAGAAATTAATCTAGAAATGTTTCCAGACCCTGTTAAGAACCAGAAATGTTGTGAATCGATTTTAGCCTTTTTAGCCCCTATTAAATATTCCAAAAATGCTATAAAAACTTAGAAAATCTATAACTTGTTCTCTGTAAGTCCAAATAGAGCGAACTAAATTTTGTTAATTTCCTTTAGGGATGAACTTTAGTGAAGGACCAGTTTGCTAGTGGTCTTTGCTACTGATATAAAGGATGTCCTAGTTTTAGAACTTAGAAAAATCATAACTAATTCGTTGTAACTTCAAATGACCTGAAAATTTATATGGATTATCACTATACCAGTAGGTAGCTACCATAAAAGTTTCAGCTTCAAAATCTTTCTAGAAAATATTTTTACTACAGTACCTAATTATGGTAAAAATAGGTTTTTAGGGAATATCTTTTGCACCACAAATCCCAATTAGGTTTTTCCAGTTTCTATGTCTAGGTATATTAGTATTTTACCTTGTGTATAAATTTCGTCGCATTTGGATAATTTTTGCTTGCTCTTTCGTTTAAGTGTTGCTCGTCTTATTGGTTGTTTTCGCTCTTTCGCTTAGGCTTCGACATTTGCGGTTACCCAGAGAACGATCCTCAGCAACCCCTTGAGCAACAAAGAGCAACAAGCAGTTTGATCATTTCCCATTGACCCCATTACTTTTAAAGTCTAATATTTTGTTTAACTTCTATGTATGCATTGCTATTTTGTTGTTAAATTGATTAGTTAATCCTCTAGTTGCATAATCTGTAGGGAAATAAATATCCTCTACTACCTGAGCCTAGGTTATTTGCTGTGATTAGAGTTCGTTGGATGAGCTCTTGTCACTTAGTAGATTTTCGAATAAATATTGCTTAGCCATGCCTAGCATCGGTAGTATTGGGCGATCATCGACTTAGTCGATGATCTTGATCACACAAATACTTATACTACTCCATTATGTCCAACCCTTGTGTTTTATTGATTTACAAATCAAAAACTGAAAACAAAACTATATCTTGACTTGGGCACAATGGTATGTTGATGTGATCTGTTGATGTGATCTTGTTAGACTTAGCCATGCCTTCTCCGTGAGTACCAAAGGAAGTGTGCTAGCCATGCCCCCAATGGTGGTGGAAAGGCGGTCTATCGTGTGGGTACATTGGTACACCCTGCGAGTTAAAACTATTCGAATAGCCTCGCCCTAGGTTATGGACATGCTTGGTAAGGTCGTGCAAGAACTAGACTACAACCTTTTAAAAACTTAAACTTGACATGGGTGGTATGAAGGGGTACTTCATGCTATTGTTGTGGTGACTATGGGTTAGTCACTTCTAGGTTGGTGTTGTTCTCTATCTATTGTTATTATTGCCTCTCTTTATTTGAACAATAAAAGTTAATTGCAAACTTGCTTTGAATCTATTACCTTATTGCAAATGAAAACTTGCTTTATGCTGAAAATAAGTCCAGAGCCTCATCCACTTAAATAAAGCTTGCATGTAGTTAATTATAGTTCTGTTATCTCACACGTCAGTGTTGCGAGTACAAAAGCAAGTTTTGTACTCATCTGCTTTGCTTAATATTAATTGTTGCAGAGGAAGAAGGTGAGCCCAAGGGCCTCACTTTTGTGAGTCATGTTCTGCGCCTGTTTTGGGACGATTAGCTTGGCGGTCCGGTTGGTTGCCTTGTGGGTAAAGGTCACCAATTGGCTTTTGTTTATCGCCATCTTATGGCCATTTTGCTTCCGCTGTTGAAACTAGTTACTTATGTGTTATTTGGCCGGTCGGCCTCTCTTTTGTAATAACTCTCTTTATATTATCTATGTCTTTCAGTTGTTGCTTTTACTTGCTCTATGTGTATGAATGGAATTGATGCATGATTTTGTAACGGTGTGTATCTGCACTCGGGAAGTATACATATCTCGAGGCTTGGTTTATTTGATTTGTACCGTTAGGACCAAGTGGATGGTTAAACAAGATAAGTTTAATAAACCGGGTCCTCACAAAGTTGGTATCGAGCCATTCCACAGTAATAACCCAAGCTTGATCGTCTTTAGGATATTTTGGAAAACTTAATTTCAAAGTATCAAATGATTTATGAAAGCTTAAGTAAGTTCTCGATTTTATTCCTTACCTATCTTAGTTTTCTATCTCATCTTGCTCTAATTTGAGTTTTAAAAGTTGTTCTCCTTTCCTTCTCTCAAAAGATAGTCATTATCGTTTAAATGAGGTTTTGGGAACCAATGAGTTTGGCAAATTGAAGTGTTAGCGCTTCTACAAGATTTTGAAGCTTAGAAGTTGAAGATTTGGCTAGGAGGCTTGGATGCAAATCTGGACAGCGAGCATTCAATTTCGGACAGCAGGCTCAAAGGTTCTAAATAGGGTAGAAAATGAGATGTTAATCAATTAAAACTTGTGGGAACAAAAGGGTAAGATGTGATACTAGTTAGCTAAGTATCAACACCTATTTCGTTGATTTAACCTTGCTCTCGAGTAGTGTTAGACTTGTTGTAGTGTGCTGAAATTTTTATCTTCTCAAACCATTGCTCGTTCTTTCAATACGGGTTAATGGCATTGAGAAGTTGAGCTTGGTTTGGAGCTTCTTTGGAAACATTTAAAGTTTGTTTACTTGCTGTTTTTGGCTTTCGGTTAGGGTGGTATCTCATCCCCCTAATCGTTAGCTTTTCGCTTTCATCAACTTCTAGTATTAGTGCTTGGTTTCTAACCTAAATTTCTTGAATCGGGATGGTGGAGGTACTCGTGGCGGCCGTGGTCGTGACTGGTTTGGATGAGGAGCTCCGCCTCCTCCAACCATGGTCGAGGTCCTTCTTCGATCAGCGCAACTGCTCAGAGGACGGAGGGTCTGCTGGATGTTATTGCGCGCAACACCTCCGCCTCGGCCGGTGCCTCGGGATCCGGCAGGGGCTGACAACGATCTCGTGGGGTTTGGCGGAGTTTCTTCGCACTCGGCCCCACGTTCTCCGTGTCCGAGGACCCATTGGGCGCGGATGACCGGCTGCGTCGGGTTGAGTGTAAGCTCGACGTTGCTCGGTCTGGACCAGGGCGGGCACTCTTTGCCTCCCATCGGCTTGAGGCAGCACTCTCTGGTGGGAGAACTTCTTGGCCATGCAGCCGCCGCCACACTTCTCTCTTGGGATGAGTTCGGACGGCGTTCGTCGAGCTCACATCCTGCCGGCTTGATGAAGTCAAGAAGAAGGAGTTTCGCGCTCAAGCAAGGGCGTAAGTCGTGATGGAGTACATGCACGAGTTCAACCACTTGGCTCGTTATGCTCCATCCGAGGTGGCCACCGATGAGGCCAGCGAGAGAAGTTCATGGAGGTTTGTCCGAGGAGCCGCAAGACAGGCTCTCCATTGTGGACTTTGCGAACTTTCGGCTTTGGTGGACAAGGCCATTGTTGCGAGCACAAGGCCAAGGCGTCGGCGAGTCCCGCAAGCGCAAGTGGAGGCCCGATGCTCCGCACAGCCGGCCTCTCCGTCCGTGTCGGGCCTGCCCGAGGCCCGTTACGTGGCTTCACTACCACCGAGGCCGCGGCACGAGTCCCTCGCCCTCGCAGGGCGTGCCCGATCCACGTGCGCTGCGAACAGCGCAGGTGGCCCCGCAATCCGGCCCGGGTCACTGCTTTTCGTGCAACGGAAGGGCATTATGCCAATAGTTGCCCTAACAGATCGAGCGGCCTCGTCCTAATGGAGGACGCGGCGGGAGGTGGTCCTCCCGAGATCGAAAGGTTGTCCCCGCTACCCAAGGCGTGGGTAGTGGCGCGTCAACCTTATCTCCATGAGAGGCACATGAGGCACCGGCGTCGTGTTGGGTACCCTTCGGTTAACTCTTTTCTGCTCTGATTTTGTTTGATTCAGTGCATCTCATTCGTTTGTTTGAGTCTTTTCTTCTGTGTGGAGGTCTTCTTTTTACTCCATTGTTGGTCCATTGCTCATTCGCTCTCCGGTTGGAGTTGAGAGCCGAGTCCGAGTGTAGGGATGTCCTGTTGAGATAGAAGGGGTAGGATTCTTGGCAAACCTTATCCTCCTTCGATCGGCGAGCTTAGATGTAATCCTAGGCATGGATTGGTTGTCTCAAAGCACATGGGACAAATTGATTGCGCTATGAGGCTCATCTACCTCACCAGATCCTTCGGCAAGCGAGTTCGCTTCACCGGAAGGCTGCGGGATCCGCATCTCTTCGCGCTGGCGAAGCCGCTCTAGATATTAGTGAAGTCCGGTGGTATGTGACTTTGTTGATGTCTTCCCGACGACCTTCGAGGATGCCACCACCGAGACCTCGAGTTTGTCATTGAGTTGGTTCCTGTCGCCCGATTTCAAAGAGGCCTTCTGGATGGACCCAATTGAGTTGGTGGAGTTGAAGAAGCGGTGGGTGAGCTTCAAGAGAAGGGTTTCATCGCCTAGCTCATCTCCTTGGGGATGCTCGGCAATCTTTGTCCCAAGAAGGACAAGGCGCTGCGCATGTGCGTTGATTACCGTCCACTTAATGAAGTAACGGTAAAGAACAAGTACCCTTTGCCCGTATCGATGACCTCTTCGATCAGTGCGGGAGCTTGAGTTTTCTCAAGATTGATCGAGAGTGGGATATCATCGAGTTCGGATTCGACCGAGGATATTCCAAAGACGGCTTTTCTACTCGTTATGGCTTATGCGAGTATACCGTCATGTCATTCGGTTTGACCAATGCTCGCCTTGTTCATGAACCTCATGAATTCGGTGTTCATGGAGTATTTGGATAGGTTCGTTGTGGTCTTCATCGATGATATCCTTATCTACTCCAAGAGCGATGAGGAACACGCCGAGCATCCGAGGCTTGTGTTGGGCAAGCTTCGTGAGCACCACTGTATCACGAGTTCAGCAAGTGCGCGTTACGGTTGAAGAAGTAGCCTTCTTGGGCCATATTCTTTCGGCGGAGGCGTGGTGTGGATCCTAGCAAGATCGCGACGTGCTTTCACGAGTCGACCACCGGTCACCGGTTCGAGTTTTCTTGGTTTAGCGGGATACTATCATCGCTTTATCGAGAACTTCTCCAAGATAGCGGCCGATGACGAATTGCTCAAGAAGGACAAGAAGTTCTCGTGGTCCGCTGATTGCGAGAAAGTTTCCAAGAACTTAAGAAGCGATTGATCACCGCTCCGTTCTTGTTCTCCGATGTCCGTCGAAGCTTCGATATCTTTGTGGCGCTTCGCGTCGGCCTCGGTTGTGTCCTTATGCAAGAAGGCAAGGTAGTGGCCTATGCATCAAGGCAATTGAGACCTCATGAACTCAACTATCCTACCCATGACTTGGAGTTGGCGCGGTGATTCATGCACTTAAGATTTGGCGACATTACCTAATCGGTGTCGTTGTGAAGTGTATTCGGATCACAAAAGCTTAAAGTATTTGTTCACCCAACCAGATCCGAACCTCGGGCAAAGGAGATGGTTGGGCTGATCAAGGACTATGACATGGGTATTCACTACCATCCGGCAAGGCCAATGTCGTTGCGGATGCGCTTAGTCGCAAAGCGCATTGCAATGCATTGCGGCTCAAGGAGCCTCGCCCACCCTTCCGGAGGAGTTCCAGCGTCTCAACTTGGGTTGGGTTGAGCATGGTTCCTCGCCGCCCTAGTTATGCTGACCAACCTTGGTGGATCGGATCAAGTGCGCTCAGCGATCGGATGTTGGAGTGAACGCATCAAGGAAAATGTCAAGAATGGAACAGCCGAAGTGCTTCTCCGTAGATGAGCTTGGTGTCGTGAGGTTCGAACAACGCCGTGGTTCCAAAGGACATGGAGTTGCGGGATTTGATCCTCCGCGAAGCCCACGATTCTCCGTTATCCATTCATCCGGGGCCACGAAGATGTACCGGATCTTCGCGAGATTTTGGTGGACCGAATGAAGAGGGAGATTGCAAGGTTCGTTGCGAAAGTCGGCGTGTGTCGTCGTGTCAAGGCCGAGCATCGGCGTCCGGCGATCGCTTGACCCTTGCCAATCCGAGTGGAAGTGGGATTGGTCGGGATGGACTTTATCACCGGTCTACCCGGTCTCCAAAGAAGAATGATGCCATCCGGTCGTCATCGATCGATTGACTAAGGTGGCTCATTTTCTTCCCATCAAGACCGACCTTGAGTGGGTCTTACGCGGATCTCTACATAGCCGCATCGTGAGTTTGCATGGTGTGCCAAAGACAATTGTGTCGGATCGTGGTTATTGTTCACGTCTCGATTTTGGCATAGCTCGCAAGAGGCTATGGGAACTCGCCTTTCTTTCAACTCAACATTTCACCCCAAGCAGATGGTCGGGCCGAGAGGTCAACCAAGTTTTGGAGGACATGTCGCGAGCTTGTGTCCTTTCCTATGGGAAGCATTGGGAGAAGTGCTTGCCATTCGCGAGTTTTCTTATAACAACGACTTCCAAGCCGGTCTCGGCATGGCACCATTTGAGGCCTTATACGGGAGAAAGTGTAGGACCCGTTGAACTGGTGCGAGACCGGTGAGAGACCTTTCTTTGGCGGACTCGATTAATGAGGCCGAGGTCAAGTCCACTCATTCGTGATCGCTACGCACGGCTCAATCCGGGCAAAAGAGCTATGCGGATCGCCGTCGTCGTGAGTTGAGCTTTGAGCCCAATGATTTCGTTTATCTCAAGGTTTCTCCTCGAAAGGTCACCAGCGTTTTGGTGTCAAGGGCAGTTAGCTCCTCGATATGTCGGTCCATACCGTGTTATCGAGAAGAAGGGAGCTGTTGCCTACAAGTTGGAGCCACTCTTTGCACTTGCGGGGTACATGATGTTTTCCATGTGTCCCAGCTAAAGAAGTGCCTCCGTGTTCCAACAGAGAAGCTCGTTGGAAACTCTTGATGTTCGGGAGGATTTGACCTATCGCGAGCACCACTGTTCGCATACTCGAGGAGGCCGAGCGAAGAACAAGGAACAAGACCATCAAGTTCCTTAAAGTTCAAAGGTCAAACCATTCCGAGGATGAGGCTACTTGGGAGCGAGAAGATCGTCTTCGTGCATGACTACCCTCTTTCTTTTAAAGTGAACCAAATCTCGGGCGAGATTTTTGTAAGGGGGAGGTTTGTAACATCCCCATTTTGGCTTGTGTTTCAAATGTAATAAAATGAGGGTAAATTAAAACTTTTCCTTCATCCTTTTACTCTTGAAACTTTTAGAAATACTTGTAAAGGAATTTTGGGAAATTCAAAATCAAAATCCTCATTTATCTCAAGTCAAAACCTTCTGGTGAAATCTTGTGTCAAACCCTTGATAATAATTTTTCCTGGGTTCTAGGGTTGCTTGGTAACACCTCTGAATTATTTCATAATTTTGGAAATTATTTGAAATATTTTAGAGGCAAGTCAAACCTTGGTCAAACCTCTGAAATCACCTTCTGGAATTTCTAGAGAAAATTTCAGTGCACAAAAATCTCTAAAAATTTTATGGAAGGTTAATCCTTAAGTCAGGAAGCTCGATTAAAATTTCATAAATTTTGGAGTTGATTTGATGCCTCAATTAAATCCCCAAAGTTTCAGGTTTAAAAATCAAACCCTAAGCGGTTTGCACTGCTCATTGGACTCGAGTCGGCTCGGGCTCGAGTCACTTGACTCGACCGAAGCCAACTAACGCGCGCGCGCGAGTTCAACATGCGCGCTATCGGTAGTTGGATCTCCATCGAGCGGCTCTCATTCGTAAGCATTCGGACAACTCGGTTGCCATCGATTCTCGGCCGTTGGATTACGATCCAACCGCCGCGGATCGCACTGGGTTCATTTCGGTCTTTCCAATTAGCGATCGCGCGTGGCGTTCAAATCTTATCCGTGGCCAAAGATCTATTGAGGTTGGGCTCAACCCACTAAAACGCTTTGGGCTCGAGCCGCTGGTGCCGGCCGATGGTGGCCCCGCTCGCGTCGCCGGTCATCTTCCTCCTCCCACGCGCGCATGCCCGCCTGTGCGCCATGGCGAGAGAGAGAGGTGACTTGTCACCTCCTGAGCCCTTTAAACGGCTAAATGCTTGCCATGCATTAAATGCACACCGCCTCCTCCTCCCAAAGTCGCCTCCTACCGCCCGTCACTCACGATGCCCATGGCGGCATGAACCCATCCACCCGAGAGCTTGGGCTTAACCTAGCTTGAGCTCATTGAGCTATAAGTAGCTCCTGGCTCTCCTCGCCCTTTCAAAACCGGTAGTCTTGCCAAACATCCTTGGTGCTTTGTGAGCTCAAAACACCAAAAGCACCTAAAAGCGCCATTGTTGGTGGGAGCTCCTCGGCGCAATCGTGCTCAGTGGCGTTTCTTCCTCTCTTTCGTTTCAGTGTGTGCCTCTCACCTCCCGGAACAAAACCCTAACTTAATTGTAGTTGCTTTTCACAGAGCGGCTCAATTTTGGGAATTGTTCTTTTAGTAGTGAGCACCCCCTTCTTCCTCATCACCGTAAGAAGCTCTATTCTTCAATTCTTTACTCTGGGGCTTCTTTGAGCTTGGTTGGAGCTAACCCGATGACGCGATGCGTGTTATCTTTGCTCAGGCGCCTTCTCCGAAGTTGTCTTCTCCAAGTCAAGCAACCTTCTTGTCGCGAGCAACTCCGCCCATCCACGGACCTCCCTACCCTCGGGTATCCTTCTAGTAGCCCCTAGAAGCTTTGGCACTCACTGAAATGGTTCGTTCTGAGCTTTGGTCATTACGCATTTCGGCGTTTTGGTCGCCGCTCATCGTCGGCTAGCGCGCCGCTCAGGACACCCGACGGTGTGGGTGGTCCCGATGGGTGCGTAATGCTATTGCGATTCCATTTGGCACTTAGCCCTGTTTGCCGTACCTTGGGTCGCGAGCGGCAAGCGGAGGTGCCTCGGTTTTGTTGTCGGACGAAACGGCGGTCGTAATGTCGCTCGGACACGATAACGGCGTTCATCAATGCTAATCATTGTTAATCATGGGTTAGTAATCATTAGCCGTCCTAAACCCACCTCCTCGATCACTTGCATGTGGGCCCGCACTTTTAATCGCCGTCGCGCTAACCCACGTGTCGTGGCCCACGATCAGCGACACGTGGGCCGCCATCTTAAAACCCCATGCGCGCGTGTTTAAACCCGGCATGTGACTTAGCGTCAGCGACCGGTGGGCCTGTTGTCGGTAGTCCTGTTCAAATCGTGCGGCCCAATCAACCTCGGTAGTTCGATCTTGGATCCGTGGCGGGATCGTGGGAGCAATTGGGTCGTCCGGCTCCTCAATCCCACCCTTCATCGCTTGATCGACGGCCCAGATGGCGGGCATCCGCTTCGATCCGATTGCCATCTCGATGCGGACTGTTGGATCTTGATCCAACGGTGAGCCTCCGTGGGTCTTTGTGCGGGTGTCTTTGTGCGCGCGTGCGCGTGGGCGTTCGATCCGGGATCGACGGTCCATAATCAACCACGTCTTTTCTTTCGGTTAAGGGATATAATTTCCTCGTAGCTTTATCTTTCCACCAAAAATGTTGTTAAAACTTTAGAAATTCATATCTTTTCATTATAGATCCTTTTTGGGTGATTTGATGTGTGTTAATTTTCTTTTAGGCTAGAAATTAATCTAGAAATGTTTCAGCCCTGTTAAGAACCGAAATGTTGTGAATCGATTTTAGCCTTTTAGCCCCTATTAAATATTCCAAAATGCTATAAAAACTTAGAAAATCTATAACTTGTTCTCTGTAAGTCCAAATAGAGCGAACTAAATTTTGTTAATTTCCTTTAGGATGAACTTTAGTGAAGGACCAGTTTGCTAGTGGTCTTTGCTCTTGATATAAAGGATGTCCTAGTTTTAGAACTTAGAAAAATCATAACTAATTCGTTGTAACTTCAAATGACCTGAAAATTTATATGGATTATCACTATACCAGTAGGTAGCTACCATAAAAGTTTCAGCTTCAAAATCTTTCTAGAAAATATTTTACTACGATTACCTAATTATGGTAAAAATAGGTTTTTAGGGAATATCTTTTGCACCACAAATCCCAATTAGGTTTTTCCAGTTTCTATGTCTAGGTATATTAGTATTTTACCTTGTGTATAAATTTCGTCGCATTTGGATAATTTTTGCTTGCTCTTTCGTTTAAGTGTTGCTCGTCTTATTGGTTGTTTTAGCTCTTTCGCTTGGGCTTGACATTTGCGGTAACCAGAGAACGATCCTCGGAACCCCTTGAGCAACAAAGCAGCAGTGCAAGCGGTTTGATCATTTCCCATTGACCCCATTACTTTTAAAGTCTAATATTTTGTTTAACTTCTATGTATGCATTGCTATTTTGTTGTTAAATTGATTAGTTAATCCTCTAGTTGCATAATCTGTAGGAAATAAATATCCTCTACTACGAGCCTAGGTTATTTCTTTGTGATTAGAGTTCGTTGGATGAGCTCTTGTCACTTAGTAGATTTTCGAATAAATATTGCTTAGCCATGCCTAGCATCGGTAGTATTGAGCGATCATCGACTTAGTCGATGATCTTGATCACAAAATACTTATACTACTCCATTATGTCCAACCCTTGTGTTTTATTGATTTACAAATCAAAAACGAAAACAAAACTATATCTTGACTTGGGCACAATGGTATGTTGATGTGATCTGTTGGGTGTGTTGGAATGGTGCCTAAGTCCCCAAGGACCGAGTTACTTGTGTCACTAAGCCAGCGCTTATTGCGTGCTAACCACACGAGGGGATATGGAACCTCTCTTGACTAAGTACTTTGGAAGGTGTTAATTATGAGCTGGTTGGTGGGTGTGTTCTTGTGTGTGTGTGGGGTGTTGGAGGAGCATTAGCAGCCGGTTAGAATTGTCTAATGTGTCCTTCTCCGTGAGTTGCGGCTCTTAATTAGCATCGTCCATTGAAAGCGTCTTGTTAGACTTAGCCATGCACGCATACCAATGGAAGTGTGCTAGCCGTGGTGGTGGAAAGGCGGTCTATTGTGTGGGTACATTGGTACACCTGCGAGTTAAAACTATTCGAATAGCCTCGTCCTAGGTTATGGACATGCTTGGTAAGGTCGTGCAAGAACTAGACTACAACCTTTTAAAACTTAAACTTGACATGGGTGGTATGAAGGGTACTTCATGCTATTGTTGTGGTGACTATGGGTTAGTCACTTCTAGGTTGGTGTTGTTCTCTATCTATTGTTATTATTGCCTCTCTTTATTTGAACAATAAAAGTTAATTGCAAACTTGCTTTGAATCTATTACCTTATTGCAAATGAAAACTTGCTTTATCTTTGAAAATAAGTCCAGAGCCTCATCCACTTAAATAAAGCTTGCATGTAGTTAATTATAGTTCTCGTTATCTCACACGTCGGTGTTCGAGTACAAAAGCAAGTTTTGTACTCATCTGCTTAATATTAATTGTTGCAGAGGAAGAAGGTGAGCCCCAAGGGCCTCACTTTTGTGAGTGTGTTTTGTGCTGTTTGGGACGATTAGCTTGGCGGTCGGTTGGTTGCCTTGTGGGTAAAGGTCACCGATTGGCTTTTGTTTATCGCCATCTTATGGCCATTTTGCTTCCATTGTTGAAACTAGTTACTTATGTGTTATTTGGCAGTCGGCCTCTCTTTTTATAATAACTCTCTTTATATTATCTATGTCTTTCGATTGTTGCTTTTACTTGGCTCTATGTGTATGAATGGAATTGATGCATGATTTTGTAACGGTGTGTATCTGCAGTGCAGGAAGTATACATATCTCGAGGCTTGGTTTATTTGATTTGTACCGTTAGGACCAAGTGGATGGTTAAGCAATTACAAGCCGAATAAACCGGGTCCTCACACCGAGTGACGCGAGGTGCAGAGGATGATCGACTCCCGGCGCGAAGCTCGCGGCAACAACAATGGCGGCAACGAGGAAGCCGCCTGGACAACTAGAGAGCGACCGCATCATCAAAATAGGTCCCACGTGCCACACCGATGCTCCCAGAGAAAGGAATTGAGGAGGTGGACTCACCGCACCGAGACGAAGAGGGCGCTGCGGCGAATTGGGAACTCGAAATTAGCCTCCTCGTGACGATAAACCCAAAATTAATTGAGGTTAAGCCGGGAGTAAGTAGGGAGCAGAGGGAGCAAGAAAAAGAGAGGGAGAGCCACTGTGGTACCGCCTTCACCGAGAAGCCCGAAGCTCGGCAATGGCGGCGCGAGTGGTTTCGGGGTTTTGGAGCTCAAACACGCACAGCAGTGCACACAAGAGCTGCGGAAAGGTGAAAGGGAGGTCAAGGAGGGAGCAAGGGGGCTTAAGTAGTTGCGAAGGAAAGGGAGGGGAGCACGGGAGGATCCGAGGCGAGCTCGGGCCTTTGCTGCCACCAGGACCGCGCGAGAGGATGGGAGCAGGTGAGCAGCGACTTGCGAGGGCGGTGCACTGGCGCGCATTAAATGCACTGCAGAGACCCGTTGCGAGGTGACCAGGCGCTGAGCTCCAACCACTCCCCTGCCATGGCATCGTTGACGCGGGCGCTGGCGCTGCGTCGCGCGAGCGAGAGGAGGACGACGATCGCCACCGTCCGATTTCTATCAGAGGTCATCACGCGACCGTCGGCGCTGGATGGGCAAACGTGGACCGGGCGATGGAGATCCAACGGCTGACGACGCGCGCGCCCGCTCGACCGCGCCGGGTGCAATTAGTTGGCTCAGTCGAGTCAAGTGACTCGAGCCCGAGTCTGACCCGCACCCGATGAACAGTGCAAACCAGATTAGGTTTTGATTTTTGAACTGAAACTTTGGGGATTTAATTGAGGCATCAAATCAACTCCAAAAATTATGAAATTTTAACTGGAGGTTCCTGACTTTAGGATTAGCCTCTCATAAAATTTCCAGAGGTTTCTGTGCAATAGAATTTTCTCAATAAATTCCAGAAGGTTATTTCAGAGGTTTGACCAAGGTTTGACTTGCCTCTAAAATATTTCAAATAATTTCCAAAAATTATGAAATAATTCAGAGGTGTTACCAAGCAACCCTAGAACCCAGGGAAAATTATTACCAAGGGTTTGACATAAGATTTGACCAAGGAGGTTGTTGACTTGATAAATGAGGGTTTTGATTTTGAATTTTTCAAAATTCTTTTACTAGAATTTTCAGAAAAGTTCAAAAGCACAAGGATGTAAGAAAAGTTTTAATTTACCCTCATTTTATTACATTTGAAACACAAGCCAAAATGGGGATGTTACATGGTGCTAGCACACCAGCGTACGGTTGTTCCTTCTCTGGACGTGTGGATACCATAGAGGCTCTGCGATCATTTATTGCTTATACCGGGACGATCCGCGATCTTCACAAGGAACTACGGAGGTTGCTGGAGGAGACGATCGACTACGAGGACGATTGGACAATCATCTACGGCCACTACATCGGCGCGTTCATCGTCGGACTAGGCTGCTCTGACTCTACTTCCGCTGCACTGCGCGTCTGGTGGTAATGATCTGTGATCATCTATCTTGCTTGGCATCCTGGTTTACGTGGTAGAAATTTTAAATTGTTACTAGCGTAGCCTACCCGTATCCCATCATGTAGTTCCTCCAATAATTTAAATTCAAAATCTTATAGGCTAAGTGTTGGCTATCTAATCAATATTATATGTACATGACACAAATGATCAGCTCATGCATCTTCCTGTATTTCCAAGAAGTAGCTAGTAGCAATAGCCTTTTTGACTTTTGGTCATCTCTCGCAATTCCAAATACTTGGGTATGAGAAAAGGAGCACTATAGGAAGCAATGCAACACTACAATATGCAATGGTAAATTTTTTGATGGGTTGTGATAAATTTAATGCAACGAACGATTGGCGAGCATGTCTTATAAGTAAACACTAAACATATTAGTTTATCTTGTCTTTTCATTTGTCTTTTGTGTGTATCACTCCCATGCAATTATTTGACATCAAACAAAATATGAAGCTTAATTTGGTAGATCAATATGTAGATGAATTTTAAAATTTGGTGTTTAGAACTAGGGGACTTTTTCTTATATGTCACTACAAAGTTCCTAAGTTACTAATCTGTCATTGCAAGGTGACATCTCCCTTCCATGCCACTACAAAATCAAAACCATGCCCTTTTATGCCATCGTTAACCAGTCAAAACGTGTAGTAGCTGTGAAAATACCATTTTGCCATTGTCGTCTTCTTCCTTCTTCTCCAGCATGTTGAGCGTGCCCACATGACGACGGTGACATCAAAGAAGTTCTTCTTCTTGGGAGAGGGGCAGTACTCCTCAGGAAGGTCGTAGTTGTTGGGTATTTATGTGGCTTTCAACATTTATTGTGGTTATTATCTGTTTTAACTCAATGAGGAATATTTATATATGTGATAAGGAATTATTTGATGCGAAATCTAACTTGAGGAATTAATACTTGAGGTGCTGAGGACGGCTGTGCTGGAATAGGTAGACATATTTATTGAGATCGAGTCTCCTGAAATTTAATATGCATGCGTAGGATTAATCCGGTACAACACAGGGCGGAATAGCTGGAATTGTTTTGCAGGATCGGCTCTGCAGGCTGTTGACCCACATGATTAGATTGGAATTGATCTCGTAAACAATCTGATCATAGCGCATGACCCACACATGTGTGCTAGGGACTAATACATTTTAGACTCGTTATCCATGACTGATTCTTTAGCTGCTGAGTATGAAGGTGAACAGAATGTGTGGAAGATAATGTGTAATTTGGAACAAGATTTTGGGAAGGTGTCTCTTATTAAAGTACTTAATCTTGTTAATCGTTTTCTCTCCACCAAGATATATGATGGCACTTCAATTAATAAGTATATCAATAAACTCTATATTTTAGTAGATGAATTAAAAAATGCTGGCTATCCTTTTTCTGAAGAAGTGCAGGTTATGGTTGTTCTCTTTGCCAAATTCATGGGAATAATTTAAGATATCTTTCTGTCATTCTGAAAGGATACTCAATATGCGCACTTTGAGGTATCATTTGCTTATGGAAGAAGATAGAAAACCCTTTTAGGGAAAAGAAAGAAATACTCACAATTCTGAGTTACACCTTGGAGAGGAAAATGTACTAATAAAAGGAAAAGCAAAAGAGGAAATCTAATGGTGATTTGAGAGAAAAGCTTAAGAAGAAACGCGATCAGGATGATCGTGGAAATTTTAACTCAATTCAGAGGAATGATAAGTACAAGAATTTCAAGTGTTACAACTGTGGTCAGTATGGGCATTTCAGAGCTGATTGCAGAAAAAAGAAGCAAAATGAGCAAAATAATCAAAACAAGCAACCAGTTGAGCATAAAGGCGATTCATCGCCTAACAGTATGTCTAATTTTTTTTGTATGCACTAAATATTTATTTACTACTACTTTTTCAAATAGTTGAGTTGTTGATTCTGGTGCTACATCTCATATTATTAACAATAATAGAGCTTTTACTTCTATGCGAACAATTCCAAAGAGAAATAGATATATCTTTTGGGGCACTAATGCAAAAACTGAAGTACTTGGAATTAGAAATTATGTCCTGGAACTCCCCAATGGAGGGAAATTATTATTAGTTTATATTCACCTAGTATGAGAGGGAATTTAATCTCTGTTGCTCAGTTAGAATCTATTGGTTATGATATATTGTTTGAAAAAGGAAGAGTTAAAATATTGCTCAATGGGAAATTAATGCATACTCGAACTCGTCATGAAGGTCTTTATTTTCTTTATGAGCTATCAAATGATGCCAATATTGATTGCATGGTTGGTGAAAATAACTCTATAGTGAGGAATACTAATGATAGAAATACATACTCAGAATCTTATTTATGGCATTTACGACTTGGTCACATATCTAAAAACAGAATTAAGAGGCTTATTAATTCTGAAATTCTGCACTTTAAATGGGAGGATTTTAGTATTTGTGAATTGTGAGGCATGTATAATGGGTTAGATGACATGTGCGCCTTTTCCAAAGGCGGAAAGATCAAATGAGCCTCTTGCCATTATTCATTCTGATATTTGTGGTGAGATGTCTACTCCCACTAGAGAACAAAAGATTTATTTTATCACATTTATTGATGATTTTTTTTAAGATTTGGTTATGTGTATCTTCTTAAACATAAGTCGGAAGGATTTGATGTATTCAAGTCATTTAAAACTAAAGTGAAAAATCAATTGAATAGAAAGATCAAAGTTTTGAGAATTGATCGTTGGGGAGAATACACTTCATGAATATTAAATATATTTTTTTCTAAAGAGCATGGAATTATTCATCGTTATACCATACCTTACACTCCGCAACAAAATAGTGTGGCTGAGCAGAGGAATAGAACAATTATGTATATGGTTAGATCTATGATGACTTATTCAGATCTTCCTTTATCTTTTTGGGGTGAAGCTTTGCATACTGCTGTTTATTTATTAAATCATTCGCCATCTAAAATTATAACAGTCACTCCTTATGAGTTATGGACTGAAAGAAAACCCTCACTTCGCTACTTAGCTGTTTGGGGTTGTAATGCACAAATCAGTGCTAAATTAAAACCGTACAAAATTACAGCCTAAAAGCACACCAGAAATTTTTATTGATTATTCTTTGAAATCAAAAGTGTACAGGTTTTATGATCAGGAAAGGGATAAACTGGTGAAAAGTAGGGATGCAATATTTTTAGATCAAAACACACCTCATTGTGCTAAGCGAGCGAGGGTGGAATTATTGGCAACTACACCAGAAACACAGATGAATACATCTGGTATAAATTCTCACACTAAAGGAGGTTCAGCTTCTGAAGAAATTATAAATCGAACTCCCAACACTAACATGCTTAGGAGAAGTGGGAGGAATTTAAGTACACCCCAATATCTAGATGATTATTACTTGTTCTTGAGGGAAGTTCACTTTAAAATTTCAGATTTAGAGGAAGAGCCAAAGACTTATAAAGAAGCAATAAACTGCTCCCAATCAAAACTATAGGTGGAAGCAATGCGGGAAGAATTAAACTCGATGAAAAGGTATAAAGTTTGGGAACTTGTTGATCTACCAAACAACCGTAAACCCATAGGTTGTAAATGGATTTTTAAAAGAAAATTGAATGCAACAAGTTTAGTGAAAAAATATAAGGCTAGGCTTGTCGCTAAAGGTTTTACACAAAAGGAAGGTATTGACTTTGTGGAAACTTTTTCTCATGTTGCAAAGTTTACTTCAATTCATATTATTGGTGCTTTGACGGCTTATTATGATCTTGACTCCACCAAATGGATGTTAAAACTGCTTTTCTTAATGTTTTTTTTAGGAGGAAATATATATGAAACAGCTGGAAGGTTATGGAGAAAAAGGAAATGAAAATAAAGTTTGCAAGTTGAATAGATCAATTTATGGTCTTAAACAAGCTTCATGTTAATGGTATATTCTTTTTGATAATGCTATCATGTCATATGGTTTTTCAATGACAAAAGGTGATCATTGCATATATACAAAAGTTATGGGTAATTATTTTGTCTTACTGTCTTTATATGTTGATGATATTCTCATTGCTTCTAATGATAAAAAAAAATACATTGATGGAAGTGAAAACTTGGTTGTCTTTTAAATTTGATATGAAAGATATGTGAGAAGCTTCCTATGTTTTAGGAGTTCAAATACATAGAGATCGGAATAAAAAGATTATTGGGTTGTCTCAAAAGGCATACTTTTGAAGTGTTTTAAAACGATTTTCTATGAAAAATAGCAAATATGTTAATGTACCTATTGTAAAGGGAACTAAACTCAGTGAGGAATTATGTCCAAAAACTCCTGAGGAAAAAGGTAGAATAAATGGTATTTCTTATTCTTCAGCTTTGAGATGTCTTATGTATGCTATGTTATTTACATGACCTGACATCAGCCATGCCATTGGAATTCTCAGTAGATATCAAAAGAATCTTGGGGAGGAGCACTGGAAACAAAATCAAATATGTACTGCGTTATATCAAAGGAACTATGGATTATTCATTATGTTTTAATGGTCATAATCTTCAGCTGTAGGGTTATACTGATGCTGATTGGCAATGGGATCTGAATGACCGAAAATCAACTTCTTATTATCTATTTACTTTGGCAGGATGTGCTATTTCTTGGTGTAACAGGAAACAGGATTCAGTTGCTCTTTCCTCTATGGAAGCTGAATATATTACTGTATCTGAAGCAGCAAAGGAATGTGTATGGCTAAGGGAATTTCTTGTATCACTTAAGGTCGTGAAAAGTGCATCAAAACCTGTCACTAAAAATTCTTAGTAAAAGTAAACACATTGAAGAATGATGCACTGATTGAGCCAGTTAGTCAGGAATTATTTTCTAAGCATGTTAAAGACATGGGACTTCAGTTTATTGATTGAAATGTTTCAGCCAAGTGGGAGATGTTGGATATTTATGTGGTTTTCAATATTTATTGTGGTTATTATCTGCTTTAACTCAATGAGGAATATTGATATATGTGATAGGGAATTATTTGATGCGGAATCTAACTCGAGGAATTAATACTCAAGATGCTGAGCACGACTGTGCTGGAATAGGTAGACATATTTATTGAGATCGAGTTTCCTGAAATTTAATATGCATGTGTATGATTAATCCGGATACAGCACAAGGCAGAATAGCTGGAATTGTTTTGTAGGATCGGCTCTGCAGGCTGTTGACCCACATGATTAGATTGGAATTGATCTCGTAAAGAATCTGATCATGGCACATGACTCACACATGTGTGCTAGGGACTAATATATTTTAGACTCGTTAAACTGGCCTATCTGATCGTGGTTAGTGACATGGTTCAGGAGTCTCACGGTGTACCGGAAACATGTGGGTTAATTATAAAACCTAGAAGTGGAGTCTATAAATAGGTCCCTACCCTCTAACCTCATAATGTAATTGTGAGTGTCACCACGAAAAAAACAGAGGAATAGATGGTAGACCGAATAGACACCACAAAATCAATTTAAGATTTGCTCAAAACCCAACAGTAGTAGCCGATGTCGTAGCTGTAAGACGCACCTGCACTGCTCCGGGAGCTCGTCCTCCTTCGGAACCGGTAGCTCGATTCTCGACCCATCCTGAGGGTTCAGAAGAAAGATCTTCGAGGTCAGGATCAGCACCCAGCCCTGCGGCATCTCGTAGCAAGTGCTGCTGCTGATCTCAGGGAGGCTGACACCGTGCAGCCTCTGCTCGGGCAAACTGAAGACTGCCTTCCGCGACGATGTAACAAACCACATACTATATTCGGATTAATTTGGGGATAAATCGAGATCAGATAGAGAGTAGAAGTGGGGAACGAAGCCACAGTGCCCTTAACCCCAGCTAAGAACAGGTAATTGGCATGAATGAGGTTGCCTTTTTTATTACATCCAACTCAGGGTTTAATGCAACTCAAGTTACGGAAGTAAAGAGATAGTTCAGGTAACAGTAAATGGTGAAACTTCAGAACAGTGAAAACTAACGCACATCCATGCGATGTCTCCTTCATGGGGATGTTCAATTACAGTATGCCTTTCACGAAGGTTCCATACCTATGCAGTCTCAAGCGGCTCCCCTCTGGTTCGGGGCACTTCGGTGATTGGTGTGTCAAGTCCTTCTTATCCTTTTCACGGGCGTCCCGGTTACTTGGTTTGAGGATCGGAGTTCGTCCTTTTATTCCGAGGCCTGCGGGCGGGATTAGGGATACCTTCAATGGTATTTCAACCCTCTCGGTGCATTGCTTGCGAGCAAATGCTACTTATTCACGCTTCAAATCACTAAAGTAGTCAGCGGTTGATTCACTAATACTTGCAAATCAATTATCTTACGACTTCAATTGTCTTCTAGACTTCAATTCAATTATCTTACATCTTTGCAATCATCTTACGGACTTCTCTATTGCTTCACTATTGCGCGGGTCATATGCATAGATTTCAATTATCTTACGGACTTCAATTGTCTTCTAGACTTCAATTGATTCCGACATTATTATCAAGGGTTGATTTCCTCCCCCTAATGACGGGAAACTAACCTCATCTAATGTACTATCAGCGAATCGGGCATTATACAAATCTCCAGTCATATGGTCCAAATACTTGATTATGGATGCTGTCTCATAACCAACGTATATCCCGGACTTCGGAGAAGACCCATTGCGATTCATTGCGGTGGTGGTATAGGTATATAACCCTTGCAACCAAACTGTGAAGATGAGAAGTTTTCGATCTTGACCCTTGCGCTAGTTGCATAGTTGAATGGATGTTATAAGCCGACGGTCTAAAATTGATGAGAGCTGCTACGAGCAGGACTGCATGTCCCCAACATATAGTTGGTAAATTACAATTCTTCAAAGTTCTGCTAGTCAATTCAGGTGCGGATGTGCGGTATAGAATGCTCAACTTTAATTCCCATTTTCATACAATAATCATCGGATGCCTTGGAGTACATTCTCGGCGTTGTCCATTCAAATGGACTTCACGTGATGATCGGCGGCCGCAATAGTAAGTTGTCTTGACATTTCAGACGTTGACGAACCGGTATGCTTGCTTGCATCCTGTCCGTCCAAACTTCATAATCGGATGCTACTCTGAAATCTGGTGGACTACAGGTTTTTTTGACAGGAGCAATCTGAATCTGATGACTCCAGCAGGCCGTCTGCGCCAGCAGCGGGTAAGCCACCGATGGGTAGGGGTGCAAACGAAGCGGATAATTCTTGATCGACCGAATAAATGTGAGCAATATTATGAGTTTTTCTCCAGATATCTGGTTTTAAGCCACCGATGGGTAGGGGTGCAAACGAAGCGGATAATTCTTGATCGACCGAATAAATGTGAGCAATATTATGAGTTTTTCTCCAGATATCTGGTTTTTTTTTTATTTGGATTCGGGGTTTTTTCGGTTACGGAATCGGATTCGGTAAGAAGCTATCTGGTGTATTCGGAGCTATTCAAACTACCCGAGCGTCGAGCAACAACACCATCCAATATCCATCCATCGTCCCGCTGCCCCGCACTGCAGTCCCGTGCCCAGCACCCACATCTCCCGCCCACATCTCCCAAATCGCAATCCGGCCCCCCTAACCCTCGCCGTCGCCGTCGCCGTCGCCGTCGCCGTCGCCGCCGCGTTCCTCCTCCCACGCCGCCGCCGCCTCCCCTCCCCTCCCGCCGTCCCGCAGTCCCTCCTCATTCCTCAATCCTCATCTACCCCTGCCCCCACCCGCACCCTCCCCCTCCGCCTCCCACCTCCCTCCTCCCTCGCCGCCGCCTCCCTCTCCCACCTCTCTCCTCATCTTTGTCTCCCCCCACCCGCACCCTCCCCCGCTGCGTCCTTCCTCCTTAGCGACTGCAGCCACCATCCTCCTCTCTCGCCGCTACAGCCGCCACCTCCCTCCTCCCTCGCCACTGCAATAGCCTCCCGGCCTTCCTTCCCTCGCGGAATCTGCACAGAGAGTCAGATAGAGCACAGGGGTTAGTGAACTGAACAGTGAGACCATTGTTCATTGTAAATTTGTTATATTTGGTTGTTTTTGCAATGATATGAAAGGAATCAACTGCAAATTTAGTCAGATTTCTCGGGATGTTTTAGATTTCTGAGAAGGAAAGTTGCATTTTTTTTTGTATAAGGACATCGCAGTAGTCAGTACCAGTATCAGTATGTGCAAGCATTTTGACCATCGCTATTGTGCGTTTTAACATACATGTGTGCGCTTTTTATTGAAGCACTTTCTGCATAGTAGAACACCGGAGCTCAGTGGTGAATGCATTTTCATTTGCAAATTGCTTGCGTGTTCTGGATTTCAGTCAATGCTCCACTACAGAGTTGCCGGCCTCTATTGGCCAACTGAAGCAGCTGAGGTGTCTTATTGCTCCAAGGGGCGCAAAAGGAGAGGCTCCCAGAGTGTATTACTACTCTCTCAAAATTGCAGTACCTAAACCTGCATGGATCTTCTCAAATTTCAGCATTACCCGATTCAATTGACAAACCTGGGTGTATGATACATCTTGAATTGTCAGGTTGTTCTAATATAGTGGAACTACCAGAATCATTTGGGAGTCTTGAAAGTTTATTGCATCTTGACTTACCAAGTTGTTATGGATAAACAAAGGGTGGCGATACGGACACAAGTTGCTCTGTGTATACAATGTTCATGCCTAATTGTGAATCTGTGAAGTTGTAAAGTTCATCTGCTAATACTACATATAATTTTGATGATCCTACTTGAGCTGTTGAATCTAGCTTTGGTAAATAGCACCTTGATTACTATCCCAAGTTCAGTTGCTTTGGTAAAGATTTTATATATGAATATATGATATCTTTGTCAAGTCCCCTATTTCCGTCAGCTATTAAGGACAACTAGTCATGATTAGGCTTGGTGATCAGATTGCTGTGAGAGACCAATCTGGCAATGCAATTTGTAAGGTTTTCTTAGGACTAGTGCAATTTGTAAGGTTTTATTACGACTAACGCAATTTGTAAGTATATCATACTGCAGGTTACAGCACAACATTTTTTGTTTTGTGCAACATGAAACTTGTATATGAGGTGAAATCTGTAGTGAAAACTGTCCTAAAGTAACATGTAAAATGCAGTATTTCCGTTCTCTCCTATTATGAGTTTATAGGTTTTCTCTCTCTTTTTTTAGTTGGGTTTTCTAGTTTTTATTTTTCCAGTTCATTAAACTTTTGGGGTGTCATTCTTTCTGTTTAAATATACAAACTTGTCAAATGCGGTACCTCAATGAAAATGGTAGTCCTTTTTTCACTGGTGCCCTTTTCTGTTGACATGGATTTTCCACTGCAACCCCACCGTGTCCTCTGTTGGACATGCATGTTTGCTAGCTCTTGTTGCTTCCCAGACTCGCTGTGTCCCGCCAACGACATAGTTATTGACAGTGCCAACATGGAGACTAGCTGGTGATATATACTTCAATCTGTACTAAATAATATTTCTAATTGTTATTGACAGTGCATCTGAAATTTGGCTAAAACAAAATATGAAGCATTTATCTGAAATTTGAATATAGCATCATATATGAACTTTGAATTTTTTTTATGTGATTAGTTAAGTGCAGAAAGCTACTATTTTTGTTAATCTGAAACTTGAAAGATGTTTATTCTATTGTGGAATTCTTAGGTGCTGCATCTTCACATAAGATATTAGATTACTTCATCTTCAGATTTATTCGATAAAATGTACAAATCTGACATTCTATAAATCTATTTTTGTAGGATGAGATAATGATCGAGAATGAGATAGTGAGATCGACTGAGGCATGGTCATAGAGATGGCTCGCTGTTTGCTGATGCCTGCTGCTAGACAAGTCTTTTGTGCAGCCAACGAGTTGCTACTTACTTACTCAGCACTTACTGTCTTACTAGTGCTGTGTTATTATCCTGTGTTATGAACTTCTAATATAATTTTGGACCGTGAGGTGTGAGAGTTGTGAACTTGTGACTTGCTACTTGCTTACCTAGCCCCTGTCATAGTGTCATATACTTGCTACTTGCTAGTTACTATTTACTTAAATAGTCTCTGTTATCGTGTGATGTATTTAAATTTACTTATTAAACTATTAATCTAGTTGTATTTTAGACATGTAGTATGGTTGATTGATCTTTATTTGTGCGATATATATGGTTTTTGTTTTCGCATAATATCCAAATAAATATTCGTGATCGAGATAATCGTATTCGGTTCGGTATGTATTCGCTCTATATTCATGACCGAGACTATCCGTATTCGTATCTAACACTGTCTACGTCTAATTCTGAATTCGAAAAAAAAAACTATAAAAAATAATATGAGACGAGCAATATCCGTTCATATCCACACGTTTGCACCCTACCGACGGGTTGTTCGACTTCTCAGCCTTGTCAAGATCTAGTACAGATGAACCCAGGAGCAACCTCTTCTCTCTCGTATCGAGATATCTCCTACCAAACGCAAAAGCTCTGCAGACGTGTATCCAGATCAAATTAGTGCAACATATGCGGCCGTACCGGGTGCCGTAAATAGGGCGTATACCTCTCCGAAACCTACATGGAAAAGAGCGCAAGAACTAGATTGATAGCACGGGGTAAGTGTCATTGGCCAAAAAAACAGGGTTTTCTGCAACTATGACATTAAAATCTGATGTTTTCTTTTGAAGTTTATAATGTTTCGTTCTGAAGTTTAATGTTTACATTATAGTGCGAGATTATAAATTTTGTGGACATGCATGTGGTTGAAAACACAAGGAAAAGTAGTATGTGAACAGTAAACTAAACAAATGATTAAATGGACAACTGGTGTCCGCAATACACATGACTTGTCTGTTGTCTCAAGTCTCTACACCACGGAGTATATGAGCTGAACAAAGGATTCAAGAAGGCTTAGCGATAGCAATGCGGGGAATCTCAGAATCAAGAGTGATGTCAGTAAAAGCAAAATTTCCCCGAGACCCAGCCGGGAGATGTTAGTAATTGCAAAAAAAAATCCAAACAATTCTACAATTTATGGTTACAAGATTGACAGGAGTTTTATTTGAGGAAAGTGCATCCCAGGAACAGGAAAACGTATGCAACCAACGAGGTAAGAAGCTCAAGGGACCATGTAGGTGGGATGAGAAATGTTGGGATCAGTGGGACCAATAGAGAACCAATAATCCAGCCACCAACAAGTACTCCGAACCTGAAAGAACAAACGAGTGAGTGAACATGCTATGGATAACTAACAAGTCAAGGCGTAAGTGAAGAAACTTTCACTAACCCAGTGGTCGATGCCCTGAGGAGGTTCTTCATCTTGTCGTTAAGGAAGTATATGCACGAGAAGAGTGATATTGCGAGCTGGAGAAGAAAACCACTTGCCAATTCAGCGGTGATCCAAGATGGGAAGTGTTTCAGACTACCATTATGAAATCTACGACTTAGCACATCTTGTATTGTCATGGTATACTAGATCATAAATGTTGATTCCGTTTTTCTGTTGGAGAATTCCAATTATCAAATTAAGATAAAAAGACTTTAGGTTACTGAGTTCTACATATGTCAGATAACAAGGCTAAACATACCACAGGGTAGCAATTGTGATTTACATGCACAGGGCAACAATTGTGATTTTTATCATTTTGGTGTTTACTGAGATGTTAATGACATTTCATAGGTATTTCTGTGAAATGAACAAGTTACATCCATGGTTATTAAGGTGCTAAGGCGAGCCGAGGCGCCAAGGCACCGCCTCGACGCCTAAGCGACGCCATTCCAGGACGCCATACGAGCCATACGAGAAGCAGCGGCTGCAAACGTGAAAAGAAAAAGGAAAACGTGGGGGAGAAGAAAACGTGAAATGTGAAAAGCCCAACCCATCAAGCCAGCCAGCCCAGCCCATCTCACCCCCAACTGCCCAACTCCCCATCTCCCACGTCTCTCTCTCCCGGTCTAACCCTAGCCGTCTCTCCTCTCCGGCTCTCCCCATCTCCCACTCTCCCACGTCTCTCTCTCCCGGTCTCCCCCTACCTCTGAATCCCTCTCCCCCATTCGGCGCTGCTGGACACCAGCGATCTGAAGGGGTGGCGGTGAGGCGAAATCGACGGTCGCGGCGGTCGCGATAACGCGGCGGGGTCGTCGTGGAGGGCTGGAGGCGCAGCGCGGCGGCACGGATCCGAAGCAGTGGCGGGAGATCTGGAAGCGGCGGCTTTGCATGGTGGAGGGGGCCATCGTCGTCGTTCCAGAGGTCCTCGGCGACGGGCTTGAGGAAGCGGTTGGCGAGGGCGACAGGTGGCCCTTGCACCTTGTCGACGAACTCCAAGATCCAGGCGAGCTCCCGGCTCCTCTCTTCTCTCCTTCTACCTCCCTCTCCACCGAAGGCTCTGAGCAGTGGAGGTGCTGGCAGGGCACGAGGAACCGCGGGGAGGAGGACCCGAGGAGCTGCGCGACGGCGACGGGGAGCCGGGAGGAGGAGCCGCGCGGGGAGGAGGCGGCAAGGCGGGGGCGACGCAAGGCGGGGCGACGCCTTAGCACCCGGCAGCGCCTTACCGCCTAAGCGTCGCTTAAGCGACGCTTAGGCGACGCCTTAATAACCATGGTTACATCTCACACATTTTCTAGGTTAGCTTCCTTGAACCGCCATGGAGTTGAGTCATGTCATCAAACATGAAAAGGCAGACCTTAAAAGGTCGGGATTAACAAAGCATATACCTGGAATGCAGGTCCATTCTCAGCAGAAGTTGCTATGCTCCATCCAGCAATGAAAGCAAAAAAGAACAATCTTCTGGAAATAATATCCATTGATGGCACCTCAAAGTATCCAAGCAGCGCTTTAACCCATGACGGAGATTCCTCAACTTGCTTTTTTAGCTTGCTTTTCAGATTAATTTTTGTTTTCTTCCGCTGCTGGTAGCTCTTCATTATTATCTTCTCGTAAGCACCTTCAATAACTTCTTCACTCGCTTCATGCCCAGCATACTGTTGGATAAGGAAGTTCCTTGCACTCCTGATCTCTTCTTCAGATGCATCACGGTCAACACCAAGAAGCTTATAGGGATCCCGCATACGGTATCTTGGGAACACTGGAATGTGCTCTGTAGATACGAATAAACTTAGCTGAAGATGGCCTTGAATAAGAGCTACCTTTTGTCCGAAAACAATCGAAACCAGTCAAGGTTGGAGTCCACAAGTCTTGTATATTCTAAGTAAAGGAAACCGAGAGTTGCAAGAAAAAGAGCTGTGGAAACAACTAAATACAAATCTATATAAGTTATCACAGCTAAATGAATGAAAGTTGTCTTCCACTATATTTGCTTTTCATTTCCAAGTTCAAGAATAAGAAATTACTTGTGTGCAGAACTGCCGACCAAGTTTAATGGTGTTGCCGGCAATGCTAGCGATAAAAAAATCCCATGATCTATGAAACAGATGATATCATAAATGGTCATTTGGACTTTTTGGTAACCCTAGGTCTGCGAATAAGTGACAGTGTGTATAGCTGTATATTAGACAGCAATGCAACGAAAATCAATCATTCAGATTTTCTACAACTCAAATATCAATCTCCACACTTATCTATTTTGGCTAACCAAACCCTACCAAAAACATGGCCTCCTTCAGCTTGTTCAATCCAATAAACAACAGCATGGTACCAAGCCAGCAACCACATTCTGCGTCCAGCAATGCTATTCCGTACTAGTGCCGCTAATTGCCGCCATAAGGCGTACGCTTCTCTCCTCTGAAATTATGTCACTACAAAGCTTCTAAGCAGCAAAATTGGCAATACACGCAGTCCCCCTCCCTCTTTCTTCGTCAGCTCATCTATGTCTGCACTAGTCACACTATGCCCCGTGACTATGCTTCCTTGTGATCGCAGTCACAAGTTATGCATTGGTCACCTAATCAATGGGATCCCCCCAACCAACACTATCACTTAGGAAACAGGAAACACAAAGCCTACTTAATCGTACGCTACCCACATATATTACCCCTAGCTTCATTCATCAGCAACCCAAAGGCCACCTAGAGGCATCTTTTACCCTCCGAAAACAAAAATGCATTGAAACTTGGACGTGGTGCTATGGGTTTAACGACTCTTACGGTAGCTGAATCCGCGGTCTCCGCCAGCGCCCGCACCGGCGCCGATGGAGAGGCTCATGGAGCACCGTGGCCCCCGCCATAGCCGCGGCGGTAGCGGCGATACGCCTCCGCGCACCGGCGCCGCCCCATCCGCGCCCCTGTCAATGTTGTTGAATCCACCAAAAAACACAGCGCATAGTCAGTGACCCAGCGAAGAGAACCCGAGATTTGGGGGGCCGAATCAGGGGGGTTTAAGGCTCGCGCGCACCGGTGGTGCCGAGGGAGCGGACGGGCGAGGAAGGCTGCGGCCATCGCCTGCATCTCCGGCTCTGGCGGCGGGTGAGAAGGAGGCGGCGGCGAGGTGGTGGCGAGCGAGGCGAAACCGCCGCGGGAGATGGAGGGGGAGGAGAGGGGATTGGATAGAGATTATAGAGAGACGGGGCCGGTCCGCCCCGGTCGGGCACGGGCTGAAGGCGTGGCTCGGCTAGGTAATCGGATAGCGTGTGTCGGTTCATGGGCTCAGCAGCCGGTCAAGGCATAGCACGGCGAGCGCACTGGTCGGGTCGGTCACGGTTAACTCGTCGGACCGACGTCGACCGATTTAGTTATGACATGAAATTTTAAAAAAATAAAAAAAAATATCTAATTTTAAAAATAAAATAAATTTATATATACTTATAAAATAAACTATATAAAATTGAAAAAAACACAAAATAAAATCATAAAAATATTTAAAAAAATGTAAATAAAATCGTATAAAATATTACAGAATAAAAAATAAATCATATATATTTATTTATTTATATTAAAAATGAACGGGCCTAACGGGTCATACCGTGTAGAGCTAGTTCGACGGAACGAGGTAGCGACCCAAGCACATCACGGCTCGTTGGGCCATGCCAACCCTACCCAACTATAGTGTGGGTCATGCCATACCCGAATTGGGCCAGCAGTCCTGTGCTTCGGGCCGATTCAAGAAGCACAGGCCATCTGGCCATCTCTAGGCTGGCTACCCTCTAGGTTTTAGTAGGTCGGGCCGGCCCAGGATAGGATGGATCTCTGTAGGGACTAAGAAGGCCTTTTTCACATCTCTTTCTTTTTCCCAAGCGTGTAAGTAATGTTGGCTATGGGCCTTTAGGGATTACGGTTTTATCAAGTGTAAACACCCTCGCAGTTTCAAAGGAAAATGAGAAAATTCCTTTATTTACCACTAGAAAGTTGGCCACTTTTCTATGTGGCACTCGAAATCTCGTCTTTCCTCGATGCCATCAGAGTTCAATTTGCATTTTTTTTCCCACTATCGTCCAAGTATGAAACGACTAAAATGTCCTTCCTCCTCCTCTCTTCTTCAACCTCCTCTTCCACTCTCTCTCTCTCTCTCTCGTTATCACTCGTCCCCCCTCCTCTCTCAGTGGAGAACCCCCGAGAGCTCCCCTCCTCTGCCCCCTCTTCTCCTCAGTTACTGATGAGCACCATTTATCCAATAAAGCCATTCACATACACATCCACATCTACGTGCATGCATACAGAAGAAAGAGAAGAGAGATGGCAAAGGAATTGGGGAAATCTCACCTAGTTGGGAAGAAATTGTGAGAGCAAAATAGAAACCCAGTGGTTTGAAGCTAGCACCGAAGCACCTCCAGTGGGTGGATCCATTGTCGGAGCTCTGTCCATCACTACCAATGCTCATCTCCTCCCCTAAACTCCCCCTCCTAGATCAACTGCGCGCAGTGAAGCAGTGGTTTAGGGCGACGACAGTAGCTTGGAGTAGCGAGGCGGTGGCTCAGGGCGATGACGATGGCTTGGAGTAGCGAGGCAGTGGCTCAAGGTGGCAACGAGTGGCAGTGCTGGTCGTTGGCGGTGACAAACCTGAACTCCGCTTGGAAAGGGAGATGGAGAGTGGAGGGGATTGAGATAGAGGTCACAAACTTTGGTTAGATCGTGCGTGGATTTGCAGACGGGGGAGGAATTGGGGAAGAAGAGGGCTGAGGAGGAGAAGAGGAGAAGAAAGAGGAAGAATAAGCTCACAAGTGGACCCATTGACTTTTCAGGGGTAAGATTGGCATTTGGGCAAAAACCTGACAACCTTATGGGACTTAACTTGTAACATTAACATGCCAATTTTTAGGAGTTTTAAAAAAATTCAAAATAAAAATAAGCATTTGGTTTTGGTTAAATTCCTAAAGCTTAACTTGGAGATTTTGGAAATTGAGAGCGATTTAATGTGGATTAATCAAACTTCAACTAATTTGAAATTTGGTTTGTCTTGAGTTTATTAGAGTTCTCCGGTATTTGAATTCCCTTTCCCTATCTGTTCTGTTTTGTCCGTCAGTTCGTTCCTCCTCTTAGGACTTCCTCCTTAGGACCTCCCCTCAGGACCTCCTCAGGACCCCTCCTCAGGACCTCCCCTCGGGACCCCCTCCTTAGGACCTCCTCCCTCAGGACCACCCTTTCGGTCACGACCTCCCCCTTGGTCACAATCTCCCCCTTGGTCACGACCACCCCCTTGGTCACGACCACCCTCCGGGCTTTGACCGGCCCCGCCTGTCAGCCCCCTGCTCACCTTCTTCTTCCTCTCGTTGCGTCACCGCTACAGCGAAGGTCTTTGCGCATTAAATGCCGTTGTGTCACATTAAATGCTGTCGCTTCCGTAGTACTTGTTCCCCCTCTTGTCCCCTCCCTCACTTGCCCCGTCGTGCGTATTAAATGCGCCTGTCACCTCTTGGCTCCTCTGCCACCCGTGTGCGCCCTCTGAGCAGCCCCGCTTTCGCGTTGTTCCCTCAGCCATACGCACGCCTGTGCCTCCCTTTTTCTTGCGCACGCCACCGCCTGGCCTATCAGCCTAGAGCTCCGCTTGTGCGCCCCGCCCGTTGATCTCTCTCCCCCCTTCCTCTATAAATAGAGCGCCAATGAGCCGTTGCCCTCCTGTTTTCCCCTCCACTTTTCCCTTCTATTTTTCTCTCACCCCGTTTTGCCGTGCTTCAAGTTTCGCAACCGCCGGCTGGAGCTTGCGCCACCACCTCTAGCGCCACTGTCAAGCTTCTCCTGCCAACGGCCACCGTGCACCTTCCCCCAGTTCTCACCGCACCAGTGCAGCCCCTCTTCCACCCGCATCTTTTGGTAACCCAGAGCTCCTTGAAGCAATCCCCCCTCTCTCTGTTTTAGTTTTGTTTCACAGGAGCCGCCGCTTTCCCTTCCTCTCCCGTCCCGACTGACCCATTCACCACCGGCCTCCTTCGCCCTTGGCTGCGAGCTTCCTCACCACCGTTTTGCCGTTTGCCAACCCCCTCTGGCCCCTCTCTCTCGGTCCTATTGAGTTCCCTGCACCCTACTTTCTCTTATTCTTTTGGTCAACTTCTCGTGCCCTATTCTCTTTCCCCTTCTTTTTCGATCGTTGTTGAGTAGTCGTATCCTCCTTGTCTATTTCCTCGTACGACCACATTGAGTTGTCGTATTTCTCCTACGACCATGTTGAGTAGTCGTATCCTTATTGTATTTCCCCTACGGCCATGTTGAGTAGTCGTACCCTTCTCGTATCCTCCCTACGACCACGTCGAGTAATCGTATCCCTTTTCTGACCTGGTAGTCAGAGCCTTCATTCGACCACCTTCCAACCAGTCGAAACTTCCTTTCGACTAAGTAGTCCAAGCCTTCTGACCAGTTCGTTGAACCTCCTTCCGACCACCTATAGTCGAACCTCCCTCCGACCAGCTGAACCTCCTTCCGGCCTTGTGATTTCAAAACTTTTGAGAGCTCGCTCTCTTTCGTTTGGGCTCCGATAAAAGTGATTCAAATTTCTATCTTCTTCTAAATCCAGTACCTTTCTTTTGGTTCTAGTTTGGTTCCTTTGGATTTTATTTGAATTTATTGTATTTATTTGGCTCTTTTCACACGTATATATTCTGGCATTTCCGAAGAGTTCTTGGACCCGACGACCACAATCGAAGCATCTTACCTCTTCAACGAAGGCAAGTCGTAGACCTTTGATCATGTCATACCCAGTTTACAAAATCATACTATTTTATATCAACATGCATGGCTAGTTGTATAAAAATGGTTTGGGAAATAGCTGAATACCTACTCGATAGTATGACTCCTTGAATAGTTGTGATCGACATGTTGACATATAACCTTGGACACTATAGGTTGGGTATTCTTAGTTGGACATTATTGTGATACCAACATGGGTGCGTATTATGCTTAGTCCTGCTTTAGTTATACGATAGTCTCTTGATCACCTGATTCAATGATGTTAATTTGATTTAAGTATATATGGAATCGTGGTGCGATACCACTGTTGTGCAACTGTGGTGCGAGATCACGGTTGTGTCAATTGTGGTGATTGTCACCGTTATTAAAATTTGTTGTGTGTCATGGCAAGGGTCGTCATTTGTCTTGGTTGAACAAAAAAGATTTATGCTCGGACGAGTGGTCGTTGGCAAAGGTGGGTGCGAGAGGCATGTTTTGGGTGTGAGAGGCACTTAGATGCGCGAGGCACATGGGTTGAGGTAGTCTCAGCTGAGCAATCACTAAGGACTTAACCTTGTGCGCCATTGATCTATGCCTTACCGTGCAACCACAAGTTCATTTATGGGGTGGACCAAGCCAACTAATTAGCAATGCTTTGAGTCGGTTCTATTTTGGTTGAGAACGGCGCAAGAGGGAGCCAGGAAGGCGAATCTTTAGCGAGCAGAACCGAGTCAAAACGGAGCTTTGTAAAAAGCCTGGTGATAATCTCTCATTGATTCACATTTCTAAGGAAACGTGTGTTGTATCAAGCGACTATCTCTTGTGGGTCAAAGTGTACAACCTTTGCAGAGTGTAAAACTATTCGAATAGCCGTGTCCTCGGTTATGGACATTGCCTGGTGATTTCACACGAGGGATAGATTTTCTCAAAATATGGTCGTGGTTGGTTTCGAGTAGTTGGGTTGGTGTGGAGGTGACCTGGTCGTGGGAGCGACCTGGTCGTGGGAGTGGTCTGGGAAGTGAACGGGGTGTTCATGAGTTGTTTCAAAGAAACTAATTACTTAGGTATTAATCTTTTAACTTGTGCTTTCAATCTACGTACTGTATTTTCAGTCAATACTACTTTCTGCAACATAACTATAAAGCTATCCTTGTCAAGCCCTGCATGAATACTATTTACATACATTTCCCTACGACTTACTGAGTACATTCAAAGTACTCACGGCCGCTTTATGCCATCTGGTTGATCAGTCGCCAAAGAGGACCTAGGGAGCTCAGAGTTCCATAAAGAGGAGTACTTTGAAGATTATGCGATCTAGGGGCTATCCTCCACTCGATAGCCTATGGGCATGTCAAATGGCTTCCACGAGTTGTTTTGGATCCGCTGCAAATTCTTTTTCATTGTAAACCCTATGCGGAAGACCTTGTAAGTCTTGATCATAAGGTATTTTGCTTATGTAAATATTAATTTGTTTGTTTCATCTTTAGTTTGTTGTATGGCTATGATTTCATCTTTGTTGAGACTATGTGAGCTAGCCACTGATCTTGGGACTAGTTCGGAATGCATAGAGGGTCTCGAGGTTGCTACTCGGGGTCTCGACATAACTGGAGTCTTCTAATAGTGGCCTGGCGGAAGTGGAATAAAGGAGACAAAATTTCATTCCTAGTTGCATATAAGAAAGATCAAAATTTTGAGTGCCATATAAGGGTAGTGGCCAACTTCTAGTGACAAATAAGGAATTTTCTCAAGGAAAAAAGTGTAAACCCCCGCAACTATAATATACTAGCTACAATTCAAACCATCCACCTGCATGATCAAAACATGCACATTCATGGTGTTTGCATTACTTGATGACGCAACGATTGAGCATGCAAAGTTTTTTTTTCTTCAAATGGTTCAGATTGTAGCTCATTAAATTCTTAGTTAAAGATGTGTTCTCATTATAGTTGGATGTTGCATTGTGCTATTTTAAATTTTCATTTGGGCAGTTTTCACACGACATAATTCAAACTTCGGGAAATTATCTAAATTTTTTCCTTTAAAAAATGTTCTTTCTCTAACAAAATCCAACTCATAATCCTCGCACCCGTAGCTCTGATGCAAAACCAAAAGCGGGAAGTTTCTAGCCTTAAGGGAGTTGCAGACGGGGGAGGAATTGGGGAAGAAGGCGGCGGAAGAGGAGAAGAGGAGAGGAAAGAGGAAGAATAAGCTCACAAGTGGACCCATTAACTTTTCAGGGGTAAGATTGGCATTTGTGAAAAAATTGGCAGCCTTAAGGGACTTAATGGGGGTCTCCTAATAGTGGTCTGGCGGAAGCGGAATAAAGGAGACAAATTTTCATTCCGAGTTGCATATAAGAAAGAAAAAAATTCGAGTGCCATATAAGGGAAGTGGCTAACTTCCAGTGACAAATAAGGAATTTTCTCTAGGAATTTTTTTTTGTAAACCCCCTCAACTATAATATACTAGCTAACAATTCGAACCGTCCACCAACATGATCAAAACATGCACATTCATGGTGTTTGCGTTACCTGATGACGCTACAACTATTACAGAAAAGTTCTTCACAGACGGTTCAAAAATATCATCACAGACGGTTTTGTGAGTCGTTTGAGATTATAGGTCAGTAATGACATGAGATCATCATAGACGGTTTTTGAACCATCTGTAATAAAGACTATCACATACGGTTATTAACTCAGAACCATCTATGATAATCAACTATCACAGATGGTTTGTAGATGAAACCGTCTGTGATAGCTGATGTTTCATAGACAGTTTGTAGATGAAATCGTCTGTGGTAGCTGATGTATCACAGACGGTTTGTAGATGAAATCATCCGTAGTAGCTGATGTATCACAAACGGTTTGTCCTAAGAAACCGTCTGTGATATTCTTTTATATTACTAGTATATTTCTATTAATTGGCTAGCTTCAAGAAATGCTAGCCATGTCATCTGAAACAAGCAGAAACACAACAAGTACATGTAGACATCCAATTCACATTCATTTTAGAAACAAGCACATCCATATCACAAATCAATTAGCTCAAATGAACTAAAAGTATACATCCAATTCACATTCATTTCAGAAACAAAGCACATCCATATCACATGCAAATCAATTAACTCAAATGAACTAAAATTAACCATTCAATGAACAAATACACACATGTACCATTAAGTTCAATCTTATCCCAATCAAGTTCAATGTACATTGTGGAACTCCCCATCTAGGTTTATGACCTCATACAACAAGAATGATGCAAACTGTCCTTGAATTTTTTTAAGCTGAGCTTGTTCCAACGTAGTTTCTGCGATGGTCGCAACCTGTTGCTAGGAAGATTAAAGTTGTGCATATATAAATTGATAAGTATGAAATAATTATTGCAAGATTGACAAACCTGATGATCATTGGTCATCGTGGAACTAATTAGTAGTTGCATGTTGTGGCAAACATAGTATCCACAGGTGTTGCCCGGGGGCTACTGGTGGCACTAAAAAAATAGAATTAGTTAGTTCGAGAGGCATTACTACAAAGTGTTATATAAGATTAATGTGTACTAGCGAATACTGTGAATTTGAAATTGTGTCATAGGATCCTTCCCTTGCATCTCCCTCCCTTAACAGAGTACACGGCGAACGACCTACATGATTCCAAAAAGTTAGCCTTAGTCGTTGTAAAGGAAGAAAACACTATAATAGAGTTATCTATGAAGGAAATGTGTTTACCCATTGATTAATTATCGGACAACTGTGAAGTCGTGTACGGGCTTCTTTAGGGAATCAAGGTATATTACCCTGTTCCGTGATGGTATAATTACAATTAGAATCTAGTGGTACCTACACAGGTATATCACCATGGTGATTAAACCTAAGTTCGTGTTGCTTATAAAGTACAAATCAACAAGTATAGCCACTAGTGCAGCATTTACCCCTGGTTGTAGGGCAAAAGTATGAATTCCATCTCGCGGTGAGCTAGTAATGACGTCGTCATGTACTCCTCGACGAAGGATGCATTCTCCTAGATGCTTTGCATAAAGACCAAGTGTGGGTCGATGAAACCTACCGGTAATTGCCTTGATTCAGCTTCAGATATCATGTATATATATACACATACAAAAGCAAGGAGTTATATATAACATTTATCGGTATTACACAAACGCAGACCGTGATTGTACACACTTACAGTGTTCAGCATCGCATGAGTGAGGCGTCAAGGTGTCGAGGCTGAAGAGAAAAAACAAGTCCTCGAAGGTCACCGTGAAGATACAGTCTTGAACCTCGTGGTTAAGATGTTTCTTCTTGAACTTAACGTTGACACCCGTGCGTCGTTGTCTATCCATCTTGTTGGCATGTTCCATGTACCATTCATGCAATCTCGTGCAAGTAATTCCTAGGGTTTGGAGGGGATCTACCGTCTCGACCAACGACTCACCTTGAACGAATTTCTAGGCCAACGGCAAGAAGGGGATATCATCAGGCTTCTTCGATTTGCCCTTACCACCTTGCTTTTTAGAGGTTGACTTCACGAGAGTCAACCCGGCACGAGGTGTAGATGCATCTGATGCACCGGGCCCTTTCTGCATCGGTGCAGGTAGCTACAGTGCAGATTGCTCCTGTGGATTTGGCACTATTGTAGAACTTTCCCATGAAGTTCACACCAATGCAGGTAGCTCCAGGCAGATGTCCCTGTTGGGCCACTGGATGAATGTTCCAATGGCTTGCCCTAGAGTCAAGACCTCATCGTTTGGGGGCTTCTACAGCGGGACGACCTCAAAATTGGCATGAACACCGTCCACATTCACTTTTGTGAAACCCAGCGCTAAACTTACATAGTGTACCAAGGCCCAGACACCGGATGGATACGCTCGGCCCCAAGCAGCATGCAGGTCAACGGAGGCATATCTCACTAGGAGCTTGCACCTCATAGGCACCTACATAACGGTACAAAATTAGCTACTCCAAAAGGCCTATCAATGGATCAAGCATTCCAGAGATAATTATTATTACTGAGATGTCATCAATAAGAAATCTGTTGTCACGTTCTAAGAGTAATTGCAAAATAAGTAGTTTGATATCTTACCAGGCGCTGGGACACTTCCTCGTCCGCGGGGTTTGGAAAGGAGATGACCCCCGAAGACACGGTAGATGACCTCACTCTTAACCAGTTTCGGGCGCGCTCATCAGGGATCTCGGCAAATGGCGCAGAGGCCTCCCACAGGCTTGCCTGCTCATCCACATTCCTCCATTACAGGATTTTACTCGCGTACCTAGTGGTGCCGAGTGTGTGGGGGTGCGTGTTTTTTTGCCTGGAGGGCCCTGTATGCCGCACTTTCACTCCTAAAATCATCTGTCGTCTTCTTTGCCACAAAGTCTTGCTAGTACGATTCCACGAACGGATACTTATGGAAGGGCGTCAGATCCTTCTCCATGTATTGCTTGACAAGCGTGCTCTTGAAGTTCTTCCCTGCTTTGTATGCCACTAGCAACGCGTGTCATCGCACGGAATCCTGGTGTGCTACCGGGATCTTGAACGATCGGAAAATGTCCATCACTAGTTGGCCTTTCTCATCTTTGGTCAACTCTTTCCATGAATCATAGGTGATCTTGACATGTTTCCATGCAACTATTCTGGCCGTTCTTTCGAATACGGACGCTGCTCGGTGAGGATTGAGAGGGGTCCCATACACATCGACCTCCGTGATGGTAAATTGGTCATCGGGCCTTTTCAATATTCCTCTTTCCTTGCACTTGGATTTTCTAGAGGAGGATGCATCAGACGCATGAGGCGACGATGATGAAGTGTAACACCCCAACTCCAGACGAGCCTAGAATGCTACAAGAACTAAACTAACTAGAACAATCTATAAATTTTTCGACATAACTTCCTTTGTATAAACAACAAAAGTCGAGGTACCAACAGATAACCATGGCATTTAGTAATTTTATTTCTATAATCCAAATCTTTCATGCATATAAAATAATCGTACGATTGTAAACAATTAACATCATTCTCATAACCATGAATAATCCAACAACCAACATCATAAAACATCCATAGATGGTCTCCACACAGTTATTTATTCTTGAGTAAAACTAAATAGCAATTGCATAAATGTTGTGAGGTAGTGCGTGCTTTCCAATGTCTACTCCCTCCCATGCATGACGTTCTTGCCAGAAGTACCTATAACAAGACAAAGCAAGGGTGAGCCATACGACTCAGCAAGTATCAACAAGGTTGCAACATTCATATAGACATAACATCTAAAAACAACTTTATTCAACACCGTTAAGACATTTCAAATATTTAAATGATGATAATGCTATGCACTCTTTGATCTTTATCTCGTTTCGCATTTTACCGGTAATGCGGGGTATTCATCCGTCAATGGATACCCATGCCTGTGCCCTCTGGCACAGGGACCAAGAGCCTATACATCACACGTATATGGACCTTTGCCCGTCATCACAATGACGGGGACCTCTGTATCCATTGCCCACATTCCAAGAATGTGGGGACCTCAAGCCTGTCATTACATATGACAGGGACCTCAACAATGAACTCTTGATCACCACGTGACCAAGTCTCAAAATGCTCCAACATGCATAAGTACTACAACATCATATTTTCAATAACATAATTCAATATGTAATCAGAGTTTGTAAGCAATAGCATCAGGAAGGAACCTTAAACATAACTTGCAATCATCAACACAACTAGAATCATCTCCACAACACATTCACGTGGCAATGATGAACAATACACCACTCAATCATGACATGCAACCAATACTACACATAAACCCGAATACTTGCCTCAACCGCGAGCGAACGGGGCCGCGAAGTGGGTGCTGCCCTTGGGATCTCGCTGCCACCTGGACAAGAAGATAACCCCAAACTAAGACTAGCATACTGGACCAAAATCATACATCACATTACAAACGAAATCGCTAACTTCTTATCACGTCTAGTTTTTTTCTAATTTCTAGCGATCGGTCACTGCGGACAGCAGACTTCAAAAATTCATAACTTTCTGCTCAGGAGTCCAAATAGGATGATCTTGGACATTCTGGAAAGTTAATTAAAATGTCTAAATAAACTTAGTTGGGGAGACCCTCTGATTCGGCCATCTACCAGTCCTACCAATCTATTTAATCAGAGCAAACATTTCACGTCGGGTTTTTGGACAGCGACAAAGAAACTATCATAACTTTCTCTACGTTTGTCCGAATTTAGTGATCTTTAGTTTTCCTGAAAGCTAAGAGGATTAGCCTAATTTTTCGTTATGGTGAGACCCTCTGAAACCCCTCTAAATATGCGCTTCTATCAGGTTAACCAACACTAGCAATTCTGCTTCTCTCCAGAAACACAGAAATACTAAAAAATTCATAACTTTGGCTACCGAAGTCCGAATGACTTGATTCTTGTCGGCAATGAAAGATAACTACGGTACCCACAACTTTCTAGGAGACACCCAGACCCAATTCTGGTTCTAACCTAATCAAAACCGACAAACTTCACTGCTGCAGAATATCGACGAACTGACATCCGAAAATTAGACAACTAGAAATTGACCTAAAGCAAAGAACCACGGGTTACCCTTGCCGAAACGAAGAGAGCACACAGCGGGGATGATGACCACCACGCTTCCGCTGCGGATCCCTTCTTCTCCCTCTTCTTCCCTTCTCTTCTTCTCCTCCTTTCTCCTCCTTTCTTGGCCGGCCACCCAAGGGATTCCTCTTTCTTTCTCTTGGCCAGCAGCAAAGGGGGATTAGGGAGGGGTGCAAGGAGGTGGGGAGGTGGGGCTGCGCAAGGAGGGAGGGAAGTGGCGGCGTGTTAGGGAAGTGGGGCGTGGGAGAGGGGCAAGGTGGTTCGGCTAGGGTTAGGGAGTGGCTTCCCCTTCCTTGGCCGCCACCAAAGCCCACTTGGGCCAAGCCCAAGCCAGGTTGTTGACTAACGATTTAACCCCTCTCTAAGAGTCTAACGAGAAAACTCCCTAAAGGTCCCTCCCGAAATTCCATTTGATCCTTCCCCGATTAATCGATCTCTCCCGAAATAAAATTAATCTTCCTCGATTCAATTCTTAACTCACTTTCGGGATATTACATTCTATCCCCCTTAACAGGATTCGACCCCGAATCTAATTTCCAAACTTCAAGAAATAAAACCGAGACTGGAAACTTAGCAACAAGGGTACGCACCTGAGATGAACAAATCCGGATAAAGCTCACGCATGCGAGACTCCAGTTCCCAAGTGGCCTCCTTTACATCTGCTGCGACCAAAGCACCTTAACGTACTTCAAAGTTTTGTTCCTCAACTCTTTTTCTGATCTTTCCAGGATTCGCACCGGTTTAGACTCAAATGTCAGATCCTGGTCAATGGTTAGGGGTTCTAATGAAACATGATGCTCTGGATCACGAAGGAACTTCCTCAACATAGACACGTGAAAAACGTTATGCACTCCTCGCATAGCCTCTGGTAGGTCTAAGCGGTATGCCAACTTCCCGATCCGAGCCAAGATCGTGAATGGCCCAACGTACCTCGGGCTAAGCTTCCCTTTGGTACCGAACCTGACAACACCTTTAGTGGGGGACACTCTCAAGAGCACCTGATCTCCCACTTCAAATTCCAAGTCTCTTCTCCTCACGTCCGCATAACTCTTCTGTCTGCTTTGGGCTGCTAATAGATTCTGTCTCACCAAGGCCACTCGTTCAACCGTCATTTGCACCCAGGTCCGGTCCCAAAGCGCCTTCTCACCCGGCTTCCCGAAAGAGGTGACTGCACTTACGCCCATATAGAACCTTAAACGGAGCGGCTTTTATGCTTGAATGATAGCTGTTATTGTACGCAAACTCGCCAATGGCAATTGATCCTCCCAACTACCTTTCCAAGACAAGACACATGACCTCAACATGTCCTCCGGGGTTTGAATAGTGCGCTCTGATGCCCATCCGCTCGAGGATGGAAAGTCAGTACTCGAGCGGTTGTGTGCCCAAGGCACTCTGCAAACTCTCCCAAAACTTGGATACGAACTTGGCATCCACATCGAAATGATGGTCTTTGGCACTCCATGCAATCTCACAATCTCCATAAATAGATAGGAGTCAAATCACTAATTTGAATTAGTCGTGCGGATGGGAATAAAATGTGCGATTTCTTGAATCGATCCACTATAACCCAAATCGCATCCTTACCTCGCGGTGAGCGAGTCAACGCAACAACGAAGTCCATAGAGATATCATCCCATGGCCATTGGGGACCTCTAATGGCTGCAATAGCCTATTTGACGCTTATGCTCCGCTTTAACTGGCGACAAACGCCACAGAGGCTACATAATTAGCAATATCCACTTTCATTCGTTTCCACGAAATTTCGCGAGATCACGGTACATCTTTGTCTCACCGGATGAGCGAGATACGATGTGCGATGTGCCTCCTTTAATATGTCATCCTTAACTCCACGCTTCATGCGGCACACAAGCGACCTTTAAATCGCAAAGCTCCAAACCCATCAAGCTAAAATCTCCTTCCTTGCCCAAATTCGGGCGTCTCGACTCTTTGCAATAACGGTCACTCTGCTGTGCTTCCCGCTGCACGCTGCGGAATGGCGACTCTAAAATCAATCGGATCTCGGCATGAGCCGAACTCGCATAGCAATAAGATATCCCCATGCGGTCAAAATCCGCCACTAGACAATCCATGTAGCGGTGTCGCCTTGCGACTAAGAGCATCACCACCACGTTGGCTTTGCACGGATAATCTTGAATCGTGAGATCATAATCCTTGATCGCTCTAACCATCTTCGCTGCCTTAGATTCAGGTCCTTTGTGTAAATATGTATTTAAGGCTTTTGTGATCAGTAAAGACATCACAAGACTCACCATAGAGATAATGCCTCCAAAGCTTCAAGGCGAACACCACCGCGACCAATTCTAAATCATGTGTTGGGTAGTTACGCTCATGTTTCTTCAAATGCCTAGACGCATAAGCGTAACCTTACCATCTTGCATGAGCACACACCCAACCCAACTCGAGAAGCATCGAATAGACTGTGAATCGCTTCCCCGGCTCGGGAATAGTGAGAACAGGAGCAGTCACTAGCTTTTCCTTCAAAATAAGAAAACTGCGTTCACAATCCTCATCCCACCGAAACTTCACATCTTTCTGTGTGAGCCTGGACAACGGCTTCGCAATGATGGAGAAATCCTGCACAAAACGCCGATAATAGCTTTGCCATACCAAGGAAGCTTCTCACTTCTTTGGCGTTAGTCGGCCTTCCCCATTCTACCATCGTGGAGATTTTACTTGGATCAACTGATATTCCTTATCATTGATAACATGCCCCAAGAATCCCACCTCAGACATCCAGAACTCGCACTTTTTAAGCTTGGCATAAAATCTATTTTCTCTTAACGTCTCCAACACCATCCTCAGATGACGCTCATGCTCAACTTCAGTCTTTGAATAGATCAAGATATCATCAATAAAGACGACGACAAAATCATCCAAATACTCATGCAACATCCTGTTCATAGTCTCCATGAAAGCAGCAGGGGCATTCGTTAGTCCAAAAGACATAACTTTAAATTCAAAGTGCCCATACCTTGTAGAGAACGCCGTTTTCTCGATATCCTCTTCTCGGACAGGAATCTGATTATAGCCCGACTGAAGGTCTATCTTTGAAAATACCTTTGCCCCTCTCAACTGATCAAATAAATCTTCAATACGGGGTAAAGGGTATTTATTCTTGATGGTCAGCTGGTTGAGTGCACGGTAATCGATACACATGCGCCAACTACCATCCTTCTTTTTGGTAAATAAAACCGGAGCTCCCCACGGAGATAAGCTAGGTCGAATAAGATCCTTCGCCCTTAATTCATCCAATTGTTTCTTTAGTTCCTCCCGGAAAGGGCGTGCGAATGATGAGGGTCATAGAAACCGGTCGGGCACCGGTACTAAATCAATTCGAACTCCACCGGGCGTGGTGGGGCATCCACAGCAACTCTGCTGGAAAAACATCTAAGAATTCTCGAACCACCGGAATTAGTGCGCATCAAAGAGGAACTCGACTTTCCCACGAGACAAAAGAAACCCACTCTTCGCGGCTCGACTACGGGATACTGACTAGCCAAAGACGCAAAGAGAGTAAGAGGGCACTCCACGAAATACTACCTCCGCCTGAAGGTGCTGCAAGGTTCTTGTCTTCCGAAACAGGATATAACCGCTCGATAGCTATGCAACGATCCATACCGAATAACATCAAACGGCTCCATCTTCATGACCATTAGATTAGCAATAAATTCTTCCCCATCCAAGGAGATCACACAACCAGGACATCTTGTGGAGCTAGAAAGGATTCCCCGGAGAGTTTACTAAAGCGACCGAGCTATAGATCGCATACTCAACTTGGCCCTGCTAGCAAACTCTAACGATACAAAAGAGAAAGTAGCCCCTGAATCAAAAAGTACAAATGCCTCTACTGAGTCCACTAGGAGTGTACCTGTCACCACATCGGGACGACCTGCCGACTCTGCCGTCGGCATGGCATAAGAAACTGCTGCTGGGGCGGAAGGAGCCCCAACACCCTGGTATGGGGGTGCGGCAGCTGCAGGAGGTGCTAAGGGTGCCGCAACTGGAAACGGTGCCGCAGGGACCGGTGGCCAAAAGTACCCTGGCGGTGGAATACCCCCAGGATAAGGAAGGTAAGACTGCGGCTGACCCCAGGACTGAGTAGTAGTGGCCGCTAACATCTGCACTGAACCCCGAGATGAAGCTGCCTGCTCTGGTGCTGACAGCGGGACTGGCTCCCACTTGATCATACTGGCAGGATTCCGCCGACAAACCAAAGCCTTGTGGCCCTCCCGACCACAGTGGCGGCAAGAACCCGACCAAGAACACTCCGAAGCCCGATGCTCATTACCACACTTGAAACACTTCATCCCTTGCCCTGGAACCGGACGCAATCTAGGAGCACTCGCCAAGGTCGAAAGAAGAGGATGATCGTGGCCTTGTGGACTTGGACTTGAAAGAATTGCGGGCCCTTGAACTTCTTGTAAACTGGTTTGTGATGACCCACTTCCTCCCCAAAACTCTTCTTACATCGCCACCAGCATCCTCTGGACCATGGTACCTCCTGCACAGTAAATCTTCCCAAGTGCATTTCAAGTTCCATGCCCGAGCTTGCTCTACCGAGAGCTAAAGTCACGCACTCAGTGCCCCCAAAACTGGCGAAACTCACATGCGAGACCTCTACGAAATCTCTTGGCCTTCTCCACCTCATCTCAGCCACCGCCGAACAAAGCGGATCAAGTTGTTAAAACCCGCCTCATATTCCGACACTTTGTCATCTTGCCACCTTGTAGCTTTGCAATGAAACCTCCATCCTCTCCACAAACGAGGCAGATAAAACCTCCTCGGAATTGCTCCACAAACAACTCCCAAGTAATCGGACCATGGGCGAAGTCCTAGCCGTCGGGACTCCTTCCCACCGATATCCGCTGCCCTTGAGCCGAAGGCGACAAGCTGCGCCCTCAATGCAAAGTCATCCCTAGAGCTCCAAAATGCCTCTCCATGTGTCGCGACGATTAGGTGCATCAATCGGCGTGCTCGACCCGTCGAAGGTGTCCAACCTCAAAGCATTCCACCGATATAGCCCCATGGCAACGCCGCGAGGCGTGCTGAGAGCCACCATGGGAGCGACGACGGCACCGGTGGCGGGCACGATTCTCTTACACTGCGGATGCAACCTCTTCCTCGGACCCGCAGACTAGCTTCCCGACTACGAGTTACGAACTTTCGGCGGGGCATTGCACGCCTCGCCGACACCTGCCGACCACGACCACGACCACGGCCTCCACCCTTGCCATCACTAAACAATCACAAACAAGACAAAATAATTTAAACAATAAGCACAATATCAACTAAAGCACAAGTCAAACTATAATATCAACGAAACGTAAATGCAATGCAAAACCCAACCCACCTCATCGTGCTTAGTGTGTCAAAATTAATGTTTCATTAACCACGGACCTCTGACCGCTCGATACCAATCTGTAACACCCCACTCGGATGAGCCTAGAATGCTACAAGAACTAAACTAACTAGAACAATCTATAAATTTTTCGACGTGAACTTCCTTTGTATAAACAACAAAAGTCGAGGTACCAACAGATAACCATGGCATTTAGTAATTTTATTTCTATAATCCAAATCTTTCATGCATATAAAATAATCGTACGATTGTAAACAATTAACATCATTCTCATAACCATGAATAATCCAACAACCAACATCATAAAACATCCATAGATGGTCTCCACACAGTTATTTATTCTTGAGTAAAACTAAATAGCAATTGCATAAATGTTGTGAGGTAGTGCGTGCTTTCCAATGTCTACTCCCTCCCATGCATGACGTTCTTGCGGAAGTACCTATAACAAGACAAAGCAAGGGTGAGCCATACGACTCAGCAAGTATCAACAAGGTTGCAACATTCATATAGACATAACATCTAAAAACAACTTTATTCAACACCGTTAAGACATTTCAAATATTTAAATGATGATAATGCTATGCACTCTTTGATCTTTATCTCGTTTCGCATTTTACCGGTAATGCGGGGTATTCATCCGTCAATGGATACCCATGCCTGTGCCCTCTGGCACAGGGACCAAGAGCCTATACATCACACGTATAGGGACCTTTGCCCGTCATCACAATGACGGGGACCTCTGTATCCATTGCCCACATTCCAAGAATGTGGGGACCTCAAGCCTGTCATTACATATGACAGGGACCTCAACAATGAACTCTTGATCACCACGTGACCAAGTCTCAAAATGCTCCAACATGCATAAGTACTACAACATCATATTTTCAATAACATAATTCAATATGTAATCAGAGTTTGTAAGCAATAGCATCAGGAAGGAACCTTAAACATAACTTGCAATCATCAACACAACTAGAATCATCTCCACAACACATTCACGTGGCAATGATGAACAATACACCACTCAATCATGACATGCAACCAATACTACACATAAACCGAATACTTGCCTCAACCGCGAGAGCGGCGGGACGCGAAGTGGGTGCTTGCCCTTGGGATCTCGCTGCCACTGGACAAGAAGATAACCCCAAACTAAGACTAGCATACTGGACCAAAATCATACATCACATTACAAACGAAATCGCTAACTTCTTATCACGTCTAGTTTTTTTCTAATTTCTAGCGATCGGTCACTGCGGACAGCAGACTTCAAAAATTCATAACTTTCGCTCAGAGTCCAAATAGGATGATCTTGGACATTCGGAAAGGTAATTAAAATGTCTAAATAAACTTAGTTGGGAGACCCTCTGATTCGGCCATCTACCAGTCCTACCAATCTATTTAATCAGAGCAAACATTTCACGTCGGGTTTACGGACAGCGACAAAGAAACTATCATAACTTTCTCGTTTGTCGAATTTAGTGATCTTTAGTTTTCCTTAAAGCTAAGAGGATTAGCCTAATTTTTCGTTATGGTGAGACCCTCTGAAACCCCTCTAAATATGCGCTTCTATCGGTTAACCAACACTAGCAATTCGCTTCTCTCGAAACACAGAAATACTAAAAATTCATAACTTTGGCTACCGAAGTCTGAATGACTTGATTCTTGTCGGCAATGAAAGATAACTACGGTACCCACAACTTTCTAGGAGACACCCAGACCCAATTCTGGTTCTAACCTAATCAAAACCGACAAACTTCACTGCTGCAGAATATCGACGAACTGACATCCGAAAATTAGACAACTAGAAATTGACCTAAAGCAAAGAACCACGGGTTACCCTTGCCGAAACGAAGAGAGCACACAGCGGGGATGATGACCACCACGCTTCCGCTGCGGATCCCTTCTTCTCCCTCTTCTTCCCTTCTCTTCTTCTCCTCCTTTCTCCTCCTTTCTTGGCCGGCCACCCAAGGGATTCCTCTTTCTTTCTCTTGGCCACAAAGGGGGATTAGGGAGGGTGCAAGGAGGTGGGGAGGTGGGGGCTGCACAAGGGAGGGAGGAAGTGGCGGCGAGTTAGGGAAGTGGGGCGTGGGAGAGGGGCAAGGCTGGTTCGGCTAGGGTTAGGGGAGTGGCTTCCCCCCTTCCTTGGCCGGCCACCAAAAGCCCACTTGGGCCAAGCCCAAGCCCAGGTTGTTGACTAACAGCGATTAACCCCCTCTCTAAGAGTCTAACTGAGAAAACTCCCTAAAGGTCCCTCCCGAAATTCCATTTGATCCTTCCCCGATTAATCGATCTCTCCCGAAATAAAATTAATCTTCCTCGATTCAATTCTTAACTCACTTTCGGGATATTACATGAAGAATGAGCGGACGACATCTTCACAAGAAACATGTAAATCCTCCAAGTCATTTGAAAGGAATAATATACTTAACACAATCATCATGTGAACAAATGAAATAAGCGTAATACTAAGATTTAACATTTTGATATTACTCTCAGATGTAGAGTTGCACAAGATTTAATCTTGGTTTTCTCGCTACTTTAGTCTAAACTATTCATTAATTGAATTTGACAATATTAATTCAAACATTGTGCACTAAAATAGTGCTTTACTTATCTGTCGATAGGATTTTTAAACAAAAGACAACCGATAATACTTTCGGCCTAGAGGTTCAACCAATTAACCAACCGAAAGTAACAGATTAAATGCTAAAAATCAATGAACAGTAGTAAGCATTCCAATTAGATCTTAAGTTGAAATCCGATTATCAAAATAATTTCAGTACAAGACTAATATCATCATAGGGCATTCATCTAAAACCCACCACACCACATTGCAATATATTCCGGTAGTAGTATCAAAACAAATACAATATGAATCACTAACTATAACATATCAAATGCAAAGGGGTAATTAAATTGAAATGTTGTGATACTCACGAAGCAGATGGCAATCAAAGCCACTGAGCAATATGAGGAGAAGCATCAGAGCAACAGGGCGGTGTCGAAGGGGAGGCGCACTGGGCTCGGGAAAGGAGGAGGCGACACGTACGTGCTCGGGGGAGGGGAGGAGGCGGGCTCGGGGAGGAGGGGTGTCGGGTTCGAGGAGGAGGAGGCGATGGGCTCGGGGGAGGAGGTGGCGACGAGCTCGAGGAGGAGGCGACGGGCTCAGGGGAGGAGGCATGCTAGGCTCGAGGAGGAGGCGGCGATGGGCTTGGAGGAGGAGGGATGTTAGAGAAACTTAATAGTTTGAGTGGGGCGCGGGCAAACCCAAGATTCTGAATATAAATAGATTTGGACATCACAGATGGTTTTAAAGTAGAACCATCTGTGACAAATACACATCACAGATGGTTCCAATAAATAACCGTCTATGGTAGCTGATGTATTACGGATGGTTTATAGATAAAACCGTCTATGATAGCTGATGTATCACAAATAGTTTATAGATGCAACCGTCTGTGATAGATTACTATAGACGGTTTGTCCGAAGGAACTGTCTGTGATATTCTTTTGTATTGCTAAATCTATTTCTGTTTAGTTGCTAGTCTCAAGAAATTCTAGCCATGCCCTCTAAAACAAGCAAAAATACAACAAATACATGTATACATCGAATTCACATTCATTTCAGAAATAAGCACATCCATTTCACAAATCAATTAACTCAAATGAACTAAAATTAACCATTCAGAACATATGACACATAAACATTTCATTCATCATTCCACTTGCTTATTTCTTTTAAAAATTATCCCTTCATGATGATCAACGCGTATGTAGCTTGTCTCGTCACGTTGTTCTTCCTCGACCCTAATGTTGTTTTCGAAAGAAGGTAACTCGTCAAATTGATTGTATTCTTCTTCGTCCACTACATTCTCAACTCCAACAATCCTCATTTTTCCATGAAGAACTACGTGGCGCTTCTTACTTGCCTGGTCGGTTAAATAGAAGACTTGAACAACTTGGTTAGTGAGTATGAATGGTTCATCTTTGTATCTGACATGTTTGAGGTCCACGGTAGTGATGTCGTACTTGTCGACCTTCACCTGTGGGAACTGAACCCAATGGCACCGAAATAGGGGGATCTTGAAAAGCACGTAGTCAAACTCCCAAATCTCCTCTATGAGCCCATAGTAGGAGCTCCTCAACCCATCGGTACTGAACGCATCTATACGGACACCGCTGTTCTGGTTAGTGCTCTTTATATCCTGAGACTGCGTATAGAATGTGTACCCATTTATGTCGTATCCTTGCCATGTCACAACTATAAATGTTGGCCATTTTGCCAACCATGTCAGCATATCACTAGACGATTTTCTAGCGAGTCGCTCCTTCAACCATTGGTTGAATCGACTGTTGTGCTGTCTCATGATCCAAATATCCAGCAGCTCTGGATTATGTTGCTGAAGCACATCCTTGTGCTAGTCGATATACGGGACACCTTAGTCATGTGTTGCAAGACCGTGAAATGGGCTTGAGCATATGCATCCATATATGGAGTGATTGTTTTCCTTCTGATGGTCTCGATACCCTCGAGCCTCCCCTCATGGTGAGATCAAGGCATACCTATCAGTTCGATCTGAGCCATATAATCAACACAGAACTCAATGACCTCTTCGGTTGCATAACCTTCAACGATGCTGCCCTTTGGTCGAGATCGATTCCGTACATAGGACTTGAGAATTCCTATGAACCTCTTGAACGGGTACATGCTACGTAGGAATACGAGCCCGCGCATCTTTATCTCCCTTACAATGTGAACAATGAGATGGACCATGATATCAAAAAACGACAGAGGGAAATACATCTCAAGATGACATAGAGTCGTCACTACCTCGTCCTACAGAGCATCTAGTCTTTCGGGATCGATGACCTTCTAAGCAATTGTGTTAAAGAAATAACACAGCCTCATGATTGTCTCTCGGATCTTGATCGGCAAAATACTTCTAATTGCAACAGGGAGAATTTGTGTCATCAGCACATGACAATCATGAGACTTCATGCCAGTTAACTTCAAATCTTCCATCGAAATAAGTTTCTTCATGTTGGCGGAGTAAACAAATGGAACTTTCACACCATGCAAGCACTGGCACAGTTTAGTTCTCTCAGCCTTGGACAGAGTGTAACAAGCAGGGGAAGGTATGTTCATCCTTTATCGGTCTGTGTTGGTGCTAACTCAGGTCTAATGTCTATATCAACCAAGTCAAGCCGTTCGTTAACACCATCCTTTGTTTTGTCATAAATATTCAGTAAGAAACCAATCAAGCTGTCACAAACATTCTTCTCTACGTGCATGACGTCGATGTAGTGGCGAACTTCTAGGTCCTCCTAATAAGGTAAGTCATAAAATATTGATCTCTTCGTCCAGATGTTTTCTCATGGGTTCTTGATTTACGTCCTTTTCCAAGCACAATATCCAAATCCTTGACCATATCATAGACCTCTTTTTCACTTAAATGCCTTGGAGCTGAACTATCCTCCTCTCTATCAAATTGTTTCTTCATCCTAGGTATGGGTGTGCCCTCCGAAGGAACCTACGGTGACGCATGTACACGGTTTTGCGCTAGTGCTTCATCCACACGCTCTCAGTATCATCTAAGTAGTGAGTACTAGCTTTGACCCCTTTTGTACTCTGGTCCGACAGGTTACCAAGGGCAGGATAATCATTTATGGTACAGAACAATAAGGAGCGTGAAGTGAAGTTCTCTCGTTTGTACGCATCCCATACCTGTACCCCTTCGATCCACAATATTTTTAGATCTTCCATCAATGGTGCTAGGTACACATCAATATCATTCTCGGGTTGCTTCAGCCCTTGGATAAGTATCGACAGCAAAATATACTTCTGCTTTATACACAACCAAGGAGGAAGGTTGTAGATATAGAGAGTCACAGACCAAGTGCTATGTCGGCTGCTCATGTTACCAAAAGGATTCATTCTATCTGTACTCAAGCCAAACCTTATATTCCTTGATTCCGCACCGAAGTCTACAAACCTCATATCGATGTTTCTCTACTAGACGTTATCAGTAGGTTGTCTTAGCTTTCCATCCTTCTTACGCTCATCCGAGTACCAACGTAGCAATTTTGCCTTCTTTGGGTTCGCAAAAAAACCGCTTCAAACCAGGAATTACCAGAAGATGCCACGTGTCACAGCCCCAATCTCACTCAATGGTATTTAGATGCACCTCATGAGCATACATGTTATTTTTTAGCATATGCATAAATGGTTGCATTGGAAAAATTTAAATCAAATGAAAACCTACAACTTGAAATGAAACTCCAAAAGAAAATTTTGAATTAATGCAGGTAAACACCTCTGGGAAATAATTTATTTAAATACTAGAATAATTATCATGAATTAATATGATTTTTGTCAAATTTTTAGAAACCAACTTGACATGGAGAAAAATCTAAGTCAATTCCTAAACATCATATGAAAAGGATTTTAAATCAAGTAATTAAATCATAAACAATGTGTTTATAAAATTTATATGGGTTCTATACCATCTCAGTAGCCCTTCTTAAAATTTTCAAAAAATTTATAAATTATTTGCTATTTTAACTCACTGGTCAAACTAGAGGATTTTGAATTCAATTCGGTCAACTACTCAGACCTGGCCTAACCATTTCGCACTGTAGCGACCAAACCTGACATTCGTGACTTGATCGAACCTAGTTGTTCATGTGCACCCGAGTCTGACTGCACCACTTCACCGCTGATACTGACAACCGACCCAACCTGGCAGTGCCTTGCTCTCTTCACCGCTTCACCGCTGAGAAGCTCCGAGCGCCGCACATGAGGTGGTGTTGCACCAGGATCCTCCGTCCATGCAAGCCCACCATGTTTGGTCACTGCCATCGTCATTCAATACCATGACACCATGGGATTCCACTGTTATTTTTCCCGTTGTCGAAATCCCTCACTCACCTTCTCGGCCGAGTAGACAAGCCGGCATTTCTTCCTTCCCACTAAGGTTCATTCTCTTGTTCTTGTGCCACTGTTCTTCTAGTTTCATGATGTTCTCGATTTTCTAATATGAAGCTTTGTCTTGAAGTGAATCCTCAAGAAAGTGAGCTTGTCCATCGGTGCGTCCAAAGCACACTCTAAGGGTTGTCACTGTGTCATCTTTGAGTCCGGTGGGCTTTATCTTATCTCTTGCGCGTCATCTTGTGCCTTTTGGTACTAGCAAGAAAACCCCTCAATCAATGGAATAATCAATTATTTGCCACTGCAAAGATGTGAATTTTGGGATTTGTCGCTCCATGTGTGAATGACATCTGGGTCCCGGAGCCACATGTCAGAGACACATAAGTGGCAAATCCTGAATTTGCATATCTTTGGTAGTGGCAAATAATCAAATCTCCCTCAATCAATTGACTCAATGTACCACAGGATCTTCGGGAATTAGATTTCCTTTCATCTCAGGCCGGAACCTGCTTTTTCTTCTTCATCTCCGATCTGGTGAGCATTGGGCCAATTCCGTTCTCCTAGAGTATCTCTTTAGCTCTCTTGAGTGATGTCGAGCATTCAATTCCTTTGACTTTGCACAGGGTTCTCTCTCCACATGAGATTCTTATTTGCCGCCATCGGTCAATTGTCACCAGAGCTTTACAGGTCTTCTCTGGTCTTTTTTTTGGCTCAAGTAGGCTCCATGGACCATCTTCATTCTTTTGCGTCCTTGGCTGAGCTAAATGCGCTACCGAGTTGGCTTGTCCATTTGTGCAGTAGATATGGTGCCGCATCTCCATGTCGTGCTGCCGCTAGAGTTCACCGACGGCCAAACTCTAGCCACCAATAGGACCGTAGGGCTATTGTGAATCCATTTATGCCCTTAGTTCGTGTCAACGAGGACCACCGCGTCGGCGAGCCACCGGGCAAGCTCGCGGGAGCGGACTGCTCTATTGTCCGGGCGTCCGACACACTGTAGCTCATTGATTAGTCATAATCGTTGTCGATTTAATCTTAAGTACTCTTAACTGACACTTAATCATTTCGATGTATCGCTGACTGGTGGGACCGTGAACATAAAACATGGTTAGGTTTAAATCGAATTTGAGTAGAGACGCTGACGTGTGGACCCAATTGTCGGTTAAGGGATTGAGTAAATTGGTGTAGTACGTCTTCTCTGAAGGAAAACATTTCCTTACACGGTCAAATCAAAAGTACATTCGTTTTAAACCGAAGGCGTATTTCTAAGAATACGTCTCTGACGTCGTTTCGGCTAGGGCTGAGTCAAAGTTGACCGGGTCAGCCCTTGACCTTAGACCCCACCTGTAAGTCACTGTGGCTAGGTAAACCTGAGTGTGAAAGTAGTTAATCTGTTTAGAAATTCTAAAATGAATTACTTTTGAACTAAGAATGGTTTAAACTTCAAAAATGTATAAGTAATTCATATTAACTCCAAATCGAACGAAATAAATTTTGTTAATTTTCATTTTTACTATACTTTAAGTTGGAATAGATTTGAACCATGTCTGTGTTATATAAAAATTTGATATTTAAATTAATTACAAAATAATAACATTAACCTTGTAAAATTCATATAAACTCCAAATGAACTAAAATTTTATCTAAATCATCTAAAATTAGAACCTCACTGATGTATAAATTTCAAGCATGTTTGAGCATTTTAAATTTTTGAGACTTTCTCGGTGTTTATTTGCTATTGATATTTTTAGATCCTGAATTGCCTGACGTGAGTGAATTCATACCTAAAAATCCTAAGGTGGAACAAGTGGAATATCAACAAGGCAAGCATCCTCTTGCATCATCTTGATCCTAGTTTTTGTACTTTAGTATTTTGAATTGCAATAATAATTGCTTGCATGCTATTTTGTTACCTTGTTAACTGGTGAGTCTAGATTAGTTATATCCTAATGCTTGTGGTTTATCCTTAATCATCCCATACAATTGAGCTTAAGTTAGATATCATGTGATGGTATATCTTCTGTATTGAACGCTTAGCCCTGCAAGTCATTAGATATGTTAGTTCGGTTGGTGGGCTTATCTCGTCAATCGTGGGAGACACTGAACGATTTACTTATATACTTTTGGTCCAGATCATCGTATCTAGTTTTGGAGTCTAAAATTTTTCAATTTAAACATGTTTAGATCTGGACAAGTGGTTGATAATGTGGGTGTCTTCACGCACAAGAATTGGGTATTGTGGTAGTCTTGTCCGGATCACCAAGGACCGAACTTTGTGTCTTCGTTAATCCAAGTAACACTTGTACTTCCACATGCGGGGTGGAAGCTGCTTAGTTAAGTAAGAGAAAAATTTTATTGAGTTGGAACACAGGTGGTGTGAGAACATCATGTGTATAATCATGTGTTCGTAGGGCTTCGATTGCAATTTAATATGCACAAGAGAGCATGATTTTAATTTTTGTTAATTGGTCGGCATTCCCAACACAACGTGTGTGCCCCGCTTAGCAGGTTCTATCAGTAGCTTGTACTAAGTGGGATTTCATCTCGCATGGGTGTTTCCAACTCAATAAGATGTTCTTGCTGAATAATATTGAGTCTTGATTTCCCCGGCCGGCATACCTAAGGCAGTGTGCTATTATCCGGAGGCTTATGGGTTGATCAAGTCATGTGGGTAAAGATGTACACCCCTGTAGGGATAAAACTATTCGAATAGCTGTGTTCACGGTTACGAACGATCACTTGGGTTCGAGATAGCATTTGTTAGAATTCAAACTAAAATTGGACTTGGTTATAACTTGGTATCGGCATGAATGGTTGTTCATGTGTGTTAGTTTATCAAAGTGGGCAGCCACTTTGACTCGGTTTAATCTACAATTATATGAATGTTACTTATATTCTTTTATCCAAATTTTTGGTTACTAAATGGCTTATGTAAACTAAAATGAGTAGGAATGAAACTTGTTGCTTTTATGCAAAACTTATGCCCTTATAACCTTCCTTTGGACAACCATTACCGTGTATACTCTCATATCCTTTGTATAGCACCTCTCATACACTTTCTTTTATTAGTTCGTGTAAGACTTGCGAGTACCTTCTGTACTCAACCGGAATGACCACTTGCTTCAGGTTAGGAAGAATACGCTTACGATCCATCCATTAGCACCGAATACGGCGACGCTAACGAATGATGTTGCTTCTACCTCCACTTAGTTGCCTTCGGGTTTGGGCACACTTGGATGGACCTTTTGGTGTGTTATATTTATTTTCTGCTACGCACTTTTGTTTATGTTTAGTACACCGCTCGGTTAGTTATGTAATTTATAGATCTAAGTACTAGTCTTGTAAATCACTTTTAATAATGTATGAAATATGTATGACTGTGTACAATATTGTTTAGGATATGTATGTGTTAGCCATTGATCTTAGGAGCTAATGCAAGACACATATTCAGGAACTTGAAATCGGGCTCGTTTCTTGCTAAGAGTTATACCTCTGGTGTAACCTCTTGACTTGAAACGGATTTGATTTCGGGATCCTACACCACGCCATCTTAGCAAGAGGTCCTTTCTTCACCTCGATTCCTTCATCATCATCTGATTGATTCTTACGCTTATATCAGGATGTGTTGCACACCGGACATACATGCATGTTCACGTACTCTTTACGATAGAGGATACAGTCGTTCGCACATGTATGTATTCTTTATACTTCCATTCCCAATGGACAAAGAACCTTCTTGGCTTTGTAGGTGGTTTTGGGCAACTTGTTTCCCTCTAGAAGCATGTCCGCTAAGAGACCTAACAACGCCGTGAAACTCTTGTCGGACCAACCGTTGCTTGCCTTCAATTTCAGCAGTTCAAGCATGGATGACAACCTTGTGTACTTTGACCTGTAGCATGTGAACAAAGGTTTCTCCGAGTCCCCCATCAAGCCTCAGAATTTAACATACTCTCTCTCATCACAATTCTCTTCTGCATCGCGAAGCATCTGATCCAGATTATCATCGTGCAACCTATCTAAATTAGAACCACAATCGACATCAAGCGACATAACTTCATCGGCGATGTCATTATTACTACCTTCCTGTATAATCCGCTCTTCACCGTGACTGGTCCATCGTGTATACCCCTTTTCGAAACCCATTCGAATCAAGTGTGCTTCAATCTGCGCTTGGTTTTTAGACATCTTCAGATTCTCGCAGTCAATGTATGGACAATACATATATTCCACTCTCTTATTCAACATATCCTCCTCGGTAGCTCTTGTAAAAGCAGACATGCCATTAATGTACTCTTCACTCACATGGTTCTCTGCATACATTCAGCTTCGGTCCAACTACGCTATGCATATAATAATTTGGTGTTAAATATTGAATTAATTATTTAGTATACTATATATATGTATGTGTGTGTGTGATCAAAAGTAGCTATATGTAGCAAGAAAGAATTAAATGGAATTAAGTAGAAATAGACTATGAAGATGAGAGTGGGAGCTAGAAGAGATGGATGGAGGAACAGAGTGGGAGCAGTGGCTAGTGGAGTAGTAGGGAAGTGATGGTGGTTTCTTGCACCGTTGCAGGACAAGCCACTACTCACTTCCCTGCATTTAAGAATGGGTTTCACTTCTCTACTTCTGTTGTTCTCCTTGGCTAAACCCTAAACCATGCTAGATGTAAATAATCTTCTCTCTACATCAAGCTAGATCTAAATCATATTCAATTCTCCTTTTACTAAGCTAGATCTAGAATATAATGCAATTAGGAACAATTTACTAACCATAGTCAACAACAAATGGATCTACAATCACTCTTCCCAACTGATCTGCGGCCTCCTTTCACCAAATTGCCTCAAAGCCCCACCTCCTCAAAGCAGCCCCAAATGAGATCTCGAATTTAAGACAGATCTGTGAGGGTCGGGTCTGTAATAAGTGAGAAGATTATCACATATGGTTTTTAATACAAACCGTCTGTGATGAGAACAGGAAATTACTAATGGAATATTACATACGGTTCTTTTTCCGGACCGTATGTGATACTTCACAGACATTTTTTAACATGAACCATATGTGATATTACCTCTTTACATACGATTTTTAGCGTAGCTAGTAACACAAACGGTCACTAAACTAAAACCGTCTGTGATTGTATTTAATACTGACGGTTTTAGTTAACCGTCTGTGATGAGACGTCTAGTATTAGCCTTTTTTAGTAGTGTGGGATTGAGCATTCAAAGTTTTTTTTTCTTCCACGCTGGCCAATGGTTCATATTGTAGCTCATTAAATTCTCAGTTAACGATGTGTTCTCATTGTAGTTGGATGTTGCATTGTGCTATTTTAAATTTCCATTTGGGCTGTTTTCACACGACATAATTCAAACTTCAGGAAATTATCTAGATTTTTTTCCTTAAAAAAATGTTCTTTGTCTAACAAAATCCTACTCATAATCCTCGCACCCGCGCCTTTGATGCAAACCCGAAATCGGGAAGCTTCCAGCCTCCCAGATCAAGACTGCATGCCTCTAGTGAAAACCTTTGGCCTGATGTTGGATGCTCCTTCTTCCTCAGCCCCGGGCCCCGGCATACCGTACCGCTCCCATAGTCGAAGGAGCAGGGAAGGGTGTGTCATCATAGCTTTGGCAAGCAGTGGTGACTGGTGAGCTTGTTGTTGGTTGTAGCAATAGTTATATGGGATGTTGCAATAGCATTTTCCAGTTGTTGCAGTAAGATTTCTTTTTGTTGCATAGATCTATCGATTTGTTGCTCTCCAGAACTCTTATTTTGTCGCAGCAGTTATTGTTGACTAGTAGCCCGCGCGCGCCGCATGGCGCGCAGTGAAAGCTTCCTATCTATGTGTACAGTGTAGATAATTTGTTAAGAAAAATAATAGCCTATAAAAACCTGGAATTTTGTGGGGATAGATTGTTACTTGTGTGTATGATTCCAATATAGCTGGCGTGTGCAACAACTGTTTAGGCAGCTGCATCATGTATGTAGCAGGGAAAAATAAGTAAAACTTAAACATAGATGATAGCACACATTAACAGGTACCGTTATTACAGCACATGTAGTTGTTTGCGAAATATTAGAGCATGTTTTATGATATTATACATTACATAAAGTGGGTCTATAGTATTGAGTAAGCACAAAAATTGCCCAGAGTCTGTCATTGTAGTTTACAAAAGCGGGCTTATATAGTATGGGATGAATTGGATAGGTGATGTGTAGCTGAACCGGAAGCTCTACATTCCTGTTATAGATAATGTGAAGAGAGACGTTTTAGAAGTCACATATAACAGACTGGAGGAGCTAAATATGGATTAAGTAAATTGGCATACTGAATGTGGCATTTATTAGTTGGTCGATGAACCGTGAGATGATCTGCAGAAAAAATAACGGTAACTGAGGTTTTGATGTGGGAAAAGACTATTAATGTTAGTATGCAGTCTGTATTGTCTGTAGAATGAATATAATTAGAATATTAACTTTGTATGAACAAAGTATAGACAGTTGTTGTAGGTTGTATTGTCTCATGTCCACTAAGGTTAGAAAGGAATTTCTTGAGTGATATGAAACATTCTTATATGTGCAGGTAAAATATTGACGAAACAAACTGATGAATCAATGGTGTACAACTTTGTACGCAGTAGATTTTAGGTACTTCGCACATGTAGAATCATGATTGCATCAATGTATCTGTGAAGTGTATATATAAGACAAGTTATAATGCATTCATATGTGTTAACATCTAATCTGTGAACAAAATAGGTACAGTATATAGTAGATCAAAGTACCAAAGGAGATATAAGAATGGTTTATATAATGTTAATGAATCCAAAGTAGAGTGTGAACGAAGAGTAAATACTCAAGTAGTATCAAGAGGTGAATAATATTTCTTTTATGTAGGAATGTGTAATAAGTAGCAGTGTAGCTGTAAGAGAACTAAAGTATTTTTTTGATGCGCTAAAGTACGTAGAAATTCAGTAAGAGAACTAAAGTATTTTTTTTGTCGCTTCAGGTATGTTCGGCGAAATATACCAATGGCAGGCTACACCTCCTGAGAGACCTTCATTTTCTATGATAATGCGAGTAAAGTTAGATATAGGAATGTATTTGGAGATATTGTGAAAAAATGTTGTAGTGGAAATGCTGCGCGCTGCATGTGGTGAGGTGCATTGCGAATGGAAAACTGAATGTTAATATGTGTAAAAACGCTGATTATCTGTGCGATATATATTTGACCATGTAGTATGAGCACGAACTGTTAAAGTTGATATCAATCAGAATAGTGGAGGGGGCGAGAGAGGTGCAATGAATAAGAATCACAACACACTTCAAAATAATTAGAATCTGAAGGCAAATTAGATGTTACTACAACCCCAGGCGACTGGCCAAATATCTTCAGAATCTGGTCCATCAGAGATGCAAACTCATATGCATATAGATCAACAAATGGGGGCCGTAGGAAAAGGTAGAATCTCTGAACCTGGAACTCGGTACTATCTTTAGTTATTGGTAAAATCTTTAAGAGGACATTGACTGTGGAGGAGTAAACAAAAAGGAAATAGATATTGAGTATTTTAATGCCTACTTTGATTGTGACGGAAGTGAGCAGCATAATTTATGGGGTTACTGCTGTGATTCTTTGATTTTTGTAATTATGTTTTGCCATTTAAGAAACAAGCAAGCCAGTTGTTTCTTTATGTGTTGCATGCATACAAGTCCGTTAAATGTGCATCAAGTGTGACATGACAATCTAAAGTTGAAATGCCATTGCTGCGATGGAGCAGTTCTTCCAGTTTGAATGTCTTCAGAATGAAAACAGTGCACAGAAGATGGTCCAGTGAAACTATAGTTTAGCGCAGTTTCTTGTTTTCACCTAGTGTTTTACATCTCACTATGCTACATAGATCTGCAACATTGCAAAACAAAGAAGTATTGGGTTGGTTTTCACTTTCATGCTAGCATGGAACAATATCTCCAAATTTTCCTTTTTTTAGGGAGCAACAATTGTGGATAAAGTTGTGAACATTACCACTGCTGAAGATTACATCTACATCCCTATCACTGAACAGGTACACTAATCAACTAATTTATGTTACACAAATGTCAATATTCCAGTATTCATGTGACCTTTTTGTGAATAGTACATAATGATTTCATGGTGCTAACTATATGGAAAAAACCAACAAGGTGACTGCATAGAATTTAAGTTAGGTATATAGAAATCATAGATGTCTATGTACTGTAAATTGTAGAAAACAGTACAGGCTATGTTTTAAGGACTTAAGGTCGTATCTTTTCATAAGAACACCCACAAAGAGGATTGGTATGGGATTTTTCTGGCCTTTTTCGTAGACGTATTCAGCATCAAAATCTTTTGCACGCTGCCCCCAAACAATAAGACAGAATAAGATATTATACACAACATGAAGCATGTAGAAGGCAGCAGATGATAGAATTCCTAGACTATACAAAAATACGTTGCTTTCATACCTAGCATCTTTTATGACGACCAATCTTTTGGTAGTAGGAGAAGATTGGTTTGGTCCTTGAATAGAAGTAGCATTTGAAACAGCCACGACAACACCAATAACATCTGTAAGGAAAATGAGATGTATTTTTGTGACATGATCCAATATACTGCGTAGATAGCATATAGTATTTGCATGTTCTTTAAAAAAAAGTTGAGGTGAGTAATGGAAGACATACCTAGAAAATTTCTGGTTTCACCAATATAGTTAGCAAGATTCTCGAATGGTATAAGGCTATATGCGTACATTGGGAAGTTGGGTGTGGCATCAATCAAACCGTTCTTCAATTTTAGTGTAGTAACTGATTTCAATCATATAGTTACTATCAACAGCCCTGTACTTTGCTTTGTTTGAAGATACCAGGAATCTACTAAAAGTGTAAATGTGCTCCTCCTGCAATAGAGCCCTTTTTGCTTCTACATGTCCTTTGGGTATTTCAGCATATATAGTATTACCCTATTAAAAAAAACATAGTATTTTTTTACTAACTGAATAAAATTGTTAACACAGAAATTACAGTTAGAATAATACCTGCTCATCAATCAGGACAATATCTAGGTGCTGAATCTCTGCATCATCCACATTCCCACGATATTCCCATAGGCGAGATACTCTGGCACAAATGGTCCAATGTTTGCTAGCTGGACTGATCTCTGACAGCAGATTATACGCCATCTGAATAGCTACAGAAATAGAGTCTATTTAGTTGTTTGTGAAGTTTGTATAGCGAAATGACAATAAGCATGTAACATTACATGGCCAGCAGATCTTCGAAAGTCAAATAAGATGCATATTCTGTCTCTTTTTGTTAACCCATTCGCAAATAGGAAGATGTAGAATACGAAGCAAAGAAAACATTTATTTTAATACTACATTAAGGAAAGGTATATATGTAGACAGATATGAGGTCGCAAAAATGTGACGGCTGTTGGTTGTGTCAACTAAAAAAGAAAACTTAATCTAAGATTGTTTACTTACGGAACCTGTAATAAACAATACATGTACATATCATAGCGACTGTAGGATTTCTTGGCAAGAACAAGCTAAGCGTCCTGCAAAGAAGGGAAAAAGAATAAGAACACATGAAGGAGACCGAAGTAATCGGAACAAGGAGAAAAGGGGAAACGCGAGGTAAAAAAAAAAGGAGTAGGGAGCATCCATCTTGTTCCAGGCAGGGAAAACGGGCGAAGAAATGCAGCCTAAAAAAGGCAAACGTACTGATGGCCAGAAACATAGATCCGGATATAAGATCGAGATGCAAGGCAAAAAAAGGGGAAAAACATAGACGAAAGAAGTCAAAAAGCAAAAGGAAAAATCCCGAGTGGTAGAGGAACGGAAGCGACGGTCGGCTGTAGAAAGGGAAACAGAGCAAGCACAAGTCGGTCGCTCTGCAAACAAGGAAAAAAAAGATAAGAACACATGAAGGAGATCGAAATAATCGGAATAAGAGGAGAAAGGGAAAAGCGAAAACATGAGGTAAGAAAAGAGTAGGAAGCATCCATCTTGTTCCAGGCAGGGAAAACGGCCGAAGAAACATGGCCTAAAAGAGGCAAAAGCGCTGATGCCCAAGAATACAGTTCTGGATGTAAAATCCAAATGTGAGGCAAGAAAAAAAAAACCAAAATACAGAAGAAATAAGCCGAAAAACAAAAGGGAAAATCTGGACTGGTAGAGGGACGGAAGCGACGGTCAGGTGTAGGAAGCGAAACGGGAAAGCAACCAAACCCCAAATGTACAAACAAGAACTGGATAGAAGTAGCAGCACCAAGAAAATACCGACACAGGACAAAAAAAACCGAGAGGGGAAGAGCTAAATGCGGCAGAACACCCCAAATCTACAAACATGAACCGGATAGAAGTAGCAGAACCAACTAAACACCGACACAGGAGGGAAAACCCGAGAGGGCAAGAGCTAAATGAAGCTGAATAGGCAGCGACGAAGACCACGAAAGGCAGCATGGGAAGCAGGAACGAAGGAAGAGGACGAAGATGTAGCACTGAAGCGAGAAAACCAACGAACAGGCGCTAGAGCGACGCGAACGCGGAAGTCCATCAGACAAGCAGCAGCAAGAAGCGGTAGCGTCGGAGCACTCAAGACGGAAAAATCAAAGACCGCGCGACAGATGCAGTAAAAAGAAATGCAACGGCGAAAGACAACGGGCCCGCCGCTGCCACGCGCCCAGGCGAATCCGTCGCGTGGCAATCGAAGACGACGCCTAGCACGCACGTGGCAACCCAGACGGAAAACGTTCGAACCAAAGAGACACAGCGACGGACGAGCATGAAAAAGAACGAAGCATGTAAGAGCATGTACAATGGTATAGACAGCTGTTGTCTATAAGAGCATGTATAATGGGCTTATGTCAGCCGTCTATAGCATCTGATACATAGGATTTTTGCTGATATGGATGAAAGAGAATGAAGAGAGAGAATATTTTGCTTATAGACAGCACTAAAGACAACTTATACAATGGGTCGTGGTGATACAGTCGGCTATATGATTGCAGACGACACACAATCTTTAATGCTCTTTTGATTACGTGCTATAGTCGTTTGCGAGATTGTAGAAAAGCAATATTCTCTCTCTTCATTCTCTTTCATCCATATGAGCAAAAATCCTATGTGGCAGATGCTATAGACGGCTGACATAAGCTCATTGTACATGCTCTAATGACGTCGCAACGCTGCGACAAGTAGGGCGTGAGAAACCACGGGGCGCGCAGATCAGACGGTGGAGAAACGACCCAAAAAAAACGTGTAGCGAGATCGAAAGGAGAGGCTAACTGTCGACGTGGCCAGGCTCTCGTCGGCCGAAGTCCGCCCCCTTTTATATATAAAGACTAGGTACCTGTGCGCGCATTTGCGCGCTTTCATTTATATCTTACGACAAAAATAGCGATGAAAAGTAGAAACATGATTTGAATGAAGAAAGCAAATGCTATTTGAGCGAAGAATGGAAGTAGGTATCTTGATAGATCAATTTAGGATGTTCTAATGATGTAGTATGTGCGTATTAGATAGGCGGAGACCTACGAAAGTATTCATCCGAATAAAACAATGAGTATGATGAAATGCAAAATATGAAACAAGTATGAACAAAATGATACCAGCGATAAAGAGGCTAGTGCTCTCAAGAACATAAATGCCAAAGCAATAATTAGTTACACCATCTATTGTCAAATAGTATACGATTTAGCTTAATTATTGCCAAATATTAGGTCCCGCCTTTAAACACGTTCTTACCGGGCTTAACAGAATCGTTATCAAGCACCCATCCGATCACCGCACGATGAAACTTTGGGCGATGTGGGTCGCTCTTAAAGGATGTGAGCACATGCACTCAGTAGAAAAAGAATCCTATCGGTGAAGAAAACATCCTCAATAATATACTAAGAGAACAAAACTAACAACATAAGCGGATGAGAGTTACTACCTCGGCAAGTGAGGATTGGACCAACCAGAGCGGGCGTATTGTAGGAACAATAAATAGATTGAAGCAAACCATACAGCTCACTGGGTTTCCAGGCAAACCAAATGCGAGAACGGTTTTAGATGGCCTTGATGTGTCTTTTGTGATGAGGTCAGCAAATGTCAATGGCTTGCCGGGTTTCATTAGGATCTGTATGTGTACAAGCAGCAAACTATTAAAATTATTGGAAAAAATTGGAGAAGGATAGTAGTGCCAAGTTTAAAAGCGTCTTCTTGGCCAATAGGAAAAGAATCAATCTTAAGTACACATAGTGCATAGTTACAGACCAAAAGACACGTTTTTTTAGACCACGCTATGTTCTTCCCCACTCATGTGCATTCTAAGACTATAATGTAGACTGTAGAGTATATTCATAGGTCAGTCTCAATGCCAAGTTTTATCTCTCAGTTTCCAACACGTGAAACTTTGATATGAAACAGGGCTCTCTCTCAATGTAAGTTTCATTGCACGGTTTCACAGCTTATTTTAGTATTCGTGGGTCCCATCTGCCCCAATCACATTTTAGTATGGTGCTGTGATGAAACAAATTGAGTCTTCAATGGGAGTTTCACACGATTACCAACGTTTTGGAAACAACGCTGATAAGTTTCATCCCCATGAAACTTTCTCCTTCTCTCTCCTCCTAGTTTCATGCAAAGATTATCTTTTTGCTGATGTGGCACCCTAATAAATGTGCATGACACCCCCATGAAACCTCCATTGAGACTGGCCTAAGAGTGAGTCCGGTAATCCACATGTAATTAAAGTCATACATTCATATAGTCCGATAATCCACATGTAATTAAAGTCATACATCCATATTTTCAGGAAAAACTGAGGCAGCAAAAATAGCACACGAGCAAGAGCAACGAATCGTAAGCTGGAAAAGTATATACCACAAGATAATCAAACTGCTTTAGATCTCATCTTATTTTGGTTCACGAAGGGTACAGTCATCCAGCTAATTGACTCACGCTCAAACTAAATAAAGTATTGATCTCTCCAATTATATGCACTGGCCTACCATACAAAATAGATGACAGTGTTGCCTCACAGAGCTTCTTTAGTTCTCTAGTTTTTGTAAGTGCTGCTTCCTGTAGCATTGTAAAGTTAAATCATCAACATACACTCCTTGGCTACCGAAAGCACAAGATCTCAAAAAAATTCTACAGGGTATATAAGGTAAGTATTACTATTTTGGTGCATTAGTACACGATGGACAAAAATAATAATATTTTAGTAAATGTAGAGTACGAATAACAATGCAGTTGTTCACAGGGAATTTTTAGTTGAATTTAGATCACATCTTTTAGGATGGATCAAAGATCATAAGCCACTTTACTGATGTTTTCCTCCCCAAGTGGACCATAGTTCAATGAGAAAAAAAATAAATGTAATCAACCACTGTGATAGAGAAACTATCAAACCACTGTGATGGAGAAACTATCACTTACTTGCTTCGGCCAGGATGATGATATTACATTTTGCAGCTCTATGCGCTTAACTGACAGATCACCTAAGCCTTCTTGTAGTTTCACCTCATGATGCCTCTTATCTTCTAAGGTTGACACAAATCTGTCTAAAAGCCTTGGAAGAGGAAAGGAAGCAATATCCAGTTAAAGAAGTGTTAAAAAAAAACATGCATTTATGGTAGGAAAAAACAGCTGTACTATGTAAGTATTCGAGCAAATGCTATGAAGGATAATAAGTGCATTACTGTGGCAGTAATGAAAGACATAAGCAAGAGCATGAAGTTTCAGAATATATCTTCTTACCTTTTCGTGTTGAGGGTCACTATAAGGTCAAGAGTTTTCTGGTTAGTCAGCAAAGAGATTGATGAGGAGACCTCTACAAGCATATTCTCCAAACCATCACGAGCATACTGTTGGAGAACAAAAGGTGAGACAGCTTGCACCAGATGCTCTAGGGATGATGTAGCAAGAGAGAAACTGAGCTCACCAAATCTCCTCCTACCACCTTCCTCAGCGACCGTAAAGGAGCAAGTCAATTGCAGAATCTCAAAACGACCATGAAAGGCAGATGCCCAAAATAATGACATTTTAGAAGGGGAAAACGCGCATCATAATTCTACACCGATACATGAACTCAAAAGACCTCTGTTGCCATCTCTCTCAAGTGATGGGAGACCTTAAAACATATCCCACGATCATCTTCCATTTACGATTTTCTGGATAATATTATTGAGCCTCACTTACAATTTGCAGACTTTATCCATATATGGTAACACAAACAGGAAAAAATTAGATGCATGTATGGTAGCGAAAAATGCCAAAAATCAAAATAATTGGGAAATAAAGCCTTTTTCAACATAGTGCGCAATCGATCAAATTATGCAGAATATACATTTTAAGAAATAGGCAAGAAATTTGTGCATGCTTATGTACATGGCCATTGCTAAGTTGTCTTGTACAAGACAATACTAAATCTATATAGACATGATTGGAGAAGAGTTACTCAGCACTAACTAAATACCCATCAGAAATTAAGATTAGCTAATAACCGTTTTGTCCACGTTTATGTTCATAGCCATTGGTAAGTTGTCTTGTACAAGACAATACTAAACATATATAGACCTAATTGGAGAAGAGTACTCAGGACTAACTAAATACCCATCAGAAATTCAGATTAGCTAATAACCGTAGGACAACATTGCCACGAGTGGTAAGATACAAACAAAAGTCTTAATCCGATTTCATACCTCATAGGTGAAGTTGCTACCGGATGAGCCAGTTTGGTTCAATCCTACATTGGAGATGGTCCCATTGGCAAAGCGGATGCACAACAAGCGTGGACTCTTCTTGGAAAATGGCATTATGCATGCCGCCACATCTTAACAACAAAATTGGAGAAGAACACAAGCATTCATCACCAGAGCACAAAGCCATGACGTTCATCACCAGATCACAAAGCCATGAAGTGAGACCAAGCAGAACACGGCGGCAGAAACCCTAAACCCTAGCTCAGCCCTCCTCAGCTCCGCTCGCCGCATCTTCTCGATAGATGAAATCAGAAAACTTGGATGTAGAATCGTCAACGGAAATCAACACATAACCAAATTAAAAGGTGGTTCTAAAACCATAAAAACAGAACAGGGGGGAAGCGAGGGAGAGCCGAGCGGCGCGGGAGAGGTAGCGCCGGCGGCGGAGGTGGCCGGTGTGGCCGAGCGACCGCGACCAGATCGAGCCACGCGGCGAGCGCAAGGCCGAGCCGCACGGGCGAGGAAGGCGCAGAGGAGCCGGGCGCGCACGGCGCGAGTGCGGGCGAGGCGCGGAGGCGTGGGTGGCCGAACCGTAGCGGCGCTGGCGGGCCAGAGGCGCGGGGAGAAGCGCAGGCGGGTAGGAGGCCCAGGGGAGGAGCTGCGCGGGAGGACCAGGCGCAGGGGCACGGGCGACTGGGCGCGGGCCGGTGGACGGAGGGAGGAGGCGCCAGGAGTTTCATTCGGCCAAGAGCCAAGAAGAAGAAAGAATGGTTGTAGCGGTGCGGTAGAGTGGACACGAACAACAGAGTGGCGTTGCTGTTGGAGGAGGAGGAGCCGGGGAGAGGCGGGAGGTGGTCGGAGGAGGGCTGGAGGAGCAGGGACGGCCGAGCCAGGCAAGAGGAGGAGAGGGTGGGGTGGGCGCGAGTCCTTGGCGCGGTGGAGACGAAGGGGGCCAGGAAGAGGGAGGAGGTGCTGAGGAGGAGGGCGCCGGGGGAGGGGAAGGTGGCGGGGATGGGGGAGGAGCGGTGGCGGAGAAAACTCAAGAACTGATCGGGGGAGAAAAAGGATAAACCAAAAGGCGAAGGAAGAGAGGAAACGAAATCTGCGCGAGGCGGACAGCACAGCGAACGCGAGAAGCATCGCAGGCGCGCAAAACAAAAAAAAACTCTTCGTGCAGGATCCAACCAGACCAAAAAAAGGGGAGACGTGGCCGCCCTCTCCTTACGTCAAAACTGCGCCCATTTACCTCTTGAGATTGTTGCATCAGAGATCGTTACTTGCTGCATTCATCATATACGTTGTCGGGTCGTTTGTTGCACAGCCTGTTTATCTGTTGCACCAGTTAACCATCGTTGTAGCGTCGCTGGGGGACGTTGTGTTTGTTGCAGCGGGCACTTTGGGTACTCCATTCGGATTCACACGCTTCATCAAGATCCTATTTTTTTTTGGTTTGTTAAAGAGTACTTGAGTGTTTTTTGGGTTTACGAGTAGGTTTTTATCTATGATATGTTTGGTGATATCTTATTAGGGAAATAGCCAAAGTGATCTCATGCATTGAATCTAGATCTAAGAGTTCAAAATTTAAGTACTAGTTAGCACACCTTTTTCAGAGACAAGCAGGCAGCCGAGGCCAAGAACATACAACCAGGGCTCAAGCCACACATGCATGGCAAGATCAGCGGCGAGGGAATCGAGAAATCAGAAGGGGAAGCCTAGCTACTGGAGCGATCTATCTTGTTGCAGGGACAGCTCTCCATTCTGATCAGAAGGCGAAGAACCGCTTCTTCTTGTTCTTGTTGCCGCCGAGGCGGCGCCCGAGGGTGTCGGCGGCGGCGAGGTTCTTGACGATGAGCTCCTGCGCGCGGCGGCTCCTGATCTCCACCCTCATGCTGTCCGTCTTGTCCACCTTGCCGTAGCACGCCGCCGCCGCCTCCTCCTCATCCTTCTTCTTCCTGCTCAGCCACGCCTTGATGCCGTGGACGAGCCTCGCCAGCCTCCCCATCACCGCCGCCGCCGCCGCCGTCACGTCCCTTCAGATTCCTCCTGCACGTATACGCCAAAGATGAGAGGAGAACATATGTAACGAGCTGGCACGCACGCACGAGCTGTTTCTTACTGCTAGTAGTAGTGACGTCTCTCTTGCTGCCGAGCGGTGAGCGAACGGAAGCTACTACTTTTGGGAAATTCTGGCCGCCGGCGACGTACGGCGGGGCTAGCTCCCCGACGGGCGATGGGATAGGCGATAGAATGTGATGGCGTCGTCGGTCAAATGTATCCATTTAAATGCACGCTTCCTGGTGAACACTTCACCTTGGCGAAAGAGCCAGTGGCCGCCTTCACGGCCGTATTCATGACATGAGCTGGGACAATTACTCTTTGGCTACGCCAGCAGGTCACATTTGCCAACACAGGCGCGCCGGCATGGAACGCGTGGAAGCCCATAGCTGACAAGTGTCCCCACCATGGAGTTCCCCGTATGTGGGGCGTGCCTGTCAGTGGCACACTAGACTCAGTGGTGGAGGGCACCACCAAGTGAGGTCTCATACTCTCATCCATCTATAATTGGCCCTTCACAAGTGAGGTCTCATCCTATGGGTGGGAAATGGATACCAATTATCTATATTATTTGATTACCATATTTGATATTATATGAATACGGTAAAGATTTTTTTTATCCGATTAATAATTTCTCTCATATTCGTATTTGAATTCGAATTCGCATAAAAATATGGATGTGAATATGGTATAGACTTTTACCTTCGAAATGTTATTTTATCAGGACTATTCAGTATTCGATTTAATAATATATATATATATATATATATATATATATATATATATATATATATATATATATATATAATGTGAATTTATGTTGCTTTAGGTAAAATAAATAAATTAGAATGATTAAATGTGATTGTACGAGGATAGAATGTCATTAATATCTTCATGTTACATTAGTTACGAGGACAATCCTCTGTGTATGTTTGTGTATTTCCCTGAATCAGTAGATAGCACACATAGTTACATCATTGGTTCAAACACATATCACGGAAATGCAAGCTATTGCATAATACTAGACAAAACATAAATCTATTTTACGGCTTTTGACTTGCAGAATAGCCGGTTAGGCCAAATACTTTCAGAAAATAGCATCGGAAGAAGATTTAAGGCATAACACGTGGAACCCCCACGATATGCCCACCGGCAATCGACTGTGGCTCGCAACCTAGTTCTTGGCTTTCTTGGTCTTCAGTCTTGATCAGCAACCGTAATTACCCCCAAGGTAGGTCTACGACCAGGTCTTGGTCGGAGATTGTAGTCGTGCAGTGCAGGGAACACTGGTCGATGTCTACGACCAGATGCCACCATGTTGCGCTGAAGGGGGCGGTCCAAGTGGCCCGAGACGTGAACAGTCCTTGGTATGAACAGTTCTCGGGTGAACAGTCTCGGTGTGAACAGTCCTCGGTATGAACAGCTCTCGGTATGAACAATCCTCGGTATGAACAGTTCTCGGTGTGAACAGTACTCGTAGTCGTCCCAGTAGTCTTCTTTGGTGCTTACTGATTAAAAGAATGTAAATAGCGAGCATAAGTACACAACCGTACTCGCGAGCCAACACACAATGCATTTATCATAGATGCAAGGCTGGTCAAGGAAATTTCAGAGTTCTTTTATTTGCCCAAATCCATGTTTAAATTAGATTAAGTAGTAAACATCTTGAGACTTAGCATTTTGAACAACAGGTTTTATAAACAAAGTTCTTGTTGAAATGTACTAGTGGAGGTCCAACCTCCTATACCATTGAGTGGCACCAACCACTCAATGCTCAGGCTATCCCGTAATTACCACTGCTCCCAGACCAAGCTTTTCCAAATCCCTGAGGTCCCGCCCCATCTTTCCATTCCATCCACAAATCGGTTTTTATAAAAAGGAAAGCTACATTGAGCAAGTTCTCAGCACCGCTCTTGACTATGAGCACAGCTATCTAGATAGTTTTCTTATACTCTGCAGAGTTTGTGCACTTTCCCCACAAGAGATGAATCAACTTATACTGCCCCGACACACTTCCGTAGGTGTGCGGCTAATGTTGATTATCACAAGGCCTTTACAATGCTCAACCTCTTTGTAACTTCACACCGCTAGGTATCACCTCCTTTGGACTCCCTAGCTTGTCCTCAAAATGTCTCCCTTTAGCGTCGTGCAGTTCTCGTGGCTTCGTTCTCCCCCAGCTATCCACCCGCATCCACCAACGTCGAAACCACGCTGAGGCGAACAAATTAATCAGTCAGGTCGTACCCATTATAGACTTGTGGTTGCACTTTTTTTACATGAGAGGTCATCACAATATTCGGTCCTTAATTGACTCGGGCGGTACATCCACATACCAACATCCTCTCGTGCACCCGGCACTAGCCACTCTTTCCAGCCGCCGAAGTCGAAAACAATTTTTCAGGTTTTATTTGTTTTGAAAATAACCATTTAGTCCAACATACCAGCTAGGCTCCCAGCCTCGACGGCCCAAATCCAGTTTCATGTCGAAAGAGTGTTGTCGGGCAATGTAATGCCCGAATGACAATGTATCTAAGCAAGACTAAGCATGACACTTAGATACAAACTTATTAATTAATTGGTAATCCCTTAAGTCTAGGGTGACAAAGGATAGTGTCCAAGTTCATGGATTTGAAAGTTTATACACAATTATTATTAAGGCATTAGCTACGACTAGACCAAATATAGTTAAATAAATCATAGCAATGCAATTTCAAAATTTAAAGAAGCATAATTTGCAAAGAGTAGGTGCAATATGATCAAAGTGTTGACACCTTGCTCAATGTTCTGATAACGCTCTACATCCTGATATTCGCCCTTCTCGATATCCTAGTAATAATCTCGCTCAATATACTGATAATCATCCTATTCAATAGCCTGACCATCTTGATCTTCTTGGGATTGTGGTCCCATCACAGCGTCAGAGTCTAACTACGCAGACTACCATTAAACCCAAGAGCGACTGAAAACAACCAAATGAAATTCAATGAGTCCAAATACATGTAAATACACGAAACACTCCAAATGAGTGCAAACATATCTAACAGCAACTCAACAGAAAGACCAGGCCATATCCTTCAATATGGCGTGGAAGACTCCCTGATCGATCAGGCCTACACATCTGTAACCCTCATCGACTAGGGACTGGTCGTAGAAGGACTTACAACCAAAGGATGGTCGTAGAGAGTTTTACGACTAGGGACTGGTCGTAAAGGAACTTACAACCACAGGCTGATCATAGGAGGACTTACGATCAGGGGATAGTCGTACAAACGCTTACGATTAGGCACTGATCATAGAAGAACTTACGACCAGGTGGTGGTCATAGAAAAGCTTACGACTAGGAACTGATCGCAGAAGAACTTACGACCAGGTGGTGGTCGTAGAAAAGCTTATGACTAAGAACTGGTCATAGAAAAATTTACGACCAGGTGGTGGTCGTAGAAAGGCTTATGACTAGGAACTGATCGCAGAAGAACTTACGACCAGGTGATGGTCGTAGAAAGGCTTACAACCACAGACTGATCGTAGGGGGCTTACGATTAGGGGATAGTCACAGAAACACTGCTGTGGTCATAGCAGCTATAGTGGTTGTAGCAGCTACAGTGGTCTTAGGAGCTGCAGTGATCGTAAGAGCTGCAGTGCCATAGAAGCTACCATGGTCGTAGCGCTACAGTACTCGTGGATGCTATAGTGGTCGTAGCGCTATAGTACTCATGGTGCTAGAGTGGTTGTAGCACTATAGTGGGTGTAACTATGTGGTCAGGACTCAGTGGTCGAAGCTGGGTGGTCGAAACTCAGTGGTCGAAACTGAGTGGTCGAGACTTAGTGGTCGAAGCTGAGTGATCGAAACTCAGTGGTCGAAAGGAAGTTCAACTACTTGCTCGAAAGGGTTTTCGAGTACTGTGTATCGTTTCGAGTACCTAGTCGAAAGGGTTTTCCAGCTACCTGGAGGTTCAACTTTTTGTAGTCGAAGGAAGTTTGACTAAGTGCAGTCGAAGAAGGTTCGACTACGTGTAGTCCGAAAGGGGTATGACCAACTAGTCCGAAAGGGGACTACCAGGTCCAAAGACGGATACGACTACTCAATGTGGTCGGAGGGGATACGACTAGATGTAGTCGTGGGTGACATGACTAGGTGTGGTCGTAGAAGGTACAACTGGGTGCAGTTGAGGAAGATACGACTGAGTGCAATCGACTAGGTGTAGTTGTAAGAGGTACAACTGGGAGTAGTCGAAGGTACGACTAGGTGTAGTATGGGATACAACTAGGTGTAGTCGGAGGAGGTACGACTGCCTGCAGTTGGAGAAGGTACGACTATGTAGTCGAGGAGGTTTTGACTACGTGGTCGTAGAAGATTCTACTGGGCGTAGTCGAAGGATTTCTGGCTACGTGGTCGTAGGAGACTCGGCTGGGCGCAGTCGAAAGAGTTTCGACTACGTGGTCGTGGAAGGTTCGGTTGCACGTAGTCGAATGAGTTTCGACTACGTGGTCGTAGGAGACTCGGTTGGGCGTAGTTGAAAGAGTTTCGACTACATGGTTGCAGAAGATTCGGTTGCACGTAGTCGAATGAGTCTCGACTATGCGATCGTAGAGGATTTGGCTGCTTGTGCGTAGTCGAAGAAGTTTCGACTACGTGGTCGTAGAAGATTCAGTTGGGCGTAGTCGAAAGAGTTTTCGACTACGTGGTCGTAGAAGATTCGGCCGGTCGTAGTCGAAGGAGTTTCGACTACATGGTCGTAGAAGATTCTGATCTTTGCTTGAAGGAATTCTCACACGATGACAGATAAGAATCTAAAATTGGTTAGATAATTCTAATTGGTCTTGTGCTAGCAGAAGAGAAAATGTATTCAAACAACTCTAAAAAAAACGCAATCAAGAAGAACAACACTAGTTATCCCACAAAAAGTTTTAAAAATCCCATATTTTTGCTTTTATGAATTTTTGGGCTGTTACACCAACCGAATGGAGTAGATATTCGATTCAAATTCGTATTCGTTACAACATTCGATTCGTATTCGTATTCGAGAATATTCGAACTCATATTTGTATTCGTTTAAAAATATAAATACGAATGTAGTAAGGGCACTATTCGATCCGTTCCACCCTGATCCTATCTATAATTGTTAGGCCATACTTAAAACAGTGTTTTTTTTTTTTTTTTTTGCATGAATCAGTTCATTTGCAGTTTCATATGTAATTCCTCTATTTCGAACTAGGCGTTACATTACGATCGTCTACCCATGGTGACCTGGATCAGAATCTAACGATCTGGAGGTAGGGCCTCAAGTTGTGACTTGTGGGTCCCTCCCCTATAACGCTCCGGCGTTTATAAGCCTGGATACATGCCACACTTCTGGTGCCGGCAACTTGACATGTCCGGCGGATCATGCTACAATACCCGGCGGTGCCAGTGCGAAAGCAGCCAACTTTTTTGATCCGCACGAGTGCTTTCCGTGGTTTGGACTAAATTCTTCAACTGTTGGTCACATGATCCGGAAGAAGTGAATTACTTCAGAAGGACGGTCACATTTCTTTCTTTCATCTAGTGGTTTACTTTAATACGTACTGTACGATGAATGAAAAAAAAAAAAAACAAGAGCTGATACTTCCTCGATTTCAAGAAACGAGCGTTTTGGCATCATGGTATTCAAAATACAACTTTGATCCGGAAGAAGTGAATTACTTCAGAAGGACAGTCACATTTCTTTCTTTCATCTAGTGGTTTACTTTAATACGTACTGTACGATGAATGAAAAAAAAAACAAGAGCTGATACTTCCTCGATTTCAAGAAACGAGCGTTTTGGCATCATGGTATTCAAAATACAACTTTGATCATAAATTATTATAATAATATATTTAAAAAATGTAATAATATTATAGTACTATGGAGATATTTTTTAAGACGAATCTACATATATGATTTTTATGTATCTAATGTAAATATTGTAAAAGATATTAATAACCAAAGTTTTCAAAGTTTAATTGCACACATTCTAAAACGACTTGTATTTGTGAACTGAAGGGGGTATTAAGGAACTCCCCACGGGTAAATACCGGCAAATTATACACTTTTTAAAAGATTAACAACAAATGATAGTAATCAGCCAACACACTTTATTGGTATCTCATCTAGAGGTGGGAGTCGTGTCGTGCCGTGCCAGCATGGCACGGGCACGATGGGCCGCAGGCACACTCGTCGGCGAGGCCCAGCACGGCACGTTGGCCCGTCGTGCCACCGTCGGGCCGTGCCGGCACGGGCACAGCACAAGGCAGTTGTAGCGCGGAGAAGCCACTGAGCCAGCACGAGCTGAGGGCGAGTCGGTGAGGTGGCGGCGTGACGCGGTTTTCTTGTCGCCGCAAGCCCGCCGGGGTTGGAGGAATGGAGCAAGAGGATCGCGATTTGGGAAAGAACGGAAGAAAGAAACGATGAAGAACAAGAAGAGAGAGAGAGAGATGTCATACCCCAAATTTGCAGCTTGGGACCCACTGTGTATATTTGTGTCATTCCCTGAATCAATAGCTGGCACACACAGTTACATTGTTAGTTCAAACATATATCACAAAAATGTAAAGCTATTGTGTAATGTTAAACAAAGCATAAATATACCTTATGACTTTTGACTTACAGAATGGCCAGGCAGGCCGAATACTGTTTAGAGAACAGCGCCGGAAGCAGATTCAAAGTATAACATGTGGAAGCCTCACGATATACCCATAAGCAATCGACTGTGGACTCGCGACCTAGTTCTTGGCCTTCTTGATCTTTAGTCTTGTTCAATACTCATAATTGTCCCAGTAGTCTTATTTTATGCTTACTGACTAAAAAAATATAAATAGCGAGTATGAGTACATAACCATACTCGCGAGTCAACACACAATGTAATTATTATATATACTAGGTTAATCAAGGGAGGGTTTAAGGTTCTTTTATTTGTACAAAGCCATTTATTAAAATAGAGTAAGTAGTAGCAATTCTTGAGACTTAGCATTTTCAACTAACACATGTTTTTCATAAACTGAGTTTTGTTGTAAAGTACTAGTGGAGATCCCATCTCCTATACCATTGAGTGACCACAGCCACCCAATGCTCGGATCATATCCCATACTTATCACCGGTCCTCGACTAGGCTTTCTCAACTCTAAGGGCTCCAACCCAAACATTTCCAACTGCTGGGCTCCAACCCACCCTTTTCATCCACACACAAATAGTTTTATAAAAATGGAAGCTACCTCAAGCAAATTCTCAGTACCGCTCTTGACCGTGAGCACGGCTATCTAAATAGTTTTATTACTCTGCAGAGTTTGTACACTTTACCCACAAGAGATATATCAACTTATACTGCCCCAACACACTTCCATAGGTGTGCGGCTAATGTTGATTATTACAAGGCCTTTATAATATCCCACCTCAACGTAATTTCACGTTGCTAAGTATCACCTCCTTGGGCCGCACCCCCAGGGGGTCTTCCATTGGCACCATGCAGATCGGTGACTCTCTTGCCTTTTTTACACTCCACACACCCACCAGTGGTGAAATTGCGAGGCGACGAACAAATTAGTTAGCCAGGTCTTAGTGTTACAGACTGGTGGTTGTACCATTTTTACATGAGAGGTCATTACCAGATTCGGTCCTTAATTAACTCGGGCGGTACATCCACACGATAACATTCTCTCGTGCACCCGGTACTAGCCACTCTTTCTAACCACCTGAGTCTAAATCTGTTTTTCAGGTTTTATTTTGTTTTTAAACATAACCTTTCTAGCCAACATACCAGCCAAGCTCCAGCCACGACTGCCCAATATCATTTTCAAAGGCTTTTAATGATGTGGGGCAAATTACTGCCCGAATAACAATGTATCTAAGTAAGGCTAAGCATGACACTTATGTGAGGACCCCGGTTTATTCGGCTTGTACTGTTTAACCATCCACTTGGTCCTAACAGTATAAATCAAATAAACCAAGCCTCGAGATATGTATACTTCCTGCACTGCAGATACACACCTGTTACAAAATCATGCATCAATTTCATTCATACACATAGAGCCAAGCAAAAGCAACAATCGAAAGACATAGATAATATAAAGAGAGTTATTACAAAGAGAGGCCGACTGCCAAAAGTCATACAAATAAGTAAATACACAATGGAAGCAAAATGGCCATAAGATGGCGATAAACAAAAGCCAATCGGTGTGCCTTTACCCACAAGGCAACCAACCGGACCGCCAAGCTAATCGCCCAGCACGGCGCGCAACACAACTCACAAAAGTGAGGCCCTTGGGGCTCACCTTCTTCCTCTGCAACAATTATTATTAAGCAAAGCGATGAGTACAAAACTTGTTTTTGTACTGCAAGACCGACGTGTGAGATAATGTAACTATAATTAACTACATGCAAGCTTTATTCAAGTGGATGAGGCTTTGGACTTATTTTCAAGATAAAGCAAGTTTTCATTTGCAATAAGGTAATAGAGTCAAGGCAAGTTTGCAATTAACTTTTATTGTTCAAATAAAAGAGAGACAATAATAACAATAGATAAATGACAACACCAACCTAGAAGTGACTAACCCGTAGTCACCACAACAATAGCATGAAGTACCCCTTCATACCACCCATGTCAAGTTTAAGTTTTTAAAAGGTTGTAGTCTAGTTCTTGCACGACCTTACCAAGCATGTCCATAACCTAGGACGAGGCTATTCGAATAGTTTTAACCTCGCAGGTGTACCAATGTACCCACACGATAGACCGCCTTTCCACCACCACGGTTAGCACACTTCCTTTGGTATGCGTGCATGGCTAAGTCTAACAAGACGCTTTCCAATGGACGATGCTAATTAAGAGCCGCAACCCACGGAGAAGGACACATTAGATGCCCTAACCGGTCCGCTAATGCTCCTCCAAACACCACACACAAGAGCACACCCACCGACCAGCTCATAATTAGCACCTCCCAAAGTACTTAGTCAAGAGAGGTTCCATATCCCCCTCGTGTGGTTAGCACGCAATAAGCGCTTGGCTTAGTGACACAAGTAACTCGGTCCTTGGGGACTTAGGCACCATTCCACACACCCAACAGATCACATCAACATACCATTGTGCCCAAGTCAAGATATAGTTTTGTTTTCGGTTTTTGATTTGTAAATCAATAAAACACAAGGGTTGGACATAATGGAGTAGTATAAGTAGTTGTGTGATCCAGATCACCGACTAAGTCGATGATCGCCCAATACTACCGATAACTAGGCATGGCTAAGCAATATTCATTCGTAATCTACTAAGTGATAAGAGTTCATCCATCGAACTCTAACCACAGAAATAACCTAGGCTCGTAGTAGAGGATAACCATTTACCTACAGATTTTGCAACTAGAGGTCTAACTAATCAATTTAACAACAAAATAGCAATGCATACATAGAAGTTAAACAAAATATTAGACTTTAAAAGTAATGGGATTAATGGAAATGATCAAACTGCTTGCCTGCTTGTTGTGGCTCAATTTGTTGCGAGGGTCGTTCTCTGGTTACCGCAAATGTCGAACCCTAAGCGAAAGAGCGAAAACAACCAATAAGACGAGCAACACTTAAACAAAAGAGCAAGCAAAAATTATCCAAATGCGACAAAATTCATACACAAGGTAGAATAGGAATAAACCTAGACATAGGAACTGGAAAACCTAATTTGGATTTGTGGTGCAAAAGATATTCTCTAAAACCTATTTTCGGTCATAATTAGCACTGTAGCAAAAATATTTTCTAGAAATATTTTGGAGCTGAAATTTTAGGTGGCTACCTACTGGTGTAGTGATAACCCATATAAAATTTCAGCTCATTTGGAGTTATGTTGAAAGAGTTATGATTTGTCTAAATTGTTTAGGTATTAAACTAAAATATGATCCTTATGATTTCTAAAAACAGTAAAGTTTGTGAAACCAATTTTCCTAGCAAATACACTATCAGGGGAAGCTAGCACAATTGGATTCATACAAAAATGATCTATAGATTAAAAGTTATGCATTTTACAAGTTTGCTAAAGTTCTGAAAAACAGTATTAAGTTCACTTGTTTACTATTTTTGAAAATGGTTTTCCAGGTTTTATCATGGTCTCCAGTTATTTTTCTATTTAAGTTCAAGTTATAAGGAAGCTAACAAAATTGGAATCATCTAATTTGGAGCTAAGATGACAAAGATATGAAAATGACAAAACCCTAATGTGATACTGATTTCTGGACTTAGCACTTTCGGGGATTTTCCTAACACCCGGAGACGTGGACGATTGAGAGCCGTCGATCTCCGATCGGACGTCCCCGATTGAACCACGCTAACGCGTTTGAAAACGCGCGCGTGAGGCGGAACAGAGGCCGGGACCGCCGATCTCAAGATGGACGGCTCACAAGCAACGTGACACGCGCACACAGACAAATCTAACGAAAATCCCGCCGCAGATCTAGGATGGGCGGCGCACACGGCCACGCGCGCGCGCGCGCTGGCGCGCGTCCGGCAACGAGCCCGATGGCTTCACCGCAAAACGCCGCGACCAAAAGCACGGCGCGCGAGTGAATGCCGAAATGGTGCGCAATAGCGTTGCGCACTGTACCACCCACACCGACGGTGGTGGACCAGAGCGATGGCGCGACGGCGCGGCGCACAGAAAAGATGGCAACGACGACAAGCGACAAGGAGCTCCGCAGCAGCTCATTCTGGCGGTGCCCGAGCATCTAGGGGCTACCAGGAGCTACCGACCGACGCGAGGTGCAGAGGTGGTCGGAGCACCCGCGACGGTTCTCGCGACGGACCGAGGAAGACGACGTGGAGCGGACGGCCCGAGCAAAACCAACCACACCGCGTCATCAAGATGGATTCCAAACGACTCCGTGGATGCTACCAGAGCAAGGAATCGGAGGAGGAGGACTCACCGCTACCGAGACGAAGAAAGGTGCTCGCGGCCGATTTGGGGAATCCAAAATCTCGGCGCTCCCGCTGAAGCAACCTGAAATGGAGTGGGGTTAAGCACCACCGAGGTGAGAGGAAGCAACAGAGCAAGAAGGGAGCCAAAGAACCACCGAGCACCGTCGGCAGTGAGCTCCAAGCTCGGCAATGGCGGAAATGGGCGCTGGGTTGTATGGGCTCGCTCAAGCTTAGAGGGTGCAAGAGAGAGCTGCGGGGAGAGGAAAGGAAGCCAACGGAGGTGACCAGGGGGCTTAAGTAGGCCTGAGGGGCACGAGAACGCCGTTGCTCCGCCTCGGGTTCTCATCGCCACGGTCGCCGTGAGCGACGGAGCGCTTGAGACGACGACTAAACGGGCGGTGGAGTGACGGGCATTTAATGCGCCGCAGACACCGCTGCGAGATCGCCGGATGGGACAGCGCGCCGCGCCCACGCCGCTACGCCATGGCGCTGCGCCGCGCGAGCGAGAGGAGGACGACGACGCACAGCCGTCCGATTCGCATCCAAGGGTGAGGGCACGATCGCGATGAAACGGCATCGGCGAATGTCGACCGCCCGATTGAAATCCAACGGCTGCGAATCCAAGAGCAACCGGAGTTGTCCGAATGCATACACGAGCGCGAGCCGTCCGATTGAGATCCAACGGTCCAAAGCGCCGCGCGCCCGCTGACCGCGCCGGTGTTAGTTGACTCGACCGAAGTCGCTTGGCTCGAGCCCGAGTCCGACTCGCACCGAGGAACAAAGCAAACCGCTTAGGTTTTGATTTTTGAAATGAAACTTTGGCGATTTAATTGAGGCATCAAATCAACACCAAAATTTATGAAATTTTAACTGAGCTTGCTGACAATAGGATCAACCTTCCATAAAATTTCCAGAGATTTTGGAGCACTTTAATTTTCTCAAGAAATTCCGTAAGGTTATTTCAGAGGTTTGACCAAGGTTTGACTTGCCCTAAAATATTTCAAATAATTTCCAAAAATTATGGAATAATTCAGAGGTGCCACCAAGCAACCTTGGAACCCAGGAAAATTATTTCCAAGTGTTTGACACTAGATTTGACCAAGGAGGTTGTTGACTTGATAACAAATGAGGGTTTAGATTTTGAATTCCCCAAAATTCCTTTACAAGAATTTCAGAAAAGTTCAAGAGTGAAAGGATGACAGAAAAAGTTTTTATTTACCCTCATTATATTACATTTGAAACACAAGCCAAATTTGGGGATGTTACAAACCTCCCCCCCTTACAAAAATCTCGTCCCGAGATTTGGTTCACTCGGAAAAGAATGAGGGGTAGTCTGCACGAAGACGATCTTCTCGCTCCCAAGTAGCTTCATCCTCGGAATGGTTTGACCACTGAACTTTGAGGAACTTGATGGTCTTGTTCCTCGTTCTTCGCTCAGCCTCTTCGAGGATGCGAACAGGGTGCTCGCGGTAGGTCAAATCTTCCTGAACATCAAGAGTTTCCAACGGAGTTTCTCGCTTGGAACACGGAGGCACTTCTTTAGCCGGGACACATGGAAAACATCATGTACCCCGCAAGTGCAGCAGTAACTCCAACTTGTAGGCAACAGCCTCTTCTTCTCGATAACACGGTATGGACCGACATATCGAGGAGCCAACTTGCCCTTGACACCAAAACGCCGTGACCTTTCGAGGAGAAACCTGAGATAAACGGTCATTGGGCTCAAAGCTCAACTCACGACGACGGCGATCCGCATAGCTCTTTGCTCGGATTGAGCCGCGCGTAAGCGATCACGAATGAGTCGAACTTGACCTCGGCCTCATTAATCGAGTCCGCCAAAGAAAGGTCTTTCACCGGTCTCGCATCAGCTCAACGGGTCCTACACTTTCTCCCGTATAAGGCCTCAAATGGTGCCATGCCGAGACCGCTTGAAACCGTTGTTGTAAGAAAACTCGGCGAATGGCGTGCACTTCTCCCGTGCTTCCCATAGGAAAGAACACACGCCGCAAAGATGTCCTCTAAAACTTGGTTGACCTCTCTGTCCACCATCCGCTTGGGGGTGAAAAGTCGAGCCGAAAGAAAGGCGAGTTCCCATAGCCTCTGCGAGCTATGCCAAAATCGAGACGTGAACAAATAACCACGATCCGACACGATCGCCTTTGGTACACCATGCAAACTCACGATGCGGGCTATGTAGAGATCCGCCGAAGACCCACTCAAGGTCGGGCTTGACAGAAGAAAATGAGCCACCTTAGTAAATCGATCGATGACGCACCCGATGGCATCATTCTTCTTTGGAGACCGGTAGACCAGTGATAAAGTCCATCCCGACCAATCCCACTTCCACTCCGAATTGGTAAGGGTCAAGCGCCCTGCCGACGCGATGCTCGGCCTTGACACGACAACACACGCCGCACTCGCAGAACGAACCTTGCGATCTCCCTCTTCATTCGGTCCACCAAAATCTCTCGCGAAGATCCCGTACATCTTCGTGGCCCCGGATGAATGGATAACGGAGAATCGTGGGCTTCGGGAGGATCAACTCCCGCAACTCCATGTCCTTTGGAACTACGAGGCGTTGCCCGAACCTCACGACACCAAGCTCATCTACGGAGAAGCACTTGGCTGTTCCGTTCTTGACATTTTCCTTGATGCGGTTTACTCCAACATCCGATCACGAGCGCACTGATCCGATCCATCAAGGTTGGTTGTACAACCAAGGAAGCGAGGGAACCATGCTCAACTAAACCCAAGTTGAGACGCTGGAACTCCTCCAGAAGAGGGGGCTGATGCTCCTGAAGCAACAATGCATTGCAATGCGCTTTGCGACTAAGCGCATCCGCAACGACATTGGCCTTGCCCGATGGTAGTGAATACCCATGTCATAGTCCTGATCAACTCCAACCATCTCCTTTGCCGAGGTTCAGTCCGTTGGGTGAACAAATACTTTAGGCTTTTGTGATCCGAATACACTTCACAACGACACCGATTAAGTAATGTCGCCAAATCTTAAGTGCATGAATCACGGCGCCAACTCCAAGTCATGGTAGGATAGTTGAGTTCATGAGGTCTCAATTGCCTTGATGCATAGGCCACTACCTTGCCTTCTTGCATAAGGACACAACCGAGGCCTCGACGAGAAGCGCCACAAAAGATATCAAGCTTCGACGGACATCGGGAGAACAAGAACGGAGCGTGGTCAATCGCTTCTTAAGTGCTTGGAAACTTTCTCGCAATCACGGACCACGAGAACTTCTTGTCCTTCTTGAGCAACTCCGTCATAGGCTTCGCTATCTTGGAGAAGTTCTCGATAAAGCGACGATAATATCCCGCTAAACCAAGAAAACTCCGAACTTCGTGACCGGCGGGTCGACTCAGAAAGCACGCGCCGATCTTGCTAGGATCCACAGCCTACGCCTCCCGCCGAAAGAATATGGCCTAAGAAGGCTACTTCCTTCAACCGTAACGCGCACTTGCGAACTTTGCATACACTTGTGCTCGCGGCTTGCCCAACACAAGCTTCAAATGCTCGGTGTGTTCCTCATCACTCTTGGAGTAGATAAGGATATCATCGATGAAGACCACAACGAACCTATCCAAATACTCCATGAACACCGAATTCATGAGGTTCATGAACAAGGCCGGGCATTGGTTGTCGAATGACATGACGGTATACTCGCATGCCATAACGAGTAGAAAGCCGCCTTTGGAATATCCTCCGGCCGAATCCGAACTCGATGATATCCCACTCTCAAATCAATCTTGAGAAGACTCGAGCTCCAGCTAATTGATCGAAGAGGTCATCGATGCGGGCAAAGGGTATTTGTTCTTTACCGCTACTTCATTAAGTGGACGGTAATCAACGCACATGCGCAGCTGCCTTGTCCTTTTTCGACAAAGATTGCCGAGCATCCCCAAGGAGATGAGCTAGGCGGATGAAACCCTTCTCTTGAAGCTCTCCCACCGCTTCTTCAACTCCACCAACTCAATTGATCCATCCGTAAGGCCTCTTCGAGATCGGGCGATACCGGAACCAACTCAATGACAAACTCGAGGTCTCGAATCGTGGCATCCCGAAGGTCGTCGGGAAGACATCAACAAAGTCACATACCACCGACTTCACGAATATCTAGAGTCGGCTTCGCTCGAGCGCGAAGAGATGCGGACCGCAGCCTTCGCGAAAAGCGAACTCGCCGCCACTAGGACTAGTGAGGTAGATGAGTCTCCTAGCGCAATCAATTTGTCCCATGTGCCGAGACAACCAATCCATGCCTAGGATTACATCTAAGCTCGCCGATCGAAGGAGGATAAGGTTTGCCAAGAATCCTACCCTTCTATCTCAACAGGACATCCCTACACTCGCACTCGGCTCTCAACTCCGAACCGGAGAGCGAATGAGCAGCGACCAACAATGGAGTAAAAGAAGACCTCCCACAAAGAAAAAAAGACTCGAAACAAACGAATGAGATGCGCTCAATCAAATAATATCAGAGCAGGGAAAGAGTTAACCGAAAGGGTACCCAACACGACGTCGGTGCCTCCTCGTGCCTCCTCCGCGGAGATGAGGTTGACGCGCCACTACCCACGCCTTGGGTAGCGGGACAACCTTCGATCCCGGGAGAACCACCTCCTCGCCCGCGCCCTCCATTAGGACGAGGCCGCCCACCCCGGTAGGGCAAGTATTTGCATAATGCCCTTCTCGTTGCACGAAAAGCAGTGACCCGGCACCGGATTGCGGGGCCACTCGCCGTTCGCAGCGCACGTGATCGGGCACGCCTGCGGAGGGCGAGGAGTCGTGCCGCGGCCTCGGTGGTAGCGGCCACGTAACGGGCCCCGGGTAGGCCCGACACGAGGACGAGAGGCCGGCCTGCGGCATCGGGGCCTCCCACTTGCGCTATGGGACTCGCCGCCGCGCTTGTGCTCGCAACAATGGCCTTGTCCACCAAGGCCCGAAGTCGCAAAGTCCACAATGGAGAGCCTGCTCTTGCAGCTCCTCCGACAAACCTCCATGAACTTCTCCCGCTTGGCCTCATCGGTAGCCACCTCGATGGAGCATAACGAGCCAAGTGGTTGAACTCGCATGTACTCCATCACCGACTTACGCCTTGCTTGAGCGCGAAAACTCCTTCTTCTTCTTCATCAAGCGGCGCAGGATATGAGCTCGACGGAACGCCGTCCGAACTCATCCTAAGAGACGGTGTGGCCGGCGGGCTGCATGGCCAAGAAGTTCTCCCACCAGAGAGTGCCGCTCCTCGCAATCGATGGGAGGCAAAGAGTGCCTTGTCTGGTCCAGCACCGAGCAACGCCGAGCTTACGCCAACTCCGACGCAGCCGGCCATCCGCGTCCAAAGGGTCTTCAGACCTGGAAAACGTGGGGGGCTGAGTGCGAAGAAACTCAGCCAAACCCCCACGAGACTGATGTCCTCCCGCCTGCCCAGATCCTGAGGCACCGGCAAGGGCGGAGGTGTTGCGCGCAATAACATCCAGCAGACCTCCCGCCTCTCGAACGGTTGCGCTCTATCTCAAGAAGGACTCACCATGGTCTGAGGAGGCGGAGCTCTCATCCAAACCAGTCACGACTACGGCCGCTACGAGTACCTCCAGCCATCCTGATTCAAGAAATTTAGGTTAGAAACCAAAACACTAATACTAGAAGTTGATGAAAGCGAAAAGCTGACGATTAGGGGAATGTGACACCACCCTAACCGAAAGCCAAAAACAGCAAGTAAACAACTTTATATGCTTCCAAAAAGGCTCCAAAACCGCAAGTGAAACATCAAACCAAATCTCAACTCCTCAATGCCATCCACCCGTATTGAATGAACGAGCAATGGTTTGAGAAGATAAAAATTTCGACACACTACAACAAGTCTAACACTACTTAAGAGCAAGGTTAAACCAGCGAAATAAACGCTAGGTACTTAGCTAACTAATATCACATCTCACCCTTCCATTCCCACAAGTTTTTGTTGATTAACCTCTCATTATCTACCCTATTTAGAACCTTTGAGCTTGCTGTCCGGAAATTGAACGATCGCTGTCCAGATTTTGCATCCAAGCCTCCTAATTGAAATCTTCAACTCCGGAAGCTTCAAAACCTTGTAGAGGGCAGCTAACACTTCAATTTGCCAAACTCATTGGTTCCCAAAACCCCATTTAAACGACAACACTATCTTTTAGAGGAAGGTAAGAGGAAAACAAGTTTTAAAACTCAACTTAGACCAAGACGAGAAGAGAAAGCTAAGATAGGTAAGGAATAAAATCCGAGAGTTTACTTAAGCTTTCATAAATTATTTGACTCCTTGAAATTAAGGTTTTCAAAATATCCTAAGGACGACCAAGCTTGGGTTACTACGGTCGGAATGGCTCTGATACCAACTTTGTGAGGACCCCGGTTTATTCGGCTTGTACTGTTTAACCATCCACTTGGTCCTAACAAAGATAAATCAAATAAACTAAGCCTCGAGATATGTATACTTCCTGCACTGCAGATACACACCCTGTTACAAAATCATGCATCAATTTCATTCATACACATAGAGCCGAAGCAAAAGCAACAACTGAAAGACATAGATAATATAAAGAGAGTTATTACAAAAGAGAGGCCGACCGGCCAAAAGTCATACAAATAAGTAAATACACAATGAAGCAAATGGCCATAAGATGGCGATAAACAAAAGCCAATCGGTGTGCCTTTACCCACAAGGCAACCAACCGACCGCCAAGCTAATCGCCCTGCACGGCGCCGCAACACAACTCACAAAAGTGAGGCCCTTGGGGCTCACCTTCTTCCTCTGCAACAATTATTATTAAGCAAGCGTATGAGTACAAAACTTGTTTTTGTACTCGCAAGACCGACGTGTGAGATAACAGAACTATAATTAACTACATGCAAGCTTTATTCAAGTGGATGAGGCTTTGGACTTATTTTCAAAGATAAAGCAAGTTTTCATTTGCAATAAGGTAATAGAGTCAAGGCAAGTTTGCAATTAACTTTTATTGTTCAAATAAAAGAGAGACAATAATAACAATAGATAAATGACAACACTAACCTAGAAGTGACTAACCCGTAGTCACCACAACAATAGCATGAAGTACCCTTCATACCACCCATGTCAAGTTTAAGTTTTTAAAAGGTTGTAGTCTAGTTCTTGCACGACCTACCAAGCATGTCCATAACCTAGGACGAGGCTATTCGAATAGTTTTAACCTCGCAGGTGTACCAATGTACCCACACGATAGACCGCCTTTCCACCACCACGGTTAGCACACTTCCTTTGGTATGCAGCATGGCTAAGTCTAACAAGACGCTTTCCAATGGACGATGCTAATTAAGAGCCGCAACCCACGGAGAAGGACACATTAGATGCCTAACCGGTCCGCTAATGCTCCTCCAAACACCACACACAAGAGCACACCCACCGACCAGCTCATAATTAGCACCTCCCAAAGTACTTAGTCAAGAGAGGTTCCATATCCCCTCGTGTGGTTAGCACGCAATAAGCGCTGGCTTAGTGACACAAGTAACTCGGTCCTTGGGGACTTAGGCACCATTCCACACACCCAACAGATCACATCAACATACCATTGTGCCCAAGTCAAGATATAGTTTTGTTTTCGGTTTTGATTTGTAAATCAATAAAACACAAGGGTTGGACATAATGGAGTAGTATAAGTAGTTGTGTGATCCGGATCACCGACTAAGTCGATGATCGCCCAATACTACCGATAACTAGGCATGGCTAAGCAATATTCATTCGTAATCTACTAAGTGATAAGAGTTCATCCATCGAACTCTAACCACAAAGAAATAACCTAGGCTCGTAGTAGAGGATAACCATTTACCTACAGATTTTGCAACTAGAGGTCTAACTAATCAATTTAACAACAAAATAGCAATGCATACATAGAAGTTAAACAAAATATTAGACTTTAAAAGTAATGGGATTAATGGAAATGATCAAACTGCTTGCCTGCTTGTTGTGGCTCAATTTGTTGTGGAGGGTCGTTCTCGGGTTACCGCAAATGTCTAACCCTAAGCGAAAGAGCGAAAACAACCAATAAGACGAGCAACACTTAAACAAAAGAGCAAGCAAAAATTATCCAAATGCGACAAAATTCATACACAAGGTAGAATAGGAATAAACCTAGACATAGGAACTGGAAAAACCTAATTTGGATTTGTGGTGCAAAAGATATTCTCTAAAAACCTATTTTCGGTCATAATTAGCACTGTAGCAAAAATATTTTCTAGAAATATTTTGGAGCTGAAATTTTTAGGGTGGCTACCTACTGGTGTAGTGATAACCCATATAAAATTTCAGCTCATTTGGAGTTATATTGAAAGAGTTATGATTTGTCTAAATTGTTTAGGGTATTAAACTAAAATATGATCCTTATGATTTCTAAAAACAGTAAAGTTTGTGAAACCAATTTTCCTAGCAAATACACTATCAGGGGAAGCTAGCACAATTGGATTCATACAAAAATGATCTATAGATTAAAAGTTATGCATTTTACAAGTTTGCTAAAGTTCTGAAAAACAGTATTAAGTTCACTTGTTTACTATTTTTGAAAATGGTTTTCCAGGTTTTATCATGGTCTCCAGTTATTTTTCTATTTAAGTTCAAGTTATAAGGAAGCTAACAAAATTGGAATCATCTAATTTGGAGCTAAGATGACAAAGATATGAAAATGACAAAACCCTAATGTGATACTGATTTCTGGACTTAGCACTTTCGGGGATTTTCCTAACACCCGGAGACGTGGACGATTGAGAGCCGTCGATCTCCGATCGGACGTCCCCGATTGAACCACGCTAACGCGTTTGAAAACGCGCGCGTGAGGCGGAACAGAGGCTGTGGACCGTCGATCTCAAGATGGACGGCTCACAAGCAACGTGACACAGCGCACAGCACAAATCTAACGAAAATCCCGCCGCAGATCTAGGGATGGGCGGCGCACACCGGCCACGCTGCGCACGCTGGCGCGCGTCCGGCAACGAGCCCGATGGTTTCACCGCAAAACGCCGCGACCAAAAGCACGGCGCGCGAGTGAATGCGTAAATGGTGCGCAATAGCGTTGCGCACTCTCCGTACCACCCACACCGACGGTGGTGGACCACGAGCGAGCGCGCGACGGCGAGGCGCGGCACGGAAAGATGGCAACGACGACAAGCGACAAGGAGCTCCGCAGCAGTTCATTCTGGCGGTGCCCGAGCATCTAGGGGCTACCAGGAGCTACCGACCGACGCGAGGTGCAGAGGTGGTCGAGCAGCCCGCGACGGTTCTCGCGACGGACCGAGGAAGACGACGTGGAGCGGACGGCCCGAGCAAAACCAACCACACCGCGTCATCAAGATGGATTCCAAACGACTCCGTGATGCTACCAGAGCAAGGAATCGGAGGAGGAGGACTCACCGCTACTGAGACGAAGAAAGGTGCTCGCGCCGATTTGGGGGAATCCAAAATCTCGCGCTCCCGCTGAAGCAACCTGAAATGGAGTGGGGTTAAGCACCACCGAGGTGAGAGGAAGCAACAGAGCAAGAAGGGAGCCAAAGAACCACCGAGCACCGTCGGCGACAGAGCTCCAAGCTCGGCAATGGCGGAAATGGGCGCTGGGTTGTATGGGCTCGCCAAGCTTAGAGGTGCAAGAGAGAGCGCGGGAGAGGAAAGGAAGCCAACGGAGGTGACCAGGGGGCTTAAGTAGGCCTGAGGGGCACGAGAACGCCGTTGCTCCGCCTCGGGTTCTCACTGCCGCTGCGGTCGCCGTGAGCGACGGGAGCAGTTGAGACGACGACTAAACGGGGCGGTGGAGTGACGGCATTTAATGCGCCGCAGACACCGCTGCGCGAGATCGCCGGATGGGACAGGCGCCGCGCCACGCCACGCTTCTGCCATGGCGCTGCGCCGCGCGAGCGAGAGGAGGACGACGACGCACAGCCGTCCGATTCGCATCCAAGGGTGAGGGCACGATCGCGATGAAACGGCATCGGCGAATGTCGACCGCCCGATTGAAATCCAACGGCTGCGAATCCAAGGGCAACCGGAGTTGTCCGAATGCATACACGAGCGCGAGCCGTCCGATTGAGATCCAACGGTCCAAAGCGCGCACGCCCGCTTGACCGCGCCGGGTGCTGTTAGTTGACTCGACCGAGTCAGTTGGCTCGAGCCCGAGTCTGACTCGCACCCGAGGAACAGTGCAAACCAGTTAGGTTTTGATTTTTGAAATGAAACTTTGGGGATTTAATTGAGGCATCAAATCAACACCAAAATTTATGAAATTTTAACTGGAGCTTGCTGACAATAGGATCAACCTTCCATAAAATTTCCAGAGATTTTGGAGCACTTTAATTTTCTCAAGAAATTCCAGAAGGTTATTTCAGAGGTTTGACCAAGGTTTGACTTGCCCCTAAAATATTTCAAATAATTTCCAAAAATTATGGAATAATTCAGAGGTGCCACCAAGCAACCTTGGAACCAGAAAATTATTTCCAAGTGTTTGACACTAGATTTGACCAAGGAGGTTGTTGACTTGATAACAAATGAGGGTTTAGATTTTGAATTCCCCAAAATTCCTTTACAAGAATTTCAGAAAAGTTCAAGAGTGAAAGGATGACAGAAAAAGTTTTAATTTACCCTCATTATATTACATTTGAAACACAAGCCAAATTTGGGGATGTTACAAACCTCCCCCCCTTACAAAAATCTCGTCCCGAGATTTGGTTCACTCGGAAAAGAATGAGGGGTAGTCTGCACGAAGACGATCTTCTCGCTCCCAAGTAGCTTCATCCTCGGAATGGTTTGACCACTGAACTTTGAGGAACTTGATGGTCTTGTTCCTCGTTCTTCGCTCAGCCTCTTCGAGGATGCGAACAGGGTGCTCGCGGTAGGTCAAATCTTCCTGAACATCAAGAGTTTCCAACGGAGTTTCCTCGGTTGGAACACGGAGGCACTTCTTTAGCTGGGACACATGGAAAACATCATGTACCCCCGCAAGTGCAGCAGTAACTCCAACTTGTAGGCAACAGCTCCTTCTTCTCGATAACACGGTATGGACCGACATATCGAGGAGCCAACTTGCCCTTGACACCAAAACGCCGTGACCTTTCGAGGAGAAACCTTGAGATAAACGGTCATTGGGCTCAAAGCTCAACTCACGACGACGGCGATCCGCATAGCTCTTTGCTCGGATTGAGCCGCGCGTAAGCGATCACGAATGAGTCGAACTTGACCTCGGCCTCATTAATCGAGTCCGCCAAAGAAAGGTCTTTCACCGGTCTCGCACTAGCCAACGGGTCCTACACTTTCTCCCGTATAAGGCCTCAAATGGTGCCATGCCGAGACCGGCTTGAAACCGTTGTTGTAAGAAAACTCGCGAATGGCGTGCACTTCTCCCAAGGCTTCCCATAGGAAAGAACACACGCCGCAAAGATGTCCTCTAAAACTTGGTTGACCTCTCGGTCCCACCATCCGCTTGGGGGTGAAAAGTCGAGCCAAAGAAAGGCGAGTTCCCATAGCCTCTGCGTGCTATGCCAAAATCGAGACGTGAACAATGAACCACGATCCGACACGATCGCCTTTGGTACACCATGCAAACTCACGATGCGGGCTATGTAGAGATCCGCCGTAAGACCCACTCGAAGGTCGGGCTTGACAGAAGAAAATGAGCCACCTTAGTAAATCGATCGATGACGCACCCGGATGGCATCATTCTTCTTGGAGACCGGGTAGACCAGTGATAAAGTCCATCCCGACCAATCCCACTTCCACTCCGAATTGGTAAGGGTCGGCAGCCCTGCGGACGACGATGCTCGCCTTGACACGACAACACACGCCGCACTCGCAACGAACCTTGCGATCTCCTCTTCATTCGGTCCACCAAAATCTCTCGCGAAGATCCCGTACATCTTCGTGGCCCCGGATGAATGGATAACGGAGAATCGTGGGCTTCGGGAGGATCAACTCCGCAACTCCATGTCCTTTGGAACTACGAGGCGCTGTTCGAACCTCACGACACCAAGCTCATCTACGAGAAGCACTTGGTCGTTCCGTTCTTGACATTTTCCTTGATGCGGTTTACTCCAACATCCGATCGCGAGCGCACTGATCCGATCCATCAAGGTTGGTTGTACAACCAAGGAAGCGAGGAACCATGCTCAACTAAACCCAAGTTGAGACGCGAACCTCCGTAAGAGGGGCCGATGCTCTCAAGCAACAATGCATTGCAATGCGCTTATGACTAAGCGCATCCGCAACGACATTGGCCTTGCCCGATGGTAGTGAATACCCATGTCATAGTCCTGATCAACTCCAACCATCTCCTTTGCCTGAGGTTCAGTCCGTTGGGTGAACAAATACTTTAGGCTTTTGTGATCCGAATACACTTCACAACGACACGATTAAGTAATGTCGCCAAATCTTAAGTGCATGAATCACAGCGCCAACTCCAAGTCATGGTAGGATAGTTGAGTTCATGAGGTCTCAATTGCCTTGATGCATAGGCCACTACCTTGCCTTCTTGCATAAGGACACAACCGAGGCCTCGACGAGAAGCGCCACAAAAGATATCGAAGCTTCGACGGACATCGGGAGAACAAGAACGGAGCGTGGTCAATCGCTTCTAAGTGCTTGGAAACTTTCTCGCAATCAGCGACCACGAGAACTTCTTGTCCTTCTTGAGCAACTCCGCCATAGGCTTCGCTATCTTGGAGAAGTTCTCGATAAAGCGACGATAATATCCCGCTAAACCAAGAAAACTCCGAACTTCGTGACCGGCGGGTCGACTCGTGAAAGCACGTCGATCTTGCTAGGATCCACGCCTACGCCTCCCGCCGAAAGAATATGGCCTAAGAAGGCTACTTCCTTCAACCGTAACGCGCACTTGCCGAACTTTGCATACAACTTGTGCTCGCGGCTTGCCCAACACAAGCTTCAAATGCTCTGTGTGTTCTCATCACTCTTGGAGTAGATAAGGATATCATCGATGAAGACCACAACGAACCTATCCAAATACTCCATGAACACCGAATTCATGAGGTTCATGAACAAGGCCGGGCATTGGTTGCCGAATGACATGACGGTATACTCGCATGCTTCATAACGAGTAGAAAGCCGCTTTGGAATATCCTCCGCCGAATCCGAACTCGATGATATCCCACTCTCAAATCAATCTTGGAGAAGACTCGAGCTCCAGCTAATTGATCGAAGAGGTCATCGATGCGGGCAAAGGGTATTTGTTCTTTACCGCTACTTCATTAAGTGGACGGTAATCAACGCACATGCGCAGCTGCCTTGTCCTTTTTCGACAAAGATTGCCGAGCATCCCCAAGGAGATGAGCTAGGCGGATGAAACCCTTCTCTTGAAGCTCTCCCACCGCTTCTTCAACTCCACCAACTCAATTGATCCATCCGTAAGGCCTCTTCGAGATCGGGCGCACCGGAACCAACTCAATGACAAACTCGAGGTCTCGAATCGTGGCATCCCGAAGGTCGTCGGGAAGACATCAACAAAGTCACATACCACCGGGACTTCACGAATATCTAGAGTCGCTTCGCCGAGCGCGAAGAGATGCGGACCGCAGCCTTCGCGCGAAAGCGAACCCGCCGCGGAAGGACTAGTGAGGTAGATGAGTCTCCTAGCGCAATCAATTTGTCCCATGTGCCGAGACAACCAATCCATGCCTAGGATTACATCTAAGCTCGCCGATCGAAGGAGGATAAGGTTTGCCAAGAATCCTACCCTTCTATCTCAACAGGACATCCCTACACTCGCACTCGCTCTCAACTCCAACCGGAGAGCGAATGAGCAATGGGACCAACAATGGAGTAAAAGAAGACCTCCCACAAAGAAGAAAAGACTCGAAACAAACGAATGAGATGCGCTCAATCAAATAATATCAGAGGTGGAAAGAGTTAACCGAAAGGGTACCCAACACGACGCCGGTGCCTCCTCGTGCCTCCTCCGCGGAGATGAGGTTGACGCGCCACTACCCACGCCTTGGGTAGCGGGACAACCTTCGATCCTCGGGAGAACCACCTCCCCGCCCGCCCTCCATTAGGACGAGGGGCCGCCCACCCGGTAGGGCAAGTATTTGCATAATGCCCTTCTCGTTGCACGGTGCAAGCAGTGACCCGGCACTGGATTGCGGGGCCACTCGCTGGTTCGCAGCGCACGTGATCGGGCACGCCCGCGGAGGGCGAGGAGTCGGTGCCGCGGCCTCGGTGGTAGCGAAGCCACGTAACGGCCCCCGGGTAGGCCCGACACGAGGACGAGAGGCCGGCCTGCGCATCACCGGGCCTCCCACTTGCGCTATGGGACTCGCCAGCCGCCGCTTGTGCTCGCAACAATGGCCTTGTCCACCAAGGCCCGAAAGTCAAGAAAGTCCACAATGGAGAGCCTGCCTTGCAGCTCCTCCGACAAACCTCCATGAACTTCTCCCGCTGGCCTCATCGCAGCCACCTCGGATGGAGCATAACGAGCCAAGTGGTTGAACTCGCATGTACTCCATCACCGACTTACGCCTTGCTTGAGCGCGAAACTCCTTCTTCTTCACTTCATCAAGCCGGCGGGATATGAGCTCGACGGAACGCCGTCCGAACTCATCCCAAGAGACGGTGTGGCCGCGCGGCTGCATGGCCAAGAAGTTCTCCCACCAGAGAGTGCCGCCCTCGCAATCGATGGGAGGCAAAGAGTGCCTTGTCTCGGTCCAGCATCGAGCAACGCCGAGCTTACGCCAACTCGACGCAGCCACCATCCGCGCCCAAAGGGTCTTCAGACTGAAAACGTGGGGCCGAGTGCGAAGAAACTCACCAAACCCCACGAGATCGATGTCCTCCCGCCGCCCGGATCCCGAGGCACCGGCAAGGGCGGAGGTGTTGCGCGCACAACATCCAGCAGACCCTCCGCCCTCCGAACGGTTGCGCTCTATCTCAAGAAGGACTCACCATGGTCTGAGGAGGCGGAGCTCCTCATCCAAACCAGTGCCACGACCACGGCCACTACGAGTACCTCCACCATCCCGATTCAAGAAATTTAGGTTAGAAACCAAAACACTAATACTAGAAGTTGATGAAAGCGAAAAGCTAACGATTAGGGAATGTGACACCACCCTAACCGAAAGCCAAAACAGCAAGTAAACAACTTTATATGCTTCCAAAAGGCTCCAAAACCAAAGTGAAACATCAAACCAAATCTCAACTCCTCAATGCCATCCACCCGTATTGAATGAACGAGCAATGGTTTGAGAAGATAAAAATTTCGACACACTACAACAAGTCTAACACTACTTAAGAGCAAGGTTAAACCAGCGAAATAAACGCTAGGTACTTAGCTAACTAATATCACATCTCACCCTTCCATTCCCACAAGTTTTAGTTGATTAACCTCTCATTATCTACCCTATTTAGAACCTTTGAGCTTGCTGTCCGGAAATTGAACGATCGCTGTCCAGATTTTGCATCCAAGCCTCCTAATTGAAATCTTCAACTCCGGAAGCTTCAAAACCTTGTAGAGGGCAGCTAACACTTCAATTTGCCAAACTCATTGGTTCCCAAAACCCCATTTAAACGACAACACTATCTTTTAGAGGAAGGTAAGAGGAAAACAAGTTTTAAAACTCAACTTAGACCAAGACGAGAAGAGAAAGCTAAGATAGGTAAGGAATAAAATCCGAGAGTTTACTTAAGCTTTCATAAATTATTTGACTCTTTGAAATTAAGGTTTTCAAAATATCCTAAGGACGACCAAGCTTGGGTTACTACGGTCGGAATGGCTCTGATACCAACTTTGTGAGGACCCCGGTTTATTCGGCTTGTACTGTTTAACCATCCACTTGGTCCTAACAAGATAAATCAAATAAACTAAGCCTCGAGATATGTATACTTCCTGCACTGCAGATACACACCCTGCTACAAAATCATGCATCAATTTCATTCATACACATAGAGCCAAGCAAAAGCAACAATCAAAGACATAGATAATATAAAGAGAGTTATTACAAAAGAGAGGCCGACTGCCAAAAGTCATACAAATAAGTAAATACACAATGAAGCAAAATGGCCATAAGATGGCGATAAACAAAAGCCAATCGGTGTGCCTTTACCCACAAGGCAACCAACCGGACCGCCAAGCTAATCGCCCCAGCACGGCGCCGCAACACAACTCACAAAAGTGAGGCCCTTGGGGCTCACCTTCTTCCTCTCGCAACAATTATTATTAAGAAGCGTATGAGTACAAAACTTGTTTTTGTACTCGCAAGACCGACGTGTGAGATAACAGAACTATAATTAACTACATGCAAGCTTTATTCAAGTGGATGAGGCTTTGGACTTATTTTCAAGATAAAGCAAGTTTTCATTTGCAATAAGGTAATAGAGTCAAGGCAAGTTTGCAATTAACTTTTATTGTTCAAATAAAAGAGAGACAATAATAACAATAGATAAATGACAACACTAACCTAGAAGTGACTAACCCGTAGTCACCACAACAATAGCATGAAGTACCCTTCATACCACCCATGTCAAGTTTAAGTTTTTAAAAGGTTGTAGTCTAGTTCTTGCACGACCTACCAAGCATGTCCATAACCTAGACGAGGCTATTCGAATAGTTTTAACCTCGCAGGTGTACCAATGTACCCACACGATAGACCGCCTTTCCACCACCACGGTTAGCACACTTCCTTTGGTATGCGTGCATGGCTAAGTCTAACAAGACGCTTTCCAATGGACGATGCTAATTAAGAGCCGCAACCCACGGAGAAGGACACATTAGATGCCCTAACCGGTCCGCTAATGCTCCTCCAAACACCACACACAAGAGCACACCCACCGACCAGCTCATAATTAGCACCTCCCAAAGTACTTAGTCAAGAGAGGTTCCATATCCCCTCGTGTGGTTAGCACGCAATAAGCGCTGGCTTAGTGACACAAGTAACTCGGTCCTTGGGGACTTAGGCACCATTCCACACACCCAACAGATCACATCAACATACCATTGTGCCCAAGTCAAGATATAGTTTTGTTTTCGGTTTTGATTTGTAAATCAATAAAACACAAGGGTTGGACATAATGGAGTAGTATAAGTAGTTGTGTGATCCGATCACCGACTAAGTCGATGATCGCCCAATACTACCGATAACTAGGCATGGCTAAGCAATATTCATTCGTAATCTACTAAGTGATAAGAGTTCATCCATCGAACTCTAACCACAGCAAATAACCTAGGCTCGTAGTAGAGGATAACCATTTACCTACAGATTTTGCAACTAGAGGTCTAACTAATCAATTTAACAACAAAATAGCAATGCATACATAGAAGTTAAACAAAATATTAGACTTTAAAAGTAATGGGATTAATGGAAATGATCAAACTGCTTGCCTGCTTGTTGTGGCTCAATTTGTTATGGAGGGTCGTTTCGGGTTACCGCAAATGTCGAACCCTAAGCGAAAGAGCGAAAACAACCAATAAGACGAGCAACACTTAAACAAAAGAGCAAGCAAAAATTATCCAAATGCGACAAAATTCATACACAAGGTAGAATAGGAATAAACCTAGACATAGGAACTGGAAAACCTAATTTGGATTTGTGGTGCAAAAGATATTCTCTAAAACCTATTTTCGGTCATAATTAGCACTGTAGCAAAAATATTTTCTAGAAATATTTTGGAGCTGAAATTTTTAGGTGGCTACCTACTGGTGTAGTGATAACCCATATAAAATTTCAGCTCATTTGGAGTTATATTGAAAGAGTTATGATTTGTCTAAATTGTTTAGGTATTAAACTAAAATATGATCCTTATGATTTCTAAAAACAGTAAAGTTTGTGAAACCAATTTTCCTAGCAAATACACTATCAGGGAAGCTAGCACAATTGGATTCATACAAAATGATCTATAGATTAAAAGTTATGCATTTTACAAGTTTGCTAAAGTTCTGAAAAACAGTATTAAGTTCACTTGTTTACTATTTTTGAAAATGGTTTTCCAGGTTTTATCATGGTCTCCAGTTATTTTTCTATTTAAGTTCAAGTTATAAGGAAGCTAACAAAATTGGAATCATCTAATTTGGAGCTAAGATGACAAAGATATGAAAATGACAAAACCCTAATGTGATACTGATTTCTGACTTAGCACTTTCGGGATTTTCCTAACACCCGAGACGTGGACGATTGAGAGCCGCCGATCTCCGATCGGACGCCCTCGATTGAACCACGCTAACGCGCTTGAAAACGCGCGCGAGGCGGAACAGAGGCCGTGGACCGCCGATCTCAAGATGGACGGCTCACAAGCAACGTGACACGCGGGTACAAAGACAAATCTAACGAAAATCCCGCCGCAGATCTAGGGATGGGCGGCGCTAACGAGCCACGCGCGCACGCGCCGGCGCGCGCCCGAACGAGCCCGATGGCTTCACCGCAAAACGCCGCGACCAAAAGCACGGCGCGCGAGTGAATGCCAGAAATGGGTGCGCAATAGCGTTGCGCACCCTCTGTACCACCCACACCGACGGTGGTGGACCAGAGCGGCGGCGCGACGGCGAGGGGCGGCACGGTAAAAGATGGCAACGACGACAAGCGACAAGGAGCTCCGCAGCAGTTCATTCAAGCGGTGCCCGAGCATCTAGGGGCTACCAGGAGCTACCTGACTGACGCGGAGGTGCAGAGGTGGTCGAGCACCCCGCGACGGTTCGCGACGGACCCGAGGAAGACGACGTGGAGCGGACGGCCTGAGCAAAACCAACCACACCGCGTCATCAAGATGGATTCCAAACGACTCCAGGATGCTACCAGAGCAAGGAATCGGAGGGAGGAGGACTCACCGGCGCGGGAGACGAAGAAAGGTGCTCGCGTCGATTTGGGGAATCCAAAATCTCGCGCCCCGCTGAAGCAACCTGAAATGGAGTGGGGTTAAGCACCACCGAGGTGAGAGGAAGCAACAGAGCAAGAAGGGAGCCAAAGAACCACCGAGCACCGCACCGCCGGTGGAGCTCCAAGCTCGGCAATGGCGAAATGGGCGCTGGGTTGTATGGGCTCGCCAAGCTTAGAGGGTGCAAGAGAGCCGCGGGAGAGGAAAGGAAGCCAACGGAGGTGACCAGGGGCTTAAGTAGGCTCGAGGGCACGAACGCCGTTGTTCGCCTGGTTCTCATCGCTGGCGCGGTCGCCGTGAGCGACGGAGCGCTTGAGACGACGACTAAACGGGCGTGGAGTGACGGCATTTAATGCGCTGCAGACACCCGCTGCGAGATCGCCGGATGGGACAGCAGCGCCGCGCGCCACGCCGCCGCCTCGCCATGGCGCCACGCCGCGAAGCGAGAGGAGGACGACGACGCACACCGTCCCGATTCGCATCCAAGGGTGAGGGCACGATCGCGATGAAACGGCATCGCGAATGTCGACCGCCCGATTGAAATCCAACGGCCGCGAATCCAAGAGCAACCGAGTTGTCCGAATGCATACACGAGCGCGAGCCGTCCGATTGAGATCCAACGGTCCAAAGCGCGCGACGCCGCTTGACCGCGCCGGGTGCTGTTAGTTGACTCGACCGAGTCAGTTGGCTCGAGCCCGAGTCTGACTCGCACCCGAGGAACAGTGCAAACCAGTTTAGGTTTTGATTTTTGAAATGAAACTTTGGGGATTTAATTGAGGCATCAAATCAACACCAAAATTTATGAAATTTTAACTGGAGCTTGCTGACAATAGGATCAACCTTCCATAAAATTTCCAGAGATTTTGGAGCACTTTAATTTTCTCAAGAAATTCCAGAAGGTTATTTCAGAGGTTTGACCAAGGTTTGACTTGCCCCTAAAATATTTCAAATAATTTCCAAAAATTATGGAATAATTCAGAGGTGCCACCAAGCAACCTTGGAACCCAGGAAAATTATTTCCAAGTGTTTGACACTAGATTTGACCAAGGAGGTTGTTGACTTGATAACAAATGAGGGTTTAGATTTTGAATTCCCCAAAATTCCTTTACAAGAATTTCAGAAAAGTTCAAGAGTGAAAGGATGACAGAAAAAGTTTTAATTTACCCTCATTATATTACATTTGAAACACAAGCCAAATTTGGGGATGTTACAAACTATATACAGACTTATTAACTATATGTTAACCATTAATTTTACGGTGACAAGGATAATGTCCAAGATCATGGATTAGAAGTTTATACACCATTATTATTGAGGCATTAACTATGAGCTAGACCAATATAGCTGTATAAAACATAGGAATGCAATTTCATAATTTAAAGCAATATAATTGCAAAAATTAGGTGTAATATGATCAAAGTATTGATTCACCTTGCTCAATATTTTGATATCCTCGGTCCTATTCTTGCTCAATGTTCTGATAATAATCACGCTCAATATGCTGATAATCATCCTGTTTAATACTCTGACAATTTTGATCATGGCTTCGTCCTTGTTGGGATTGTTGTTCCTTCATGGCTTTAGAAGCTAACTACGCAGAATACAATTAAACCCAAGAACGTTTGAATGTAATCAAATGAAATCTAATAAATCCAAAAACATTCAAACGAATGAAAATACTTCAAATGAAAGCAAACATTATAACGATATCTTGAAAGACGGAAGGACTTCAGATGAGACCACAACATACTCATCTAGAGTTGATGAAGGAAATACTTCAGACAAGATATAATCCAGAAGTTGATGAAGGAAATACTTCATACGAAGTATAACTGAAGAAGTTGATGAAGGAAATACTTCAGACAAAGTATAACCAAAGAAGCTGATGAAGAAAATACTACAGACGAAGTATATCCAAAGGTGTTGATAAAGGAAATACTTTGGACCAAAGCAGATGAATCCAACAGAGAGAGAGAGAGAGTATCCGCAGGAACATTCCTCAATGGTTACCTAGATGGGAGAAATCACCCAGCTAGATAGGATCCTTTGATCCACCTTCGGATCATGAATTGTCCGATCACTAGGAATGGATAGCGACGGACTATAGCTAGAGCTTAGGTGATGTTGTTTGGTGGACGAACTTCTATCATCTACATGAGAGCACAGCACCACTGCTCACGCGGTGCCTAGCTGCTTTAATGATTTTTTTTTTGTAGTTATTACTTCCTATTTACCGAGAAAGTTCCATATTTTAAGTGTGCCCTTTTTCGTAGTCATTATCATGAATAAGCTTATACTAAGGTACATCTAGTATATTAGGTTAACCTTTAACTAGAATATGTACTAAGATTATTTTTAGTTGACCTCCATTTTAACCTAGCCATTAGTGATATTGGCTAAGTACATACTAATGATTTTCAATTTCTAATTGCCTTACCATCTTTTATTAACTATCTCACTGACCTAGTGCTACTATTGCTATTATTAAAACTATGGCATATGGTTACTGTCAGTTAGGAAACCATATAGTCTAACTCTTGAATTCTAATTAGTTTTATTCTTTTTAGATTAAGTGCTAATGGCTAATCAACTCAAGATGATTCCTACTCAACTAGCCCTTGCATTTGATATGGTTTTAGCTCACTGCTCCCCTTTATATTAATCTCTAATTCCTTAACAATTCTATCAAGAAGGATTAGCTTACTTAACCAGCTTACTAACAGATTTTTGGTTGCCCTTTTGTTAAGTGAAAGTCTACTGTTACTGTGATTAGTTATGCAATTCATAACTTTGCCTTTTCTGTTCATTTGGCAGTGCATGGTTAGTAAGCACTATCAAATATCTTCAATTCCTGGACTTAGCTATCATCATGTGGTCTGAAATTTTGGAGCTTCCATTAGTGGTTTACTTACTGTTCTTCTCAATTTCTTTTCTATCATATTAATTCTTTGCCTAATCAAAGCACTCTTTGATTAATTAGTTTAGCACATATTCTTTTCTTTAACCATCCAAGGGTTCACTGTTAGTTTTGGTTAATCATATCAAGGTTTGTTTTCAGATGGGTTTGCTGCTGTTAGATAAATATTCAATGGTTATTTGAATTAATAAAACTCCTAACCATGTCATTTACCTACTGTCATTTTTAATGATCCTCAGATTATATTCTCTGTCAATGCAACCTATTAGAAGGAATTTATCTAAAGTGCAGTGCTGCTAATTAACCAATTCAATTATCCATTTGTTAACCAAGTTTAAGTGATCCAATAAGTCAGTCAAGAAGCTTACTATTGGTTCCAGTTATCTACAGGTTCCTTACTGTTCAAACCTTTTGAACTTTTGAGAAGAAATTCGTTTAATTGAAATATTGCCTAACCAAACTTCTTGTTAATTGAAATTTCTACTTGGCTAAATTTTGTGAGGGTCTCTACTAACATTTCAAATCAGTCATCCTCTTTGTTTATCATTTCATCAAAGGGACTTTACTGTATCGAGGTGTTGTTAACTAATCTCCTCATTAGCTTAAAAAATTGATTTGCTAATTACAACGCTCACTTGACTAATTAGCTTACTAACCACTTGGTTAACTATTCAATTGTCTGATGGAGGTTCACTGTTTAACTTTTGAATAACCATTTTCAAACCTTGTTTTCTCATTGGGTTGCCTCTGCTAGAGAAAGGTCCAAATGGCTATTTGAATTAACAAGGTTTCGGACTACTTGTATTAAAACGTCAATAGCCCACTGTCAATTCCAAAAAACACCTCTCAGTTTTTCTTCTCTATTCAACATCTTCAAAAACCTTTTCTACTGAAGTGCTACTAGTTAGATAAAGGTTCAATGGCTAATTGAGTCAAGGAAATTTCTAACTACTTGTTTTAGAATGGTACAAGCCCACTGTCATTTCCAGTTATCCTCATTTTATCTTCCCTGTTCATCTATCTCGCAGAAATCCTTCTGGATAGAATTGATACTAGCTAAACTTCCTACACATCTCAACTTCTAATTTGTTAAATCATTTGAGTGATCTAAATGACATCCATAATATTTGTTAGCATTACATAGTTGGTTTTTACAAGTGGGTTTCACCGACATTTCATATTTTCTCCTAATCCTCTTCTCTGCTTATTCATCCAGAGTGATGAATTATTTTGAAAATGAGTGTTTGCTAATTAATTCAAATATCCATTTAAACAATTCTTTTGAGTGATCAATTAGTTAATCACAGCACTTAGCTAAAGTACTAATTGAATCAATAACTTTCTAAGAACTTGTATTAAAAGGTCCTTAGCCTATTAACAATTCTGATTATTTTCAGATCACCCTCTCTATTCATTTGCCTGTTAATGCTACTAAGTATTATCAAACATGGTTAACTGCTGGACTTAGGTATTAACATGTTATTTGCAAATTTGAATCCTCTAGTAGTGGTTAATCCTAGTTACTAATCTTTAGACTAAGCACCTAATGGACTGGCCCACTGTCATGCTCACAGAGAGAGGAATTCACAGAGAACAGAGAAGGGCAGATATAGGGGAAGGCTCAAGCGGCTCAAGGCATGGCTCATCGCCGACGAAGGAGTGGTGGCGAGACGGAGGCGACCATAAAAATGGATTGCCCGAGGGACAAAGTGTAATATCTTGAATATAATTAAGAGAGAAAAGTGTTTTAAAGAAGAGGGTTGATTTAGAAAATGGTTTCATCAATAGTTTCAAGGGGATTTTTTTTTTTGCTTAAAATAGAGAACCTGGGCCGTGGGCCGAAAGACCACAGCCTTTGGCCCAAGGGAGCAACCGACCACAAGGAAGGAGGGCAACCAAACCCTAATCCCCCTCCCTTGCGCCACCCCCTCCCTTCCCCTTTCCAGCTGCCACCTCCCACCTCCCTGGCCGCCACCCCCTCTTGTCCAGCACCCCCCCTGTGCCTCCTCCCCTGGTAGAGCCGCCTCCTTTGGGTGCTGCCGGCCAAGAAGAAGAAGAGAGGGAGGATCCTCCTTGGGTGCTGCCGGCCAAGGAAGAGAGGCAGAGGATGGGAAGACGAAATGAGGAAAGGGGATCTCATAGGTTTTTCAGTGGTCGTCATTGTGTTCTTCAAGGATTACCTTCAGATCTCCTTTGCCTTGTTTATTACTTTTGCTTTTTGGGCAATATCAGGTAGCAGATCGGCTTTCTTGCTGTTCCTATTGATCTGTAGTTTTGCATTCTTTTGGTGCGACATTAGGGTTTTGCGTCTCCTAGAGAGTTGTGGAGAATTTCGTTAGCTTTCTTTAGAGTCTTCATTCATGTTGTTTGGATGAACATATTTTGAGTTATGATTATTTCAATACCGCTGTCCAGAATTTCTGTCAGGTTTTAGCAGTTGTAGTAATCAGTAGATTAAAAATAGTTAACTATCTAATTAGGGAATTTGACCAACATGAATATTATAGATAATTCCTTAAGGTTGCCAAAGAGACCAAGAATGCAATTTTTGGATAAACAGAATGGAAGTTATGGTTTTTATAAGGTAGCTGTCCAGAGAGGCGTCATCTTTTGGCAGCAGTTCAGTAAAATGCAGATTAAAATTACTGAATGGATTAATTAGGGTTCTTGGTCTGCATGAAAAAGATAGATAATGTCTTGAAGATTCTATAATGTATAAATTCAAAATTTTTGGTTGTCAAGATTGATAGTTATGATTTTTGTAAGGTGACTATTCTGTTTTGGACAGAACGGGTTTAGGGAGGAAAACGGTGTTATTTTGGAGCGATGTTGATTATTTCTTTTGGTAATATGGAAATGCTTTTGGATTGTTTTCTTAGTATATTTATGAATGATCAGGTGGTGGTGTGAATCAAGGGGCAGTGTCCTCTACTCAACATCGTTCGGCACACGGTTAAGGCAAGTTCAACTAGTTGGTAACATAGGCGGAGAATATTCATGAAGAGTTTATGTTTTATGTATATGAATTTTTGTTCATGTTCTTGCTGATGATTAGATTAAGTATTTATGTTGTTTAATCAAAGAGATGAAGCTTCTTGAATTATTACCATCATTTGAATCATTCTTTGATCCTTAAGGCTTGGTCTATGTTGTAGCCAAGTAATGAGACATTTGAGGTCCCCGTCATGTATTAGACGGGCATGAGGTACCCATACTTGTGGAGTGTGGGCTTCAGTTCCCTGTGCTAGAAGGCACGGGCATGGGTACGCATCGACGGATGCATACTCTGCATTACTGGTAAATACAAAGAAAAAAAGAAATGTGCATTTATGGTATTTGCATTGCATGGCAATAAAGGTTGAACAGTTATGATATTGTTGTGGATGAATGTACGTGAGCATTTTTACTATTATAATCAAAGTCTACTTCTGAGGTTTTGTTTAATGTTTTGATTGTACTTTGCTGAGTCATGGGCTCACGCTTGTTGTTATATTTTATTTTAGGTACAACTTGTGAATGCGACATGCATGGGAAGGGCTAGAAAATGTGATGCACTCCACCACGTTAAACACATCATGCTTATTAATTCCATAACTTAATTTTATTGGAGGAACCTACCAGAGAACGTAATTTTTCATTATGATCGTGTTCACCCTTCGAGGTGTATTTGTTTTCTTGTATTGGAGTTGAATGGTGATTTCATAGTAGATTTCATGATTATGTTTTTAAGTTTGATACATTATTAACTTGCTCGAATACCTATTCATTGCTTGGAATCCCTTTAATGGACAAAATTTCAAAGGAGACTCTGTCGAAATAAAGAGAAAAATCTTAGCTTACCATTTGGTTATGTTATTTTAGTAACATTTCAGGCTCATGTTGGGCTGAGGTGTTACAGTTGGTACCAAAGCGGGATTTAGGTCCTTGGTCTTTGTTTGATCTTGAGTTTTTTTAACGTGTAGACCTCGATGTCTCTGGAGAGCCCGAGCTCTGTGACGAAGTGGTCTCGTGAAGCCTTTCGAACAGGAGGCAAGTTACACCCTTGACTATGTTGCACCCATTATTCCAACATATTTATGTTCCATTTCAAGTGTTAATGCATGCTTACTTTACTTAATTATTTCAATACCTGTCTTTAAGTTCATAGCTATGCCTAAATCCTTTGTATGGCCAATTTTGACCTTGAACTGAACCTGTTGTCACCATAGATAAAACCTAGTTGATACAATAGTGTGCACCAGGACCTTTTGAAAAGCCATGCTTAGACCAAAATCTTGATTTGGGAAGTCTCAAATATCCTTGATATCCGAAATTCAACTTTGAATCAAATTCCTCTCTACTGGATCTCTCTCTTGTTTAGCCACCTTTCATTCTTAGTTCATTTGAACCTCTTTAGGTTCATTTGAATCTTCCTCTATTCATCCGAACCTCTTCGGGTTCATCTGGACCTTTTTGTGTTCAATTGGATCTCCCCGTGTCCAATCGGACCTCCCAGAGTTCATTTGGACCTCCCAGTGTCCAATTGAACCTCATTTGAACATCCCATGAGTCCGATCGGACCTACCGCTCGATTTTGACCTTCATCGCTTAAGGACCCTCCGATCTGTGTCGGACGGCTCGATCTAGTGGTAGCCTCGGATGGTCCGAACGACCCAATCATTTTGGCCCGTTCGATTGAAATCGAACATCTCCCGCTCTTTCGCGCCTTATCTTGCCATCGCAGACCTCCTTTGATCTCATCTGAGCCGTTCAGACCTCCCCTTGTGTTGATCTGAACCGCTCAGACCTCCCCTTGTGAGCCTTAACCGTCAGGACCTCCATTCGCTTTGATCTTGACCGTTAGGATCTCCCCTTGAGAGATCCTAGTCCTTTGGACCTCCCTTCGCTTTGATCTTGACCGTTAGGACCTCCCCTTGAGAGATCCTAATCCTTTGGACCTCCTTGTCCACAGGACGTCTGAACTTTTGTAAAGACCACCTCTGCGGGTTGAGACCACCTTGTGGTTAGGACCCTGGTCTTTTTGCAAAGACCACCTTGGTAGTCAAGACCTCCCTCCTTGGTCAAGACCTCCCCTTGGGCCGTGACCACCCCTCTTTGACCAGATTGTTTCCTAAGTTGACTTGCCCCACTTGCCAGTCCGGCTCATCCTTATTTTTCCTCCGCCACAAAAGTACCTTGTGCATTTAATGCCTGTTGTGTCACATTAAATGCAGCAGTACATGGTTGCTTACACTGAATGTGGTCACCTACGTGGCGCCTTGTTTTCTCCCCTGGTCCCATCCCTTCACAGTAAACTATGTTTTATTATTTCTTTATCAAGCTTGGTCGTACCCTCTTTTGTCACCTCCATTGTACACTTTTCCTCTCTTGTCTTTTCCTTTACCTGCTTCGTCCTCTCCTGCACTCATCCTTGAACACATGTGTCCTTGAAATTTCCAGCAGCCCAGACCTTATAAGCTTGGATAGCTCCCTATCCTTGCCTTCTTCCTCATTTTGGCTCTCTTGTTCCCGCAGCCAGCTCTTTGGGACTTTCTCCCCAAGCTCTAGACCTCCTCTGATCAACTCCTTGGACCTCCTCCAAACTACCAAGCCTTTCTGTGGTTCTTGTTTGGTATTTATTTGGAGTTCATTGGAATCTCTTTTTGGTCTTTGTTGGATCTTGAGTTGTTTTAACGTGTAGACCTCGATGTCTCTGGAGAGCCCGAGCTCTGTGACGAAGTGGTCTCGTGAAGCCTTTCGAACAGGAGGCAAGTTACACCCTTGACCATATTGCACCCATTATTCCAACATATTTATGTTCCATTTCAAGTGTTAATGCATGCTTACTTTACTTAATTATTTCAATACCTGTCTTTAAGTTCATAGCTATGCCTAAATCCTTTGTATGGCCAATTTTGACCTTGAACCGAACCTGTTGTCACCATAGATAAAACCTAGTTGATACAATAGTGTGCACCAGGACCTTTTGAAAAGCCATACTTAGACCAAAATCTTGATTTGGGAAGTCTCAAATATCCTTGATATCTGAAATTCAACTTCGAATCAAATTCCTCGCTGCTGGATCTCTCTCTTGTTTAGCCACCTTTCATTCTTAGTTCATTTGAACCTCCTTAGGTTCATTTGAACCTTCCTCTATTCATCCGAACCTCTTCGGGTTCATCTGGACATTTTTGTGTTCAATTGGATCTCCCCGTGTCCAATCGGACCTCCCAGAGTTCATTTGGACCTCCCAGTGTCCAATTGAACCTCATTTGAACTTCCCATGAGTCCGATCGGACCTACCGCTCGATTTTGACCTTCATCGCTTAAGGACCCTTCGATCTGTGTCGGACGGCCCGATCTAGTGGTAGCCTCGGATGGTCCGAACGGCCCAATCATTTTGTCCCATTCGATCGAAATCGAACATCTCCCGCTCTTTCGCGCCTTATCTTGCCATCGCAGACCTCCTTTGATCTCATCTGAGCCGTTCAAACCTCCCCTTTTGTTGATCTGAATCGCTCAGACCTCCCCTTGTGAACCTTAACCGTCAGGACCTCCCTTCGCTTTGATCTTGACCGTTAGGACCTCCCCTTGAGAGATCCTAGTCCTTTGGACCTCCTTGTCCACAGGACCTCTGGACTTTTGTAAAGACCACCTCTGCGGGTTGAGACCACCTTGTGGTTAGGACCCTGGTCTTTTTGCAAAGACCACCTTGGTAGTCAAGACCTCCCTCCTTGGTCAAGACCTCCTCTTGGGCCGTGACCACCCCTCTTTGACCAGATTGTTTCCTAAGTTGACTTGCCCCACTTGCCAGTCCGGCTCATCCTTATTTTTCCTCCGCCACAAAAGTACCTTGTGCATTTAATGCCTGTTGTGTCACATTAAATGCAGCAGTACATGGTTGCTTACACTGAATGTGGTCACCTACGTGGCGCCTTGTTTTCTCCCCTTGTCCCATCCCTTCACAGTAAACTATGTCGTAAGCGTTGCAATTTATTTAACAAATCACGAGCATAATATGAGGGAACAAATCGATGCCGCATAAGCAATTTTAAAGCCTCCCAACTGTTAGGTATGTTATTGGGATGTTGACGGCAATGTTCTTTCCACCAAATAGAAGCAAAATCGGTAAATTCACTAGTAGCAAATTCTAACTCGCCTAATCTCGTGAACTTCATGGCAAGCAAATTTTTGATCAACACTACTTCCTAATTAAGATAACCATCGGATCATATTTACCATTAAAAGAGGCATAATGAATTTAACCTTAGCGAAAGAATCATCGTGGTCACGCACTCACGCCGTGGGGTCTCGTCGCATACCTTGTCGATTAAAACGCAATCGCCGATGAGCTCGATCGTTGTTATTGTTACCCATGTCATTGGCCTTGGTATCGCCACATAGTCGATTCATCTTGTCCTCTACCACCGGGCAGCAGGGGAATGGTGGATGCATGGGCCATCTCGCAAGGCGCGCCATAATACCGCCAAAGAAGTGTTAGTGACGCCTTGCGCTCTCTCCATCGCGCGAAGCGTGGTGTTTGCCTCAATTTGGGCACCCTGCTGAGCAAGTCGCTCATTCGTGACTCGATATCTTCCTCAAGACCCTCCGCACGAAGGTTCATGAGGCGTCGAAAATGTTGTACGATTCCTTCGACGAGGAGTATGAGATGTATCTCATCCGAATGCTCCGCAGATCCTCGCCATTGTTAGCAAATCACAAGTATATGTCCCTAGCAACTACTAGGATGTGGTGGTTCAAAAGTCGCCACACTCAAGTCTTCTATCGAATTCTTACCAATTCTTACCAAGCAAACAGGTGATCGGCAACCAGCCGTGTCAATGTATCTCCAAGATTGATAGAGCGATTGCCAGTGAAGTTCACTGCATTTGTAGAAAAGGTGTAGCTGGAAGGCTCAAGTATGGTAGCAATGGATTAGCAACTATCAAATCAGATAATGCAAGCTGAAAAATCATTCAACGCCGGTTAGTGCTGGTCCTAGGCTAGACTGGACTAGAGACGCGAGCCTAGAACACAAACGAAAGTACAACGCGGTAGAGCTAGAGAACGTTGCACACGGAGTTCGGAGGCTTGAAAAAGGATGTCGTCTGCACGGGGAACCTTAGAATCACTTGTAGAGGGGCTCTGTCAATTTTGAACGAATTATGAGAAACTTGATTTTTTTCTCGATTTGCGGGCCCGTTTTGAGGCCCTAAACGACGTTTTTTGGGGTCGAAGTCGCTGTGCGTGTGCCCGAGTGCTTACGCGGAACTAAAATCCCCAGATTTCCCAGACTTCTTTTTTTTGGCTCTATTTTCCTGTTTCCTTTCCAACGGATCAAGAATCACCTCAATCGGAGGTCGTATGCAAAAGTTGTGTTTTTTTTTGTTTTTTTTGTTTTTTTATCGCGCTGTCGGGTCGATGAATCTCGTGTTTCTTCGCAAGACGAAAATTAACCTCTTCTTTTTTCCCCTCTCTCTCTCTCTCTCTCTCTCTCTCTCTTTGTCACAAATTGAAACGAGTTTTTGTTCTTAGTTAGGGTTTCCCTTGGAGTGGAGGCAGCAGGAGGATTGTAGCTTGCCGCGACAGGAGGATGGTGGCCACAGCAGGATGCGGCAATGGATGGCACTGGTGGTGGAGGCAGACGGCAGATTGAACCCAACCACAACGGTGCGACCAAACGTGAGCAGAACTCGAAACTCTAAAGGAACTAGACACTAAGACTAGCAAAGGACACGCGATGCAATCGAAAGTTCAACAATGCAATGCACTGAAAAGAAAGATGCAATGGCGCAATTGGTCTTGGACAGATAGGTGATCTAATCCTATAGTTTTTTTTTTTGGCTTTTTCTGGACTTTCGGAAATAAACAACCTAACTATGAAAAACAGTAAATTCTCACCGAGCAACCTTGGGCTCTGATACCACTTGATGGAGACAGGGTGTCCGATCTTTCGATAAGATTGATAACTATCGATTTTGGGTGGAGGTGACTCTCGCGATCCGACTACAACCGTACGACGATGCCTGCGCCTTAGCAATCGTTGAACCAACTCCGCGACGTTATTGACCGTGCTGGAAGCGCGATCAACCTGAACACGAGGTTCAATTCTGCGAGCAATCAAGAACTAGCAAGAATAAGATGTATGCAATCTGATATTGCGAATAAGATTGTAGTATAGATGGTATTGAAAACAAAAGTGGGATCCCGGTCGTCTTGACAGTGGTCGTCCGACACAACTGAAGAATAGAAGTTTGCACAATGGCTAAACCTAAATTCAACGAAATCCCCGTTCTAGCCAGGGGGACGACGGCTCCTATATGGGAAGATGACCAGGGGTGGCGGCCAGAGAAGTGGACGCACGCCCCTAGGGTTACAAGGCCCATGGGCCTAAGAGGAGGTGGCGCAACACCCTTTTTGACTCGGTAAAAAAAAATAGACGTGGATTGTTTTGTTTATTGTGGTCAGCTCGGTTGGAATTTGAAGCTGAGGTTGGATCCATTGGAAAGTAGACTTGATAAGCTTTCAATGAAGTCCAAGAACGTCCCAAACGGAGTCCGTATGAAGAAGTTATGGCCGTTTGAACTTAGTGTTGTCACAGCAGTCCGAACTCGAATTCAGAACGAGCCCAACTCGAACTCTTGCTTGGCTCGGACCCAAAGTGACGTGATATCCTCCATTATGCCTCCTATGATTGTCCATGACTCCACATACCTCTCCTTGGTCCTTTCCCATGTTCCTAAGCACAATTAAATCACTTGCATTAAGTAGCGATCTATTCTCAGTAATATATAACCCTATGAACGAATTCACCTGATGATTAAGTTGGCGAGCACGAGCTCGAGTAATTGGTCCTTTTAACATTGGTTGTGGATCAGCTGTGTGTGGAGGTGCGGTTGTATCCAAGTTAGGGATGTCCTCATCACCTTGGTAGCATGCTTTCTATTTAACAGAGTACTAGAGCAAAGTGAGAATTAGTAGAGCAAAAGAGGAGTTGAGTTTTGTGTGAAAAAGAAATGAGCAAGAGAGAATCAGTAGAGTGAAAGAGGAGCTGGGTTTTGTGTGGAGAAGAAATGAACAAGAGAGTTTCGTGTGGTGAACAAATGAGCTGCAGACTTGTGTTTATGTAGGCATGGCCGCATGGAGCATCGAGAGAAAGAATCTTGTCGTTGTTTTCCCCGTTGCCTCTCCCCGTCGTCGTGTCTTATCATGTCAAGTAACATCCTATCATGTCTAGCGAAGAGTCGTTACCTGGTTTCCATTGCCTCTTAGTAAGCCCAACAAATTTTTCTCTTTGTGATGCTAGCTATAATTTGTGTGACTTTTTGGCTAGCGTCAAATCAACTGGAATTGGACTCAAGACCATGCATGGCTGCGTCATGCCTACTGCTTTCCAAGCTAAGAGCAACTGAGCAAAACTCCCTGGCTCATTCTCTTTCTAAGGCCATGAGCCCATGACGCATCAGTGATAATAACGAGTAAACAAGTTTCACCAAACATCCATGAGGCCATGACGCAGTGATAATAACGAGTAAGCAAGCCTCCAGGCCCTTTCTTAATGCCACCTCCCCCTCCTCCTCAACAGTTGGCCAGTTGCCACTTTCCCTTCCTCCTCCCCCAAACTCTCCTCAAATCTCGCCTCCACTACCGGCTCACAAATCTACTTCCTCATATTGGCTCCCCCGCACAACCACTTATCGCCGATCTGTGAGCCGTGGCATGACGGGAGGGGGCAACTCGACCGTGGCTAAGCCCACGGTGGTGGGGGCACTGTTCGTGACATGGTCTCCCCCACCCCCAGCGGCCAGCGCCATCTCCCCCACCGCCTCCACCTCCCCCGCCAGCCCCCATCACCCCTGGCTCCCCTTATCCATTTTCTTTCTCTTAGTTTGGTTTGGTTTTCTGTGTTCTTTAGCCCTACCGAAGCACTCAAGATAGATTAAGTTGGTTCTTGCTATAGCTTATAGAATGTTGTATGTGAATGTGAAGGTTAATTTGATTGGATGCTTGCTGCAGCCAGTAGGGAACCCAGCGAATGATCTTGTGGCGCTACCACGCTGGTAAACGCCAACCGAACGGCGAGCAAGCTGCCTCGGCTACGCAACAGCGCTGGGTTGGGGTGCATGGTGTTGTAGTACATCTCCGAGTGCATGGGTAGTGGCGGCAACAACACGATAACGCGGTGTCGTGGGGGTGGGGTTTGTGCATTGTGGGCTTGCGGTCGAGGGTTTGGCATGCCGTAGTCGTGCCGGGCCGGCCCAAGCACGACCAAACTTTTCATCCTGTGCTGCCCGACGGGCCCCATCCTCAGGCCCGGTATGGCCCTGCCGTTCATGTCGTGCTGGCCCAGCCCACCACTTCGCATGTCGTGCCATGTTTGGGCCAGGCTGTGCCAGCTGGGCCTTGGGCCAGCCCGAAAAAGCATGACCCAACTCTCAGGTCTAATCTCATCTGTCATCTCACATCAATGTAAACAAGCAATGAAGTACATTGGATGGTAATACAACTGAATTAGTTTTGAAGTGCATATGCTCATATGTATTCACAGATTGGCGTATAATTTTGTGCAATTTGGTATAGGTGCAACTAAGTGTTCCTAATCACCTATATTTTGGAATGCTTTGCCTGGGTAAACTCCTTGCGGAGGACTCTCCTCATGACCTTGTTTGAGGCGGTTCTAGGAAGCGATGGGACTACGACGACTGACAAAACCTGCAAACAAACGGGAGGAACAAGTGCTTAGTGATGTCACCGCATTTTGCCAAGTAAAAAATAGGTCAAAGTTATTGATAAGTAAGATTGAAGCACCTTGAAAAGAGGATTAAGTTTCTTCAGAGTAGTGTTGAATGCTAGTTTCAACTAATTCAAATATTTTACTGTGAGCTCTGATCTGTGAAGACGATAGCTATGGTTAATTGTTCAGGGCCACCCCCTAGAGGTGGAACCCCAATAGCTATTGTTTCAAGAATGACATCGTTTACTCTGTTGTAGATCCTCTCAACCTCAATGGAACTAACCTGAAATTCATCATACACAATGAATGGATGGACCGCAAAAAGCTGCAATGTGATAAATGAGTCATGTGTTACCACATTTTATACATTAATGCCACCTAGGTTCATTGTGTCATCTGCATGCCCATGAGGCTTAATATGATTAATATTCTTTTGCAGTACGCTCAAATTCATGCCCATGCCACCGGAGAACCTACATGCACACATAGTCACATGAGTTAGTAACGTCTCAACCTTTGAGGATCAGAGGACGTACGATAGTAGAGTGTCGTCTATATACTCCTTCGTGTCATCTAGAGACAAAAGTAAATACAACTTCTAAAAATGATTTGTCTCTTAAGTTTGTATCTATGGGACCCACTAGTCTTTTAATTATTGGATGAAAATAGTATTTGTTATAGACAAAAACTCATATAATGTTGTTTTGTGTTGTTTATTGTGTTGTCTCTTCACGAAGAGACATGTTGTCTTAGGGGTGGCTCACACAACCTGACAAACACCACAAGCCCCCCCCCCCCGAAGGGGGCCCAAAGGTCACAGGAGGGCCCTCGAAGGGGGCCAACAAAGGCGCCCTGTGGGCCCACCCTGAGGGCAGCACGAGGCGCTCGAGGCCCCCTCATCTCGGAGCCACCCCGCGGGGTACGAAGGGAGTAGAAGGCAGGTGGACCAGGCATACCGACTGGATAGACCAAGACAAAGGAGGACCACAGTGAGCCAAAGGCTAGGCATAGGGATAGGAAAAGCCCCTACAACCCCTACGAGGACAGTGCCTTTCTAGGGGTAGATCCGTAATCTCAGATACCCTGTCGAAAGGCTATAAATAGCCATCTCCCCCATGTAATAACTCACATCCCAATTTTTGGGCAATTAATACACATTTATCCTGCCCATCCGGTTCTCTCTTCGAGGATCCTCCGGTCCCTCTCTTAGATACTAGGGGTCCCCTTTTCTACTGTTTAGCCTTTTTCTGCTATGACAGTTGGCGCCGTTCGTGGGGACCGACAGGAAAGTCACAAAAACACAACTCTAAGGCACTAGCATGGCCCCTTAGAAAGCCACACCCAAGGTATTAGGGACGAAGCGGCCGCAGCTCCCAGCACCCTGAGGGCTAAGCGAAGCAGAACCTCTGCGACAGCGGTGGCCACCTCCCAAGCCACAGAGGAGGAAGCAAACAACTCCACCCACAGAGACATCATCGGAAGTGACACCCAGCCTGTCAAGGCATCTCTCCCCAGGAGCCATCCGGAGGGGCCACAGCCAGGAGTAACAGGCGTAACACGCGGGCATCTGAAGCCCTCCAAAGAGGCCCGGTGGCCCTCACGGCCCGCCCGGCCCACAAAACCACGAGCAGGGAGGTCGCCCCTCACCAAAGAATCGCGCCTCGGCTCTCTTGCTTTGAGAGGACCCTAATTCCCCACTAAGCGCGGGGCTAGAGGTGGCCTGCTGGCCCTAGGGCTTCAAAATGCTGGAGGTCAGTCCCTTCGAAGGGTGCACAGACCCCTCAAAGTTCCTCCAGGTGTACGAGACTGCCATCGAGGTGGCTGGGGGTGACGACACAAGGAAGGCAAAAAGCATCACCCTCGCCCTCAAGGGTGTGGCGCTGACATGGTTCTTCAACATCCCCCCAGTCTAGATACATGTGGGAGCAATTGTAGGACCTTGTGCGCAACAACTTCCAAGAAAATTACACAGAGCCAAAGGATGCGAGGCACCTGTTTTATTTATTTAGCTCTTTTCGCACATATAGATTCCGGCATTTCGGAATAATTCTTGAACCCGACGGCTGAAGCATCTCAACTCTTCAACGAAGGCAAGTCGTAAACCTTTGATCATGTCGTACCCACTTTATAAAATTATATTGTTTTATATCAACATGCATTGCTAGTTGTATAAAACTGGTTTCGGGAATAGCTAAGTACCTATGCCACATTGGAAAAATTTGAATGACATGTACCCTTGAACACCATAGGATGAGTTAATCTTAGTTGGACATATTTTAGTACCAACTTGGGTATCGTATATGCTTAGCCATGCTTTAGCTATCCGATGGGATTCATGACCACATGCTCATATGTATAAATTTAACTTAATGGAATATGAAATTTTGGCACAACCACTGTTTTTAAAAGTTTGTTGTGCCATGGCAAGGGTTGCCATTTAGTCAGGGTTGAACCAAAAATAATTTATACTCGGGTGAGTGATCGTGCAGTAAAGGGGATGATTTTAGGATGTGGTTACCTCACCTCAGTAGTCACTAAAGACTTAACTTTGTGCGCTATTGATCTAGACCATACCGTACAACTACATGTCTAGGATGGGGTGGATCTGGCTGAACAATTAGTAATGTTTGGAATTGGTTTTGTTTGGGTTGTTGAATTGGTGCAAGAGGGGGCCGGATCGAGGTGAATCCTTAACGAGCAAAATCAAGTCAAAACAGAGCTTTGTAAAAGCCTTGTGATAATCGTTTAGTCGCACACCTTCGGAAGTGTGTCACACGGATAGTATAAATTGATTATCTCTCGTGGGTCAAGCTGTACAATCTCTGCAGAGTGTAAAACTATTTGAATAACTGTGTTCCCGGTTGTGGACAATGCCTGGTGATTTCACACGAGGGGTAGATTTTCATAAAAATTGTTGGAATGATGGTTTGGTTGGAATGGTTGGGAAGTAAACGGGGTGTTCACTAGTTGTTGCAAAAGAACTTGATAACTTATGTATTAATCTTTTAAATTATGATTTTCAATCTAATTACTGTAATTACTATCAATACTGCTTTTCGTAAAATAGCCATAAAGCTATCCTTATCAAGCCTTGCATGAATATTATTTGCATATATTTCCTTACGATTTGCTCAGTACTTTAAAGACTCATGGTTTTGCACCATTTGATGATCAGTCACTGAAGAAGAACCAGGGAACACCGAGTTCTACGAGAAAGATTACTTCGAAGACTATGCGAACTAGGTCGCGTCCTCCACTCGATTGCCTATGGGTATGTCGGATGGCCAGCACGGGATATTTTGGGTTCCGCTGCAAGTTACCTATTGTTGTTAAGCCCTACGCGGCAAACTTTGTAAGACTTGACCATAAGGTCCTTTTGCTACTAAGTAATATTAATTTGTCTGCTTTATCGTCTTTTCGTTGTATGGATATGTTTATCATCGGTGATGTCACTGTGTGAGCTAGCTACTGATCTTGGACTAGTTCAGAATACACAGATGGCTCGGATCCAGTGATCCGAGGTCCCGACAAAGATGGTATTAGAGTTATATCGACTGTAGGACGGAACCATAGTTAGCATGGTCGTTTGGACAAAAGTTTCAAAATTTATTTTACAAATCAAACCAAACAATTAACTTGAATAGATATTTTTCTCTCATCTTATTCTATTCTCATCCTATTCTAAATTCTTCTCGTATCAATCTTAGGTTCTTACAACTTATCCATTCTGACCTCAGGAATCTCTATAGGATCAAACCCTTCACGATCGAAGCGATGGAGGTTCTCGAAGATTCTAGATCTGTCGTCTGTTCCAGGTTGACTGCCCCTACAAGTTAGCTTAGTAGTGTTGTACCTAAGTGGCCCTCCTCGATTTTGGTATCGTTTAGTCCGAGTAATAGGATCTTTTGCAAGTTTGATGCTTCTTAATAGCTTTCCAACTATTTGTTCTTCGGATTTAACTGATTATTCCGTCTTACTCCCTTGTTCCCTCTCGTCTATTGTGCTTTTCCCTCTTATCTATCATTCTTTTTTCCTCTCGTCTATTAAACCTGGGAAAATTGTTGTTGATGGTTCAGACCCGCAACTCAGCAAGTCAAGACGAACCCGTCGATCCCATTGCACTACCTCCTCCGGCCGCAATGGCAGATCAGGGTTTGGGTTAGTTCATGGCAGCTCAGACTCAGTTGATGAACGCTATGATGCAAAACATGAATCAGATGATGAATCAATAGAACCAGACCGCTACTGCCTTAGTTGCAGTGCTGAACCAGAACAATCAAGGAGCCGCCATGCCACCGCCACCACCACCAGGTTTTCCTCGGTCAAGGCTGGTAGAGTTCATGAGGACCCATCCTCCTACTTTCTCTAGCTCCTCCGAACCATTGGATGCGGATGACTGGCTGCGCTCGATAGAGAAGAAGCTCGCCATCGCCCAATGTGACGATTGTGAGAAGGTTCTTTATGCTGCACACCAACTGGAAGGGACGACCGTAGAATGGTGGGAGAATTACTGCACCACCCATGAAAACCACCAGAACATCAGTTGGGCTGAGTTTTCAGAAGCTTTTCGCCACTCTCATGTTCCTAACGGTAAGGTGGAAATGAAGAAGAACGAGTTTCGTGAGCTGCAATAAGAAAACATATCGGTGAGTGAGTACATCAATAAGTTCACTCAACTCTTACGATATGCCCAAGAGGACGTTGCCACAGATGATGCATGCCAGAAGTGTTTTAAGCGAGGACTTGACCCTAGCTTGAAGGTTCAAGTCATTGGCAATGACTATGTAGATTTTCAGCACCTCATAAACAAGGCCATGCTCATAGAGGAATCTCGTCGTAGGCTTGAAGAATCTTGTAAAAGAAAGATGATGCAACATGGTGCTCACCAAAGTTATCCACGGAGAGCCAAAATGAATGTGCAACACCCTGCCTGTTTTGCTCCTCCTATTGCATTCAAGACCCCGGTGACAGCACCTCGTCCAGCTACTCTAGGATTTCGCAGCTTCGGCAATAACAACCCTAAGAACCAGCAGCCAAGAACCAGCAATCATACCGCAGGAATCACCTACTTCAACTGTCACCAATTGGGACACTACACCAGCAGCTGTCCACAGAAGCAAGGTCCATCCCCTATCAGATTCAACCTTGGAGCTACTTCGACCAAAACCCCCATGCTAGGAACCGGACGTGGATCACCTCAGACTCAAGCTGCACCAGCCAAGACCCCGTAGCCTTTTGGGAGGGGCTGTATGAACCATGTCATAGTGAAGGAAGACCAGACAGCCTCGGACATCGTGCTGGGTAAGTTCCTAGTAAATTCAGCGTCTGCTACTATTTTGTTTGATTTTGAAGCTTCACATTCGTTTGTTTCTCGGATTTTTGCTGCAAAGCATCAGTTAAAGGTTTCGAATCTTAAAACTGCTTTGTTGGTTCAATCCCTTGGTTCAGAGCTGAGTACGAACCAGGGTTGCCCACAAGTTAAGGTGGTCATAGAAAGGGTAGAATTTCTAGCCAACCTGATAATCATCGACACCAAGTCCTTAGATATGATTTTGGGCATGGATTGGCTTGCTTATCACCAAGCAATCTTGGATTGTGGTGGTAGAAGCATCACCTTGGTCAGTTCGATTGGGACTGAAGTAAAATTTAAAGCCTCCACAGAAAAGCATGATGGAGCTCTAGTCTGCAATGTCAAGGCTGTATCTTTGGAAGATGTGCCAGTGGTCAGAGATTTTTCAAATGTCTTTCCTGATGAATTATCGAGAATGCCTCCAGACAGGGACCTAGAATTTGTCATTGACCTAGTTTCAGGAACTACACCCATTTCCAAGAGACCTTACCGTCTGCCTGTTGATGATTTAGTCAAGCTGAAAAAGCAAATCGAGGAGATGCAAGCTAAAGATTTTGTCTGTCCAAGTTCTTCACCTTGGGGAGCCCCAGTGATCTTTGTTGTAAAGAAGGATGGTACCCAGAGAATGTGTGTGGATTATCGCTCACTCAATGAAGTCACCATCAAGAACAAGTACCCTCTGCCCAAGATTGATGATTTGTTTGACCAGTTAAAGGGAGCAGGAGTTTTCTCAAAGATAGACGTGAGATCAGGATATCATTAGTTGAAGATTCGCTAGGAGGATATTCCCAAGACAGCTTTCTCAACCCGGTATGAATTGTATGAGTTCACAGTTATGTCTTTTGGATTGACCAATGCCCCTACTTACTTTATGAACTTGATGAATAAGGTACTCATGGAGTATTTGGATAAGTTCGTCATTGTTTTTATTGACGATATTCTGGTATACTCCAAGAGTGAGGAAGAGCATGAAGAGCACATTCGCTTGATCTTGACTAAGCTTAGAGATCATCAACTCTACGCCAAGTTTAACAAGTGTGAGTTTTGGATGAAGAAAGTTATATTTTGGGGACACGTCATGTCTGCAAAAGGAGTCACCGTCAACTCCAGTAAAGTCAAGGATGTGCTCAACTGGAAGTCGCCCAAGACAGTGCCTCAGATCAGAAGTTTCCTTGGTATAGCAGGATATTGCCGCCGGTTTATAGAACGATTGTCCAGAATAGTGAGATCCCCATCCAGTTGTTGAAGAAGGAAAAGAAATTTTCTTGGACGCTCGAATGTGAACAAAGTTTTCAAGAACTGAAGAAGCGTTTGACCACCGCTCTAATGTTGATTTTGCCTGATATCCAAAAGGATTTTGAGATTTTTTGTGATGCGTCACGACAAGGTCTCGGTTGTGTCCTGATGTAAGAAAGAAAGGTAGTAACTTATGCTTCATGTCAGTTGAGGCATCATAAGCAAATTACCCTACTCATGACTTAGAGTTGGCTGTCGTGGTGCATGCTTTGAAGATATGACGTCATTACCTCATTTGTAATCGCTGTGAAGTTTACACATGTTCAGGATGGGGTGGGCCTGACTGAATAATTAGCAATATTTGGATTTGGTTATGTTTGGGTTGTTGAATTGGCGCAAGAGGGGGTTGGATCGAGGTGAATCCTTAGCGAATAGAAGCGAGTTAAAACAGAGCTTTATAAAAGCCTTGTGATAATCATTTAGTCGCACACCTTCGAAAGTGTGTTAGACGGATAGTATAAACTGATTATCTCTCGTGGGCAAGCTGTACAACCTCTGCAGAGTGTAAAACTATTCGAATAGACATGTCCTCAGTTATAGACAATACCTGGTGATTTCACACGAGGAGTAGATTTTCATAAAAATTGTTGGAATGATGGTTTGGTTGGAATGGTTGGGAAGTGAACGGGTGTTCACTAATTGTTGCAAAAGAACTTGATTACTTATGTATTAATCTTTTAAATTGTGTTTTTCAATCTAATTACTGTCAATACTGCTTTATGTAAAATAGTCATAAAGCTATCCTTGGCAAGCCTTGTATGAATATTATTTGCATATATTTCCCTACGACTTGTTTAGTACTTTAAAGTACTTATGGCTTTACGTCATTTGTTGATTAGTCACCGAAGAAGAACTAGGGAACACCGAGTTCTATTAGAAAGATTACTTCGAAGACTATACGAACTAGGTTGCGTCCTCCACTTGATTGCCTGTGGGCACGTCGGCAGGGGTCGAGGTCATGGACACAATGACAAAAGGCAACCAGACACCCGAGCCAGTGCCAGAGCCCCCCCCCCTCCGTTATTTTGCGACCTCCTTGGTGAAGGGTTGCACACAACTAGTGAGTACCACACCATATCAGCCATGCAAGACTACATAAACCGCGACCAACAGCCGATTTAGCATGAAGATAGGAGGGAAGCAGGCAACTAGCTCCACCACCAAGGACCCACATAGAGGGAGGCTACGAGGAACATCGTTAGAGGATCATAAACATGATCACAAGAGGATCCTCGCTTGGCATGACGTCAAAGAGGCAACAGCGCGCATACGCCTGGCAAATCCACCATGTTGCGACATACCCTACCTCCAGCCCACCACGCTATGCCGAAATACCAAACACCTTCGGCCTCGAGGATGCCCGGGGTTTATATTTTCCACATCAAGAGCCCCTTGTTATCTCCGCCAGCATCGTGGGTTTCGAGGTTAGACGTGTCCTTCTAGACAGAGGAAGCTCTGCAGACCTACTATTCGTATATGCTTTCGACAAGATGATGATCCCCCGAGATCGCCACTCCCCCAGGCATAGCCCTAGTAGGCTTTGGGGGAAGGCTCGTGACGGCCCTGGGACATATTAACCTGGCCGTCATGTTCAACGACGATGTTGCATCCCGGACCGAGGTTGTCACGTTTGACGTCGTTCAAATGCCCTATCAATACAACATCATCCTCGGCCGGGCCACGCTGAACACCTTCGGTGTAATAGCACACCACAATTACCTATGCATGAAGATCCCCGCACTGGAGGACGTAGTCACAGTGCAAGGGGACCAGGACCTAGCAAGGCAATCAGAGCTGGACGCACTTTCACCAGCCCGTCACGTCCATACAGTTGAAGCAAACACGGGCGCCCAAACAGACACCGCCTCAGCAAGATGGGCGCCAAAGGCAAAGCCAGAAGGACAACTTTGGAGGGTTCCCCTAAGTGAAGCCTCCCCGGACAGGACGGTGGTCCTCGGAGCAGAACTCCCAGCGGAAGCACATAATGCCATTCTCGAGGTACTCCGCAGCAATGCGGACGTCTTTGCCTGGGGCCCAGAAGACATCCTCGGGGTTGCGTGGGGAACCATCGAGCATTTCCTTGCCCTTCGAAGCGACGCACCCCCCAAGAAGTAGAAATTGCAGCACATGTCGGCGGAGCGGCCGGAAGCAACAAAGAAAGAAATTGCCAAATTGCTAAAAGCGGGGGTCATTCGCGAGATTAAACACTCTGAGTGACTGGCCAACCCCGTCCTGGTGCAGAAAAGCACTGGCAAATGGTGCATGTGTGTCGACTTCACCGACCTCAACAAGGCATCCCCAAAGGACGACTTCCCTCTGCCTCGCATCAACCAACTGGTGGATGCTACTTCGGGCTGCGAGCTAATGAGCTTTCTGGACGCCTACTCCGGATATCATCAGATATTCATGGCCAACAAAGACGAGCCAAAAACCGTCTTCATCACTCCCTTAGGCACCTATTGTTTCACCCGCACACCCTTCGACCTTAAGAATGCGGGCGCAACCTTCACCTGGCTCATCACAAAGGTACTGGCCGGCCAACTTAGCCGCAACGTAGAGGCATACGTCGATGACATAGTAATCGAGAGCAAGCTCGCAGGCTCACACACGGAGGATCTCCAAGAAACATTCGCTAGCCTCCGGGCGGAAGGGATCAAGCTCAACCTCGAGAAGTGCGCCTTCGGCGTAAAGGCAGGTAAGCTCCTAGGTTCCTCGTATCCGAAAGGGGCATCGAGGCCAACTCTGAAAAAATAAGAGCCATCCAAGAAATGAAGCACGCGGGGCTGAGTACCGGGTGCTCCTCATCGACAAGGCCGATTGGCGAGACGTCATCACCAAATACCTCACAGGCGAAGAACCCGAAGACACTGCTGAGGCAAACTGCCTCTGGCACCGAGCCAGAAACTACCACATGATCAGCGGTTACCTGTACAAAGGGGGCGTCTGCGCCCCATTCCTACGATGCGTATCTCGGAAGGAGGGTTAGTCCCTCCTAAACTCTCTCTCTCCCCCTCCCCTCTCTCCCATGTCAGTAAAAAATCTACATGACAAAGTTTACAGACAACTGACATCGTAACATTGTACATGCCCTTAGCAAGGAGCCAATGACAGACACATACTTTCCCATTCCATTCTAGCATTCCACTGAAGTACACCTGATGATATCAAGATTTAGTAGTGTTGTTATTGATCCAAATAAAGTTCGAAGAGTAGCATCGACATTACATCTAAACAAGTTAATAGACTACAAGAGTTTAAAGCAAACATGTATCTATACGTGATTGGTGACAGAATTTGCGAGCAGTAGATGGACTCGATGGGACCTAATATTTGATTTTGTAAGCAGGGCACGATTGGCGCGAAGGAGAATTTGGTCTGGACGTGTCTCTTGCTTTATCGATTTTCAGTCGTTGCCGCGGTAGACTCAGAAGTCTAACGAGCACAGCAAGTTTCGCGCTCTTGTGGTTCTTACAATTACATCTGACTAGCAGCGACCCGCGCGCCGCATGGTGCGCCGAAGTAGGCAGAAGGAGACGGCTTCCGTGTGAAAAAAAGGGGCCGCACCTACCCCAATAAAGAGAAGCCGCGTTGAGAGACGCTGAGCGCCGCACTGCGCAAGCAAGCGCGATTGGCAAACTCAGCGACAGATCGACAGCGGAGAAGCAAACTAAAGACGATCGGACGGTAAAAAAAAGGGCGACGTGGCCAAGCTGGCTGGTCCTCAAATCTGCCTCTAATTATACCGAAGGACTAGTTGCCTGTGTGCGCCGGTTGGCGCGCTGAGAAAGATTTCTTTTTTCCTAGTTTGGCAGTGAAAAGTCTGGGTATTTATAATCAGAAAATGTGAACAGTTTTCAAGTGAAGTGTATCTGGGATATTAATACAGGTGGAAAGTTGAGGCGTATAATAAGAAGTGTTGTACACCCAGCATGTAATAACGTGCAGAAAAAGGTAAGGTAAACTGAAACATATATAATAGGAGCCATAAGTTGTCACTATTTTTTGTTACAAAAGTCTGCAGAATAAGAAATTTGCGTACAAAATAGAGCGATCTGTCTGGCATATATTACATAATGTTGGACCGAAAAGGTGACTAGAGGGGGGTGAATAGGAGCACGATCTCTTTTTCTCCCAAATTCAATTCAATACGAATCTCACTCCAATAGCTATGAAAGCTATGAAAATCAATCAATCATGCACAGCGGAAGACTTGTATTGAATCAACTCAAAACCCCGAAGTAAAATCAACACAAAACCAAAACACGAAGGCTCGGGCGGTCTGACCTCTCACAGGGGCGTCGGATCCAGGTTATCTGGCGGTCGACTTACGGTGTGGCGGTCGATCACGGTTCGATGAACAGAGAAAACAGCCCGACAAACCAAACGCAAATTGATCAAACTTTTGATTCGTGCGTCCCAAACTTCGTGAAATTTGACACACACCTACCTAAGTATGTCAGAACCTATTCCAAGCAACGATCGTGATAATTCTTGCCAAGATTCTGACCTTTACGGTTTGAGCGGTTAGGTCAAAAACCGAGTCAAAACGAAAATATGATCTTGAGACTTGCTCGTGGGTGATTGATGATATTGATGATCCTAGATGTATTCCCACACGCCACGACAAGCTAGATCACGCCCGTAAACTAAGCAAAAACTCGCGGATCAAAGAAAGACTCAAATCATCAAAAAGAGAGAAAGAAAGCGATTGACCTCATCTTGAAGGAACTTTCTTTGGATTGATTTGATATGGTATTGGTTTACAGTCACTCCATCAATGGATGACAAAGACTCAATACATGAGCACGAAATCCAATCCAACTCTCTAGAACCCTAACCTCCTCTCCTCCTCTCCCTAAGCAAATTAGGGTTTCTAAACAATGAAACGTCGAAAAGTCGGGGGAAAGTGCAGCCACCTCCCTCCTCTCTTTATAGTGGAGGCTTAGGGTTTCTAATAGAGTCTCCCTAATGGGCTCCCGTTAAGGCCCAAAACAAACGGGTGACACACGCATGCCTTTTAAAGCGCCGTGTCCAAATTTTGCGTAGCACTCGCTTGCTCCGCCACGTGTAGGTTGATCCAACGGCTCTCATCATGTCGGCAAGTCTCTCCCATCCGGCCCCACCGAAACCACCATGGCACTTGCACCACCCCGCGCCGCTTGATTCAACGGGCCGCACCGAACCGCGCGGTTCGGTCACCTTTGTCCATCTTGCACCATACTTGAGTCCAATGACTTCACCCGCAGCGTCGATCGTTTTGAACCTCGCTCTCCAAGCCTAGTCCGATCATCCTCGCCGTTGACCGTCGTTGACCACCAAGCAACCTCGCACAACAATAGACAAGAAAATTGAAATCGGAACAAGTTCTTCACAACTTGACCCACGTTAGTCAAAACATGCATCATGCAACACATATGACATGAAAACCCATGAACTTGACCTGTCAAGAACCATCGCCACCACACAGTGGCGACGACGCAGTGAAAACCGGTCGATCACACCTTTGGCCTGCGGTCGACACCACCACGGCCCGATCGCCAATGTAAGGCGGTCGGACCGCCACCAAAGGACTTAGCCAAAATTTCAACACCAAACCGCAACCTCTCGGAAATTTAAAACGAATAGAACTTTTGATTGGAGGCTCCAAAATTATGGGACCAAGTGCGAGAATCTCTCACTTGCCTACACCTCTATTTTTGGCCCACCCAAATTCAAAACAGCTTTCATGGCCGGTCGGACCGCTCGGTGGTAGCGGTCGGACCGCCACATCGCCGGCCCGATCACGCCGGCGGTCGGACCGCCAGCTTGTTCACCCGATACACCACTTGAGGCATGGCGGTCCGATCGCCATCGAGGCCGGCCGATCGCTCGAGGCCCGAGAACTCGAACTTTGCCGAAAACTCGTGTTTCCAGAAACCTTCAACGTCATTGCCAATTGACACATCATCCTAAGATCATGAGCATATCCCCATGATATCCACACATAACGTCTAAGAATAAAACACAGGCTATATATTTGTAACATAGTTATGGACTATAGTACAAAAGGTGCCCAAGCTCTAGCGTAGCAGTTTGCAAAAACGGGTGTAGATAGTGGGTGTAGGGACCGAATAGATGGTATGCAGCAGAACTGTCCGGTCTACATCCTATCACATATGAAGTGCGAAGCGAAATGTTATAATGTAAGGTGTGTTGAACAGTAGGGAGAAATAAGGTATAGAAAAGCAAAAGTAGATACTGTACCTCAAATCTATTTCGAGGTCTTCTTATCTGGTTGCCCTTGTTTAGTAGTATAAGAGGGCGCTGCCATGTGTCTATAATTTTTGGTGAGCTGTGCAACAAAAGTGATATGTGAGTTTCTGATGTGAGAAAGCTGCATTAATGTTAGGACACATTGATGTAAGGTAGCAGATTGTGTTGCAGAGCCTGCAGATAAGTTTAGTAAGAACACTAATTTGGCATGAAAAGGCGTAGACAATTGATATGTCTTTGTATTTCCAGATGCCGACGTCTACAAAGCTGTAAAAATTTCCTGGAGTGATATCTAAGACGGCTATATGGCTTGTAATGCTTAACCATCCATTGGTCCTAGCATCACAAATCAGATAAACCAAGCCTCGAGATATGTATACTTCCTGCAGTGCATATACACACCCGCTACAAAATCATGCATCAATTCCATTCATACACATAGAGCCAAGCAAAAGCAACAAATCGAAAGACATAAATAATATAAAGAGTTATTACAAAAGAGAGGCCGACCGGCCAAAAGACATACCACTAGATAAGTACACAATGAAGCAAAAGAGCCATAAGATGGCGATAAACAAAAGCCAATCAGTGTGCCTTTAACCCACAAGGCAACCAACCGGACCGCCAAGCTAATCGTCCCAGAAACCGCACATCTCGCAAAAGTAAGGCCCTTGGGGCTCACCTTCTTCCTCTGCAACAAAACAATTAAGCATAGCATCTGAGTACAAAAATTGTTTTTGTACTGCAAGACCGACGTGTAAGATAACAGTAACTATAATTAGCTACATGCAAGCTTTGTTTAAGTGGAGGAGGCTCGACTTATTTTCAGCATAAAGCAAGTTTTATTTGCAATAAAGTAATACATTTGAAAGCAAGTTTGCAATTAATTTCTATTGTTCAAATAAAAGAGAAACAATTATAACAATAGATAGAGAACAACAACGTCCTAGAAGTGACTAACCCAATAGTCACCACAACAATAGCATGAAGTACCCCTTCATACCACCCATGTCAAGTTTTAAGTTTTAAAAGGTTGTAGTCTAGTTCTTGCACGACCTTACCAAGCATGTCCATAACCTAGGGCGAGGCTATTCGAATAGTTTTAACCTGCAGGTGTACCAATGTACTCACACGATAGACCGCCTTTCCACCACCACGGTTAGCATACTTCCTTTGGTATGCGTGCACGCGGCTAAGTCTACAAGACGCTTCCAATGGACGATGCTAATTAAGAGCCGCAACCCACGGGAGAAGGATACATTAGACAACCTAACCTGATCGCTAATGCTCCTCGCACACCACAAACACACACACGCACACACCCACCACCACACTCATAATTAACACCTCCCAAAGAACTTAGTCAAGAGAGGTCCCATATCCCCCCTTGTGTGGTTAGCACGCAATAAGCGCTTGGCTTAGTGAGACAAGTAACTCGGTCCTTAGGGACTTAGGCACCATTCCAATCACACCCAAAAGATCACACCAACATACCATTGTGCCCAAGTCAAGATATAATTTTTGTTTTGAGTTTTTGATTTGTAAATTGGTAAAACACAAGGTTGGACATAATGGAATAATAATAGCATTTGTGTGATCAAGATCACCGACTAAGTCGATGATCGCCCAATACTACCGACAACTAAGCATTGCTAAGCATCATATCGTAAAGACAAATAAAAGACACTAAATCATTCACCGGGCTCTAGTTCACCGGTGAGGATAATATTCCTAAGGCAGTGGCAGGGGTGAACAATTTAAGGGGAACAATGCAATAGGATTAGCTACCTCTATTCGGCAAAATTAATCATTGACACAAAAGCATGCATACATACAAGTTAAACAAAATATTAGACTTTGAAAGTAATGGGATCAAGTGGGAAATGATCAAACTGCTTGCCTTGCTGTAGATCACTTTCTTGCTGCAGAGGATTCACTCACGTAAACAATAATTCTTTCGGAACCTAACGCGAAAAGGCGATAACCAAATAAGAACAAGAACTCCAAATAAAACCCAACAGCAAAAGATATCCAAAAACAACAACATTTATATAACAGCAATATTAAGATTTTAGACAAATTTAGGAACAAGAATTAAGTCTTTTGGACTAAATATGAAAAAGTTATGGCTAAACTAAGTTCTCTCAGCCTGTTAATTCAATAAAATTAATTATCTGTATCGTTATGGCGAAAATTTCTAGAATGATCTAAGGTCTGAAATTTTTATGGTAGGTAGATAATGTCATCCTAAGGACAGCAAAGTTGAGTTCACATCATTTGGAGTTATAACGAATTAGTTATGATTTTTCTAAGTTCTAAAACTAGTAGATCATTAATTTCAGTGGCAAGGATCATATTAAGACCTATTCTACACTACAGTACAGTCTTAGAGGGTTTTAACAAAATTTAGTTTGCTCAGTTTGGAATTACAGAGAATAAGTTATGTATTTTACAAATTTCAATGAATTTTAGACCACATTTTAGGTTGAAACAAGTTAACCTAGTTTATACTATTTTCTGCTACAGAATAGAGTCTAAAACCATACTCAAATTAAAGTTTATGCTACGACAGAGCTAACACAGTTTGAATTTCTCAAAAAGGAGTTAAAACGAAATAGTTATTTACATTTGAAAACTAGAACATTTAAACACTTTGAAAATTTGGAGCTCTCGGGAGGTCTGGCTGCACTGAGAGAAAGGAGGAGGTCGGGACCGTTGATATTGAATCCAACGGCCTCGACCACCGGATGCACAGCACGCGCGAAGGAGCTCCTCGCGCACTAGGGAGGTCGTGGCCGTCAGATCTGGATCTGGCGGTCCCGAGCTCCAGGAGGAGGTCCTAAGGTGGAGGTCTAAGAGAGGAGGTCTGGATGGCGAGATCTGAAGGAGGGAGGTCTGGATGGCTAGGATCTCACCGAGGAGGTCATGGATGACCATGATCTTCACGGGGAGGTCCTACGTGACAGGTGTTTAACAGAGAGAGGTCTGGACGGTTCAGATCTCCGCGAGGAGGTCATGAACGGTCCAGATCTGAGCGGAGGGAGGTCGGGATGGCTAGGATCTCACCGGGGAGGTCCTGCGGCTACTATACAAGGACCAGAGGTGGTCCTTCTTGAAAAGAGGACCCCAAAGGTAGTTTTGAAGGTTTTCTTTACAAAAGACCAGGGGTGGTCTTTTGCAAAGAGGACCTCGGTGGGGGTGGTCCGAGAGGGTGGTCTTGATAACACGACCAGGGGTGGTCTTTTCGCACAGAGGACCTCAAGGAGGTCTTTTGCAAAGAGGACCCCAAGGTGGAGGGTGATCCTATCGGCTGAGATCTAGCCTACGGAGGTCTTTAACGGCCAGGATTTCAGCGGGGAGGTCCTGGCAGCTAGAGACTTATATAAGGAGATCTAACGGCCGAGATCAATTTGAAGAGCTCAAGAACGGCTACGACCACAACAAGGAGGTTCTAGGACTTAGGTTTAAACAGAAAAAGGGATCGACGGTTAGATCTAATCACGAAGAGATCATTAAGGGCTAGGATTAAACTGAAGAGGTCCTGGGCTTGAGTTTTTGCACTGCATCCTACGGACAGGATCTAACACCAGGGTGGTCTTGGACGGTCACGATGGACCCGAGGAGGTCCAGTGACTTGACAAAATCACGACAAAAGACCAGGACACCGGCTTTGGTCACCGGCTCGTCGCCGGCGGCCACGGCCAAGGCGGCGCGGGTGAATGGGGGCAAAACGTTCGCAATACCATTGCTAACATTTGGAGGGTAGTTTTGTCGCGAGACGACTCAAATCGCCGTGAGCCGAACGAGGCGGGACTAGGTAATGGAACAACGAAAACAGAGAAAAACTTCACCGCGACCTAAACTACCTGGAGCTTAAGCTTTGGGAGGTCATCGCGAGCTCACCTGGGCCAGAGGAGGTCCAAGGGAGGTCGCAGGCGTTCTGGTGACGAAAGCCTATGCTGGAGCCGAGGAAGACGATGCAGAGGAAAAGCTCCTGAGCAAAAGAGGGCCAGAGAGTGGTGCGGTTAGCTCCTGAAGGATTCACCGAAGGTCCAAGAGTGATGAATTGGAGGAGGGGGCAACCTTACCGGAGAGGAGGACGAAGGCGGCGATTTTCGGCGAAACAGGGCCCGTACCTTGATTCAGCTGCTCCCTGCGAGCACAAGCCAAACCAAGTTAGGGGATCAGACCAGGAGGTCGAAAGGAACGTTGCGATGCTAGAAGAGGGGCCAGGGGACCCTGGAGCACCGTCGGCGATGAGGAGCTCTGCGGCCAACAATGGCGGAAGGTGACTCCAGCGCTATACGATTTGGTTCACAGAGTTAGAGCTTAGGACTTGCAAAAGGTGTGGAAATGAGGCCAAGGGGGAGCTCTGGGGCTACTAAAAGTCGAGGGGCGAAGAGGAGCAACGGCAACCTCCCTCGGTTGGAGCTCGGGTCAGGGTGAGGTCAAAAGGCACCGAGAGGATGGGAGCGATTGGAGGAGCGACTTAGAGGCAAGCTCGGCACCCACCAATGCGGTGAGTTGTTGTGAGGTGACAAGACCTCGCTCTCTCCGACCTCACTCAACACGCACGCACGCGTGGCGAGAGGAGGAAGACGACGAGAGCGACGTCGGCCCACCCGTCGTGAAAAGAGCAAAGAGGTACGAGCCCAACGGTTGAGTGGGTTGAACCCAACCTCAAAAGATGTTGGCCGCTTGATTAGACTTGAACGGCGCGATGCGATCGCTATTCGAAAACGACCGACGCGAAACGCAAGACGGCTTCCACGGCGGTTGGATCGAGATCCAACTACCGAGAACCGTAGGGCACCGGGGTCCGAAGGTCTCCACGAACAAGGACCGCTTGATGGAGATCCAACGGTCCACGATGCACGCGCGATTGATCGGTTTAGGCGCGCCGAGTTGGTGAGTCGGACCACAGTAGAACAGCTCGAGTCCGACTTGAGCCCGAGGAACAGGCACCGGTTTGAGTTTGAATTGCAGCTGAGACTTTGATGTTTTAATTGAGGTAGCAATTCAACTCCAAATATTAGGAAATTTTAGCTGGAGATTGCTGATCCAAGTATAAACCTGGCATAAATTTTCCAGAGATTTTCATGCACTGCATTTTTCTCAAGAAATTCCAGAAGGTTGGTTCTAGGGTTTGACCAAGCTTTTGACTAGTTTGACCTGCCTCCAAAATTACCAAATAATTTTTGAGAATCATGAGATAATTCAGAGGTGTCACCAAGCAAACCTAGAACCAAGGAAAATTATTTCCAAGGGTTTGCCACAAGATTTCACCAAGGAGGTTTTGACTTGAGAGAAATGAGGATTTTGATTTTGAATTTCCCAAAATTCCTTTGCAAGAATTTCAGAAAAGTTCAACAACAGAAGGGTGTAAGAAAATTTTTTAATTTCTACTCATTTTCTTACATTTGAAACACAAGTTGAAAACGAGGATGTTACATTCTATAATTTTTTTGGTGAGCTGTGCAACAAAAGTGATATGTGAGTTTCTGATGTGAGAAAGCTGCATTAATGTTAGGACACATTGATGTAAGGTAGCAGATTGTGTTGCAGAGCCTGCAGTATAAGTTTAGTAAGAACACTAATTTGGCATGAAAAGGGCGAGACAATTGATATGTGTTGATTTTCTGATCCGACGTCTACAAAGTCAGAAAATTTCCGGAGTGATATCTAAGACGGCTATATGTGGAAGCAAAGTATGGAACAAAGAAATCGATGAACCAATGAGATGTATATATGTAGTAGTATAGTTATGAGACAAACAAATCAATAATGTAATAGTACGTACTTGCATTGAAAGTATACAGGAAGTATGCTGTATCAAGTAATAGACACAACCATGTTCAGGAAGGAAAACCTCGTTAACATGTTCAGGAAGGAAAACCTCGTAAACAAAATAAGAAAGTTCATCTTTGAGGGGAAAAGTCGTGAGAGATGTGTAGAAAAAACGATTCAGTATGTACCTAGCATGACTGATGATAAAAGGTTATGGAACATTTATATGACATATCAAATCGGGTCATGGAGGCACATGGTTAGAAAGATTAAACAATCGAAGTTAAAGAAAAAGCAATCCAATAAGTCAGAAATCCAACGTAGCAAGAGGAATGCATTGAAGCAAATTGGGACATGTTAAAAAAAAAAGCTCCATGACAGACCGAAATTAGCCTCTTCCATTTTTGTGTTAGCTAAAAATGGAGATGCTAACCTGCAAAAAAAATCTTAGAAGTTCATGTCAGTGCACAAGAAAGTTGATACACCAGGATTCCACTTGAGAAGAAGCAAGACCATTGCCAAAAAAAGAGAAAGTACACTGCTGAGCTAAAAATCCATAATCACTCCAGATGGGATTTGACAACAAGCATGGATGCGATCTTGCATATCTCGATACTTTTGGATACAAAAGTACCAGAGTAAGAAGCATTGTCTCATGGGGGATCCAATTATGAGTGAAAGCTTCTAATTGTAGCACTGTTGCATGGGGTATCCAATAAGCGTAATCTTTTAATCATTGAACAAACCCTGAGAGAAGAAAATGTGTGGCCGTTAAATTCCTCATCGTTCTGTCCAGAAGGATCATACTACCATCATCACCGTGCAGCCACCAGCCGACGATGATTTAAGTAGAATAGCTCATTGTAATAGAAAAACAACGAAACATCTAAAACCAGCAACCTTAATTACCCTATAAACCAGCACAAATCCAACCCAACAAACCCCCCTCCACCGACCCAACAAACCCCCCTCCACCGAAGCATCTAAAAGCATCTAGACCTAAGCTAGAAAAGCCTGAAGGCATCAGTTTTAACCCACAGTCCAACGATGTCGATCGAACTGATCGGTGCTTCCATGAGGAAGTCAAAGCAGGCAAGCAGCATTGGGAACTCGAATGTAACAGTAATGACCAGAATTACTGAATTCAGGAGGCTTAATCCACAAGTCCACAAATGAATACCACGCACGCACACCTACCGAATCCAATAATTATAATACCCAGTTTGATGCAACGGAAAACATCTAGAGAGGCATGAACAACATTTGACGACTTGAAATTAACGAAATCATGCACCAAAAATAGCTGAATTTAGCAGCTTTATCAATCAATCCACAAAACCCCATGCGCAGACCAAAAACACGAAGCCCAATTCAATGCATCGATAAGCATCTAGAAGGATCTAGAAGCATCGGGACCAATGGGGGAGGGGGTGAGGCGTGGGGCGCGTCCGAGGCGAGAGGCGAAGGAGGGGGGCGTGGGGCGAGGGAAGGAGACCGGCCGCAGGGGCGAAGGGGAGGGACGGCTGCCGGGCGTGGGCGTCGGCGTGGAGGCGGCGGCCGGACACGGCCGTGGGGGGATGGGGCCAGCGAGGGGCATGGTGGCGGCGCGGTGTGGAGGGGGGCCAAGTGTGGGGCGAGGGGAGGCCGGCACGCGGATCGGCGGCGCGCGATGTGGGAGGCGAGGCGTGGGGCAACGGCCGGGCGCGGAGGGGCGGGGAGGGAGCCGGCGTGGGGCGAGGGAAGGATTCCGCGCGGGGCGGCGAGAGGCGGCGGCGGCGCGGTGCAAGGCGCAGGACGGCCACGGCGTGGGAGGTGGACACCGTAGGGGCGAGGCGTGCGGGCTGGGCGCGGGTGTGGGAGTGGCCCGGCGCGTGGGCCGTCGGCAGGGGAGAGGAGCGGGACGAAGGAGGCGAGAACCGGCTAGGGGGGGGAGAGGATTTGGCCTGGCACGGGGCTCAGAACAGAGGTAGAAGCGACAAAACGAAGGAATCGACGGCACACAAAACAAAAAAAAAAATCGGACGGATGCAAATGCAGACAGTGCGGAATCGAATGGGAGAGGAAATCTTGTCGAACCGGCCCAGCTCGCCGCGCCTCAAAAATGCCTCCATTTAGCATGGAGTGACTCCTGGCCTCCTGGGAGTAAACGAGGTATATGTGATTTTTTTTTTTATCTGCCGAACATGTGCCAATAGTCCGTATTTTGTGCTAAAGCCCTATTTGGAGTACAATATTCTTACAGAATTAGTACGTCCAATCAAGAGAGAGTACAGTACCAGATGAAATTAGATGTTGCGTATATCTTTACTATTGTAAAAAAAGTACTTGGTGGTGACGGTGGATGTGTCTATCTCCCCTCACCTCTTGAGTTGTTGAGATCTTTTGTAGATAAATATGTGTATATATTCGTACATTACTTAAAGGTTTTATCTTATGTGGATAATTATATGTGCATGTGGATTGTGATAAGATTCTACATGGTTTGTTAATTTTATATAAATTATATATGAAACTTTTATATGTAAAATAATTACTTTATACATATTGATTTTCTAAATTTACAACTTATATTATGTTTATTTAAAACCCGTTGACTGGTTAGCTTTGATGGGATAGTTGGTGTGTGAACGGGATCCTCTGTCATTTGAGTTGAAAAGGCAGCAGAGAACAATTACTTGTGCATTTATCCTTCCAGGACTGTTGGATCAAAGGTTGTGCGGCTTGGATTTCAATTGTACGTTAATACGTTAGAGTAGTCGCCAGCTGTAATTTTGATATGGTACGACGCTTTTCTGCTACAGCAGTAAGCAATTTCACGGTTGCCCTTTGCGTTTTTACCTTCGATATAAAAGACATCCCTCCTCGGAGTGCACAATGCTCATGTATTACCCAATCAACAATATTGGTGCATGCTTGTAGAGTTGTAGTCACTTCCACTGTTGACTCGTGACTTTCACTGGCGTATGCATATCATACCATATTGCTATAATTCTAATTGCTTGTTCGTTATATATGTGTAAAATCTTTTTTTCCATGCTAAATCTATATCTACAGCAAGAATCACCTCAGCTAATTATAAACCATTTCATGTAAGCATGAATTCAAAAAAGAATAAGAAAATGAGGAGTGCTATACACACGACGTTTTCACGTCCGATCCTCGTACAACGCACCCAGATGGAGGCGTGTGAACCGGAGGGAGGAGGAGGAGGAGGCGGGCGGAGGCCTGCAGGGGCGGTCGTGCGGAGGCGCACAAGGGCGGCTGGGCGGAGGAGGAGGGAGGCGGCGTGGGGGTCCGGGCGGAGGCAACCGAGCAGAGGCACGGGCAGTGGGGGGTGGCATGGGCGGGCTCACCAGTTCATCGTACAAAATCGTCATACGCAAAGCATTCCCAAAAGAAAATATTGCACGCTAGCATACCTAGGATGATGCCAACGATACGCCAATGGAAGACGATTACCCATAGCCCCACACCTTGTTAATGTGCATTAATATATTGCTAGAAATGGGGCATCGTTCTCTGTATAAAACAAACATCCACAACTCCCACCAGAAGCGTCGCCATTCTTTTCACAAATTCCACTTAAATCCTGTCCGCAGATCGCATCTAGAGTAATCCATGATGGCGATGGCCCATGAGAGGGAGGCCGCAACAACGCCGACCATCAGAGAGAGATATAACAGCAACAACAACCTCACTAGCAGCAGCAACGACTAATCATGCATTGAAGAAGACCGTGGTTTCCCCTTGTTCGCAAGGTTCAAGCGACGTCAACAGCTACAAATGCTTCGCCGGCAAGCAAGAAAGGCTGAGGCGGCAGTGGTGACACCTTATGTGACAGCTCCTGTATATCGGGCGGTAAGTGACGGTAGACAACCTTCTCACATTTCTCTGTCTATCCTCAGTAACCCTAGATAGGCCGCTCCAAATCGGTAGCCGGCTAGCCGCAATTAGCCCCTCCACCTGAGGGGAATCCGCACAGGCAAAGAGGGGGAAAAACCCTAGGTTCTTGGGTGTATGAGCCCACGCTCCCTAGGCGTGGCACATTCTTCCATTCGAACAAATCCTAGATCTCTGCGTCTGGTGATTTGCCCGCGGCCTCCCCGCTTCTTCCCACGCCTAGGGGCGAATCCACCAAAGGGGCTTAGGTGGGCTCGAGCCCACCCTCCGCCGGTGCCGATACCACTCCCTCCGTGGCAACCATGGATGGGCACTGGTCGCCATTGGAGCATAGGAGGAAGGTCGGAGGAACCGAGAGCACCGTCGGGAGAAAGACGACTTGAATAGTTGGGCTAGTATGAGAACTGTGAAGCGAGATAGGCCGGATGTTTAGCAACTAAAACATAAAGTGATGACCCAGAGCCCACCTATGGAGTATACCCTAACCTTCTTCCCAATTCCTAATTATTGCCATCAAAGAGGGTTGGGCAAGCGGGAGTCTGAGACCACTGAGCGGCAGCACAGCGGCGACCTCGCCTTTGTGCTCGTGCTCGTGCAGGCTGAGGTGCGACAGCGTCTAGGTAAGCCACTACACTGTGGCGAGGGGCTTCTGGTCGAGGGCGCGGCTCAGGCCCGCGGGCGCGTGGTGCGCCAATGCAGCCAAGGCGCGGCGACCTGATCCATCTCCTCTAGCAGACGGCTACTTAATTAGTTTGGCTCAAGTCAACAGGTTTTCCTCTCAAATCCATCACAGTATGTTAGTGATTTAGCTTCTTAGCCTTAGAGTTTTAGTCAATTAAATTTTGATGCTTATAGGAACTTGAAAAGAAGAATGCAATCAATAGACTTATTTTGGAGCTTGGTAGTAGAAGGTTTGTCCTTAGCACGAGCATAAATAGGCGGAGACTATATTTGCTTATCTTCTATACATGTATTTGTATTGTACCAGAGTATGTTTGTTATGTTTATCTTTATTTAGCTTAATCCGTGAGCTACCCTTCATTTTTATTCAGGCTTCGGCACTGCCCACGCCGTAGGTATGGGGCTCGACCAACCGCCGCCTCCCAACCCAGCGCCACTGACACCGCCGCCGTACACAATACACCCATGAACGCCGCCACCGCCGCCGCTCCAAACCCCAACCCCAACCCCAACCTGGTCCCCTTCGCTGGCCCCTTCCGCCCCCTCGGAGCTCCGCCGCTGGGGCCGTACCCGGCCCTGGTCAACTACATGCCGTGGCCCCCGTTTTTCCGGCCGTCATGCCGCCCGGCGCTTACCCCCGGCCCGGCGTGTACTGGCCACCGCCGTCGCCCCCGGGTGTATGTGTGCCATACCCAGGCACTCCCTTCCCCCCGTTTGGCGAGGTTCCGTTCTTGCAGTGGAAATTGGTGATTATTTGCTAAAAAAAAACCCCACGCGAGGTTTGCAACGGTGGAATGTTAAGATGGTTCGTGCCACGGTTTTTGGAATTATGGTGGATTCGTGAATTTCAGAGGGGATTCGTGTGGGTTAGATCAAGAGTTTGGATACGGGAGATTCAGATTCGAGTGATTTGAATTCAGAGGGGATTCGTGTGGGTTAGAATAAGAGTTTGGACACGGGAGAAGCAGATTCTCACTGATTTGGTGTTAGGTTAGAGAAACGGGATGGCTGGGTGCGATTTGCTTAATAATAACGAATTACCATTACTAACAGCTTCTCTGCAACAGTAATGGTTGTGCCGTGATGTACTACCCTCCGTGAATGGCGAGACCAATGTTTGTTTCAGCAGATCTAACAATCTCACACGACCTTTTGATGTGTTTGGAGTGCTGCCACGACCTTGGTTTGTTTGGTAATGCTTATTGTCTGTCTTGTTACATTGAAATTAAATGCAATGCACAGTGTTTAAGTTCATGCAGTTGTCTAATTTATTACATGCTTTACCTTATTTTGCTGCATGAACTAGTTTAAATCTTATATAAGCACATCTATCCTCTTCCAGTGGATAGTTGCAAAAATGTGCAAACTTGAAAGTTATCATTTGCTTAAATGTCATGCTATATCATTTGTGTTCAAATTATTCTAGTCATTTTAATAAGAAGCTATTGCTAGCAACACCATTTGCTCAAGCTTTCATACTGGATGGTGCATTGCAATGGTTATTATACTATGATCTCTTCAAGTTTTGCAACTAGCTGCTACAAACCCATTGTGCTTGGTTAGCTTAAAATTTGGATAGCTACATAGATACTCCTCCAGTTGATTGATTCTCAAATGTGCAGATTTCAAAGTTATCATGTTTTTATTTTGTTTATATGGTATGCTAAATCATGCTATATTATTCATTTATTTGTATTGACTATTGACAGCAACATACTTTTTCCTGCCTTTGTATTGGGTAGTGCACTGCAAGTATCTATTACTTCAATTTTTGCAAATAACCAATACCAATGCATTGCTCTGTTCATCTGTTTGATTTGAGCAGTATAATGCTTTTTCCTGTGTTCTCTTAGGCTATTCTGGACTGAATACTTGCCTGTCTATGCTGAATGATCTTATGCTCTTATGTTGTGTGGTTTCTTGAACCTATTCATATTTTCATTTCCTTCAGTTTATAGTTTCTTTTGTTTTCATTCCTTCAGTTTATAGTTTCTTTTGTTTGTAAGGATAGATTATGCATTATGTGTTTGGGTTAGAAGAATTACTAATATGGCAGAAGGAATTTCGTGTTTTGTCTGCAGAATGTCCTAGGTATACCACACCGCATCCTATGGTCTATCGAGGGCCTCCAGGCTTTCCTCCAAGCTGCATGCCTCCTTTTGGTGTTTCCTCTCCTCAATGTCCAGCTGTAATTCCTGGGATTTGTGGTCCTGTGGCCTGACCCCTGTTACTCAAGCCGGGAAACCACATTTTACAGTATATGTTGGCAATATTGCACCAACAGTAGGCATTGATTTCGTTCTTTCTCTTCTTCAGGTATTGTTATTATTTCCTCTACAAACTTATAACTTTTACTCCCTATGTTCATAAATAAATGATGTCTTGAGACTCTAGCAGCAGAATTAATGTGTGGTTCAAAATGACCTTGGTAGCCCTATTAGTTTCTGCATAGTATGTGTATAGAATATTTATTATGGGTTGGTGGTGGTTAGTAAGAGGGTTGTAAAAGGAAAGGTTGTGAAGCATTATTCTAAATAATGTAGTATATCTGTGTGACAAGAAGAGTCTTTACCGCATCTTTTTTTGAACAGAGGGAGTAGGTAGTAATGTGTATGTGCCTCTTTTTTTGCTCATCTTCTACAGGTCTGTGGACCTGTAAAAAGTTGGAAGCGGGCCGAAATTACAGGTGATGAAACTTCTAAAGGATTTGGCATTTGGGAATTTGAATCTGCCGAAGTCAGTCTTCGTGCAATGCGGTTACTCAACAAATTGAATGTTGATGGGAAGGACTGGTGGTATGTACGACGTTGCACTTTATTTATGCTTGCAGCATTGGTAGATTAAATGTATAGACTAGGTATGACTTCCTGGAAAGGAGATAGCTCTAGTTATAGAAATTATTTTCAGAAAGGAGATAAGCGCAATAAAGTTTCTTAGGAAATAATATTAGTAGTTTTATTTGGTCGTCATTTTGGGAATTATTGTGCTAATTGTAGTACGTATGCAATAATTGAATTATATGTGTTTAAAATAATATAGAATGATTATCACTTTTCAAATTTTGACTTAATATCCATTGAGATGGTTAATGTGCCTCCCTATCTTGTGACACTATGGTTTAGAGCAGCAGAAATTTAGCCTTACCATTATGTCACAAACAGGATATAAGAAATTGCAATAGTTCATTTGTATCTGAAGATTGATTCATTGATCAAACTCTATATTAACAATTATGTGTGACGAGGATCTAATAATCCTTAATTAATTAAATTATGCATCTGTAATATTCGTTATATATAATATTGTCTTTACACAACCTTCAGAGCTACCTTTCATCGTCAATAATGAGGAAGATTATAACTACCTAGTGATCGTAAGCTATTCTACGACCACTCTATATGATCGTAAGTCATTCTGCTTCCATCTTGTGGTCGTAAGATCTTTTACGACCACCTACTGATCATAAGTTATACTACGATCACCTTATGGCTGTAAGTTTTACTACAACCAGGTCAATCACGACCACCCTATGGTCAATAAGGACCACAGACATGTGGACCCAATCAACTAGGGACTTTATACACAATGTTTAATTACACGTAGTAGGTAATATGTGCCGTTATTATCTGGTATAACTGCACGTATTAATCTCTGTCTCTGGTATAACTGCACATATTAATCTCTGTCTCTGATATAACCGCAAGGCGAACATGGGACATACTATCTCTGACAATAACTACCATCAACATACGTTATTCTTCAATCATTGAGGCGTCTCCTGACATAGACAGCTGCCACCCCCTCAGAGGCTATATAAGGGATAACGCCGGTGGACAGAGAAAGGAGGTGACACAAGCTACAGAACATATAGGAGTCATTAGTTCTAGCCTTCGGTGACTTCTCTCTTATTGTAAACACAATCAATACAAGAACACAGGACTAGGGTTATTATTCTCCCAGGAGAAGGTTCGAACATGTCTAAATCCCTGTGTCTTCCTGTGTAGTCTGGATCAAAGAACCCCTTTAACATTCATTTTATAAGTTCGATATTAAAACATCGACAGTTGGCGCCATCCATTTCATAAGTTTGATATTAAAACATCGACAGTTGGCGTCGTCCGTGGGGACTTCTTTGTTTTTTTGGGCAATTTTTCTTTGTTCCCACTCTGATGCTACCATGGCAGGGAACTGGAATGAGGAGAATTTGTTTGATCTCGTAGATTACGCAGGACTCGACATGGATGCCTGCCACGACTACGAGTCAAGCATGGTGTCGTTCGATGACAATGCCAATTCCAGGGATCTTTCACCAGGCCTCGGAAATCGCGCCCTAGACGATTGCCTGTGGTGTATCGTGTGGCCTACTACTACTATAAATTTTCGCTGTACTTTTCTTTTGCCTTCAAGCCCTTTTGTAATAAAACTCTCATTATATGAATAAACTGTGTGATGTGGACTTGTTATTGTTTTTGTTCAACTGTGTGCACTAGCTGTTCCTGGACTAGTTAGTGTGATAAACACAGAGAATCTGGGATCTTTTTACTCCCGGGTTTGACAAAGATGGTATCAGAGTCATATCGACTATAGGTCGCAACCTTAACTAGAACGGACAAACTCTAAGGGCTTATTTTCAAAAAACTAAAAATATTTTACTAACTTTCTGGTGTTCTTACTCAACCTCTCTTTAAAATGGTTACTAACTCTTGTTTTTTTTTCTTCAAAATTTCGATGACCGAAGTACCCATAGCCTTTTCTCGTGGTGTATACGCAGGACACTGGGCAGTATCACTATGGAAGATGATGCAACAGTTACAGTTCGAACCGGAGATACACATGCATAGTGGGGACTCAGAAGTGGTGGAGAGTAGAGGTGCTACTCTATACCAACTCCCAGGATGACGCATTGCTTCACATCTTTGATGCTCCAGTACTCCGCGACACCTTCTTAACTGGCATCCAGGTTGCTGCACGGGAGGCTATCCGCAGGCTGTGACGCCTCTACGACTACCCGCTCCACTACCCCACCAGTCTACGTAGCTTTTTCCGTCCCACCAGGGATTTCCCTGACCTGACCAGACAGGTGGAGTTGACCGTCGCGATAGACTACGCCTACCAGACTACCTTAGACGGCTACAGGAGGCAGAGGAGTTAGCCATGCTTAAGGCAGGCGATGCTAGTTCCTCTGTTCAGGGAGAGTCTTCGACACCTGCTCCGAAGAGGTGGAGGACTGGCACGGGGGACTGGCAACAAGGAGTACCTCAGCCAGTTTCGCGGACAGACTTCTACAGCGTAGACCTCGATCTTAGATCCTAGCCTTATGCTTAGTTTTTATTTCCGTTTAGGCGAAAATTGTGAGTTGTCATTTCCTATTGTGGCAATCACAATCAAACAATAAAATAAAAGTTATTTCAGAAAAAGTTAATCTTTTGTGCTTGTTCTTGGTTCTTGGTGTTGTTTTAAGTCTACCCCCTTATTATTTTTATTGTTTGATTGTGATTGCCATAACAGGAAACGATAGCTCACAATTTTCGTCTAAACGGGAATAAAAACTAAGCATAAGGCTAGGATCTAATATCAAGGTCTAAGTTGTAGAAGTCTGTCCGCGGAATTGGCTGAGGTACTCCTTGTTGTTAGTACTCTACCACTTCAGAGTAGGTGTTGAAGACTCTCCCTGAACATAGAAACTAGCGTCGCCTGCCTTAAAATTCCTCTGCCTCCTGCAGCCTCTGGTGGGTGTCGTGCAGCTCGTTTAAGGTGGTTGTAGTTCATCGCGACAATCAACTCCTCCTGTCTGGTCAGGTTAGGGAAATCTTCGTCCCTGGTAGGACGGAAAGAGCTGCGTAGACTGGTGGGATGGTGGAGCGGGTAGAAGTGAAAGCTGGTGCGGTTAAGCTCAAAGTCGTAGAGGTGTCGTAGCCTTCGGATGGCCTCTCGTGCAACATCCTGGATGCCGGTGAAGAAGGTGTAGCGGTGCGTCATCCTGGGAGTTGGTGTAGAGTAGCACCTCTACTCTCCACCGCTTCTGAGTCCCCACTGTGCATGTGTATCTCTAGTAGATTGGTGGTCTCTCTTCGAACTATAACTGTTGAATCATCTTCCATAGTGATGATGCCCAGTGTCCTGCGTATACGCCACGAGAAAGGACTCTGGGTACTTCGGTCATCTACAATTTTGAAAAGAACAAGAGTTAGTAACCATTTTAAAGAGTAAGGACACCAAAAAGTCAGGTAAAATATTTTTAGTTTTTTGAAAATAAGTCCGTAGAGTTTGTCTGTTGTAGCTAAGGTTACGACCTACAGTTGATATGATTCTGATACCATCTTTGTCGAACTCGGGAGTAAAAGGATTCCGGATTCTCTGTGTTTACCACACTAGTCCAGGAACAGCTAGTGCACATAGTTTAACAAAAAGGATAACAAGTCCATATCACGTAGTTTATTTATATAATGAGAGTTTTATTACAAAAAGGCTCGAAGGCAAAAGAAAAGTACAACGGAAATTTAGAGTAGTAGTAGGCCACACGATACGTCACAAGCAATCGTTTGGGGCAAAACCTAACCGTCCAAATCCTCTCCATCCACGTAGTACTCCTCTGATCAACAATTTATTAAGCAAGGTGAGTGTGAAACGTACTCCGCAAGTTACACTCAAATAACGGATTATAATGCATGAGGATATAACAAAGAATGACTTATATGGCTAAGTTTGCATAAAGTGATATTTTGTTTTAAATATCTATACTAAGTTTCAAGGCATTTATACTATATCTAGAAATTGATTTGGGTACGATAAACGTCCTACAAAATTGGTGAAGGAATAACCCCTTAACACTGGCTATCTATCCAATTTCCTCAATTTGGATAAACTATCTGAAAACATTTAGTTAAAACATTTTTAAATTCAAAATCTAACTTTGAGTGGCTTTGCTCAGCATGTCTATGACCGTGAACATGGCTATTCGAATAGTTTCTACTCTGTAGAGTTTGTACAAATTTACCCACAAGAGATAGTCTACTTAATATATCAGCCAAGACATGCTTTTGTAGGCGTGCGACTATCGCAAAGCCTTTACCCTACACTATCCTAACGTAGTTGTGCCCGCTAAGGTTTCGTTATCGAAGGTTTCACGCCAAACAGTAACCCCCTCTTGCGCCATGTGGGTATTTAAAGTAGGTTTTCACGACACCCACACCTCAAAATGACAACACGGTGAAATATTACAGTTTAGTTGGCTAGGTCTGTTCCATTCTAGACTTCTGGTTGTACGATGGAACTTGGCAAAATGTAGCTCTCAGTCCGGTCCTTAATTAACTGGGCAACTTCCAACTAACCAATGGGCATCAACTATTCACTGAATTGATCCCGTGCATAAACTTGCACCATCCATCTATCCAATTTGCCCAATCTAAATCAGTTTATTTATTTATTTTATTTTACAAAACATTGGTGAAGAATGGCAAAATCCGATGAAATGAGAGCGAGAGGGGAGCTAGGGTTTCGGTGAATAGAATGAGTGGGAGATGGCGAAGGTGATGCCCCCTTTTATAGGGCAAGGGCGGCACTGAGGCGGCGAGAACGTTGGCGGGGGTTTTAAGTTGGTGCGACGGCGATGAAATTGCCAGCTAAAGAAGGAAGAAACAGGCGTTTGAATGCGCAAGACAGTGGAAGGAGATCGTGGGTGTAATTGCCCACGATCGCGAGTGAAAATGGGCGCATTAACGCGCTCAAATGGCCGGAGAAGGAGGCGGCGTGGGCGCGGGCGGAGGAAGACGAATGCGAGGTGGGGGCGGGCGGGATGGGCTAGCGTGGGCAAAAAGGCCGTGGGCTTGGGCCAATGCGTGGGAAAGGGTGTAGGTCGGAGGAAGAAATTCGGCCCGAAATGATTTCCAGATTTTTGTTTGATTTTCGAATTACAGAAATCGGGTTAATTCAATTAAGCTTTTAGAAAATAGGAAATAGAGTTTGAAAATTCTGGAAAAATTCACAGAAATTCCCTGAATTATTTTGAACTTAAATAAAACATTTCTAACTCAAAACTGGTATTTAGATTTGCAGATAAATTATTTTGGCATTAAAATAAATAGGGAATTTTTAAAAAAGTCTAGAAAATTCAAGAAAATTAATTAAAATTCTATTTTGACTGAAATAAAATTTTAGGATGTTACAGACCTGGTATCTTTAGACATTGTTAACTGTAATAAGCGGCTATTAGGAACCATGCCAAAGTTGGTGGACCAAGAATGACATTATATGCCGTATCAAAGTCGACCACACTAACTAATTATGACTAATTAATTGGTAACTAATTAACTATGTCTAAATAATTACAACTAATTAATTACGTAAGATTAATTTAACTACGACTAATTGACGAGGATATGATAATCCTCATTTTATTATTCCATGATCATGTAATATGACGTCACATGGTATACCCCTTACCCTTAATGTTATAAGGGAGGAGTAAGTTAGGTAGTCGTAAGCTCTTCTACGACCACCCCTAGTCGTAAATATTTCTACGACTATAGTGTAATCGTAAGTCCTGCTACGATTACGTCCGGTCGTAAGTCTTTCTACGACCAGTACCTAGTCGTAAGCTCTTTCTACGACTATCCTCTAATCGTAAGTTCTACTACGATTGGCCCTGCTGCGACATCCTCACAATTAGCTGGGTCCACCCGTCAGAAGGCCCATTGACTAGTGAGTGCCTGAGCAGTCAAATTACGTAGTTATACCCGAAATAACTACAGATAATTCCCCACTATCTCTGATTGATAACCGTTGAACAGCGTGGGGGGGGGGTTACTACTCCGGTAATTATTCTCATTATTACGCAATAATGAGCTTAATTAGCCTGGAACGACAACTGTCCCAACAGTATAGTATAAATAGGTATCTTTTAGAGATAGTGAGGGAAGGTTTTTTTGGAAAGACAGTTAGTAAGACCCTCCGCTAATTGTAATCCATATACCCAATACAAGATACACAGGAGTAGGGTTGTTATTCTCACCTGAGAAGGCCCGAACCTGTATAAAAATCCTCGTCTCTCTCTCGTCTGCGTGATCAATTGTGGAGACCCCCTGAATCAAACAATCTTTACGTAAGATCGGTTCTAAAACACTGACACTAATAAACTCACACAAATTTTATTACAAAAATTTGAAAACGACTTAATTAAGTACGCCTAAATAAGTATAACTAATTAACGACGAATATTTCACTGCGACTAATTTACTAACTCACAATTAATAAAGAAAGTACGTGTAAGAGAAAAATTACTTGCTAATATGGCTGCTAATGATAGCTATAAATAATGCTTAATCGTCTGCGAAAATGAAATCGACAGAACGAGCGAGAATGAGAAAGCGAGCGAGCGAGCGAGGATGAGAGTTTGCGAACCCTCTCGTTGTCGCCTTGGAGTTTATAGCTGTGGCGGGAGGAATCGGATTCCCTCCCGCGCGCGAGGCTTGCGTGCATGCAGAGACATGGATGCGATAGGGAATAAAGTGTGAAAATGATGGGTGGCGATTGGGGAAGTGATGGATGGTGACCGGGAATATGGACCAGGAAGGACTGGTTGGCGTGCGTGGGTGAGGTCCGGACGAGGAGGGACCGGCAGAGGCGGCCGACCGAGCGACACGTCGCTAGTCCAAGCGGTGGGCATGTAGACACGATGTTGTCCGGTTGTAGGAGTGCAAATGGTACACGTGTCGGGCGAAGAAGCAACCGAGCGAAGGGCGCATGGATTTTGGTGCGTCCGCATGCGCACCGCACGGGCAAACCCTCTTCATGCTAGCGGCGATCGGAATTGCACACATGACGACATGTGGTTCGTCCGAGCTGCCATATTTGCAAATACCGTGCGAGGAGAGTCACATTTACGGATATGCCGTGCCGTGCTATTTAGGCTAAAAAAGTCTAGTTTATTACACCCAGTGAGGGTTACGTTGGAACTGTACGTAACTTTTATGATGGATTTTTTGTTGCTTTGCTTCCTAGATACCTAGTCCTACGATAGATTATTGGGATTTCCACATGGTCACTCCAGCATATTCTCCCGAAACTCTGCTTAACACGACTGCTCATATTTACCAGACCTATACTATACTGGTAGCATATAGTGTCTTTCTTGCGGTCGCGTCCAACGAAACGAACTGCTTGGAACGAAGCAACGAACACGCTTAGCAATCAAGCAACCAAGCGACGGCAGGGCCCATCCATCCATCCATCCATCATCTCTTGCTTGGTTCATTTCCCCTGGAATCTAACGAAAAACACGCTTCAGTTGGTTTGGGAACCTCCACACGGGACAAGGGCTTTGCGTACTCCATATCTGATGTTCGTCACGTCACCTGCCGCCTACCTACTTACCAGTTGCCCATCCTTGCAAGGATAACACACCTCGCCTCATTGATCAGAGCTTCTTTCAGTCGCAGCTCCCAACGACTCCATCAGGTTCCCAATTCGTCGTCACATCAGCTTCCGTCAAACTTGGCTACCATTCCATTCCATTCATTGCTAGCGAGGTAAATAAATCGGATTATCGGAAGTCAAATCGTCGTCCTTTCCATCTCTTTCCTTCTCCTTGTTCTTAGCTCTTAAGTAATATATATATAAATCAACCAACAAGTAGTGGCACTAGCTTATGCAAATCGTACGGCAAAAATGGCAGTGAAGAAATATTTTTCCTTCTTCCCCTGCAATACCTCTCTGCCTGTTCATTTTCAAGCCGCGTTTCTTATACTTAGCGATTAATCATCGTTGTCGGTGGGTCAATCTCACGTTGTGGTTTGTGTACACGCAGGGACACGCTCATCACGCGAGACGCCTCGCCGCCGCGTCCATTACACGCTGGGAGGAGTTGATACGCTGCCATTGGTGTGACCCAGCCACAGTCGAATCCAAAGATGGCCATCCATAAAAATAGTTCAAAAAACCGGCACTAGTGTCCACGTGCCACACCGCCTAGTCAAATCCAAAGGAAAATTTGGCAAAGGCAGTCCAGAAAATCTCCAAAACCAGAAAAAAAAACCAGAAAGCCCAAAGAAAAATAGCACAGAAAATTCCGAAAACATCAGGGGAAAAATAGGGAAAAAAGCACCCAGATCAGATCACAACCAAACCAAAATCGAGATCACCTAGCACTAGCAGTAGCAGTAGTATATAAGGAGGCGGCGGATGTGGAAGTGGAAGAAGCAGCTAGGCCACGGCTACCGCATCCTCTCCCGTTTAATCTCCTCCAAACCCAAGCCCACCCTGCCGCCGTCGCCGCGGCCCTCTCCCTCTCCTCCGAGACCGCCCCTTTCGCCGCAGCCGGAGTCAGACATGACGGGGTGCCACGTGTTCCCGAATGCGGCGTCCACGGTGCTCCCGGACCCGGCCCGCTTCTTCGCGCCGGGGCTCCTCTCCGCGCCGCTCCCCACTAACTCCTTCTTCCAGAACTTCGCGCTCAAGAACGGCGACCAGCCGGAGTACATCCACCCGTACTCGGTCAGGTCCGCCGCGGCGGGGCTCACCGTGTGCTACCCGTCGCGCAACCACTCCCCATCCTTCATCATCCAGACGTTCGTCGCCGACCTCACCGTCTCGTCCCCGTCCGACGCGGCCGCCGGGGCGGCGGGGCAGCGCCACCGCATCGCCGCCTTCGACGACCTCTCCGTCACCCTCGACTTCTCGCCGTCCCTCCGCGCGTTCCTCGTCCGCGGCTGCCCCTTCGTCACCGTCGCCACCGCCGACGCCGCGGGCCCCGTCGACATCTCCGTCGCCTCCGTCCACGCCTTCCTCGAGGCGTCCCCCTGCGACGAGGCGCACACCAAGTGGCGCCTCCGGATGAACAGCGGCCAGACCTTCCTCCTCTACGCGTCCGCGCCGATCCAGCTGTCGAAGTCCAGCGTCACGCAGCTGGCGGCGCCTGGTTTCTCCGGCGTGATCCGGGTGGCCTACCTGGCGGACCCCGCCATGGAGGCGGTTCTTGACCAGTACAGCCGGTGCTTCCCCACAGCCGGTGAGGCCGCACTGAACCGGCCCTTCTGCGTCGAGTACACCTGGCGCAAGCAGGGGTGGGGGGACCTGCTCATGCTCGCCCACCCCCTCCACCTCCGGTTGCTCTCCGAGGATTGCTCCGTCCGGGTGCTCAACGACTTCAGGTACCGGAGCATCGACGGCGACCTGGTCGGCGTCGTGGGCGATTCTTGGCTTCTAAGGACCGACCCGTTGTCCCCCACATGGCATTCTATCCGGGGCGTCAGCGACGACGGGGTGGGCGAGATCGTCGCCGCGCTGCGCAAGGATGTGGACGCCCTTGCTTCCACTCCCATCACCACCACCTCGTCCTACTTCTACGGGAAGGAGATAGCCAGGGCGGCGAGGCTGGCGTTGATCGCCGAGGAGGTCGGGTGCCCTGATGCCATCCCGGCGGTGCAGCGGTTCTTGAGGGCCACCGTCACGCCGTGGCTGGACGGCAGCTTCCAGGGGAATGGCTTCTTGTATGATCCCTTGTGGCGCGGCCTCGTCACGAAGCAGGGGATGAAGGACTCCGGCGCCGACTTCGGGTTCGGGATTTACAACGACCACCACTACCATTTGGGGTACTTCTTGTATGCCATTGCTGTGCTTGCCAAGATTGACCCGTCCTGGGGGAGGAAGTACATGCCTCATGCCTACTCCATGGTTGCCGATTTCATGACATTGTCTCGAAAATGTGGCGCGAGCTACACCAGGCTGAGAATGTTTGATCTCTGGAAGCTGCATTCCTGGGCCGGAGGGCTGACAGAGTTCGCCGATGGGCGCAACCAGGAGAGCACTAGCGAGGCCGTGAATGCCTATTATTCTGCTGCGCTTCTCGGATTGAGCTATGGGGATACACATCTTGTTTCTGTCGGCGCAACACTGACTGCGTTCGAGATGAAGGCAGCGCAGACATGGTGGCATGTCCGGGAGGGAGAAGGGATCTATGAGGACGACTTCAGCAGCAACAACCGGGTTGTCGGAGTCCTGTGGGCGAACAAGAGGGACAGTGGGCTCTGGTTTGCTCCACCTGAATGGAAGGAGTGCAGATTGGGGATCCAGCTCTTGCCGATCCTGCCGATCAGCGAGGCTCTATTCCCAGACATCGGGTTCGTGAAGGATCTGGTGAACTGGACCTTACCGGCCTTGTCGAGGGAGGGAGTTGGTGAAGGATGGAAGGGCTTCGTGTATGCCTTGGAGGGGATCTACGACAAGGGGTCGGCATTGGCGAAGACAAGGGCGTTGGTGGCGCATGATGACGGCAACTCGCTCACAAACCTGCTGTGGTGGCTCCATAGCCGTGGCCGCGTTGATGATGGAGTTGCCGGGTTCGCCAGGTGCTGCTGGTACCGCCAGTATGGCCATTGATGGTGGTGAGTGTGTGACTGTTCATGGTACGCCTCTTCAGATACGCTTGCAGTTGAAATGCTCGGATTTCAGCGTGAGAGAGTTGTTGGTTTGCTGAAAGATATAGAGTTATTGTTCATTGCGCTTTAAACATCACGATGCCATACTTTCATGCTTTTTTATTTGAATAAAAGTAGTTACTGTCGTGAGATGTTCATGTCTATATGAGTGCTTTCAAAAGTTTCAGTTGCCTGGTGTCTGAAATCTATGTTCATGTCCGAAATCTATGTTCATTGGTAAGGTGGCATTACCTTGCTGCTAGCATACATCGAGGGAACTTTATATGCTTAGCAACTCAACACAATGTTGGTGAATGTTTCCAGCTTAACAGTTTGGTGCGGTTCCAGAAATAGTTACTAACATTGCAAGCTGTTTTACCGCATCGACCTTTGTGTATTCTGGGGTTCCAATCAGCTCTGTTACAGTCTTACCGGCCCCATAATTAATCTTTGTGTACTTCGGACAAGTTCATTTTTCCCTGTCCGGTATGTCAGCTGCGGAGAGAATCCAGAACTGCAGGGCGCGTGTGTGGTCTTAGAGTCGCTGAGGAGAGTTTTTGCCATGTATGGCATTGTTGGCTAGGGGTGCAAGTGGGTGTGGGTCGTTTGCGAGTTCACTAAATCTGTCCCATAATAAACAGTAAATGAAGACCCGTGGGTTAACTTCTATTTTAAATGAATTTAAGTGGCAGCCCACGAGCCCACAATTTTACCCACAATTTGGCCCGTCAGCTTCGATCCCTCTGGTGGGAACCGTGTCCAGAACTTCTCGCGGGGATCAAAGTCAGTACGGCAATGGTCTCCCCCGGCCGCGTCTCTTCCGGCGGCAGATGAATGCGCAGTACACGAGCGTGGACGGGATGTTGATCTTGTCGATGTACACCGTGTTCGGCGACTCCTTGGGGGTGTCTGCAATGAGCACGGCTGCCGCACCGGCCTGCTGCGCGTTCCATGACTTGAGTGCGAAGAAGCATTCTAGAGGTGCCATGAAACACCCACTGATTGGTAGTGGACGAGTTGTGATCAAGTGCGTTGCGATGGTTGGATCAAATGACTGAATCATATACGAGCATCAAAAATGCAACCGATGTATACTACATGTATGAACCTATTCATTTCTTGCTTCCCTGGTTTCAGAGTTGTCGGATGAGACAATTGTCTGAAACTCTGATGCAAAGAAAGGAACAACTGGTTTTTTTAGATACTAGAGATCAAAATCTTCATCTCCGTCCTCCGATATCAATCGGATAACCAAAGTTCAGAATCACCAAAAGTTCAGGAACAATCTGATGCCAATTCGTCAAAAGAAAAATAAAAATCAATGCCCAATTTGGTCCCAGAAAATTGACCTGGATGATGGAAGAGAGAAAGACAGAGAGAACTCGGACTTTTCAGAAACGCGGCAAGGCGAGCACTTTCTCCAGCGAGGACGAGGAGCGCTTGCAGCCGGCGGCAATGTCCGGGAAGTCGACGTGGTGCTGCAGCCAGGTGAAGGCGCCACCGCGCCAGGGCCCTTGGGCGCGCCGTTCTCCCAGATCCCCTCGTAGCGGCAGCCGTTGCCGTAGCTATTGGCGCCGTGGCCGTGGCTGCGGTCGGCGACCCAGGCGCCGCGGTAGGTGGCGCCGTCGGGGTCGACGAAGATGCCGCCGCGGCCGTATTGAAAGCAAAGCAGCAGAAGAGAGAGAGAGAGGGGATGCCGGTGTGGTAAAGAAGAGAAAGAAAGAAATTTGTGGGTTGGCGGTGTCTCATATCCCGCATAAATTCTTGACGGATCATCGCATTAACCCGTATAAAATTCTGCGATTGGTGCGGGCAATCGCGGGTTGCCCGCAACGCATCCCACTTTCATCCTGATTGTTGGCGTCGTTTTTAGCAAAAATGGCCGTTTCCGTGGTGTAATACCATTTTTTGCACCTCTGTCGTTCCCTGGTAGCCCGGACTGCTCTCCGCCTACCACGTCGCCTTCTGCCGTGCATCCCGTGCCTGGTGGGCACCTCGTCCATGCGCCCCTGGTCCGGACAGCTTCCGCACCTCGTCCGTGGTTTGGTGCCCCGGAGGCCACCTCTGCCGTGGTTTGGTGGCCTGGGTGCCACCTTCGTCCGTGGTATGGTGCCACAAGCCACCTGTGCCGTGGTTTGGTAGCTCGGGCTCCTGTCGTCCGTCCACGTGGCCGCCTAGCCCTACGCCCGCCTCGCCTTTTCTCCCTTCCGGTTGCTTTCGGCGCCGAAAGCAAGCCCCTCATCTTTCCCTGTCCCATCCATCACATTGCTGTCTCCGTCCGCATGCATGTCCCATCTACGCGAAATGCCTTCGCGCGCCTATAAAAATCGGCGCCACGGTCGCTCGGTCTCATTCTGGAATTCATTCTCATTCTCGCGCTCGTCGCTGAGAACAAAGAGAATTGAACCGAAACTTTGTTCAGATTACTTTGTGTCACAGCCCCATTTTTATTAAATGGGATTTAGGTGCATCTCATAAGCATTTTATGTTATTTCTGGAGCATGTGCATAAATTTTTCAATTGAAAATTTTCAAACCAAGAATAAACATCTAACTCAGACTAAAGTCACAAAAGAAATTTAAAATAAATGCTCATGAAGATCTCTGGAAAATAATTTATTTAAATACTAGAATAATTATCATAAATAAATATGAATTTTCTAACATTGTTGGTGTCCAATTTAACATAAAGAAAAATTCAAACTTAGTTCATAAACATCTACTGTAAATAAATTTTAGATAAGTGAATAAACCATGAACAATATGTTTAGAAAATCTATATGGGTTCTATTTTGGCCCAAGAACCAATCTACAAACTTTAAGAATTTTATAATTTAATTTGTTATTTTGAACAATTGGTCAAAGTAGAGAAATTTAAAATCAAAATCAGTATTTTACTGTTGGACTGACCGAGCCTCGGCTGTGTTGGCTCAGCCCAATCGACTCCACTGCGCTCACCCCTCCCTCTGCGGCTGACTGGTGGGTCCCCGATCGTCAGCCCTTTCTTCTCCAGGGCGGTGCCCAAGCCACGCAGGTGCTCGGCCGAACGCCGCAGGGTGGCCACGCAGTTGCTCCGGTATTGCCAGCGTGATGGCGACGTGCCCTCCCCTCGCGCCCAGCACCGCCCAGGCCGCCCCTTTCTGCTGGCCTCTTCCCCCTCTCCATCCTTCCTCTTCCCCATAGCTCAATCCGAGCTCTAGTGCCGGCCGCCAAAACTGTCGAACCACTCGTCACCGCTCCGGCGAACCCTAGCCATCCCCGACCGCATCCCGGTGATCCATCCATCTCTAGGAGCATAAGCCCTCCGATAATTTCGAGGATCGTCAACCGGGGCGCCGCGGACTCGACTTCTTCTCCAACGCCGGCCATCACCGCCGCTTTCGCCACCGTGCCTTCTCCGGGGACTCTATTTCCAATTCATCCCCATGTGAGTATCTTCTAGACTCCCTCTACATAACCCTACCTCTCACTTGCTCTCTTGTCTCCTCTAGAGTCGCCGCACGGTGCCCTCCTCGCGCCGGCCCTTCTCGGTGTTTATCCGTCATGGCCAACTACCCCGGTGAGTTCACTATTCCATACTCATGCTTGTGATTCCCCTAATTTGACTTCAACCTTACCCGAGCGCCGCCGCGCCATGTTGCCTCCTTGGTCGGCCGCCGCTCACCATGGCCGCGTCGCCTTAGTGCCGCCCGAGCCCTAACGCCGCAACCCCTAGCTCCAGTAGCCTCTGGGAAACCCATTTTGGTTATCGTCTTCACCTCGCCGCCGCTCCTTCGCCGGCGACGAGCTACACCCGAGCCGCCTGAGCTCTGCCCTGTTTCTGTCTCTGTTTCTATGTGAGTCTTCACCTCTGTTAAGTAGGAAACCTAATACAATGACTATTAGATCTTTTGACTAACTACTAGATTACTCAAACCAAATTAATAATTGGATAAGTGATTTCTGTAAGACAATGTGTATGATAGAATCTCAATTTCAGAAGATGTCCTGTTGTAGTTATAGAAACAAGTTTTCTGAAAAATATTGCTCTTGTAGGTTGTATGAGCAGTAGACTGAAAGTAATCAAATTTGTCAAAAGAATATCAGCATTGGTAATTCAGTAATTAGAGATGTTAATGATTCAATTAGCCAATTGACCATCACTTGACAAGCAGCATCCAAGACTGACAATAACCAAGGCAGATGTGAACTTTCAAAACTAACAGAGATCAATCCACCTTTTCTGATGAATTTTTGCTCATGTCAGTGAACTGGTGTCCATTCTAAAATACAAGTACTTAGAAGTGTTATTGTTACAAATTGAGCTTTGAACCTTAAACTAACAGAGGCAAATCAATTGAAAAGTAAGCATTAGTATGTTTCTCCAAATCAAACAGTGAGGTCTTTGTGTATGCTGGAAACCATAAGTTTTGCTTTTGGGCCAATGATCTGGATAAGGTAGTAGATAGAGTTTGTCTTAATTCAATTAGTCAATTGGTAATTATCAAACAATAGCATCTTAATCTGAAAAGAGTTAGGAATAAGAGAATTGGGGAGGAGAGTAGTGGACTAAACAGTAAAGCCCGTTTTATGAAATGAATGGGCAGAGAGAAGGGGGAGGTTAGGAGAAAATCTGAAAATTAATTTTGCAAACTCATTCTCTTATGTTAAGAAGTGTGGTGCATGACAATAGGGCCATCTAATAGTAGCTAACTAGTGGTACTATAGGGTCGCAGATCAAGGTGTACAATTGCCAGATGCATACTTAGTGCTATGTCTCATATAGTCAGATGCATAGATAGTTAGTTAGGTGATTAGTGAATCAAGGCAGTAGAGGATTAGTAGGAATGATTAGTGACATCTCACTTAGTCATTTCCATGTTGACCTAATAGTAGTTGATTAAGCATAATAGTAATCTGTTAAAGGTATAATTAGTAAAGGAAGTTAGGAAGCTGCTGTCCTTTCTTTTATATGTGAGTAGTTGTCTACCATATTTAGTGAAGTGCTACGGCTAGGATTAAGTGAATGCCAAATGACTATCAACTCTAAAGCAAAAATTAAGTAACCTTTAGTAGCTAACTGTCGATAGGCCACCAAGTTTGCAGATAATGGATGTGCACACTATCACCATCAAAGTCTGCCGAAAGAGGAGAGCATATAAGAGGATTGATTTTTACTGTATGATCATCTTGGATGTATGCATAGAATGCCTGGAGAGAGTGTTTGTGAGTACTAGATGTCCTGTTAAGAAAAACGGCATCACCTGGGCTCCAAGTATTGTCCATCGTTATGATTACACTAGAAATGTAATTAACTTTAAAAATCCATAAGAAATTCATATGAACTCCAATTAAACTAAAATTTTCACCTAAATGCCATTAGACTCATAATCTCACTACTGTATAAATCTTATGCATTTTTGAGCACTTTGGATTTTCTCGGTGTTTTCGATGTTTATTCGATAATTGTCCTCTTTAGATTCTGAAGTGCCAGACGTAGGCATACGTAAATGAGAGTGAACAAGTGGACCTCCAAACAAGGCAAGCATCCTCTTGCATCATCTTGATCCCAGTTTTTGGTACTTTAGTATTTTGAAATGCAATAATAATTGCTTGCATGCTATTTTTGCTATATTTTTAACTTGTGAGTTTAGATTAGTTATATCCTAATGCTTGTGGTTTATCCTTAATCATTCCATACAATTAAGCTTAAGTTGGGTATCTTGTGATAGTACTTATACTCAGTATGAATGCTTTGCCCTGCAAGTCATTAGAAACGTTAGTTCGGTTGGTGAGCTTATCTCATCAATCGGGGGAAACACTGAACCATTTATCTTTATGTTTTGGTCCAGATCTTCGTATCTAGTTTTAGAGTCTAAAATTTGGTTATTTGAACATGTTCGGATCTGGGCAAGTGTTTGCTAGTGTGGGTGCCTCCGTGCATGAGAATCGGGTCTGTGGTAGTCTTGTCCGGATCATCACGGACCGAACATTGTGCTTTCGTTACTCCAAGTATCAATCGTACTTCCACATGCGGTATTATGGGCGCCGCTTGGTTAAGTAAGGGGATGATGTTATTGAGTTGGAAAACAGGTGGATAAGGATATATGTGTTTGGCCTCATGCCTGTATCATATGTTCTTAAGGGTAAGGACGCATGTGTTTGATCATGTTGTTCTTAAGGGCTCCGACTGCAATCTATTATGTGCATTGAGCACAATTTTATTTTCTGTCGATTGGGTTGGCATTCCCGGTACAACTTGCGTGCCCCGGTTAGCAGGTTCTATCAAAAACTTGTACTAAGCGGGATCAGGTCTCGTATGGGTGATTCAACTCAATAATGTCAACTTGCTGAAAAATACCGAGTCTTGACTTCCCCGGCCAGCATACCAAAGGAAGTGTGTCGTTATTCATGAGGCTACGGGCTAGTCAAGTCGTGTGGGTAAAGATGTACACCCCTGCATGGTTAAAACTATTCGAATAGTCGTGTCCACGGTTACGGACAACTACTTGGGTTCGAGACAGTATTTGTTAGAATTTTTCTATTAAAATTGACATGGTTATAACTTGGTATCGGCATGGATGGTTGTATATGCGTGTTAATTTATCAAGTGGGCAGCCACTTGGTAATGAATTGATCTACATTGAAATTATTGATACTTGTATTCTTTTGGTCCAAAATTTTGGTTTACTAAATGGCTTTGGTAAAACTAGAATGTGTAGGAACAAACTGGTTGCTTTATGCAAAACTTATGCCATTATAACCATTCTTTGGACAACTTTATCATGTATAATCTCATATCCTTTGTATAGCACCTCCCATACACTTCCTTTTATTAGTTTGTGCAAGTCTTGCGAGTACCTTTTGTACTCAGGTGTTTTAACCACTTGTTGCAGGCGAGGACGGTTATGTGTACGCTATTTCTACCTCCACTCAGTTGCCTGCGGGTGATGGGGCACACTTGGTGGCTCTTTTGTTGTTTTATTTCCGCTGCAAATTTTTGTTTCACGCAAAACTTACATTTAGTGGTCTGCGCCACTTGTTCATTGTACATTCTAGTCTTATAAAATATTTTCAATAATAATGTATGACTTGTGTATGACTGTGTACAATGTTATTGGGATATGTGCACATTAGTCTTTGATCCTGGGAACTAATGTGAGACATATCCGGGAGCTTGAAATCGGGCTTGTTTCATGTTAAAAATTATGCCTCAGGCATAAGTTCTTGACTTGAAACAGATTCGATTTCGGGGTCCTACACTTTGTGAAGTAAATAGCGTTTAGAGCAGTGGTTACGACCGTATAATACTGTGAGGTCGACATCAAGGCAAGATAAAATTATTTTGTATGGTTTAGTTGGAATTATTTCAATCGTAGTTAATTAGTGGTAATTTATTAGTCGTAGTTAGTGGTAATTGACTGTAGTTTGTAAGTGGTAATTAAGTGGTCATGATTAAATACTCATAATTAATTAGTCTAAATTAATTAGCCATAATTACTTAGTGGAAATGAAGTATTAATTAATTAGTCGTAATTAAATTTCACGTAGTTTATTAGTGCTAATTACATTAGTACAAAATAAGTGATCAAATTTATGTGAACATAATTAATTTGTTGGTAAGTAATAACTCGTAGTTAATTAGTGATAATTAAATAAACGTAATTAATTATGAATAATTAATAATGCGTAGTTAATAATTAATTCAGTGGAAATTACTTAGATGTAATGAATTACTCGTAAGTAATTTATTAATAACTAATCAAATTGTTGCTAATTAATTATTTATTCATATTCACTTACTCGCATTTAATTGCTTACTTGTATAATTATATTGTAATTATCTGTGTCATGGGTAATTAGTGGTAAATAAATTACTCATAATTAATTAGTACTTTTTTTGTTTAGTCCTATTTAATTAGTGGTAATAGAAGAAATAATCTCATGTTAAGATCTGCGGGAAGGGAGGTCTTGAGGTTTTCTTTACAAAAGACCAAAGGGTGGTCTTTTGCAAAGAGGACCCAAGGGTGGTCTCGAGGGTGTTTTTTGCAAAAATGACCACGGGGTGGTCTTTTGCACAGGTGTGATTCTAACGGTCCAGATTAAAATCAAAGAGGTCTTTAACGGCCAGGATCTAAGCTGGGGGAGGTCCTGGCAACTACGGCTTTTACCGAGGGAGATCCTTCGGTTAAGATCTAATCCAAAGAGGTCATTAACGGTTGAGATCTAACCTAAGAGGTCCTGGAACTTGTCGAAAGGGAGGTTTTACGACAACAGGACTCCGGTACTTCACGTTTTGCTCGCCGGCTTGCCGCCTGCGACTCTGGTCACGACGGCGCAAACCAACAATGGCAAAACATTCACAATATAATTGCGAAAACTTTGAGGGTACTCTCGACAGCGGAGTTGGCCTAAAACGCCAGCGAGCCGGAGAGAGGCGGATGAGCAAGTATGACTAAAACCGAAAACGGCGAAAAGCTCCGCAACGGTCTAAATTAGTAGGTGCCTGAGCACTAAAGGACTATTGCGAAAGTACCTGGGCACAGAGGAGGTCCGGAGGAAGCCGGAGGAGCTCTGGCGATGGAGGAGCTCACCGAAACCGAGGAAGAAGACGGGGACAAGAGATCCTGAGCAAAATGAATTGAACAGAAGAGGTCCTTACCGGAGTCGAGGACGAAGGAGACCACCTTCGGCCGCAATCCGCGCAAACTCAAATTTTGAGTGACCCTGCGAAGGTGACCCAAGATTGAGTTAGGGGAAAGTTTTGCGACGAACCGATGTCCAAAAGGGAGCAAATGCAGGGCAAGAGGACCACTGGAGCCCTGTCGACAATGAAGAGCTTGGATGGTCGAAAATGGCAAAAAAGGGGGCTCTTGGTGATTTGCGCTCAAACACACAAAGAGAGAGCTAGGTGGCAAAGAGGTGCTAAAGAGGAACCAAGGGAGGAGCTCGGAGGTCCTCAAATAGCTCGGGGTCAACGGCTACGTGAGGACGCGCTCTAATGGCGGACAAGACCTAAAGCTGGTCTGGGACAGCACGGAGGCGACATGAGCAGGTATGTAGTAGGGCTAAACACTAACACAGACGAAAACGAGGGGCTCGGAGCCGTTGAGGGGCCCCACGAAGTGACCAGTGCTTGCCCCGCCATCCCCGCCATGGCGCACGCTTGTACGGGTGCGAGGAGGAAGAAGAAGAACAGGGAAGGGAGGTCGTGACGGTTAGATCTGAGACGGACGACCGTGATTGCTCAAGACATCCAGAAGTCGAAAACGGCATGGGAGGTCTGGGGTGTTGGATCAAGATCCAACGACTGAAACACATGCGCCCAAAATCGAGCCCGAGTACAGTTAAGTGACTTGGCTCGACCGACTCAAGTGGTTGGGTCTGACTCGAGCCCAACAGAGGTTTGACTAGGGTTTTGAATTGGGACAGAACATTGGGGAATTGTTTGAGGTAACAAACTAACTCCAAAAATTCTGAAATGTTTACAGGAGCTTGCTAACTTTTGGGTTGACCTTGTATAAGATTTTCAGAGGTTTTTATGCAGTGCATTTTCCTCTAGAAATTCTGCAAGGTTCTGAACTAGGGTTTGACTCAAAGTCAAACTGGTTTGACTGGCCTCTAAAAGTATTCAAACAATTTCTAAAAATTATGAAATTTTTCAGAGGAGTCACATATTAACCCAAGGACTTAGGAAAAATATTAACCCAAGGACTTAGGACATACTTGTAATGGCAGCCCGAGATGCGTTGCAACTTCTTCCAATGGATCAATGACTCGGAGATGTACGATAGGGCGTTCATCTAGTAGAAGTACATATTGAACTACGTGATGCAAGCCAAGACCTACCATCGATGGAAAACTTACGTACCAGACCATACTAAAAAGGCACAAGAGGAGCCCAGAACAGCCGGGTGGTGGTACACATAAGTGTACCTAAGATTCTAGAAATTCTTTGCTAGGTACACATAGATTTGCACTAGCAAATGTGAGATTTTTTTTTTGGATGACAACTTTGAAGTATGATCTTTCACTGCTGGATTGAGACATGAGGTTTTCTCCATAGCAAGTCAAGACGCGAGCTATTTTTGCAAATCTCAATTTGGATGACGCTTTATTGTGGATTGACAAGATGTCCGCTGCATGGTCTCTTGAGGAGAAGCAAAGAAAAAAATCATAAGCCCTTATCTCATATTCATCTTTGTCTATCAAATAATATTCTGTAGGAGGTTTTTTTTAGAGAACACGCAAGAGAACTGCGTGTCTTTGTATTAAGCAGAAGGAGATAAGACCATCCAATCCAAACTTACAGGTTTTTCCCACGCACACACGCAGCAACTCAAAACACAGATGGCTCAAAACAAGAACAAACAAAAAGAAATCAAGAGGGGGCCCAAAGCTACAAGTCTAAAACAAGGACTACTCAAACATCGGTAGCGATCGCAAGCACCGAACTCCGATGCTCGCCAAAGCCGATCTCGTCAAACATCCTTTGAAGAATAGACTCAGTGGTGCTGCGACCTTGTCAAACACCTCGAGTTTCTCTCCTTCCGAGCATCCAAGCGATGAGGATAATGCAAGAATCAAGTCCTCTGCGGCGGATACCGGAACTAAATTGCGAGCATACATCCAAAATTGCTCGAAAGACGAATGGCGGCAGGATGCATTGGAGGAACCCGACCACGCATGAAGCGCCCAAAGTTTGGTAGTATCGCGGCTCACCAACAAATGATTTATCGCTTCGTTGTTGTAGCGGAGAAAACACACAACCGGTGATTTGCAAGCCCACGACGATCTAGTCTATCACCGTCCAAGATCTCCGCTTTATCGCCAACCAAACAAAACCTTGCACTTAAGGGAGCATCGGATTTCCAAATGGCTTGCGCAGGCGAACAAGTGCGACCCAGAAATGAGCCAAATATGCCGAGCTAGGTGAGTAAAACCTGACCAGTCCACCTCCAAACAAATTGGTCTTCAACCCGGTGTTAAGGTAACCGAACTCAACATGTCCCAGTCGCAAGTATTCTCGTATTGCTTGCATGTCCAAAGCCCGGAAATGTCGATTACCCATTGGGCGTCAAGCAAACCTTCGAACGACTGCGCATCTGCCGCGAGAGCGGGAGAAACCGCCGAGAGGAGGATGGAGCAATAGTGCGATGCTTTGATCATTCAACCAACGATCTGTCCAAAACAAGCTTCGCTCCCGTTTCCCAACCGAACTAGAAGCGATGCTTGAAACATGTCCATGTCCGGCTTGTTGAGTGAACTTTGATATCTGCCAAGGCCGATCTCTCCAAGAACGCTGAAGCCAAAGCCATCGTGAGACGAATGGAGCGCCCAAGATCCAAGATTGTGGATGCCCAAACCCCGTGGCGGTGGTAGGCCTACAGATGGCGACCAAGCAACAGGCAATGAGCTCCCGCCACCGACTCCGTTCCTTTCCACAGAAACGCACGTCGTCGCTGATCAATGGCCTTGATAACAGAGAGAGGGGGTTCCAAAGCCATGAAGGAGTAAATTGGAAACGCCGTTAGGACTGCTTTAACCAAGACCAGCCTTCCCCCTTGAGAGAGCAAACTGACCTGCCAGCGCTGCAGACAAGCACCAATCTTGTCTAGCAGTGCCTGAAAATCATTCCTGACGGGCTTACGCAAAGAAAGCGGTAGGCCCAGGTACTTACAGGGTAGATCGACCAGCGGACAACCAAGCTCATCCGCAATGAGCTGAAGATGGTGCGAGGAGCAACGAATTGGAGAGACAGAGCTTTTAGCGAGGTTGGTTATCAGTCCAGAAGCTTCACCGAAAACACCTAGGATGGTGTGGACCGCATGTATATCCGATGCAGCAGGCGACAGAAAGAGAGCTGCATCGTCCGCATAGAGCGATAGGCGATGAGGTATTTTAGACGGCGCTGCAAGGGGAAGAAGAAGGGAGGACTGCTCGGCCAAGACCACAAGGTCATTCAGGACATCCATGACGACGACAAAGAGCAACGGGGAGAGAGGATCGCCTTGCCGTAGCCCACGTCCGTGCCGAATAGAACGACCAGGATGACCATTGAGGAGGACGCGGGTGGATGCTGACGATAACATGATTGAGATCCAAGCACACCACCTGGGACCGAAACCCTTCTGCCGTAACACTTCCAGAAGAAACGACCAAGAGACCGAATCAAAAGCGTGTGAGATATCCAACTTAAAGAGAAAAGACGGCTTCTGAAGCTGATGTAGAGAGCGAGCGGCCTGTCGGACCAAGAAGAAGTTGTCTTGGGTTGAGCGAGATGCAATGAAAGCAGATTGGTTAGGAGCTATAATCTTGGCCATAATCGGGGCGGGCGCACTGCAAGTAACTTGGAGAAAATCTTTGCAAAACTGTGAATCAAACTGATAGGGCGATAGTCTTTGACTTCGGAGGCATCTGGCTTCTTGGGCAGTAATGTGACAAGAGCCTGATTAAGACGACTGAAATTTCTTCCTGCTAGAGAACCCAGTTTGTGTACTGCCGCCATCACGTCTGGCTTGATAATCGCCCAACAGAGTTGGTAGAAAAGCGCAGTAAATCCATCCGGACCTGGGGCCTTATCTGTCGGCAAACTGCAAATAGCGTCCCATACTTCTTGCTCAGAGAAAGGGCTTTCTAATGCTACCAAGTCATGAGCATGAACATTCAGGGCCCCCAAATCTAAAGTGTGAGACCTGAAAACCGGATGGCCAATGAGGTTTTCAAAATGCAAATCGATCGCTTCGGACATCTCAGAGTGCGAATGTATGCAGGTGCCCTGGACCTTGAGCTGGGAGATGAAACTACGGCGTCGACATTGATTGGCATGCAAATGGAAGAAGCGAGTATTTGCATCTCCTTCGCGAATCCACCTCAGGCGTGAACGTTGGCGAGCCATTGTCCGTTCGAAGGAGCAAAGCCCCAGCAATCTCTTCTTGAGTGCAGTCCTAAACCAGTGTTCTAGCGGCGACAGCAGTCTGAATTTGTCAGCAACGTCAAAACTCCCCAGAAGCTCTTTGGCCAAAAAGATTTGGTGACGGACATTCCCGACCCGGCGTTGGCTCCAACTTTGCAGCGCTTTACTAGTCGACCTGAGGAGAGCATCCAACTTGCAAAGGGGGTCGGACAGAAGTGCCTGGCCCTTCCATGCGTCACGCACCGCTTCCTGGAAACCATCTAGTTTTGGCCAAAAGGACTCAAAACGGAACCGTTTTCCCCCCCAAAACCGAATGCCGAGTAGAGCAACAGAGGGCAATGGTCTGACGCCGTGGACGGCAATGCACGCAAGAAGCTAGCTGGAAACAGACATTCCCAGTCCGTGGTGACAAGGACTCTATCAATGCGCTCTAGAGTCGGCCGTTCCCGAGCGCTCGACCACGTGAAAGCCCGACCATTTAGATGAACTTCGTGAAGCTCCAGATCATCGACCAGATGGCGAAACGAACTCATGAGTCGTCGGTTTAAACGCCCATTGTTTTTGTCTGCCGCTTGGAGAATGATGTTAAAGTCCCCCAGAATCATCCATGGCCCAGAGATGTCACCACGTATATCGCGCAACTCTTGCAAGAACGATCCTTTGAGAGCATCGTCCGAAGGCCCATATACCGTTGTCAGCCAAGCTGATAAACCGCTCGCGAAAACGATTTTCGCCGTGACCGAGAACTCGCGTAGGGAAGGGGAGGAGCAGGTCGCAAAGAGGGAATTCCACCCCAAGAGCACACCACCTCTTGTATGTGACGCTGGCAGGTAAACAAACCCTTCAAAAGATGGTCCTAATATTTCCTTAGCGATAGCGGCTTCGATTACATTCAGCTTTGTCTCCTGGAGACAAGCGACCGAAGCTAAAGAAGAAGAAATTGTCTCTCGTACCACGTCCCTCTTGGCCTTCATATTGAGACCGCGGACGTTCCAACTAATGAAATTGCAGTTAAACTTGTCCATGAAGGCGAAAGGCGACCCCGCAGGAGGTTAACACGGGGCCAGACCGTCTTTGAGAGCGAGGAAGGCGCCAAGACACTGCCAACAACGACCGGCGAGCGGAGGAACTGACATCTTAAAAAGGGCAGCGAGGGCTGATATTCGATCACGAGAGAGTTGAGTGTCAAAAGCCTTCTGAAGATTTTTCGTCGGATCTTCACCGTCTGAGGCTGAAATCCCGAGAGTAGAAGCCAGCAAAGACTTAGTTTTCTGAGCAACGGAACCTCTTCGCTGAGCTTTAATTGCCAGCCGAGCGCTACGACGAGGTGAGGAATTAGCGATGAGGATTTACGGCGTGGTTCTTTGAACATCCGCGTGGCGAAGAGGAGCCGGAAGCACTCGCTTAACCCTACGCGAGAAAGCAAGCAGGTCAATCTCAGGCAGCTGCACCTCGCAAGACATCCGGACCTCACTGGCTGGCCCTTCCTTCGAGCGCAAGCGCTCCGGACAAACAGCCACCAAAGGGCTCAGCGCACTAGGAGTGAGGAGATGCTGAGATGAGGTGGCGCGATTAAGTTCTTCTGTTGGACTGGAAAGAAGGTCCTTTTCCCTTTCCTTTTGGAGTGGATGGGAAGCGGCCAAGGGGGAGCTGGGGTTTGAAAAAGAATGGCATGGCGAGGTGACATGCACATGCAATATAGAATCAGTTTGGCAACCCACGTGCCTCCGCGCTGCAGGTTGAAGAGGAGACAAAGGCTGAGGCGCTGATTGGGGCGCCGACGAGCCGGCATGGGGCCTGATGAGGCCTTTGTCGAGAAGCCACCAAAGTGTTTGCCGGATGAAAGGCTGCGAAGATGATTCAAAACTGAATCGGCGCACTAACCTCTCGTTCTTTAGTCCTTGACCGCCCGGGTGTGATGGTCCCTGCTCTGCCGTCGCGGCAGCTTTGGCAGCCTTGGCAGACTACCCCCGTACAGCTTGTCCAGAACCCGGCGCTGGAAGGCCCACCCCCCGACAACCGCACTTCCTCCAACAAGGACGGAAGGTGCCAGGGGCAAGAACGAGATCGACCTTGGGGACCACCGCCGTCACCACGACCGGATGGGGGAACGGCGCCATCCACCTGACCGGAGATGATGGGGTAGACGTGCCGTCGGGGACCAAACACGTCTGAATTCGACTCAGGGAGACCTTCGTCGCTAGAGGGGGCAAAGGGTAGCAGTGAATCCGAAGCCGCGGTGAAATCCTTGACGCTGTGTATATGGATAATCACATTGTAGCAGAGAGCTTCGCTAGAAACTCTGGCGCGGGGTCTGGAGAAGAGAACACTTGCGACCCCTGGTCTAACATCGAACCATCTGGCAATAGCACCGGCTCAGCGATCACCAGCGATTTGGACTTAGGAATCGCAGAAGGGTTAAGGGACCAAGCCACCAGACGGAAAGCAGAAAAATCAGCACGGGACGTCGAAGACTCGTGAAACGACTCAATCCAGCAGGTGGGGGGAAGGATAGCCGAGAGCGTTGCAAGGCTCCAAGCGTGGATCGGAATACCTTCCAGACTGAGCTCCACCCGGAAACGCAGTGGATGAGCAATAGCACCAGAAAGTCTCGACCATTGCCAGAGAAGGAGAATAAAATCCGGAGTTGCAATGGAACCCGCTTGCAGTATGCGGTCTTTGGAAGAAATGGAATAAAAAACAACCAGGAAATTTTCAGGAAAATAGGGGTGAATGGAGAATGACGAAGCCGACAGATGACGCTCGGAGACGAATGCCTGAGAAATCTGCTGCACTGACACAGCCGGCCGGGTTCCTCCCACCCAGACGATGAGCGCCCGCTGCAGACAGCATTCCATATCCCGCATAGCCGGCGTCATGGGAACAACGCAGACTTCGGACACCGGCCGATGCCAAGGAGTGCCCGGAGGACCAACACAGTCCACATCGGCGTGTAACCCTGACGCCATGATCGACTTGGCGCCTCCCAATCCTAGCGCAGGAGGGGGAGAAACCAGTGCAGCGAGGCGCTGATCAGACTCCCGAGCCTTTTTCGAAGGGCGCAGACCGATTGGAGACTCGGTGCGAGGCAGTTCAACTCGTCGGCGTTGGGCAGGCCGGGTTGAGAATGGGGCTGCGCCCAGAATCGAAGGGAGCTTAGAGGGGGGAAGGGGCCTAGACAGTGACCGAGTCTCCGGCGGGCTATCGCTAGAAGGGGATAGCGGCCGCTTACAGAGAAGAGAGGTGTGACCGACGTACTTGCAGCGGAAGCAACGAGTGGGGTTGCGACAAGCCGCCGCGACGTGATCAAGTGCAAAACAATTGAAGCAGCGACCGACCAGATCTTTGGGAACCGAGCGTCGAGCCGGAAATGAGCGACGAGGGATCTTCGACCTTCTGCGCCAAGAGCGCTTGGGCCGAACCTCCTGCCAGTCTTCCTTCGCGACGTCCCTGGAGACGAAGGTCCGAACTGGCGAGATAGCCTGGTGACCCTCTTGCAGAAGGCCACCGTCCAAGACGAGGACTCCTTTCCCCATCGCAGCCCTGGGGAGGTTACGGCGACCGACGGGAGTGTAGAAGGGTAGGGAAGCCGGGAAGGAGGGGACGGAAGCCGAGGAGAAGCACAGTGTCTAGACTGGACAGAGTTCGGACTAGAGATGGAAGACTCGCACCAGCGGCGCTCTTTCTCGGTCAGCTTGCCAGGAATGGCTGCGCGAAAGTCCATCGAGGACGACGATGAGTCCATCCGACGCAGCACGGGATGAGACGCTTCCGGCGAGTTTCAGTGGCGCCCGCGGCCGGAGTGGCTTGCGGTGCGGAAGGAAAGGGAAGGGCAAGCGTGCCCGGTCTTCCACCTCGGATTTGTTAGTGCTCTTAGAATAGAGGTTTTGAAGGAGAAGACCCCGCTGTAACACCCCGATTTTCAAAATCGGGATGTTATTATTAATTTGGCGATCTTTTAAATATTTGGCTCTGTTTTAAAATTTTCTTGTGTTTGAGTAAAAAGATTGCTTTTGAAAATCCAATCGAATTAAATAAAATATTACATTTAAAGTTAAATCAAGTTGTTTGAGAAGTTGCACAATAATAATAATAATAAACAATATTAAATCGAATTGTTTGAAAGGCTACATATAAAAATAATAATTAAATTTGTAATTGATTTCTTGGTTCACATGCATTTCTAAAATCATGTCATCATGAATATATTAGTATCGTTGCTCTCAATTTCCAGTCCGACCGATGTCAATTCTTTTGCCTGTCATCTCTCCTTTGCTATTTCCCTACATACTACACCTAACATACAAGAGCTCAATCACTGCCCATTTCTTTTGTGCCCAGCCCAAGCATGTTGTCCACTACCATTTCGTTTATTCTCCCAACAAACACTACTCTACACAGCCACTCTATCATCTCTCCTCACTGCCATCTCACTTTACAACTATCATCTCTCCTCACTGCCATCTCACTTTACAACAGAGCACATGCAACCACTTCTAGTCACCAAGCAAAGCTTTGTATATGTCCATCTCATCACCCTCTCTCCTTCCAAACTCCACCAAGAATCACAAATAACTCAATGCATGTTACGCAGCGGCATTCATCGTCTCAAGAGTGTTCCATTTTCGTAGTTGGTTCTCGCATGCGAGATTGTTTGAACAAGTTAAAGAAAAAGGAGAAGGAACAATACTGTATAATAGCTCGTTGCAGCAAGAGAGCACCCACTACCATTTATTTGTCTCGAACCGAACAACCCCAGCCACTTCCCCATTTCTTTATCTATCAATCATCCTATCCCTGCCATTTTTCTTATCCCAGCCGAAAGAGCCCTCTCTCTCTCTCTCTCTCTCTCTCTCTCTCTCTTTTCTCCCAGCAACCAAAGCTACCACATGCATTTCAACTCCCCATGCTATATTTCTTCTTTTGTTTACTTGCCTCACTGCCAACCAAGCATACAAAGACAAATGCCACTGTCATTTTTTCCTTCTCCCGAGCATAACCAGTCCATCCTCCACACTGCCAAGTCGTTTCCCAACATGCTTTCTTCTTCTCTCAACAACAGCACCATCTTTTTTTTTTTATCAAGAATGAACACAGCTCATCTACATCCACTTCTCTCCTTCCATTCCCAATCACAAACCAAAAATCCACCAATGCATGTTATGCAGCCACGATCCTCATTGCATAAGCTCTCCATTTTGGCAAGAAGTTCATGCATGCGATCGAGGCCGTTCAGGCGTTTTGGAAGGAGGGGGACTAAGGAGCAATGGCGCTGGCCAGCAGCTCCCGGCAGCAGCGACTGCGGCGCAGCTAGTGGCGTGGCCAACATGCTCATGCAGCAGTGAAGGCGAGGCCGAGGCGCTGCAATAGCGGCTCAGCAGCACGGGCGCCAGCAGGCAGCAGCGGCATGGTGGCCCAGAGCACGACGGCGCTGAGGGAGCCAAGGCGCAACGGCGTCGGCATGGGGCCTGCAGCCCAAGCCCGAGTGTGCATGCAGCCGGTGCATGCACGCACATGGCGCAGTGACTCCATGCGGCGCACAAACGACGGCGCGGCGGCCCGAGTGAGGCGATGTGACGTCGACGAGGCCGGAGCCGTGCATGCAGCAGCATGAGAGCGGGAGCCGAGAGCGACGTCGAGCAAGAGCATGTTGGATTTGAATCACTTAACTCCTCTCTCTTGATATGCTTCACACACACCCACACACACCCACACCTTCTGTGTCTTCATACTAGGAAATCCCACACTGTTTTTTTTCTCTCACTAGTTGGTTTTCTCACGCAAAGACAAACACACAATAGTCATTAACACCGGGGCTGAGAACAAAGATCACCGGAACACATACACGCACGGCCTTTTTCTTGAACTACAATTTTTCTCTCCACTAATCAACCAAAGACTCAATACATAGACTTAAATACACATAACTCAGCATGCACTCCACACCAGGCCTGCTACAGAACAACCTGTTCTTGCGCCATAACCACTCACCAGGCAAAGACTCATTCCTTGCATGCAAGCTCCTCCTACCTTTAATGCTACACTAAACACACGTTCCAAACCCTTACTCCTACCATGCACAACTCAAACTACATGCAAAGTCATTTCTTTGTGGGAAACACGTCTACTACTTGACATGGCAAGGCCTCAATGCCATGTAAACACACTTTGAACATATTTAGCATGACAAGATTATTCCAACAGAGCAGCGCTGAGGACGCGGACGAGTTCGGCAACGACTACGCGGACGCGGATGAGAGGCCGAGCGGATGCGAAAATGGCGACGACTACGGTGGACGCAGACCCGAGAAGATGTCTGGTGATGTTTCGCACGTCTAGTGCTGTGGTAAAAATCTTTAGTATCATATCGCGTTTATGATATAAGTAGAGCATGTTGTATATTAGTCATGAGCATGATATCTATTTATGCATGTTTAATTGTAAAAATAATTTGGTAGCTTAAGACTGGTATAATTCTCCGGTTGGTCGTATTTGTGCGTAGGTGTGATTATGTGATGAAATATTGTGGATGCGAATAACTAGACCGTTGTAGCGGATTTTGTATTTTGTTGATGGATGGATGCTAGGTTAAATGTATGATTGGATTATTTGATCGGACGATATTATTTTGAAGTTGTATGGAAGTTAGTGGTGATCTTTGGATAATAGATTACTTAGAGATTTTCCCTCAATTGGATTAGTAGATTAATGATTAATTAGTTGGTCGTAGAGGCACGTATGCGATTGGATTGGTAGATGTCGTACATGGCTATTTCGGTGATGTAGATAGGAGTTGATCGATTAGTGAGCTATTAAATATCGGATGTGCAATTATTGTAAAGCTCATTAAGTGTCGGTTAGTCAATTAAACCTCGATCGGTGGAAATTTTAGTGTATGCGAATGTGATTTGCCGATGTGAGGCTAGTAGAGTTTGATAGTTAGTATTAGCTTAAATAGTCTAGTAAAGAATTATCAATAGATTTAGTCATGGTCATATGCTTATCACTTGGTGGATTTCGTACAACCACCGGATGGATTGTGTAGATGGAAGTTTATGAGTTCGGGAATTATTTGTTGGATTGACTACCTTGATTATGCCTTAGCGGAGGATAGTATGGGATTTTGATCAAGATATGAGAATATGATCGGAGAGAGTTGTGCATGTGTTTGGATTCAACACCGGAGAATCGGTTAAGTAAATGATACTGAGAATATTAGATTTGTTGGTAGATGTTTTCCTTTGGGAATTAAATGGAAAAGAAAAGAAATTTGTAGGCCACTTTTCATGACAGAGGCTAGGTCAAGTTGAGTGAAAAAGGTATTAAATGCATTAGAAAAATTCAGAAAATAATTATTTTTACACTAGAAATTGAATTAACTTCAAAAATTCATAGAAAATTCATTCGAACTCCAAATGGGGTGAATCAATTTTTGTTGAACATAACTTGTTATTATATTCCCAACCATGTAATCCTTATCCCTACCACTGTTATGTAAATTTTCACAAAACAATTAATTGCGGATGAACAGTAACCGAGCTAGGGTTTTTCAGCTTTTATTCAATTGCTGATTTTCAAACTGTGATAACTTTCACATACTAAGTCCAAATGAGTTAATTCTTTTACCTAAATTCATATAAAATCATAATCTACCTACCATAAAAATTTCATGCATTTTGAAGCATTTTGAATTTTTCAGCTTTATTTGGTATTTATTGTAATATCGTTCTTTCAATAGATTTTTCGCAATCCGGACATATTCATGGGTGTAACCTGAGGTTGAATAAGTGGTATAGAAAAGGTGCGAGCACCCTCCTCTTGATCATATTGCTCCCAGTGGATATCTAGAAGGGATACTATTAGTAATAGATAAATTATGTTGGAGCTTCCCTGTTCTGGTTTTATAATCTGGGGTATCTAGAAGGGATACAATTAATAATAGATAAATTATGTTGGAGCTTCCCTTTTTTGGTTTTAGAATGGAATCTGGGGTAAGATAAGAGAGACCAAGAGGAGAGAGAATAGCAATAGTATACTTAAATTTTTCACAAGAGGTTTTATTCATGAACATAGATTTTGAAAACAAGGTCCTTAAGCTAACATCCATTCGAACTAAGGTTAGTCAATATGGCTTTGATACCTTCTCTGTCGGGACCCGGATTTGCATGCAGATCCTCTGTGTATACCAAGATAGTCTTATTATCAGTAGCTAGCTCACAGAGTACAATATTGATGAATATCATATCCATACATGTGAATAAAGATAATAAATAAGGGTAAGTAGACCATGAGGTTGAAATCTTGCATCATGGTCCGGGAAAGTCAATTACAAATGAAGTCTTGCAGTGGAAAAGATAAATAGGCGTGATGACCCTTAGGATATTCCCACATGCAATTGACTGGGGTAAGCGACCTAGTACTTGTATCATCTTCGTCTCCCAATGGGAAGGGGGTAACTGTTCAACGGTTGGTATCTTCAGGTACTGAATCCATATATATTAGCAACCATGAGTACAAAAGTACTCAACAAGCCCTCACCGCAAATTCAAGTATATAGATGCAAGGCTTCTAAAGAAGGGGTTGTATGTTTATTTTAGCACAAAACCAGTTTGCTCAAATACTATAATTATTTTTCAAACCAATGACTTAGCCTGTTTAACTTCAAAACCAAAGGTTTATTTGTGTATGCAATTATTATCTTGACCATGCTTAACCAGCATATGACAACACCGGCGACCATGCTTAACAAGCATGTCGTCGTTCCCCACGACCATGCTTTAACAGCATGTTCATTCCACAACTACCATGCTTTACTGACATATCCCAAATCCTGACGACCATGTTTAACCAGCATGTTGTCGTTCCCAACGACCATGCTTTACCAACATGTCACAAACCACAACCACCATGTTTACCCAACATGTTTTAGTTCACAATTTTAATTTAATAAAACTAACTAGTGTGATTTTCCACATAATGCCTATAATCAGGAGCACGGCTATTCGAATAGATTTAAACACTATATAAATGTTGTACAGCTTTACCCATAAGAGATAATTAGTTTATAATATCCGTCTGACACACTTCCATAGATGTACAACTAAGTTATTGTCTAGTCCTGATACTAGACATGCTCCGGCAGGGAAACCCCTCAACACTAGGACAAGGGGCACCCCTAGAGTGCCGTTAATTAGGCGTCTTTTCAATGAGGGGCCCTCTGTTGTTACGGAGTCATGACCCTTCTAAAAAATATAAGTAACCAAGGGTGTGGTTTTGTTTGCCGAAAGCTAAGTAAAGTAATTAGCCAGATCTATCCCATACTAGACTTGTAGTTGCATGACTTAGTAGTTTAGAAAGGCGGCATATGATTCGGTCTATAATCGACTCAAGTGAGACAATTCACCAACTCACTCGCGTCCACACTGCACCAATCTCATTCAACCACTCGCCCAAGTCTCCACCATTTTTAATACATTTTCCTATTTGTAGTGGTAACCCATGTTACCACACTACGATTTAATTATATCTCAAGCTCTCATTATGACAATGTTTGTGTTCTATTTAGGTTCAATTAGTAAGCGGTGTCTAAGCACAACCAATAGTCATTTTTGTTTAACCAATGAGAGTTTTACTCATGTAATAATTATCCTTAAAGTGACAAGGAATAAGGGTTATTAACAAATCAAGGAGGGGAATAATAATAATCAACCTTTGGCATAACTAGGTATCAACCTTTAACATAGCGTTTCATCAATAATAATAAGCATGCAAATAATACTTTGAAATGAAATACTTTGCATTTGAAATAGGTTCAACATGATCAATAATAAGGACTTGCCTTTCTCAAATGTGGATATTTTTTGGTCTTGGTCTTGGCTTGAAGCAGTGACGAAGTCTTCGGCGACGTTGAAATCTATTTAACACAAAAACGACGACTTTGAATAATTTCTTATAATACAAATAAAATTAAAATGAACTTCAAAAATTATGATTTTGCTATTTACGAAAATATCTTGAATTTATATGAATTTAGAAATATAAAACAATTTATTTAGAACTAAAACAACAAAGAACGAGCTCTCCAAAGTTTGGCCAGTGAGAAATTCCAGAAAATCTGAAATTTCTGATAGATGGGACTGGCTGGGATTTTTTTATTTTTCATTTATTTTTATTAAGGAAAATCCACTATGATTGATAGGTGGGGTCCATCGGGGTTTTATTTTATTTTCTATTTATTTTTATTCGGAAAAATTCCCGAGAGATCATAAGGTGAGACCACGGTCCATATAAACTCGGTCTACCCACAATTCACGGGCCAAAGGGCCTACATGTTAGCAGCTTGGTCTACGCACCGAGAAATTAAGCGTGGGTTCCGCAGGTCATACTCACCTACACTAAACTACTATTTAATTAGGTTTTCTAATTGCGTCAGGCCCACTAGTAATACTAAGTTACTAACAACAACTCCTTGATTAGCTCTAATTAATCACTTGCTTAACCACTAATTAATCTCCATGCGTCGGGCCCACGGAGATGGCCTAAGGTGGCGGCGTGGCTACGCGTGGGGCGGTATTGCATTGCTCCGGATGGCTCCGACTAAACGAAGGCTATCCTATGGGTTTTCTCGCGTCACGGGCTTCTACAAGGGTAGGGAACTCAGCAATGCGGACGGAGAGGAGCCGAGTTGGCCTGGCCATGCGTGACCGGCGGTGGCAATGGTGGCTCCACGCAGCGGCGATTTCCTAGGAGGAGAGAGCCGAGATCAAGACTTGCGGAAGGAGTCGGGAGGTGAGTAGATGCTTCCGTAAGGAGGACATGGAGGGAAACTCACCCGGTGAGGAATGGCGGCGGTGCTGGTGGGCTCAGCCGGTTTTGGGGAAAATGACGATGCCGGCATGTTCCTGAGATGGGAGACAAAATGGGTTGAGGGGAAGCGACGCTAGGGGTGTGGAACACATTGTGATGTGAACGGGTTGGGGGAAACCTATAGAGTCGGCCGGAACGGCGAGGCGGCCGTGGCGATGGACTGCTGGACTCAGGGAAGATGGCACTGTGCCATGGAGTTCTAGTCGTTAGAGTGGGCGAGAAGGAGGGGAAGTGAGGGGGGAATAGAAGAGGAGGAGGGGGCGAAGGGGATGACGCACTCCGCTTAGCTTAAAAGGGGAAGGAGTCGACATTTTCTCGCGAGGATAGCGGCGGCTGGGGCGCGAGTTCTCACGGGGCAGTTGACGCGGCGCGGCCTAGCGCTCTGCCGGTGATGGGACTACCTCGCGGTGCGGCACATGAGTGCTCCGTGTCGTCGACGTGCGAGCATGCACAGGAGAGAGAACCGTGCGGGAGAGAGAGAGAGCGAGGGAGGAAGATGTACAGTGCAGCAGTTGACGCGTCGGGCTGGGCCAGCTGGGCTACTACTACAGCTGCTGCTGCCTGCCGATCCGGATGCTTGCGCGGACCAGCTGGGCCACATGAGAGGGAAAAAGGAGAGAGGAAATGGCGGTCGCGGCTGGGTTGGCTTGGCCACTGGGCCGCGCGGGAAGAGAGGAAGGAGAGGAAAAGGTGGGCTAGCTGGCGGAATTTCGGCTCGAAGGAGAGGGGAAGAAAAGAAAAGATTTAAAGTTTACTTTGTGATTCAAAAATTGATTTAAAATTAGATTCCAATTCTCAAATGGTTTTGCACACCATTAAACCTTTAGATTTTTACAAATCCAACTTTGATGCAAGAGTCTTGATTTGACTTTTTGAATTGCCGGTCAAGGCTTTTGGAAATTCTCAAATTCAACAAAAGCTTTTGAAATCCAAGAAATTCAGGCAAATTTCAAGAAGTTCAAATTTGGGCTGTTAAACCCCCCCCCCTCACCCCCACACACACCGATCTTTCTATTCAATCCAGGGAGGATTACGACCCTAGCAACCATTTCCGCGACTACCCACACAACTTGGCTGTGATGCACACATGGAGAAGACGCGGCTGTCGAACCCAAGATGTTGATTCTTCCAGTATCTTCGGGGCAAGTTATTATTTCCATTTGTGCTCTTCCTTTTGCGTAATGATACAACGCTCGTACTTACCTCCTCATACTTTCAGGCCCATGATTGCCACCTCACCGTGTGGGTCGGCCCAGAGTATCCCACACCGTCTCGAACATACATGGTCCACCTTGGAGTGAGGATTCAGGAGTTCAAGGATCAACTCCAAGACGAGAAGGTCAATAACAATGAGTTCCGTAGGCAGAGGCTCTGGGAGAGGTACAACGAGGAGGTGGTCCACCTTGATAATGACTATCACCTTGCACCAACCCGAGCTGCCCTTGTGCCTATCACTACCGCAACAACCAACCACGTTGGCGACGCCCTCACAACCAGACAGCATTACCTGGCTGGCTGCGCGCATGCCATACCGTGCTCGTCATGCTGTGTAATCTTTCTTGCAGCTGCAGCTGCAGCTCCACAAGTTTTCTCCACATAGTCCATTCGATGTGATTCATCGCACATTACTTTCAGCACGCGCGGAAACGGTCAACACAAGTTCCAGATCGCAGCTAGTTCCTCCTTTCTTTTCAGCCTCTGATGATTCCACGCTTCAGTTCCTCAGTCCAAAGCCTTGTCGACCATTACCTCTCTGACTCTGCCCCCTGGCCCCTGACAGTAACAATGCAAATGATGAGTAGGACGTTCCCAATAACTTCACAGTTTGAACTCCATGTGTCTCATGCATGTATCTTTCCACACACTGCTGTCGAAATGCCAGTGGAAAGCCCAGAAAGTTGCGTTGTTTAATTCTTTGCGAGTGATCATTGCCCATTGTAATTGCCTAGGACTAACAACCTTACTTATATTATCTGTCTAGCCAGCATCTTCTACTAACTGAACCTCTGAATGGCGACAAATCATTGAAATTAACCCAGCGAGTGACCACCAGGGCACCAACCCCACTTGTTCTTGTTCCTCACATGCATAAGCACGCAAACCTCTCGTTGTGATGTGACTTGTGAGCTAGGGCTTAGTGGTGAGCTGGTTGGAGGAGAAAGGGTTAAAGAAGATAATTAGAGGTATAAAGGTATTGTGACTATATTTGTGTGTGTGGCTGCAGGCGGTTCTTGGTGGAGCATAAGTGTGTGTATGGACCTTTTCTCTCTCTTTTATGCCTTTCCTGTAACAGCAGATCTAAGCTTTGTAGATCTTTCATCATAACTATGAAATACGAGCCAATTGGATTGTGCAAATACGAGCCAATTGGATTGTGCTGCCTAGGCATGTGAATGCGCCAATGGTTACTGATTAGTGGCGTTGCGGCGGGGCCGGAAAATCACCATGAGGATGGTCAAATGGTAAGGGATGAGTATAGTTAGTAGAGGTGCTAGGTTTAATTATTATTTTTTCTCCCACTTCAGAACTTGGATCTTTGTAATAATTTGGGCTGTGTGAATTCTTGATGCAGAGGCCGGGAGAGTTTTTTCTCTTCCATTATCTAAAAGTAGAGGTGCCAGGTGAAGATTTCAGTGAGTAATATAATGAAATCTTGTGTTAGATAACTTGCTGTCGTGTCACTGTTTAGTATGTTGGATGGATACCCAGTGCGGATTAGAGAAAACCCAGTTGATTATAAAAGTCACATAGGATGATTCACTGTGTAACAGTTTGCGCTGTGGCCAAAATTGTCGTGAGAAAACAATTATGAGAAATCTAGCAGATTGGATTAAAGGTTAATGCATTCTTTTTTTTTCTATGATTATTACTCTGTATTTTCTTTGGTTATTGGAGCTCAACAATCATTATTTGCAATATTGTTAAGAAAAAGAAGGTAGCCAAATACGAAAAATATCTGAAAGTGGTTATACCAACGAGATTTTCATATCCTTGCGTGCTTGCAACCAGGGGCGGAACCAAAGAGTCCCACCTCGTGTCACAGGATACCGGGTCCAAAAGAACATTTAGTGGGGAACATTTAGTGGGGTCCAAAAGTACATGTGATATATATATCACATGTACAGCCCTAGCGGCCCACGCGGTGACGCGAGCACGAGGCCCACGAGGTGACACGGCCACTCAGCCCACGCGGCGACGCGTGCACACGACCTAGGTTCATCGCTAATTTTGCTAATGTTGATGTGGTTCACCGCTAATGATATTGTGATCATTGTTTCATGAACTTGAAAGAACGTAAGTACTCAAAAGTAATGTATTTACTTAACCACTTTCATTTGATCGTTCTACTATTTTTTATTTAAGAATTCTAAGATATTTCGTTCTCTTCTTTTTAGGCCATTGGGGTTAGATGATGTATTTTGCCAATACTACCTTCTTTTGTTCCTTAATTCCTTCATTTTTGGTAAGCATGTTGATCGCTACTTCTTTATCATTGTATATTGACATTGGTTATGTCGAATTATTGATGTTAAAAATAGCCAGACGTATTACTATTTTGTATAATATTACTTAAAAATTTCATATGTTGTTATAGAATTTTTTATTATTTAATCCCTTTTTATTATTATTTTAAAGTTAACCCCTCGTGGCTTTTATTTCCAATTCTGACATATTTGGTCACACCACCACCTGTAGCGTGACAAAACAATATTGTCATACCAGCCCGTATCTGGGCAATCTCTTGTCACACCACCACTCGTGGCATGACAGTGTTGTTTGGTCACGCTACCACTAGTGGCATGACCAAAAGTGCTATTTAGCGGATTTATCCTATGTCGTGACATTGTTGTTTTATCATACCACGGGTGGTGGCGTGACCAAATTAGTCAGAATTGAAAATAAATATCGTGAGGGGTTAACTTTAAAATAAAAATAAAAAGACTAAATAATAAAAAAAAATATTGCTATATATATGGTGAAGTAGTGAATCCCGATCAAATTCGTTCTAGTTCCGCCTTTGCAAGCTCTACTTGCAACGTAGTTTTTGGAGTCTTACATGCATTGTTTAATACTGCATATCGTGCAACGCACAGGCGGTTCATTAATTTGAGAAAAAGATGTCGCTTGTTCCTGGACTCGACTTTATTTTTTTTTAGAAAAGAACTCTCCTCATAAATGTATTGAAGAAAAGGTTGGCTTAACATGATAAACGCATTACACATATATACACTCCAAGTTTCAGCAACATTAAAAGATTTCTCAGGGAAGATACGAAAAAATGGTCACATCAAGAGTTTGGTATGTCAACTTTTGTTTACATAATCCTGGCCAAAAAAAAATCTCCTTTATCATAAATTTTTTTTGTTATGTAGTTTGTTTTCTTTATCCTGAGCATTTTGCTCTCCTGTCCAAGTGCTATCTTGCCACTGGACAGACGGAAACAAGCCCTCGATAAATATGGTGTACAGATAAGTTTTAGTAATCAACTAATTGTCACACATCTCACTATGTCCAAAGCCTAATCGATCATGCATCACACAACTTCACAAAGTCAGATCAGTTCCAATTAAGGCAACACAACCTCAACTGCAAGATTCCTGCACAGGTGTTAAGCATTCTCCAGTGCCCCTGAAATGCTGCCCTACTAAGAACAGAAGTCTCACTAAGAAATAACAGCAAGAAAGTAGAGAAAAAGAATGTTATCTTTCCAGATTAGTGGGATAAGAATTGACCACATTACCACCTGGCTGCTGATGCAATCTGCTGGGAACAAGTGGTTGGCTAAGAACATGGCACTTGGTACTCCGAATGTAGCCTGAGGAATATAAGATAAAGGTCAATTCAGGAGTGTCCCTGAGTAGTAGCAACAGCAGCTGACTATTAGACTATTCCTTATGCCATATGAAGCATGGCACAAGCAATTAAAGGGCAGATTTGAGGAGTACTAGTTGAAAGCTACATTTCACCACACCTACACATCAGGGTTGTCACAGACTTTGTTGTGTATTCTTTTCCTTCAGATAAGAGTCTGAGAAATCTTTCCTGGCACAAGTTAAAGTTTTCCAGAAAGGAAACCAAGATTTGTGCTTGCAGTGTTTCACTGAGATTGGTAAGCATCAAATGCTGAGCTGATCAACAGCTAGGTAAATAAAATACCAATCTAGCATTTCTACACTTCAGGATGTCTTACTTTATTCCATAAAGCGATGAGAATAACAGCATCATAGACTTTAGAATAGGAATTCATTTGTATTTCTTTATACATGTATGACATATTCCTTTGTAATATTCTCATTGTACTCCATATATATATATATATATATATATATATATATATATATATATATATATATATATATATATATATATATATATATATATATATATATAGGACTTCGTTTCGTACTCCCGGGAGTATGTACTCCCACTTCCAATATACCACTTAAACACATATATTATACTTCTTTATCATTTTCAGTATACTTAAATACAAATTATAAGATACTCCAATACGATTTGATTGAAAAAAAATTATTGGAGCCCTTTGTTTTTTGCTATATACCATTTTTCATACATAAAAGAAGTATATACATAAATTTTGATATAAAAGTGGAATTTAATGAAATTTTTCATAAAACTCACTTTGGGGTATCTTATAATCATTATTGGAGTATATATATATATATATATATATATATATATATATATAACCCATTGGGTCTCATAAATATACACACAATATTCATAATATGGTATCAGAGCTAGGGCACTAACCAGGCTTCCTTCCGCTGCCATCCCGACGCCCCGTCGTCCTCCCCGACACGCACGCCGACTACGCTGTCGCCTTGCGCTGCCCTGGCGGGACTTCCCCTTTGCAGGCCTCTTCTCCCTTGTCGGCGTCCTGTCGTCGCCAACACCATCGGCATCTGCCTCCTGGTCAAGTGCTACGTCACACTCATTAGGGCCTTCCGTAGCCGCGAGGGCTACCCGTGGGGCCTACTCCTCGTCAAGTGCTACGCCGCGTGGGTCATCCTCTCCACCTTCGGCGCCGCTCGCCCAGCCAACGCCGTCCGCCTACGCCCACTGAAGTCGCCGCCCTGCCGATGCCATCCTCGCGATTGGATCGAGCAGGCAATACCTCTGTTTTTTTAGAAACCGAATTCGATTTATATAAAAACAGAGAGTTTCCAAAAAAAGAGTACTTTTCACATTGATCTATCCGCCGCGCCGTCTAACACCACCAGTTAAACTTCATTGCCTTGGTCGCCGCACCGTCCAACGCCGCCTACCGATGGCTTCCATTCCATCAACTGCGATCTCATTCTCAGGAACAAAACTCCATGGGACGAACTACAGGTTGTGGTCCTCACTTTCACACTCGATGGTCTCCTCCCCTAGGGACATATCACTGGTGCACGACCTTCTCCACTACCGCTGGTTCAGCCTCCTCTCAGGCAACCTACTTCTGCACCTCCTGCAGAAGATGAGGCCGCCAAGGAGGCAGAGGTTGTTGTTGACGCTACTGATGAGATTTTTTAGTATGTCGTTGATGCTTTCAAGCGCTGGTGTGCTGATGAGACTCGTGTTCGAGCCATCCTAATGATCAGTGTTGGCGACTCTATCCAGCCAGACATTATTGGTCTGTGATCTACTCGTCAGATCTGGGAGTACTTGCGCAAGCGATACTAGCAGAGCAGTGGTGCTCAGTTCTTTTCGCTTCAGCGTGAGTTGGAGACGCTTCGCCAGGAGGACTATTCTATCGACGACTTCTGCTGAGCCCTGGCCAATCTCTAGCGCCAACTGGATGAGCTTGCTTCTCTACTCTACCAGGAGTGTCATAAGGTGCAAAAGGCGGATCGTGACCGCCTTCGCCTTTATGACTTCGTCTGCCGTCTTCACCCAGAGTTTGAGCCTGTCAGGGCTGAACTGCTGAGCCGCTCACCACCACCGATAGTCACCGAGACTCTTTCGATGTTTTGTGCTAAGGAGCTTCTCTGCGGGTTAACAGCATAATTTGTTTCAACTGTGCTTGCTACCCCTTCTTCTTTGACTACACTAACGGTTTCTGCTTTGACTACAGTTCCTTCTCAGGTGTTTGTTTCTGCTCCTATTTTTGCACCAACTGGGGTTCAGTGTAATTATTGTAAGAACTTTGGGCACGACTATCAAAGTTGTGCGGTGCGAAAAAGCAGAACAAGGCTCGTGCGGGTGGACGATCCAAGGGGGGTAGGGAGGCCCTTCTCAGCGAGGTGACTCTGTTCCGCAGCTCTGCCAGACTCTACTTCAGCAGCTCTCTCACGGCTCAACAGGTTCTGCCAGTCTAGCTCAGACGTCTCCTTCAAGTACTTCTTGGGTTCTGGATGCGACCTGGGCTAGTGATCCTTTTGATCATTGTTATCTTTCTATTTACTGTGTTTTTCTTGGCTCCTCCCTGATTGCTTGGAAGACAAAGAAACAGACTGCAGTTTTCCGTTCGAGTGCAGAGGCTAAGTTGAGAGCTATGGCAGCAGTGATAGCACAGTTTACTTAGTTGAGGTGGCTACTTGCAGATTTTAGAGTGTCTGTGGTGGGACGTATGACTCTTTTATTTAACAGTACAGATACTATTAGTATTGTCTGTGACCCAGTGAAGTATGAGCTTACTAAGCACATTGGCATGGATGCTTCATACACTCGCTCACAGGTGCAAGAGGGAGTACTTGTTTTACAGTTTTTGCCCTCAGAGTTACAGATTGCTGACTTCTTCTTGAAGCCACAGACTAGGGTACAACATTTGTATTTTCACTCAAAACTCAGTATGTGTGATCCACCATGAGTTTGTGGTGGGTGTTAGAATAGGAGCTCCTTTGTATTTCCTTATATAACTTTTGTATTTCCTTATATATGTATGACATATTCCTTTGTAATATCCCCTTGTACTATATATATATATATATATATATATATATATATATATATATATATATATATATATATCATACTCCCACCTCTCATATACCACTTAAATCGCATGATGATACCTTTTTATCTATTTGAATATACTCCAATAATGATTATAAGATACTCTAAAGTGAGTTCTATAAAAAAAATCGCTAAAGTCCACTTTTTATAGTAAAATTTGTGTCTATACTTCTTTTATATATGAAAAAGAGTATATAGCAAAACTAAAGGACTCCGATGAAATTTTTTCAAACAAATCGTATTGGAGTATCTTATAATTGATATTTAAGTATATTGAAAGTGATAAAGAAGTATAATATATTCGTTTAAGTGGTATATCCGAAGTGGGAGTATGTACTCTGAGAGTACTGAAGCAGGCCCTATATATATATATATATATATATATATATATATATATATATATATATATAGGAAAATACTTTCTACTCCCGGGTGTAGTTACTCCCACTTTTGATATACCACCTAAAAGAACTTGACATACTTCTTTATGACTTTGGGTATACTCATATACTAATTATAAGATACTCCAATGTGAACCACACGAAAAATTTGCAAGAGAGTCCATAGTTTTTAGCATATTTTTGTAAATACCTTTATATTCGCACATAAAAAGGAGTATGTCTAAAAATTGTACATACCACCTCTGAAAATGTGTAAATACCACTTATATGGTCTTATATACTCGTATGCTACACATACATACTCTCGGTTGCGCAAGATACTCCCTACATTGTGAGATATGTGAGATACGAAATAGGGAGTAACTACTCCCGGGAGTAGGAAAAGGCTTCATATATATATATATATATATATATATATATATATATATATATATATATATATATATATATATATATATATATACCTATTGGACCTCATAAATATAAACACAATATTCATAACATAATCGTACTAGATCTATAGCAGTACTGCTAAGTGCTAACAACTAAAGAAGCATCCTTCCAGCCATCTATTGCACGATTCCTAGCCCTAAATTCCAACACTGTTTTCGTTATTCGTCGTTATCAGTTAGACGCTATGCTGACGCAAAGGTTCTAACCTTTCTTTAGCTTTTGTACCGACAGGCTAGGAAATATGCTTGGTTCCAATCCTGTACGTACATAGACTCCTGTAGAATATTTATGTCTTGTAACATTCTGCATCTGGTTTGGCAGTGTTGCTAATTAGCATCTAGCAAGCAGCATATACATGCATGTGTACAAAACTTCCTTGGGAACAAAATTACCTTCCCCAGTTGGTGAAGGAATCGAGCTTATTCGAGACATATCCTTTTTCCTTTTGATCCATGCTATATTGATATGTACGTGTAATTTTTGACAGGACTATACATTGCATTATTAAAGTAGCCACATGTGGTGAAACATTTTCAGCCACCAAAGGAACGAGAGTTCCTCGTTAATTTCTGCTTTTTGGATGCAGTTCCGGTTGACAAAATCTCGCTGGAACCAAACAAGTCAGAATTATACAGAGCAAATCATACATACATTGGACCAGGGTAGAGCTGGGCTGGGCCTCCGGGGCAATGGCCCGAGACCCAGCGTCAAAATATCATACGAAAGTCTAAAAAACAGAAAAATCTAACTTTAGGCCGGCCCAGCGTCAGCTCCGCCCCTGCATTGGACTGAAAACCATTTCTATGGGGGACGTATCGCATGCATGATACCCCGTTTATCCCCCTCGTCCAAACAGGCACTAGGAAGAAATGGACTAATAATCGGTATAACAATTTCTTCCTTTGCTCAAATGAAGAGCTGAATTGCACAAAGATCAGTGACGGAGCTTGAGCAAAATCTCAAGGGGCAAAGATCAAAGCAAATTCAGAAGCACAGCTCACTACTAGCTGCACTCCCTGCACGGCACACAGACTTGGCTTTCCGGTCGTCGGTTGCGCATCTGTCATCACCGTCGGGCCTAGCCGCGGCAAGCCCACGACGCACCACTGACCAACGTCTCGTATGCTGCTTCCGTGCTTAGCCACCGCACGATCGATGTCTCGCTGAGTATTATCGTAACTAGTAGCAGTCAGCAACAATGAACCTTCTAGATTGACTTGATCTAACCAAATTGGGTCAGCTGTGGACTACATGCTGTTAATTTTTTTTCTTCAAAAATATTGGGGGCCATGGCCCATATTGGCCGAGGGAAAGCTCCGTCCTGACAAAGATGTTTTCTACAGTTGTTGATAGTTCATTACACTGATCAATACTTCCTTCTCTTTGTTTTTTTTACAGAAAAAAAAAATGAAAAGAGCATCCGACCTTTTCTTTCATCTCAACTTAAGTTGACTTCCTGACATTCTTCTTTTGTTTTGCCAATTGCAGTTGAAACTTAATTCGTTGAAATGAGACCAGGAAAAAAAAATTCACAACAAGCATCGGTTTCATACTCGAAATAGGGATCATCGATTCGTTGGCTACATACCACAAATCCACAATTGCCCGTCTGAGGATTCCTTCACATGGCTAAAATCTCACATACACCGCTGCAACTGAATCCTTAGTGTATACGTGTTGCCCCGTCATGAAGCTGACACAAAGTGTATTTAATAATATAACTAACTTGTTAAGGAAAATAGAGCCAAAACATTTATTTCAGGATCATGTATTACTTGTCAAGCATCTCTAGATTAGCCTTTTAGGCCTCTGAAGGGCGGTTTGTACTTAGCACTTGTCTTTTTACCTGAACGAAACGGCGCCACCGGAAGCTAATTAGCTAGAGATGCTCCTAACAGCTTGCTCAAGCTATCTAGTTAATATATATTTGATATTCTTTCTCATAGCAATTAACATCGTACAAACCATATAGCTAGCTGGGAACACACATGCCTAATACAACAGATAAATTAATCACATGAACGCGGGAGCCATGTAGGAATTCCGAAAGTCTTACACTCTCTCTTGCAAATTTGCTATGGAACTTCTGCGTTCCAAACTGGCCCTAAGTATTAAGCGTCGCCCTAACACTTTTTATCGTAGGGAGAAGCGCTGGGATTAACATAAGTACCTTGAATATACCAACAGCTGTGACCCTAATCCCCTATCAGGAGACAAATCACCCCTCTAAACAAAAGGGCATTTCAACCTAAAAAAATGAAAGGGCATTTCAGTCAATACACACCACCCCGTTGGCCTATAAAACCCCTCCCTCCTCCAAGCTCCAGACTTTACCGACAAAATCCCTCAAACGATCCCCTGTCCAATCGACAAATCACTGGCCGGCAGCTAGCCAGGACCTCGAAAGAAAAGTTATTTACAATCCACTCCCTCCACCATCACCCCCAGCTTGCCTCTCCGGCCCGGCCACCGTGTATACACGCGCAATCTTTGCCTGATCACAAAGCCCGCGTCCTTCTCCGGCGGCGGCGGCATGGGGTTCTCGCTGTACCCCATGAAGACGTCGACGCGCATGCTGTGGAGCACCAGCTTCTTCCGCCATAAGTTCCCAGCCGCCGCCACATCCTCCTTCTAATTAAGCTCCGGCTGGCCGGCCGTCCACCTCCGTGTTTCAAGAGGAGGTGCAGGAGCGTACGTACATACATACGTATACCGGTATACGGGCGTACACGTACATAAAAGTGTTGCAATATAGGGTTTTCTTTGGTCCCTGTAGTAGTTGGGAAGGGGGAGAGGAGAAGGAGAGGAGTGCATGGACTCCGGTCGCCTCATGTTCAACTCCGCCGTGCCGTGCCGCTCTGCCAGCACCGGCGGCGGAGGGCAGATGCTGCTGTTCGGCGGCACTGGAAGCTTCCTTGGAGGTGAGAGTCCGTACGTGATGGCTGGATATCTGAAGCATTCGTGTTCTTGGGATGCTTTGCTTACGCACATGAGTATCTGCAGGCTCGCCGGTGTTGGCCGGCGTGGAGGACGGGCGGCCCAATCGGCCGTTCCTGACGACGCTGCAGGAGGAGCTCGAGCTGGACGACGAGCAGTACGGCAGCTTGGACGAGCAGGCGCCGGAGAGGAAGCGCCGGCTCACAGCGGAGCAGGTGCGGGCGCTGGAGCGGAGCTTCGAGGAGGAGAAGCGGAAGCTGGAGCCGGAGCGGAAGAGCGAGCTGGCGCGGCGGCTGGGTATGGCGCCGCGGCAGGTGGCCGTGTGGTTCCAGAACCGCCGCGCGCGGTGGAAGGTCAAGCAGCTCGAGCAGGACTTCGACCGCGTCAGGGCGGCCCACGACGAGCTCCTCGCCGGCCGTGACGCGCTCCTCGCTGACAATGACCGCCTCCGATCGCAGGTGATCGATCAGTTCGGCAAACACCTAACTCACCTTCTTAACTAACTCCATGGGTCCGTGGCCGACCGCTTAATTAACTTCACATCTGAAATACAAATATCCCTTCGTGATTCCCGTGAAATTCCTAAATTTCAAACAGGGTATCAGTTGGTTAATTATATTTTTTAAGTGAAACGGCTGAGTTCACCCCAAACATAAGCTAGCCATTCATTTTTGTGGCACAACAGAACCTCCCCATCAGGGCCAGGGAACATATGAACCAGAATCAACTTACGACCTCCCTTTATGCCGGTGTATCACTAAACCGCATGACGACGTATTTGAGTTCAGTTTGGTTAAAAAGTTAATTGTGATGGGTAAAGGGTAAACTAGGGACTCAAATCATGTGAGGTGATGACTAATTAAGGAATATCGGGTATATGAGGTGAAAATTTAGCAAGAATGTGACAAAGAATTAACACTGTGACAATGACATGATTATCCACTTTACAGTCAATTTAATTGGCTTGTCACTTGTGGTTAAACCTGTTCATGGGTATCCTGGCCGGCCTGAATTTTCCTAGCTCGGGCTTAATTTTTGGCCCAAAGGCCTGACCCAAAACCTGAAAAAGCCCTACGAAGATAATAAAAATAAAAAATATTCTTGAAATAAATTAAATATTAATTTTCATTAAAAAAAGAATTAAAATAATATTGCTCTATGAGGAAAAACAATTTTCGGGTTGGCCAGACTCGGGCTTGCCCATTCAAGGGAGGGTTTTTCGAGGCCCATCCCGAAGTCCAGCCCGGCCCAGGGTTTTGAACAGGTCTACTTGTGGTTGCCCACTTGAAAGGTATTTTAGTTATTCATGTCTAGCTGACCAGGCAAAAGTTTTGTTTTGCTAAATTAAGTTGAAGTCCTCCAAATTTTGTGGTGTAAAGGGGAGGGGGCAGGCGCCCGTGTCCTATATAGCGCTAGAATATGAAAACGGTTTCTTGGAATTTGCTTCAAGATTTGTGTGGCAACGTTGAAGGACCCCTTGTTCCTCCATAGATTATGATTTATTTTTAGTTGAATATTGCACCACAGTCGGCAGCGGTGCAAGAGGAGAATAGGGGTTGATGCGGGAGCAACAACATGGTGGCACGAGAAGAGATGCGAGAGGGGCGGCATAGGGCTGGGCTAGCTAGGACGGCGGATGAAGGTGGCTGATTTTGAGGTTTGGGGTTGGTGGGGGTTAATTCAGTGACGAACAAACAATTCTATATAGAAAAAAGGACTTTTACTATAATCTGGAATTATATTCATATAAAATACGTAGTAATACTATGAAAAATTATTGGCCGTAAGTACCTAGAACGCGGATTTATTCGTAGGGTCACATGATGGTAGATTGGAAGAAGATTAGGGGCTAAACAATCGATCACAAAAGCGAACCCAAAATTTATTAGCAGGGTCAGTGTGTTAGGCCAGATCCGGACAGTGCATTTTTCTCGTCACTGGCAATCGCTAATCGTGTACTTTTCAATGTCTGAGTGGTATGAGATAGAGAGATCTTTTTTTGTTTGATCACATATGGACTCGTACATAATTACTTGATTTCACTTTTCGCGTCGCAAAGCAAGAAATGCTAAGTTTACCATAAATCATTTTCCAAGGATGTGGACTAATTTTTCAATACTCAATGGAGTAGCAAACCCTTTAAATCATTGTCATTTATACAGTTCTCCCTAATTAACTTCTTGAATCCAAACAAAACTTATTATCCAGTGTGCATATCAAAGATCAAAGATCATGATCGGTGCACGCACATGTATATATCGTGCAGGTGATCTCACTGACCGAGAAACTGCAAGCGAGGGGGTCGTCGCCGGCGTCCGCCGCCTCAGCCACACGTACTGCAGCAGGAACGGCCTCTGCTGTTGAGCTCAAAGAAGGCCACCTCTACACCGAGACCACCAACGGCGGTGCGGTGCCGCCGCCGCCGCGCTTTGCCGGGGGAGCCAACGACAGCCCGGAGTCCTACTTCGCCGGCGCGCGCTCGCCTCCGTCGTCGTCGGACGACGACTGCGGCGGCGATGGCTGCACCTTCTTCCTCCCGGGCGCCATGCTCGGCGTCGCCGCTGTGGAGCACGAGCGTGCCGAAGAGGAGGCGCAGCTCAGCAACTGGGCATGGTTCTGGAACTGATCATACGAACATTAGCATAGCTAAGCTCTTCGGTCGATGTGCGCAATATTTTATGCCAAGAAGTGCTATTTATGGATCCGGACTGATCATCACGAACATTAGCATAGCTAAGCTGGACAAATTGATCGGTCGATGGTCGGATCGCAATATTTATTTGCCTAAAAAGTCGCCGCTATTTATGTGCTTGATTAGTAGTGATACGGTATTTTGGGTTTATTTAAGCAGATGTTGTTAAGGCTGAATCTGTTCCGAGTCTGAAATAGGTGGATATCGAGCAAGTCATTTTACCGAGCTTTTTTTAAAATTGACATAGTTTGATTTAATATTATTTTATTTATAGTTTAAAAGTATTTTTAAAATCGAGATAACAAGCCGGATTAGAGAAAAACCCAATTCCTAATCATTAGAAACTGATTCTGTTTAACCAATTAATATATGTAATTAAAGTAATTTTGAACCAAACCAAAGCCAACTGACCTGCTTTTCTTCCACCGTAGTCTAGTCTGAATGCAAATGGGAAGGAAGATTACGAGAGGTTTCAGACGATTCTCCTGTACAACACATTGGTAACGTTGGCTCAAGACGTTGAAAAGTTGGGCCAGCCCCGGCCCAAATAAATCTGCGAACGTGACTTGGGCTAGCCTGGGAACCATATGATCTGGGTAAATGGGCCAAATCTCTTGTAGGCCCATATCCAAAGTACAACGAAGGGAAGAGGTGGAGGAAAGCCTCTCCTTGTCCAATTCAGATTAGCCACGTGGCTATCTTACGAGGCAGGTCGGCGTACGGCCCGGCCCACTAGTATTATCGGCTATTGGCTGGTTGAGTCAAGCACTCTAGTCCGGATGTATTCACCAACATAACTTCTAGTGCCAGAGCCGATAATCAACTCGAAGACTCCTTAGTCCTCTAACTAGATCGGCATCTTATGGACTTTTGAAAGAAAAAGGAAGGAATTTTTTTTACAAATCTTCGATTTGGACCGGAAAGAGATGACTGAGTGGTCTACAATTTTCTCTCACCGAGGGTTCGAATCCCTCTCTTTCTGCCCGGCTATTAAGCAGCAGCTTGAGCAGGTCATATCATAATTGAGTAGCAAAAATGGATTGTAAAACCTAGATACTGTACTGTGAACTAGGGTGCTATTCCTGCAAATTTTGTAAAACCCACTGCCACTATTGCTTCGATGATTGAAATGAGTTTTTGGCTTATTTGATCTTGTTTTGGAACTAAATAGTAAATCTAGCCTCTACGCAAACGAAATACAAAAAAATGATACCTCTGTTGTATGAAAACACCGCGTAAACCATCTGTTGTGCTTCCCGTGCATGATGGGCTAGAAAAATGGGCAAAGACTGTAGCTCCAAATGATATGGCACTGTTTGTGGCTGTGCGCGTATGCTTGAACAGTGAGCGATAACTCTAGCGACAGCACAGGGCACCACAGCAACACTGCAAACACACTGTTCAAGGTTGTTTTTTTAGCATGCCTGTGCCACAGTATTTTTGCACGGTAGGAATGATATTTTTTTTTTACTATTTCACTTCAAAAATATGTTATTTTAGCTAAAAACTCTGAATAAAATAGCTAACTTTGTGTATCTTCTTCTTCTTCTTCTTTTCAAATCCCTGGTCATCATGTTCGCGCCCTGCACCAAGAAATCACGCCTATCCTGTTTCTGAAACAGAGAGCACAATCGAAGCCAATGACACTGAGACAGATGAGTACAATCTTCTCTCTTCAAAACCTTGACACGCTCACAACGCTTGTGCATAGAAGTATTATTCGATGCTTGGCTCCAATAGCCCAATGTTAAATTTTTTAGAATCGATGCTACGTGCTCCTTTTGCTCTGAAGAATCGTTTTGTTTCTTACTTGTATCCCCTTTTCTAGACATTGGGATGAGCCTCACATGGACCGTGCCTCCGATGCCACGTTCTTCGTTGCCGCCACCCCTTTCTTCCCCGACATTAGCTCCTTCACCGCTCTCGTAACCTCCTCGTTCTTGATCAAACCTCCAATTGCTCCATCACTTGTGTGGATCCTAACACCAACCCTAAGTTCGTCGATGATAAACCTCGCATTGAGGTGGAAAAAACTCGAAACTCGTGAGCTAGCTCAACTTGTTAAGAACTTGATTCAAACTTAGGGCATAAACAAATCGAGCCGCCAAGTCGAGCTGACATTCTACTACTCGTTTACTTCACCAGCCAGCTCGCGAGCAATTGGTTTACTATTCATCTACAAAATGGATTAATGGACAGTAACAGGAATTGCTTTTTCAGCTAATGAACAGCACATTTCAGATTAGGGATAGTAATCAGGTTTTCAGGCGATGAACAGTAATATTTCCCCTGGAAATAAATAGTAACCGATTTCGCTGTGGTGTGAACAGTGCTTAGGCTGAATTATGAACACTGATGGGCTGGAATGATAGTGAACACTAATTGGCCGGCCCATTTATTTGGCTAGGCCCAAAGGCCATTTTGGCCCGGCACTATGTGCAGCCCAGCTCGTGAGCGAGCTGGAGCTCGCTCGCTCCCATGGCAGCCCGAGCGAAGAAATGGGCGGCGGCGATTTTGGCGGTTTTGGCGGCGGTAGAATATGGTGGTGTGGTGAGCTTCCTGGTTGCCTGAGCAACCCGTTTTGGGGTTTTATTTGGGCTGAGGAGGTTCGGGCAAGGGGTGGCGGCGTGGGTGGCAGCCGGGCGGAGCAGGGGAAGGTGGCGGTGGCGCTCCAGTGGCGCTCCGGCCAGGGTAAGGGGTGGAAGAGTATCAGTGGTTGGAGGGGATCACGTGGGTAGCGTTGGTAGATCTCGGAGTGGCCCGAGGTGGCGTGGTGGCATGAGCCATAGCGGCGGCGGAGGAGAGGCTCGGCGCTGGTGAGATAGGAGTGGGGAGAGGGGTAGGGATGGTAGGGGAAGCATGCGGGAGGGTAAGGTGGAGCTTACCGTGGTGTCAATTTGAGGGATGCGTGGATGGTGGGGGTAGATTGGCGATGAGCTCGCCGAAGAAGAAGAACAGGGCAACGATGAATTCAGACTCTTGGCCGGGTTTGGGGAAGAATGGGTGGTGGGGAGGGGGTTCGTTCGGGAGGTGCTAGCGATGCTTTTCCGATCAGCTTGCTTGGCTTTTATAGTCGGCAAGAGGCGGTAGAAGAAGTGGTGAGCGTGCGGTGCTTGCGGCGTGTGGGCGGCGAGGTGGATGGCCGAGCGTGGTTGGACGACGCCGGGAGAGGGGAAGTGGCGGGGTGAGGTGGTGAACGAAGGTTGTGGAAGGTACTGACGGGCACGAGGGAGAAGGTGCGAGGCGGTGCGGCGGTGGCGCCATGAGGAAGAAGAGGACGGGAAAAAGCGCTTGGGGAGGAGGCGTTTTCTGATGAAGAAAACGGGAAGCCCGAAAAGGAAAGCAATTACCGAATTGGGAAGGTTTTTAAATTCAAACCAAAAAGGATTCAAAAGTTTTGAAAACTTGAATTTTTTGGTTGTTTCAAGAAGGTGGCCGCTGGCCGGGCCGTCCTGTACGTCGCACTCATCACGATGGTGGCAGTGCCGGCCACGCAACTGAGGGAGGTGGCGGACAGGTTGGACCAGGCTGGGATGGACTTCATATGGGCCGTGAGGCCCAGCGACGCCAACCTCGACGCGGGCTTCGAGGAGCGCGTTGCCGGCAGAGGCAGGGTGGTGACTGGTGAGGGAATGGGTCGACCAGTGGGAGATCGTTCGGCACGAGTGCGTGAAGGGGTTTCTCAGCTACTGCGGGTGGAACTCGGTGGTGGAGAGCGTCACCGCTGGTGTGCCGCTAGCGGTGTGGCCGATGGGCACTGAGCAGCGCTCAACGCGATGCTGGTCGTTGATGAGCTGAGGGTCGGGGTGAGGGTACTGTCTGCGGCGAGCGACGAGCTTGTCGGGAGCGAGGAGGTTGCACGGGTGGCGATGGAGCTGATGGCACAAGGGGAGAAAGGCGCAGAGGCGGCGAGGAACATGGCCGGGATGGGCGTGAAGGCGCGTGAGGTGGTGGCCGAGGGCGGGTTGTCGTGGAAGGCGGTGGAGGAGTTGCTAGGTGTGCTTTGCCGGCCGGTGACGTGACGAGTGTGGTGGCAGCGTAGTGGCCCGGCCCGTGCGGAGCCAATGTGTGGCCGTGTGGGTATGGGCCCGTGCGAATCCATTTGGTCGAGCTAGTAATGATCGACGAATCAATGAATCAATCGTGTTTGTTTGGAGTTATCATCTGCAAATTAATTGGGACGCACCAATTCAATTTGTCTCTGACATCTAATTTGTGAGCCAGTAATAATGAATCGATCGTGTTTGTTTGAACTTATTGTCTGTAAATTGGGACGTACGCACGAGTTTTATACGTTCTTAATAGTATATTTTTTTAAATTTATGAATAGTATTTTTTTCTTATTTTAACTAATAAAAGAATAAATTTACCTTTAATCGTCCTACCTCAAAAAACACTCGTGTCAACCCCTTCCACCAAACCCGTGCATGCCCCTACACTCTCCCAGCATAAAAAAGGGAGCGACTACCAATCGGATGTACGGGTGGAGCTCCCACCCATACGGTCCTCCCGTGTGCAGCTCGAACCACGCTTTCTAATATTCTGTCGCTCCTGACGCGTCGCCGTTACTTTGCCGCGTCTTGCCCACATGCGCCGCTTTGCTTTTGTGTCTTTAAATGCACTGGTTTTCTTCTTACTTGCCGCTAAGCGCTAATAGCCTTGCTGCTGATTGCTTGCACTAGATAAGGTGCTGCATGATTTGTATGGATATGTGTTGAGATGTACAGTAGAGAGAGGAAGAAGACAAGAAAGAAAAGCGAAGAGGAAAATTAGGGGGAAGTTGGGATCTATGTTTTCGTCGTGTGGCTAACGATCGAGTTTTCCCATCTGTTGTTTATTTTATCTAGAGATTTAAAATGAGACTAGAAAAAAGAACTAGCATGTTTCTAGTCGGGGCCGGTCGAATAGCCGCTCGAGCGATGTGTGTAGAATGAGTGTTCCGTCGCGTGCCCAATGTAGGAGCGCAGCGGCATCTGAATCCGTCCTTGTGGGGATTTTTGTTGTTGTTTGCAACAGCTTTGCATTGCACTGCTTTCTGGCACAGCGCTAGCACCTGCCGAGAACAGACGTCCGTGTGATAACGTTTCTCTTTTTTGGGTTGAAAAGGTACACTCTGCTCATCTTCCACAGCACAAACTCGATCAATGAAATCAAAACAAAGCATATGAAAAAAAAACATATTGAAAAAATCTTGCAACATCACCGTGAATAGTATGCAACATTTTTTTCTATGGATGCAAATATTTTTTTCAATGGGTCGCAACATTTTTTTATATAGATACAACATCACAAAGAAGTACGCCGCTGCATGCAACATCTTTCGAACACGGTTGCAACATCCCCGGACAACAGTTGCAATAACTCCGGACAACGATTGCAACATCCTAGGACAATAGTTGCAACATCTCTGGACAATAGTTGCAATATCCTCGGACAATAGCTGCAACATCCTTGGACAATGGTTGCAACATCACAAATCAAAACAAAGCATCGGAAAGAAAAAAACGCGTTGTAAAAAATTACAACATCGTTGTGAACCGTATGCAATATTTTTTTTTCTATAGATGCAATATTTTTTTTTATAGATTCAACACTTGTAACATCCCTGGATAACAGTTACAACATCTTATGACAATGGTTGCAACATCCCCAAACAACGGTTGCAATATCCCCAGATAACGGTTGCAACATCCTAGGACAATGGTTGCAACATCTCCGAACCACAGTTGCAACATCCCCGGACAACGGTTGCAACATCCCCGGACAACAGTTGCAACATCATATGATAATGGTTGCAACATCCCCAGACAATGGTAGCAACATCATCGGACAACAGTTGCAATATCCCCGAACAACGGTAGTAGTTTGTGCACCGGCCCACGGCGACATGGCATGTCACACCATCGGTTGGGTTCCGTAAGAACAACTCAACTTTGCCTGTTGGTGTGTTTGTGTTTTCTATGTAGTAATTTCCACGAATCTGTATGTGTATGCAACTCTACTTGGTTAATTGCTGGATGGCTTTGCAAAGGGGTGGTAATAAGTCCAAGTCGATTATTTTGATCATTTGATTTCTACGGATAAACTCCGCCAAGCAGCCCATGACCAGGCCCACCATAACCCGACAACCCATTTTGCTGCCAAGGAACTCCACCCAAAAGCCCGCGTCCAGCCAATAGGAACCAAGAAGACCTCACGGCTAAGCGTACGATCGGAGATTAAAAATCAGACGTCCTCACGGTATCATTTCCCTAAAAAAAACGCTACGGAAAAATAGACACTCTCCCTACGATTTTTTCCGATGGGTGGCCATCTTTTTGCCGGCCGGCGGTGAACATGCATCGGGGTAGGATGGTGAGTTGCAGGCAGGCGGCCCTTGTAACATCCCAATTTTGGGCTTGTTTCAAATGTAAGAAAATGAGTAGAAATTAAAACTTTTTCTTACATCATGTATTTCCTGTATGTACTAAACAATTATTGTACAAGAGTTATGGAAATACATAGTCACAAGTCTTTGATCCAAATCTTGATCCTTCAAAAACATTCTTGTTCCATCTTGTGATAATCTCCTGGAAATATTTTTCCTAAATTCTTGGGTTGGTATGTGACCCCTCTGAAAAATTTCACAATTTTTAGAAATTGTTTCAATACTTTTGGAGGTCAGTCAAACCTACTCAAATTCTGGTCAAACTAGGGACCAGCACCTTGTGGAATTGTTGGAGGAAAATGTATAGCACAAAAACCTCTGAAAATTTTATACAAGGTCAATAACTCAGCTAGCAAACTCCTGTAAAAATTTCATAATTTTTGGAGTGAGTTTGCTACCTCAAGCAAATCCCCAAACTTCAGCTCGGTTTGAAACCCAAAATTAGGGCTGAGTCAGACTCGGGCTCGAGTCAGACCCGAGTCCGACCCGACCTTTTGTCTCGGTCGAGCCAAGCCGCTTAGACCTCCTCGGGCTCGCGCCACTCGGGCGTCGGCGGTGGTGGTCCAGCCGTTGGATTCTCATCCAATGCTCCCACCTCCCATTGCTCTACTAAGCATTGGAGCACCCTCAGCCGAGTGACGTTGATCCTGCAGTCTAGGACCTCCCCAGGACCTCCTCTCCGCTAAGACCTCCTCTGCCTCGGGAGATCAAGGACGTCCAGGACCTCCCCAAGTGCATCAGGGACGTCTAGGACCTCCCTCAGCCCTGTTTTTCTTCTCCACGACCTCCCCGAGGTTTGGTCATCATGGGTTTCGAGCCCTTGTGCTGGTGTCAGTGTCAGAGCGGTTGGGAGCAGTGGCCTGTCACTTTTTGGCCCTTCCCAACGTCTCTTTCTGCCACACATTTAATGTGTCAGACCTTTTGCCCTAAAAGAAGTCAGCCCCTACCAGCTCCTGTCACATCTAGCAAGTCCATGGCAGGGTGTGTGCACCCGAAGCTTGCTCTGCCCATGGCTTTGCTCTTTTGTCTACATAAGACCCCGAGCTCCTCCCTGTCTCCTTTAGTCTTTCTCTCCCTCCACCAAACTTCAAGAACACACCATTGTCGGTTTTTGAAGTTCTTCAAGATCACCCGAGCTCTTGCGGTTTAATTGCCAACTTGGTTTCCAACTTGTTCAATTATTCCACCTCGGGCATCTTTTCTTAACCAAATCGGTTGGTTTCAGGGGAAGGTATTGTGGGGACCTGTTCTTCAAGGCCGTCCCTGCTTTCTTCTTTGTCTCCGGCAAGCTTGGTCACCGGAGCACCTCTTTCGGTATCAACCTCTCCTCCGAGCTCCTCTGGACCTCATCTTGGCCCTGGTGAGTTCATCCTAGCCTCCTAGAGCTCGAGGATTAGCTTAGTTAGAGCGTAGCATAGCTTTGTCGTCGTTTTCGGTTTTGTCGAAACCCTAATTACCAGCCTCTCTGGCTCGCCGGCGTTCTGAGCCATCGCCGCCGTCGAGAGCTAGCCTAGTAGGTCCATGGTGCTTTTATGAGCGTAGTGGTGCCCTTGGTTCCCGCCGGCGTGGTCCACGTCGCCGGTGGTGAGCTCTCCTTTGGCTCGGGCATTTTTGTCGTGTTGTACTCGGACAGGATCCGTGAGCTTATGATTGGCATTAATGGTGTCGAGGTTGTCCTTTATTCTTTGTCTTGCCGGCAGTGTGCGCGTGCCCTCTAAGCCCCGACCTCCTTGGAGGAATCATAGCCGTTAAAGATCACCCCAAGAGTAGATCTGTGCCGTAGAGCGTTTTCTGTGAAAACTCTAAGTCTTAGGACCTCCTAGGTTAATCTCGTAGTTGAAGACCTCCTCAGTTAGCTCTTGGTCGTAGGATCCTCTCTGTTAAAACCTAGCGCCGGGACCTCCCGTTTGTTTTGATCCTAGCCGTCCGGGACCACCATGGTTAAATCTGGCCGATAGGACCATACTGCAAAAAGACCTCTCCATGGTCATTTTGCAAAGACCACCCTAGACCACCCCTCGAGTCCTCTTTGTAAAAAGCCACCACAGTGGTTTACAAAGAAAACCCCTTCCAGGACCTCTTAGGCGCAATCCTAGCCATTCACGACCTCCCGGTTTAGATCGGCGTTAGATCTCCTTTGTAAAATCCTTAGTCTCGGGACCTCCTCCGCTCGACCAACTGTTCGGGACCTCCCTAGGCCTAATCTGAGCCGTCCGGATCTCCTCCGATTAGAACCACATCGCATAGGACCTCCCGAGCGGATCTTGGCCATCCAAGACCTCCTCGGTTAAATCCCAACCGTTTAGGACCTCCTCGTTTGATCTTGACCGCCCTAGACCTCCTCGATTGATCGCGTCCGTTAAAGACCTCCCTCTCGGAGATCTGGACCGTTGAAGACCTCCTCCGTGAGATCTTAGCCGTCGGACCTCCTCCGTAGGATTAGCCTTAGGACCTCCTAGTGCTCGGGACCGCGGATCTTGATCGACGGTCCACGACCTCTGATAGGCGCAAGGACCTCCTTTGCGTCGCGCATGCATGCACTTGCTCGTGGCCGTTGGATCCAATCTCAACGGTCCGGACCTCCCAGTCAAGGGAGGAGGTCTTTTGTCTTGCGTGCCGAGGTCCGTGGCCGTGCGATGAAGGATCAACGGCCCACGACCTCTCCTTTTCCTTCAGTTCGTTTGGACCTCCCGAGAGCTCGAATTTTCTAAGTCTTTTAATGTTTCAAATTTCAAATGTGCATAACTTGGTCATATTAACTCCTTTTTGAATGATTCCAGTTGTTGTAGCTCTGTTATAGAATGAACTTTATTTTGAGAATGAATTTGGGCACTGTTATGTAGCAGAAAATGATTTAAACTGCATTAGCTTGTTTAATATATAAGGTGGTCTAGAAATTCATTGAAAATGTGTAAAATACATAACTTCTTCTCTGTAAATCCCCGCTGAGCAAACTCAACTTGGTAAAATTTGTCCATAGACATGCTTTAATATGAACTAGGCCTTGTCTTTATTCATATTCCTAAGAAACGATATATGCTAGTTTTAGAACTTAGAAAAATCATAACTAATTCATTATAACTCCAAATTGTGCAAACTCAGTTTTGCTGTTATTAGGATACTATTACCTACCTACCATAAAAATTTCAAACTCCAGATCATTCTAGAATTTTTTGCCATGAACAGTAGCCTTAATTAATTTAATTAGAATTTTCAGGCCGAGAGAACTTAGTTTAGCCATAACTTTTTCATGTTAAGTCCTAATGAAGTGATTCTTATTTCTAAAATTGTCTAAAATCAACCCCTAACTGCTGTAGAAATTTCATGGGATTTTGATGTTCTTTGCTGTTGAGTTCCTTTTGGTGTTCTTCGTTCTTATCGGTTTTTATCGCCTTTTCGCGTTAGGTTCCGAAGAAAACTTTGAACCTAAGCACTCCCCTCTGCAGCAAGACCAATCCCCGCAAGGCAAGCAGTTTGACCATGTTAATCCTAGTATTTTTAAGTATTTATGTTGTTTGCAACTCCTATGTATGCATTGCTACTTTGTGTTAAACTATTGTCGTTAGTTTACCTAGTAGATGCATTTCCTTAGACACATGATTATCCTATACTACCATAAGCCTAGGTTATTGCTGTGATTAGAGCTCGTGGATGATCTCTTGTCACTTAGTAGTTGCGAATTAATTGCTTAGCCATGCTTAGCTTCCGGTAGAAATGGGCGGTTATCGACTTGTCGATAACCTTGATCACATAAAACTTATTATGATTTATGATTTCAGCCTTGTGTCATGTCTACTTATGAAAACTAAAACTGAAAACAAAAATGATTTAGACTTGGGCACAATGGTATGATTGGTGTGCTTCTGGGTGTGGCTGGAATGGTGCAGAGTCATTAAGGACCGAGTTACTTGCGCCACCGTCTCGAGCATTCTTGCGTGCTAACCACACTAGAGGGTATGGGACCTCTCTTGACTTAGTACTTTGGAGTGTATTGGCTTCGGGTCGCAGGGAGTCGCAGGAGAGATGGTGTTGGGAGCATTGTAGTGTCCGAAAGGCTTCCGTGATGGTGGTTGTCTTTCGACTTGCAATGTAAGCGTATGGGTTTCTATCCATACGAGCGACTCGTAGTTAATGCACAAGATTGGAAATATCTCGTAGGACTTAGCCGTGCCGGCATACCTTCGGAAGTGTGCTTTTGGGCTTGAAGGCGGTCTGAAGTGTGGGTACATTGGTACACCCCTGCAGGGTTAAAACTATTCGAATAGCCTCGTCCTAGGTTATGGGCACGCTCGGATACGCCCCGTGAGAACTAGACTACAACCTTTTAATTAAAACTTGATGGGTGGTACGAATCGGGGATTCGTGCTATGTTGTGGTGACTATTGGGATAGTCACTTCCAGGTGGTTACTTGTATGTATCTTTATTTCACTGTTATTTTGACAACAAAACAGATTTGCAAACTTGCTTTTAAATGTATTACATTATTGCAAATAAAATTGGCTTTATGCAAAATGAGACATACAACCTCCACCTAAATAAGTTTGCATGTAGTTTATGAATAGGTCTGCTATTCCACACGTCAGTCTTGCGAGTATCTTGTGTACTCAGTTATCTTGCTTAAATGTAATTGTTGCAGAGGAAGAAGGTGAGCTTGAGGGGTCTCACTTCTGTGAGTTGTGTTGTGGTAGCTTGCGAGGCGTCTAGCTTGGCGGCCCGGTCGGTTGCCTTGTGGGTGGTGTGGCTAACCGGTCGACTTTTGTTCTAGCCATCTTATGTCACCTTTTGCTTCCGCTGTCATTCTTGTTTATTGTTCTATTTGGCCGGTCGGCTCTTTTGTAATAACTTTACTTTATGTATGTCGTTGTTGAACTTAGTGATGTATGTTGTATGGAAATGATGTGTAATTTTGTGATGATGTGCATATGCTGCAATTCTGGGAAGCATATGTCCATCGAGGCTTAGAATGTTTAATTAGTAATGCTAGAACCATTTGGGGGTTAAGTGTTACTAGTTAAATATTCCGGGTCCTCACAGCCCTGCTCCTCCACCACGTCGGGGTCGATGCCTCGGCGCTGCTCTTCGCCGACGAGGTACGTGACGTAATCTCACGTGGGCACACCATGCTATGCCTATGCTATGAGACGAGGGTGTTAGATGTAGATGGTGGTTAGCTTGGGGCGAGGAGGATTCGTATCCGATCTTGGTCCCGGAGTAATTGGGCGTTTATTTTGGGCAGAGGCGACCACATTGCAGTTGTGCCATGTGGGTGTCCTGAATTTTGATGGGCACCATGTGTCTGCCATTTGAGTGATGACGACTGATAGGCTCTGTGCAATTGCGAGTTTGTGCTTGTAAGTTGTACCGTAATGCGTTGATATGCACATAGAAATGGAAAGGGGTTCCAGCAACAATTGAGGGATAACATGAATTAATCAAGCTGCATACACATCCTGAGTTAAGCAAAAATGTATACGTCACTGACTTTTAGAATCTGAATCAGGTTGATATGGAGGGACTAATAATGGATCGTGAGTGAGCTTTGGTTGTGGTGGGCAAGATGTTCTGAAATCAAACGGTGAAGTAATAATGCGTACTTGTACTAAGTACTTTTCAAGTGTCTTCAGAGGTTAATGTATATGATTACAACATTTTACTTCATAAACATGCTCGATTTCGTCTCCTAGGTGGGCTCAGTTTGCACAACCCTCACCAATAACTATTGTGAAGAAACTTATAGCCCACTTCAGAGCCTGGACATAAAGGAACTTCTGGTTGGTGCATTCGCTACATCTACTAGCGACTATCGTGCGTAACTTACTGCCATTTCTTGATTATGTTTTATCGGTTTTACCTCAGCTTGCAGGTACCCTGTTAGATACAAACAACCTTTCCAAGAAGTGCTAAAACACAGATTCAGAGGCTGTGCAATTGCTCTTGTATGGTACCTCTAAGCATAAGAGGCACGAATTGTTTCAACAATGTAATATACTAATCTTCTTGTGGCATTGATTTTATAAATATAGAATCAAGAAGTAGCAAAATCATATAGTAATAGCTATTGGTAACTTTTATTTTGCTTTTGACCAGTGATGCTTGATCACAATGATCATTCTTTTTTTAATACTTAAAGATTAACACCTACAGAAAGTCATCCACAGATGGTGAGTTTTAGTCATAATATCTTCAAATAGATGCTCAAAAGTTTTTATTTTTATTTTTCTTAACTTACTGTCAAATTAAAACAACATTAATATGTTATTGCTTATGCTACGAGGATGAAATATGCTTATTGTTAGTAACTTCAGTAACCATTTCATGTAAACAACGCTCATGATTCGGATCAAAGTTCCACAATAGCTGTGTCAAAGCCTAGATTCTATTGCTAAATTAGATATGTTTAAAGTGTTGATTTTATGGAGGCTATTTGGTAATTTCTCATTTTGAGAAAAGAAGAATAGTAAAAGGAAAAGAAAATGGAGGGCCACTTGACATTGAGATAGAGGAGAGGGATAAGGTCTCATGACCTTATCTCCTTTAGCAGGAGATGTGGCTCTCGGGTGCTTGCTTGCTTGGTTTTCGGACTGGCGGCAGCGTGGGCTTCTCGGGGCTGGCGAGTCCATCGGCTCGAGTGAGAAGCTCGCCGGCCGTTGGCGCGGCAGCGCAGCTCCTCCCCTCCTCCTGTTCAAAGGTCGTCTCCTCTCTTCTCCTTTTTGACCTGAGAAGAACACGGTGAGTTTTCCCTTTTTGTGCTTCTTCATCTCCTCCGGATTTGGTTTGGTTTTTGGGCTTTTTGGAGCTCTTGCAACGCCGTGAGTAATCCGGCGCCATCGGTGGTGAGGTCCGAAACCTTCTCCCTTGCGCATCTTGTTGGTTCTCTTCTTGCGCCTTTTCTCTGTTGGGTGCTTTGTGAGGGAACTTGACTCTTGCACTTTTGAGGTTTTGTTCTGGTCGGCTTTGGCTTGGTCTTGGTGAGGTGAGGACTCGTTTCTCTGGTGATTGTTTCTCTCGGGTGCACTCGGCCAGTGCACTTTGGTGGTCTTGTGCGACACCCCTGTGCCTCGGCTTTGTCCTTTCGGTGTGTCCCGAATTGCGAAGATTGGCATTGTATCTCCGACGATCTTGTCCATTCATTCGCGGCACATCGAGACAATTGGTGTTTTGAGACAACGCCTTTTGCCGTGCCTTGCCTGGTTCACTGTTCGGTAGTTTTGAGTGCCATCCGCTTTGTGAGTATTGCAATTTTCCATTTTTCGCATTACTTATGCATATGTGTTGTGCTAGTTGAAGTTTCAAATTGTGTTGATTTGATTAACTCTAGCACTAGGAGATATTGCAAAGTGGTGTTGTGGGTTCGGTTTAATAGCTCGATGATGATTATTGTCAAAATTTGAAATTGAATTGATAACTAAAATCAGGCTTGAGATTGCTTACTGTTGTCAGTTTTATCTAGCAGTTTTGATACTCTCTGTAGTTCAGTTGTGACTGAAAGGAGTTTGATCATTTTATTTTGTTTGCTGAAAGGCTTAAGTGTTGAATCTGTAAACTTTTTGCACCGCGATATTCTGTTTGCAGAAAAGTTTATATACTGAAATTATGATTCCATTCGCACTGTTAATCAAATGTTTCTCTGTTGATTGAAAGTAAAATTGTTGTTTTGAGATAATTCTTGACATATTAGTAAAGCATTAGTTCGAGCTCAAAGTCTTATTTGTAGTTATAATATTTAATTAGTGAAGAATATTGACATAAGTGTTGTGAAGGCTAAGATTATATCTTGTGTAACTCGACATCTGAGAGCAATAAACAAACTATTAAATCTGAGCATTATGCTGATTTTAATTGTTCATGTGTTCTAACATTTTAGTATATTATTATGTTTAAATGACATGGAGGATTTACATGTTTATATGTTAATTTTGTCATTAAAATGCTACTGCAAATATGTTTTAATAATGATTAATACTGCTGGAATTAATTCTGGCTATTTGCTAAAATTGCTAATTTTACAACATAGAGTATATTACTCATGTATTCCCCCCCCCAAATGGTCTGACACAATTTTATTCTGTTGTTCATATTATTTCAGCATTAGTGTCATCCCAAGATGATAAAAAGTCCAGTTCAAGTAATTTTTCTTGTGCCTCCACTATGATTTGATAAGCCGATTGGCCGTAAATAGTTGAGAAATTCTCACCAGTGAGAGCACCGCATTTTGCTGGTTTAACCTTCATTTAGAAAGGAGAAAGAAGAAGAAGAAGAAAAAGAAAACAAGTGATGCATCCAGAAGTTTGCTCCGAGCAATCTAACGTTCTTTTTGGATTGCATTGGCAAACTCATATCGAGTTTGATAACTGCTCTTTCCACATTTACTACCAACTAATAAGCAAATTTTCAAAGTCAGTTCATACGCCAAAGCAACTTTTGTACGTGGTCTAGCTCTTGCTGATTTGGTGCCTTTTTTGTTTCCATCACAGCTAACCAGAGATCAGCACGAGGAAATGGCGGAAAGGCTTCAGATTAAGCTCCTCGTAGGAATTTGGTTTTGGCTCAAAATAACTTGTTTCATTTCTTTTTTAGAGGTCCGGGATTTTTTTCCATCCGGACAACATTAAAGAAGAAGAACCACCCAACTCTGTGAGACGTCCACGAGAGCAGCGCTCGAACCGTGGCGGACTAAAGCCATTGTGCCCCTGCATAGCCCTCGCCATTCATTATGCCGCAGCACAACCTCATGAGGCTTAGGGGTTCGAACCCCGACCAACTGCTTGCCTCAGCTCAAGCCAACCAAACGAGCTAAGCTCGTTCCTCAACTTGTTTCATTTCTATTAGGTTGATTATTCATTCAATTGATATATTGTGAATTTGATAAGTGTCATGTGTAGAGAAAGTACGAAGCTAGAAAACTTTTCTCCTTGTATTGTGTATACTTTATCAGTAGGTTTCTAGTTATTTTAGACGATGGTCTGACATTTATTTATGTATTGAAGTATAGTGTGGGAAAATATTATTTTCTACTGTTCATTTACAGAATTGTTGCATGAAGTGCTTATTCTATCATGTTGCACCAATGTAATGCTTGTAGATATATGTATCATTGTTTTTTAATTGATTGATGGAAAATATTTTTTGTGTAAAATTTGGGGTTCCATTGCAACGCATGGGCACACTAGTAATCTCTAATGATTCAACAGGTCTTCTAATCTCGACACTCCACCATATGTTTTGTATAAATATTGTGTAGACCCAAGTCCAGTTTACCCCCTCAACTATCGTTAAAGTCCAATTTTCACCCTCAACTACAAAATCGTCCGACTTACACCCCTCAACTATCAAAACCGGGTAAAAAGAACCCCGACCATATAAATCTCGTGCTTTTGGGCTGACGTGATGTCCCAGTCACCTGGTATTGCCACAAAACATCACACGTGGCTGTCCATGTCACCTATTTTGACTGCTTCACCCTATTTCCACACCGGAAGGTGTCCTTAAGACTTTGCAGCGAAGAGCGCATCCACGGCCATCTCATTCCTTACCTCCTCTGGTGAGCCTTCGCCATCTGCGATTATCGGTGAGCCTAGCAATAAGGGCTGCAGGAGTGTTCTCAGTGATGGACTAATGGCAATAGGCTGTGTTGGGATACGAGTAGGCTACACTAACAACAATTCAAAAATTCCACTACGTAAACCAGGATGTTAAGCAAGTAGATGATCACATAACGTTACCACCAGACGCACAGTGCAACAGAAGAAGAGTTGGAGCAGCTTGGCCCAACAAAGAAGCGCATCGGTGAAGTGGTCATAGATGATCTTCCACCGTAGTCAATTGTCTCCTCCAGAAACCAATCTACTTCCTTGCCAAGGTCGTGGATCATCCTTAAGCGCAATAACTACCACAGTAACGCTACGCATCTATGGTATCCACATATCTAAGACAGGAACGCCGTACGCCGGTGTGCTAGCACCAAATCGCACGAAGGCTCTCTCAAGAAGATGGTGGCTAGGGTTTTTGGAGGAACAACTCAACTAACGACTTTCGTGTGTCTTGTTTGTTTTTCTTGCTCACACTCCCTTGGCCTCAAGCATCTCCTTATATAATGCCCGTGACGGATCCTATCCGAACACATTTGATGAATCGTATCCGTACTGATTTGTTCTAACCCATTAAGTGTGTGACCCATTAGGTTTATGTGTATTCGGTTATGACTCGGAAACACCTTTCCGATCACGAGTCGTCAGCGGCACCTAACAGGACATAACGATTCCAGAATACATACAAATTATATCGGACGAACCTTAAAGCAATATGATTTATGACCAGATCCTTATCATTTACGACCAGCTCGAGATCAGTCACGACCAGTCTGTAACTCCTTACGACCAGTTTGCAACTCCTTATGACTAGTTTGTATCTCCATACAACCAGTATGTGACTATATTCGACCAGTCTACGACCAGCTCGTATCTCCATATGACCAGCTCGTAACTGTGTACGATCAATTTTGGCCAATCTACGATCAGCTCGTAACTGTATATGACCAGTCTACGACCAGCTCATATCTCTATATGACTAGCTCGTAACTATGTACGACCAGTTTCGACCAATATACGACCAGCTCGTAATTGTGTACGATCACTCTACGACCAGTTTGTATCTGATCGAACTGAATGACCTGTTTGTGTATTCTCCCTTTGCTTCACGATATCCGGTTGAACTCGAGGTAAGATGTTGTGTCATCCATGGACTGTTCAATACTTTCTCGATCAAGTGTCGGATAACTTCATATGGTCGAACTCTTCGACCACCAGTGGCATGGTCATGCACTTTTTTTTATCCGATCACATCGAGGGGCCCAGAGATATCTCTCCTGTTATGTTAGGAGGGGCAAATCCCATATTCGACTAGTCACGTTTCTCCGCATGTTTCATAGCATACCTGAAAACTATCTTTATAACTACCCAGTTACGGAGTAGCATTTGGCAACCCCTAAGTGTACTATTAGACATGTAGGAATCCATGTTGATCTCAGATCTAAGGATTATACATCATCATTGCTTGAGAACAACTGATGACTCATAGAATCATAACAATCTCAACAGTGTCTCAAGGTGGGTCAATCCAACACCATATTCTCTAACATGTGCTCACATTATTGATTCGATATCCCTATATATATATGACTGGTGAAATATGGTCATCAACCAATATATATGCTGGTCGATAGGATCACTGGTGTTCCGACCAGTGACATCCGATCAGGGATACATTTAGAATGACATCATCATAAGTTAAAAGAGTTTCACCAACAAGTCACATACTCGTTAATCTTTATAATTGATGATTCAATCAAAGAACAGAATAACAGTAGGGCATATCTCCAATAGGCTGCAGCTCCTCCCCTGGCTAAATTACATTCTAGCCTCATGCCCTCACCCATGGCCTCGCTGACGCGCCACTTCTCGACGCACTGAACCTCGCGACAGGCAGCATGTGGCGTGGAGACAGCACAGCAGCCATGGGACATTGGAACCGAAACACAGAGCTTCTCCAAACATCCCCGAAAAATCCCTCGCCCTCGCAAAGCTTAGAACAGACCAAATCGACAAGGCATTGCCACGGAAATACAAAATTGGGCCAAAGCAAACACTAGACTGCAGATATATAACTCACGCATTTGAATCAATCCTCAGCAAACATGAACAGAACTCAAAGCAATCGACACCCGATCTCCCCAGCATTGCTGAGAAGAAACTCAGACGCCTCAAATCAAGCCCGAAAAATATCATGGCATCCTCGTCCTGAGCCTTCGAAGACAAAAGAAAAAGTTAATCACAAAACACCGCAGGTATTGGTCTGAGACGCAATTGTGTGCATGTCGCCAGCGGTGTGCGGCGGTGTACAACGCGCGATTGGTTCGGCGGGGGCGCAATGCAGCTGATGGCGAGCGTTGTGATTGGCCTGACCGAGGCGCAACGCAGCGGCGTATTGGCTGCATATGACACAGCGAGCATGGGGAAGGCCATGCAGGCTTGGATTCGAGAGAGATGAGGTTAAAGGTGGAAGCCAGACACAGAGAGGATTGAATCGGAAGGGATGACTTTCTGCTCAAAAAATTAAGGGATGGCATGTGCGGTAAGGTGAAATTTGTGACCGTTTTTTTCCCTTTAGAAAAATGACATGGATGCCACGTGAGCACATGTTTGCTGATTAGGACGCAAATCTATCCAAAACCAGGGTGGTGTCGGTCCAGGGGTTATTTGATCCGGTTTCAATAGTTGAGGGGAAATGAACTTATTCCTATTGTATAAGTTATAAGATTATCTGTGGGTAGAGGTGTAAAACGATTCCAGATAGTCTGTTTTATCCGACATTCGTATCTGGATGGTTGCAAATGTGGTAAAGAAAATAGCATTCGTATTACAAAATGAATACAAATCCAAATAGTATCAGGATTATTTCTTGCCGAATATGAATACGAATGTGGTATGAAAAAATATGATCAGATATGAATACTAATACAGTTAATATATGGATCCGACAGTTTTATTTCCCTTATCATCTAGTTCACTAACACTTTTGGGTGTGTTTGTTACCATGTTGCTTGTGGGAATTTGATATGTAATTCTATATATTGGAACTCTATTCATAGATGCTTGGAGTTTGAACTTCTCGTGTGAAACTTCATCATATTTTAGGATATTCGAATTTGACCGAATTGAGCAAGTATTCAATTCGCATTCGTATTCGTTACAACATTCCATTCGTATTCGTATTCGAGCATATTCGTATTTGAATTCGTTTAAAAATACAAATATGAATGTTGTGTGGCTACTATTCGATCCATTTTCACCCCTACTTGCCATTGCACGTGCTGTCTTATTAAAAACCTTCAATTGTAGGATAAAACTCAATTAAGGGAAAAAAAGAACACACCACTTTATCACAAGGATGAATGTTTACGAAGGTTATAAACCTACCACTGGAGGCAACAATGATCTTAGTCTCCTCACGCCAATTCCGCGTACATGTTTATCAAATGTAGTAGTTGCCAAGATTTTAGTGAATAAATCTGCAAGATTTTCATTAGTCTAAATTTTCTCTATCTCTCTTTTTTGCTGCTTATGGGGATAGAAATATTTGAAGATAATATGCTTTGTTATTTGTGTCTTTAACATAGCTATTCATGCAACGCAAGTGGCATGTGGGTTAACGGTGCAAAACTTTGGTAGTGGGCACCTAAACGGAACCGTATCCGTATGTATTAGACTATTTACCTTCTGCGTTTGAGAAGTCACACAAAGTTTACAACCAAGAATTTGACACACTCTAATCACAGAGATGAGAATTACCATCACACGTACATCCAATAAAAATCATTTTCAGTTTTTTAGGATTACTACCAGCTAGGCAGGCTACAGCACTTCATGCTGAATTGATCCAAAACGTCACTAACCGCAAACCAAACTTTTTTTCATCCAATTACACCCCAAACTCTAATCCAAATCCAATCCATCAAATCAGCGGTAAAAGAAATGTGCATTGATTGCATAAATTAAGTATAGTAGCTAGCCCGTGTCCTAATTAATCACTCGGAAAGACCTCAAGTAGTGCCACACCGACTCAAGCGTCCTCGCAATCCCATCGCGCGTCTCAATGAACGCCGAGGAGTCCGCGCCGGCGCGCAGCGCTCCCCGACCGGCGTCCAGGAACCGTGCCGCTGCGTCGCGCGCGTATCGGCTCTCGTCGCCCGCCGTCATGCCGCGGACGACGTCCCCGAACGTGCCGGACAGGTGCTTGCCGGAGATCTCGGACGCGAGCTGCATGAGCTCCTCCTGGAAGCCCAACAGCGTCTACCTCGCGCCGACGGGCCGGAGAGTCTTCTTCACCTCCGGGAGCTTCCCCGGGCAGTCGGTTCTTGGCGTGTCGCAGGCCGTGAATAGGTGGTCGAAGATCTCCACCCACGCGCCCGCTTGGTGAGGAACCCCGAGCTGAGGTTGAAGAGCTTCTTGACAGTGGCTGGCACCGACGAGTGATCGTACTGCGACGTCGGCGTCGTCCCTTCCGACTTGTGCACGATGGCGTGTGACGAGTATTATTCACGAGCTAAACATTATCAGTTAAAGTCAAAATCTTCATCAAAGTAGGTCCACATCATAGCCTACCTCTACGATGGTTGCGAATCTGCAACCTATATTCAAAGGAAGTTTATTATCCTTTGCTACGGTCTAACCGGTCAAGAGTCATGAGACGACGTGGATATTGTCTAACTAGCTATGCGATTTTAAACAGTTCTTGACCAGTAAACTAATCGACAAGCCAACGACGACAATTACAAGGGCATCAGCCTCCCTAGTACCATGGTGTCGTGCCGTGCCATCCATCGTGCTTGTTCGACAAGCCCAGCTCAGCGTGTTGGCCGTGCCATGCTTTGGGCGTGCTGGGCTAAGGGCTGACCCGAAAAAGCCCGGCCCCAAGTCCCACGTCTATCTACGACTGTGCGCTTTGATTTGCAGGAGAAAATTAGACAATCAATCGATTGGCCAATTGTTCGATTATCAATCCGTCGGACGAAGTTGCAGCCAGATAGAAATTCTTTATCTACCGTGCACGCAATCATCAAATGTGGTAGTGATTGGGATGAAACTAACAATTTAAAGGCCATCGGAGATCGGCCACGCAAGGCTAGAATTGTTACTGACACGTCAACCCAGTTGATGATGAGATGAGTTGCATACACAAGCTTAGTGATTAGTCTGAGAAATCGTTTCGGTGAAGTGTACAGGGGCTTGGTTCCATTGAAAAAAATATACATCAAGGAATGAGAAAAATAAAAGAATCTACTTGAATTAACATGAAGTAAATAACAAAGAAAAGAGGTTGCAAGTCAAAATTGTAAGGGGAAAAATAATTGGCACCCAACGCTGGGCTGAACCCACGACCACAAAGGGATTCAGATACTCTGATATTGCAAAGAAAATGGTAAATGGCAACAGTATTGTGATATTGCGACCATCTAAGCTGTTGTAAAAAAAAGGACATGTTGCTACAGTGTCACTGCAGTACCTGCTACAGTATTTTTCGCTGTAGTATAGTGCTGCACACGATTTTAACTTTCACTTTTGATCCAACGACTACAAATCAATGTCACGACACTATAACAGCTTCCACCGCAAGGTTAAGAGCCTTGCGGTCGACAGACTGAGCTAGACGGACCTGTAAGTTTACTAGATAAATGGTAAGCTATTTTGCTTAATTTATAGAGGTTACAGTCAGTGCAAAACATAATCGACCAAACTTAATGGGAGACAATACGATTCAAATTACTACGAAAAGGGTAGCATCACCACCTGGCAACCTATACAATTACTGTTGCTTGCATCTTCAGAGTGAAAGCATACATGCTGTTCCAATCACATCGACTGCTCGGGTGTGAAGAGACACGGCAACTGGGTCGAATCATCGTCAAAATATCTCTGTAAAATTTGCTCGGTAAAACTGTGAAAATGTACAAAACAGAAAAACTAACATGACTGTAATTCTCGCAAATTACATGCAAGTGAAGTACGAGACCAATCTTACCTTGTTTAAGCCCCGTGGAAATGCCGCTCTCCCCGCGTTTCCCGGCCGTCTCCGCTCAGACGCGCGCCCACGCGTGGCCTCCGGATTTTCTTGCCGTGCTCGGCCGAGCGCGCCCGGCCGTTCGATCGCGCCGGATCGACGACGCGAGTGTCACCGGGGATCTTCTGCGCGCCGCCGACCGCAGGTAGGTGATAGCGCCGCGCCTTCTTGCTTCTTCCCCCATTTCTTCCCTCTTTCTTGCCTTGCTTCTCTTCATCCTCATTCCTCTTCTGGTGGTTCTTCTTCTTCGCCAAGCTTGGCGCCAACTCCCCTTTCCCCTGCTTGGCCTGGCGTCGTTCGGCTCCCTGCGCCGCCGCCTTCGACCGCACCATGCCCCGGCTCACCCGGCCCGCGTGCGCGCGCCCTTGGTTCCCCCTATGCGGCTCGGGCCCGCCCTGCTGCGCCGGCCCGCGCTCCCGCGCCCATGGCTCCTCTCCCTGCCTCGGCCGCTCACCTGACCCGCTTGCATTAAGAAAGCATGCTGCACCCTTTGTAGCATAATTTTCCGTTAACGCATTGCTTGTGATTTTTGTCCGATGAAGCTTCAGCTTTCGTTCTCCTTTGTTGATATATTTCTGTCATAAACCATAGGATATGAATATCTTATCCTCTCTACTGGGTTGTCATCCTAACATATTTTCCTTATGTTGTGCAGTTTATGCTAATTGAGTCATATTTTTACATATCTTACAGGATTAGTGGAGCCCAATATATGATGTAGCTGCTATACTTAAATCCATCCAGGTACAACTAAATCTTTTATGTCTTATTAGCTCAGGTTATTTGGTCGCAAACATCTTGTATTGTCTGATTGTAGGCTTGTTACGACAACCTATATTCCGAGATCTGTACCATGCTTCCAATGTTTGACATATTCGAATGATAATTACAAATTGTTTATTGTAATTGCATGTAAGTCCAGATGTTCCATACTTCTGAAATGCTTTAGCAGGTTATGAGCGGTACGAAACCAAGAGCCAGTTGTTTGGACATGTAACAAGGGTCAATTACAAATTAATCCATCATCGGTTTTTGGAAACCGATTTAGCGATCTATGTTTAAATAGCTAATAGTCATTTTATTATTTGTATATACTTTTGGATCTTTACCTTTCCTAGGATCTCCACTATGCTTCTGGCTAGGTGGGAAAAAGAACACGATTATCTTGTGTACAACCTGTCTAAAGCTTCACAGGCAAAACTTTCAATTGATTGCCTCTGCCATCTCAATTTAATTGTATTGCCTCAAAACATATGCTTAGTAAATGGTCTCTTCTAGAGAGTAGAATCAACTTGGGATGTGCTATTCACAGATGAAAGCTCAAACTTTTCTAAATCATGTACCAAGCTTGCTCATGAGATATTATGACTAAATTTGGTGCGTCTATTTTGTTTTACATCATACTTTTCTTTTGGATACTAAAGTTTGGTTTGGCGTACTCGGATGTGCCGGATTCTCACCGGCATATGGAATCAAGAAAAACAAATTGTTCAACCCTTTATGCGCTTGATTATGCTCTATTTTATGTTTATTCTTGCATCTTTGCTTTTTCACACTCTTCTTCTTGCAATGCTATAGTGTGTGTTGCATGGTCTTTGTTAACCATCGGTTTCTTGTGCGAGATACCATTTGGGTCAAGAATGAGGAAAGCCTTCACCTCAGAGCTGTGCCTATGGTCGTTTATAGTCAGGTATCGTACATAGAACCCATGTACTTCTACGAAATGTTGCCGACCATTGTTTCTTCCGAGTCTCATGATGCCATAGCATTTGTTGGAGCAAACATTCCAGCAGTGTAGGTATATGTTTCCATTTTCCTCTTGCAGCATCTCAGTTGGAAAGCTTCCTGCAGGTCTCCAATTGACAACAGATTTATACCTATCTTCCACTTTATATACGCTGATAGATTCTCGCCGTTTTCAAGGCAACTGTGGATCAAATAAAGGTTAGAATGCTTCCTCTCAGCCCCGTGGTTGGTCTGCATTTGGTCTGCATTCTTTTAGTTAGTTACAGCAGATTGCTTTCCTTTAAAAAAAAACATGATGTTTTCTTAGGAAGAAACGATAAAGTAATGGTGTTAAGCATGTTTTCAGTTGGTAACATCTCACATGTATGCTACCCTGTTGGTTTATCTTGTTTATACTTGTTAGCCTTTCAGGTTATCAATACTTGCAGCAGTTTACTTGTGATAGAGAAACGATAACAAGAAGAAAAAAAACCAGTGTGCTTGCAATCGTCGTTCTTGTAGCTTTGTAAAACTACTGACTACAATGTACGCTGTAATTCCTTCTGAAAATCGTTAGCATGCAGCTCATCCTAGAATATAAAACAGCCAGCGTGATTGTCTATTAGTTATTTTATTCATATAGTACATACTCTCTACGATGTGCTTTCAGGTTGTAGATGAAACTGTGTCTTACATAAGAACACAATTTTGCAGGAATTGTAAGAGAGCGGAGGTTATGTTCAAGGAACTTCAATTGAAGAAGGAACCGTATATTGTGGACCTTTAGCAGCGAGGTTTTATTTACATTCAGTTTCATATTGCTAAGGTATTGGTTTTTTTTCCCATTTGAATGTAATTATGCATTGCGATTTTCTTATGCTATTTGTTTTTCCGTTTGTAAAGGATATTGTCTTTAATAGTTGCTGCCATATCCTTTTGTTCTCAGACTTAGGTAATCTGTGTATGTGTTGTTTATGCAAATCGTAGATCGTTTTTGGTTTATATACATCATATAGGCTTTCTGCGAACTAGAATTTTTTTTATAGTTCAAAATAATCTCATCGTCGCATCGTAGCGCGCGTAGCTTACCAAGGTTTGCACTGACTCATCAATTTAGGCTGCTATTGATACTAGCTGATCATGTCAATGATGCGTTGTGTACGTAATTCCTACTTCCTTTGCTACAGAACCTGTCTCAGATGATTTACCAGCCGCAAAATGAACTTGCCCTAATGACTTGCCACTAACAGCTCAGGCTGATGATAACATCGGGTAAATTCTTCCTAACATTACCAATACCGGTTTATTAATACCTCTTTCTTCCATCTTTGTAATGACTTATTATTTCCCAACTCACAGCGCAATGCATCTGAGAAAGGGAGCCAACGTCATCAAGAAAGTAAACATGAATGAACCTTCCAGCAAATGAAACAATAGGTTATGCCTACACAGTTTAAAACAACTTACGCTACTTCTTGTCTCACGCCTGTTATGTTGTGATTCGAAATTTATTTCGTTTATACATAGACCTTATGTACAGGCAATAGCCTCGGGCGCTCACCATACCTTTTGTTAAACTATGTCGACCTCCCTTTGGTATGAACTAATATGCGCGGACATCTTGTCTGCATTTGTTAGACCGATCTGTGCTGGTCATGTGTAGTTCTGTCATGTTCCATGTTGTGCTCTATCTATTTTTTTGGCTTTTGCTATTGTTCTGTTACGCTCATCCTCAATATTTAGTATCGTTTATACATGTCTTATGCTTCCCTGCCTACGTATTCTATAGATCAATACCGGTCGATGCCTTGGCTTTCCACATATACCTTTGTGTTACGGACAATGCCTTAGCTTTCCATGTATACCATTGCGTAACAGGGTGTTCACCATGAAAAACTACCTCTATTATCCTGCCGTCCAACGTACTGAACACGTTCATCGACCTACCCTGCGCATCCTTTCGGGTAGTGATACATCCTCCAGACCGAACCAAAGAAAAATTATTTATACTCCAGACCGAACCAAAAAAAAATTATTTGTACAATAGCTATAACGCTGTCAATCGAAGCGCAGCGTAGCGCGCAATGCGTTCTAGTTGTTAGTGATACCTCGATGTTTTCCAGCTCGCAAGTCGCGAGATCTTTTTAACCTCAAATATTTTCATCTATGAGTCCATGCATTCAAACAGCTACAGTGAACACTGTTGGGTTGATCTTCGGCTAAGCTAACGGTTTCCCGAAATTACCGGGAGACCACGTCTCCCTCGCGCCATGATCGGAAGGCGCGGCCAACCACTTTGGTTCGGGTCCCGGTCACCTAGCGCAATAAGAACTCAGGGGGTTCGGCAGGCATGATTAAGAGGTTGTTCTTGACTGCCGGATACACACCCCGCACACAAACCCGATCTACTCACGCGCGCTAAGGTGGACGAAGACCCAGGACCGCCGGCCCTCGTCCACGACCACCACTACGGACGCCTCTCTTCTTCATCCATGACCGGCCTCAGCTACACCAACTCATCATCATCCCTCATGGCTTCATCAAGCTCGGGTACACACTAATTAGCTTCCGCTCTAATGTTTAATGTAGGTGTTCATGTATGTTGCTAGGGTTTATGTCTTAGATCATGTTTAGTCCTAAGATCTTGTCTACATTTGGTATCAGAGCACTCCTAGCTCATCAAGAACTCTAATTAGTCAAAACCCGAACCTAATTTGCTTGGATCCGGTGGTTAAAGGTGCGGATCTAAGGTCTAGGGGCTCGGATCTAGTGTTCTTTGGCCCGGTTTAGCACTTAGAAGGAGGATTCAAGAAATTATGTGAAACCCTAATGAACTCAAGAACAAATCTAAATCGGGACCTCCCGGGTCTTTTCCCCAACTTAGACCCCCAAATCAAAACCCTAATCTAAATGCGGCGAAGGTTACTCACGTTTTTTGGAGGTACGGTCTTCGCTCCGGTCTCGAGCACCACCGTAGCCCCACTCAACGGCCGCGCGCGCAACCTCGGTTGCGCGCGCCGCGAGGAGGGCGAGGTGGCGCCGCCTCCGCCACCTCAGCCGCGCCTCGATCATCCTTGCGCTCGCCGGTGAACAGCCATTGCGGCGTCGCTTCCTCTCCGCTCGCGTCGCCGTTTCTCTGCTCGCGCCGCTGCGCTCCCGTGCTTTTCGCGAGGAGGACGAGAGAAAATGGATTAGGGTTAGGGTTTTCAAGTTTTTATCTCGCCCGCGACGCATATCGTCCGTCCGATCGGATCCGACGATCACGTTTTGCGGGCCGGTGAATCGAATTTGGGCCGAGTGTTTTTGAGCCGTCCGATCAGATCGGACGGCGCTCGTGCATCCCGGGCGCTGAGGCGCGAATTGGGCCGCGGCCGAGCGTTGGGCCGCGCGCGTGTGATGGGCCGCGCGCGCGATTTTGGCCGGCTGTGAAGTTTTGGGCCGAATAGTGTCTTTTCTATTTTTTGTTTATTTTCAGTGCATTTTCTTATGATTAAGTCTTTTGTGCACTGATTTAATTATTGTTTTGATGCCCAAAAATTATGGTATATCATGAATAATGTATTATTGCCCAATATTATGCTTAATCTCTGATTAAAATTGAACCAACGAGATATTTTAATTAGAGACTTTTACATTTTATGTTTTTGGCATTATGTATATGCATATGATTATATTCTGACCAACGTTGATTATAATTATATGTAGCCATATTAATTAGTTAGTTCTTTTTCATTATCTGCCCAACGGTGATGTGAATTAGAATTATAGTTTTTGTGTGTTATTAATCAGACCAACGTAGGGTTAATTGCATGCAACATATTCTTATGATTATTTCTAATTTTGTGCCCTGTATTTTGGTATTCAGCAATAAATGCATCAAATGTCGCTGCCATAATCGACAACATTGAACAGCTTACGGGGAGCAATTTTCCCTCCTGGAAGGAGAGGATCCATGTTGTCCTTGGGGTATTAGATCTCGATTATGCTTTAAGGGTACCCGCTCCCATTCCACCCACTGAAAATGAAGAAAATTATGATGACAAAAAAAAAAATTATGAAACTAATGCTGAGAAATGGGAGCGGTCCAACCGTCTATCACTTATGATTATGAAGACCTCCATTTCAGTTGGGATCAGGGGAGCAATCCCCGATTCTGAAAAAGCTACAGAGTATCTGGCATCAGTTGAAGAAAAATTTAAGGGCTCCACAAAAGTTTATGCTAGTACTCTGATTCAGAGGCTCTTGACGAATAAGTATGATGGTTCCGGCAGTATTAGAGAATACATAATGATGATGACTGATATGGCCGGAAAACTTAAGGGAATGGACATGGAGATTTCTGATGGTTTCCTAGTCCATTTCATTATGAACTCTCTCCCTTCTGAGTATACAGCTTTCAAGATCAACTATAATACTCAGAAAGAAAAGTGGAACATGAGCGATTTAATCGCCATGTGTGTTCAGGAGGAGGAAAGAATAAGGACGGAAAAGAGGGATCTTGCACTTCAAGTTGGTGGCTCCAATAAAAGGAAGTTCCAAGGGGACTTCAAATCTAAAAAGAAGTTGGCGTTCTCCCCAATGCTTGATAAGTGGGGCCTAAAGTGCACAATGCACCTAAGCCTCATGTAGCTCTATTGGAGCACCTAAAGGGGTGAATGTCATTTTTGCAGCGATCGGGGCACTTTCGGAAGGACTGTGTGGATTCCTAAAGTGGCTCGCAAAGAAGGGTAATGATACAATAACTTTTGTTGATGAAACACTTTATGCTAATTTTCCATTAATTCTGGTGGATTGACTCGGTGCAACTGTACACGTTACTAATTCTTCTGAGGATTCCATACCGCGAGAACCCTAAGAAAGGCGGAGCGAAGCCTTAGAGTCGCGGATGGAAAGGAAGCCGAAGTCGAATCAATAGGATCAATTACATTAGTCTTAGACAACGGCTTCTCACTTCGTCTCAATAATGTAGTTTATGTTCCTTCTATTAGGAGGAATTTGATTTCAGTTTCTTTGTTGGACGATGAAGGTTTTAAGTGTATTTTTGGTGATAATAAATGTATTATTACGTTCAATTCTAATGATATTGGTCTTGCTTTTAGACGAGACAAACTCTATATGCTTTCCCTTAATGAATCTTCTGTATCTTTGAATGTGTGTGATGCTAAGTGTAAAAGAATAATGAGACTTCTTGAAATTGTGGCACCGCTCGTTTAGGCCACATTTGAAGGGAAATGGGCGTCTCATTAAGGAAGAGATTCTCCACCCATTAGATTTCTCTGACTCGGACCACTGCATTGATTGCATTAAAGGAAAATACGTGAAACAAATAAAGAAGGGAGCTACTCGCAGCACATGACTCTTAGAATTAATTCATACTGATATTTGTGGTCCTTTTCCTGTGACATCAGTGGATGGTTTTGATTCTTTCATCACATTTACTGATGATTTCTCCCGTTATGGTTATACCTTTCCCATTAAAGACCGATCTGAGTCACTTGACAAATTTAAGATATTTAAGGCTGAAGTTGAAAATCAGCACAACTTAAGAATTAAAGTGGTAAGATCGGACCGTGGGGGAGAATATTATGGAAGACATGCCTCTTATGGACAAATTCCTGGCCCTTTCACTAAGTTTCTTCAAGAAAATGGCATTGTTGCTCAGTATTCTACGCCAGGTGAACCTCAGCAGAATGGAGTAGATGAGAGGCAACCGTACACTTATGGATATGGTGCGAGCATGCTCACCACTCTAGTTTACCCATTAGTTTGTGGATGGAAGCACTAAAGACAATTGCACATATTCTTAATCGGGTTCCAGAAATCGATTACCTAAGACACCTTATGAATTATGGTGGGAGAAAACCAGTATGAAATATTTACGAGTGTGGGGTTGTCGTCTTGAAGCTAAGATTGTTAATCCACATATTGGGAAATTAGACCCTAAAGCAAGAAGTTGTCATTTTATTGGGTACCTGAAAGATCCAAAGGGTATCGTTTTTCTTGTCCTAATAGGACAACTAAGTTTGTAGAAACAAGGCACGCTGTGTTCTTAGAAAATAATGAGGAGCTGGAGCCCGGAAAATAGATCTTGAGGAGAAGCGGGTTTACGTTCCTTCACCGCTCATCCCAGACCTTTATTCACGTGCCTCGGTGTTGCACCTCGAGAAAATACATTGTTGCACCCATCGTTGAGGTCTCTGAAATTCCTAATGTTGTACCTAATGACGAGCCTCGTGATCTCTGTCATAGCTAATGAACCTATTAGAAGATCACAGCGGAGAGAAGATCCGCCATCCCGAATGATTATGTTGTATATATGAATGAGGATATTAATGATGTAGGAAGGTAGGCATCCCACCTCTTATAAGGAGGCTATGATGAGTGAACATTCTCCTAAGTGGCTTGATGCCATGAAGGATGAACTAAAGTCTATGAGCACTAATGATGTATGGGACCTAGTAGAAATTCCCGTAGTCAAAGCGATGAGGTTGTAAATGGGTCTACAAAACCAAACACGACTCTAAAGGAAATATCGAAAGGTTCAAAGCAAGGCTTGTAGCAAAAGGCTTCTCACAAAGAGAGGGGATTGATTATAATGACACCTTTTCTCCTATCTCAACTAAAGATTCATTCAGAATAGTTATGGCACTTATAGCTCATTATGATTTAGAGCTGCATCAGATGGATGTTAAAACGGCATTTCTTAATGGCGACTTGCAAGAAAATGTTTACATGGCTCAACCGGAAGGTTTTGTCGTGGAAGGCAAGGAGCATATGGGATGTCGACTTAAGAAATCAATTTATGGCTTGAAACAAGCGTCGAGCGATGGTATCTCAAATTTGATAAGATTATAAGAAATTTTGGTTTTAAAGAAAATGAAGTTGATAATCGCATATATGTTAAGTTCAAGGGAGTAAATTCACCATCTTAGTGCTTTATGTAGATGACATCTTATTGGCCAATAAGGATATCTTATGTTTGAGACCAAGAGATTTCTTTCATCTAATTTTGATATGAAGGATCTTGGTGATGCCTCTTACGTTCTTGGCATTGAGATTCAGAGATAGGTCCAAAGGAATATTAGGTTTATCTCGAAGGCATACGTTGATAGAGTCTTGAAGAAATACAATATGCATAAGTGCTCGCTCACTTTGCTCCCTATTGTTAAGGGCGATAAGTTTGGGACATTTCAATGTCCAAGGAACCAATATGAAACTGATCGGATGAAGTCGGTTCCTTATGCTTCATTGTCGGAAGTATTATGTATGCTCAAGTATGTACATACTGATTTAGCTTTTGTAACCGGATGCTTGGCGATATCGGTCAAATCCAGGACCGGACCACCGAAGGCCGTTAAGAAAGTCTTGCGCTACATGCAAGCTACTAAGAATTTCATGCTCACATATAAGAATTCGATAACCTTGAAGTCGTTGGTTATTGATTGATTTTGCGGGATGTGTTGATACTAAGAAATCCACGTCGGTTATATCTTCACACTCATTTGGAGGAGCTATCTCGTGGAAAAGCTCCAAACAAACCCTACGGCATCTTCAACGATGCAAGCTGAGTTTGTGGCATGTTATGAGGCCACCGGCAGTGTATGGCTTAAGAACTTTATCCGGGACTTAGAGTGGTAGACGACATTTCTGAACCACTCACCTTATCTGCGATAACGAACCCGATCTTTTATGCGATAACAACAAGTCAAGTGGTGTCTTGCCAAACACATTGACATTAAGTATCATGTTGTGAAAGATAGAATCCAGGATCAAACCATCAGTATCAAGCATATTAGTACTAAGTCAATGCTTGCGGATCCGCTTACTAAAGGCTTACCACCCAATATCTTTCGTGATCATGTTGCCGTCATGGGTTTATTGGAAAGCCTCTGATTCTGGATAAAAGGACCTTAAGGTAAACCAACTCCCATTAAGTATAATGAATATCCATTTCAAGATAGGATAGTACACTATAGATACTGAGGTTGTATAGCACTTCATTGGTTATGCGACGCATTATCTTGGTGTGCTATTTTATTGAGAATGGGCTTATGATGTTAGCCTTACGATCAAAGGAGAGAATGTTGGGTTGATCTTCGGCTAAGCTAACGGTTTCCCGAAATTACCGGGAGACCACGTCTCCCTCGCGCTATGATCGGAAGGCGCGGCCAACCACTTTGGTTCGGGTCCCGGTCACCTAGCGCAATAAGAACTCAGGGGGTTCGGCAGGCATGATTAAGAGGTTGTTCTTGACTGCCGGATACACACCCCGCACACAAACCCGATCTACTCACGCGCGCTAAGGTGGACGAAGACCCAGGACCGCCGGCCCTCGTCCACGACCACCACTACGGACGCCTCTCTTCTTCATCCACGACCGGCCTCAGCTACACCAACTCATCATCATCCCTCATGGCTTCATCAAGCTCGGGTACACACTAATTAGCTTCCGCTCTAATGTTTAATGTAGGTGTTCATGTATGTTGCTAGGGTTTATGTCTTAGATCATGTTTAGTCCTAAGATCTTGTCTACAAACACAAACCAACTTGCCACTGATATTTACAACAAAAGCGTTACAAACAACAACTCCAATGTGTCACATGTACACTACAACTATCGATCAGACGATCACATCAATTTCTCTGTACTTATACGTGTGTATGTGTATAGCAACCGCGGTATAACGAGAAGAATAAGAAGAAAAAGTGTAAAAATCAATCTCAGTTCTTCTAAAACGCGAGCTGAGATCGAAACAAAAATGGTCTCGCATCACACTGTACGCTGTAACTAGCCCTATGTGTTGATGTACTTACGAGACGTCGATCTTGTTGCGCGCTATAGCACGCGGACGACACGGTCGCCGGCGTCCGGCGCCGGCGCCGCCGGCTGGATCATCTCGTAATGCCGGTGGATCTCGTTCAGCAGCGACCGCGCCTTCTTGCTCGTCTGCGGGCTGCCGTCGGCGACAAGCGTGTACAGCGACGCCATCAGCCCCGGCATCCTGCCCAGCAGCGCGACCACCTTGACGCCGCCGAGCCGGCACAGCGAGACCAGCAGCGCCACGCAGTGGTCCTTCCCCGACCGGGACGGTGAAGCGGCGAGGGCCTCGACGAGGCGGGCGACGAGCCCCGGCAGTGCCAGCACGGCCAGTGCACCCGCCGGCTGCTCGGCGATCCTCGCCAGGAGCGCGATGGCGTCGCTGGAGAGGCCGTCCCGCTCGTCGCTGGACAGGAGGCCAGCGAGCGCCGCCACGGCGCCGGCGGTAACGGCCTTGGCGTGGTTGCTCGCGCACTGGAGCAGACCGTACAGGCTAACCATGGCGTTCTTCCGGCCGTGGTAAGCGCCGTCCCGGATGAGCTGCACCAGAGTCGGGATTGCCTCCGGGATGCGGCCGATCTCCTCGGCGAGCTCGGCGTTTGACGAGAGGTAGAACAGAATGGCCGCCGCGTTCTGCTGCGCCTCGGCCTTGGCGCCGACGTTGATGACGTCGACGACAAGGCCGACGCCTCCGGCCTCGACGAGCGCCGCCCGGCCCGCGGGGTGCTTCGAGAGGTTCAGGAGGGACGCCACGGCATTGTCCTGCACGGACGCGTCCGTGGAGGAGAGGAGGCATAGCAGCCACGGCACGGCGTTGGCATCGACGAGGCGCGCCCGGTAGAACACGCTGTGCTTCGAGAGCTTGCGGGCCTCGCACGTCGCCTTCCTCCGCTCGTGCGTTGACCCCCTCGACAGCTGCGCGATGATGTGCGCGACGGCAAGCCGGGCTGCGCCGGCGGCGGTGGGGCCGAACGGCACGGCGGCGTTGCCGACGGCGCCGTGGCGGTGCCTGGCGCTCGGCTCGGGAAGCGAGACGCCGTTGCTGAGCAGCATCCGTTCGATGATGCCGCGGAGCGCGGCGTTCGGGACGACGTCGGCGGTGCGGAGAAACTCGCCGGTGACCGGGCACTTGCAGCACCCGGCCTTGATCCACCGGCTGATGGACGCGCGGTCGTAGGTCTGGCCGGTGGATACGGTCACCGGGTCGGTCATGAGGTCCAGCGTGATCGGGCACCGCAGCTCCTCCGGTTTGATCCACTCCGGGCACCTCGCCGGCCGCCCCGGCGCCGCTGCATCGGCTCTCTTCGCGTCAATGTGATCGAACAGCACCACGCGGCAGTACACCAGGAATGCCATTAAGCTGTTGATGAGGAGGGCGTCGTTGCTATTCTCATCGCCGGCGTCCGACCACGCGGACAGCTCGCTCTCCAAGAAGGCGATCTCCTCGGAGCACTCCGACCAGCATCTGACTCCGACCCGGTCGAGCACCCGCGTCACGTCCTCGGCGTCCGGTGCGACGCCGTTCTTGAACTTCTCGAGTATGGACCGCACGCTCCGCGCCGCGAGTTCGTCTCCGGCATCCAGCCGCACCCCCGCGCGCCACGCCTGATCCGACATGAGCCGCGCGAGCTGCCCGGCCTCCACGGACGCATCCACGACGCTCCTCGGCAGCACGTCCATGGCCGCCGCGACGGACCCAAGGACCACCCTGAGCTCAGACGCCACCAACCCGGCATTCACGAGCACCCAAAGCCGCGCGCCCCGCCGCGCGCAGTCCGTGAGCAGGAACCTCATCTTCTGCATGGCCACGTGCAGCTCCGTGAGCCCAAGCACGGCAGAGGAGGGCGGCGCCGCCGCATTTGTCGCATCCTGGACCTCCTCGAGGAAAGCGAGTAGTATTCCAGCGATGCGCACGGCCTGCTGCACGCCGCTCCGGAGCAAGGGGAAGGCGCTGGCGTCGCTGGCCCTGCGGCTCGCTACGTCGGCCGCGAGGGAGAGGAGGGAGGCGAGCAGCGGCGCCGGCGCGATGCCCTCGCACGGGCACACAGCAGGAAGAGAAAGCAGCCGCCAGCGTTTGGGCTGGTTCGGCGGCAGCGACATTGGAGGCGAACCAGCTGGTAGCGGTAAGCGAGGAATGGGGAGTAGGCACAAAAAATGGTAACAGAAAGTTTCGAGGTGGCTGTAAAGTTTCGAGGTTTCAAGCTGTATGAATGAAATGAAACTTGCAGGAGAGGGGCATTTAATTTCATGAAGAGAGTTGGTATTCGCGGAGAGTTTCATCTAGATGAAACCCATTTCTCTCTCTCTTCTTAAATACATTGTCATGTCATCTAAAATGTCTATGTGGCAACACATTTAATGAGAATGAAACTCTAATGAAACTCCCACCGGTCTAATTTGGAGAGGGGTATTTAAAGAGGACTGGCACAAAAGGAGCATTGGTCTAGGATGCTGGCATGTGGCTATATGAACACGTGGAGCACGATTAGAGGGTAGTTTCCTGGATAGCGGCAGCCGGGAAGGTCGTGGCTTCGGACGGATTCTCAGCTGCTACCGCAGAGGATACTTTTGAATAACATTTTGAGTCTGTAAACAGTATTTATCAGTAGTAAGATAAAAATATAGAATTATACATATTTACTGTAACAATTTTACTGTGCCTTTATTATTGTGCTAATATAGAGAATCCATTTCCGTGAGCTTTTGGCTTAATTTGTACTAGCCGGTCATTGGATAGGAACAGAAGAAAGGGAGAAGGTGGTATGGCATCTACGGCTAACTCCTCTATGCATCTATATTTTATGATGTTCAATTTTCCCTTATTTTAGAGTTGTGCTATAATTTCCTTGTGATGTTTGAATAGAGATATTTGTGAAACGGAAATTCCCTTATATGTGTGCCTTCCTCGATGTAATACAACACAAGGTCGCAATCAAACGTAGTAAAATCAAGATTGGACAAGTTTTTTGGTCTTGCACTACTCAATAATGACTCATCGGCAACTATTCCAGGACGTTCAATTTTATGGTGTCAACATGCATTACGTATGTACCTAGCTATACGCGGATTGATCTAGCTTAGCACAAACAGCTGCACACGTGTACGTAAACCACCTGTCATATAGAAAATACAGTAATAATTCGTCCAATATTTGCTCAAAATAGATTTGATTCCTTGAGCTTGGCTAGAAGCTAACCTTTCCCTCTGGACAAGTCACAAGCAACCCTCCTTTGTGGGATCTGGATCATCGGCTGTAACGCTGATGATCACTCTGTGAAATAGTGTTTGTGAGTACATGAATAATACTGTAGTAAGTAATATAACAACACATCAATTTTACTATGCTTTTAATCAGACCACGGAGATCGCGTACTAGCGCGTAACACGAGACCGTCCAATCTCGCTTTGGTCGGCCGTGTGCCGTCGCATTTGGTCTTCGCAAATGACAGTACAGCAGAAGGCAGCCACCAACTGGACAGTGGACACAAGCTTAAGTTCGGTACGGTCGCATCACCGTATCGTATCATCACGGAGACCGCAAATCACGCTGCGCTCGCGTCCCTGACCCCGTGACCCGGAGGGAGGGAAGGAAAGAAAGCCGCGCCCGCAACACAACACGTGGGAACCACCACGTACGGCCGGGCCCGCAAGAACTGCCCCGAACACGTGGCACCGGTTATGTCGCGTCGCGTGCAGTGCAACACCCCCTCGGACCGGTGGAGCGCGGGAGGAGGAGGGATAGGAATCGAGGGGACGGTGGGGCTCACCTGGCCGACATGGCGACGGCCGCGCTGTTCGCCCGCGGACACCAAACAGCATTGCAACCGAGTCCGCATGTCGCCACGTCGGCTTCAGGATTCGTGCCGCCGCCAACCCTCGTCGTGCACGCCACGGCGCGCCCCGCATCAACCGTTTTCTTCGAGCACAGATATTAGCCCGTGTTAGGCTTATGTCCAATGCGAGACGATTAACATAGATGTTTACAAGAGAACAAATGATGAAAGCATCCGTACGATAGCCATAACCTTTAATAGAAACAACTATTTTATACTCACTCTAGTTCACTAAAACAAGTCATCTTAGATTGCGTACGGTCAAACTTTTAAAAACTTTTACTATTGATATATTTTTAAATAATTAGATTAGATACATGTAAATTATATGTGTAGATTCGTCTTGAAATAAAATACTTTCATAATATTTATAATTTTGTTGAGTTTTACAGATAATTACAATAGTAATTAGTGATCAAAATTGCATTTTAGAGACCATGTTGGTGTCCAAAACGATTTGTTTTTTTGAACTGGAGGAAGTAGATGATTACATAATTTGAGAAGCTTAAGAGCTTGTTTAAACATCTACTTGCTTTAATGCAAACCACTTGCCCAACAAAATGATAGCAGTAACTCTCAGAACTGATTTTAACTACCTCTCCTATCCGTTCAAACAACCACTCTCTACCTCTTGCTCCATAGCCAGGTTTCGGTGGTGGCGTAGGCTATGCGGTGGAATAGGTGGAGGCACCGGTAGTGGTTTCGGAGGAGGCAAGGGTGGCGGCTTTGGCGGAGGCGCGGGTGGCAGAGCAAGAGGTGACTTTAGTGGCAATGGTGGTGCGGGAGGGGGCTTCGGTGGAGGAAAAGGTGGCGGCTTTGGTGGAGGCGTCGACAGCGATGGTGTGGTTGCAGCATGCATGGACTAGGTCATAGCGCGCCACCATGGTCCGCCTCTTCCTCATCGGTATCGCGATCATCGTTGCGTTGCCCGGCCCTGCCGCCTCTCCTACGCCAAGTCACCAACTATCCCAACAAGGGATTAATTCCTCCATATTCGCTTTCGCGCACTATAAAATCCGGGGAGCGAGAAAAAATTGGAGTGCAAACTAGTCTGATGTTGTCCTCTTGGGTCCAAGGCAGGCGTCGGCCTCAGTTTTCATCATCGCAGTCGTCGTCGTCTCCTTCTTGCCATCTCTAGCGGTGCATGGAGTTTCATATGTAGAACCTATACCATATGTAGGGCTGGAAAAATAGCTCGAGGCTTGTGAGCCTGCTCGAGCTCGTCACGGCTCGGTTCAACTCGACTCGGGCTCATGAATTTTCGAGCCAAGCTGAGCCCAGCTTTTGGCTCGCAAGCCTTTCGAGCCAAGCTCTAGGCGGCTCGTGAGCCGCTCGATCCCTAACCCTTGGCCTTAGTCCTTGATTGCCTTACCCTTATCCCCTTCGCTCTGTGCCTTTGCTTGACTGCCTTTATCCCTTATCCTTCCTCCTCCCCCATGGCCTCCCCCCAAACTCCCGCCGCCTCCCCCTCACCCCGCCCACCTCGCCTCCTCCACCCCCCTTGCCTCGCTCGCCCTGGTCGCCCAGCTCCACCCGCCGCCAACCTGTAGGGAAACGGGTAGGCTACACTAGCGCAAATTAAAAAATTCTACCCGTAAACCAAGATCACTGCAGTTATAGATCACAATCTTACCACTAGACGCGCAGGTGCGGAAGTTGATGCGAAGACGTCGGGCGGTGTAGTCGTACTCGGCTGATGCGATGCGTCGGGCGAGTAGTCGTACTACTTCCTCGTCCTCGTCGCGGCGTCCCACGCATGCTCCTTTCTTGCGGTTCGTCCCAACGCCACGTATGCGGCGCCTCAAAGGTATCCACACGTGCGGGAGGAAGAGGCGCCGCCGGACTACTAGATCCGCGCGAGCGACTAGGGCGTGGGAGGGTGGCGCCGTGGTTTGAGGATGTCACGAAAAACTCAACCCTTAACCGATGCGCCCTGCTCTCCTTTTATAGACGTCCTTATAATGGGTTTCTACGAATAGAGGCCCATTAGGACTCAATGCCCGATCTAATCGGATCCAATCCGAATTAGGCTTCAAGACCTAAGTGTGTGACCCTATAGGTTCACGTATGTTTAGACATGACGCAAGTACACATACTTGGTCAATAGTTGGTAGCGACCTCTAGCAAGACGTGTCAACTCCTAAACGCACGTAAAGATCATATCGGACGAACCATCACAACGTTATGTACATGCCAATCCTTTGCCTCACGATATTGGTCGAGCTCCAAGTGACCACTCTTTCTCGATCCCGTGATCCGAATCCCTTACTAGGTTAACTCTTAACCTTAAGTAGCATGGCCATGCATTTACGGATCCGATCACTCGAGGGCCCGAGATATCTCTCTCGGTAGAGAGGGCAAATCCCATCTTGATCGACCATGCCTCGCAAAGATGCTTCATGACAAACCCAAAGCTACCTTTATAACTACCGATTCATGAGTAGCGTTTGATAGCCCCTAAGTAGGTCTATTCACATCTCAAGTACATGCGACAATCTCGTGTCTAAGGACAAGGCGTACACATTGTGTAGAGAGAACCATAAGTAAAAAGTCATGTCTCATGTTGGGTCGGTCCAACCCCATGTTCTAAACATGTGTCCACATTATTGGTTTGACATCTCCATGTCTATGACACATGAAACATGGTCATCAACCGATACATGTGCTAATCCGTTATTCACGTGTGTCCTCACATGAACTCCGACTAGGGACAACTTTAGAATAACCATACAAGTAAAGAGTTTCACAAACAAGTCACATACTTGTTAATCAACACAAAGGCAATATTCAAGGAACATTTATTAAATCATGGATACAACGAAATATCATCATCAAAATGATTGCCTCTAGGGCATATCTCCAACAGATGTCCCACTTACACTAGAGTCAATCTAGAAGATATCTAATACCCATAGCTCTTGTGTGCGCACATGCTTAGGTCAGGGGAGAGGCTTCGTCAAAGGATCTCAAACATTCAAATCTGTGTGTATTTTGCATATCTTTAAATCTCCTCGATTAAGGATCTCTCGAATGAGATGAAACCGCCAGCAGATGTGTTTGTTCTTTTGGTGATTCCTCGGCTCCTTGGCTTGCGCAATGGCCCCACCGTTATCACAAGAAAGATCCATAGGATCGCACGCATTAGGAACCACACCTAGTTCGATTATGAACTTCCTTATCCAAACAGCCTTCTTTTGCCGCTTGTAAGCCGCAATGTACTCGGCCTCCATTGTAGAGTCGACAATAGCTCTCCGCTTGGAACTCTTCCAACTTACCGCACCACCGCTCAAAAGGAACACAAAAACCCGATTGCGATTTGTAATCATCTTTGTCGGTTTGGAAGCTTGCATCGGTGTAACCATTTACAACGAGCTCTTCCTCACCTCAGTAGACTAGGAACACATCCTTAGTTCTTCTCAAATACTTGAGGATGTTTTTAATCGCTGTCCGATGACTCTCACCGATCACCGTATCTGCTCGTAACACTTAGAGCATAGGAAACATCTGGCGAGTACACATCATAGCATACATGATAGATCCAATGGCGAAGCATATGGAATCTTACTCATGCGATCTCGCTCATCAGTTGTCGAAGGACACTGAGTCTTGCCAAGATTTATGCCATGAGACATGGGCAAGAACCCTTTCTTTGCCTCCTCCATGTTGAACCGTTTCAACACTTTGACAATATAAGTACTCTTGCTTAATCCTATTAGCCTTTTGATCTATCTCTATAGATCTTAATACCTAAAATATATGTCGCTTCCCTAAGTCCTTCATTGAGAAACTATTTTTCAGGTGAGGTCTTAACGGACTCGAGCATAGGAATATCATTTCCAATCGATAATATGTCATCTACATATAAGATTAGAAATACGAGTGAGCTCCCACTTGTCTTCTTGTAAACACAAGATTCTTCTTCGTTTTTGATGAAGTCAAACCTTTGACTACTTCATCAAAACGAATGTTCCAACTCCGAGATGCTTGCTTCAATCCATAAATGGATTTTTGAAGTTTGCATACTTTTTAGCATTGTTTGATCGACAAAACCTTCTGGTGTATCATATACACGTCCTCGGTTAAATTTCCATTAAGGAAAGCCGTTTTGACATCCATCCGCCATATCTCATAGTCGAAATATGCGACAATAGCTAGAATGATCCGTATTGATTTAAGCATCGCTACAAAGTAGAAAGTCTCATCGTAGTCAACTCCTTGAACTTGCCGAAAACCTCTTGCGACAAGTCGAGCTTTATGGATATGAACATTTCCATCCATATCAATCTTCCTTTTATAGATCCATTTGCACTCTATGGTTTTAACACCATCAAAGGTGGTCAACCAAATTCCAAACTTGATTGTCTCCCATGGATGCTATCTTGGATCTCATGGTACTATACCATTTCTCGAGTCCGGGTCCATCATTGCTTCCGCATAGGTCGTAGGCTCATCATTGTCTAACAATAACATATCTCGCGCATTGCAGAGCCTTTCCGACCTTCGTGGTGGTGGTGCTTCCTTTGCCATGGGTTCCTCAACTTGTTCTGCCACATGGGCATCATTCGTTGAGTCTTCCCCGATTGGTTCATCTTGAACCTCTTCAAGCTGCACCGTTCTTCCACTTGTCTCCCTGTTGAGAAACTCTTTCTCTAGGAAAACACCACTTCGAGCGACAAACACTTTGCCCTCTAGTCGGTTGTAGAAGTAATATCCAAAGGTTTCCTTCGGATATCCCACGAAAATGCATTTATCCGACTTGGGTGTGAGCTTGTCCGATCAGAGTCGCTGACAAACGCCTCACATCCCAAATCTTTAGAAAAGACAAACCGTGACTCTTCCTCCATATCTCATATGGTGTCTTAACTACGGATTTAGACGGTACCTATTAAGTGTGAAAGCTGCCGTTTCTAGAGCGTAACCCCAAAGGATAATGGTAACTGATCGCTCATCATTGATCGAACCATGTCCAACAAGGTCGATTCGCGCTCGGATACCCCGTTTCTTTGAGGCGTTCGGCGGTGTTAGCTGTGGAACAATTCCGCAACTCTTGGATGATTGCTAAATTCATGACTCAAATACTCGCCACCACGATCAGATCGCAGAGCCTTAATTTTCTTGGCACGTTGATTTTCAACTTCATTCTGGAACTCTTTGAACTTTTCAAAAGTTTTAGACTTATGTTTCATTAAGTAGACATAGCCATATCTACTAAAATCATCAGTGAAAGTTATGAAGTAATGAAATCCACCTCTAGCAGTCGTGCTCATTGGTCCACATACATCAGTATGTATGATTTCCAACAAGTCTGACGCCCTCTCAAAAGAACCTTTGAAAGGTGATTTGGTAATCTTACCAAGCAAACAAGCTTCACATGTCTCGTATGATTCAAAATCAAACGAAGTTAGAAGACCATCAGCATGGAGCTTCTTCATACGCTTTTCACTTATGTGACCCAAACGATAATGCCAAACATAGGTGGGATTCAAATCATTAGGTCGAAGTCTTTTAGCATTTATGTTAAAGATAGACGCATCATCAAGATTTAAAATAAATAACACATTCACAATGGGCGCAAAAGCCATAAACATTCCATTTTTAGAGATCAAACAACTATTGTCTTTACTTGCAAATGAATAACCATCTCTCATCAAACATGAGGGGATAAAATGTTTTGACTCATACTAGGAACATAATAACAATTATTCAATTCCATAATAAATCTTGAAGGAAGTGAAGTTGCATGGTGCCGACGGTCAACGCAAAGAACCCTTGCTTTATTTCCGACGCGAAAATCAACTTCACCTCTTGCGACTCCTCTACTTCTTATTAGCCCTCGCATCGAGTTGCAAATGTGAGCAACCGATCCGGTATCAAATACCCAAGAGTTAATAGGAGAATCATGAGAAAAATGTTTAAAACATTTATGACAAGTGTACCATGGGTAGAAGTCTTACTTCCACCTTCTTCTTGCATTCATCGAATCCATGTACTTCTTGCGCTTCTCTTCCAAAGGCGATTCTTTACAATAGAAGCATCTTGTCTCACTCGTGTCCAACATTAGGCTTAGGCGTTGGCTTGAGATCATATCTTTAACCTTACCCTTATTCTTTGGCCATGGCTTCTTACCCTTTTCTTGAAGCTAGACTTGTTCTCACATGACCATAACATGGCTAGGCCCCGCACACTTCTTAATGTCACTCTCTGCTTTTTGAGCATCCCACAAAGTTCATTAAGGCCCTTATCCGCCCATGCATATGGTAGTTCAAATGAAATGCCCATAGCTAGGTGGAAGAGACGCTAAAATGAAATCGATTGCCAACTCTTGGCCAATTGGAAAACCAAGTTTATCCAAAGTCCGATCAGAACCAACCATTTTGATCACATGTGGACCTACGGGTGCACCTTCATTAACTTGCATTCCGTAAAAGCCTTAGAGACATTGAACCGCTCAGTCTGGCCCGTGCGGAACATGTCCTTAAGCGCTATGATCATATCATACGCTTCCTGATCCTCAAACTGCTTTTGAAGGTCAGGTTCCATGCATGCAAGCATAAGACAACTAATCTCAAGAGAGTCATCACATGCTTTCTTGTAGGCATTTTTAACAAACAGCAGACGCATTGTTAGCGAGTTCTTACGGGATTGGGGTGTCGAACGTTTTCCTTTTATCCGCCACGAGAACAATTCTCGTGTTACGGACCAATCCGAATAGTTTGTTCAATTTAATTTCTCTTTCTCAAGAATCGATCGCAAAGCAAAAGGGTGTGCGTGGTTGCTAGATGCCATTGATCTACAATAGGAAATGCAAAATACTAAGACAAATAAAACCATGATAGAGTAAACTGTATTAAACAAATTTAATAGAATGTACTCCCACTAAAATCAACATCCCTCTATTGATTCTTAGCGATTCAAGATCCGCAATTAACGAGTCTACTAGTGAGCTTTTGCATCACCGCTAGGAAACAAGGTAATTCGGTAAGCAACACCTTACTAATCATATCTCTATATGACTCTTGTTGTTGGGTGACATCTCTATGCCCCGGCGCCCAACCTTTATGCCCCAAGGCCCATAACCTTTATGATAACCTTGTTAAGTTCACCAATCCTTATGCATGTAAGTATCCGATACAAAACCCATCTAGTCAAGGAAAGTTGATGGTGCCCTAATTTTATAGACCCACCATCAATTTACAAGACATGGGATGGTGCAAAGTTTAATTGGGAGGGCATATGTTTAACTTAACATTTTGTGAGGGATCGCTATACTTCTACCATTCAAACATGCATAGAAGTAAAACAATAGGAATAGCATTCACACAGCTTGTGACTCAAGATGGCCCATTTTCTCATGGTGATCTCCATCGCCATAGAATCATCCACCATGATGATCTCCATCTCCATGGTTCATGTGTGCCATCCCTCCAAGTGATGTGTCCTCCGAGTACTACTATAAGCTATTACTCATAACAGTTAGTAATAAAATACATGGATACTAGGAATTATCACAAGTCGGCACACAGGCCGTTAATACAATACTTTGACAACACAATGGCTCCAGCCGTGTTGCCGTACCCACGACACGCAGGTCATGCAGATATTACAAACATGCATCACATACACATTAGGCCATACTGGTCACATACATCCTGCAAAAACAAGTTTATGCATAGAATCACAATCTATCGGATAGGGGGTCGAGGGGTTCCTCATCAGGTTCGAAGCGGGTCCGACATTCGTCCGGCGTCCAGATCAATCTATGCAATTTTACATAGGATTTTGATCGGCAAATCATATTTACCACAAATCGACTCATCGCTTCGATTCGACCAATTATATTGATCTTCGCATGCCGCAACCGGTTTGTCATCGCTACGTGTCACCTAGGTTCTACCCAATCATATTGATGGCGAATCCGTGTCACCGGTGGCGAATCCGACCGGGGTATGTTGTTTCACGACCTTAGCAGCATGATCACGGTACATCGATTATTAATCTAGGTTCCAATTCGATCAATCATATTGATCTTCGCATGCCGCAACCGGTTTTACGTGTCATTGTCTACCCCGATGGCGAATCCGACCGGTAGGGGTATGTTGTTTCACGACCTTAGCAGCATGATCACGGAAACCAGACCAATCCATTACCAGAACTATACAATCGATCACATCGATCATACCGATTACATATCGCCATATGCAAATCACCCAACCTATAACATGACAAAGAACCGCTCCGATACCACCGTAGGGAAACGGGTAGGCTACACTAGCGCAAATTAAAAATTCTACCGTAACCAAGATCACTGCGTTATAGATCACGGTCTTACCACTAGACGCGCAAAGCGGAAGTTGATGCGAAGACGTCGGGCGGTGTAGTCGCACTCGATTGATGCGATGCGTCGGCGCGAGTAGTCGTACTACTTCCTCGTCCTCGTCGCGGCGCCCCATGTACCGCTCCTTTCTTGCGGTTTGTCCCAACGCCACGGATGCGGCGCCTCAAAGGTATCCACACGTGCGGGAGAAGCGACGCACGCCGGACTACTAGATCCGCGCGGCGACTAGGGCGTGGGAGGGTGGCGCCGAGGTTTGAGGATGTCACGAAAAACTCAACCCTTAACCGGTGCGCCGCCTCCTTTTATAGACGTCCTTATAATGGGCTTCTACGAATAGAGGCCCATTAGGACTCAATGCCCGATCTAATTCGGATCCAATCCGAATTAGGCTTCAACCCCTAAGTGTGTGACCCTATAGGTTCACGTATGTTTAGACATGACGCAAGTACACATACTTGGTCAATAGTTGGTAGCGCCTCTAGCAAGACGCGTGCCAACTCCTAAACGCACGTAAAGATCATATCGGACGAACCATCACAACGTTATGTACATACCAATCCCTTTGCCTCACGATATTCGGTCGAGCTCCAAGTGACCACTCTTTCTCGATCCCGTGATCCGAATCCCTTACTAGGTTAACTCTTAACCTTAAGTAGCATGGCCATGCATTTGGATCCGATCACTCGAGGCCCGAGATATCTCTCGGTAGAGAGGGGCAAATCCCATCTCGACCGACCATGCCTCGCAAAGATGCTTCATGACAAACCCGAAAGCTACCTTTATAACTACCCAGTTACGGAGTAGCGTTTGATTGCCCCTAAGTAGGTCTATTCACATCTCAAGTACATGCGACAATCTCAGGTGTAAGGACAAGGCGTACATATTGTGTAGAGAGAACCATAAGTAAAAAAGCTATGTCTCATGTTGGGTCGGTTGTAGAATCAAGGATAACCGACTAGAGGGGGGTGAATAGGAGGTTTTTAAACTTTTAAACAAATTAACGAGATAAGCTAATTAATAACTTAGTCTAAAACAAATTATACTTCTAGCTAAGCAATACAAGCACAAAGATCAAGCTAGAAATATAAATGCGGAAGAGTAAAGACTAGGAATAACCACAATGAGACAACGATGTTTTCCCGTGGTATCGAAGACTTGCCGGTCTTCACTAGTCCACGTTGAGGGAGCTTGAACCAATCAAGCCGGCTCCACGTATTAAGCCTTTCCTCGATCACTATTGGTTGTTCTTCCTCCACTCCGGAGATGGTGAACACCAAACCACTCACAATATGGGCACCGGGTCTCTTCACAATCTTCTTGAAGAGATCACCGTGCAATCACCGCTAGCCGTCTAGGAGTTCGGCAAAACTCCAAGAGTAACAAACCAAGACCTTCGCTGACGACACTCAAGTGCAATAGGATCAACTAGAATGATGAATGCACTTTGAATGAGCTCAACAACCTCTCAAAGAGTGAACAAATGAATTTGAGGAGTTGAATGAATGCACAACGCTCTAAGGATGTTAAATGTGGTCTAGCACCCTGTCCTTGAGCTGGTGGGGAAGTATTTATACCCCCCAACAACAATTATAACCGTTGGAGAAGAAAAACCACTTTTTCAGCCACATGAGGTACTACCGCCATGCAAGGGGCGGTACTACCGCACTTCTCCAACCACTACAGCAACGGCTATAACAGATGCATTAAATGACCTGACATAGTCGTTTAATCTTGCAGAGCGGTACTACCGCCAACTGACGAGCGGTACTACCGTTTTCCAAGAGAGACAAAAGGGTGCTTACTGGAAAAAACATACCGCTTAACATTCGGAATAACCGGCATGCGGTAGTTCCGCTTAACACCTGCGGTACTACCGTATTCCGGTCATACCGCATGAACACTGGCGGTACTACCGCGCTTAGGTTTTGGCACCGAAACCAGAAAAGAGACTCTCTGTAAAAAACATACCGCCAACTAACGACCGGAACAACCGGAGTGCGGTAGTTCCGCACAGACAACGCCGGTAGTACCGATTGTCCTGACAGTGCATATTTGGTTTTAGAAAGAGAATCCATATGCATGCATGATCCTAAATTGATCCATAAAGCACAAGACATGCCTTCAAGCTACAGGACATGATCCCTCTTAATAGTACGACATTTAACCTATAATCCGGTCTTCCATCTATTTCTCCTAAGACCGGTAAAAGAAAATAATATCAAAACCACTTGTACCTTATCCTTGAGCTATACTTGATCTTCATAAAACTTTTAGAATGCATCTTCAAGATCATATTTTCCAATGGGACTAGGCCTTGTAAAAACTCAACAAACCAATAAGTCCCATTTTCACATATTATCATAAATTACCAAAACATATTTTTAGGGGCCTAGATGCTTTTCAATCTCCCCCTTTTTGGTAATTGATGACAACCTAGTTAATATGTGTGAAGAAGAGTTTTGAATATATCCAAGATTGTGAAACAAGTGTATATTCTTTTGATGACTTAACACAAAGAAAGCTCCCCCTAAACATGTGCATGAAATAGATAGAACAACTTGAGAGCACATGTAGAGAATTGTGACAAATTTTTGGCAGAGTTTCTTTTTAACTTGTTGAAACTGAGGAAAACTTACAGTGATAAGGAATTGTCATAAAAGAAATTTCAGTAGAGATAATATCACATTTGATAATTAAGACAACCTCAAGTAGAGATAATATCACATTTGATAATTAAGACAACCAACAAGTTCTGAACAAGGTAATACTAGGATGAAGTTATTACAAGCAATAAAACATCAAAAGACTATAATGTCTAACACCCTTAATCCTTAGAGCTACTTTCTACTTCTCCCCCTTTGGCATCAAAATACCAAAAAAAACATCAAGCAGCTGGATCCTGAGGGGGAAAAGGCGCAGGATCCTGAGAGGTAGAAGTCAAGCACTGGAGCCGAGAGACCGGAGTACGAGGCGACGCACGCGTGAACCGTATTGGAGACGAAGGACGTGGAAGAGGTGGAAGACGCTGTTCCATAGAGTCAACTGTCTCTGTCAGGACGGCAAGTCTGTTGTTAGTCTCATTCTGAAAATCTGTAAGAGCTGTCCTCATCTCCTGCTGAGAGACTTTCATCTGCATCAGATTATTAAGAATGAGAGTCTGAGTGGTAAGAATCTGAGCAAGAGTGGCTTGACTGTGAGAGCCTTCTGCAGCTGCCTCCTCTGGGGCAATTTCTTCTTGCTGTGCTTGCTGTGTCTGCTGTGCTTGAAAACGAATGGGGGGATTTTCTCTGGGTTTGTAAAACTTATGGGGTGATCCCAAACCACCCTGATACTCAATCTTACTAAGAATTAGGGCCATGATGTAAGGAGCATGATAAATCCGCTTTACCCTGTCATTCTTAGAAGAGACAATCCCCCTGATGATGACATCCACAACATCAAACTTTCTCCCATGGGAGATATTGTCAATGATATTCCATGCATGTCCTCGAATAGCATCAAAGTTACCACTCTTGGGAAGAAAAGTGTTATTAATAATCCTATTAATCAAACTGGGAATAGGTAGCAAGCCATTAATTTTCCCTGGAGTGTACCTGACATTCTGATCATAAAACTCTGTCCAGGCTGGAACAAGTAAAGCAGAACTGTCAAAAAGCTTATCCCAATTGCCAGAGTGTATCCTCAGTACACGCTCAAAATCAGCCTTAGTACTCTCCACATACCGTAATGATCATCCACTTCATTTTCTTGAAATCGGAGATACATACAAAGTGGCATAGAACTGTCGATGATCTCTTCATCATAGTCATTCCCGAGGCCACAAAATCATGAAGACTAACTTGTTGAAAAGACGATATATTCCATCATATTTTTCTAGGGAGTTTATGTGAGACCACTTTATGCATTTATGATCTGCAAATTTCTGTGATGATCATAAATTTGCTCATAGACTTGCTCTGGAACTTGGTGTGGAATCGGGATTTATTGAGTTGGAGGCGGTAGATATTGATCTTTGTGTCTCGATTTGCATAGTCATCACCGATATGAGCTCGAGATCAATCGAGGTTCTTCGGATCTTCCATCTCCTCATCCGATTGAGCTGGACTTCTTCTTCGTGTCGGGCTCGAGATCGAACTCGACTCATGAGGAGGAGATCCTTCCTCACCGCCGAGCCATCCGTTGCAGGCCCTTTTCCCTTGCCTAATGGATCATCCAAAGGGTCGGCGGGAGGTTGAGTGGAAGATTGCCCTCGACGAGTTCCAAATCTTGTCCTTGGCATCTTTACAAAGAGAGGATAGGCTACAAGGAGTTCAAAAGATCAAGGAATCTAAAGATAATTTGAATGGAATGATTATCTGTTCTGTCAGTAAAATCGGTAGTACCACAGTTCCTCAGCCGGTAGTACCGAGGTGCGGTAGTACCGCCATTTTCTTGCTGGTATTACCGCATCCCGGTAGTTCCGCACTAAGAACACGGTAGTACCGCTTTTACAGACTGCGACCTAGGGCAAACGATTTAACCAAAAATTGATGTTTCTATTGGATTTGAATCCAAGAAATGGATGTAATATCATCATTAAACATCAATAATGTTGTATTGCCCAAAAGGATTCGCAAAAATCACCAACATTTCAAATTTTCTAGAAAGAACGACCTAGGGTTTGATTCGGTGGTAAAACAAGGAAATGGGAATGTTTTACCTTGAGGATTGAAGGAGATAAACCCTAGAGATGCAAGGAATTTGCAAAGATCTGAAGATCAACCGAGTTTTGGATGGATTGGCCGAGAGTTTTTCGGAAGAGAGAGAGAAGGAGAGAGAGAGGAAGAGAGGCAAGAGCACGGGAGAGAGAAAACCCTCTGGGGGTTACTTTTTCTACCGAAACCGATGCGGTAGTTCCGCCCTATTGCCGCCGGTAATACCGCAAAGCGGTAGTACTGTGGTTTTTGTGCCGGTAGTACCGCACTCAACCCGCCGGTCATACCGATTATCCTAGAACTTCAAAAACAGTTCTGGATAAAGATTTGACGGGATTATTTCCAAATGACCCTTAGTTTTGCAATCAATTAAGAGTCATTTAGGGATCATTATGCATAGAATAGACTAATGTCTATAAGAGAACATAATTTTTTATGAACATAGATAATCGTTTTAATATTTTTGAAAATATTTTCTTAAAGAAGCTTTTGAATAACACCAAATCAAACAAAATGCATGAGGCAAAAGTTTCAACCAATATTTGAATAATCTATGACATTTAATTCATTCCTCAATTTGCAAAACCGGCCTTCATCTAATGGTTTGGTGAAAATGTCCGCTAATTGATCTTCGGTTCGGATGTGGCTAATTTCAATATCTCCCTTGCCCACATGATCTCTCAAGAAATGGTGGCGAATGTCGATATGCTTGGTTCTTGAGTGTTGGACAAGATTATTTGCTATTTTTACCGCACTATCATTATCACACAAAAGAGGCATTTTATCAATCTTAATTCCATAATCCATCAAGGTTTGCCTCATCCATAGCAATTGAGCACAACAACTACCCGCGGAGACATATTCGGCTTCGGCGGTGGATAAAGCTATGGAGTTTTGTTTCTTGGATGACCATGATACTAAGGATCTCCTAAGAATTGACAATTTCGAGGTGCTTTTTCTATCCACTTTGCAACCCGCATAATCGAGTCCGAGTATCCAATTAAATCAAACTTAGCACCTTTAGGAAACCATAGGCCAATGCTAGAGGAATGCTTTAAATATCTTAGTATTCTTTTACGGCCATTAAATGACACTCTTTGGAGATACTTGAAACCGTGCACACATGCAAACACTAAACATGATATCGGGCCTAGATGCGGTGAGATAAAGTAAACTACCAATCATAGATCTATAAAGCTTTAAATCTACTGATTTACCTCCCTCATTAAGGTCGAGATGACCGTTGGTTGCCATGGGAGTCTTGATAGGTTTTGCATCTTCCATGCCAAATCTCTTGATCAAGTCCTTTGCATACTTTGTTTGTCTTACAAAAGTTCCATCTTTGAGTTGCTTGATTTGAAGTCCAAGGAAATAGCTTAGTTCTCCGATCATGGACATTTCAAATTCCCTAGACATCATATCACCAAACTCTTTACAAAAGTCTTGATTAGTAGATCCAAAAATGATATCATCAACATAAATTTGACATACAAAGAAATCATCATCTAATAGTTTGGTGAACAAAGTTGAATCAATTTTTCCAATTTTGAATCCTTTTGAAACTAGAAAATCTCTAAGGCGTTCATACCATGCTCTAGGAGCTTGTTTAAGACCATAGAGTGCCTTGGAGAGTTTATAGACATGATTTGGATTCTTAGGATCTTCAAAACCGGGAGGTTGTTCAACAAAAACAAGTTCGGATATTTCTCCATTTAAGAAGGCACTTTTGACATCCATTTGAAATAATTTAATGTCAAAGCATGATGCAAACGCAAGTAATATCCTAATAGATTCAAGCCTAGCTACGAGGAGCAAAAGTTTCACCAAAATCCAAACCTTCGACTTGTGAAAACCTTGTGCGACCAATCTTGCTTTGTTTCTTACAACCATGCCGTTCTCATCTTGCTTGTTTCTAAACACCCATCTTGTACCAATGATATTGTGTTCTTTGGGTCTATCCACTAATGTCCAAACTTCGCTTGAATGAAATTATTGAGCTCTTCATGCATTGCAATCATCCAATCCGGATCTTCAAGTGCTTCATCTATATTCTTTGGCTCAAGAGAAGAGACAAAAGAGTAATGTTCACAAAATGAAGCAACACGAGATCGAGTTTGAACACTTACTTACATCACCCAATATTTGATCTATTGGATGATCTTTTGAAATTGCATTGTGGATTCTCGGTGGTAGGTTTGATGGTTGATCATCTTCCTTATTGTCGTTTTCTTCCACTTGAATTCGACTTGTTGTGGAAGAGGTAGGAGGTTCAACTTGAGTAGAAGATGACGGTTCATCTTTCGGTTTGATGTCGCCAATTTGCATATTTTTCATAGCCTTTCTTAACAATTCATCACCTACATCATCCAAATTCTCATGCCCTTCTTGGGAGCCGTTAGTTTCATCAAATTGAACATCGTGTCTTTCCTCAACTAAACCGGAGTTTTGATTAAAGACACGATATGCTTTGCTATTAGAGGAGTAACCAAGCAAGAAACCAACATCACACCGACTTGCAAATTTTGAAAGACGAACACCCTTTTTCAAAATGTAACATTTGCAACCAAAGACACGAAAATAAGAGATGTTCGGTTTTCTTCCAACAAGGAGTTCATAGGAAGTCTTTTTCAAAAGGCGATGCAAATAGAGACGATTTATGGCATGACAAGCGGTGTTGATTGCTTCCGCCCAAAAACTATCGGAAGTATTATATTCATCAAGCATTGTCCTAGCCATTTCAATTAGTGTACGATTTTTCCTTTCTACAACTCCATTTTGCTCCGGAGTGTAGGTTGTGGAAAGTTTGTGCTTTATTCCAAGTTCATCACAAAAGTGTTCAACTTTAGTATTTTTGAACTCGGAACCATTATCACTACGAATTTTCTTTATTTTGAAATCAAATTCATTTTGAGCCCGTTTGGCAAAGCTTTTGAAAATTCCGGAGGTTTCACTCTTGTCATCTAGAAAGAACACCCATGAATATCTAGAGTGATCATCTACGATAACTAAACAATAGCTATTTCCCCCGATACTCTTATAGGTTGTTGGCCCAAACAAATCCATATGTAAAAGTTCCAATGGTCTAGAGGTTGACATGATACTCTTGGAAGGGTGAGAGCTTGCGACTTGTTTACCGGCTTGACAAGCACTACAAAGTCAATTTTTCTCAAACTTCACATCTTTCAAACCAACAACTAGATCATGTTTGAAAAGCTTTTTAAGTTGAATCATGCCAACATGAGCTAGCCTTCTATGCCAAAACCAACCCAAAGAAGTTTTTACAATTAAACAAGTTTGTAAGCATGAAGCATTTGAGGAAAAATTAACCAAGTAAAGATTTCCAAATCTAAAGCCTTTGAAAACTAAAGCATTATCCTTTACACTTGAAATTGACACACCTTCATTTGAGAAGGAGCAAATTAAATCAAGATCACATATTTGAGCAACAGATAATAAATTGAAATTAAGTGATTCAACTAAAGATACATTTGAAATGGAAAGGTCATTTGAGATAGCAATTTTACCCAATCCTATTACATTTCCTTTACGGAGTAGCGTTTGATTGCCCCTAAGTAGGTCTATTCACATCTCAAGTACATGCGACAATCTCAGGTGTAAGGACAAGGCGTACATATTGTGCAGAGAGAACCATAAGTAAAAAAGCTATGTCTCATGTTGGGTCGGTTGTAGAATCAAGGATAACCGACTAGAGGGGGGTGAATAGGAGGTTTTTAAACTTTTAAACAAATTAACGAGATAAGCTAATTAATAACTTAGTCTAAAACAAATTATACTTCTAGCTAAGCAATACAAGCACAAAGATCAAGCTAGAAATATAAATGCGGAAGAGTAAAGACTAGGAATAACCACAATGAGACAACGATGTTTTCAGTGGTATCGAAGACTTGCCGGTCTTCACTAGTCCACGTTGAGGAGCTTGAACCAATCAAGCCGGCTCCACGTATTAAGCCTTTCCTCGATCACTATTGGTTGTTCTTCCTCCACTCCGGAGATGGTGAACACCAAACCACTCACAATATGGGCACCGGGTCTCTTCACAATCTTCTTGAAGAGATCACCGTGCAATCACCGCCAAGCCGTCTAGGAGTTCGGCAAAACTCCAAGAGTAACAAACCAAGACCTTCGCTTGACGACACTCAAGTGCAATAGGATCAACTAGAATGATGAATGCACTTTGAATGAGCTCAACAACCTCTCAAAGAGTGAACAAATGAATTTGAGGAGTTGAATGAATGCACAACGCTCTAAGGATGTTAAATGTGGTCTAGCACCCTGTCCTTGAGCTGGTGGGGAAGTATTTATACCCCCCAACAACAATTATAACCGTTGGAGAAGAAAAACCACTTTTTCAGCCACATGCGGTACTACCGCCATGCAAGGGGCGGTACTACCGCACTTCTCCAACCACTACAGCAACGGCTATAACAGATGCATTAAATGACCTGACATAGCCGTTTAATCTTGCAGAGCGGTACTACCGCCAACTGACGAGCGGTACTATCGCAGTGCGGTCATACCGCAAGGAGATTGCGGTACTACCGTTTTCCAAGAGAGACAAAAGGGTGCTTACTGGAAAAAACATACCGCTTAACATTCGGAATAACCGGCATGCGGTAGTTCCGCTTAACACCTGCGGTACTACCGTATTCGGCCATACCGCATGAACACCGGCGGTACTACGCGCTTAGGTTTTGGCACCGAAACTAAAAGAGACTCTCAGAAAAACATACCGCCAACTAACGACCGGAACAACCGGAGTGCGGTAGTTCCGCACAGACAACGCCGGTAGTACCGATTGTCCTGACAGTGCATATTTGGTTTTAGAAAGAGAATCCATATGCATGCATGATCCTAAATTGATCCATAAAGCACAAGACATGCCTTCAAGCTACATGACATGATCCCTCTTAATAGTACGACATTTAACCTATAATCCGGTTTTCCATCTATTTCTCCTAAGACCGGTAAAAGAAAATAATATCAAAACCACTTGTACCTTATCCTTGAGCTATACTTGATCTTCATAAAACTTTTAGCATGCATCTTCAAGATCATATTTTCCAATGGGACTAGGCCTTGTAAAAACTCAACAAACCAATAAGTCCCATTTTCACATATTATCATAAATTACCAAAACATATTTTTAGGGGCCTAGATGCTTTTCATCGGTCCAACCCCATGTTCTAAACATGTGTCCACATTATTGGTTTGACATCTCCATGTCTATGACCTGTGAAACATGGTCATCAACCGATACATGTGCTAATCCGTTATTCACGTGTGTCCTCACATGAACTCCGACTAGGGACAACTTTAGAATAACCATACAAGTAAAGAGTTTCACAAACAAGTCACATACTTGTTAATCAACACAAAGGCAATATTCAAGGAACATTTATTAAATCATGGATACAACGAAATATCATCATCAAAATGATTGCCTCTAGGGCATATCTCCAACACAACCCTCCACCCTACTTCCCGAGTCCAGAGTCTCTGGACTATGCCCCCCCCCAAATCCCCCAAATTGTTGCCTCCCGCTGGCCTCTGCCCTGCCGCATCTCATCTTTCCTTCTCTCGGGTCTCCCCATGGTGCCGCCTCTCCTAGCTCGTTATGGCCTCTGTTCGCCGCTCCGGGCCCCTACGTCGTTGTGCCTCTGGCCTCTATGGTTGCGTCCGTAGCTCCTGCGCCACCACCTCCGGTCTCCCCCTGCGCCTCTGCCTCCCCGGCCGTCTGCTGGCTAGCTCGGCCTCCGGCCGTCGACACCGCCTTGGCTGCCATGCGTCGCCCTGGCTCGGTGGCCTGCTCCTCCCCTCGGATTTATTCCCCACATCCCATTTTCTGTTCATTTGTTTATGCATGCTTGATTGCTTGATGCTTGTGCTTCTTATATTACTATCACATCAATTTCATAATATGATAATTATCCTCATTAAGCAATTATCAGAGCCCAACACAATACCAAGTCTCCTAGTGCTAGTCAAGACAGATTGAAATACAACTAGCACAACACACTTAGTAAAGTAAATCAATCTAAAAAACAGAAACAACTCACGAAGGGATGGCAAGGACCACAAGGATGCACTGGCCGAGTGCACCTCAGAGCAAGAGAGGAGCAGCGTAGGGCTCGAGGAGGAGGCGCGTCGAGCTTGAGGAGGAGGCGCACCGGGCTCAGGGGAGGAGTCGGTGTCGAGGACGACGGCGACGGCTCAGGGAGGAGGCGCGCTGGACTCAGGGGAGGAGGTGCCCCGGGCTCGAGGAGGAGGCGACATCGAGGACGGCGGCGACCGGCTCAGGGGAGGAGAAACATAATCGTTTGAGTGGGGGGGCGCTGGCAAACCCTAGAGTCTGAATATAAATAGGGATGAAAATATCTGACAGTTCTAAAGTAGAACCGTCTATGATAAAAACACATCACACACGGTTCTACAGCAGAACCGTCTATGATAAAAACACATCACAGACGGTTCACATAAATAACTATCTGTGATAATATACGTACATAAATGCAAATTCATAACATATGACACATTCACATATTAGTAAAGAATTATATCTGAATATCTACTAAATCGTTAATTTTACGGCAAGTAGTTCAACACCTCTGCAAAGAACTTAGCATACTCATACGTAATCCTATAGTCGTCACTGCAGAAGACAACGTAGTCATCCCATCCTTCCGTCACGCTGCAGCCGGTGCTCATGCACCGGTGGCTATCCTCCGACAGCGCCCACACCCGACCCAGCGGCCCAACCATCTTCTTCCACACCGCCTCCTGGACAGCGTCCGCAGCGAGCCTCCGGCACCGCTTGTACTCCCGGTTGGTCCTCTTCGCCATCTTGCATCCACTGTCGGCCGGCTCGCTCTCGACCTGGCTGATGTAGTGCTTCCCAATGTCACGCGCTTCACCGGCCGTGTAGAGGAGGAGGCTGAGCACGTAGGCCGCGGCCTGGTGGCCGGCGATGATCGCCCGTTCGAGGCACATGAGGCCACGCTGCATGTCCTAGTACGCGAAGACAAGCGGGAGGCCGACGATGAAGTAGGCCTTTGGGTTGCCGGCGCCGGTCAGGTGGTTGACGACAGTGAGGTAGCGCTCCAGCCACTTCATCGCCTCCTTCCGCTCCAACACCACGCGCCTCCCCACAACACGCTCTTTTGACGCCTTGTCCATAAGAGAAAATTAAAAGGGTAAATTAAGGTTGTTGTTACTAGTCAGATTCGAGACATGTTTGTTGAAACAAGAACTAGAATCGATGTTTCTATCGAAACTAAATTTGTCGATATTTCAGATAGAACAAACACAACCGAGACTTTCTCCTTCAGTTCAGAACTGGATATTGGACAACGAAATCAACACGAGTTTATTTTGTGCCGTATCTACTGATATGACTTTTCAGTTTTTCTTCTTTTTATAGATTTTCAGAGGAATTATAATCAAGTCATTCTCTATCGGTCTCTAATCATTCAACGAACACCTGAATCTTTTCGATAACTAGGATGATACGCTACAATCATCTTTAGAAACTGACTCTAACAAAAACAAAACAGAATACTGACTCCTTTCAGACCTACCAAAAACAAAAGAACAGAATACGTACGTGGCTCGTAAGCTGCAGAGATCAGCCATGGGCTGAGGAGTGCTTGCAGCCATGAGGCCAACGATGTGTACGACGACATCGCGAGGAAGAGCGACGGCGATCACTGACCTCCTCGCCTTGGTCCTCGCCATCATGCTCCGCATGCTCACCATGGCGTACGTATCCAATACCGTGCATGCTCACCATGGCACGTGATGATCATTCTTATAAAATAAGGAGTAGCATTGACACGCGAGATGAAGAGACGCATCGTAATGTCGGCGAGCGAGACGAAGAGATGCATCGTAACGTCGGTGCACGAGACGAAGAGACACATCGCGCGGGAGATGAAGCATTGAACATATCGAGACGATTCCAACCACAAACTATCTGTGATACGTAATTATCACATACGGTTATAAAATAGAGCCGTCTGTAATAATTACACATCACAGATGGTTCCAATAAATAACCGTCTGTGATAAATACGCATCACAGACGGTTTAACTAAATAACCGTTATGACACATTCTCATATATATAAATGCAAATTTAGAACATAAGAGAGATAAACATGATTACTTGTTTTTCATCGGTCAGTAATGCCATCATGTATGTCGTTATACCCAGACCGTTTAAATATATAGAAGACAATAATTAAATATAAATGCAACCGACTTATTTGATTTTTGTATTTATATATGGCCAAACAGCGTAGCCAGTTGCTTCTTACAAAGATTAAAAAAAAGTAGAAACCTAAATAATCAAAGTTTTTCTAGTGACGGAGGTAGCATGCTATCTCCGTCTTCAAAACTTCGTAGGTGACGTCGTCAGCATCGGACGGTGCGTGATCATCAGCGAGCGAAGCCTGAAATACGTCCACCCGCTGACGCGCTCGTTCGAGTGTCTCCCGAAGATTCTCCGACTGTTGAATCAAGAAGAATTGAGCCCATAGACTCTCTTGCCTTGCTTGAGGGGTCTCGACAAGGTCGACTCGGTCGCCTACTACCTCGATTAAGTTATCCAAGCGACAACAAGCCTCTTGGAGACGTGCAACATCGTTGTGGAGAACCACGTCGATGGCGAGGTTAGCTTGCCAGAAGTGGGAGACCACTCGGAATACACGGCGGAGAAGGATGTCAAGACGGCGGAAGGTGGCCGCGACCTGCTCTGGCAAATCCTTGGACAGAGGAGGGAGGATATTGTTGGTACAGTTTCCTTCCGCAGCATCCGCCAGCGTACAGCCATAGAAGTGCTTGTACAGGATAGCCAGGTAGGCCATGCATACCGACGACAAGGAAATAGAGAGGGGAGCCATTTCTGCTTTAGAGTAGAGCGATGTGGGGATGATCATCTTCGATGGCGAATGATCTTTTTTATAAAACAAGGAATAAATTTGGCGCATGAGGCGAAGAGACGCATCGGGGAGCCGAAGCGGCATTGATGCGACGAACAGACGCATCGGTGACGACGACGATGAAGAGACTAATCGAGGAGCTGAAGCGACATATCACAGATGGTTATAATTAAAAACCATCTGTGAAGTCTGCAATTATCACCGACGGTTCGTATTAAGAACTGTTTGTGAAGTATCATAGACAGTTCGTGATACGAACTGTCTATGATATTAGCTCATCACAGACGGTTCTTAGCGTGTCCAGTAACAGAGATAGTCGTGCTGGTAAAACCGTCTGTGATTACCATTAACATTGATAATTTTGGAAAACCATCCCTGGTGAGGCGTCCAGTTTTAGCTTTTTTTTGTAGTAGTGATGAGCGATATATTGATTATCCTCCCCCAACAATGGGCTCAATGTGATAGCATCGCCCTTTGTAACGATCAAGACTGGTAAGTCCAAACAGTTGTCCATGTACCAGTAGAAGATTCGGCAACTACTATAGCCCCTACTTCTTCGGGCGGACCCCCAGGCTAAGGAGTTACTCGGAATGCAGCCAAGATATCAGTATCCTTGGTTTCATACTTCGGCGTGTAGTAAATCAATTTATATTCCTTAACACCTGCTTTAAATCCAACACTTGCTTTAGTTTCTGTTTGTGGTGACATAAGTCCCTCCCTACAACCCATGAATTAATAATTCTCACAACGATAGGGTCTACTCGATATGGATTAGGCGTAAATGAAACCTTTACAAAAATCTTTTAAAACAAAAAGGGTATTCAATTAATATCAACTCATTAAAGAAAAAGGAGTGAATGCTTAAGTTAATGAATATGTTTCATTCATGTATAATACGTACACCCTGTGTATGTTCTATCCTATAGGAATTCTACTATAGGAATTCGATATGAATTGGGTTGTTGTTATGGTAAGTTAACATGGTTCGTTATTAAATTGTGGATTTGATTCACCAAATCCATCATTATTGTCTTCTACTCTTTGATAGATATAGCACAACTCAAATCAATCCCTAATCCTTATTTTACAAGTTCTTAATAGGCTCCTTTTTTACTTCGAATGTAAATGCCTAAATACTAAGAAAATTATGTGTTGATAGCAATCTATGCTTCACAGTCATATATATTTTGTATATCGAAGTCCTAAATAGTAAAGTAGAGTAGGTAGAGATCCTCCACAAATGGCGAAATGTATATGAAAAAAATATCAATTGAACATTCCATGAGTAAACCATTGAATAGGGTTCGCTGGCAACGAATCAAGTCCTCTTCCCCTTTTCTCTCTTATTCCCAAGGGCTTGTTTAGCTGCCCCGTTGCACATTGCCTTACTATGTATTTGGTTGCTTGTACCAAGTGGTACATGTATGGATGTGTTCAAGAAAAAAAAAATTAAACATGTGTTTGATTGTTTGAATGGAACAATCTCATCCTAGAGGGTAGGATACAAATTTGTGGAATATTCGATCAACATGCTGAACCATCTCGTTCACCCAAAATAATGGAACTACATGGTAAAGAATCATCCCATCCCATTCAGAACCTTTTTTTATTAATTAATCCCTTTTTAATTTATTTTTATTGTTAACCCCTCGCAAACTTTATTTCTAATTTTGAACATTTTGGTCACACCACCGTCCGTGGCGTAACAAAACAACATTGCCACGTCATAGAATAAGTCCGCTAAATAACACTTTTTGTAACGCCACTGGTAGTGGTGTGACCAAACAACACTGTCACGCTACTAGTGGTGGCGTAACAAGAGCTTGACAAGATACGAGCTAGCGTGATAATGTTGTTTTGTTACGCCACGGGTGGTGACGTGACCAAAGGGGTCAGGATTAAAAATAAAATTTACGGAGGTTAATAATAAAAATATGTTAAAAATGGTTAATTAATAAAAAAAATCTCCCATTCAAGAAGCCTGGACTGTTTTGGCCCTGTAGCGCATATTATTTCCTAAAGTAGCTCCCCTTTGCGTCAGAATTCCAGATTTAGCCCTCTCTAGCGTCTTTGCCGTCCGGCCGGCAAAGATCGAAGATCATGCGATGCAAAACGCGGCACCTAGGTGCCGCCACGCAGTCTGGCGAAGATCTAAGATGCCGCGGTCGGGCTCGGCGAAGACGTGAGATGCCGCTACGTGGCATGGCAAAGATCTCGCCGACCACGCGCAGCGGCTCCGCTTACACCGTGCGCCTTACGTAGTAGTGGGCGATGGCGACTTGATGTTGCGTTTGCCTCAGCGGAGACTTTGGTGTCGCCAATTGCACAAAGAAGACCTAGATGCCGCCAATTGGAACAGCATAAACTTCGATTCTTCTGCGCCGCCGGCGGCGATAGTTGTTAGGATGGAGCTAAAATTAGAATTTTAATGCTAAAAGAGCTAGTTTAGAAATTAATTTGCACTACAGGGCCAAAACAGTCCAGAATTCCCCATTCAACAACTCCGTTCCGCCGACAAAACACACCCTTAAGGCTACTCCCAATGCTCCACCTTGGCAAGTATCTTAAGACTCCACATAAGCAAAAATCTGATGTGGCACTGTAATTAAGGAAGAGAGAGAGCAGCCTAGTATCTTATTTAGATACCACTCATACACAGTATCCTAGGTAGAAATAGTGGTAAAGACATTTGTATCAAAGATATAAGATACAACACTCTGGGATACAATGACGGAAGGTGATATCTAAATACCTTTCATGCAATAAGAAACTGCAATAAGAAACCATCCATTGGGAGCGACCTAAGAGCGCTGTTTAGCGACGTGGACACGAGTCTATTAGTTTATTACGGGGGAAAGAGAAAAAGGCAGATCTGCCCACGTATTCGCTGTGGGGGCACGCGCCGTGTCTTCATTGCATCAACCGTTTTCCCACCTACGTCTGCGTGCGTGCGTACGTCCAACGGTTCAAGAGGCAATCAAATTAACGGGGGGGAGGGCCCACACGGCAGAATGGTTGATTTGGTCAAATCGGGATGGTCGCGGAAGGGGTCAACAAACAGATGAGGCGTCCCTGTCAGACGTGGCGAAGGGGACAGGGTACAGCTTGGCCTCCCTCCCGCAACAATTTTTGGTTTTTGTGTTTTTTTTTTTTTGCAACTTGACCTGAACAAATTTTAAGTATTTTACCACCATCATTTCACCTCAAACATAAAGGTTTTGGGGGCACGTGCTGTGCAGTGCTGATTACTTGTTCACCCTACATCTTCCAAATTTCAGGCAACTCCATCGCAACATCTCGATCTATCCAACCATTCCGATGTGTAATATCTGGTATGGATGCCTCTTCATCCAAATTTTCCTTTTCCTTTTTCCATTTTTGCGAAATACTACTACGTAAACTAGCTTAGAGGCTTTGATTTTGGACGTGCCAGCAACGTGTACACGAGATGGCGAGGTTTTTGCCGTGTGGGTCATGCATGCGTGCATGCTGGGGATTTTGGCGATGCGCACGCTGTACGTCTGCACCGAGCTGGATCCAACGCGTCCAGAGCTGTCCTGGAACACCCGGGCATGTTGCGATCGACCGTACCTGTCGCTCTCAGCTTATATATAGGACAATTTCCCGTTGCAAATAACCTAACTTTTCTTCCGGAAAAGGTACAAGACAGACACGCACACCCCACTCACATTAGTATACATGCATGTCCTCTATTATACATGTTGGGAATTTTTCGGGAGTATCAGGACTTTACAGAGCACGAATACACATTTTCCGACTAAACGCACATACACGTGTATACATTAAATTATTCGGTGAGACACGTCAGATTTGATTCTAGGATCGAACCCGGGTGGACTACGTGCTCTCCGACAACGCCAGCTAGCTTTGGGTCTCGCAGATTACCTAACTAGATTGTCGTTGTTGGTGGTAACGGGTAAAGCACTCCATGGTCGTGTCCACTAGGCTAGGGCCATGGAATTCAATGCCGCGCGCTGTGGAGAAATTTTGAAGGCCTAACGAGTAGGAGCCATCGTTGCAGCTTACAAGTATTGTGAATAGTACCACATCGCTTTCAGTCGAGACGGTCGCGTCTTGGCTAGAACCCGGATTAGCGACGGAGATCGGCGACGCCACAAGACACCGTCGTTGTGTCCCAGGTGAAAGCGCGAGGCTAGGTAGCTACATGCTAACATGCGTACATATGATGCGCGCATGGATGAGACGTGCGTATCTTGATTCAGTGGTGGACTCAGGATTTAAATTTAGGTTAGATGAAATAAACTAATACTATTATTGATAACAAAGTAAGACATATATAATACGCGTTACAATCACTTTTAATAATGCATATGACACTAAATGAATCTCAAAACTACAATCTGCATCATATGAACATACAAAGACAGATCAAATGTAGAAAATGTACCTCGTCAATGAAGTTTACAGAACACTTTGCCACCAAAATACCAAATTATTGAATTACTAGTAACAATATGTCAAAAGTAGATGAATAGTGAGTATTCAAATTAAATCATCATAAATCATAAAAAAATATTGAACATGACAAACAGAAAGACATACCATTAAAGTACTAATTACGTCTAGGAGGCCGAGGCAATTCCATTCTCTGAGATTTCATGGCTTGAAATTGTTCTTAATTTTACCATGATCAAGTCACTACTACAAAAAGGCTAATACTGAACGCCTCATCACAGACGGTTGATCAAAACCGTCTGTATTACATACAATCACAGACGGTTTTGATTTAAAGACCGTCTGTGTTACTAATTGCACTAAAAAAAGTCTGTGAAGAGGTAATATCTCAGACAGTTCATATTGAAAACCATCTGTGAAGTATCACAGACGATTATTAATATGAACCGTCTGTGATAAGTATAATAACACAGACGGTTTGTATTAAAAACCGTCTGTGACTTAGAAATTTCCTTACTCTGTGATACAAACCGTCTGTGACTTAGAAATTTTAATTTCCTTACTCTGTGATACAAACCGTCTGTGACTTAGAATTTTCTTATTCTGTGATTTTACCATGGCTTAGAATTTTCTTATTCTGTGATTTTACCATGGCTTGAAATTTCCTAACTCTATGATTTTACTATGGTTTGAATTTTTCTTACTCTGTGATTTCAAGCCATGGTAAAATTACAGAGTAAGGAAAATTCTAAGTTACAGACGGTTTTTAATCTGAACCGTCTGTGATACAACTTATCACAGACGGTTTTTATTTGAAACCATGTCTGTGATTCACGAAAATTTTTGAACGCTTGCACGGGAGGCAAAATATTTTGGCGTTGTTCTTATATATTATACCCACCCCCGCTTTGTCTTCCATCAGTCTCTCCCTCTCCCCTCCCCACACCGAGTTCTGACGATCGCCCCTCGATTCCCCGGCGAGGAGATGCAGCCGACCAGGAGGAGGAGGAGGGACGCGTAGGTGCTCCATATCTGCCGCGGGAGGTAGACTGCCTGAAGGTACGTGTATATCCCCAAAATATACACGATTTGTTGGTTGTTTGATGATTCTTATTTTTATTTGTACTTAATGCCGGAGCGCCGCCGGAGGTTTTCGGTCATCTCTCCTTGCCGACGAGCTTGAGTCAAACTCGAACGTCATGTAAGAACAGCTTGTGATATGCTGGTGAGGTATAGAGAGAAGCAATGTTGAACCAATCTAAGAAGTCGATGAGTTCTTCAGGAGCTTAGAGGCACAGATGGTTTCTAGCTAGTTTAACTTTTTTAACTTTTTTTCCCATTCGGAGGGGACGTTGTGAAACCTTTTGGTTTCTCTTTCCTATAATGTGTTTACCATCAAAATTTTAATTGGATTTTAGTTGTCTTGCTAGAGGTTGCATATGGAAACTACTGTCCAACAATTGATTGGTTTAGCTCAAAATTCAATTTTTTTGCAATAGAAAAATTATCACAGACGGTTCCGAACAAGAATCGTCTGTGATAATTACTTATCACAGACGATTCTTGTTCAGAACAGTCTGTGAAAATAGACTATCACAGACGGTTCTGAAAAAGAATCGTCTATGATAAATAATTATCACGGACGATTCTTGTTCAGAACCGTTTGTGATGACTCATGTCATCACTGACCCATAGACTCAGACGGCTCACGAAACCGTCTGTGATGACGTTTTTGAACCGTCTGTGAAGACCTTTTCTGTAGTAATGAGTCATCGTATCTGCAGTAAATTATATTGGAAGCTCCATCGTATCCCTGCCGTCGTATTCTAGCAACAGGTAAATTATGCTTACCAAGCAAAACAACCATCAATTATACATTGTCACCAATTCACCATCAATTATACATTGTCACCAATTCACCATCACACTATTAAATTCACAATCACACATCATCATATTCATTCATCAATAATCAATTATACATTTATACAACACAGTGATTCAGTGAGTATCACACATCACAAATTCACATTTCACAGCATTCACCATTCAGACATTCATTCACTGATTCACAATCCAATTCTTACCTTTGCTTTTCAACTTAGGAGGAGCCATCTGATCTTGAATCTTATTTCTATTTTCTACCTCTCTTGATCTCTTCCTTCTGTTCTTGTTCTGGCCACAGGCCACACGCCCACGTGTGCCCCCTTCTGCAGTTCGGCCAGAAGCGACAGGCAACAAGCCCTTAGGCCTCACCAGCTCACCTCACCGACGCGCGCGTTGGCACGCTGCCGTCCGCCCGTGCGCCCCCCTCTGGCCTCGCTCGCAGATGCACCGGCGTCATGCCCCCGTGCCTTCACCCTGCCACTGCTGCCCCGCTGCCGCCTGCCAGCCTGTGGCCTGCCCCTGCTGGTTGCCGCCTAGCCTAGGGTTGGAGTCTTGCCTTCTTGGAGACTTCAGAGAGTTTGCAAATGGATTTGGGGGAAGTGAACTGGAAGTGACAAAGACCAAAGAGTTGGTGAGAATGTGAGATGGCCTCATGGCCAGATGCCTAGATGGGCTTACCTGGGCGTGGTCGTGTGGGCCTTCCTTTGGGCTGTGGCCTCCTCTGGAAGATGGCGGTGAAGCCAAGCCTCAAGGCCTCCAGTTCCCAGGAAGAAGAAACGGAGCAGCCAAGCAGGGACCGCCGCCGGGGGTCGCCGACGCCGGCGCCGGCTACCTCGGGCGGTCACCCAGCCTCGTCCTATAGCTGGGACCGCCCCTGTCTTGATTCTTGAGTGAGACGGCGACATTTATACGATGGTAGAACTACTTGTTCAGTTAGCGTACATACGTTGATCGAAGCTGGCTAGTTTCAATCGGTCGTTTTAGCACGCCTTAGGAGTAGGAGGAAGCGGACCCATACACGTACGTACAGGCCCACTCAATTTTGGACCGCAATGGTATTAGACTAGTTTCCACCATTAGTGTTCTCATTGGCCCAAAATCAGTACATCAGAACATAATGTTATTTAGACTTTCAACTATGTAACTTAACTTGTTTGTATACATGATGCTCTTACTCAGTTTTTGTCCTAGGTCCACCCCTGCATTCGTAGTGATTGGCGCATAGGCACCTGCATCGATTTATTCCATAACTTCATTCGGATTTGTAGGACTGTCTCCACGGGCGGACCCAACGGTGGGTCAACCAGGGCTAGAGCCCACCCTACCACCGCCCAACTGTAGACACCTTCTCTAGAACCGACATCCATCCATGGAGGGAGTAAGCTATCAGATTTTGAGGTAGAACAAGACTAGTCCCACGAACACCCCTCAATTTTAGTCCAATTTTAGTCCTTGGTCTGTCACTGTGACCGCCTCGCTCGCCGACCAGCTGCACTGGAGGGAGGCTGTGCCTTTTCACGCCGCCACCCGCAATCGGTCGATCCTACCCCGGCGGCCCTTCGCTGGGTAGCTTGCTGAGCTTGCGCCATGCTCGATCGGCCAATCACCTCGTTAGCGGCTAGCCACCATGTTTCGATTTAGCCCGATTTGGTTTGGCTCTTGAGTTTGCCCAGTTTCAACATAGTAACTCTAGTGTGTACTCGCTAGCACTTGTTCGATCCTTTTTACAGAACACCGTGACCAGAGCTCCTTGATTTTACCCAAGGATAAACACCAAAACATGATAGTCTTGCAGCTGCTCACTGCTCTGTGTCCTTGTGTGGAGGACAGACACGTACGATTCAACGATAGCCGGAGCTTTTCACTCTTTTGGGATGAAATAGTAAAAATAATTTCACGAACGAATTAACAAAAAATAACATCACAAGCATATCGACAATTGACACGTGCTCTCTACCGCGTGACAAGTGGGGAGTAAAAACACCGTGACCGGAGCTCCTTGATTTTACCCAAGGATAAACACCAAAACACGATAAAATCTTGCAGCTACTCACTGCTCTATGTCCTTGTGTGGAAGACAGACACGTATGATTCAACGCTAGCCGGATTTTTTTACTGTTTATGACCCAACGAGTGGCAGGTGGACTGTCCACGTCACCTACTGCTCGGTGGACGCACGGTAGACCACCTACCGCGCGGTAGGGGTCCGTGCAATGGGAGGCCGTCACGTGGTCTACCACACGTCCACTGTGCATGGTAGACCCCTGCTGTGGCATTTGAACACAAAATCAGTGCTATTTTAGTCAATTCATTTACAAATGAGCTATTTTTAATATTTTATCGTGCAACCGTACCATTTTATCTCATAACTCCGCTATCTGTACGCGGTTCTGCGTCAAGCCACCGTTATAGAAGTTAGGCGTTAGCGGTACTGGGTCTCTATCTGCTCGCATGCTTTGTGGAGTACTCGGAATTCTAGCTGCTTCAAGCCTACATACGCATGTCAGCCGATTTGCGTTGGGCTTTGTTCGGCGTCTGCTTGAAGTTGGAGCCCGTACTTGTGGGCCTATGATGGCATGGCATCACAAACTATAGATAGCTTAGAGCTGGTGCTAGCAATGCTGCCTGATGGGCTTATATAGATGTGTCGTTGTGAATTGCGATGGGGCAACCGTCGCGCGTGCTCGCTCTACTTCTCTTCATCCATCAGAATATACCAGCGTTCTAAAAAAAAAAAAAATCAGAATACAGCAGCTGCTCTTATAATAAAAAAAATCAGAATATACCGGTTGTTATACCTTTTTAAAAGAGAATGTACCTATTGCGTATCAACAGAAGCCGCCTGAACCTCAGCCGTTCAGTTCCGTTCAAGTTCGACTTCGATCGAACCGCTCTGCATCACAGGTTATAACTTATAACCATCAGAACAAGCCGTCACCGGTGGCGACCGTACCAAGAGTTTTCGGTTAAATGATACTGTTGGCGTTTGAAATAGCAAGTCTATCTTCCTCCGAATATCAAAACAAAAATAACACCGCGGACTCCCTGGCAGGTATCGCCTGTCGTGCCACAGGCACCCGGATCCCCCGTCCGCGCCACGGGCGCCATGACTCGCCCCTACCGTGTGCCAGGTGGCCAGACCCGCCTTGTCCGCGCGTTAGAGGCCCGAACTCCTCTCGTCCGCATACCAGGAGCACAAATGAGGAATAGATTATTTTTATAAACCATTTAATATTCAGCTTAAAAAGCTCAAATAATAAAATCACATTGTTCAAGAAATGCAATAAAATTATGCTAAAAGAGAAATACAATAAAATTAGAAATCATCAAGATCATCGTATAATAGCTCCTGGTCATCTTCATCTTTATCGTTTGACAGGTCATCAAGGGGAGATTCGGTTGGCTCTTGGGCATCGTTTGGAGTTGGATGTTTGTTTAGATTTCCAGGTCAGTGTCATCTTGCACTATATCAGCACCTCTTGGTATGAATACATCATCTAACCATTAGCCAAATTCAACATCAAATGTACTAGTATGGCAATCCTCCTAGTAGACTTCTGTATCAATAGTTTGAGAGGAATTCTCAGCATTTGGAATTTACAAGCCATCACGCTTAGGGACATGGTGAACAACCCACCAATCTTTAAGAGAGCCTGACTTGCATGGATATGGAGTGTAGTATACTTGTGAACACTGGTGATGTAGAACAAAAGGTTCAAATCCTGGAAGTTATGTGTTGTGCTTTATCTCGACTAAACCGATTTTTGGGGTGCGATGAACCCGCTAAAGGCTTGTTTGGATACATTATAGTACGACTCAATCCATTCGGATTGACAGAGAATTTAAACTAAAATCTCTTTCAATTCGAAGGGGTTAGATCTAATCCCTATATATCCAAACAAGCCCTAAAATTGGGTGGAACCAACGGCAATAAAAGAACACTAACTTGAAAGGCTGAGCACCATCAAAACTGACTTCAATGGGATCTTCAATAATACCAAAGTACTCGGTAATATCATCCTCACTGCTACTAGTGAAAACACCATTATTAACTGCTGTCAACTCACCTCTGTAGGCTCCCCGCTACCCACGCTCCCGGCGCCGTATGCCACTCCGGCCGCGACAGCCACCCTTCGATCTTCTCCGCACGCTACTCTGGCTGCAGGGCCTCTCTCTCTCTCTCTCTCTCTCTCCGTGCAACATTTCTCCTTGCAATGGCCTCCTCCCCCTCCGACCTAGACTTCCGGGCGGTAGTCATGGGGAAGTGTTCCGAGAAGGAGCGCAGGTGGATTGATTCTCCGCTCTCTAGCCCTAATTCGGTGGAGTCCCGGTGCCGGGGGTGTCAGCCAGGTCGCTAGTTCCGAGTCCGGTCGCGTTAGGGACTCGGTCTCCATATTTCCCAGGGCTCCAGTCCCTCTGACGCTCCTTCCCGCTCAAGTTCGAGGCAGGTCCGTCTTGTTTCTTGATGGTAGGCTGCCTTCGGGCTCATGTCCGGTGGTTACGTTTGGTCTGCTCGGGCAAGATGCTCAAGCGTTGGAATCGGGCCCTTGGCAGGAGGTTCGTCGGCACCGCGTCTGGCGCTGCAAGTCACAACCACGCCGGCTCCAGGCCCACGCGTTGCGGCCAGTTCCTCGTGATCTCATTGCTCGCTGCTTCAATTGTTTTGCTACCGATCACGTAGCGGCGGGGTGCAGGAATGCCACCCGTTGCTTCCGTTGCAAGGACGTGGGACATACGTCCATCCATTGCAAGCGGTCGCTAAGTCCCAACTCGTCTGCGGGTGCGAGGGGTCAGCAACCCATCGTCAATCTACGGGATGGCTTGCTGGCGCGCAAGGTGTCTCTGGTGGCCATCCCCAGTTCGGGTCGGTCGCCTTCCCCTCTGCGCCGCCGTTTAGCTGTGGAGGCTCCCACCATCCCTCATGGCCATCGTTCAGTTTCTCCTCTGGGTAAGGGCCTCCTGCCTTCGATCTTCAGTGATGCTGATGATGAATTCCCCCTGGGGAATCCCCTTCATCGCCCTGAGAAAGAAATCTGCGTTGTCCCCCTTTCCACGGCCATGCGAGATATGGAGAAGTGCTTAGAGCGAGCTCTCATCGTCTGTGTGGGCGGAACGAGGCCGAAGGTTTCTTGCCAAGAGGTCGCTCGGGCATTCCAGGAAGAAAGGGGCATGCAGCAAGGTTCTTTCTCCATTCACCCGTACTTCTCAGAGGACTTCTTGGTGGTCTTCGATAGCCACTCCAACAAAGATTGCGCCCTCCATGGTGGCTCGATCAGGTCTTCGCGGTTCCTATTGCTGTTGTGTCAATGGTCGCGGCTGGCACAGGCCATCAGCCAACCAATGTGGTTCCGTGTCACCATTAGTTTGGAAGGTCTGCCGATACATGCTTGGAGCATGGCCACCGCATCGGCCATCCTCACCCCTTCGTGCTGGATTGAATCCTTTGACGATTCTTCCACGTCTCGCACTGACCTTTCGGCTTTTCGATTGGTCGCTCAATCCTAACACGATCCCAAAGGAGAAAATGGTGTTGATTGCTGAGCCTGATCTCCGGTCAGATGGTTCGATCATAGATCATGGGGAACAAGTCTTCTCCAAACCCTCTCGCTCAACGGAGTCGCGCAAGGCACTTCGTTATAACATCATTATACATATCCATGCAGTGGAGGATTTCTCCTCGGCGTCCAGGCAGATTCTCCCTTTTGCCCCGTCCAGTGACAACTCCAGCTTCGGCGGACTCCCTGACACTGACTCTGGGGATTCGGGGCCACGTCGTCATTCTTTCAATACGAGGTTTGGCATGATAGATGGGTCGTTTCGACTCACCGGAGCTCGGGAAGAAGAAGTCCCCGGTCGTGGAAGGTAGTGCTACTCCCATGCCTTCTGGAGGTTTCCTCCGTTGTTAGCAGTGGGCCCCGGTTTGGACAGGGGCATTGTGGCCTCGGCCCAGGTTTGGCGCTGCAAAGGGGTCACAAGGAATGGACCACCCGTGGCCACCAGCGACAAGGCAGTCAGGTCTAGCTGCAGCTGCCGCTTGCCATTTTCGGCAACTGAGCAAGTTGCAAAGATAACGCAGAAGGAAAAGCAAGGTCTGAACATGGCCACATTGCCGCTCAGTCCCATCAGCGCCACGTCATCTTTGAGGGGGCGCGTCCAAGGTTCAGCAATTAATCAGAGTCCGGTTCCTTCGCTCGAGGCTCCCGTTGGTGGGGATGAGGGAACACAAGCGGTACCGATCAGCCCAACCAGGGTGCTCCCGAGTCTCCCCTTAGCGATATGCACTGTGGCTCGCTCCTTTCTATCCAGGGAACGGGCACCAGCCTGATGTGCCGAGTTGAGCAAAGCCCACTGTCGACGATCAAGACGTCGATCTTACGAACTGAATAGGAGAGAATGACGTGGAGATTCTGGAGAGATAATGGGACTGCTCTTTTATTAATATGAACTGGAATTTACAGGGAATGCCTTCTGACTAGATGGTGAACTACTCCTGTTTACACTGAGAACACTGCTTGCTATGCTACGATGTCAGACTAAAAATACAAATATAATGTCTATGCTTTTGTCCGATCCGGGGGCCTTCCTTGCTCCGTCCGTGCTCCATCTTTAAATAGCTCTTGAAGGGGTGACAGTTACTTCTGGAGAGGACATCTATTATGAAGCGTCACGACTGGTTGGAGCGGGATAACGGTTGATAGAGTATCAACCGTTCGGTGGTTGTATGTTTGTGAGATACTTAACCGTATGGTGGTTGTTCATCAGTGTTTCAGGATAAGAAACATTCCGTGGTATGGAATATACACACACATGTTCCACTCATCACACGGTAGAGAATATACCTAGAATCAATTCCAAACATCAGTTCATACCCTGTACGAGCAGTTCCCTGGTCGGGAGTTAAGCACAGGACCTCGTCCGACTAGGGTACCCATTGTGTAACCTCTGGAATCTCTACGACCAGTAAGGTCGTGAACCTCAGGGGATACGACCATGAAGACGTATGGTCTTTTTGTATTAAAAATAATACAAAGAGGTTTTAATCCTCGTCAGCTAGCCCCCGAACTTTAAATGAATAGGTTGTGTGAACACCTCTCTTCCGATGAAGTCGTATCAGGCAGATGCTCATTAAATGCAATGACATTTGAAGCGGTCTATATTCACTTTAAAGTTGAGAACTTGCCTTGAGAATCGAAGGGTTTTTGTGTCCGTTGGAAAAAAGATTTTTGTCCGTTGGTCTTTTGGGTAACTCCCGATTGTAGTTAGAAATTCTGAAGCTATAAAAACCCCTTAGTAGACTTCAGGTTTTTACACTTCTTACTTTTTCTCTTCATCTCCTGGGTAGAAAAATTGCCTCCAACCTCTTATTCTTCAACCCTCCTTTCTTTCCTCATTCAAAAGCACGACCATGTCGGACCAAATTACTAACTGGTCGGCTTCCGATCTGAGCGAGAAGACACTTGAAAGCTTGGAGAAGATCGGGCTGCTTCGCAACAAGAATCTGATTTCTTGGAGGTCAGCGGCTGGAGAACTTTCTCCGAGCAACAAAGATGGGAAAATTCTGGTTTTTTTTTTGCATATGTTGAATGCGGATTTAGATTACCAATTCACTACTTCCTTCCTGCAGTTTTGGAGTATTATGGAGTTGAATTGGTGAATCTTGCTCCCAATACTACCGCCAATCTCAGCATCTTCATTTATCTCTACGAAGCGTACTTGGGGATTCCTGCAGATCTGGATCTGTTCAAGTACTACTACAGGATGACGAAGTCTGGGAAGACGATCGAGACGCCTGAAGAGTGCACCTTGCACCTCCATGACGGAAAAGCTGATGAGTACATCTTCATGTATTCAAAATCTTCGTGGTCATCATGGAAGAAAAGTTGGTTCTATATGACGGTCACGAAGAGAGACAACCTTTATTATTCTGGTAAAAAAGCGGTTGAGAATCCAAGATGGCGCTCCTCCACGGAGAAGGAGGGAAAGATAGAAAGATGGGCCGAAGCCATCAAGCTTCTTAGTATTAAGGGTATAACATCCTGGCATGTAGTGAAGGATTTTTCCATGCGCTGGATTAATCCTTTTAAGGCCCGAGCATACCCAATGCTCTGGTATATTGGTCGTGATGATGCGACCAAAGATTCCAAAGAGGGTAAGCTCTGAGTGATTCCGACCAGTTTGTCTATATTAGTTGATAACTTATGTATCCTCAAGTCTCTTGTTTATCTTTACAGTTTTATCTTCTGATGAGATTAGAAGCCGAATTAAAATGATATGTGCCGGAGAGCCTAGCGACAAGGCTAGTTTCCCTCGGATCTTAGCGGTCGTTTCCGCCAAAGAGAGGGCCGAGAGACTTAAAGTAAGACTATCACCTGTGTTTTTTTTTCTTTTTGTCGTACATATTATTTCTGATCGGTACACCATAAATCCTCTTTGATGTGTAGTCAGTTGGGTTGAGGATCAACAAGACCATTGAAAGATGTGAGCCGATTGATGATCCGACCACCCCTATGACCATACAGAATGTCAGCCTTCCAAAGGTAGGTAACCGAACATAAATGATATTTTGACAAATGATTTTCATCGCCTAATTAACTTTGATGGTTTATTTAGGCGGTTGTCATACACTCCAGCAAGGTCGCTAAGGACCTGCCAGTGGCTACTAGAGCTACTGTTTTGGAGGTCGACGAATCTACGCCCACTGACCTAGCGACCAGGGACCTTATCCTTGACCAACTAGTCGTGGATATTGCTTCTGATCTTCAATCAGTGGATATGCAAGATCTAATCAACCCGGCCGGTTCAGAACCGGTAAAATTGGTCGAGAAGAAAAGGAAAGTCAGCGCAACGGATTTTACTCCGATGCGTTACAAGGTTAAACTCAAAAAATCGGCCAAGTATATCTAAATGAAGAAGTCATGTACATACATACCTTGAATATTTTTGAGATGTTGGAACCTTGATCTTCCTTGCTTTCTTCTTTTGTAGATCTTCTGGTGTTCTAGTCGCCTCCGACCAGAACACTCCTCAAGAAAAGGTTCCTGGGGAAGAGGTGGTCGTGGAGGTTCCTGATTAGGACACTCCTTAGGCTAAGACTGCAGAGGATGAAGTGGCTGAAGAAGCCCCCGAGCAGGTATCGGTACCGACATCTGCTTAGGATCCACTAGTGATTCTCACTCCGTCTCCAGAGGTAGTCATCCCCAGAGATCCCCAATAGGTTCCACCTCCCCTTGGAAATACTCCTTAGGCTAACAAGTTCCCTTTTTCCTCCCGATTTATCGAGGATAAGTAACTTGACGAGGCCTGGGGAAAGATATTGTACCGTTAAGTTGAGATGGATCCAGATATGATTTTTGTCGAATATAATGACGTGGTAATTCGGGTAAATATTTTATGACCATCTTCATAACTCTTTCTCTTAAAGTTTCGTTGAAAACTTATCAAAGAAAGTGACTTATTTTTGTAGCATATGGTCGAAAACTATGCTGTGGTCAGAGGGCTGACCCAACGAATAAAAAATCTGGAGCAAAAACATTCCGAATTGAGAAGTAAGAACTTTTTCTCTTTTAATTTGTCTTCTTATATTTTATCATCCTGTCCCCCTTTGTAACTCAATTTTCTCTCTTTATCAGATTTGGAGAAAATCAAAGAAGAGGTCGTGGCTAAAGAAGCCATGATAATAAAACTTAAAGAAGAAAATCAAAATAAAGACTGGTCGATTGCGCATGCAATGACCAGACAAAATAAGGTTTTCGACTCTTGTGAGAAGAAAATCAAAGGTAACTAGTCGTAGACTTGACCAGTATTCCATGACTCCAAATTAAAGTGTATGTTGACTCCTTTTTATCCAATCGTGTAGAAAAAACTCAAGCGCTTGAACGAGCAGAAAAAACTCTCAAGTTTGAGTGTGGCTAAGGGGCTGAATTTGATCGGAGTCTTGAAGACAAAGTCAAGGCTCTGAACAAGATGCTTTTCGACTTGCGGTCTGGAACACAACTGCCCATTCCGAAAGACCCTGTAGAGAGAATCAATTTTCTTGGCCATCCACTCGAAGACCTCAAGAAAGTGATAACGCTCTTTCGAGAGAACCACGCCAGGGCGATGAAGGAAGCTATTGCGAATGGAGTTATTGTTGTCTTGGCGAAACTAAAGGCTTCCGACCCCTCTGTCCGTCTTGGAGCTATTGAAGAAGACTTCGACTGCTCCGAAAATGAAGCAACAAAACTTCTCGAGGAAGTAAGACCTCTTGGAGAGAAAGTTGCGGAGGAAATGGAAGTCGGATCTTCATCACGCAGTGACCAGTCTAGTGGTTCTAACAAGTAGATAAATGTAACATTTAGACTTTGTAAATGAAACTTACTTTTTATCATCAACGAAGTTCTTGTTTTGTCTTATCGATGTTATTAAATACTCATATATTTCCTAGCCTCCGACTGCTTATATTAGTAAATGAACTTTACTAAAGAATTAGTAGACCAAGAAACTGAGTAACATGGTATATGTGCTGATAATGTTTGTAAAAAAATGATCTAGTGTACACTAGGGAATCATGTGGTCGGAACTAGTTTGTGATTTCGACTAGCCTAGACCTTGTCCATTATCGAATCACTATGAGATATCACATATAGTCTGAAGATATAACAAGACTTGCTTTGATGAGAAGAAAGTATGCAAAAAATGTATGCAAAAAAGGAAATGATAAGTATCTTTGTTTATATAAATTATTCGAAACTGATCGTAATGAATCTCAAGAATTGAATATTTGTAAAATATTTTGCGAAACGTGTTCATGCTCAAGTCTGACTGGCAGCGAGGATCGTAGGAAAAGGATCGTAGCTAGGAAGCTCCTTCCAGTGGGCAGGACCACGTGCAGAGAGGAGAGACTTCGACTAGGAGGCTTTCCGTGTCCCGACCAGTAGCCAAACAAGAGTAGAACAGAATGTTGAAATAGAATATTAATCTTCAAATTCTCAAGGAATAACCAAACCATATAAATTGTCTGAGTTGTGCTCCTTATACTCGTATATTTCTTTGAGAAAAGAGTATGTGGTCGTGCGTGGGAATCATTGAAGCAATGATCACAACTGAGACCGGTGTGGCATTTGACAATTAAGTCAACACCAATGAGTAATGGAGATCCCTCTTGGTTTTTTGTAAAGGGATATCGGAGACAATGACTGTCTTCTCCGACCAATCATCAACAATAATAATATGTGACCATTAGCAACGAACAATAATTATAAACAACCATACTTATCTTTGAAAAGGAAATGCATCTTTATTGAAATATGAAATAAAATGAATAAAATAAATTATACAAAAAACTTACACAATTGATCATTATTCCAAGAATTAGACAAGATTTGCCCATCCGACATAGCTAATCGTACCGAACCTGGTCGAGTGACTTCGACCACAGTGTATGGACCTTCCTATTTGGGTGAAAGTTTGTTGCGACTCGCTTGGTTCTGAATTTTTCTGAGAACCAGATCACCTACAGTCAGGCTGCGAGGTTGCACCTTACGACTGTGGTACCTACGCATGGCTTGTTGGTAGATTATTGATCGTATTAAAGCTTGATTTCGTCGTTCTTCAAGGAAATTGATGTCATCAAGTTGTCGTTCACGCTGATCATTTTCAGTAAAACAATCAGTCCGAGCAGGACCAATTTTTAGTTCTAGAGGAAGCATGGCTTCTGCTCCATAAACAAAAAAGAATGGTGTTTCACCGGTGGCACGACTAGTCGTGGTACGAACAGCCCATAACACAGAAGGAAGTTCTTGAACCCAAGCCCCTGACCGTGTAATTAACTGGTCGAAAACTCGTCGTTTGATTCCTTGCATTACGATATCATTGGCTCGCTCAACTGCTCCATTACTCTGCGGATGAGCAACATAAGCGTAATGTATCTTGATACCTAGGTCATCACAGAATTTCTGAAAATTACTGCTTGAGAACTGGGTACTGTTATACGTGATTATACGACTGAGCACACCAAATCGTGTGATCACATTTTTTGTGAGAAACCTCTTGGCAGCCTCAGTTGTAGTTTTTACAACTGGCTCGGTTTCGATCGATTTAGTGAACGTGTCAATCATGACGAAAAGGAACTCGAAGCTCCCGGGTGCTCTTGGGAAAGGTCCTAGAATGTCTAGTCCCTAGGTTGCAAAAGGCCAAGAAAGAGGAATTGTTTGCAAAGCTTGAGACTGTGATGTACTTATCGGCTATGAAACTGACATTGTACGCACTTCGTCATGAGCTCTTTTGCATCATGAAGAGCAGTTGGCCAGTAGTATCCTTGTTGAAGGCTTTACCGACCAGCGTTCTGTAGGAATGATGAGTTCCGCAGACTCCTCCATGTATTTCGGTTAGCAACTTAATGCTATACGGTTGAGATATGCATCTCATCAACACTCCATGAGATCCTCGCTTATACAAGGTACGTTCAATAAGAGTGTATGATTTGGCTTTTCATGCTATACGATCAGCCTCTGCATCATCTTCTGGAAGGAGGTCATGCTGAAGATAATTGTAGATCGATGTCATTCAATCTCTACCGTGATCGTGATGGCCCCAACCATCATCGACCTGTGGAGCATCCATGTTTGCAGGATCGAGGTGTGTGACCTCCTTGCGAACATCTATGTCCTCGGAAGGCTCGACCACTGATGGTGAATCGAGTTTCTCGAGAAAAACTTTGGGTAGGACGGATGTCCTTGTAGAAGCCATCTGTGCCAACTGGTCTGCCAGAAAGTTTTCCTTTCTTAGAATGTGTTGGATCTGAAAACCGAAGAAATGATTTTCGAGTTTTCGTACTTCCGCCAGATATGATGACATTTTGGTACTAGAGCACTGATACTCTTTCCCTACCCTATTCGCTACTAGTTGAGAATCGCCTTTCACTAGTAATCTACGAATCCCGAGCGAACAAGCTACTCGAAGTTCTGCCAGCAAACCTTCGTATTCTGCCACATTGTTAGTAGCAGGAAAGTTTAACTGAATGACGTATTTTATGTGTTCGCCAGTAGGGGAAATCAAGACGACCCCAGCCCCCGAGCCTTGGAGCATCAAGGAACCGTCAAAGTACATTGTCCATCGTGGTGTTCGTACTCAGGCCCTTGGGTGGGTTCAGGGTTTGTCCACTCGGCAATGAATTCTGTTATTGCCTGGGACTTGATTGCTGTTCGTGGGATGAAATGGAGGTCAAACGCCCAAGCTCAACCGCCTATTTTGCTATGCGTTCTGATGACTCCCTGTTTCCTAGGACTTGACCAAGGGGATACCCAGTTGGTACGACCACTTTATGGGTCTGAAAATAATACCTTAGTTTCTTTGAAGCCATAAGGAGACCATAGAGCAACTTTTGTGCCTGTGGATATCTTTCCTTTGGTCCATGTAAGACTTCACTTACATCATATATCGGTCGTTCGACATTCTTACATTCTACGACCAGCACGCCACTGACTGTTTGTGGCATTGCAGCCAAGTAAATCAGCATTGTCTCTCCCGATCTTGGAGAAACTAAGATTGGCAGACTCGTAAGGTACTTTTTAAGTTCTTCGAAGGCGTTGCTTGCCTCTTTAGTCCATTCGAAACTTCCGTGTTTTCCGGAGAAGCTTAAAGAAAGGTAGTCCTTTTTTACCTAACTGTGCTATGAAACGATTTAGCGCTGCCATACAGCTGGTTAGCTTCTGAATTTCCTTCTTTGTGGTCGGAGGGCGCATCTGATCGATGGCGGCGATTTTTGCTGGGTTTGCTTCAATGCCCCTAGCCGAAACCAGGAACCCAAGAAGCTTTCCAAATGAAACTCCGAACACACATTTCTCTGGATTTAACTTAAGGTTATGGCGTCTTAAGTTATTGAAAGTCTCATGTAAATCTGGAATGTGATCGCCGGCATTGATGCTTTTTACGACCAGATCATCAACGTAGGCTTCAAGATTCGTACCTATCTGCGGACTAAAGGTTTTTTTTTGCATCAATCTTTCGAACGTTGCACCAGCATTTTTGAGACCAAATGGCATCTTTACATAACAATAAGTGCCATATGGAGTGATGAAGAAAGTTTTCTCTTCATCTTCTTTACTCATATTAATCTGGTGGTACCCTGAGTAGGCATCTAAAAACCTTAACAACTCACACCCGGAGGTAGAGTCTACAAGTTGATCAATGCGAGGAAGGGGAAAGTCATCCTTCGGACAAGCTTTATTAAGATCTGTAAAGTCGATACACATTCGTCATTTTCCATTGACTTTTCTAACCATTACAGGATTGGCGAGTGTGAGACCCCGGTTTATTAAACTTGTAATACTTGACCTTCCTTTGGTTCTAGTATCACAAATAGAATAATCCGCGTCTCGATGAATATGTGCCTCCCAGAACAAGCAGCACACATACATCATACCAAAGCATGCATCAATTCCATACAACAGAATATAACAAGTCTATCAAAAGACATACATAATATAAGTTATTACAGAACAGCCGACCGGCCAAATGACATAAGTATCAAATAAGTAACAATGAAGCAAAGTTGCCATAAGATGGCTTAAACCAAAAGACGACCGGTTAGCCACATAACACCACAGGGCAACCGACCGCCGCCAAGCTAATCGCCCCTTAAATCGCCACAAAGACAACTCACAAAACCGAGGTCCATCGGACTCACTATCTTCCTCTGCACAATACAAGCAATGCGGTGAGTACAAAACGTACTCGCAAGACTTACGAGTAACAAGCCTATACATAGCTACATGGAAGCGTATTCAAAGGAATGTGGTTATATGGTTCTTTGGGCGCACAAAGCAAGTTTTATTTGCAATATTATAATAGGTTGAACAGCAGTTTGTAAAATCATTTAGAAGCATTTAAATAACAAATAGTAAGCATAAGTAACAAGTATCCACCTAGAAGTGACTTTCCCCAAAGCCACCACAACATAGCATGAATCACGATTCATACCACCCATCAAGTTTTAATTTTTAAACAGGTTGAGTCTAACTCTTGAAAAGCTTATCCAAGCGTGTCCATAACCTAGACGAGGCTATTCGAATAGTTTTAATCCTGCAGGTGTACCAATGTACCCACACTTGCATCGCCTTTTACCAAGCTATTAAGCACACTTCCTTTGGTATGCCGGCACGGCTAAGTCCTACGAACCCTTTCCAATGGAATATGCTAATCAAGAGACGCACGTATGGGGGTTAATCCTTAGTGATCTGTCGACGAAATATGGATCACAAGGACTCATACGTGGAGCAGGACACACCGGCCTCGGCGGGTGCTCCTCTCCCCACAAACGTGTCCATGTTGCATATAATCAAATATGCAACCCACCACGCGACTCATTAATTAACACAACCCAAAGTACTCAGCTAAGAGAGGTTCCATATCCCTCTAGTGTGGTTAGCACGCACTGAAATGCTCGGATAACAGATACTCACAAGTAGTTCGGTCCTTAATTGACCCGGGCACCATTCCATTCACACCCAAAAGATCACACCATCTTACCATTGTGCCCAAGTCTAAATTGTTTTCATTTTCAGTTTTAGTTTTGCAATTTAGACAAAGCACAAGGCTGAAATATACATATTATAACAGTTTGTGTGATCAAGGTTATCGACGAGTCGATAACCGCCCATTTCTACCGATAGCTAAGCATGGCTAAGCATAATGACACGTAAACTACTAAGTGACAAGGGTTCATCCAGCGAACCCAAAATCACAGCAAGTAATCCTAGGCTCGATGGTAGAGGATTAAACATTTCCTCTTGATTATGCAACTCTCGGGCCAACTATCGACAATAGTTTAAAACAACATAGCAATGCATACATAGAATTTACAAACAACATATTAGAATTTGAAATTAATAGGAACAACATGATCAAATGAATGCTACATCTGCTTGCCCGTGAAGTGCGAGATCCGTCTTTGTGGCTCAATATCGATAATATAATTATCTTCTAACCTAACGCTAAAAGGCGATAAGCAAATAAGAACGAAGAACACCAAATAAAACTCCAACAGCAAAAGGTAACCAAATCTAATGAATTTTACACAACAGCTAGGGAATGATTTTAGATAGTGACAGGAATAAGAATCATGCAATTTGGACTAAGCATGCAAAAGATATGGATAAAATACCCTTTCTCAGCTTTAACATCAACCTAATTAATTAATAGTACTGTTCATGGTGAAATTTTCTAGAATGATCTAAGGTATGAAAATTTTATAGCAAGAAGATTATGACATCCTAATAACAACAAAGTTGGATTTACTAAATTTGGAGTTATACACATTTACTTATGATTTTTCTAAGTTGTAAACCTAAAGCAATACATTTTACAGAGTTATGAACATGCTCAAAACTTATCCCATGTGAAAGTATACTATCAGATGAATTTAACAAAATTGATTTTGCACAAATTGGAATTATACAGAAAAAGATATGCATTTTTCAAGGTTAAATCCATTTCTGGAATATTCACGATGGATGTAAATCAAGTTATTTCTAGTTACACCAATTTCCGCTCTTCAAACATGCTTAATTCCATTTTTATAATAAACTTAAGTGATAACAAAATTTATTACAGTTGGAATCATCTAAAAAGGATTTAAAATGAATTTGTTATGAATTTCTAAAGTTTTTACACCATTTTCAGTTGTTAAATAAATACCTACCGATATACAGACAAACTCAATCAATAGAATAAGACGCGGACGCTCGACAACCCTCGATCTATAATCCTACGGCTCACGCGCGCCGGAAACAGCGCACGCGCGCGAAACCTACACGGAGCCCACCGTTGGATCAAGATCCAACGGCTCACGAAGGTGTATGCATTCGGACGGTGCGGTTGCTTGGGCCAATCCCAGCCGCAGATCTGCAGATGGATGGTCCAGAGCGCACCAACAGTCGGAAGGTCCGACTGCATATAGGATCTCAACCGTTGATCGTAGGATCGACGGTCAAGAACGATCAAGGCATATGGAGGGTCCGAATGCATACAAAGATCTGGGCCGCAGGTCTGAAAACGAACGGTGGCTACTGATCGAAGTTTTAACGGAGGTGCTGACACGAGGGACCCGCTGTCAGTGACTTTGAGTCACCCACGCGCTTGATTTCCACACGCACGCAGCAGATCGGGCCCACTTGTCGATCGAGAGTGGCGGTTAGGACAGAATTAATGCCACTAATGATTATCATTAAATAAACCTAAAAGAGACACTAAGGACTTCTGGATTTTGATCCTAACCCCTCGCCCACAGTCGTGACCCGCAGGTGATTTCCGACAGCGATTAATGCCGACACATTAATTAATCAATGATTAAGCATTAATGATGTCAGAACAGTGCGGGATTGCGCCAGCGGTTGATTTAAGAATGTTGGGCCCACATGTCAGTGGCTCAACGATAAAGATTAGGACACCATTAATTAACTAATGATTAGCAACCACTGCAATTAATATGTCCTAAACAAATGACGAAAACAGGAGTTTTGCACCGGCAAAATCCCAAGCGACTTTAACGGCTAATCGCCGGCGACACTGGCCGCGGCGGCGCCAACCAAGTACTGAAATGGAACCGCAATAGCGCCTAGAACCTAGGAAAAATATTTCCAGAGAATGATCACAATACTTGACATGATTATATTTTGGAAGCTCAAAGTTTGGATCAAAAGACTTGTGACTTTGTATTTCCATAACTTCTTACAACAAATGTTCAAAGCATACAGGAAATACATAATGTAAGAAAAAGTTTTAATTTCTACTGATTTTCTTACATTTGAAACACAAGTCCAAAGTTGGGATGTTACAAAACCTCCCCCCTTACAAGAATCTCGCCCCGAGATTCAGTTTACTCGGAGAAGAAGGATGGGTAATCTGCACGAAGACGATCTTCGCTCTCCCAAGTTGCCTCATCTTCAGAATGGTTTGACCACTGAACCTTAAGGAACTTGATGACACGGTTCCTTGTCCTTCATTCAGATTCTTCGAGAATACGAACAGGATGCTCATGATAGGTCAAATTTTCCTGCACGTCGAGATCTTCCAACGGAGTTTCCTCAATTGGAACACGGAGGCACTTCTTCAAATATGACACATGGAACACATCATGCACACCTTCAAGTGAAGCTGGCAACTCCAATCTGTATGCAACAGCTCCAATCCTCTCGATGATGCGGTAAGGCCCAACATATCGAGGAGCTAACTTGCCCTTGATGCCAAAGTGCTGATGGCCCTTCAAGGGTGAGACCTTGAGATAAACAAAGTCATTGGGCTCAAAGCTCAACTCTCGACGACGAAGATCCGCATAGCTCTTTTGCCTGGACTGGGCCACGCGCAGATGCTCACGAATCAGCTGAACCTGACTTTCGGCCTCATTGATGGAATCTGGCCCGAAGAACCGACGTTCACCAGTTTCTGACCAGTTCAAAGGGGTTCTACATCTCCTCCCATACAAAGCCCCAAATGGTGCCATACCAAGACTAGCTTGAAAACTGTTGTTGTAGGAGAACTCTGCAAACGGCAAACACTCCTCCCACTTCTTCCCATAGGAAAGAACACAGGCACGGAGCATATCTTCCAACACTCGGTTGACTCTCTCCGTCTGACCATCAGTTTGAGGATGATAGGCCGAACTGAAGGAAAGACGCGTGCCCATCGCCTCTTGCAGACTATGCCAAAAGCGAGAGGTGAAAAGAGAACCACGATCTGACACAATCGTTCGTGGCACACCATGCAAGCATACAATGCGAGACACATAGAGGTCCGCCAGCTGACTAACACTGAGATTGGTACGCACTGGCAGAAAATGTGCTACCTTGGTCAAGCGATCAATGACAACCCAGATAGCATCCTTCCCAGAAGAAGTACGGGGCAGACCGGTGATGAAATCCATACCAATGGAATCCCACTTCCACTCAGTGCGGCAAAGGTCAGAGCGAGCTCGCTTTGCCGATGTTCGACCTTGACACGACAAAGACACGCCGCGCTCGGCCACGAACACGGCAATCTCGCGCTTCATGCGAGTCCACCAGAATCTCTGTCGAAGGTCTTGGTACATCTTGGTAGCTCCAGGATGGATAGACAAAGGGGAGTCATGGGCCTCGCGGAGAATCAAATCTCGCAATTCCATGACCTTTGGAACCACAAGGCGCTGTCCAAACCACACAACACCGTGCTCATCCTGAGAAAAGCACTTAGCTGTCTCATTCTTGATGTCCCGATTCGGTCGTAGACGTTGATAGGACGCCTCCGATCGCTTGCTTGATTCAGATGATGTCGAAGATCATCAGGTCCAAGCGATCACTCCTCTCAACGAAGTGAGGGTGAGGATTCTTGGAACAGCCTTCTCTCATCATGACTTGTTGGTCGGAATTGTCGAGGTGGTCTTGATATCAACTGGTCTTCAAGACGACCATGCTATCCCCTGCTGCGGGAAGAATGCTGGGAAGAAGTCATGGTCTGACTTTGCGAATGCCTTCGTTCCCGATATGCTTTTGTGCGTTGCATAGTCTGTTGGATAATTTCTGATACCTGACCTACAAGTTGAACAAAACCCGGAGTCTCTGCCAAAGCAGGGTTAGAAGTATTTAAAATATCTCTAACTCGTTGTAGGTTTTGTCTTTGCATAGAAAGGTCTCAAAGGGTTTCTGCGGAAGAAGGTGTCGATGGCACAATTTCCCAAACCTCTCAGTCGGTCTTGCCTGGTCCCTTACATTGGCTGGGGCAGAACCAGGCGAATTAACTGATGGACGTCCACCAGTTCTGTTACCTCTGGCATTTGGTGCCTGACCGCTCATACTATCTCCATCATTATGTGGTGGCGAGGCAACGTTTGGAGGACCGTACACGGTATTTTGATCTGTATCTCCGATTGCATTGACCTCGTGCTTCCAGCAGTGATCCTCCGATGAGCTCTCGTCGTAATTGATGGAGAGTCTTTCAGAGCTTTTGCGAGAAGCTTCCATGATGGAGACTGGTCGGTAATCAGCACTTTTTGAGGTCTTCGTAATGGTCTCAACCTGATCCGGCGGATTGCCGATCGTATGCTGAGCCTTATCATCCCCACTTGGTTTATGACCAGTGGGGGTTTCATTGACACCGTCACCAAATGTCGGTTGGCTCCTGGAATTGCCAGAAGCCGTCGGTGAGTACCTGTTAACCATGATCGCATCAAGGGTATATTGATCCTCGAGTTGTGGTGCTGAATTTTTGTCACCTTTTTTGTCGGTCGAAAAGTCCGGGCTTGCAGAGGTTTTTGGGTGTTCCGAACTGGTCGAAAGCACTTCCTCTGAAACCACCACTGATCGTAGCGGTGTATCCTCATCCATCCGGTCGACCTCGCTGATATCTGCGATGGGTGAACCGACGGAGGAGGAGGATGATGAAGAGACTCTGTTTTTCTGCATGGTGCGGATGCATGCGTCCATGTCGAGGTTGGAGTAGTCTGCCAGGTCGAACCAGTTTTCCTCATCCCAACTTCCTGCCATAACCGTATGAGCGATTACAAATGGGAAATGGACAAGGATTTGATGAGCAAAAAACTTCTTCCAAGATTCCACGCCGCGCTCCCCACAGACGGCACCAGTTGTCGACGATCAAGACGTCGATCTTACGAAATGAATAGGAGAGAATGACGTGGAGATTCTGGGGAGATAATGAGACTGCTCTTTTATTAATATGAACTAGAATTTACAGGGAATGCCTTCTGACTAGATGGTGAACTACTCCTGTTTATACTGAGAACGCTGCTTGCTATGCTACGATGTCAGACTAAAAACACAAATCTAATGTCTATGCTTTGTCTGATCTGGGGGCCTTCCTTGCTCCGTCCGTGCTCCATCTTTAAATAGCTCTTGAAGGGATGACAGTTAGTTCTCGATAGGAGGACGTCTATTATGAAGTGTCGCGACTGGTCAAAGCGGGATGACGGTTGATAGAGTATCAACTGTTCGGCGGTTGTATGCTTGTGAGATACTCAACCGCATGGTGGTTGTTCATCAGTGTTTCAGGATAAGAAACATCGTGTGGTATGGAATATATGCACGTGCTCCACTCATCACACGGTGAAGAATATACCTAGAATCAATTTCAAACATCAGTTTATACCCTGTACGAGCAGTTCCCTGGTCGGAAGTTAGGCACAGGACCTCGTCCGATCAGGGTACCCATTGTGTAACCTCTGGAATCTCCACGACCAGTGAGGTCGTGAACCTCAGGGGATACGACCATGAAGATGTATGATCTTTTTGTATTAAAAATAATACAAAGAGGTTTTAATCCTCGTCACCCACACAGTCCTATCGCCACCCTCTTCATGGACAAGGTCAACGTATGCCCTCCCTCTGTGCCTTCTTTGCTCGTGGTGCAGTTTGATGTTACTCCCAACACTTTGGTAACCTGCACCATCCAAGAACTTGATTGCTCGGCTATCGCAGGTGCTGGAGTTCCTATCACTGCGCCTGCCACCGCTGATAGTGAGCTCGCTGGGTCGTCGGCGCCCCATGGACAAGCGTCGGTCGGCGAGTCCAAATTGCTGTCTTACTCACGTAGGGCTAAATGCGAGCTGAGGAAACCCATTCTACTAGTGCCTCAAGTGCAACATACTCCGTTCGTTCAACCACAACCATTTACCCCACGTCGTAGTAAACCTTTAGCGGCTTCAAGCCTCAATAGTGTCCCGGCTGAGTAGCGGGCGCAACTTCTTTGGGTGGGTCGGCTAGGACTCTGTCAGGGAAACAGCTCGGATAATCGAGAGGCGCTAAACAACTTCATCAAGTTGTTTGAAAAACCGCTATCAAAGGAGCACATAGCAGCGTTGGCAGCGTTGTTCCGGATTGAAGTACCGGAGACTTCAGCTCTTGGACTTGACGACAATGTAGAGGCTGCCGAGGCCTGCGCACCTATGGTGACATCATGAGCATGCATTCTCATATCGCAGGTCGCTGCATCTTCACAATGAATGTTTGTAATGTTAACTTCCTCAGCTGGAATGTTCAGGGCTTAAACTTGAGAGGCAAGAGAAACGTAGTGCAAGAAACAGTTATAGCCTAACAAGCTTCGGTCGCATGTCTCCAAGAAACAAAGCTAAATGTAATAGACTTGCCCCTTCTAAAAGAAACTTTAGGGTCATCGTTTGATGAGTTTTCCTTCCTACCATCGTCACAATCTAGAGAGGGTATCCTACTTGCGTGGAATTCAAGCAGGGTATCTTGTAGTGCGTACGATGTAAGAAATCACTCCATTATAGTCAAAGCGTCCTTTCCCGGTGGCTACCTCACTTGGCTCACAGTAGTGTATGGCCCTTCAGAAGACATTCACAAATCGGCGTTTTTGCAAGGGCTTCGTGATACCCATGGTGACCGACAAGGCTCATGGATTATCCTCAGAGATTTTAATCTCATTCTTCAAGCTTGTGACAGAACAACGATCGTTTAAACAGATGACGTATGGGTAGCTTTCGTCAAGTGGTTGACGACCTGGAGCTCAAGGAAGTCCATCTCAACGGCAGATCGGTCACTTGGTCAAGTGCAAGGGAGAGACCGATTTTGGAGCGTCTTGATCGAGTGTTTCTTTCTTCAGATTGGGAGCTGCAGTTTTCGGACTATTTTCTACGGGCGCTACCTTCCACAGCCTCTGACCACTGTCCTTTACTGTTCTCCTCAACTAGTCTACCGGGTCCCAAGAAACGTTTCTGTTTTGAGACGTTTTGGGCGAGAATGGATGGGTTCCAGGAAACGGTCCAGACGGCTTGGAAATGCGACAACCATGTGTTAGACCCGCTGTGACGTCTTCATCTTCTTCTCACAGCAACAGGGCGTGCCTTGCAGAGCTGGAGTCAGTGCGAATGCGGTAGCCTTCGCCAACAGATTGGGATGTCCAAAGAGCTGGTCGGTCGGTTCGATGTGGCTGAAGAGAAGTGCCTACTGTCACCATGGGAGTGGTGGTTAAGGTTGGCGCTAAAGAAGAAGTTGCTAGGGCTGTGTTCCTTTGAATGAACAATTGTGCGCCAAAGGTCGCAGATCAGTTGGTTACGAGAGGGGACGCAAACACTTGTTACTTCCATCTTCATGCAAATCACAGTAGACGTCGTAATTTCATCTCAAGCCTAAAGGTCGTAGACTCTTGGGTTCACTCTCAGGGAGGGTTAGAAGAGGCTTTCTATGACCATTTCGTAAATATCATTGGGAAGCCGATCGAGCGGGACCATTCCTTGAACTTGAGCTTTCTCGATATGCCTTCCCATGATTTACGTGCTCTAGATGATGACTTCACCAAAGCCGAGGTTCGGGAAGTGATTAAGTGCATGGCCTCCGACAAGGCACCAGGCCCTGATGGCTTCTCCGGGCTCTTCTATTAGTGCTGTTGGACTATCATCAAATCAGACATAATGGCAACGTTCCAGGCCATTGGTCGCCAAGTGGGATTGAGCTTTCACCTGCTTAACAAAGCATTGCTAACTCTTCTGCCCAAGAAACAAGTTCCACAGGTAGCACAAGACTATCGGCCCATAAGCCTCCTACACAGCTTTGCCAAGATATTCTCAAAAGTCCTTGCTCAAAGGCTAACTCCAAAACTACCAAAGTTTGTTGCTTCGAACCAATCTGCATTCACCAAAGGTCACTCTATTCAAGATAATTTATTCTTGGTCAGACAGTCTGCCCGTATGCTTCCCAAAAAAAAGCAATCGGCCTCTCTCTTCGAGCTTGACATTGCGCAAGCCTTTGATTCAATGTCTTGGTCGTTTCTGTTGGAAATCCTTTGGCACAAAGGTTTTGGCTCGAGGTGGTGCTCTTGGCTAAGCATGATGCTTCTATCATCATCCACTAGAATTCTGGTCAATGCACAACTAGGGCGGCCGGTTTGGCACTTTCGTAGTTTGCTTCAAGGAGATCTGTTATCTCCGCTTTTATTCATTGCGATGGACGCTCTCAATAGTTTGATTCTCAAAGCAGAAAAGGAGGCCTTGTTTCAATCGATAGGAGGGCGCCATGGTCTACCACATCGCCTCTCATTGTATGCGGATGATGCGGTCATGTTCTTAACTCCAATGCGTGAAGATCTGCTAGCCATCAAGGAAATTCTACAACTCTTTGGTGAGGTCTCTGGTCTACGAACAAACATGGAAAAGAGTTCAGTTTCACCAATACGATGCAATGCCCACCAGATCCAGTTCATCACCGACAGTTTGCACTGTAACATTGCTACTTTCTCGTGTAAATACCCAGGCTTGCCTCTATCTTTACGAAAGCCATCTCGTTCGGATTTTCAACCTCTACTGGATAAGGTTGCTAATTGCTTGCAAGCTTGGCAGGCCGGTCTACTCTCTCAAGGAGGACGTCTGATTCTAGTTAAGACAGTGATATCTGCCATGGCAGTCTATAATTCATGGCCCTCGATCCCCCTCGCTCAGTTGTCAAAGAAATTGATAAGAAGCGCCGAACATTTCTTTGGAAAGGTTCAGAAAATGTCTCTGGAGGCAATTGCTTGGTGGCGTGGTTGACAGTTTGTCGCCCTCTTCACCTGGGAGGCCTCGGGTTGCACAACTTGATAGTGCTAGGGCAGGCCATGCGCATCCGCTGGCAATGGCTGCAGAGAACTTGGGATGAACGGCCATGGGGGTGCTTGCAAAGTCAAACCAGCCGACAGGAGAAAGACTTTTTCCAGGCTTCCATTTCCGTCAGATTAGGCAACGGTGAGAGCACGTTTGTCGGGACCCAAAAATGCAATTCTGGACCCTCTGTGTATTCTGCACTAGTCCAGGATCACGCTAGTGCACACAGCGGTAACATAGGTGAATATCAATCCACACAAGCGAAATATAACATAAACGAATAGTTTGAGTAACAACTTAGAGTTTTGACCTTAAGGTCGGGGTTACAACTTATTAAGCCACGCAGGGCTAACACTAAAGAAATACTGCAGCGGAACGAAATAAACTCTGGCAAACTCCAATCAGCACACCACAGCAACCGATCGATCGATGACCTAGCGACCAACCTTCTTCCACAAACTCCTCCTCGAAAGCAGGCGAAGAGTCCTCCACTTCTGTAGGTTTGGACGCAAGTTTTACAACAAGCGTGAGTACACAACCGTACTCGCAAATCATACCACAGAATGCAATATATAGATGCAGGCTTATTCCAAAGGAAATGGCTTCTGTGGTTATTTTGCAGAAATGCAACATTTGCAATTGAATACAAATAATAGATTGAAAGCATAAATTTAAAACAAATAAGCAATATTAATTTATGATTGTTTCCACAAAGACACACAAATAAACCGATTGATTCACACGACCATATGATTGAGATCACACACTCCCAATCCCACATTTTATGAACACTACCCCTCATGTGAAATCCCCGAGCGTTGTCCATGACCGAGGACGCGGCTATTCGAATAGATTGATTAACACTCTGCAGAGGTTTGTACACTTTACCCACACGGTACAACTAGTGTAGCTAGCACTAATCGTAACAAAACAGTTCGGCAACCGTCTCAACATTGGCGTTCTTATTCACACAATCCCATATCACAAAGCTTAACCTATCCACGAACCCCAATGTTGAAACTCCGTAACCTACTAAGTTAGGCTGTCACGGACATGCGGTCGTCAATATAGCTCGAGTTCAATGGCGCACAAAGTTAAGTCCTTAATTGACCAAGGCAAGACTTCCAGTTTTTCTAACTAAACCACACAGATGAAACCCAATCACAAAGCCACCAGTTCACATAGTATCCACCACTTGCCTCAGTCTAAATCTTTTAACACCCAGTTGGTTTAGTGCAACACATGCCATCACGAGTAATAGCACACAACACACACAGTTTTATCACACAGTTCCATATTCACTTAGTCAATTTCATAATTGCACTCACATGAGATGATGACTCGTAGCATGGCTAAGCAATTCTAGTCGGTCTAACCAACCATGTTGGCAATATGTTAATACCAACTAAATAATAAACCAATCTAGGGCGACAAAAGATTAAGGTATACAAGTAGGCAAGGTGAACATAACAGATTGGATCAATAACTAGCCCAAAAGCAGTTAAACACATAATTAAAGTAAATGCAATAATTTAACACAATGTAATTTGGGAAAACTGGGATTCAATATGATCAAAGGTATGACTTGCCTTGGAACAGGTCTACGTACTGGTCTTGAACTTGGTTGAAGCCTTCTTCGACGAAAACCCCCGAAGTATCGACGTCTACGCACAAACGAAGCGAAACAACCAAAACAAATAAATAACAGAGGCAAAACAAACTCCAAAAATTAAATAAAAATAATAATTAGGTATATCTCGAATTTAGACAAATTTAGAAATTTGAATGAGCTCAATCGGAGTTCGGATGCAAAAGTTATGGCCTTTGGAAGATTGAAAATACATAAAATGCTGAAAATCAGTATTTCATGAATTTCCCGAATTATTTTCCTAAAGGAAAATCAGATTATTGCGCAAGCTGACGTCAGCGGAGGAATTTCGGAAAAAGAAATAATAAAAGAAATCTCTGACATGTTGGACCCACATGCCAGAGGCTAGGCTCACGGTGGACTAGGTCCACCGAGCCTCGAGACTTCGAGTCGGTGGACTACCCACGTGGCGCACCGTGGATCTTGACCGGCGCCACACAGGCCGCCACGCGTGCACGGGGCTGACGCTGGCACCGATGTGGATGACGACAAGACGGCGGCAGCTCTGTACCGTATGGCAACAGCGGCTGGCGGCGCTCGGCGAGTCCGAGTACGGTTGAAGCCCTTGTTAACGCGAACGATGGTGCACTCACGGCGGCGAGGCACCGGAGATGGCGTGGCGGCGTTTAAGCGGAGGAGTAACCGGTATTTGTCGGATCGGAGTTCGGCGATGCTCGGCGAAGTGGGCAGCACCGGAGGTTGCTTATGCTCGTGCGATCTTTGGTGGTGCGATCGGCGAGCTCGGGCGGCAATGACGGCGGCGGAAAAGCTCACCGGAGACCTTGCGGGTGGAAAACCAAAAACCAGCAACGGCGGCGGCGCAGGGGCTCTCGGGTGAACTAGGGTTGGGGGGTTTTGGTGTGGGTGTTCCAGCGATCCCGGGGGTCCTATTTATAGGAGCTCGGGGGTCGAGCGTCTTGTGGCGGAAACCCTAAAAAGAGTCGAGATGAGCACGAGAGAAAGCGGAGATAGAGTCCATGGCGGGATAAGGTTCCAACGAAACGAGTGCGGGATAAGCGGGGATAGGATTTGGCGAAGAAATCAGGCGATTTAGTTAGGAAAGCTCGTTGTCGGATTGAGCTTCTAGAAGACGGCAATGGCGAGCGGCTCCGACTCGGACGCGGAGAAGAAGGCGCGACGAAGACGAAGCTGACGCGGCAAGCGGGGCCCACACGTCAGTGGCTAGGGTTAGGATGCGGCGCGTGCGAAGCGACACGGCTACAAAACTGACTCAAGATCTGACCGCTCAATCTTGATCCAACGGTCCACAATCAACGAAACATTCAGACCGTCTAGTTACCTCACGCGCATCTAGCCGTCCATGCTTGATCCAACGGCGGAGTGGCGGGCGCGAGAGAGAGAGAGAGGCGGCGGGCGGGTCCACCCAGTCGGTGGGAGCGCGCGGCGCGCTGGTGGCCATTGGCGGGAGGCTGGTCACGGCCGGGGCTGCGCGATAATGCGAGAATGGGCCGGGAGATTAGGCCCAAAGGATTTCGAGATTTTAATTAGTTTTTCTAATTTAGAAAATACCCGAAATTCAAATAAGCAATAGAAAATAGCAAATGAACTCAGAAAAATTCTAGAAAAATCTAGAAAATATATCTGAGCACATAGAACCCGAATAAAATAGTTTTGGCTATTGTCCAAGTTGGGATTATTAACATTAAATGTTTTTTATTATAAAGTCCAATATTAAGCTTTTGAATTAAGTTCAAATAAAATCCAAATGGTGAATTTTTTTCCTACTAACTATTTAAAAGATTTTTAAACTTTGGAAATTGGGATGTTACAAACCTCCCCCCTTAAAGGAATCTCGACCCCGAGATTCAGGCTAACTAGAGAAAAGGCTAGGGAACTCGGCTTTCAGCTCTTCTTCACGTTCCCACGTTGTTTCTCCTTCTGAGTGGTTGCTCCACTGAACCTTGCAAAAACGAACAGTCTTGCTTCTGGTGAGGCGCTCTGCGACATCCAAGATCTTGACTGGCTGCTCTTTGTAGGTAAGATCCTCTTTCAAAACAATTGATTCCAACGGGCTTGCTCTTCCGCACACGAAGACACTTCTTCAAGCTGCGAGACATGAAAGACATCATGTACTCCACCTGCTAACGCATCGCGGTAGCTCAATTGGTAAGCAACTTCCCACGGCGTTCCAAAATCTTGAGCAGGCCCACATACCTGGGGCAAGCTTCCCTTTGGCATGAAACCTTTTGACACCTCGGCGGGGTCACGAAGATAGACAAAATCTTACGGCTCGGCGAGATCTCGGCGGTTATCGGCATAACTCTTACGCCTTGGTGGGCTATTTTTAGCCTTTGCACGATCATAGCAACTTTGTTCTTACGCCTCTTGGATGATATCGGCCCGAACATCATGCGTTGGTGTCTCGACCAATTTAACGGGTTCGGCGAGCACGGCCATACAAAGCTTCAAATGGTGACATTTGCGGTCGCTTGATAATCGTTGTTGTACGAGAACTCGCATCGGCAAACTTTTATCCCATCGGGTAGCATTTGCTAGGCGCAAGCTCTCGGCATATCCTCAATATCGATTGACTCTTTGATCGTCCATCTGTGCATGGATGATAAGCGATCGAAATTGGATGGGTACCCAATGCTTCATGCAAACTTTGCCAAAAGCGAGAGTGGCTGAGATCCTCGATCGACACTATTTTCTTGGGCACACCATGCAAGCCGACAATTACGGCCATGTACAACTCCATGGGCGATCTCCCGAGTCACGTGGTTTTGGTGGCGAAAAATGTGCGACCTTGGTCAATCGATCAACTATTACCCGGATCGAATTGTAACTGATTGGGTCTTGGGTAAACGGTGATGAAATCCATCCGATTTCTTCCACTTCCATTCGGAATCTTTAGCGGTTGCGAAGAACCTGCTGGTCTCTAGTGTTCGCCTTTATTTTACGGCGGTGTCGCACAAGGCAACGAACTCTGCGACTTCGCTTCAAATTTGGCCACAAAACTTATTCTTAACATCCCGGTACATCTTGGTACTTCGGGTTGAATCGAATACTTTGAGTCATGGGCTTCTTTTAAGATTAAGCGTCTTAGACCATCGATATCCGGTACACGATCGACCATTAATCAGTATATCTTGATCATCCTTGGTGAAATCTTTGAATTTCCCCTCCGCCATTTTGATCTTGATGTCTGATAACACGGGATCCTTTGGTTGTGCTTCACGAATCTGTTTCTCCAAGGTAGACTGTACCTCCAAATTGGCCACAAATCCCTCGGACACAACTTCTAGCTTTAGCTTCTGAAATTCTTCATAAAGTTAGGAAATTTTCCTTTACTTTCAAGGCATTACAGTAACTCTTACGACTTAGAGCGTCTGCAACTACATTGGCTTTTCCGGGATGGTAGTGGATTCCAAGATTATAATCCTTAATCAATTCCAACCATCTTCTCTGTCTCATATTCAGATCTGACTGGGTAAAGATGTACTTCAGACTTTTATGATCTGTGTAGACTTCACAGCGATTCTGGAGTGAGGTAATGGCGCCAAATCTTTAAGGCATGCACTACGGCACTAATTCCGGATCATGAGTAGGGTAATTCTCCTCGTGAGGTCTCAATTGTCTCGGCGCATAGCGGCGACTCTTCCTCCTTGCATCGGGACACATCCTAATCCTTGACGTGAAGCATCACAATAGATATCGAAATCCTTGCGAATATCTGGCAAAATCAGCACTGGGGCTGAGGTCAAGCGCTTCTTTAACACTCGAAAACTTTCCTCACAGGCTGGAGTCCAAGTGAACTTTTTCTCCTTCTTCAGCAATTGCGTAAGAGGCTTAGCAATCGATGAGAATCCTTCGATAAAGCAGCGGTAATAACTGCCATCCCCAAGAAACTTCGAATCAGGTTCTGATCTTGGTGGTCCTGTGTATCTGCCTTTACTTTTCTGGGTCAATGCTACTCCATCGGCGGTCATAACATGGCCAAGGAAATCCACTTCCTTCTTCCAAAGTCACACTTATGAACTTGGCATACAAGCGATGCTCCCGAGTTTCTCCAAAATTAACCTCGGTGTTCTGCGTGTTCCTCCTCGATTTGGAATAAACGAGAATATCGTCAATGAACACCACTACAAACTTGTCCAGGTATTCCATGAAGACTTTGTTCATCATGTTCATGAAGTAAGTTTGGGGCATTTGTCACCCAAATGACATGACCAAGAACTCATAATGTCCATACAGCGTTGAGAAAGCGGTCTTTGGTATATCCCTAGGGTAGATCTTCAACTGATGGTAGCCCGATCGCAAGTCGATCTTTGAGAACACTCCGGCTCCCTTCATCTGGTCAAACAGATCGTCTATCCTGGGCAATGGATACTTATTCTTGATAGTGACCTCGTTGAGAGAAGCGGTGATCGATACACATCCTCATGCTTCCGTCTTTCTTCTTGACGAACAAGACCGGTGCTCCCCACGGTGACGAACTTGGTCTTACGAAACCTTTCTCGAGAAGTTCTTCAATCTGCTTCTTCATTTCTGCTAACTCGTCAGCTGGCATTCGATAAGGTCGCCTAGAAATTGGCGCTGTCCCTGGCACTAGATCGATGACGAACTCGATGTCACGATCTGGTGGCATTCCGGGTAACTCTTCTGGACACACATCTGGGTATTCTCTCACTATTGGCACATTCTCCAATGCAATGGTCTTCAGATTGTTTACTAGCAAGTGTCCTTCACGAACTGATGTGGCTAGAAACTCCACTTTCCTTCCATCGATACTCTCAGCCGTTCGGCTCTTGACCACAATCGGCCTGACTTTGTGCTTGGATAGCCAATCCATGCCAAGAATGACATCTAGGGTTTGGGTGTCTAGAACAATTAGGTTGGCTAGAAACTCAACTCCAGCTATGAGTAACTTAGCTCCTAAACAACCCACTCTAGAGCTTAGCTCTGCTCCAGGCGATTGAACTAATAGAGTATGATTAAGTTGTATAGCCTCCAACTTATTCTTAGTTGCAAAAACTTGGACACAAAAGAATGCGGCTCGAGAATCAAACAGGCGTCGATGGTGCTGAATTAACGGGAACTTACCCAAGTCTGACGTCCGTGCTTCTGTGCTCCTTCGGTGGCGTGGTTGACACGGCCTCGGACCACGGATGCGTCCCTCCTCTGGGCTGGTTGGGGGCTTGGAAAGTTCCTGTTGGTGACCGGTGCGGTGTCTTATTGGTGTAGCTCAAGGTTGAAACGAGCTGGGTGATCGTTCCCCTCTGTGGACACCGATTTGCGTAGTGGCACGGTTGGCGGCAAGTATAGCACACCCTTGGCTCTTGCGACTTGTTGATTCTTTGGATTAGCGTTGGTCGGTCTTTGAGTGCGAGTGTTACGAGCAAGCGGGGCGAGTCTTGAGGTTGGTGCAGTGTTGGCGAAGTTACGTGGAGAAACCGGTTGAGCTGCGGTGGCACTTGTCCTTGCTCTCTGTTGGAATTGCTGGCCTCCTGTTTGGATCATCTGCGTTTGCGATTGTCTTCGGTTCCTTGCGCTTATCCTCCATGACTAAAGCTTTGTTGATCGGTTCTTGGAAGTCGGGAAGGTATGTGCAAGGAGATTGACCAAGTCGATGTTGATCCCTTGACGACGACTGGCGAGCCTTATGCATTGCAACATCTTACGTAGCATGGCGAGCAAGTTGCGAGAACTTGTTGAGGTAGTCGGACACCGACAAGCTTCCTTGCTTCAGGCACGAAATTCATCTTTCTTTAGTTCAATAATTCCTTACAGTGCGTGGTATTGGCGGAATCTTGAGAGAATTCCTCCCAAGTGATATTCGTGGTGCCTCATGGCGGCGCGGTTCTCCCACCATTCTCGCTGCGATGCCCTCCAACCGGTGAGAGGCATAGAGAACTTTCATGATCGCCGCATTGGTGATCGCAGCTTCCTTTCAATCACCCGAAGCCAATCGTCGGCTTCCACGTGTGAGACATGTCGAGAAAATGTTGGTGGGCGAGTCCTCATGAATTCGCAAGTTTGGATGGTCCATGGTGACCATGAGCGGTTGGGACTCCGTCTTTGGTGATTGTTGTTGTTATTGTTCGGTTGTGCATGGCTTGCATCCGAGTCATCATGGTATTCATCACCGATGCTGTTTGCAAGCTGCCATGAAAGCTCCAAAGTTTTGCAAGTCAATTGGGGTGCTTGTGGCGGAACCGCCTCGTGTGGTTCTAAAAATACTTTCAAGGTTGCTCACCGATTGCTCGATCTTTGGTCTTTGGGGTACCGAACCACTTGCAATCGTGCAGCGCGAGTTGTAACCATCTGCGAAGCTCAAGGGTTAGATAAGGTAGCAAACATGGGGTGAGTTAAGAACTAAGCGGGGATTGGTTAAACCCAACAACAATCGAGAGAACCAAAAGCAACTTTATTACTTAGGAACTTAGTATGGCTTGCAACAGATGCCTAAGGGCCTTTGCGGCTCATACTCACACTCAAAGAAAATAGCGAACCTAAGCACACAATCTAACGCCTAAAGGCGACACAACTAGGCTTAGGCGACGCGGCTTAACACACTAAGCCTCAGCTGCGAACCTAGGCCTTAGCGAACTTCGATCGGCGAGGTAACCTCCACAACCACGGCGTGCTCTGCCGCCAGTAGACCTTGAACTGTCTTTGGCACCTTCGCAAAGCGATCCGGTGCCGGGCGGTGCAACAGAACAGCGTCGATGGCGCGACAGGCTCCTCTGGTTCTGGCTCCACTTCCTCTGGATCTTCCTCAGATTCTTCATGTTCTTCTAGATCTTCTTCCTCTTCTTGAGTACGCTTGGTGGTGGCGTCGGTATCTCTTCCAGGATGGCGATCTTCTCTTGACTTAGTGCGAGGCTCTTGTAGGCACCGTCTAGATCGGCGACCATCATCTCCATGGATTCCTCTTGGCGACGACGTGCGGGCGAGGTGTACCACTGTGGCATCTTCTTCTCCCTCGTGGATGGATAGTGTGCGAGTAGCTCCACGGCGGCCGCTCTGCGGGTGGTAGCGAAGACGGTTCCTTGCAACTCGCGCATGTAGATGTGGCGGATCCGAAGCATGGCGGCGCGGCGATTCCTCGTATCCCTTCACTCCAAGTGATCCTCCCGACGGAGATGTTCAGTGGTAGCTTGCCTTGGTGTTAATCTGGCGTAGATCGTCAGCGACGGTCGTACCCGCTTATGTCCATCCACCATCCAGTTGTTTCCTCGGTACAGCGGACGATCAAAACCTCCAAGTACTGCGAAGCTTCCAAAGTTGGCGGCGTAACCCCACAACGCTCACCATAGGTCCAGAAGCGAGGCATCTGTCCAAAAGGCAGAGAGAGGTAAGAACAACTTAAAAGCAGCGAGAGGGGAAAATTCTTAGCAATAGATGAGTCGAGAGAGACATGAGAGGAGTTAAGCAATAGGTTGCTCTTGCAAGTTAGTTTTCTTTTAGAAAATAATTTGGACTCTCTAAAAGCGGCCGATCTAACTAAGGTCAAGACCTACGATCGGTATGGCTCGATACCACCTCTGTCGGGACCCAAAATGCAGTGCGGACCCTCGTGTATTCTGCACTAGTCGGGGATCACGCTAGTGCACACAAGCGGTAACATAGGTGAATATCAATCCACACAAGCGAAATATAACATAAGCGAATAGTTTGAGTAACAACTTAGAGTTTTGACCTTAAGGTCGAGGTTACAACTTATTAAGCCACGCAGAGCTAACACTAAAGAAATCTGCGGCGGAACGAAATAAACTCTGGCAAACTCCAATCAGCACACCACAGGCAACCGGCGGGATCGATGACCGAGCGACCAACCTTCTTCCACAAACTCCTCCTCAGCGGCGAAGAGTCCTCCATACAGAGGTTTGGGCGCAAGTTTTACAACAAGCGTGAGTACACAACCGTACTACAAATCATACCACGAGAATGCAATATATAGATGCGAGCTTATTCCAAAGGAAATGGCTTACGTGGTTATTTTGCGAAAATGCAACATTTGCAATTGAATACAAATAATAGATTGAAAGCATAAATTTAAAACAAATAAGCAATATTAATTTAATGATTGTTTCCACAAAGACACACAGCTAAAGCGATTGATTCACACACCATATGATTGAGATCACCACGACTCCCAATCCCACATTTTATGAACACTACCCCTCATGTGAAATCCGGCGTTGTCCATGACCGAGGCGGCTATTCGAATAGATTGATTAACACTCTGCGAGAGGTTTGTACACTTTACCCACACGGTACAACTAGTGTAGCTAGCACTAATCGTAACAAAACAGTTCGGCAACCGTCTCAACATTGGCGTTCTTATTCACACGATCCCATATCACAAAGCTTAACCTATCCACGAACCCCAATGTTGAAACTCCGTAACCTACTAAGTTAGGCTGTCACGGACATGCGGTCGTGCAGTATAGCTCGAGTTCAATGGCGCACAAAGTTAAGTCCTTAATTGACCAAGGCAAGACTTCCAGTTTTTCTAACTAAACCACACAGATGAAACCCAATCACAAAGCCACCAGTTCACACAGTATCCACCACTTGCCTCAGTCTAAATCTTTTACCACCCAGTTGGTTTAGTGCAACACATGCCATCACGAGTAATAGCACACAACACACACAGTTTTATCACACAGTTCCATATTCACTTAGTCAATTTCATAATTGCACTCACATGAGATGATGACTCGTAGCATGGCTAAGCAATTCTAGTCGGTCTAACCAACCATGTTGGCAATATGTTAATACCAACTAAATAATAAACCAATCTAGGGCGACAAAAGATCAAGGTATACAAGTAGGCAAGGTGAACATAACAGATTGGATCAATAACTAGCACAAAAGCAGTTAAACACATAATTAAAGTAAATGCAATAATTTAACACAATGTAATTTGGGAAAACTGGGATTCAATATGATCAAAGGTATGACTTGCCTTGGAACAGGTCTACGTCTGGTCTTGAACTTGGTTGAAGCCTTCTTCGCGAAACCCCAAGTATCGGCGTCTACGCACAAGCGAAGCGAAACAACCAAAACAAATAAATAACAGAGGCAAAACAAACTCCAAAAATTAAATAAAAATAATAATTAGGTAGATCTCAATTTAGACAAATTTAGAAATTTGAATGGGCTCAATCGGAGTTCGGATGCAAAAGTTATGGCCTTTGGAAGATTGAAAATACATAAAATCTGAAAATCGGTATTTCATGAATTTCCCAAATTATTTTCCTAAAGGAAAATCAGATTATTGCATAGTGACGTCGTGGAGGAATTTCGGAAAAAGAAATAATAAAAGAAATCTCGACATGTGGGACCCACGTGCGGAGGCTAGGCTCACGGTGGACTAGGTCCACCGAGCCTCGAACTCGAGTCGGTGGACTACCCATGTAGCGCACCGTGGATCTTGGCCCAGGCGCCACACGGCGCCACGCGTGCAGGGGGTGGCAGCTGCACCGGCGTGGATGGCGACAAGGCGGCGGCGCTCTGCATGCCGTCGGCAGCGGCGGCGGCGGCGCTCGGCGAGTCGAGTACCAGTTGAAGCCCTTGTTAACGCGAACGATGGTGCACTCACGGCGGCGAGGCACCGGAGATGGCGGCGGCGGCGTTTAAGCGGAGGAGTCTCCGGTATTTGTCGGATCGGAGTTCGGCGATGCTCGGCGAAGTGGGCGGCACCGGAGGTTGCTTATGCTCGTGCGATCTTTGGTGGTGCGATCGGCGAGCTCGGCGGCAATGGCGGCGGAAAAGCTCACCGGAGACCTTGCGGGTGGAAAACCAAAAACCGGCAGCGGCGGCGGCGCGAGGCTCGGGTGAACTAGGGTTGGGGTTTTGGTGTGGGTGTTCAGCGATCCGGGGTCCTATTTATAGGAGCTCGAAGTCGGGCGTCGCGGCGGAAACCCTAAAAGGAGTCGAGATGAGCACGAGAGAAAGCGGAGATAGAGTCCATGGCGGGATAAGATTCCAACGAAGCGAGTGCGGGATAAGCGGGGATAGGATTTGGCGAAGAAATCAGGCGATTTAGTTAGGAAAGCTCGTTGTCGGATTGAGCTTCTAGAAGGCGGCAATGGCGGCGGCTCCGACTTCGGGCCTGCGGAGAAGAAGCGCGGCGAAGGCGAAGGCGGCGCGCGCAAGCGGGGCCCACGTCGATGGCTAGGGTTAGGATGCGGCGCGTGCGGCGACACGGTTACAAAGCGACTCAAGATCGACCTCAATCTTGATCCAACGGTCCACAATCAACGAAACATTCGGCCGTCTGGTTACCTCACGCGCATCTAGCCGTCCATGCTTGATCCAACGGCGAGTGGCGGGCGCGAGAGAGAGAGAGGCGGCGCGGGGTCCACTGTCGATGGGAGCGGCGTGGCGGTGGCTGGTGGCGGGTGGCGGGGGGCATGGCCGGCGGGCTGTGCAGATAAGCGAGGAATGGGCGGGAGATTAGGCGAAAGGATTTCGAGATTTTAATTAGTTTTTCTAATTTAGAAAATACAGAAATTCAAATAAGCAATAGAAAATAGCAAATGAACTCAGAAAAATTCTAGAAAAATCTAGAAAATATATCTGAGCACATAGAACCCGAATAAAATAGTTTTGGCTATTGTCCAAGTTGGGATTATTAACATTAAATGTTTTTGATTATAAAGTCCAATATTAAGCTTTTGAATTAAGTTCAAATAAAATCCAAATGGTGAATTTTCTTCCTACTAACTATTTAAATGATTTTTAAACTCTGGAAATTGGGATGTTACAACGTTGTGCTGGGAAGACCGTTGGTTGAACAGCTACTCAATTCTTGGCATCGCCCCGTCCATCGTCCTCTTGGTGAAGCCTTCCATTCGGAGGAAAAGAACAGTGGTGCAAGCCCTTAACAATGACGATTGGATTTTGGACTTGCAAGGGGCAGCCAAGCCCCCAAGCTGTCGCCGAAGTCCTGTGGCTTTCAAACAGGTTACAAGATTTTTGTCCAACTCAGGGTGAGGTCGATTCAATAAGTTGGCAGTTGGAACCATCGGGTTGCTACTCTACCAAGTTGGCGTATTTGGCTTCCTTCACAGGATCGACTAGGTTTCTTTGTGCCAAGGCTATTTGGAAAGCTTGGACACCTCTAAATTGCAAAGTCTTCATTTGGCTGGCTATCCAGCGGCGATGTTGGACTGTCGATCGCCTAAGGCGTCACGGACTACAAAATCAGGGAGTTTGTGTTTTTTTGTAGGCATCAGGAAGAGTCCAGATCATCTCTTAGTTGGTTGTGCTGTTACTGCACAAGTTTGGGCTCGGTTCATCTCTAAGACCGGCATTCGGTGTCCTGTGCCTAGCGGACAAACCACCCTTCAAGATCACTGGTTGAAGGCTAGGAAGGCCACACTGAAGAGTCTAAGAAAGCAAACTGATTCTTGTATCATTCTTGTGTCCTGGATGTTATGGAAGTAGCACAATTAAAGGATCTTCAACAACATCGCTAATTCTGTCGATCAAACTCTCCAGCTTGTTCTCCAAGAGCATCAGAGTTGGCGTATGGCAGCGCACGGTCTAAACGCGGGCACTCAGGGGTAGTTGTTTTGTCGATCGCTTTCTCTATTCATAGTTTTCCGTCGTTCTCGTTGTTATTGTTTTGTTGTTGCGTCATCCTGTTAGGCGGTCGTTTGAGTGCTTAGCAGAATCGTCGTGTTTAGTCTGTAACCCCTCATTTATGAGGGTTTGGTTTTGTTTGTTTGGTTACTATTTCTTATATCTAATGGAATGATGTGCAAAGTCCTTGAAAAAAAACTGCTGTCAAGCTTGGCCGCCCACGTTCATAGTTTGCAGAACGAAATCTATAGCCGTTGACATCATATCCACTAACTGATAGTACCCTATTGTGACAACATGTGATATTTGAGCTAAATCCTTATGGACGCGTGATATATTCATACACTACAAAAGTTACCAATGATTAGTCAACAGAAATGTACATGTTAAATGAAGTTTTACAGACAAGAGTTACAAGTACATACATATATAGGACCTAAACCAATCAATTAAATTTGGATGGCCTTTACTTGAACCATATTTTCTTAACTTTTCAAGTTGATGACTTGTTGTCTGTCCCTACCGAATTTTTTTTATTTAATCCTTTTTTATTAATATTTTAAAGTTAATCCCTCGCGAACTTTATTTCAAAATCTGACCTCTTTGGTCACGCCACCACCCGTGGTGTGGCCAAAGCGTTCTGTCACGCCACCATGAGCGGCGTGACAAAACATGCCACACAAGCCCTCGGCCGTGCGTCGTGCCAGCGTGGAGGGCTTGCGTGGCATCCGTTACGCCATAGTACATGGTGTGACAAGGCGGGACTGTCACGCCATTAGTTTTGGCGTGACAGTGGCGACTTATACTCCTGTTTTTCGTTTTTTCTTATCTCTCTCACTCACACAACCCTAGCGACGCCGCCCCCTGTCCTCGCGCCGTCCCCTCCCGCGCCGGCGTGCCGGCTCTCCCGCGCCGGTCTCGTCCCGCGTCGGCTCTCCCCGCGCAGGTCCCTGCCGGCGTCCCCACGCCGCCTCTCCCGCGCGTCCCCTCCGCGCCGGCGTGCAGCTCTCCCGCGCGGTCCCCTCCCGCCGGCCTCGTCCCGCGCCGGTTCTCCCCGCCGGTCCCCTGGCGTCCCCGCCGACCTCTCCCCGGCCGTCCCCTTCCCGCGCGGCGTCGTCCCGCGGTGGTCCCCTCCCGCGCCGGTCGTCCTCCCCAAGGCGGCATCAGGCCCGCGCCGGTCCTCCTCCCCGCGGCGGCATCCGGCCCGCGCCGTCCCCTCCAGCGCCGGTCCCCTCCCGCGCCGGTGTGACCTAGCTCCCTCCCGCGCCAATCCTCCTCGCTGTGGTTCGTACTGAGGTATAACCTCCCTTCTCCCTGATTCCTCATCTTTCTCTGTGATATGAAATGCTTAGAGTATAGGAATGATTGTTGAAAATAGTTGGTACTGGAGCATAGGAATGATTGTTGAAATTATAAGATTATGTGTGCCCTTTTTAGATAAATTTGAGAAGAAGTAAAAAGCTATCCATGAGTGTGATAAATCAAGCTATATACTAAAATAAGTGCATCTAGTTGACTACTTGACATATTTATAGTACATCAATGCAAGATAACTGTGAAATATGATGTAGTTCTGAACATAAATGATCAAGTGCCACGAAGCCATGCATTCAAAATGTAATTTTGAAAGAAACAGTTTATCGTTCGTATGTGTAAAAAATTATAGAAAATTCAACTTGCGAGCAATGGGAAAGAATGGGTAGGATATAGGAAGACAAATTTAAATGCAAGACATGCGTATTGCAAACAACACATGTATGTCGGGACTCGAAACAATGTATCGTGATTTTTGTTAAAACAAGTATGGCAAAAGGACATTGTAAAATCTGCGAACATCAAATTGGTAAAGGCTAAAGTTAATTAGAACAAGTTTTGCTAAAGAAGTGTTTGGTTCACAAATCGCTCTATGGTTAATTGACTCGATAGCGAAGCTAGTAGCATGGTATAGAATGACTTACTCCATCGAATATACACATATGTATCATCCTCAAATGCATTGTAGAAGTGAACAATATTCTCATGGGCTTTAAGTGCTTTAAGAATCTTGACTTCCCTATTTACATCCTCCACGACAAATGGACGGTCCATACATTATAAAAGAATCATAATTTTAATTGTATTAAATCACATAGTCTAAATATGATGGGGAGTGGACATATGTAAAAGGGATAACTGTACAGGGCATGCATCCAAGGCTCCAATTATCTGGATTGGTAAACGGATGTTTGTATTCTAATGTTTTTTCTAAACATCTATGCATGTCGTATCCTAATCTAAAAGGGATGAAAAAAAATATCATAATCAATAACACGTGTACAATTTAGAGATTATACTACATATAACATGTGTAAAATGACCACTATGCCCTTGCGTTATCCATATGATTCTCACATCTTACTTTTTGTTTAAGGATCTTTTGTTCCATTGGTTAATAAATCACTATAGGAGGGATTGTATAGAAAGAACCTCTATAGAAATGAAATATAGGCTGAACGCGAAAAAAATATGACTTATCTCCTTTCTGCATATCAGATTTCTCGAACGAGTGGTTCGTGGCACTCCGAGCATGTAGCTCTGGCGTACCCAGGAGCGAAGTCCTGGGCGTACTCAGGAATGAGCCCTGAGCGGTCCCAAACACGTGGTTTGGGCGGTCTCGAGAACGGGATCTCGAGCGTACCTGGGCACGTGGATCCAGGGTAGTGTAGGTCGCACTCGGAGGCAAGCTCCGAGCGGTCCTAAACACGTGGTTTGGGCGGTCTCGAGAACGGGATCTCGAGCGTGACTGAGCATGAGAGACTCGGATAGTGTAGGATTTTGATCTTTTTGCATCTCATTGTTTCTTGGTGTTATTCGTGCACTGTGTATGGCCTAACACATCTCAATAAAGCGTTAGTACATTTCTCTGAAAATATGAGAGTTATAGATCGTAAAACTACAATAAAGTCATTATGAACCATTAGTTTGTACCTTGACTGCGCAACTTTTGTTATATGCAATGTTGATTGCGATATTTCATACATATGGAATGCGATGCGACTTTGCAATATTTTGTTGGATGTAGATGGATAAAGTCATGCGTGTATTTACGGTGGACCGATTAGCCAAGCAGTAGTGATGTCGACTTGATGGCATGGAAGTTACCGTTCTTTTGTTTGCGAATCACCGGACTTTCGAACTCTTACGAGTAGGATAAAGTCGACATTTCGATGGGATGATCACGGGTCATTGTCGGATGCGGGGCGATATGATCTTTGGTGTGGGTTGTAAGGTGCATGCTGTTTGGTGCCAATCTTATCAAGCGATGATTGGGACACATACAAGGATCTTGTGCTCGCATCCCAGGTCCGTTCGTTGGAAGTGGCGGTGGAGAGAACAATCAACGTTGTTGAGGATTTGCCAGACAATTTGGATGTGGTGAATGGCAACACGGAGGAACTAGACCTTGATGTCCATAATTCTGGAGGCCCCCCAATGGAGGAGCAACCTTCGGCTGAATTCGTTAGCGTCAGTCCTACCAACCTTGCCCACGCATTATCGGTCGATCTGCCTGTTTCTTCCCCGCAACATGTTATTGACCCTGTGACTAATTTTAATGGCGCTGTAATGAACAACGAGCTTGAGGAGGAGTTGTTTCGTGAGGTAACAACCCGTGGAGTGGATTCCGACGAAGGATGGAGCTCGACCGAAAATGAGGCTGCCGCACCGCTTTTCTCCTCTGAGGAAGGGCGGGTTCTTCGCAGTGTTATGGGTGAGGTCCCATTGGTGCACACATTCGATGATGTCAGTATGGCTGATAAGGCAGTTTGTGCTAATGGGTTGAAGAGCAGGAATGACATTGCGGATCTGAAGACTGACATAATACGGAAGAACATGTTGTTTCCAACTTTGGAGGACATGAAGGTTTGGCTGCAAGAATACTCAGTGCGGCACCATCGTCCGTTCGTAGTGACACACTCCGATGTGAACAAGAGGTACACCGTGAGGTGCGAAGAAGTGCGGATGGAAGGTATGGGGCATAAAACTAGGGACAAACAATGGAAAATCGCGAACGTGAAGCAACCTCACTCTTGTGGGTCTGCTTGAGTGTCGGGGGAGCACCTTCAGGCGACCGCTAATTTCATTGCAAGACGTATTATCGGGGTTGTGGGTGTCGATCCTGATGTGACCATCGTTGTAAGACCTGGGATTAACATCCCAGATCTTCTGTGCATAACTGAACTAGTCCCATGATCAGTGGCTAGCTCACACAGTAAACAAATGTGATAACACAACCATAAACGCTAAAATTTACTAAATAACAACATAGTTGATTACAAGATAGCCTTACAGGGCAACGTTAAATAAACACAGCGGAAGACGATGAAGAAGTAGTGGAGTCCAGCTAATCTGCCACAGGCAATCGACTGGGGTAGCGGCCTAGTCGTCATGATACACACCTGAAGCGAAGTCTTTCTTCTCTGAAATTTGTTTGCATAAAGCAAGTATGAGCACAACTTCCGTGCTCGCAAGTTACACCCGTCAAATAACAGAATGACATGCATACATGGATGTAACAAAGGAAGGCGTATAGGGTTATTTGTGCGAAAACTGCATTTGACATTAAATATCATACTAAGTTCAAAAGCTCAAGTTTTATAAAATCTAAAATTGATTTTGAATTGATAAAGATAGTATAGGCACCAACCTAACACCAACATAAACACGGGCACCAACCCGGGGCTTCAACCCATAGCTTTTCTCATGGACACCCATCCATGTCAAACTGTTTTACAATAACATTTTGAAATCGAAGTCTAACTTTGAGTGGCTTTGCCAGCATGTCCATGACCGTGGACATGGCTATTCGAATAGTTTTACACTCTGCAGAGGTTGTACAACTTTACCCACAAGAGATAATCAACTTTTAATGTCCGTCTGACACACTTTTGAAGGTGTGCGACTAAGTGATCATCACGAGGCCTTTACAATGCATCATTCCACAATAGTCATCCCTCGCTAAGGTTTCGCCCCCTTTGGACTACCGTCCGCAGGTTCGAGCCCCTCTTGCGCGGTGGGACTAGCAAAGGTCATAACATGACTACCCACCGCACCAACGGAGCGACCATGATGGAACTTTGCAAATTATTCACCAGTCTGCCCCATACAAGACATGTGGTAGTACGATGTGGCTTAGCAAGATGCGGCTCAAGACTGTCATTAATCGACACAGGCGACAACCGACAACCACGGGCCTCAACCTACCCAGTTGAGCCCGTGCATAAACCTGCACCCACTAGACAACCATTTCGCCCAAGTCCAAACCATCATTTTATTTCATTTTCCAAGTCATTTATAAAACTCCTATGACACACCAATGCCAAGGGTACCATTTAAACAATAGTTGATTTTTAGCTGAAATTCCCTAAATGAAACATATTTGGTCTATAAGCATGGCTAAGCACAATATTTTCCAAAATGATCCCAGTTCATACTATCGTATCAACCAGGTTTTAACTAGGATGACAACATGTTTGATTCAATTATCAAAATTGGCCATACAAAGGAGTTTAGGCATAACTATAAATTTAAAACAGGAATTTAAAATTACTGAATATAAATAAGCATGCAGTAATAATTTGAAACAGAATTTGAATAATTTTAAATAATGGGTGCAAATATGATCAAGAATATAACTTGCCTTGCTCAAATAGTTGCTCTCAAACAGCGTTGAAATCTGACTCTCCGAAGTCGTCGAAATCTATACGCGAAAATAAGCCAAATTCAAACTAAATTGAAATAAATTCAAAAACATAGATCAAAATAACTCCAAATTGAAATATTTTGGTTTATTTAGCTAGATTATAATTTTATATAAGTTTTGCAATTTGAATCACCCAATTTGGAGTTCATATGCAAAAATTATGAATTTTAGAAGTTTTAAACCTAAATCTGAAATTTAATTGATTTTCCCGAATTATTTTTCTACTGAAAAATCTATTTATTGTGCAATGCTGATGCCAGCCACAGGATTTCGGAATTTAAAAGAAATAGAATAATTTCTGACGTGTGGGCCCCACGTGTCATAGACACGGTCCACCGTAGACTGGGTTTATGGGCTTTTGGTCCTCGGGTTGGGCTGGACTGCCACGCAAGCGCGTGCGTGGGCGCTGACTGTGCGCCACGTAGGTGACACGCAGGTGCCACGCGAGCCAGGGTAGTGATGTGGCGCTGAGGTGGCAACGCCACGTCGGCGAAAACCGGCGAGGCTCTCGGTCCTAAGGTCGTCGGCGTTCTACGCCACGGCGAGGTGCGTGAGTGGTACCAAAAGAGAGAGGGGAACAAGGGAATCCTGATGCGCTACCTTGCGGTGAAGAAGCGTGGCGATCTGGTCGGCGGCGGCGAGATTTGGCGGCGGTGAGGTTCTGTTGATGTGGAAGAAGATGTTGCGGGGGTCCTCCGGCGAAGTGGAGGTGCGCACCGGCTTCGCGGCGTCACGGTGATGGTGATGGTGTGGGCGATAGCGGCGACGAAGGCTTGACAGCGGTGAACTCCGCGGTTGAAGCTCCTTCGGGCTCAGAGCTTCAACTCCAAAATTCCGGCGAACGGGGGCGTTTGAGGAGGAGTGAGTGAGGGCGCTGTGATGAGGAGGCTAAGGCGCACCCGGGGCATCCTTTTATAGGCGCCGGGGAGCTCTGGAATGGCGTGGAGGAGGTGGGAGTCATGGCGGCGGTTGCGGCGGATGTGGGCGAAACCGTCGCGGAGAAGAAGGGAGAACGTGGGGGAAACGCGGCGGAGATTGACGTGGTCATGTGCACGTATCGCGCGGAGCAGGCGGTTGGGATTAGGCCGTTTGCGAAGCTTTGAGTGCGCGAAATGGCGGCCTCGGGTTTGACCTCGCGAGACGAAGGTGGCGAAGAGCGATCGACAAGCGGGCGCGCTTAGCGTGTGAGAGAAGAAAAAGGAAAAGAAAAGGAAATGGAAAAGAAAATATGGGTGGTTGGATTGTGGCCGTTAGATTATAATCGCACGGTCCACAACGAATGAGCTTTTCAGCACATGTGTTGAATATGGGCCGTTAGATGTAAATCGGACGGCCCACAACGCTTAGAAACATTCGGAGTTATGATACGAAACGAGGGGTGTCACGTGGGCCGTTGGATTTAGATCGTACGGCTCACGTTGATTGGGATGTTCGGGCCTCCCGAAGGCTCAAAGAATCGTAGCCGTTCATTTTAGATCTAACGGCTCACGATGATTGGGATGTTCGAGCCTCCCGAAGGTTACGCGAGATCTGACCGTTGGTTTGAAATCCAACGGTTGATGAGCTCCGAGGTGGTTTTAACGCGTCAGTGCGTGTAAGGCTGACAGGTGGGGTTAGGGTGAGGGAGAGAGAGAGAGGGCGCGGGAGGTGGGCTGGTTGGGCTGCGCACGTGGGGCGGGTTTAGTGGGAGGTTTGGGTTTACCAAACCGAGTTTTAAATTTCCTTTGATTTTTCTTATTTGTTTAAATTCGATAATTCATTTAGGCTTTAGAAAATAGTAAAATAATTCTAAAAATTATGGAAAAATTCACAGAAATTCTCATGCTTATTTTGGACTTAATAAAATTATTTCCAACTCAAAGTTGGCTTTTAATTTTGCAAATTAATTATCTTGGCTTCAAAAATACTTTGGAAAAAGCTTTAAAATTTCCAGAAAATTCTAGAAATTAAGTAAATTTTTTATTTTCAAATTCAATCAAATAAAACTTCAAGAACTTCAAATAAATTTCACTTTTGAATTTTAAAATTTCAAAAATTCAAATAAAGCAATGAAACTCTATCAAATTTCAGAAAATCCAATAAAACATTAACTTTATTTTCTTTTATTTTAGTAACATAACCTTGGGATGTTACAATCGCTACCCTCATTGAGCTTATATTTGGGTTCATTAAGTACCACGTGAAGTACGGCAAAGCATAGAGGGCCAAGCAGAGAGCGATGCAGTTACTGTGGGGTGATTGGAAGGAGGCTTACGGGTTGCTTCCTCGAATCCTAACTGCTATGTAGGCCAAGAATCCAGGTATGGAGTTTTATCCTTGGCATGACAACCGAATGGAATGCGATGGAGGGGTTATGAAACATGTCCTTATGAGGGTGTACTGGTCCTTTGGGCAATGCATAGAGGCCTTCAAGCATTGCAGGCCTGTCATATCAGTTGACACCACGTTCCTTACCGGGAAGTACTATGGTGCGTTGATGCTCGCCGTTGGTATTGATGCGGAGGACTAGCTGATTCCATTAGCATTCACATTGACAGAGGGTGAGAACAATAAGAGCTAGGGATGGTTCATGGATTTAGTTCGTCTACGCCTCGTTGGGCCTGGACGGGTTGTTTGCATTGTCTCGGACAGGCACCGTAGGATTCTGAACGCTGTTAAGAGCAGACTAGACGGACACCCGGATGTGCTGCATAGGTGGTGTATGCGTCACTTAGCTGCTAATTTCTATAAGCAATGCAGTAGGGAAGATCTCACAAAAAAAGTTCAAGCTGTTGTGCGGATGTTTAGAGAAGAGGGACTTCGAGGTCAAGTTGACGGAGCTTAGGGGACTGACCAACGAACGGGGTAATAAGTGGTTGGACGAGGTCTTGTAGCAGAAGACGAAGTGGGCACAAGCATACAATGAAGGTGGCTGTCGGTATGGCATGATGACAACGAACATCTCGGAAGTGTTCAACAACGTTATTAAGGGCATCCGTGCTATGCCGATTTCGGCTATCTTGGAGTACTCATTTCGGAAGACCGACTCATACTTTGTGGATCGGTGTACTCGTGCGAGGGATGCGTACAACGCCGACCACCGTTGGGGTGCGGCAGCTGCCAAGCACCTTGCTATCGCCAAGGCAGAGTCATGCAATCAAGAAGCGGAAGAATACGATCCCACTTTGCACATATACGCCGTCCGGGCGTGGGCACATCGATAGAAGCGGCGTTATGGTGGCGAAACCATAGAGTGAACGGACAATGGGAACGCACTTGCATGGTCCCGACTTTGTTACATGTCCCATGCTCTAACGTCGTCACCGCCTGTCGCGTGCGTGGCGTAAGTTACCTTTCTAACACGTTCATTGCGGAAGAATTCTCGAAGGCAGCCACGTTGAGGACTTGGGAGAAACGATTCGAGCCTTACCTTGATCCGTCGCATTGGCCACCGTACGTGGGGGAGGAATACATTCCCGACAAAGAACTGATGAGTACGCGACGCGGTCGAAGGAAGAGGAAGAGGCTTTGTAATGACATGGACCTCTCACAGCATGGCGGTAAGGACATGTACTGTCTTGGGGACTTCGACGACGCCACTATAAGCAACAGGTGCTCGGAGTGTCACCAGCACGGACACACCAGGGAAAAGCACGTGACCGCGGATTCCCAGCCGCGTAGGGTAAGGCGGCGTCGCACGCGTGTGCCGCCCCCTTGAGGTAATCATTGTTGTTGTTATGCGAAACATTTTGTTTTTTATTGGTACAGGTCGCTCATTTGTATTTTCTATAATGTATTGTACCTCATGTTACCTTACAAAAATCCTATCTTGTAATGCAGGATGCCGCAGCATGCACAGTACGCCTTGCTCCTCACGGAATACGATGATGACCACCGTGCGCACCTCACAGCCGATGAGGGTGTGGTGAGACGAGTCTCAACTATTCGGTCATGCTTCCAATTTGTTTACCATGTTCTTGTTTTACTCATTCATTTGCATATCTCTCATGCAGGTACTCCAGCCGCTTCGCCCTCGCGTCCACACCCCTCTACGCTGGGATGAGCGGTACGAGCCACATGTCCGCCAAGCCGGTCTACTAGCTCTGGCGCGGACAGTGATCAACGGGCTCCCCCGTATGGACGGTGCTGCACTTACCGCACTGGTTGACCGGTGGCGCCCGGAGACCCACACCTTCCACCTACCGTCGGGCGAGATGACCATCACGCTCCAGGACGTCGCCATGATTCTCGGCCTCCCCATAGACGGGGTGGCAGTGTCCGGGGACATCAACAGCGTGGGTTGGCGAGACCGGGTGGGAGAGTGGCTTGGAGTTCGACCGGAGGACCCACCTGCCGACACGAGGGACAACCGGCCATCGGCGGTGCTTGCATCCTGGCTGCGCGCGCACTTCAACGTGTCCCCGCCAGGCGCAGATGACGACACGGTGCGCCGCTTCGCACGGGCATGGATTTGGCACCTGCTCGGTTCCTTTCTTTTCCCGGACGGTACAGGGAACGCCGTGTCCTGGATTTACTTGCCGATTTTGGCAGATTTTGCGACGGCAGGGACCTACAGTTGGGGTTCCGCAACACTGGCATTTCTGTACCGGCATTTGTGCGACGCGTGCCGATCTAGGAGGGCGGACGGCAACTTGGGCGGATGCACATACCTTCTGCAGATATGGATGTGGGAGCGTTTCCCTGTAGGTCGGCCTACTCGTGCTCCCTTACAGGTAAGTAATCATTCCATTCGTCATAGCTGTCGCCTTCCACCATAAATGCAAGTGAAATGTATCTCCTTGCATCCATGGCCCTTTTAAGACCCTGCGTCTGGACCGACGGTAGCATACCTTTGGAGCTCCATCGTTGCACCTACTGGGCGTCCGAGGTCGCGGTACATCGCGTATACAAACGAGTTCGATGTCACCACGCAAGACTAGGTACATACCTCGTAGCTATTTGAACTATGATTTTATCGCTACAGTTTTATACATCTTGTGCAGGTCACGTGGTTGCCATACACGCGCGACGAGGTTGACGAAATGGAGCTAAACCAGATGTGCAAGCGGGACAACACCTTGTGGATGACACTCTCACCGCTGGTCTTCTTCCATGCAGTGGAGTACCACTTGCCCCATCGGGTGATAAGGCAGTTTGGGAAGCTGCAGGCCGCCCCGCCAATGGTGTTCTCGACCAATTTGAATCTTCACGGGTAAGGGTACCTACCATGATTCCTTTGTCGCTTGTGTACTGTTTTAAATGCTAACTATTACATTGTGGATGTGGCAGGATGAACCGAAGGCGGAGGTATCGCCACACCGACTGGGCCGCCTATCACCAAGCCTACTTGTCGCAGTGGGATGACCAGGAGAATCGGAGCCAGGACGCGTCGCCGATCCATCAGAAGGGTTAGTTCGTTCGATACCTCCGGTGGCTCCACGGCGTCGCGCGCCTCCGGCTGCGACCGGCCATGACCGATGTGGACATAGCGGAGGGGGACTCTTCCGAGGAGTGCCTCGTGGACGACTATGACGAGTTCACACGGACGGGCATGTAGCCAGAGAGGGCCCCCATCAACGCCTATTACGTGAGTGCCTCGTGAACTAAGATGACATTCTTCATATATGATAATTTCCATGTGCATACACAATCCGCAGTTATTATAGAGTTTAGCAACATTACGAATAATTTACTTTGTAAGGCCATTTCGTAGGGAACGCAGCTCACACGCATATGCAACGAGGCCGACGAGGCCCTCAAGCTACCGGAGGGTTCAGAGGGGAGCTTCCAGCGCTTGAGGGATTTTGCGGAGGTAACATATATGTGTTCATGTACTAAAGATAAGAATAGTTTTTTGTAGCTCGGCTTGCTGTGTTTTGTACTTTGCTAATGATATTCTTTTTTTGTTTAACCTTGTAGATGGTTCGCCGTCGATTGGCCGCAAAAATGAATTGCGCGGCGGCGGCGGGAGAAGTCGTGCAGCCTGCCCCGGCTCGGAGTGGCTCCTCGCATGCTACAACATCAGGAGCGACCACATCCGCTTCGGCCGACCCGGAGGACGATGACGAGGCCGACGAGGACGAGGAGGGTGGTGCAGACGAGGCCGGCGTGGACGACGAGGGTGGTGCAGACGAGGCCGGCGAGGACGACGAGGGTGGTGCAGACGAGGAAGATGTCGATGCTACGTTGCACGACGAGATGGACCTCGCAGATCTAGATGGTGCACCGTCCCCTACGCAACCGACTCGGGCAATGCCACGACGCCGTAAACGGCGTGACCGCGCGGACATTAGTTCCGTAAACGTTATCGAGGGCACGCGAGGCCAACACCCACTAGCGAGGTTCACACCGGGGTCGGATGCGCGCCGAAAGCGCAAGTGATGAAATGGTTTAATATTTTAAGTTTTTAACAACATGTTCTGGATGTGATTCCAATACAGTTTGATGCGTTTTTGGGCTGTGCTGTACCCTTGTTTCGTATCTAATGTTATGGTAGCTTGCTTTGTTGACTTACCAATATTTTGAAATTTTGTCTTTGCATGTGCCTGCACTGATGTGAGGCTGTCAGGGCATATGGATATGCACTAGCATGCTTTCTCAATCAAACCAAAATGCATGTGTACCTTTTCCTGGCTACAAGATTGAAAAGGCTTCCTGTAACTACATGAAGATATATATCAAGTCAGTTCAAAATAGTTAGATTTAGGTTTTTCTTACGTAAATATCATAAGGTCCATGTTGTCAGTTCTGAAAATTGATGTACTGTACTTGTGTTGTGTCCCTACGCTGCATGCAGGTGCAACAAAGCCAACAAATGAATGTGCAACAAAGCCAACAAAGACAACCAAGCAGTGTGTAGAGAACCCTGGTTTGAATATTACATCAGTGCATAGACAACAATGAATGTTTGAATGATTGTTCGAATGTCGATGGAATGAACTCAGTCTGAATGCAATTTTAGCATCAGTTGCTATTGTCACGCCACGCATACCGGCGTGACAAATGGGTCCTGTCACACCGGGCTGAATGGCGTGACAGGACTTAGCACCAGATCGAAGCCCTTCTCCTCGCATCTCCTCTGGAATGTTCAGCAAGTTGGCGTGGCGACAATAGCGCCACGCCATGCGTGCTGGCGTGTCAGTACGGTCTTGTCACGCCGGGATGAATGGCGTGACAGGACTTAGCACCAGGTCGAAGCCCTTCTCCCCGCATCGCCTCTGGAATGTTCAGCAAGTTGGCGTGACAACAATAGTGCCACGCCATGCATACTGGCGTGGCAGTACGGTCCTGTCACACCGGGATGAATGGCGTGAGAGGACTTAGCACCAGATCGAAGCCCTTCTCCCCGCATCACCTCTGGAATGTTCAGCATGTTGGCGTGACAACAATAGTGCCACGCCATGCATGCTGGCGTGGCAGTACGGTCCTATCACGCCGGGATGAATGGCGTGACAGGACTTAGGGTGGGTTTGGGTTTAGGTTTTTAGGTTTCAGGGGAATTAGGTTTCTAGGTTTAAGATCTTAGGGTTTAGGTTTTTAGGTTTCAGGTCTCAGGGTTTGGCTTTAGGGTTTTCAGGTTTCAGGTCTCAGGGTTTAGGTTTAGGTTTTTAGGTTTCAGGTCTCAGGGTTTAGGTTTTTAAGTTTCACGTCTCAGGGTTTAGCTTTAGGGTTTTAGGTTTAAGGGTTTAGGATTTTCAGATCGACTTGACAACCCTGACTCGTTTGTACAATGTATGTTTCATCAATGCATATCGACGCCTACAGCTTAATGCACACCACACATCGATGGAACAGTCCAGTAGATAGAAGGCAACCGCAATGACACGTCCACCATTCAGTTACATGCTTTAGGAGATTGAAAATAATTGCGTACAGAAGGGGAAATTACCGAGAAGGTGCCCCGCGCTACCCACATAGAGTGTTGTATAGGGGGCGCCTCGGACGTGGCTAGCCATCGTTGTAGTGGCACGCACATATGCAGCTAGGGTTCGCGTAGCAGCATGTGGGGTCATAGGAACTTCCTATGTTCACGACCTCCTCGTTGCCCCTCTCGCGCTGCATCTGTTGGCGGAGGTCATCGTTTTGCTCGTTGAGATCGTCAATCCGCGCCTCCAACTCAAAGATTCGGTTCCACAATGTATCCAGGTACATCGCAACATGTCGTTCATGGGGAGTATCGATCCAGCGGACAAAGTCACATTTCACCATCTGCTGGAAAGGAGGTTAACATGAAGGCTCTATTAGCAGTAACATAAAGCAAACAACTTAACAATTTTACCCCAGAGTGTGGGCATCGGAAGAAACGTCGTCCGCCGTCGAAATGGCCATCTAAGACCTGCACGACAGCGTCCTCCCTGTGTCCGCATTTCGGCCATACTGGTTCAGCACGCTTGTTCGGCATCAACCGGTAGTTAGACCCGAAGTCCTCCCTCCTTTGGAGGGGAAGGTCTTGCTTCGGCAACCCCGGTTGGAATGGTCCCATTACTACGTCTGCCATGGTATCTCATGGTCCTACTTTCGGAGCGTGGGGCATGCATTTTATAGCCGCAGGGGGAGGCTTATGAAGCGGGTAATGTGTTAGCTAACAGCTACGCATGGTGATAAGACCAAACGGGGTAGCTTTGCGCAGTGATAAGACCAAAGGAGACAGCTTTGCGCAGTGATATGACCACATGGGGTAGCTTTGCGTAGTGACATGACCACACAGAGCAGCTTAGCGCAGTGACAAGACCAAACGGGGCAGCTTTGCGTAGTGACAAGACCAAAGGAGACAGCTTTGCGTAGTGACAAGACCACACGGGGCAGCTTTGCACAGTGATAAGACCAAAGGAGACAGCTTTGCGCAGTGACAAGATGACACGGGGCTGCTTTTTAGATCGACTTGACAACCCTGACCGTCTCACCAGCTTTTCAGATGGACATGACAACATTCTACCTCCTCAGCTTTTCAAAACTAAAAGACAGGATTCTGCATGAAATTAACCACACCATGCCAACCATGGAGGTTATAAAAGGGGGTTGAACCAATGCCAACACTACACAACACTACACAATAGATATCCAGCTATGGACTCTTCGGCAAACTTCTATGTGAGGATGTTGCAGAAGCAAAAGTGGCTTAAGCAGAAGAGCAAACAGCTACAATACCCAGATTTTCAATGAAAGATGCTCTAGTACCACCACGTTCTCCAATCCCGCAGTGTGTGTGTGGCGAACTAGCAGAAATCATTCAGTCCACACACCCAGCCACTGCCGCCCGGGCATACTACATGTGCGGGCACCACCTCATAAGTGTTTCTTTCGCGCGCATCGATTTTCGTCAACGTTGATTTCCTCAAATTTTCACTTCATCCCCACGTGATGGCAGCTCGAGATGCGCTGCCACTTCTTCCAGTGGATCGATGGCCCAGAGATGTACGACAGGGCATTCATCCAGCAGAAGTACATGCTGAACTACTCGGTGCGGGTCGAGAACTTCGTCTGGTGGAAACCTTACGTACCGGACCCTATTGAGGAGGCACCGAAGGAGCGCAGTAGTCGCCCGAGCGTAATCCATATCGATGACGTGAGTTATGAAGAATTTACATCCTTACTACGTTTTTCACTGTACGGTGTACTTACATCATAGAATCGCAGGACATGGATGACTTTGACATACCAGCCCGACGTGGACAGTCCCGCGGCAAGGGCAAGGGAAAGGCTCATGCGGCTGAGCCTGGCCGCCACAGTGTATCCGGTCGCCCGGACGTAATCCCTATCCACGACGTGAGTTATGAAGAATTTACATCATTCTTATGATTTTTACTATACGATGCACTTACATCATGGAATCGCAGGACATGGACGACTTCGACATACCAGCCCGACGTGGACAGTCCCGCGATAAGGGCAAGGGAAAGGATCATGCGGCTGAGCCCGGTCGCCACAGCGTATCCGGTCGCCCGGGCCTAATCCGTATCGACGACGTGAGTTATAAAGAATTTACATCCTTACTACGTTTTTCACTGTACGGTGTACTTACATCATGGAATCACAGGACATGGACGACTTCGATATACCAGCCCCACGTGGACAATACCGCGACAAGGGGAAGGGGAAGGGGAAGGCCGGCCAGGAGTTCAACGCCGTGCTAGCAAGGAAGGGAAAATGGCCCCGGTCCACGCAGTAGGTTAGGTCATTACGTAATAGTCCCCTGTCCTACCCCGCATGTTTTTTACTATCCCCTAAAGGCATGTATAGTTATATGGTCCGGATGCTTGTGTCGCAATGTACCGTAGTAGTAGCGAGGATGACTAAAGCAATTAGCCGAACCATCATGCCATGTCACTACGTGTAACATGCTTCTGTCCGCGGACTCTAATGTAGTTCTGGTTCTCCGCTAAGCCATCAACGCAAGCCTATATTGCAAGTATGTCTATTCTAGTGGAATCCCAGAAAAAACCATTCGCATCGACATCGAATCCTCCATGTTTTAGGGCATCTTCATAATCACAACGAGCGTTCTCAACCCCTTCAATCATATTCTCTATAAGCTTCATAAAGTACTTCATCGACTGCCTGCGTATATACGTTCAGACGACTTTATCGAGTAGAGACTCCAATAGGTTGGATAACAAGTGTTTCAGCAGATAGTTTGCTTGGACAGCATCCTAAAGGTTATACCTCGTCTGATATTCTTATCAACCATCCTTTCTCTAAACGAATAAAATTATACAAAATTTATGGAAGCAACAACACTATGACGGGAGGCTCCACAAAAAGTTTGGTAATTTTCCTAAACTCATTTGCTATATTTTTGAAATTATTACAAACAACGCTAAAACTGCGACGAAACCCTGATTTCCGAGAAAAGAAAACCCTAATTTACAAACCTCCATGCCCTTATTTCTTAATGAGCACCACCTATTATTCCTGTAGGATTTCTACGCATGTTTCCTCAGCGGTACTGTCTACCATTTGTCCATACTTCTACAAAAAAAAATTATCGGTTCATATAGGTATTTACTTTCAGTTAAAATGATGGTGTTATTTTTGGTTCACAGATACATTCTCTATTTTTAAGTTATAGATTCTTAAATGTTACATGTACATGGTGTTATGTATATGTGCTGTGTTATGTATATGTGTTGTGCGTGAGAGATGAGAAAAAATGAAGAAGTATAAGTCGTCACTGTCACGCCAAACCTAATGGCGTGACAGTCCCACCTTGTCACGCCATGTATTATGGCGTGACGGATGCCACGCAAGCCCTCCACGCTGGCACGACGCGCGGCCGAGGGCTTGCGTGACATGTTTTATCACGCCGCTCAGGGTGACGTGACAGTACGCTTTGGCCACGCCACGGGTGGTTGCGTGACCAAAGGGGTCAGATTTGGAAATAAAGTTCGCGATGGATTAATTTTAAAATATTAATAAAAAAGATTAAATAAAAAAAAAATTCGTCCCTACCTCGCCACTCCGTCTGTTCAAATTGTCTAGCAATTGCATATAGTTAATCATATAGCTGTAATTACTAAGAAAGATTTCTTGATAAATTTTCTTAACTTACTTGACAAAATCATCCATCTCAAGAGTATCTGTGTATTTACTAAATTAAACTTCTTGATAATTTTTTTTAATTACTAAATTTCTTAAACTTACAGAGCAACTGTGAGTTAAAAAAAAATTAGTAATCGCACGTTCGGCAGCAGGCCTGCTGCTGCACTGTGCAGATGGCTGCCCTAAAGCACGCCAGCCTCCCTGCTGGACCTTCGTGCTGCCTCCCTGCCAAGACGAGCCTTAACAGATGGCAGCGGCAGTTGAAAAAAGGCTTAGGATGGAAGAAAGAAATACTAAGTTACTAGGGTATAAAAGGAAACATCTACATGAGACCAGTCGGGTATGCTCTGCTAGTGCTTCCTATTATTAAGCCCAAACACGTGCATGTTAGTTGTTTGAAGAGTTTTCAATTATCGGAACGAAAAAGATGGAGGGAATATGGATCATCCGGGAACTATAACAGATTTTTGGCGCCACAGCCCACACACGCCTTTTTTCCTTTTGTATTTTTTTAAAACCAAATTACTTTTGTATTATGCAAATGAAGAAATATACAAATAAGTAATTCAATATAATTTAATTATAGATAATAAAAAAATCATTGCGGGTACAACGGCCGGTCACCGCGCACACCACGCGGTCCCCGCCGCACCACCGAGATGCGCCACCTTGCTCAACTTAGCCCGCCGCCAGTACTGTCGTGGACTCACTACCATCCACTGGAGCGGACCACACATTGCCGCCAATGTCACAGGTGCACGCCGGCATCTCGTGTCCCCCGACCCTTCGCCTTGGGCCTCGGCGCACCCACCTGCGTCGAGTCAGAGAAACAAAGTCTGCCATGTCGGACTACGCTGCATTGAGCCCCCTCGTCGACGACGGTCTTGGTGTTGAAGCTGTCAGAGATAGGAATCTTTTTGTATTCCTTATCGGCACCTCTTGTACTCCCATATATATTGCCCATTTGGGCCTCTTCAATATACACACAATATTCATAACATAGTATCAGAGCCAAAGTTAGGGCTACTGCAGCGCCACCAGCCGCCGGAGGAGCATGAGGGGTCCAGGATCTGGACGGTATCCCCCCGCCCGAGCTCCCCCCGCTGCTCTCACTGGCTTTCCTTGCCGACCCTCACCTCCGCTTCGTCTGGCATCAACTTGCGTGGCCTCAAGCTCCCCCATCAGATCCGGCGTCGCCATAGCCCTTCTCGGCCAGATCCGGCCGCTGCCGGCCTTGGATCCGAGTCGTCTCCGCCGGATTTGGGAGCCCCGCCGCGCAGCATCCTCTCCCGCCACTGGCGCTGCCTCTGGGCTCTCCTCCCGGAAGCTGCCCGAGCCGTTCGTGTTCTCTCGCCGAGCCTCCCAAGCTGTCGCTGCTCCAGCTCAAGTCGCATCTTGCCTTGCCCGGCCCTTCTTCGTCCCCGTGGAGTGAGGAGCTTTCTTCCCCCCGAGGATGTCAGAGCTCTCCAGCGATGATGACGAGGAGCCCGTCCCCAGCGCCAGCGCCCGCTGCACCTCTTGCGCAAGAGACAATGGGGGGGGGGGGAAGAAGGAGTATGTGTTTGCGTCGTTCGGCTGTGCTTGGCATCTGAAGTGCACTTATACGCTGATCTAATGGGCTGAACCATTACTGTTGTTCCACTGGTGCTTGCTATTGCTATTGGTGATTGGAGGAGAGATGCGATTGCTTGTTGCTGCTAGTTATCTTTAGCCTTTTTCTTTATTTGTGTCGACTTTGCTCCCACTTTTCTCTACTTTGTCAGGGTATTGGGATCTCGTGGCAAATACTGAATTGGCAACAATTATGCGCGATGTTGACAGATCGGTTTGCCGAGGCAAGTGCACATGATGCTGTGGAGAAGCTGCAAACCATGAAACACATGGGAACTATGAGTAAGTACATTGACTATTTTGAAAAATTTGTGGAATTGGTGAGGAGGGATCACCCATATTTACAAGAAGCATATTTGCTGAGCTGTTTCATCGGAGGACTTAGGGATGAGTTACATGGCACAAGTGTTTTCTCAAAACTAGACCTCAGGTCAGGGTATCATCAGATCCAGATGATAGAAGAGGACATCCCTAAAACCACCTTTAAGACTCACTTAGGTCATTATGAATATATAGTCATGCCATTTGGGCTGACTATTGCTCCAGCCACCTTCCAATCATTGATGAACCAGATCTTTGCTTCTCAATTGAGGAAATTTGTATTAGTCTTCTTCGATCATATTTTGATATACAACAAGAGCTTGTCTGATCACATTGAGCATTTACACATTGTGCTAACAGTTCTTAAGAAGAATCAACTCACGGTGAGGATGAACAAGTGCAGTTTTGCTGTGGATGAAATAGGATACTTGGGGCATATAATCAATGGGTCAGGAGTGGCCACAGATCCTAGGAAGATTATTGATGTATTGAACTGGCCGACACCTGAGAATCAAACCAAACTCAGAGGGTTTCTTGGGCTAACTGGGTGCTACAGACGGTTTGTGAAGGGATATGGAATAATTTGTAAGCCACTGTTTGAAGTATTGAAGAAGGATTCTTTTGAATGGAAGGAGGACCAAGCAAGAGCTTTTGAACAGTTAAAGAAGGTGATGACAACTTGTCCAGTGCTGGCCCTACCGAACTTTTCAAAACCCTTTACACTGGAGACTAATGCGTGTGGGGTTGGATTGGGAGCTGTATTAATGCAGGAAGGCCGACCAATTGCATATTACAGCAAATCTTTAGGGGTGAGGGCAGCAGCCCAATCAATATATGACAAGGAAGCCATGGCAATCCTTGAAGCCTTGAAGAGATGGAGACATTAATTAATTGGGAACAGGCTGCTGATTCGGACAGACCAAAAAAGCCTTAGGTATATCACCACTCAAAGATTGGTTGAGGGAATTCAACACAAACTGCTACTTAAGCTGTTAGAATTTGATTATGTGGTTAAATACAAGAAGGGGAAGGAGAATTTGGCAGCAGATGCTCTCTCTCGAAGAGATAGCCTAGATAAGAACCAGGAGGATGAATGTTTTGCAATTATTTCTATTGTTCCAGATTGGGTAGAGGACATTAAGGGAAGCTATACCAATGACACCTTATATGAAAGGGCGGTGACCAATCTGCAGGCCGACACAGTCTCTGAACTTCAGTACACCTTAGAATCTAGTCTACTAAGATACAAAAGAAGGATATATGTGGGGACTAGGGGTGAAGTCAGGTCTAAAATCATGGACTCTTTCCACTCCTCAGCTTTGGGGGGTCATTCAGGTAGGAGAGCGACGTATCAGAGGATGAAAAGGCTGTTTTATTGGCCAAGGCTCAAAAGAGAGGTGGAGGCAATGGTTGCAGAATGCCCGATGAGTCAACTCACAAAATCAGAACATGTGCATATTCCCGGACTGTTAAACCCCTTGGAGGTACCCGATATGGCTTGGACACACATTAGCATGGACTTTATTGAAGGGTTACCAAAGTCCAAAGGAAGAGAGGTGATACTGGTGGTTGTAGACCGAATGACAAAATATGCCCATTTCTCGTCTCTTTCTCATCCATATTCTATCCAGGAGGTGGTACAAATCTTTATGGATAATGTATTCAAACTTCATAGGATGCCCATCGCTATTGTGACTGATAGGGATAGAATCTTCACAAGTAACCTCTTCTAAGAAATTTTTAAGAGCTTGAAGGTGTCCTTAAGGCTCAACAGTGCATATCACCTACAAACGGATGGGCAAACCGAAAGAGTGAATCAATGTCTGGAGTCGTATCTGAGAAGTATGACCTTTCAAGAGCCAAAGGAATGGATGAATTGGTTAACAATGGCCGAATGGTGGTATAATACCACTTATCACACTACCTTAAAGATCACACCCTTCCAAGCTCTGTATGGCTACCCACCTCCTCAGATTAGAGAAGTGTCACTTCCTGGCAGTATTTCAGATGAAGCCAGGATGACAGTGGAACAAAGAGGTGCTATGTTGCAACAACTTAAGGTAAATCTACACAAAGCTCGAGAACGGATGAAATATTTTGCTGATCAATCCCGGTCAAAAAGGCAATTTAAAGTAGGAGACATGGTATACCTCAAGTTACAGCCCTATCGCCAGACTGCTTTCAACATCAGAGGTTCTCTGAAACTCCGATCTAAATATTATGGCCCTTTTCGGATCCTGGAAAGAGTGGGTCAAGTAGCGTACAAACTGCAATTACCAGTGGACTCAGCGATTCATCCAGTCTTCCATGTGAGTCAATTGAAGAAGCACTTGGGGTTATTGGCAATACCGATACCAGGTTTACCATTGGTTGGAGACAATGGCAAGGTTAAAACAGAACCCGTTGCTGTTATGGACAGAAGAGTAGTTTCTTGGAGGAATGAACCTGTGGCTCAATGGTTGGTTCAGTGGTTGAGTCTGGGACCAGAGGATGCGACGTGGGAAGATGTCACTTTTATCCGGAGTACCTTTCCACAGTTTGAACCTTGAGTACAAGGTCCATCTTAAGCAGCGGGCAATGTCAGGTACTGAAAATTCTTCTCAGTCGCATTTGTGGGAAATGTTCGGAGTTAGAGGGAGTAAGTTGAAGTCAGCAACCTTTCAGACCTTGCGACGAGTATGTGTAAGTCAAGATGGAGAGCCATGATTTGAAGACACAACCTGCACAAGGATCCGATGGCAATGCTTGTTTTGACAATTTCAACAATGTTATCAAACGTTGTCGTCGAGTCACTTCTCTAAAGGAAGATGAACTTTACTATTTTTTACTCTGAATTTGCATTGTAAAACTAGTGTTACTTTTGGGCATTATATATGCCAGCTTTTCCTTGAATGAAGACATGAAAGACAACATATTCGGTATCTAGTTGTTAGCTCCTGTAGAACCCTAGAGTTACTTTCCCTTTCCTCTCATCTCACGACCCTGATTTCATCCAAATTCAGTCCAATCAATTGTCTGAAACTTCGGTTCCTGACACGGTGCCGCCCCTCCTCCTGCGCCACCCATCCTCCTACCGGTTGTGAGATGGCATGGTGCTAGGCACTGCTGCAACTTCGGCCGCCACCCCCTCCAGGTTTGTCCTTCTTACACCTCTAACTCTAAACCCTAACCGGCCGATTCATGGATGATGCATGGATGAATGGGGAATATCTAAATTGATGCTTGAATATTGGATGCTTGATGCCTAGAAACATAGATGGATGACATGCACATACATTTGCATCATATTTTTTAGAATTTGGTTTAACAGCCCCTACTGGCATTATGATGTCTTGATTTTCATATGATAAGACATGATTAAGTTGAGCAATCAACAACATTGGTGATGTTAACTAGCTTTGCATTGTTGGATAAAAACATTAAATTGAGCTTTGCTATATATTTGGTACACAATCTAGCATGTAACTATTCTGGCAATAGAGAGAAGGATGGATTGCAAGAACTGAATGTAGAGATCCTACACATGCTATTTAGTCTTAGATGACAGATAATGGATTCTTGCTAGAACTCATGGGCAAAACTGATATCTATTGTTGTATTGCAAGAATTGAATGTAGAGATCCTACTCATGCACACTTTGTTCAGTTGTGCTTGTATCCTCAGTTTGTTCAATTGTGCTTTGAAGTCCTATAAATTGTAATGCAATTCTGTTGTGTTTGTATGCTCGCAATTTACCATCGATACTCTATGCTAGGATGCATACTGTAGGCACTACTTTTTATTTTGAAATAGGTAGTATAAATCCAATTGCTGGTCTTGGAATATGGCTGGAGTATCATGTTTAGTCATGAGCCATCTGTAATTGTTGGCAATTGGCATTCCTGTTAGCATGCTCATTCTGAAGATTACATCCGTGCACTGCTTTTGTACATAGACATCCTCCTTGTAAGCTTTAACCATATTAGTAACAAGCATCCAAATAACTTATTATTATTTCATTCTGCCTTGGATGCTTAATTCTCTCTCATGATTAACCAAGTAGTGAACCCTGTCTATTTCGCTGATGTCCTTGCAGATCTTCTTGGATGCTTACTTCTCTATGTCTGAATTGCATGAGGTTGGAGGATGCATTTTACTTCATCAAGCCAAATGGGTTAATCAAACAATTTAGGATTGGATCCTAGCTTATGTCTGTTGTGCAAATTAATTGCTATTGAGTAGTTCTGTTTCATCACTATGTTTGGTGTGCAGGTGTTGTTGGCCTGACTCTATCATAGGTCACTGGTTTGCAGTTCAAGTTTCACTGTCGCATGGATGTTACCCTTTTGTTTTCAATTGTGTCTGGAAGTGTTGTCCGTTGTTGCGCTATGCAGTTTGAACGTTGACTGTGCCTAGCTATACTTGAGTTTTTTTGTACCGGAGTTTGCGAAAAAAAAATGATTAAAAGAAGTATATGTGAATGCATTCTGTTGTGTATCTGAGAATGATTCACTAATAGAAGTGTTGTTAGGTGCTAAGATTTGTAGACATGTATGACTTTTCCTCTGTCAATGGATCCCAGCATGATCAATTCGGTGCTTGATTAGTTTTATGACCTAATTAAGGTTGGTAAGGTTTACTAGATATCTAGAGAATCGGTAAACTTGCCTAGAAATAGTTTACAATGACTATGAAGTACCTCTGGATGCATCAACATCTATATAAATTTGTTCGGTTACTCTTATTCTAATTATATCAATTAATACAAGTTCCTTAAATTGTCAATGCCTCGTCAATTGCGTTAGTAGTAGTTAATAGTCGTCAATTGTCGTTAAATGTTGTTAAATATCGTTAAATACCGTTAAATATTGCTAAATATTGTTAAATATTGCTAATTCCGTTAAACGGCATTAAACAAGCTATTACTGTCCTCAGGGGCATTTCAGACATTTCATATCTCGGAAGCTGCAGCCAACCTACCTAAAAGCCAGACAGTCAAACACTAAATCAGAAAATCACAGCCGTTCAGTCCACAGCCAGAAAGCCCTACAACACAGCTGGAAGTCGCTTTTCAGAAAAGCACAGCCGAAACAAACTGGCCCGTAATCGGACAGCAGGGAAGCTGATGTAGTAAAACAAAACATTGGGGATTTGCTCGTGTGGCTGGCTGTGAGTGATTTTGTGGCTGCTGCCGGAGTCCATGGAGCTGCCCAAATCGGAATTTTGTGTTGTGAGGATGGGGAAAGTGACGAGCTAGAAGACTGGCAGAGAGTACTGCAAGGTGGGCCCTTATCTACAGCCACATAACTACTACCACACGTCCACACGGCTAAGTGCATACCCAAACACCAGTTTATATTCTCTCCAAAAAAAACACCAGTTTATATGCGACAGCACTGTCACAGTAGATAATTATCTTGGTTGATTGGGCTGTCGGTGATAATGGAACGCCACAAAATCTGGATTACATGTGGCAAGTCATAGTTGATTAACAAGTACCCAGTCGGAGATATATTACACATGTGACGGTCTGCAAAGCTTAACTAACAAGACTGTCATGGATTATGGATAATACGTGACAATGTTTGCAGCTATGACAGTACCATTAGCCACTATTTATTGCTACGTGACTGTCTACACATAGATAATATTCCCAGTCATAAAAAAATCTGAAGCCTTGTAGTGCTCGGGCTTCGGAACAATCTGCATGTACGGGCCCATACAACGTAATCATTCACCTTGCGTAACTCATATACACTCTGCCCTCCCCTATTCGTGCAGTTGATCGCCTCGATGACAAGCTTTTTCGTTGTTGTCTTCATGTCGAACTCCCTCCGGATGCAACTCCCCAGCTCGTGAATATTCATCGTATCCAGTCCCTCCGCTCGGACCACCTTGAATTGTCATCTTGACATGTCCAACCCACCCAGTCTGCCCTGTACGAGACCATCGCTATAAAACACAAGTCTTGCATGTTGGACATTACTTAAAGCCACAATAACCCAATGCATATGTTACGAGCAATTCACCATTCTTTACTGTACACAATCAAATAAACAAGCAACACTATTTAGTCTACATTTCCCTACCTCCTTAAAATAACTACACTTCGGTAATCCTTATGTACAAATTTAACCTAATTAGTGTATAATAAAAATATATTAAATTTCTGCAAAAAAAAAAAACTAGTAATCCTTACGACTAAATTACTACGATTAAATAACTGCGACTAATTAATTATGACTAGATTAATTATGACTAATTAATTATAACTAATTAGTTACGAGTAATTAATTACGACCTATTAACTACAACAAATTAATTATGAATAATTAACTACAACTAATTAACAAGGACTAATTCATTACGATTGATGAATTATGACTAATGAATCACAACTATTTAATTATGACTAAATTAATGATGATTATTTAATTACAACTAAATTAATGACGACTATTTAATTATGACTAATTAAAGCACTCGACCGACCATAAAGCAACGCTAGGGTGACGGGACACGCTCCTAATTTTCCAGCATGCGGGGGACAGGGGAATCCAGGCCACAGGCATGCGGATGAGGGAGGTCCGGACCTTTGGCATGCAGACAAGGCGAATCTGTGCGCCTAGCGTGCGGATGAGGCGCATCCGGGCATCTGGCGAGCGGCAGAATCAGAGTTGTGACCTGGTAACTTGGATTTCTTTTAGAACATCATTACGAGAGTAATAAAGAAAGAATAAGATAGATAGGAAGGAGCAAGCCCCAAGGATAATGAATTGGTATGTCGGGTGCATACTTGAGGAATTTTTTTAATAATATTATTTTAAAAAAGAATTACAAAACTAAATAGTCGTCCAAAAAAAATTACAAAACTAGGTCCATGTCGACTCCTTGTCGCCGGTCCAAACCCTTGTCGCCGGTCCAAACCCCTGTCGCCAGTTCAAATGGCGACATGAAGTGAACAGTGCTCCTGTCGCCAATTGAATTAGCGATAGAAAACCGTGTGATCTTGTCGCCAGTGGGTCTACCTCTATAAAAACCACAAAAATAATCAAAATATCATTTTAATTCCAGAAAAAAAAAAAAGAGGGGAGGAGAGGGAGAGAAGAAAGATAGCGAAGCCCTATCAGTTCGTAGCGGATGAGAGAGAAAAGGAGCATCAGATCCGGTTGGCCCTCTGGCAGGTACGTGTTTTTGCAACTTTGTATATACATTATGTCAAAACATTGTCGGTTAGCAAACAAAAATAGCGACATAGAATACAATAGATTTGATAATTTTAGTCAAATTATGTAGTATATCATTTGAGCTGTGTATAGTCTAGTTCATCGTGCACATATTATGAATGTTGCAGTATTCAAACGATTTAGGCTAAATCTGCAAAAATAGGAAGACGCCTACTACAAATCTGTAAAAATTATAGAGTAGATAAGTAGGGTAAGTAGAGCGTAATCAAAATAATCTGAGCTTTATTTAGCTTACCATTTATGCGCGTTAATTATATGGTTAATGCCGAAAATTAATTCGAAACTAAAAAGATAGCATGACACATGTAATATCCCAATTTTGGACTTGTGTTTCAAATGTAAGAAAATGAGTACAAATTAAAACTTTTCTTACATCTTGTATTTCCTGTATGTTCTCAACAATTCCTGTACAAGAATTATAGAAATACAAAGTCACAAGTCTTTTGATCCAAAACCTTGTCTTCCAAAAACATTCATCTCAAATCTTGTGATCATCCTTTGGAAATAATTTTTTTAAGTTCCTGGGATGGTATGTGACCTCTTTGAAAAATTTCACAATTTTTAAAAATTGTTTGAATATTTTTAGGGCGCAGTCAAACCTGTTTGACTGTTAGTCAAACCTTAAACCAGAGCCTTGCATAATTTTTGGAGAATAATGCACAGCATAAAAACCTCTGAAAATTTTACACAAGGTTAATGTCTGAGTTAGCAAGCTCCAGTAAAAATTTCAGAATTTTTTGAGATGTTTTGCTATCTCAAATAAATCCCCAAAGTCCCAGCTCAGTTTAAAACTCAAAACCTAATTTCACTGTACGTTGGGTTCAAGTCAGACTCGGGCTCGAGCCACTCGTCTTGGTCCAGTCAACTAACTGCACCGAGCCTCTTTTAAAAGCGCGCGTCCAATCTCAGCCTTTGGATCTTAATCTCTCGGCCCTCGTTCGTGTGAACATTCGGACCATGCAAATGTGTTAGTCCTTTTGAACCGTTGGATCTTGATCCAACCGTCCAGATTTTCTGAGAGCATTCGGACTATCCGGAGGACTTATTTAATCGTGGTCGTTCATTTCTGATCCAAGGACTTGCGGTCTCCTCTGTTGTTTTAAACGTTCGATTGTTTTGTTCAATCTGAGTCGTTGGATTAAAATCCAACGCTCACAATTTCCCCCGTTGTGTTTTAACCTCAGAGGCGTGGCGCGTTATCAGCCGCCCGATCAAAATCCAAGGGTCCAAGATCGCCCGAGCTTTTTCTCTGGTCATCTTCAACCTCCCGCCGTGCGTGAACAGAGAGAGGCATGGCGCTGTCAAATCTTGTTCCTCTGGCAACGTCTCCCTGGTCGGCATTAAGTGCTTGCAGGTGCTTTCGGCCGAGAGGCATGCCCTACTCCTACATCTCCATCATTTTGCTTTTCGGTCCATGTTTGTGTCATGGACTTAGCTCACCCGAGAGGCTCCTTTTTGCCAAACCCTAATCCTTGGCTATATAAGGTCCCAAGACTTCTTCCTGGTGTTCCTTTACACCATCCCAAGCTTCTTATTCATTTTTGGAGCTTAATACATCAAAAATACCAAATCACCATTGTTGACCCGTGGAGCTCCATTGTGAATCATGAAGCTCCTTCTTCAAATATTTTTGTACTCTTTTCTACTCCTTATTGTCCTAATCATTTCCCCTCACTTAATTTTGGGTTTCATTCACAGGATTTGACAAATTTGGGGTTTGTTCAAATTCGGTCGAAACCATCCCCTTTCTTCCTCAGCTCCGGTAAGTGGTTCTTTTTGCAATTATTTGCTCATGAACCTTCTTTGAGCTTTGTTGAAGCTATTATGATCACCCGGTGGTGTTCATTTTGCTCAGGTGATCGTTTTCGTATCATTTTCTTCAACTCCGGCAAGCTCCTTCTCTGTCAAAGCTGCTTCGGCCATCGTTAGAAGCTCTTTTTGACCAAGGTAGCTTCTTATTAGTCCTTAGATGCTTGGCACACGCTTCTCTGGACTGGTGCGGAGCTTTTCTTGCATTTTTGCTTTTAGCCGAGATGGTCACGGTCACTATTCTCCGGCTAGCCGGCGTTCTACACCTTCGCCGCCGGCGAGGTTGCCACCGTCGGGACCGCAAGGCTATTGCGAACCCATTTTAGTCCTTAGGTTGCGCCGCCGTGGCCGGAGCCGCCGGCGGCGAGCCATTCTTTTTGCTCGGGTTTTTGCCGGACAAGATTCCCTCTGTGCCGTCGTCATTAGGACACATTTAATGATCTGGTGATTGTTAATCATTAGGGTTAATTATTATTTCCTAATCCGGCCCATTGTGTCACTGACCAGTGGGCCCAGTCTCTTTAAACCCCCCCGTGGACTTAAATCAACACCGTTAGGACATCATTAATGCTTATGATTGTCATTAATCACTGTCTTAACATTAATATGTCCGAAATTGCCTCATGTCTCACTGACATGTGGGCCCACTCATTAAAATCCTCCCCGCGCACTTAAGTCTCGTGCGTTGCTCTTTGTTGATTTTGGACCGTCGATCTCGTGATCAACGGCCCAGATCTAGAGAACATTCGGACCCTCCAATTTCCTAATCGTCCTGGATCGTCCATCGCACGATCTGCGGCTGCGATCGCGAGTGCAATCGGACTCTCCGAAGGGAGATGCGCTCCGTGCCGTCCATCTTTAGATCTACGGCTGTGGATGGCCGAGGCAACCGCACTGTCCGAATGTTTCTTTCATCGTGAGCCGTTGGATCTTGATCCAACGGTGGGCTCCTTTTGGGGATTGCGCGCGTGCGCTGTTCCCAGCGCGCGTGGGCCGTAGGATTTTAGATCGAAGGCCCACGAGCGTCCACGTCGTTTTATTCCTGTTAGGTTTGATTTTATTTCTGTAAGCATTTGTTTATCAAATGAAAATTGTATTAATACTTTAAAAACTCATAACTAATTCATGTTAACTCCTTTTTAGGTGATTCCAACTGTAATAATTCTTTTGTCACTAAAGTTTAATATAAAAAATGCATTTAGGCATATTTCAGTAGCAGAAAAATTGTGTAACTAAAATAGCTTGATTTCTGCCAATTTTGAATATCCCAGAAATAGAATTAAAACTTGTAAAATGCATATCTTTTTCTGTATAATTCCAATTTGTGCAAAATCAATTTTGTTAAATTCCTCTGTTAGAGTACTTTAATATGGAATAGGTTTTGAACATGGTTATATTTCTGTAAAAATGACTTGCATTAGGTTTACAACTTAGAAAAATCATAAGTAAATCTTTGTAGCTTCAAATTTAGTAAACTCAACTTTGCTGTCAATAGGATGTCATAATCTACCTGCTATAAAAATTTCAGGACTTAGGTCATTCTAGAAATTTTTACCATAAACAGTACCAGTAATTAATTTAGTTGGTTTTATAGGCTGAGAGAGTGTATTTTGGCTATAACTTTTTCATACTAAATCCAAATTGCATGTTTCTTGTTCCTAAAATTGTCTAAAGTCATTATCTTGCTGCTGTATAAATTTCATTAGATTTGGATGTCTTTTATTGTTGGAGTTATTTGGTGTTCTTCGTTTTTATCGATTTTATCGTCTTTTCGCGTTAGGTTCCGAAGATAATCTTGATATTGAATCTGAGCCGCAGCCATCAGATCCTGCACTCCAGCAAGGCAAGCAGATGTAGCATCATTTGATCATGTTGTTCCTACTATTTTCAAATTCTAATATATTGTTTGCAAATTCTATGTATGCATTGCTATGTTGTTTTAACTATTGTCGATAGTTAACCTAGTAGATGCATTATCAGTAGGCAAATGTTAATCCTCTACTACTGAGCCTAGGTTTATCTTGCTGTGATTTTGGGTTCGTTGGATGAATCCTTGTCACTTAGTAGTTTACGAGTTTGTGCTTAGACATGCTTAGCTATCGTAGAAATAGGCGGTTATCGACTTGTCGATAACCTTGATCACACAAACTTATTATGGCCTATATATTTCAGCCTTGTGCTAAGTTTAAATTGCAAAACTAAAACTAAAAATAAAACAATTTGGACTTAGGCACAATGGTAAGATGGTGTGGTCTTTTGGGTGTGATTGGAATGGTGCCCGAATCAATTAAGGACCGAACATCTTGTGAGTACCTGTTATCTAGGCATTTTGTGTGTGCTAACCACACTAGAGGGAATGGGACCTCTCTTGACTTAGTACTTTGGAGTGTGTTGGCTACGAGTCGCAGGAGGGCGTGTGTGTGTTGTGTTGTGGTAAAATGAGATGGTTGTGTGTGGGAGCATTGTAGTTGTCCAAAGAGCTTTACCCCGAGGGGTAGTTGTCTTTTTGGCTTTACAATGTAAGCGTATGGGTTTCTATCCATACGAGCGGCTCGTAGTTAATACACAATATTGCATCATGCTTCGATATTAAATTATTTCAAATGGATGTTAAAAGTGCATTTCTAAATGGAGAAATATCCGAACTTGTGTTTGTTGAACAACCTCCCGATTTTGAAGATCCTAAGAATCCTAATCATGTCTACAAACTCTCCAAGGTGCTCTATGGTCTTAAACAAGCTCCTAGAGCATGGTATGAACGCCTTAGAGATTTTCTAGTTTCAAAAGGATTCAAAATCGGGAAAATTGATTCAACTTTGTTCACTAAAGTATTAGGTGATGATTTCTTTGTATGTCAAATTTATGTTAATGATATCATATTTGGTTCTACTAATCTAAACTTTTGCAAAGAACTTGGTGATATGATGTCGAGGGAATTTGAAATGTCCATGATCGGAGAACTTAGTTATTTTCTTGGACTTCAAATCAAGCAACTCAAAGATGGAACTTTCGTAAGTCAAACAAAGTATGCAAAGGACTTGATCAAGAAATTTGGCATGGAGGATGCAAAACCTATCAAGACTCCCATGGCAACCAACGGTCATCTCGACCTAAATGAGGGAGGTAAATCAGTAGATTTAAAGCCTTATAGATCTATGATTGGTAGTTTGCTCTATCTCACCGCATCTAGGCCCGATATTATGTTTAGTGTTTGCATGTGTGAACGGTTTCAAGCATCTCCAAAAGAGTGCCACTTGATGGCCGTAAAAAGAATACTAAGATATTTAAAGCATTCCTCTAGCATTGGCCTATGGTTTCCTAAAGGTGCTAAGTTTGATTTAATTGGATACTCGGACTCCGATTATGCGGGTTGCAAAGTGGATAGAAAAAGTACATCGGGGAGTTAACAATTCTTAGGGAGATCCTTAGTATCATTGTGAGGACCCGGAATATTTAGCTAGTAACACTTAACCTCCAATTGGTTCAAGCATTACTAATTAAACATTCTAAGCCTCGATGGGCATATGCTTCCCAGAATTGCAGCATATGCACATCATCACAAAATTACACATCATTTCCATACACATACATCACTAAGTTTGACAACGACATACATAAAGTAAAGTTATTACAAAGAGAGCCGACCGCCAAATAGAACAATATACAAGAATGACAATGAAGCAAAAGGTGCCATAAGATGGCTAGAACAAAAGTCGACCGGTTAGCCACACACCCACAAGGCAACCGACCGGGCCGCCAAGCTAGTCGCCCCGCAAGCTACCACAATATAGCTCACAAAAGTGAGGCCCCACAGGCTCACCTTCTTCCTCTGCAACAAAACAATTAAGCATAGCATCTGAGCACAAAGATTGTCTTTGTACCCGCAAGACTGACGTGTGGAATAGCAGACCTATTCATAAACTACATGCAAGCTTATTTAGGTGGAGGTTGTATGTCTCATTTTGCATGAAGCCAACTTTATTTGCAATAATGTAATACATTTAAAAGCAAGTTTGCAACTCTGTTTTTAATGTTGAAATAACAGAAATAAAGATACATACAAGTAACCACACGAAGTGACTATCCCAATAGTCACCACAACATAGCACGAATCCCGATTCGTACCACCCATCAAGTTTTAATTTAAAAGGTTGTAGTCTAACTCTTGAAAGACCTTGCCAAGCGCGTCCATAACCTAGGGCGAGGCTATTCGAATAGTTTTAACCTGCAGGGTGTACCAATGTACCCACACTTGCATCGCCTTTAAGCCACAAAGCACACTTCAGAAGGTATGCCGCGGCTAAGTCCTCGAGACTTTTTCCAATATTGTGTATCAACCACGAGCCGCTCGTATGGGTAGAAACACCATACGCTTACATTGCAAGCCGAAGACGACAAATCTCATCACGGGTGAAGTCTTTCGGACACTACAATGCTCCCAACACCATCCCTCCCGCGACCTCCTGCGACCGAGGCCAATACACGCCAAAGTACTAGGTCAAGAGAGGTCCCATACCCTCTAATGTGGTTAGCACGCTAAAATGCTTGGTTTAGTGTAACAAGATGTTCGGTCCTTGTTGACCGGGCACCATTCGATCACACCCAAAATCACACCATCATACCATTGTGCCCAAGTCTAAATCATTTTGTTTTCAGTTTTAGTTTTCATAAATAGACATGGCACAAGGTGGAAATCATAATCATAATAAGTTTTAAGTGATCAAGGTTATCGACAAGTCGATAACCGCCCATTTCTACCGAAACTAAGCATGGCTAAGCAATTGATTCGCAACTACTAAGTGACAAGAGCTCATCCACGAACTCTAAATCACAGCAAGTAACCTAGGCTCATGGTAGTAGAGAATAATCATTTGCTAAGGAAATGCATCTACTAGGCCAACTATTAAAACAAAGTAGCAATGCATACATAGAATTTGTAATCAACATAAATACTTAAAATATGGGATTAACATGATCAAACTGCTTGCCTTCTTGCTGTTGCTCAATTTGTTGCGGAGGATCGTTCTCGGGGTTACCGCAAATGTCGAACCCTAAGCGAAAGGCAAAAAGAACCAAGAACAACCAATAAGACTAGCAACACTTAACAAAAGATCAAGCAAAAATTGACCAAATGCGACGAAACTTATACACAAGGTGAAATACGAATATGCCAAGACATAGAAACTGAAAACCTAATTTGGATTTGTGGTGCAAAAGAAATTACCTAAAACACATTTTCTACCATAATTAGCACTGTAGCAAAAACATTTTCTAGAAAGATTTTTAAGCTGAAATCTTTATGGTAGCTACTTATTGGTATAGAGGTAACCCATATAAAATTTCAGGTCATTTGGAGTTAAAATGATTTAGTTATGATTTTCTAAGATGCAAAATTAGCATAATGCACTTTCGGGAGCATAAATATGTTCAAAACTAATTTCTGATGAAGTATACCAACAGAGGGTTCTCTAGAATTTATCATAAATATTTTGCATTTACAGAGAATTACTTGTGCATTTTATAAGTCTTCGAATTTTCTAAATCTTTGAAAATAGGTACTAAATCATTAATCAAGGTTTCATACAATCTTGGACCTACCATCATTTTTATATTAACATTGGGTTAATAACAAATTTATCAAAGTTGGAATCATTCATTTTGGACATACACAGAGCAAGATATGCATTTTCTAAAGTTTTATTCATTTTCTGGAATATTCAAAATGACAGAAACCAAGTTATTCCTAGTTATACAATTTTTCTGTTACTGGAACGTGCTTAAATCCATTTTTATAATAAGCTAAAGTGATAACATGATTTATTACGATTGGAATTAACCAAGCGATCAAAATGAATTAGTTATGAGTTTCTAAAGTTTTTATATCATTTTCAGTTGATAAACAAATGCTTACCGAAATACAGAACAACCCAATAAAAAGAAAATGACGTGGACAACCCTCAACCCTTGATCTAACATCCTACGGCTCACGCGCGCCGAAAACAGCGCACGCGCGCGAAAGCCACTAGAAACCCACCGTTGGATCAAGATCCAACGGCTCATACGAGTGTATGCAACCGGACGGTGCGGTTGCTTGGGCCAATCCCACCGCAGATCGCGGATGGACGGTCGAGCGCACCAACAACCGGATTGTCCGATTGCACTCACGATCTCGACCATTGATCGCAAGATCGACGGCCAAGAATGATCAAGGCATCCGAGGGTCCGAATGCCCTCACGATCTAGGCCGTTGATCAAGGGATCGACGGTGGCTAAAGATCGAAGTTCAAAAGATGGACCGACACGTGGGGACCACCGCACGACCTTGAGGCACACATGCGCTGGTTTAACCCACGCACATGCAGCACCGCCCACGTGACGGCGGCCACCGAGAGGGACGGCTATGGCGAAATTAATGCCACTAATGATGATCATTAACTAGACACTAAAGACTACGGAATTTGATTTTAATCCTCGGGCCCACCATCGACCTAGAGGTTAATTCGACAACGATTAAATGCCGACTCATTTAATTAAGCAATGATTAGACATTAATGATGTCGGAGCGATGCGAGTGAATCGAGATTGATTTAAGGATATTGGGCCCACCGGTCGCTGGCTCAATAATAATGATTAAGACACAATTAATAACTAATGATTGGTAATTAATGTGTCCTAATGAGTGACAAAACGGAGCTCTGCGCGAAAAGTCCCGATCGTCTTTGACGCTAATCGCCGGCGACAACGGCGCGCGGCGTGAACAAGACCCAAAATGGATTCGCAATAGCGAAGACGAACCTAATGGTAGCATTCTCGCGTGGCGAGGACTAGAACGCCGCTAGCGGAAAAACGAAAATGGGAGCTTCGCTAAACATGAAAATCGCGATGAGCTCCACTGCAAGCCTAGGGTGCGGTGCCATAGCTTCTAAGGACTAATAAGAAGCTACCTTAAGGACGAGAAGCTTCAAAGATGGCCGGAGAAGTTTGACCACGGTGGAAGCTCGCCGGACTCGGAGAAGAAAACCCGAAAATGACACCCTGAGCCACATGAGTGATACCAAGCATCAATATAGCTTCATTATGATCCACAGAAGCTATAAGAGCAAGAGATGAGGAAGTGGTGCACTCACCGGAGCTGAGGAAGACGATACTCACTTTTCGGCCGAATTTGAACAAACCCCAAATTGGACAATTCCTGAGAATCAAATCCAAAATTAAGTGAGGGGAAATGTCCAAGATAATAAAGGGATAAGGTTAGGGCGAAGAAACATGAAGGAGGACCACTGGAACACCAAGAACACTGATGGAGCTCCACGGGTCAACAATGGCGATTTGCCATTTTTGAGGTGTTAAGCTCCAATATTGAAAATGAAGCTTGATGGTGGTCTAAAGAAACTCCAGGAAGGCATTTGGGTGCTTATAAGGCCATGAAAGGGTTAGGGTTTGCTCCACTCCTCTCTCGGGCGGCAAAACACAAAGCACCACGCACGGCCGACAAGGAAAAAGATGATAGCTGGTGAAATAGGGCATGGCATGGCCGATCATGTCTCCCACGACCTCCACTGTTGACTAGGCGCGCGTAGGAAGCATGAAACGACACCCCATGCCTTGCAATCGCTTTTCGCACGGCGGAGGTTGAAGATGACCAGCGCAAAGGCTCGGGCGATTCACACCGCTGGATGAGACACGAACGGCCGAGATAGTGCCACACCTACGGGCTTTAAAACACAACGGGAGGTTGCGAGCCCTATGATTCAAACGAACGGCTCCGATTGCTCCACGTCGCAAACTCTTATTTACAACGAAGAAGTGCGCGGCGTTGGATCTTAATCCAACGGCTCGATTCAAAAATGCAACCGGATGGTCCGAAGGGTTCGGAGATCTCAATGGTTGGATGGGAATCTAACGATCGACAATCAATCTTGCAACCGAAGGTCCGAAGTCTTACACGCCACGGCGCGCGATTTCGATCCAACGGTCGAGATCGATTGCGCGTTTTAAAGAGTGGCTCGGTGCGTTTAGTTGACTGGACCGAATCAAATGGCTCGAGCCCGAGTCTGACTCGAACCCGAGTAACAGTAAAACCACGTTTGACTTTAAAATTAGAACAGAGACCTTGAAGGATTTATTTGAGGTAGCAAATTAACTCCAAAAATTATGAAATTTTTACAGGAGCTTGCTAACTCAAATATCAACCTTGTGTAAAATTTTCAGAGGTTTTTATACTGTGAATAATTCTCCAAAAATTCTGCAAGGCTCTGTTTTAATGTTTGACTAAGAGTCAAACAGGTTTGACTGCCTCTAAAAATATTCAAACAATTTCTAAAAATTGTGAAATTTTTCGAGGGTCACATGCCATCACAGAGACTTAGGAAAAATATTTCCAGAGGATGATCATAAGATTTGACAAGATTGTTTTTGGAAAGCCAAGATTTGGATCAAAAGGACTTGTGACAATGTACTTCCATAATCCCTTGTACAAGAATTGTTTGGCACAACAGGAAATACATGATGTAAGAAAAAGTTTTAATTTCTACTGATTTTCTTACATTTGAAACACAAGCCCAAAATTGGGATGTTACAACTCTCCCCCCCTTACAAGAATCTCGACCAGATTCCGCTACTCGGAGAAGAAGGAAGGAAAATCACTGCACGAAGCGATCTTCGCTCCCAAGTTGCCTCATCTTTAGAATGGTTTGACCACTGAACCTTAAGGAACTTGATGACACGGTTCCTCGTTCTTCGTTCAGATTCCTCAAGAATACGAACAGGATGCTCGCGGTAGGTCAAATTCTCCTGCACATCGAGAGCCTCCAATGGAGCTTCCTCGATCGGGGCGGAGGCACTTCTTTAGGTGTGAAACATGGAACACATCATGCACACCTCAAGTGCACCGGTAGCTCCAATCAGATGCAATCGCCCCAACTCTCTCGATGATGCGATAAGGCCCAACATATCGAGGAGCCAACTTGCCCTTGATGCCAAAACGCTGATGGCCCTTCAAGGGTGAGACTTTGAGATACACAAAGTCATTGGGCTCAAAGCTCAACTCACGGCGACGACGATCTGCATAGCTCTTTTATCCGGGTGGGCGTGCGCGCATGCTCGCGATCAATCGAACGACTTTCGCCTCATTGATCGAATCGGGCGAAAATCGCCGCTCACCGCCTCGACCAGTTCAATGGGGTTCGCATCTCCTCCCATACAAAGCCTCAAATGGTGCCATGCCAAGATCGCCCGAAAGTCGTTGTTGTAGGAGAACTCAGCGAATGGTAGGCACTTCTCCCACTTCTTCCCATAGGAAAGAACACAAGCACGAGCATATCTTCCAACACTTGGTTGACTCGCTCCGTCGACCATCGATCCGAGGATGAAAGGTCAGATCAAGTGAAGGCGGGTCCCCATAGCCTCTGCGGACTATGCCAAAACCGCGAGGTGAAAAGTGCACCACGATCGAAATAATCGTCTTGACACACCGTGAAGACTCACAATCCTCGAGACATAAAGTTCGGCCAAAGGCCCCACACGGCCGAGTCTTGACAGAAGGAAATGTGCCACTTTAGTCAACTCGTCGATCACGACCCAAATAGCATCATTCCCTTTGGACGAAGCGGGCAATCCGGTGATGAAGTCCATGCCAACGGAATCCCACTTCCATTCGCACCGCAAAGGTCAAGAAGACTGCTGACGCCGATGCTCGGCCTTCACACGACAAAGACACGTCGCACTCGACAACGAACTCGCAATCTCGCGCTTCATTCGGGTCCACGGAATCTCGGCGAAGGTCCCGATACATCTTGGTAGCCCCGGGGTGAATGGACAAAGGAGAATCATGGGCTTCGCGGAGAATCAAATCCCGCAAGTCCATGACCTTAGGAACCACAAGACGCTGCCCAAACCACACAACGCCATGCTCGTCCTCTGAAAAGCACTTGGCTATCCCATCCTTGATGTTCTGCTTGATTTGGCTCACACCAACATCTGTCTGCTGCGCCGCCTTGATTTGGTCCACCAAGGTTGGTTGCACAACCATTGTAGCAAGAGAACCGCGCTCGATCAAACCCAAGTTGAGGCGCTGGAATTCCGAAATGAGGGTAGGCTGCTGCTCTTGGAGCATCAACATGTTACAATACACCTTCCGACTGAGCGCATCAGCAACGACATTGGCCTTGCCCGGATGATACTGAATGCCCATGTCATAGTCCTTGATCAATTCCAACCATCTTCTTTGCCTGAGGTTCAGATCCGTTGGGTGAACAAGTACTTCAAGCTCTTGTGGTCAGAATACACCTCACAACGGTTACCAATCAGATAATGCCGCCAAATCTTGAGCGCATGGACCACAGCAGCTAACTCCAAGTCATGAGTAGGATAGTTGAGTTCATGAGGCCTTAACTGCCGCGATGCATAGGCCACAACCTTGCCCTCCTGCATAAGGACACAACCAAGACCCTGACGAGAAGCATCACAATAGATATCAAAACTCTTGTGAATATCAGGGAGAACAAGCACTGGGGCTGAGGTCAACCGCGTCTTGAGTTCCTGAAAACTCACATCACAAGCAGCGGACCACTCAAACTTCTTGTCTTTCTTGAGTAGTTCAGTCATAGGCTTCGCAATCTTGGAGAAATTCTCGATAAAGCGGCGATAGTAGCCAGCCAAACCGAGAAAACTCCGCACATCGGTGACTGACTTGGGCTGACCCCAAGATAGCACATCACTGACCTTGCTAGGATCCACAGCCACACCTCCTGCTGAAAGAACATGGCCCAAGAATGCCACTTCCTTCAACCAGAACTCGCACTTGCTGAATTTGGCATACAGCTGGTGCTCACGCAGCTTGCCCAACACAAGCTTAAGATGCTCAGCATGCTCGTCTTCACTCTTGGAGTAGATAAGGATGTCATCGATGAATACCACCACAAACCTATCCAAATACTCCATGAATACCGAGTTCATAAGATTCATGAACAAAGCAGGAGCATTAGTCAAACCAAAAGACATGACGGTGTACTCGTAAAGACCATAACGAGTAGCGAAGGCCGTCTTAGGAATATCCTCGGCCCCGATCCTCGACTTGATGATAGCCCAATCTCAAGTCAATCTTGAGAAGACTCGTGCTCGGTCAATCGATCGAAAAGATCATCAATACGGGCAAGGATACTTGTTCTTCACCGTCACTTCATTAAGCGGACGGTAATCAACACACATGCGCAAGGTCTTGTCCTTCTTCTTCACGAAAATAATCGACAACCCCAAGGAGATGAGCTAGGACGGATAAAACCCTTCTCTTGCAGCTCACCCGCTTGCTTCTTCACTCCTCCAACTCATTAGGAGGCATGCGTCGGCCTCTTAGAAATAGGGGCGATGCGGGCAAAGAACTCGATCACAAACTCGGATCTCGAACAGAGGCATGCTGAGCAAGTCTTCGGAAAGACATCCACGAACTCACATACTGTGGGAACATCACGGATCTCCAATGCCGGCTTTGCTTCCAGACATAAAGATGGGGTTCTCGCAATCGCGGCGAAACCCAACCTGTTCACCGGAAGGATGGTGAGGTAGACAATCTTCCGGCACAATCGATTTGCCCCAAGTGTTGGGACAACCAATCCATGCCAAGAATCACATCCGACGCGCCGAGTCGAAAGCGGATAAGATTCGCCAAGAATCCCACTCTTCGATGTGGATAGGAACATCCCAAGCATACTTGGTCGCTCTCATTTCCAACCCGAGAGCGAATCGCAGTGGAATCCCAGAGGAACACAAAGTGAAGTCCACAATCAACGACAAACGACCTCGAAATAAAAGAATGCGAGGCCCGAGTCAAATAAAGCGTAGCGGGATGCAAATTAACAAGGAGCGTACCCAACACCACGTCGGGCGCCTCGTGCCTCCTCACCGAGATATGGTTGACTCGCCGCTCCCCAAGCCCGGGTCTTCGGTCGTGGGTGACCACTCCCTTGCCGCGTCCTCCATTAGGACGAGGCCGCTCGATCTTCTTAGGACAATCGCCGCATAGTGGCCCTTGTTGTGGCGATGAAGCGGTGACGTCGGCCGCGGGTTGCGGGAACACCTGCCTGCTGGTCGCGGCGCGCGTGGATCGAGCCACGACCGCGGGCGTGGGCGTGGAGTCGGTGCCAAGGCCTCGGCGGTGGTGAAGCCAAAGAACGGGCCACCGTGCGAGCCCAACTCGAACGAACGAGGCCGCCTGCGGCACGGCCGGGCCTCCCACTTGCGCTTGCGGACTCGCCCGCGCTCGCCTTATGCTCGGCGATGATGGCCTTGTCTACCAAGGTCCGGAAGTCGAAGTCCACAATAGAGAGCTTGTCCCGAAGCTCCTCGCATGACCCTCCATGAACTTCTCCCGCTTGGCCTCATCGGTGGCCACCTCGGCAGAGCGCACCTCGCCAAATGGTTGAACTCATGGAGGTACTCGATCCGCACTTGCGCCCGCTTGAGCGCAAGGAACTCCTTCTTCTTCACTTCATCGGCCGGCAGAACATGGGCCCGACGGAAAGTCGATCGGAACTCCTCCCACGAGACCACGTGTCCGCAGTCGCATGGCGAGGAAATTCTCCCACCATGAGAGTGCCGCACCCTCCACCGATGGGATGCGAAAAGTGCCCGCTCTGCTCACATCGAGCAACGTTGAGCTTCGCTCAACCGCACGCAGCCGATCGTCTGCGTCCAAGGGATCCTCGGACCGGGAGAAGGTGGGAGGCTGCGTACGGAGGAACTCCGCAAGCCCACCACGAGATCGTGGCCACCACCTCCGCATCCTCGGCGGCGGGAGCGGAGGTGTTCCTGCAATGACCTCCAAGATCCGGTCCGGTCCATGCGATTCCGCTCGATCGAGCGAACCTCACCATGGTCGGAGGAGGGGAAGCTCCTCATCGAACCAGTAGGTGATCGCTATGGTGGTTCTTGTCATCCTGCTCCACAAAAACGAGGTTAAAACACAACTCCGAACAGAGACAAAGAAAACTACTTAACAAAACAATCTTTAAAAGCTCAAGTATCAACATAAAATTGCAGCAAGGTCATAAAGATAACAACCATCTTCCTGTTATGACTAACTCGTATGGAAAAACGAGTAATCAATTTTTCAGGAAGACAAATTTCAGAGCACTAACTTCTGTTCGAGACAGCTAGGAACAGGGTGAAAATCTTACTAAAGGAGGGTTAGACACTAAGCTAACTCATATCACTTCTTACCCTGTTAACCCTACAAGTTTTTAGTGGAATTAACCTCTCATTTCAGCACTTTTACTACCTAAATGCTGGCTGTCCAGAAATGGTCTTGCTTGCTGTCCAGATTTCTCTATTCAACTTATGGCCGAAATTTGTAGCTCCCAGCAGCTCCTAATCTTCTCAAGACAGCCATACTCTTTATTTTATAACTCTCATGATGTCCCCAAAACCAATCTACTCGATAAACAACTATCTTTTGGAAGAAGATGAGAGGAAGACTCAGCTTTCAAATTCAGTTTAGAATGAGGTGAGATGAGCAACTAGGATAGATGAGAAGTAAAATCTGAGAACTTACTTAAGATTTTCAGGAAAGCACTGATATTTGGAAAGTAAGTTTTCAAAATATACTAGGGACGACCAAGCTAGGGGTTTCTACGGTCAGTATGGCTCTGATACCAACTTTGTGAGGACCCGGAATATTTAGCTAGTAACACTTAACCTCCAATTGGTTCAAGCATTACTAATTAAACATTCTAAGCCTCGATGGGCATATGCTTCCTGCACTGCAGCATATGCACATCATCACAAAATTACACATCATTTCCATACACATACATCACTAAGTTTGACAACGACATACATAAAGTAAAGTTATTACAAAAGAGAGCCGACCGGCCAAATAGAACAATATACAAGAATGACAGCGGAAGCAAAAGGTGCCATAAGATGGCTAGAACAAAAGTCGACCGGTTAGCCACACACCCACAAGGCAACCGACCGGGCCGCCAAGCTAGTCGCCCCGCAAGCTACCACAATATAGCTCACAAAAGTGAGGCCCCACAGGCTCACCTTCTTCCTCTGCAACAAAACAATTAAGCATAGCATCTGAGCACAAAGATTGTCTTTGTACCCGCAAGACTGACGTGTGGAATAGCAGACCTATTCATAAACTACATGCAAGCTTATTTAGGTGGAGGTTGTATGTCTCATTTTGCATGAAGCCAACTTTATTTGCAATAATGTAATACATTTAAAAGCAAGTTTGCAACTCTGTTTTTAATGTTGAAATAACAGTAATAAAGATACATACAAGTAACCACCTGGAAGTGACTATCCCAATAGTCACCACAACATAGCACGAATCCCTGATTCGTACCACCCATCAAGTTTTAATTTAAAAGGTTGTAGTCTAACTCTTGAAAGACCTTGCCAAGCGCGTCCATAACCTAGGACGAGGCTATTCGAATAGTTTTAACCTGCAGCAGGTGTACCAATGTACCCACACTTGCATCGCCTTTAAGCCACAAAGCACACTTCCAAGGTATGCTTACACGGCTAAGTCCTACGAGACTTTTTCCAATATTGTGTATCAACCACGAGCCGCTCGTATGGGTAGAAACACCATACGCTTACATTGCAAGCCGAAAGACGACAAATCCCATCACGGGTGAAGTCTTTCGGACACTACAATGCTCCCAACACCATCCCTCCCGCGACCTCCTGCGACCCGAGGCCAATACACGCCAAAGTACTAGGTCAAGAGAGGTCCCATACCCTCTAATGTGGTTAGCACGCTAAAATGCTTGGTTTAGTGTAACAAGATGTTCGGTCCTTGTTGACCGGGCACCATTCCATCCACACCCAAAATCACACCATCATACCATTGTGCCCAAGTCTAAATCATTTTGTTTTCAGTTTTAGTTTTCATAAATAGACATGGCACAAGGTGGAAATCATAATCATAATAAGTTTTAAGTGATCAAGGTTATCGACAAGTCGATAACCGCCCATTCTACCTAAACTAAGCATGGCTAAGCAATTGATTCGCAACTACTAAGTGACAAGAGCTCATCCACGAACTCTAAATCACGACAAGTAACCTAGGCTCATGGTAGTAGAGAATAATCATTTGCTAAGGAAATGCATCTACTAGGCCAACTATTAAAACAAAGTAGCAATGCATACATAGAATTTGTAATCAACATAAATACTTAAAATACTGGGATTAACATGATCAAACCGCTTGCCTTCTTGTCGTTGCTCAATTTGTTGCGAGGATCGTTCTCGGGTTACCGCAAATGTCGAACCCTAAGCGAAAGGCAAAAGAACCAAGAACAACCAATAAGACTAGCAACACTTAACAAAAGATCAAGCAAAAATTGACCAAATGCATGTAAACTTATACACAAGGTGAAATACGAATATGCCAAGACATAGAAACTGAAAACCTAATTTGGATTTGTGGTGCAAAAGAAATTACCTAAAAACACATTTTCTACCATAATTAGCACTGTAGCAAAACATTTTCTAGAAAGATTTTTAAGCTGAAATCTTTATGGTAGCTACTTATTGGTATAGAGGTAACCCATATAAAATTTCAGGTCATTTGGAGTTAAAATGATTTAGTTATGATTTTTCTAAGATGCAAAATTAGCATAATGCACTTTCCAGAGCATAAATATGTTCAAAACTAATTTTACAGATGAAGTATACCAACAGAGGGTTCTCTAGAATTTATCATAAATATTTTGCATTTACAGAGAATTACTTGTGCATTTTATAAGTCTTCCGAATTTTCTAAATGTCAAAATAGGTACTAAATCATTAATCAAGGTTTCATATAATCTTGGACCTACCATCATTTTTATATTAACATTGGGTTAATAACAAATTTATCAAAGTTGGAATCATTCATTTTGGACATACACAGAGCAAGATATGCATTTTCTAAAGTTTTATTCATTTTCTCGAATATTCAAAATGACAAAACCAAGTTATTCCTAGTTATACAATTTTACATTCTCGAACGTGCTTAAATCCATTTTTATAATAAGCTAAAGTGATAACATGATTTATTACGATTGGAATTAACCAAAAGCGATCAAAATGAATTAGTTATGAGTTTCTAAAGTTTTTATATCATTTTCATTGATAAACAAATGCTTACCAAATACGTAACAACCCAATAAAAAGAAAATGACGTGGACAACCTCAACCCTTGATCTAACATCCTCACGGCTCGCTACGCGCGAAACAAAGCAGCGCGCGCAAAGCCACTAGAAACCCACCGTTGGATCAAGATCCAACGGCCATACGAGTGTATGCAACCGGACGGTGCGGTTGCTTGGGCCAATCCCACCGCAGACGGCGGATGGACGGTCCAGAGCGCACCAACAACCGGATTGTCCGACAGCACTCACGATCTCGACCATTGATCGCAAGATCGACGGCCAAGAATGATCAAGGCATCCGGAGGGTCCGAATGCCCTCACGATCTAGGCCGTTGATCAAGGGATCGACGGTGGCTAAAGATCGAAGTTCAAAAAGATGGACTGACACGTGGGGACCAGCGCCGCCGACCTTGAGGCACATGCGCGCTGGTTTAACCCACGTGCACGCGTGACCGCCCACGTGATGCCGATCGAGAGGGACGGCTAAGGACAAAATTAATGCCACTAATGATGATCATTAACTAGACACTAAAGACTACTGGAATTTGATTTTAATCCCTCGGGCCCACCATTCAGCGACCTAGAGGTTAATTCCGACAACGATTAAATGCCGACTCATTTAATTAAGCAATGATTAGACATTAATGATGTCGAACAAAGGCGGAGTGAATCGAGATTGATTTAAGGATATTGGGCTCACCGGTCGGTGGCTCAATAATAATGATTAAGACACAATTAATAACTAATGATTGGTAATTAATGTGTCCTAATGAGCCGACAAAACGGAGCTCTGCGTACAAGAAAGTCCCGATCGTCTTTGACGACTAATCGCCATGCGCGACAGCGCGGGCGTGAACAAGACCCAAAATGGATTCGCAATAGCGGACGAACCTAATGGTAGCATTCTCGCCGTGGCGAGGACTAGAACGCCGGCCAGCCGAAAACGAAAATGGGAGCTTCGCTAAACATGAAAATCGCGATGAGCTCCACCGCAAGCCTAGGGTGCGGTGCCATAGCTTCCAAGGACTAATAAGAAGCTACCTTAAGGACGAAGCTTCAAAGATGGCGAGAAGTTTGACCACGGTGGAAGCTCATGCGACTCGGAGAAGAAAACCCAAAATGACACCCCGAGCCACATGAGTGATACCAAGCATCAATATAGCTTCATTATGATCCACAGAAGCTATAAGAGCAAGAGATGAGGAAGTGGTGCACTCACCGGAGCTGAGGAAGACGATACTCACTTTTCGGCCGAATTTGAACAAACCCCAAATTGGACAATTCCTGAGAATCAAATCCAAAATTAAGTGAGGGGAAATGTCCAAGATAATAAAGGGATAAGGTTAGGCGAAGAAACATGAAGGAGGACCACTGAACACCAAGAACACCGATGGAGCTCCACGGGTCAACAATGGCGATTTGCCATTTTTGAGGTGTTAAGCTCCAATATTGAAAATGAAGCTTGATGGTGGTCTAAAGAAACCCCAGGAAGGCATTTGGGTGCTTATAAGGCCATGAAAGGGTTAGGGTTTGCTCCACTCCTCTCTCGGCGGCAAAACACAAAGCACCACGCACGTAGACAAGGAAAAAGATGATAGTGGTGAAATAGGGCATGACATGGCCGATCATGTCTCCCACGACCTCCACCGCTGACTAGGCGCCGTAGGAAGCATGAAACGACACCCCATGCCTTGCAATCGCTTTCGCACTGGCGGAGGTTGAAGATGACCAGCGCAAGGCTCGGGCGATTCACACCGTTGGATGAGACACGAACGGCCGAGATAGTGCCACGCCTACGGGCTTTAAAACACAACGGGAGGTTGCGAGCCCTATGATTCAAACGAACGGCTCCGATTGCTCCACGTCGCAAACTCTTATTTACAACGAAGGGGAACGCGAGCGTTGGATCTTAATCCAACGGCTCGATTCAAAAATGCAACCGGATGGTCCGAAGGGTTCGGAGATCTCAATGGTTGATGGGAATCTAACGATCGACAATCAATCTTGCAACCGGAAGGTCCAAGTCTTACACGCGCGCCGCGCGATTTCGATCCAACGGTCGAGATCGATTGCATGCGTTTTAAGAGTGGCTCGGTGCGCTTAGTTGGTCGGACCGAATCAAATGGCTCGAGCTGAGTCCGACTCGAACCCGAGTAACAAGAAACCACGTTTGACTTTAAAATTAGAACAGAGACCTTGAAGGATTTATTTGAGGTAGCAAATTAACTCCAAAAATTATGAAATTTTTACAGGAGCTTGCTAACTCAAATATCAACCTTGTGTAAAATTTTCAGAGGTTTTTATACTGTGAATAATTCTCCAAAAATTCTGCAAGGCTCTGTTTTAATGTTTGACTAAGAGTCAAACAGGTTTGACTGCCTCTAAAAATATTCAAACAATTTCTAAAAATTGTGAAATTTTTCAGAGGGGTCACATGCCATCACAGAGACTTAGGAAAAATATTTCCAGAGGATGATCATAAGATTTGACAAGATTGTTTTTGGAAAGCCAAGATTTGGATCAAAAGGACTTGTGACAATGTACTTCCATAATCCCTTGTACAAGAATTGTTTGGCACAACAGGAAATACATGATGTAAGAAAAAGTTTTAATTTCTACTGATTTTCTTACATTTGAAACACAAGCCCAAAATTGGGATGTTACAATCATGGTCATCTAAGAAACAAAATTTCGTAGCTTTATCCACCGCCGAAGCCGAATATGTTTCCGCGGGAAGTTGTTGTGCTCAATTGCTATGGATGAGGCAAACTTTGATGGATTATGGGATTAATTTTGATAAAATGCCTCTTTTATGTGATAATGATAGTGCGGTGAAAATAGCAAATAATCCTGTCCAACACTCAAGAACCAAACACATCGATATTCGCCACCATTTCTTGAGAGATCATGTGGGCAAGGGAGACATTGAAATTAGTCACATCCGAACCGAAGATCAATTAGCGGACATTTTCACCAAACCATTAGATGAAGGCCGTTTTTGTAAATTGAGGAATGAATTAAATGTCATAGATTATTCAAATGCTGGTTGAAACATTGCTTCATGTATTTTGGTTGATTTGGTGTTATTTGAGAGATTTTATAAAATTACTTTCCGAAATTTTATTAAAAAATTATCTATGTTCTTAGAAACTATTTTCTCTAATAAGAAATTATTCTATTCCTTGCATAATGATCCTCAATGGCTTCTTACTAGTTTGCAAAAATAAGGATCATTTGCAACTTCTCCTATCCAGAGTAAAATTCAGAACTGCTTTGGAAGTTCCAGGATGATTGGAACTACCGGCATCTTACTCGCGGTATGACCGCAGTGCGGTACAACCGGCCTTTTAACAACGGTACTACCGCTTTGCGGTACTACTGATAGTTGCTTGGCGGTACGACCGCGTCGGCTGTAAGTAGAAAGCAACACCCCTGCAGTCACCTTCTCTCCCGAAACTTTCTCTCTTTGCCTCACTCGGTTCTTTCTCTCTCACCCGAAACCCCTTCGGCCCAAAATCCTCCAAAGTTTTGGGTGTTTCTTCAAGCATTGAAATTCCTTGCATCTCTAGGGTTTTACTCTCCAAATCCTCAAGGTAAAACATCTCCATTTCTCTGTTTTACCATCAAATCAAACCCTAGGTCTCTCCCTAATTTTTTTTTGAAATAATGATGATTTGCGCGATTCTAGTTGGGCAAAACAACGTTATTGATGTTTGATGATTGTATTACATCCATTTCTTGGATTCAATTCAATAAAAACATCAATTTTTTCGTTTAGAATCCTGTGCCCTAGGTTGCAGTCTGCGAAAGCGGTACTACCGTGATACGGTAATACCGGCCAGAACATGGTGGTACTACTGCACCACGGCACTACCGGCTGAGGACTTGCGGTACTACCGATTTTACTGACAGGACAGCAAATCATTCTATTCAAATTTACTCCAGAATGCTTGATCTTTTGAACTTCTTATAACTTATCCTCTCTTTGTAAAGATGCCAATGACTAGATTTGGAACTCGCAAAGGGCAATCTGTCACTCCACCTTCTGTCGACCCTATTGAAGATCCATCAGGCAAGGGAAAAAGACCTGCAGCAGATGGCTCTGAAAGTGAGGAAGGATCACTACCGCATGGGTCAGGTTCTGATTCTGAGTCTGACACGGAGGAAGAAGTCCAGACCTAATCTGATGAGGAGATGGGAGTCCCAGAAGAACCTGAAATTAATCTAAGCCTCATATCAGCTGATGACTATGCCATTTTGAGACATAAGGACCAATATCTTCTGCCCTCAAACTCCATAAATCCCAGATTTCACACCAAGTTCCAGGAACATGTCTATGAGCAGGTATATGGTCACCACAGGAAGTTTGCAGATCATAAATGGATAAAGTGGTCACATATCAACTCTCTAGAAAAATATGAAGGTGTGTATCGACTTTTTCAGCAAGTTGGTCTTCATGATTTTGTTGCTCTAAAGCATGACTATGATGAGGAGATTATTAGACAATTCTATGCCACTTTATATGTTTCTCCTGATTTCAAGAAGATGAAATGGATGACAGTTACACGCTATGTGGAGTGCACTAAGGCTGATTTTGAGCGTGTACTGAGGGTATATTTTGGAAATTGGGATAGGTTATTTGACAGACCGGCCATGCTTGTTCCTGCTTGGACAGACTTCTATGATCAAAATGTCAGGTATACTCCAGGGAAGATTCATGGTTTGTTACCCATTCCCAGCTTGATTAATAGAATCATTAATCATACCTTTCTTCCCAAAAGTGGAAATTTTGATGCGATACGAGGACATGTGTGGAATATCATTGATAATATTTCACATGAGAGAAAGTGTAATGTTGTGGATGTTATTATCAGGGGTATTGTTTCTTCTAAGAATGACAGGGTAAAGAGGATTTATCATGCTCCTTATATTATGGCCCTGATTCTTAGTAAGATTGAGTATCAGGAAGGTTTGGGATCACCTCACAAGGCTTACAAGCCTAGAGAAAATCCTTCCATTCGTTTTCAGGAGCAACAAGTACAGCAAGAAGAGAATGCTCCAGTGAGGCGGTGAAAATGTTGCTCGGTCAAGTCACTCTTGCTCGATTCTAAACAACTGACCACGATCCCGAACAATCTTATGCGGCTAAAGGTCACTCAAAGAAGAAATGAGAACGAGCAGTAAAGATTTTGGATCGAGACACAAACAGGTTGGCTGTTCGACAGAGACAAGTGGATTCTATGGAACAATTTTTATCGACTCTCGCTTTCACTCGACGTCGTACTCATCTGCGGCGAGGACTTCTGTCACCCCAGGTGTAGCCCCGCCTCGAGCTCCAACTACACAGTGAGGACCCTAGTTTATTTGGCTTGTAATGCTTAACCATCCATTGGTCCTAGCATCACAAATCGATAAACCAAGCCTCGAGATATGTATACTTCCCAGTGCAGATACACACCCGTTACAAAATCATGCATCAATTCCATTCATTCACATAGAACCGAACAAGCAACGAGTGAAAGACATACTTAATATAAAGAGTTATTACAAAGAGAGGCCGACCGCCAAAAGACATACAACTAGATAAGTACACAAATGAAGCAAAAGTGCCATAAGATGGCGATAAACAAAAGCCAATCAGTGTGCCTTTACCCACAAGGCAACCAACCGGACCGCCAAGCTAGTCGTCCCAGAACCCGCACATCTCGCAAAAGTAAGGCCCTTGGGGCTCACCTTCTTCCTCTGCAACAAAACAATTAAGCATAGCATCTGAGTACAAAAATTGTTTTTGTACTCGCAAGACTGACGTGTGAGATAACAGAACTATAGATAGCTACATGCAAGCTTTATTTAGTGGAGGAGGCTATGGACTTATTTTCAGCATAAAGCAAGTTTTATTTGCAATAATGTAGTACATTTAAAAGCAAGTTTGCAATTAATTCTTATTGTTCAAATAAAAGAGAAACAATTATAACAATAGGTAGATGACAACAACAACCTGGAAGTGACTAACCCATTAGTCACCACAACAATAGTATGAAGTACCCCTTCATACCACCCATGTCAAGTTTAAGTTTTTAAAAGGTTGTAGTCTAGTTCTTGTGGGAAATAACCAAGTGTGTCCATAACCTAGGACGAGGCTATTTGAATAGTTTTAACCCTGCAGGAGTGTACCAATGTACCCACACAATAGACCGCCTTTCCACCAGCCACGGTTAGCATACTTACTTTGGTATGCAGGCACGGCTAAGTCTAACAAGACACTTTCCAATGGACGATGCTAATTAAGAGCCGCAACCCACGGGGATAAGGACACATTAGACAGCCTAACCGGACTGCTAATGCTCCCCTCCCACACCACACACACACACACACACATGAACACACCCACCGACCAGCTCATAATTAACACCTCCCGAAGTACTTAGTCAAGAGAGGTTCCATATCCCCCTCGTATGGTTAGCACGCAACAATTTCTTGGATCAATGGCACAAGTAACTCGGTCCTTAGGGACTTAGGCACCATTCCATTCACACCCAACAGATCACACCAACATACCATTGTGCCCAAGTAAAGATATAATTTTTGTTTTCAGTTTTTGATTTGCAAATTAGTAAAACACAAGGATTGGACATAATGGAATAATATAAGTATTTGTGTGATCAAGACCATCGACTAAGTCGATGATCGCCCCATACTACCGATAACTAGGCATGGCTAAGCAATATTTATTCAAAATCTACTAAGTGACAAGAGCTCATCCAACGAACTCTAATCACGAAGAAATAACCTAGGCTCGGTAGTAAAGGATAATTATTTGCCTACAGATTATGCAACTAGAGGATTAACTAATTAATTTAACAACAAAATAGCAATGCATACATAGAAGTTAAACAAAATATTAGACTTTAAAAGTAATGGGATCAAATGGGAAATGATCAAACCGCTTGCTGGCTTTGTTGCTCACTATGTCTGCAGAGGATCACTCTCAAGGATGGCACAATCGTCGAAACGCATCAAAGAGTGAAAAAGAACCGATAAGAACAAAGAAAACGAAAAAGACTCTAAAACCAAAATGCACCAAATGCTCTGAAAATTTTACAGAAGCAAGAGCATGATTTATAACAAATTTAAAAACAAGAACCAACTAATTTGGACTCTCACAGCAAAAGTTATGATCAAAACAATTTTGCTCAGCTGGAAAAATTGTAATCTGTTACTGTTCAACATAATTAAATTGTTTTGCAAAAATTTCTAGAAAGGTGGTGCAGCTGAAATTTTTATGATAGGTGGGTACTGACATTTTAAGGTTAACAGAAGTGGTCTCACCTCATTTGGAGTTAAAATGATTTAGTTATGATTTTTCAAGTTATGAAAATGAACAAAACTAATTTGCATGCGAAAATCTTGTTGGAAACAGTAACATGCCTAAAGTCAGTTTTATTAACAAGTTTATTACTAGAGGAAGCTAACAGAATTGGATTCACTAAAAACGGAGTTAAAATGAAAAAGTTATGCACATTTGAAAATTAGAACACTTAAACACTTTGAAAACTTGGAGCTCCCGGGAGGTCTGAGGGAGCTAGCGAAAGGAGAAGGTCTGGACCGTCGATGCGGGATCCAACGGTCACAGAGCACCGATGCACAGCGCACCAGCGCAGCGCACACAGGGGAGGTCCTGACCGTGGATATCGAATCCAACGGTCCCGACCACTGGAGGCACAGCACGCGCGAAGGATCTCCTCGCGCACTAGGGAGTTCGTGGCCGTCAGATCAGGATCTGGCGGTCCCGAGCTCCACGAGGAGGTCCTACGACTATCTCACTAAGGGGGAGGTCTGTACGGTTAAGATCTCCCGAGGGGAGGTCTTAACGGTCTAGATCTGAGCGGAGAGAGGACCTAAACGGTGAGCTTAACAGCGAGAGGTCTTGACGGCTAGGATCTCACCGAGGAGGTCCTAAACGGTCACGATCTCAATGGGGAGGTCCTAAGCGGGTTTTTAACGAGAGAGGTCGGGCGGCTTAGATCTCCCGGGGAGGTCATAACGGTCCAGATCCGAGGCGGGGAGGTCCTAAAGCCACAGATCTAAAGGAGGAGGTCCTAGACGGTCAAGATCTCCAGGAGGAGGTCCTGAACGGCTAAGATGAAGCGAGGGAGGTCCTAGACGGTCAAGATCTCCAGGGGGAGGTCGTGACGGCTAAGATCTCACGGGAGGTCATGGATGACCAAGATCTACGCGGGGAGGTCCTATGAGACAGGTGTTTAATAGAGAGAGGTCTTGCGGCCTTCTTCACAAAGGACCAGAGGTGGTCTTTTTGTAAAGAGGACCCCAAAGGTAGTTTGAAGGTTCTCTTTACAAAAGACCGTGGTGGTCTTTTGCAAAGAGGACCTCTGCATGTGGCTCGGGGTGGTTTTATTAAACGACTAAGGAGGTCTTTTCGCAGAGGACCTCAAGGAGGTCTTTTGCAAAGAGGACCCCAAGGAGGAGGGTGATCCTAATGGTCGGGATTTTAACCTACGGAGGTCTTTAACGCCACGATTGAAACTAAGAGGTGGGGACATTAACTATACCCACGGCTTGCCGACAAGAACAACATTTAACCCAAATGATTAGGCTCTCGGACAACTTAAATGCTAATCATCACTCGAAGACTTGTCCGAGTAAGGCACGACAAAAACATGAACTCGGTTTTAGCTCACCACGGCGATGGGGACTCGCCATGCGAGAACCAAAGGCTCGACTTGGTTCCAAATAGTGAGAAGAACCTAAAGGTGCCAACAGCTAGGGCTAAAGCGCACCCTACCGGCGACTAGCCAGAGATAACCGTCGGAGACCAAATGCGGCGAAACGAAACCAAGAGGTCTAAGAGGATCGGGTTTTGGGCCAAGTACTCACCAGGATTGAAGGAGAACTGGGAGTGGTCGCAGGAGCTTCGGTGACAGTGGTGCTCGCCGGAGATGAGGAAGACGACCAACTCGGCCCCGAAAATAGGCTCCCCAAATTGTCAACCTCTGTGAAGGTTTAAACAAAACAAGTTAGGGAGACTTGAGGTGACCAAGATGACAAAGAGACAGTCAATATTGCAATATTGAACCACCGGAGCTCGGAGGTCGCCTGGGAGCTCAAGGTCCAAAAATGGTGGCAAAGACTTTGGTGTTTTGAGCACAAGAGCAGAAAGAAGTTAGAGGTGCAAGAATGGATCCAAAGAAGCTTAAGGGAGAAGCTCGGGCTCAAGATATAGCCGGAGAGGAAGAACAAGGCAGTGTCCACAGTTTCAACAAGCTAGGACACTCGACATGATGGGAGTAGGTTGTCAGAGAGACTTTTGAGCAAAAAGGGACTGCCAGACATTTAATGTTGGCAGCACATAGCCGTTTGTCAGCCCTAGAGTTGACAAGGCACTGCTCTCTACTGCCATGCACAAAATTTGATAATGACCAGGCCCCACAGTCAGTAAGAGAACCAGGGAGGACCGGTCAAAGAGCTCAACGGTTAAAATCAGCACAGAGCTCCACTAGGGAGGTCGTGAGCTGTTGGATTAAAATCTAAGGGCTCAGATTTAGAACTATGTGTTAGAGGTCCTAACATTTAGGGGAGGTCCGAGCCACAGATCTCAAGATGGATGGCCCACGATCACCCAAGTGCTAGGGGTGGTCGTAGAGGGCTGAGGAGGTCGCCCCAGGGTGGTCCTTGCAAAAGGTGCAAAGGAGGTCCTAGGGGAGGTCGTGCGGGTGAGGGGTCTTTTACAAAGACCAGAGGAGGTCTTTGTGGTTGGATTGAGATCCAAGGGCTGCGGGCTGGTGCTTGTAATTGGTTTGACCGAGCCAGTTGGCACGAGCCAGACTCTGGTGCGCACCCGAGGAACAGTGAATCCCAGTTTTAGTTTGAAATTAAAAGCTGAGACTTGGGGATTTATTTGAGGTAGCAAACTAACTCCAAATTTTATGAAATTTTGCCAGTAGCTTGCTAACCTTGAGATGGACCTTGTATAAAATTTCCAGAGGTTTTTATGCTGAGTATTTTTCTCCAGAAATTATACAATGCTTTGAGCTAGGGTTTGACGGCAGGTCAAACAAGTTTGACTGACCCTTAAAAATATTCGAACAATTTCTAAAAATTGTGAAATTTTTCAGAGGGGTCACATATCAACCCTAGGACTTAGGAAAAATATTTCCCCGAGAAGGATCACAAGATTGGATCAAAAGACTTGTGACTTTGTATTTCCATACTCTTGTACAATAATTGTTTAGTACACACAGGAAATACATGATGTAAGAAAAAGTTTTAAATTCTACTCATTTTCTTACATTTGAAACACAAGTACAGAATTTGGGATGTTACAAACCTCCCCCCTTACAAAAATCTCGTCCCGAGATTTGTCTCACTCGGAAAAGAAAGAGGGTAGTCTGCATGAGACGATCTTCTCGCTCCCATGTAGCTTCATCCTCGAATGATTCGACCACCAACCTTGAGGAACTTGATGGTCTTATTCCTCGTTCTTCGTTCAGCTTCTTCAAGGATGCGAACAGGATGCTCGCGGTAGGTCAAATCCTCCTGGACATCAAGAGTTTCCAACGGAGCTTCCTCGGTTGGAACACGGAGGCACTTCTTTAGCTGGGACACATGGAACACATCATGTACCCCCGCCGGTGCAGCAGGCAATTCCAACTTGTAGGCGATAGCTCCCTTCTTTTCGATAACATGGTATGGACAGACATATCGAGGAGCTAACTTGCCTCTGATGCCGAAACGTTGATGGCCCTTCAAAGGGGAGACCTTGAGATAAACAAAGTCATTGGGCTCAAAACTTAACTCGTGACGACGGTGATCTGCATAGCTCTTTTGCCTGGATTGAGCCGTGCGCAAACGATCACGAACAAGCTGGACTTGACTCTCGGCCTCATTGATTTAGTCCGGGCCAAAGAAAGGTCTCTCGCCGGTCTCAGACCAATACAACGGGGTTCTACACTTTCTCCCGTATAAGGCCTCGAATGGTGCCATGCCGAGACTGGCTTGGAAGCTGTTGTTGTAAGAAAACTCGGCGAATGGCAAGCACTTCTCCCAATGCTTCCCATAGGGCAGACACAAGCTCGAAGCATGTCCTCTAAAACTTGGTTGACCCTTTCGGTCTGACCATCGCTTTGGAGGTGATCTGTTGGTGAAAGAAAGACGAGTTCCATAGCTTCTTGCAAGCTATGCCAGAACTGAGAAGTGAAGATGGAACCACGATCGAAATGATCGTCTTCGGCACCCCATGCAAGCTCACGATCCTGGCGATATAGAGCTCCGCAAGGTGACCGTGCGAATCTTGGTCTTGATCGGAGGAAGTGTGCCACTTTAGTCAATCGATCAACAACAACCCAAATGGCATCATTGCCCCTCGGTGACCTGGGTAGGCCGGTGATAAAATCCATCCCGACCGAATCCCACTTCCATACGGGAACAGGCAAGGGCTGAAGCAGTCCTGCCGGACGCTGATGTTCGGCCTTGACACGACGGTACACGTCGCACTCGGCAATGAACTTGGCGACTTCCCTCTTCATTCGGGTCCACCAAAATCTCTGGCGGAGATCATGATACATCTTAGTGGCCCCGGGATGAATGGATAACGGGGAATCGTGGGCTTCGCGGAGGATCAACTCCCGCAACTCCATGTCCTTTGGAACCACAAGGTGTTGCCCGAACCTCACAACACCAAGCTCATCTACGGAGAAGCACTTGGTTGTCCCATTCTTGACATTTTCCTTGATGTGGTTCACTCCAACATCCGACTATTGAGCGGACTTGATTCGATCCACCAAGGTTGGCTGTACAACCAAGGCAGCGAGGGAACCATGCTCAACCAAACCCAAGTTGAGACGCTGAAACTCCTCCAAAAGGGTGGGCTGGGGCTCTTGGAGCAACAATGCATTGCAATGCGCTTTGCGACTAAGCGCATCCGCAACGACATTGGCCTTGCCCGGATGGTAGTGAATACCCATGTCATAGTACTTAATCAACTCCAACCATCTCCTTTGCTTGAGGTTCAGATCTGGTTGGGTAAACAAATACTTCAAGCTTTTGTGATCCGAATACACTTCAGAACGATTACCGATTAGGTAATGCCGCCAGATCTTAAGTGCATGGATCACCGCGGCTAGCTCCAAGCCATGGGTAGGATAGTTGAGTTCATGAGGTCTCAATTGCCTTGATGCATAGGCCACTACCTTGCCTTCTTGCATAAGGACACAACCGAGGCCCCGACGAGAAGCGTCGCAGAAGATATCGAAGCTTCGATGGACATCGGGAAGAACAAGAACGGGAGCGGTGGTCAACTGCTTCTTGAGTACTTGGAAACTTTCCTCGCAATCGGCAGACCACGAGAACTTCTCGTCCTTCTTGAGCAACTCCATCATTGGCTTCGCTATCTTGGAGAAGTTCTCGATAAAGCGACGATAATATCCCGCTAAACCAAGAAAACTCCGACTTGGCGAAGAGGGTCGACTCGTGAAAGCACATCACTGATCTTGCTAGGATCCACAGCTACACCTCCTGCTGAAAGAACATGGCCTAAGAAGGTCATTTCCTTCAACCGAATCGCGCTTGTGAACTTCGCATACACCGGTGCTCACGGTTTGCCCAACACAAGCCTCGGATGCCCAAATGTTCCTCATCGTTCTTGGAGTAGATAAGAATATCATCGATGAAGACCACCACAAACTTATCCAAATACTCCATAAACACCGAATTCATGAGATTCATGAACAAGGCAGAGCATTGGTTAAGCGAGCGATATGACGGTATACTCATACAAGCCATAGCGAGTAGAAAGCCGCCTTGGGAATATCCTCCGGTCGAATCCGAACTTGATGATATCCCACTCTTAAATCAATCTTGAGAAGACTCGAGCTCAGCTTAATTGATCAAGAGATCGTCGATGCAGAGGCGAGAGGATACTTGTTCTTTACCGTCACTTCATTAAGTGGCGGTAATCCACGCACATGTGAGTGTTGTCCTTCTTCTTTACAAAGATTGCAGGACAACCCCACGGGATGAGGGACGGATGAAGCCCTTCTCCTGAAGCTCCCCGCTGCTTCTTCAACTCCACCAACTCGTTTGGAGCCATCCAGAGTGCCTCTTTGAAATCGGAGCGATCGGAACCAACTCAATGGCGAACTCGAGGTCACGGATGGCGGCATCCTGGAGATCTTCGGGAAGACATCAGCGAAGTCACATCTGTAGGGACTTCACTAATATCTAGAGCTGGCCGCCGAGCACGAAGAGATGCGGACCTTGCAACCGGCGGCGAACTAACCCGCCGCCGTAAGGATCGGTGAGGTAGATGAGCCTCGGCGCAATCGATTTGTCCCATGTCCGAGACAACCAATCCATGCCCGAATTACATCTAAGCTTGCTGAATGGAGGAGGATAAGGTTCGCTAAAAATCTTACTCCCTCTATCTCAACAGGGACATCCCGACACTCAAGCTCAGCTCTCAACTCCGAACCTGGAGAGCGAATGAGCAAGGGGACCAACAAAGGAGCAAATCGAAGCTCACCAATAGCAGCAAATGATTCAGAAACAAAAGAATGAGATGCTCCTGAATCAAACAAAACGGTAGCAGGATGAGAGTTAACCGAAAGTGTACCCAACACGACGTCAGGCGCCTCTTGTGCCTCCTCCGCGGAGATGAGGTTGACGCGGCCACTACCCACGCCTTGGGTAGCGGGGACAACCTTCTGATCCTGGGAAGGACCACCTCCTTGCCCGCGTCCTCCATTAGGACAAGGGGCTGCTCCAGTCTTTTTAGGGCATTGGTTCGCATAATGCCCCTTCCGGTTGCAGGAAAAGCAAGTGACCCCGGCAGCCGGATTGCGGGGGCCACTTGGCTGACTCGCAGTGCGTGGATCAAAAACGGCTGCGGAGGGCGAGGGCTGGTGCCGACGGCCTCGGCGGTGGTAAGGCCAGAGCGGGCCTCGTGCGGGCCCAACACGAGGATGGGGAAGGCGGCCTGCATGCATTGGGCCTCCCACTTGCGCTTGCGGGACTCGCCTAGCGCCTTCGCCTTGTGCTCAGCAACAATAGCCTTGTCCACCAAGGCCTGAAAGTCGGCAAAGTCCACAATGGATAGCTTGTCTTGCATCTCCTCCGACAAGCCCTCCATGAACTTCTCCTGCTTGGCCTCATCAGTGGCCACCTCGGATGGAGCATAACGAGCCAAGTGGTTGAACTCGTAAAGGTACTCCATCACTGACTTACGCCCTTGCTTGAGTGCGAGAAATTCCTTCTTCTTTAGCTTCATCAAGCCGGTAGGGATGTGAGCTCGACGGAACGCAGTCCGGAACTCATCCCAAGAGACGGTGTGGCCGGCAGGCTGCATGGCCAAGAAGTTCTCCCACCAAGAGAGTGCGCCCTGCGGTGATGGGAGGCAAAGAGTGCCTTGTCGACATCCTGGCACTGGGCAACGTCGAGCTTCCGCTCAACTTGACGCAGCCAGTCATCTGCGTCCAGAGGGTCCTCAGATCTGGAAAACGTGGGGGGCTGGGTGCGGAGAAACTCAGCAAGGCCCCACGGTGAGTCCACCCCTGCCGGATCCCGAGGCACCGGCAAGGGCGGAGGTGTTGCGCACAATAACATCCAGCGGACCCTCCCGTCCTCTGAACAGTTGCGCCGATCGTAGAAGAACCTCGACCATGGTCGAGGAGGCGGAGCTCCTCATCCAAACCAGGCTGCTGACCACGGCCGCTACGAGTACCACCAGCCATCCTGGGACAAGGAAATTTGGGTTAGCAACCAAAACCTTAAATCTAGAAGTTGATAAAAGTGAAAAGCTAACGATTAGGGGAATGAGGTATCACCCTAACCGAAAGCCAAAATAACAAGCATAAAAACTTTAAATGCTTCCAAAGAGGCTCCAAAACAACAAGGGGAACACCAAACAAAATCCCAACTTCTCGATGCCATTAATCCGTATTGAATGAACGAGCAATGGGTGGAGAAGATAAAATTTCAGCACACTACCTCAATTCTAACACTACTCAAGAGCAAGGTTAAGGCGGCAAAAATAGGGTTAGATATTTAGCTAACTAGTATCACATCCTACCCTTTTATTCCCACAAGTTTTAGTTAATTAACCTCTCATTTTCTACCCTATTTAGGACCTTTGAGCTTGCTGTCCGGAAATTGACGCTCGCTGTCCAGATTTTGCATCCAAGCTTCTAAGCCGAAATCTTCAACTTCCGAAGCTTCAAAACCTTGTAGAGGGCAGCTAACACTTCAATTTGCCAAACTCAATGGTTCCTCAACCCAATTAACGATACAACTATCTTTTGAGAGAAGGAAAAGAGAACAACTTTTAAAACTCAAATTAGAGCAAGATGAGATAGAAAGCTAAGATAGGTAAGGAGTAAAATCTGAGAATTTACTTAAGCTTTCATAAATCATTTGAAACTTTGAAATTAAGTTTTCCAAAATATCCTAAAGACGAGAAAGCTTGGGTTACTACGGTCGGAATGGCTCTGATACCAACTTTGTGAGGACCCCGGTTTATTTGGCTTGTAATGCTTAACCATCCATTGGTCCTAGCATCACAAATCAGATAAACCAAGCCTCGAGATATGTATACTTCCCAGAATTGCAGTATACACACCCCGTTACAAAATCATGCATCAATTCCATTCATTCACATAGAACCGAACAAGCAACGAGCTGAAAGACATACTTAATATAAAGAGTTATTACAAAAGAGAGGCTTCGGCGAAGAGATGCGGACCTTGCAGCCTTGCGGCCGTGCTTAACCCGCTCGCGTAAGGATGGTGAGGTAGATGAGCCTCGGCGCAATCGATTTGTCCCATGTCCGAGACAACCAATCCATGCCTGAATTACATCTAAGCTTGCTGAATGGAGGAGGATAAGGTTCGCTAAAAATCTTACTCCCTCTATCTCAACAGGGACATCCCGACACTCAAGCTCAGCTCTCAACTCCGAACCTGGAGAGCGAATGAGCAAGGGGACCAACAAAGGAGCCATGCTCATCTTCTGAAAAGCACTTGGCTATCCCATCCTTGATGTTCTGCTTGATTTGACTCACGCCAACATTTGACTGCTGTGCCGCCTTGATTTGGTCCACCAAGGTTGGCTGCACAACCAAGGAAGCAAGAGAACCGTGCTCGATCAAACCCAAATTGAGGCGCTGAAATTCTGAAATAAGGGTAGGTTGCTGCTCTTGGAGCATCAACATGTTGCAATACACCTTTCGACTAAACGATCGCAACAACATTGGCCTTGCCTGTGTGATATCGAATACCCATATCATAGTCCTTGATCAATTCCAACCATCTCCTTTGCCTGAGATTCAGATCTGGCTGAGTGAACAAGTACTTCAAGCTCTTGTGTCAGAATACACCTCACAACGGTTACCAATCAGATAATGCCGCCAAATCTTGAGTGCATGAACCACAGCAGCTAACTCCAAGTCGTGAGTAGGATAGTTGAGTTCATGAGGCCTCAACTGCCTCGATGCATAGGCCACTACCTTGCCCTCCTGCATAAGAACACAACCAAGACCCTGACGAGAAGCATCACAATAGATATCAAAACTCTTGTGAATATCGGGAGAACAAGAATCAAGGCAAGTCAACCGCTTCTTGAGTTCCTAAAAACTCACATCACCAGTAGTAGACCACTCAAACTTCTTGTCTTTCTTGAGCAATTCGGTCATAGGCTTCGCAATCTTGGAGAAATTCTCGATAAAGTGGCGATAATAGCCAGCCAAACCAAGAAAACTCCGCACATCGGTGACCGACTTGGGCTGACCCCAAGATAGCACATCACTGACCTTGCTAGGATCTACAACCACACCTCCTGCTGAAAGAACATGGCCCAAGAATGCCACTTCCTTCAACCAGAACTCGCACTTGCTGAACTTTGTATACAGCTGGTGCTCGCGCAGCTTGACCAACACAAGCTTAAGATGCTCGGCATGCTCTTCTTCACTCTTGGAGTAGATAAGGATATCATCGATGAATACCACCACAAACCTATCCAAATACTCCATGAATACTGAGTTCATAAGGTTCATGAATAAAGCAGGAGCATTAGTTAAGCCAAAAGACATGGCGGTGTACTCGTAAAGACCATAACGAGTAGCAAAGACCGTCTTAGGAATATCCTCGGTCCTGATCCTGACTTGATGATAGCCCAATCTCAAGTCAATCTTGGAGAAGACACGCGCTCCGGTCAACTGATCGAAAAGATCATCAATACGGGGCAAAGGATACTTATTCTTCACCGTCACTTCATTAAGCGGACGGTAATCAACACACATGCGCAAGGTCTTGTCCTTCTTCTTCACAAAAATAACTGGACAACCCAAAGGAGATGAGCTAGGACGAATGAAACCCTTCTCTTGCAGCTCACCTAGTTGCTTCTTCAGCTCCTCCAACTCATTAGGAGGCATACGATATGGCCTCTTTGAAATAGGGGCGGTACCGGACAGCAACTCTATCACGAACTCCAGGTCTCGAACGGGAGGCATCCCAGGCAAATCTTCAGGAAAGACATCTGCGAAGTCACATACAGTGGGGACATCGCGAATCTCCACGTCGGCTTTGCTTCAAGGGCATAAAGGTGGGGTTCTCGCAACTGCGGTGAAAACCCAACCTGTTCACCTGAAGGGCTGGTGAGGTAGACAACCTTCCTGGCACAATCGATTTGCCCTAAGTGTTGGGACAACCAATCCATGCCAAGAATCACATCCAAGCGTGCCGAATCGAGTAGGATAAGACTCGCCAAGAATCCCACTCCTTCGATGTGGATAGGAACGTCCTGGCACACTTGGTCAGCTCTCATTTCCGAACCCGGAGAGCGAATAAGCTGTGGAACCCCCAAAGGAACACAGTGGAGACCACTATCAACAGCAAATGACCTCGAAATAAAAGAATGCGAAGCTCCAGAGTCAAATAAAACTGTAGCAGGACGTAAATTGACAAGAAGCGTACCCAACACCACGCCGCGCCTCCTGTGCCTCCTCACCGAGATATGGTTGACTCGCCGCTCCCCAAGCCCGGTCTTCGGTCGTGGGTGACCACTCCTTGCCCGCGTCCTCCATTAGGACGAGGGGCTCTCAGCCTTCTTAGGACAACTACTCGCGTAGTGGCCCTTGGTGTGGCGATGAAGCGGTGACGCCGGCCGCGGGTTGCGGTGAGCAACTTTGCTGCTGGTCGCAGCGCCGTGGATCGAGTCACGCTGCGGAGGACGTGGAGCTGGTGCCGAAGGCCTCGGCGGTGGTGAAGCCAAAGAACGGGCCACCGGTGCAGGCCCAACTCGGGGACGAACGAGGCCGGCCTGTGCAGACCGCTGGGCCTCCCACTTGCGCTTGCGGGACTCGCCCAGCGCTCTCGCCTTGTCCTCGGTGACGATGGCCTTGTCCACCAAGGTCTGGAAGTCGAGGAAGTCCACAATAGAGAGCTTGTCTGGCTCCTCGCACAAGCCCTCCATGAACTTCTCCTGCTTGGCCTCATCAGTGGCCACCTCAGCAGGAGCGTACCTCGCGAGATGGTTGAACTCGTGGAGGTACTCAGTCACATATTTGCGCCCCTGTTTGAGCGCAAGGAACTCCTTCTTTTTCAGCTTCATCAGGCCGGCGGGAACATAGGCCCGACGGAAAGCCGACCTGAACTCCTCCCACGAGACCATGTGTCCCGCAGGCTGCATGGCGAGGAAGTTCTCCCACCATGAGAGTGCCGCACCCTCCAGCTGATGGGATGCGAAAAGTGCCCACTCCTGCTCCTGGCACTGAGCAACGTTGAGCTTCCGCTCAACTAGACGCAGCCAGTCGTCTGCGTCCAAGGGATCCTCGGACCGGGAGAAGGTGGGAGGTCAGCGTGCGAAGAACTCGCAAGTCCCCACGAGACTAGTGACCACCTCCAGATCCAGAGGCACCAGAGGGAGTGGAGGTGTTCCTCGCGATAACCTCCAACACCCTATGGTCCTCCGAACGATTGCGTTCGATCTGCATGAGGACTTCCGCCATGGTCGGAGGAGGGGGAAGCTCCTCATCGGGACTACCCGGCTGGTTCCGACCACTACGTGTCCCTCCTGCCATCCTGTTTCACTAAGACAAGTTAGCTACAAGCCCGAGATCAAAAGGCACAGAAATCCAAACTCAATTAAAAAGGGCTCAAGAATAACCACCAAAGAACACAAGACCATAAGTCACCAAATCAACTCCCCGAAACGACTAACCCATATGGAAGAACGAGTAATCATTTGAGAAGACCCAAAATTTCAGAACTAAATTCTAGCTCAAAACAGCCCAAAGATCAAGGTATAACCACCTAATAGAGTATAGGCATTTAGCTAATTTCATATCACTTCTTACCCTTACATTCCCTCAAGTTTTAGTTGAATTAACCTCTCATTTCCTACCTCCTATACTAATTACTAGCTAGCTGTCCAAATTTCTTTCTCCAAGCTCTCATGGTTCTCCCAAAACCAATTTGATCGATAATAGCTAAATTTTGAAAGGAAGAGAGGAACAGCGTTTCCAAAACTTGATCAAGGGTAAGGTGAGATGAGCAAGCTAAGACAGGTAAGGAGTAAAATCAGAGAACTTACTTAAGTTTTGTAAACCTTTTGAAAGTAAGTTTTCAAAATATCCTAGAGGCGACCAAGCTAGGGGTTGCTACGGTCAGTATGGCTCTGATACCAACTTTGTGAGGACCTGGAATATTTAACTAGTAACACTTAACCTCCAAATGGTTCTAGCGTTACTAATTAAACATTCTAAGCCTCGATGGACATATGCTTCCTGCACTGCAGCATATGCACATCATCACAAAATTACACATCATTTCCGCACAACATACAACACTAAGTTCAATAACGACATACATAAAGTAAAGTTGTTACAAAAGAGCCGACTGCCAAATAGAACAATAAACAAGAAACACAATGAAGCAAAGGTGCCATAAGATGGCTAGAACCAAAGTCGACCGGTTAGCCACACCACCTACAAGGCAACCGACCGCCGCTAAGCTAGACGCCTGCAAGCTACCACAAAGACAACTCACGTAGTGAGGCCCTCAAGCTCACATTCTTCCTCTGCAACAATTACATTTAAGCAAGATAACCGAGTACACAAGGGTACTCATAAGATCGACGTGTGGAATAGCGACATATTCATAAACTACATGCAAGCTTATTTAGGTGGAGGTTGTATGCCTGCTTTGCACAAAGCCAACTTTATTTGCAATAACGTAATACATTTAAAAGCAAGTTTACAAACCAATTTTAATGTTGAAAGTAACAGCGAAAATAATGATAAATACAAGCAACCACCTAGAAGTGACTATCCCAATAGCCACCACAACATAGCACGAATCCCTGATTCGTACCACCCATCAAGTTTTAATTAAAAAGGTTGTAGTCTAACTCTTGAAAGCTTACCCAAGCGTGTCCATAACCTAGGACGAGGCTATTCGAATAGTTTTAACCCTGCAGGGGTGTACCAATGTACCCACACTTCAGACCGCCTTTAAGCCACAAAGCACACTTCCAAAGGTATGCCGGCACGGCTAAGTCCTACGAGACGCTTTCCAATATTGTGCATTGACTACGAGCCGCTCGTATGGATAGAAACCCATACGCTTACATTGCAAGCCGAAAGACAACAAATCCCATCACGGTGAAGTCTTTCTGACACTACAATGCTCCCAACACCATCCCTCCCGCGACTCCTGCGCACCCGGCCAATACACTCCAAAGTACTAAGTCAAGAGAGGTCCCATACCCTCTAGTGTGGTTAGCACGCACAAATTGCTCGGATAATGTGTACTCACAAGATGTTTGGTCCTTAATTGACTCTGGGCACCATTCCACACACCAAAATCACACCATCTTACCATTGTGCCCAAGTCTAAATTATTTTGCTTTTCAGTTTTAGTTTTCATAAGTAGACATGGCACAAGGTGGAAATCATAAATCATAATAAGTTTTATATGATCAAGGTTATCGACAAGTCGATAACCGCCCATTTCTACCTAAGCTAAGCATGGCTAAGCAATTAATTCAAAAACTACTAAGTGACAAGAGCTCATCCACGAACCCTGAATCACAGCAATAACCTAGGCTCACGGTAGTAGAGGATAATCATTTGTCTTAAGGAAATGCATCTACTAGGTCAACTAGCGACAATAGTTTAACACAAACTAGCAATGCATACATAGAATTTGTAAACAACATAAATACTTAAAATACTGGGATTAACATGATCAAACTGCTTGCATTGCTGGGATTGGTCTTGCTGCAGAGAGGAGTGCCCAGGTTCAAAGTTTTCTTCGGAACCTAACGCGAAAAAGCGATAAAAACCGATAAGAACGAAGAACACCAAAAGGAACTCAACAGCAAAGAACATCAAAATCCCATGAAATTTCTACAGCAGCTAGAGGTTGATTTTAGACAATTTTAGAAACAAGAAACACTTCATTTGGACTTAGTATGAAAAAGTTATGCCCTAAACAATTTCTCTCAGCCTGCAAAATCCTAATTAAATTAATTTCGGTTACTGTTCATGGCGAAAATTTCTAGAATGATCTGGAACTTGAAATTTTTATGGTAGGTAGATATGGTTATCCTAACAACAGCAAAACTGAGTTTGCACAATTTGGAGTTGAAATGAATTAGTTATTATTTTTCTAAGTTCTAAAACTAGTGAATCATTAATTTCAGTGGCAATGATCATATGAAGACCTATTCTATATTACAGTACATTCTTAGTGGGTTTTAACAAAACTTAGTTTGCTCAGTTTGGGATTACAGAGAATAAATTATGCATTTTACAAATTTTCAATGAATTTCTAAGCCACTATTTTCACTACACAAGATCATGCAGTTTCTATCATTTTCTACTACATAACGAAGGTTTAAATCCATTTTCAGATTAAAGTTCTTACTCTAACAGAGCTACAAAGAATCGAATCATTCAAAAGGAGCTAAAATGACAAAGATAAACACTTTTGAAATTTGAAACATTAAAAGACTTAGAAAATTTGAGCTCTCAGGAGGTCCAGATGAACTGAAGGAAAAAGGAGAGGTCGTGGGCCGTTGATCTTGCATCGCAGGGCCATAGACCTCGAAGCACAGCGCACGGGAAGACCTCCTCCCACACTTGGGAGGTCCGGACCGTCGAGATTGGACCAACGATCACGACCAGTGCATGCACAGCGCACGCAAAGGAGGTCCTCGCGCCTAACGGAGGTCGTGACCGTCAGATCAAGATCTGGCGGTCCCGAGCACTAGGGGAGGTCCTAAGGGTAAACCTATAGAGGGAGGTCTGGACGGCTAAGATCTCACGGAGGAGGTCTTCAACGGTCTAGATCTCCAGAGGGAGGTTTTTAACGGACACGATCAAGTGAGGGAGGTCCTGGACGATCAAGATCAAACGAGGGAGGTCCTGATCGGCTGGGATTCAACAGAGGAGGTCTTGGACGGCCAAGATCTACTCGGGGAGGTCCTAAGTGATAGGGTTTTAACGGGAGGAGATCTGGACGACTCAGACAAGGCCTAGGGAGGTCCTGAACGGTCCAGATCGCCACAGAGGGAGGTCCTGAAACTAAGGATTTTGCAAAGGAGATCTAACGCTCAGATCTAACTCCGGGGAGGTCGTGGACGGCTAGGATTGAGCCTAAGAGATCCTGAGCGAGGTTGTCTTTGTAAAAGACCAGGGGTGGCTTTTTACAAAGACGACCCCGAGGGTGGTCTAAGGGGTGGTATTTGCAAAATGACCAAGGAGAGGTCTTTTTGCAAAGAGGACCTCGGTGGAGGTCCAGAGGCGGTCTTTAACAAAGAGGACCTCAAGGAGGTCTTTTGCAAAGAGGACCCCAAGGCGGAGGGTGATCCTAACGGCTGGGATTTACCTACGGTGGTCTTTAACGGCCAGGGTTTCAGCGGGGAGGTCCTGGCACTTAGAAAATACACGAAAAACCCTCTACGGTACAGATCTACTTGGAGGTGATTTTAAACGGCTGAGATCAAACTAGGGGGAGGTCCAGAGGCTTAAGTTTTTCGGAACGGAGCCAAAGGCTCGGATCTAACCCGGGGTGGTCGTGGATGGCCACGAATAACCCAGGGAGGTCTTAGGACTTAGCGGCACGCGCGCTTTGCCAGCAAGACCGCATTAATGAGCAACCTCGGACACATTAATGCTAACCATACGACCAGGATTCCAGTCCGAGTACGACACGACAAAACACGAGTTTGGTTTTCAGTACACCGCCGGCGATGGGGACCTCGCCGGCGAGAACCAAGTGTTGTAAATATGTCCTAGAGGCAATCATAGAGATGATTGTATTTCATTATGTTCATAACATTTGATAATATGTTATCTTGTTCCTTGAATGAATCATCAGTTATATAGATCAATGAGTATGTGACTTGTTGGTGAAACTCTTTATCTTATATGATGTCGTTCTAAAAGTATCCCTAGTCGAATGTCACTGGTCGGAACACCAGTGACTCCACGACTAGTACATGTATTGATTGATGACCATGTTTCACCCGGTCATGGATATAGAGATATCTAATCAATAATGTGGACACATGCTAGAGAACATAGTGTTGGATAAGACCCACCTTGAGACACTATTGAGATTGTTATGATTCTATGTGTCGTTAGTTGGTCTCAAGCAATGATGATGTATAATCCTTAGACCGAGATCAAGATGGTTTCCTACATGTGTAATAGCACTCTTAGGGGTTGCCAAACGCTACTCCGTGAATCGGGTAGTTATAAAGGTAGCTTTGGGTATGCTATGAAACATGCGGAGGAATGTGACCGGTCGATATGGATTTGCCCTCCTAACATAACGGGAGAGATGTCTCCGGCCCTCGTTGTGGTCGAATAAAGAAAGTGCTCGCCATGCCACTAGTGGTCGGGTGTCGACCACATGAAGTTATTCGACACTTGATCGAAAGTATTGAATAGTCCATGGATGACATATTATCTCACCCGAGTTCAACCGTATATCGTGAGGCAAAAGGAGAATACACAAGCAGTGTCGCTCGGCTTGCCGAGGTCGTAGATCGGTCGGTTGTATGGAGATGCGACCTAGTCGAAGACTACTCAAACATAATCACCAACCGGTCGTAAGGAGTTGCAAATCGTCGTAGTTAGATACTAATCGGTCGTAAGGAGTTACGAACTAGTTGTAATCGATTATGAACTGTCGTGACTAAGCACGAGCTGGTCGTAAGTGATAAGGACACGTCGAGATCATATTGCATTAAGGTTCGTCCGATATATTCTCGTGTGTGTTCGGGAATCGTTATGTGTCGCTAGGTACCGCCGACGACTCGTGATCGGAAAGAGTTTCCAGTCACAACCGCTACACACGAACCTATAGGGTCACACACTTAAAGGGCTAGGATTTGATTTGGATGGTGATCCGAATTCTTATAGGCCTCGAGTTCCTAATGGGCCTCTGGTGGGACCCATTATGGATGCCTATATATAGAGGGGCGATGGCATGGGGTGATTTTGGATCAAATCTTTCTGGAAGAAATCCCGAAACCCTAATAGCCACGCTCTCCTCAACCATGCCGCCGGCGCTAGCACTCCTGCGCGTGGTGTCCCTGCCCCGTACGTGTGGATACCTTGGAGGTGCCGCTTGCGGCATCAAGACTAGATTTATCCGCGACTCACGACGCTCATCGGAGCCGAGGAGAACTTGCGGCGCTCGTCGGAGTAGGAGGAGAAGACGCGCAGCAAGTACGACTACGACTGCATCAACTCGCTACATCGACTCTACTTCCGCTACGAGTCGGCGCGTCTAGTGGTAATCTCGTGATCTATGACTTGCGGAGGTTCCTTGGTTGCGCGGTATATTTTTTGTTTGTGCTATCGTAGCCTTCACCAAGGACACGACTGAGTTCTAAATAACGTCAAGAATCTAAAGGACGTGCTCTCGACGGCGGCGACAGCCTGGAACGCCGGCGAGTCGGAGAGAGAGAAAGGAGTACAATACGGCAAAACTACGAAAACTAAACGAGCTCTACGACGACTAGGAAAACGCAAAGACCAAGCTAAGAAAAGGGCACCTGAGGGCAGAGAGGGGACTAAGGTGGTCGGAGGAGCTTGGAGAAGGTCGACGAAGTCCGGCGATGAAGAGCTTGCCGGAGAGGAAGAAGAAAATGACCTCGACCCCGAGAAGCAGCTCCCAAACTTGTCCACCTCTGCAATGTGAACCAAGCTAAGTTAGAGCAAGCTTGAGGTGGTCAAGATGACAGTGAACAAGGCCAGGAAGTTGCTGGGACCACTGGAGCTCGAGCTTCGGCAGGGAGCTCCAAAGGTGACAATGGTGGTAAGGGGGGTGGTGTTCTTGGGTGCTTGAGTTCGAGGACCAACTCAACTGAGGGAGCTCAAGCACAACAAAGAACGAAGAAGGAAAATGAGAAGGGAGGTTTCAGGCTATTCATAGCCTGAAAGCTTGGCAATGGCATGGGCAAGTTCACTGTGAACAATGTCCATGCCCCTACCAAAAAGCACGCATGGTAGGTAGGGGCAGAGTAGGGTGGAGACTTTGGAGGTTAAAGCTGACTGGCAATAAATGCATGGCAGCAAAAAGAGCCGTTGACAAGAGGCAAAAGGTGACATCTCATCGCCCCAATCGCTCGGTCCTCGACACTGTGCAAAGTGCGAAAATCATGACGACTGAATTCGAGGAGGTCAAGAGGAAGAAGAACAGAGCCGAAGGAGAGGTCCTGGACGATCCCGATTTGCATGGGGTGGTCCTGGACGTCCCAGATCACCTGAGCAGGGGATCTCTTTGCGGGTGAGGAGGTCCAGGGGGAGGTCGTGACCGCAGGATGGAGATCCAGTGGCCTGGACCACCCCGAGGCGCTGAGATCAGAGGGGAGGTCTGAGCAGCTGGATGGAGATCCAACGACCCAAAGGAAACGAGCCCGAGGAGGTCAGGGCGGCTGGCCCGACCGAGTCCAACGGTGAGGTCCGACTGAGTCCGAGTCGACTGCACCAAGGGTTCAAAATCTGAGTCCCAACAAGAGCTGATCTTTGGAGAATTATTTGAGTCAGCAAACTAACTCCAAAAATTATAAAAAATTTATAGGAGCTTGCTAGCTGAGTTAATGACCTTGTGTAAATTTTGCAGAGGTTTTTGTGCTATACTTTTTCCTCCAAAAATTTAACAAGGTGCCGGTCCACAGTTTGACCAGAATTGAATTTGGTTTGACTGACCTCCAAAGATATTCAAACAATTTCTAAAAATTGTGAAATTTTTCAGAGGGGTCACATACCATCCCAAGAACTCAGGAAAAAATATTTCCAGGAGATGATCAAGAGGTTTGACAAGATTGTTTTTGAAAGCTCAAGATTTGGATCAAAAGACTTGTGACTTTGTATTTCCATAACTTCTTGTACAATACTTGTTCAGTACACAAAGGAAATACATGATGTAAGAAAAAGTTTTAATTTCTACTCATTTTCTTACATTTGAAACACAAGCCCAAAATTGGGATGTTACACCGTGGATATCGAATCCAACGGTCCCAACCACTGGAGGCACAGCACGCGCGAAGGATCTCCTCACGCACTAGGGAGGTCGTGGCCGTCAGATCAGGATCTGGCGGTCCCGAGCTCCACGAGGAGGTCCTACGGCTATCTCACTAAGGGGGAGGTCTGGACGGTTAAGATCTCCCGAGGGGAGGTCTTAACGGTCTAGATCTGAGCGGAGAGAGGACCTAAACGGTGAGCTTAACAGCGAGAGGTCTTGACGGCTAGGATCTCACCGAGGAGGTCCTAAACGGTCACGATCTCAATGGGGAGGTCCTAAGCGGGTTTTTAACATAGAGAGGTCTGGACGGCTTAGATCTCCCAGGGGAGGTCATAAACGGTCCAGATCTGAGGCGGGGGAGGTCCTAAAGCCATGGATCTAAAGGAGGAGGTCCTAGACGGTCAAGATCTCCAGGAGGAGGTCCTGAACGGCTAAGATGAAGCGAGGGAGGTCCTAGACGGTCAAGATCTCCAGGGGGAGGTCGTGACGGCTAAGATCTCACGGGGGAGGTCATGGATGGCCATGATCTACGCGGGGAGGTCCTATGAGACAGGTGTTTAATAGAGAGAGGTCTTGCGGCCTTCTTCACAAAGGACCAGAGGTGGTCTTTTTGTAAAGAGGACCCCAAAGGTAGTTTCGAAGGTTCTCTTTACAAAAGACCAGGGGTGGTCTTTTGCAAAGAGGACCTCGGTGCGGTGGCTCAGGGGTGGTTTTTATTAAACGACTAAGGGAGGTCTTTTCGCACAGAGGACCTCAAGGAGGTCTTTTGCAAAGAGGACCCCAAGGAGGAGGGTGATCCTAATGGCTGGGATTTTAACCTACGGAGGTCTTTAACGGCCACGATTGAAACTAAGAGGTCGGGGACATTAACTATACCCACGGCTTGCCGACAAGAACAACATTTAACCCCAAATGATTAGGCTCTCGGACAACTTAAATGCTAATCATTGGGCTCAAAGACTTGTCCGAGTAAGGCACGACAAAAACATGAACTCGGTTTTAGCTCACCGCGGCGATGGGGACTCTCGTGGCACGAGAACCAAAGGCTCGGCTGGTTCCAAATAGTGAGAAGAACCTAAAGGTGCCAATAAACTAGGGCTAAAGCACACTCTACCGGCGGCTAGTCGAGAGATAATCACTGGAGACCAAATGCGCCAAAACGAAACCAAAGAGGTCTAAGAGGATCGGGTTTTGGAACCAAGTACTCACCAGTGGATTGAAGGAGAACCGGGAGTGGTCGCAGGAGCTCCGGTGATGTGTGGTGCTCGCGAGATGAGGAAGACGACCAACTCGGCCCAAAACAGCTCCCAAATTGTCAACCTCTGTGAAGGTTTAAACAAAACAAGTTAGGAGACTTGAGGTGACCAAGATGACAAAAGACAGCCAATATTGCAATATTGAACCACTGGAGCTCGGAGGTGGCAAAGACTTTCGGGTGTTTTGAGCACAAGAGCAGAGAAAGAAGTTAGAGGTGCAAGAATGGATCCAAAGAAGCTTAAGGGAGAAGCTCGGACTCAAGATATAGCCAGAGAGGAAGAACAAGGCAAAGGTCCACAGCTTCAACAAGCTAGACACTCGACATGATGGGAGTAGGTTGTCGAGAGACTTTTGAGCAAAAAGGACCGCAGACATTTAATGTTGGCAAAGACATAGCCGCTTGTCGACCTAGAGTTGACAAGGCACCGCTCTCTACCGCCATGCACAAAATTTGATAATGACCAGCCCCATAGTCACCGAGAGAACCAGGAGGACCGGCCAAAGAGCTCAACGGTTAAAATCAAAGCACAGAGCTCCACTAGGAGGTCGTGAGTCGTTGGATTAAAATCTAAGGGCTCGATGAACTATGTGTTAGAGATCCTAACACTTAGGGAGGTCCGAGCCACGATCTCAAGATGGACGGCCCACGATCACCCAAGTGCTAGGGGTGGTCGTGGAGGGTCGAGGAGGTCGCCTCAGGTGGTCTTTGCAAAAGGTGCAAAGGAGGTCCTAGGGAGGTCGTGCGGGTGGGGTCTTTACAAAGACCAGAGGAGGTCTTTGTGGTTGGATTGAGATCCAAGGGCTGCGGTCGGTGCTTGTAATTGGTTTGACTGAGCCGGTTGGCACGAGCCGCACTGTGCGCACTGAGAGAACAGTGAATCCCGCTTTAGTTTGAAATTAAAAGCTGAGACTTGGGGATTTATTTGAGGTAGCAAACTAACTCCAAATTTTATGAAATTTTGCCAGTAGCTTGCTAACCTTAAGATGGACCTTGTATAAAATTTCCAGAGGTTTTTATGCTGAGTATTTTTCTCCAGAAATTATACAATGCTTTGAGCTAGGGTTTAACGGCAGGTCAAACAAGTTTGACTCACCCTTAAAAATATTCGAATAATTTCTAAAAATTGTGAAATTTTTCAGAGGGGTCACATATCAACCCTAGGACTTAGGAAAAATATTTCCCCGAGAAGGATCACAAGATTGGATCAAAAGACTTGTGACTTTTTATTTCCATACTCTTGTACAATAATTGTTTAGTACACACAGGAAATACATGATGTAAGAAAAAGTTTTAAATTCTACTCATTTTCTTACATTTGAAACACAAGTACAGAATTTGGGATGTTACACTACCTCACCTTCTCAGGCTCCTGCTCCTCAGGATTCCTCGACTCTTCCTCCTCAGGATCCAGCTGTTTGATGTTCTTTTTTGGTATTATGATGCCAAAGGGGGAGAAGTAGCTAGAAGGGAAGTAAGTTCTAGGGGGAGTCATCAGATAATCTTTTGCTACCGTGTTAGTTGTTTTAATGCTTGTAACAATTCACTATTATTATCTTGTTGAACTTTGATAGAACTTGTTGCTCAAACTTGTTTGTTGTCTTAATATGATATTATCAAATTATGACAAATTCCTTATCATTACAAAGTTTTCCTCAGAACCAACAAACTAAAGAAACTCTGCCAAAAATTTATCAATATTCTCTATATGTGCTCCTAAAATGTTCTATCTACTTCATGCACATGTTTAGGGGGAGTCTTCTTTGTTTCAGCTTAACAAGAATTTAATTCTCTTCAATTCTTTTAATCTCTTTTTGTGCTATGTTGTTAAGCCATCAAAATGATATACTCTTGTTTCACTATCTTGGGTTTATTCAAAACTTTTCTTCCCACATATTAACTAAGTTGTCATCAATTACCAAAAAGGGGGAGATTGAAAAGCATCTAGGCCCCTAAAAATTGGTTTTCGTAATTTATGATAATATGTGATAATTGGACTAATGTGTGTGATTGAGCATTTGTAAGGTTAAGTCCAAATGGTAAGTATGATCGTGAAGCTGCATGCTAAAGGATATCGTGAAGATCAAATTGGATCAAAGTCAAGGTACAAGTAGATTAGAAATTTTTTACCTTTTACCGGTCTTAGGAAATATGGTTGGAAGACCGGATTATAGGTTAAATGCCGTACTATTAAGAGGGATCATGACTAGTAGCTTGATAGCATGTTCTTGTGCTTTATGGATCAATCTAGGATCATGCATGCATTTGGATTGCTTTTATCTTTGCCAAGTCCATTTTGTCAGGATAATCGGTAGTACCGGCATTGAACTTGCGGTACTACCGCTCCGCGGTATGACCGGGCTTGTAGTGCGGTACTACCGCAACCCGGTTGTTCCGATTTTCACTTGGTGGTATGTTTTTTACAGAGAGACCCTTTTATGTTTTCGGTGCTAAACCCTCAGCGCGGTAGTACCGCAAGTATTCATGCGGTATGACCGGACTTAGGTAGTACCGCATTTGTTAAGCGGAAGTACCACACGCCGGGTATTCCGATCGTTACTTGGCGGTATGTTTTTTCCAGCACGCACCCTTTTGTCTCTCTTGGAAAACGGTAGTACCGCACTCACTTTGCAGTATGACCGCTCTGCGGTAGTACCGTTAGCCTGTTGGCGGTAGTACCGCAATGCAAGTTAAAACGGTTGTGTCAGGTCATTTAATGCCTCTGTTATAGCCGTTACAGAGGTGGTTGGAGAAGTGCGGTAGTACCGCCCGGTACATGGCGGTAGTACCGCTCGTGGCTGAAAAATGGAGTTTTCTTTTCCAACGGTTATAATTTTTGTTGGGGGGTATAAATACTCCCCCACCTGCTCAAGGACACTGTGCTAGACCACATTTAACATCCTTTGAGCCTTGTGCATCCTTTCAACTCCTCAAATTTATTTGTTCACTCATTGGGAGGTTGTTGAGCTCATTTAAGTGCATTTATTATTCTAGTTGATCCTCTTGCACTTGAGTGTTGTCAAGCGAATGTCCTTGATTTGTTACTCTTGGAGTTTTGCCAAACTCCTAGACAGCTTGGCGGTGATTGCACGGTGATCTCTTCAAAAAGATTGTGAAGAGGCCCGGCGCCTAAATTGTGAGTGGTTTGGTGTTCACCATCTCCGGAGTGGAGGAAGAACAACAAATAGTGATCGAGGAAAGGCTTAATACGTGGAGCCAGCTTGATTGGTTCAAGCTCCCTCAATGGACTAGTGAAGACCGGCAAGTCTTCGATACCACGGGAAAACATCGTTGTCTCATTGTGGTTATTTCTAGTCTTTACTCTTCCGCATTTATATTTCTTGTTTGGTCTTTGTGCAGGTATTGCTTAGCTAGAAGTATAACTTGTTTAGACTAAATTGTTAATTGACTTATCTCATTAAATTGCTTAAAAGTTTAAAAACCTCCTATTCACCCCCCTCTAGTCGGTTATCCTTGATCCTACAGTGGTCGAGTCAACCACATCTCGGCTGAGGAGGCTCAGGAGGCGCCCGACGTTGTGTTGGGTACGCTTCTTGTCAATTATCGTCCTGCTGCAGTATTATTTGATTCAGGAGCATCGCATTCTTTTATTTTGAGATCTTTTGCTGCTGCCTATGACCTTCACTTTGTTCCTTTGGAGATTCCTTTGCTTATTCGCTCTCTGGGTGCGGAAATGAGAGCTGATCAGGAATGCCGGGACGTTCCCATTGATATTGAAGGAGTGGGATTCTTCACGAACCTCATCCTACTTGACTCGGTGCGCTTGGATGTGATTCTTGGCATGGATTGGTTGACCCAACAATTGGGGCAAACCGATTGTGCCAGGAAGAGGGTTTACCTCACCAGCCCCTCAGGAGAGCAAGTTGGGATTTCACCGCAGCTGCAAGGGCCACATCTTTGTGCCCTTGAAGCTAAGCCAGCCCTGGAGATTCAGGAGGTGCCCACAGTATGTGACTTTGTGGATGTCTTTCCTGAAGATTTGCCTGGGATGCTTATAGTTCGAGACTTGGAACTTGTTATTGAGTTGCTGCCCAGTACCGCTCCCATTTCAAAGGCGCCGTACCGAATGCCTCCTAATGAGTTGGAGGAGCTGAAGAAGCAATTAGGTGAGCTTCAAGCAAAGGGCTTTATCCGTCCTAGCTCATCTCCTTGGGGTTGTCCAGTTGTTTTTGTGAAGAAGAAGGACAAGACCCTGCTTATGTGTGTTGATTATCGTCCGCTTAATGAAGTGACGGTGAAAAACAAGTATCCTTTGCCTCGCATTGATGATCTCTTTGACCAATTGACCGGAGCCCGTGTGTTCTCCAAGATTGACTTGAGGTTGGGGTATCACCAAGTCCGGATCAGGGCTGAAGATATTCCAAAGACGGCGTTCACTACTCGTTACGGTCTTTACGAGTACACCGTCATGTCATTTGGCTTGACCAATGCTCCCGCTTTACTCATGAATCTTATGAACTTGGTGTTCATGGAGTATTTGGATAAGTTCGTTGTGGTTTTCATTGATGACATTCTTATCTACTACAAGAGTGAAGAGGAGCATGCTGAGCATCTGCAGATTGTATTGGGAAAGATGCGTGAGCACCAGCTGTATGCCAAGTTCAGCAAGTGTGAGTTCTGGTTGAAGGAAATGGTATTCTTGGGCCATGTTCTTTCAGCAGGTGGTATAGCTGTGGATCCTAGCAAGGTCAGCGATGTTCTATCTTGATGTCAACCCAAGTCAGTCACCGATGTGCAGAGTTTTCTTGGTTTAGCGAGCTACAACCGCCGCTTTATCGAGAACTTCTCCAAGATCGCGAAGCCGATGACTGAGTTGCTCAAGAAGGACAAGAAATTTCTATGGTCCTCTGCTTGTGATGAGAGTTTTCAGGAACTCAAGAAGCGCTTGACTTCAGCCCCAGTGCTTGTGCTTCCCGATGTTCACAAGAGTTTTGATATCTATTGTGATGCCTCTCGTCAGGGACTCGGTTGTGTTCTTATGCAAGAAGGCAAGGTGGTAGCCTATGCATCAAGGCAGTTGAGGCCTCATGAACTCAACTATCCTACCCATGACTTGGAGTTATCTGCAGTGGTTCATGCACTCAAGATTTGGCGGCATTACCTGATTGGTAACCGTTGTGAGGTATATTCTGATCACAAGAGCTTGAAATATTTGTTCACCCAGCCAGATCTGAACCTCAGGCAAAGAAGATGGTTGGAATTGATCAAGGATTATGATATGGGTATTCAGTATCATCCGGGCAAGGCCAATGTGGTTGCGGATGCACTTACTCGAAAGGTGTATTGCAATACTTTGAGGCTCCAAGAGCAACAGCCTGTCCGTCTTGAAGAATTTCAGCGGCTCAATTTGGGTTTGATTGAGCATGGTTCTCTTGCTACCTTGGTTGTGCAACCAACCTTGGTGGACCAAATCAAGACTGCACAGCAGACAGATGTTGGTGTGAGTCAAATCAAGCAGAATATCAAGGATGGGACAGCCAAGTGCTTCTCAGAGGATGAGCATGGTGTTGTGTGGTTTGGACAGCGCCTTGTAGTTCCGAAGGTCATGGAATTGCGGGAATTGATTCTCCGTGAAGCCCATGACTCCCCCTTGTCCATTTATCCCGGGGCTACCAAGATGTATCAGGACCTTCGTCAGAGATTTTGGTGGCCTCGCATGAAGCGCGAGATTGCCAAGTTCGTTGCCGAGTGCGACGTGTGCTGTCGTGTCAAGGTCGAACATCGCCCAAAGCAGTCTTCTTCAGCCTTTGCCAGTGCCCGAGTGGAAGTGGGATTCCGTTGGTATGGACTTCATCACCGGTCTGCCTCGTACTTCTTCTAGGAAGGATGCTATCTGGGTTGTCATTGACCGGTTGACTAAGGTAGCACATTTTCTGCCAGTGCGCACCAACCTCAGTGTCAGTCAGTTGGCGGATCTCTACATATCTCGCATTGTGTGCTTGCATGGTGTGCCACGAACGATTGTGTCAGATCGTGGTTCTCTTTTCACCTCTCGGTTCTGGCACAAGTTGCAAGAGGCCATGGGAACTCGTCTTTCTTTCAGTTCAGCCTATCATCCTCAAACTGATGGTCAGACGGAGAGAGTCAACCAAGTATTGGAAGATATGCTCCGTGCTTATGTTCTTTCCTATGGGAAGAAGTGGGAGAAGTGTTTGCCGTTTGCAGAGTTCTCCTACAACAACAGTTTTCAGGCTAGTCTTGTGATGGCACCTTTTGAGGCATTGTATGGGAGGAGATGTAAAACCCCATTGGACTGGTCGAAAGCGTGAGCGTCGGTCATTGCCTGCTCGATCAATGAGGCCGAAAGCCAGGTTCAGTTGATTCGTGAGCATTTGCGCGTGGCCCAGTCTCGGCAAAAGAGTTATGCGGATCGTCGTCGCCGTGAGTTGAGCTTTGAGCCCAATGACTTTGTTTATCTCAAAGTCTCACCTTTGAAGGGCCATAAGCGTTTTGGCATCAAGGGCAAGTTAGCTCCTCGATATGTTGGGCCTTATCGTATCATCGAGAAAGTGGGAGCTGTTGCATACAGATTGGAGTTGCCAGCTACACTAGAGGGGGTATATGATGTGTTCCATGTGTCAAACTTGAAGAAGTACCTCCGTGTTCCAATTGCGGAAACTCTATTCGAAAATCTCGACGTGTAGGAGAATTTGACCTACCATGAGCATCCTGTTCGTATTCTTGAAGAATCTGAACGGAGAACTAGGAACCGTGTCATCAAGTTCCTTAAGGTTTAGTGGTCAAATCATTCAGAAGATGAAGCAACTTGGGAGTGGGAGGATCACCTTCGTGCTAACTACCCGTCTTTCTTCTCCGAGTAAACGGAATCTCGGGACGAGATTCTTGTAAGGGGGGAGATTTGTAACATCCCAATTTTGGACTTGTGTTTCAAATGTAAGAAAATGAGTAGAAATTAAAACTTTTCTTACATCTTGTATTTCCTGTATGTTCTCAACAATTCCTGTACAAGAATTATGGAAATACAAAGTCACAAGTCTTTTGATCCAAAACATTGTCTTCCAAAAACATTCATCTCAAATCTTGTGATCATCCTTTGGAAATAATTTTCTTAAGTTCCTGGGATGGTATGTGACCTCTCTGAAAAATTTCACAATTTTTAGAAATTATTTGAATATTTTTAGGGGGCAGTCAAACATGTTTGACTGTTAGTCAAACCTTAAACCAGAGCTTTGCATAATTTTTTGAGACAAATGCACAGCATAAAAACCTCTAAAAATTTTACACAAGGTTAATGTCTGAGTTAGCAAGCTCCAGTAAAAATTTCAGAATTTTTGGAGATGTTTTGCTATCTCAAATAAATCCCCAAAGTCCCAGCTCAGTTTAAAACTCAAATCCTAATTTCACTGTGCGTTGGGTTCGAGTCAGACTCTGGCTCGAGCCACTCGTCTTGGTCCAGTCAACTAACTGCACCGAGCCTCTTTTAAAAGTGCGCGTCCAATCTCAGCCGTTGGATCTTAATCGCTCAGCCCTCGTTCGTGTGAACATTCGGACCATGCGAATGCGTTAGTCCTTTTGAACCGTTGGATCTTGATCCAACCGTCCAGATTTTCTGAGAGCATTCGGACTGTCCGGAGGACTTATTTAATCGTGGCCGTTCATTTCTGATCCAAGGACTCGCGGTGTGAGGACCCGGAATATTTAGCTAGTAACACTTAACCTCCAATTGGTTCAAGCATTACTAATTAAACATTCTAAGCCTCGATGGGCATATGCTTCCTGCACTGCAGATATGCACATCATCACAAAATTACACATCATTTCCATACACATACATCACTAAGTTTGACAACGACATACATAAAGTAAAGTTATTACAAAGAGAGCCGACTGCCAAATAGAACAATATACAAGAATGACAATGAAGCAAAAGGTGCCATAAGATGGCTAGAACAAAAGTCGACCGGTTAGCCACACACCCACAAGGCAACCGACCGGGCCGCCAAGCTAGTCGCCCCTCAAGCTACCACAATATAGCTCACAAAAGTGAGGCCCCACAGGCTCACCTTCTTCCTCTGCAACAAAACAATTAAGCATAGCATCCGAGCACAAAGATTGTCTTTGTACCCGCAAGATCGACGTGTGGAATAGCGCACCTATTCATAAACTACATGCAAGCTTATTTAGGTGGAGGTTGTATGTCTCATTTTGCATGAAGCCAACTTTATTTGCAATAATGTAATACATTTAAAAGCAAGTTTGCAACTCTGTTTTAATGTTGAAATAACAGAATAAAGATACATACAAGTAACCACCGAAGTGACTATCCCAATAGTCACCACAACATAGCACTAATCCCGATTCGCACCACCCATCAAGTTTTAATTTAAAAGGTTGTAGTCTAACTCTTGAAAGACCTTGCCAGCGCGTCCATAACCTAGGGCGAGGCTATTCGAATAGTTTTAACCTGCGCAGGTGTACCAATGTACCCACACTTCGCATCGCCTTTAAGCCACAAAGCACACTTCCGGGTATGCACACGGCTAAGTCCTACGAGACTTTTTCCAATATTGTGTATCAACCACGAGCCGCTCGTATGGGTAGAAACACCATACGCTACATTGCAAGTCGAAAGACGACAAATCCCATCACGGGTGAAGTCTTTCGGACACTACAATGCTCCCAACACCATCCCTCCCGCGACCTCCTGCGACCCGAGGCCAATACACGCCAAAGTACTAGGTCAAGAGAGGTCCCATACCCTCTAATGTGGTTAGCACGCTAAAATGCTTGGTTTAGTGTAACAAGATGTTCGGTCCTTGTTGACCCGGGCACCATTCCAGTCACACCCAAAATCACACCATCATACCATTGTGCCCAAGTCTAAATCATTTTGTTTTCAGTTTTTAGTTTTCATAAATAGACATGGCACAAGGTGGAAATCATAATCATAATAAGTTTTAAGTGATCAAGGTTATCGACAAGTCGATAACCGCCCATTTCTACCTAAACTAAGCATGGCTAAGCAATTGATTCGCAACTACTAAGTGACAAGAGCTCATCCACGAACTCTAAATCACAACAAGTAACCTAGGCTCATGGTAGTAGAGAATAATCATTTGCTAAGGAAATGCATCTACTAGGCCAACTATTAAAACAAAGTAGCAATGCATACATAGAATTTGTAATCAACATAAATACTTAAAATACTGGGATTAACATGATCAAACTGCTTGCCTTCTTCTCGTTGCTCAATTTGTTATGGAGGATCGTTCTCGGGTTACCGCAAATGTCGAACCCTAAGCGAAAGGTAAAAGAACCAAGAACAACCAATAAGACTAGCAACACTTAACAAAAGATCAAGCAAAAATTGACCAAATGCGATTTAAACTTATACACAAGGTGAAATACGAATATGCCAAGACATAGAAACTGGAAAAACCTAATTTGGATTTGTGGTGCAAAGAAATTACCTAAAAACACATTTTCTACCATAATTAGCACTGTAGCAAAAACATTTTCTAGAAAGATTTTTAAGCTGAAATCTTTATGGTAGCTACTTATTGGTATAGAGGTAACCCATATAAAATTTCAGGTCATTTGGAGTTAAAATGATTTAGTTATGATTTTTCTAAGATGCAAAATTAGCATAATGCACTTTCCAGGAGCATAAATATGTTCAAAACTAATTTTACAGTGAAGTATACCAACAGAGGGGTTCTCTAGAATTTATCATAAATATTTTGCATTTACAGAGAATTACTTGTGCATTTTATAAGTCTTCCGAATTTTCTAAATGTCAAAATAGGTACTAAATCATTAATCAAGGTTTCATATAATCTTGGACCTACCATCATTTTTATATTAACATTGGGTTAATAACAAATTTATCAAAGTTGGAATCATTCATTTTGGACATACACAGAGCAAGATATGCATTTTCTAAAGTTTTATTCATTTTCCGAATATTCAAAATGACGAAACCAAGTTATTCCTAGTTATACAATTTTACATCGAACGTGCTTAAATCCATTTTTATAATAAGCTAAAGTGATAACATGATTTATTACGATTGGAATTAACCAAAAGCAATAAAATGAATTAGTTATGAGTTTCTAAAGTTTTTATATCATTTTCGCTTGATAAACAAATGCTTACCAAATACAGAACAACCCAATAAAAAGAAAATGACGTGGACAACCCTCAACCCTTGATCTAACATCCTACGGCTCACGCGCGCCGAAAACAGCGCACGCGCGCGAAAGCCACTAGAAACCCACCGTTGGATCAAGATCCAACGGCTCATACGAGTGTATGCAACCGGACGGTGCGGTTGCTTGGGCCAATCCCAGCCGCAGATCGGCAGATGGACGGTCCAGAGCGCACCAACAACCGGATTGTCCGATTGCACTCACGATCTCAGCCATTGATCGCAAGATCGACGGCCAAGAATGATCAAGACATCCGGAGGGTCCGAATGCCCTCACGATCTAGGCCGTTGATCAAGGGATCGACGGTGGCTAAAGATCGAAGTTCAAAAGATGGATCGACACGTGGGGACCACCGCCGCCGACCTTGAGGCACACATGCGCCGGTTTAACCCACGCACACGCGCACCGGGCCCACGTGACAATGATCGAGAGGGACGGCTGGGGCGAAATTAATGCCACTAATGATGATCATTAACTAGACACTAAAGACTACCGAATTTGATTTTAATCCTCGGGCCCACCAACAATGACCTAGAGGTTAATTCCGACAAACATTAAATGCCGACTCATTTAATTAAGCAATGATTAGACATTAATGATGTCGAACAAAGTGCGAGTGAATCGAGATTGATTTAAGGATATTGGGCCCACCGGTCGCTGGCTCAATAATAATGATTAAGACACAATTAATAACTAATGATTGGTAATTAATGTGTCCTAATGAGTCGACAAAACGGAGCTCTGCAAGCAAAGTCCCGATCGTCTTTGACGCTAATCGCCGGCGACACCGCCGCGCGGCGGTGAACAAGACCCAAAATGGATTCGCAATAGCAAAGACGAACCTAATGGTAGCATTCTCGCCACGCGAGGACTAGAACGCCGCCAGCCGGAAAACGAAAATGGGAGCTATCGCTAAACATGAAAATCGCGATGAGCTCCACGCAAGCCTAGGGTGCGGTGCCATAGCTTCCAAGGACTAATAAGAAGCTACCTTAAGGACGAGAAGCTTCAAAGATGGCCTGAGAAGTTTGACCACGGTGGAAGCTCGCGACTCGGAGAAGAAAACCCAAAATGACACCACGAGCCACATGAGTGATACTAAGCATCAATATAGCTTCATTATGATCCACGAAGCTATAAGAGCAAGAGATGAGGAAGTGGTGCACTCACCGAGTGAGGAAGACGATACTCACTTTTCGGCGAATTTGAACAAACCCCAAATTGGACAATTCACGAGAATCAAATCCAAAATTAAGTGAGGGAAATGTCCAAGATAATAAAGGGATAAGGTTAGGCGAAGAAACATGAAGGAGGACCACTGGAACACCAAGAACACCGATGGAGCTCCACGGGTCAACAATGGCGATTTGCCATTTTTGAGGTGTTAAGCTCCAATATTGAAAATGAAGCTTGATGGTGGTCTAAAGAAACTCCAGAAGGCATTTGGGTGCTTATAAGGCCATGAAAGGGTTAGGGTTTGCTCCACTCCTCTCTCGGCGGCAAAACACAAAGCACCACGCACGGCCGACAAGGAAAAAGATGATAGTCGGTGAAATAGGGCATGGCATGGCGATCATGTCTCCCACGACCTCCACCGCTGACTAGGGCGCCGTAGGAAGCATGAAACGACACCCCATGCCTTGCAATCGCTTTCGCACTGGCGGAGGTTGAAGATGACCAGCGCAAAGGCTCGGGCGATTCACACCGCTGGATGAGACACGAACGGCCGAGATAGTGCCACGCCACGGGCTTTAAAACACAACGGGAGGTTGCGAGCCCTATGATTCAAACGAACGGCTCCGATTGCTCCACGCCGCAAACTCTTATTTACAACGAAGTACGCGAGCGTTGGATCTTAATCCAACGGCTCGATTCAAAAATGCAACCGGATGGTCCGAAGGGTTCGAGATCTCAATGGTTGGATGGGAATCTAATGGTCGACAATCAATCTTGCAACCGAAGGTCCGGTCTTACACGCGCGGCCGCGCGATTTCGATCCAACGGTCGAGATCGATTGCGCGCTTTAAAGAGTGGCTCGGTGCGCTTAGTTGATCGGACCGATCAAATGGCTCGAGCCCGAGTCCGACTCGAACCCGAGCAACAAGAAAACCACGCTTGACTTTAAAATTAGAACAGAGACCTTGAAGGATTTATTTGAGGTAGCAAATTAACTCCAAAAATTATGAAATTTTACAGAGCTTGCTAACTCAAATATCAACCTTGTGTAAAATTTTCAGAGGTTTTTATACTGTGAATAAATCTCCAAAAATTCTGCAAGGCTCTGTTTTAATGTTTGACTAAGAGTCAAACAGGTTTGACTGCCTCTAAAAATATTCAAACAATTTCTAAAAATTGTGAAATTTTTCAGAGGGGTCACATGCCATCACAGAGACTTAGGAAAAATATTTCCAGAGGATGATCATAAGATTTGACAAGATTGTTTTTGGAAAGCCAAGATTTGGATCAAAAGGACTTGTGACAATGTACTTCCATAATCCCTTGTACAAGAATTGTTTGGCACAACAGGAAATACATGATGTAAGAAAAAGTTTTAATTTCTACTGGTTTTCTTACATTTGAAACACAAGCCCAAAATTGGGATGTTACACGCGGTCTCCTCTGTTGTTTTAAACGTCCGATTGTTTCGTTCAATCTGAGTCGTTGGATTAAAATCCAACGCTCACGATTTCCCCCGTTATGTTTTAACCTCAGAGGCGTGGCGCGTTATCAGCCGCCCGATCAAAATCCAAGGGTCCAAGATCGCCCGAGCTTTTTCTCTGGTCATCTTCAACCTCCCGCCGTGCGTGAACAGAGAGAGGCATGGCGCTATCAAATCTTGTTCCTCTGGCAACGTCTCCTTGGTCGGTATTAAGTGCTTGCAGGTGCTTTCGGCCGAGAGGCATGCCCTACTCCTACATCTCCATCATTTTGCTTTTCGGTCCATATTTGTGTCATGGACTTAGCTCACCCGAGAGGCTCCTTTTTGCCAAACCTTAATCCTTGGCTATATAAGGTCTCAAGACTTCTTCCTGGTGTTCCTTTATACCATCCCAATCTTCTTATTCATTTTTGGAGCTTAATACATCAAAAACACCAAATCGCCATTGTTGACCCGTGGAGCTCCATCGTGAATCATGAAGCTCCTTCTTCAAATATTCTTGTACTCTTTTCTACTCCTTATTGTCCTAATCATTTCCCCTTACTTAATTTTGGGTTTCATTCACAGGATTTGACAAATTTGGGGTTTGTTCAAATTCGGCCGAAACCATCCCCTTTCTTCCTCAGCTCCGGTAAGTGGTTTTTTTTGCAATTATTTGCTCATGAACCTTCTTTGAGCTTTGTTGAAGCTATTATGACCACCCTGGTGTTCATTTTGCTCAGTGATCGTTGTATCATCTTCTTCAACTCCGCGAGCTCCTTCTCACAAAGCCGCCGCCATCGTTAGAAGCTCTTCTTGACCAAGGTAGCTTCTTATTAGTCCTTAGATGTTTGGCACACGCTCGGATCGCCGCGAGCTTTTCTTGCATTTTCGCTTTTAGCCGAGATGGTCACCGTCACTATTCTCCTGTTAGCGGCGTTTAGACTTCGCGCCGGCGAGGTTGCCACCGTCGGGACCGCAAGGCTATTGCGCACTCCATTTTAGTCCTTAGGTTGCGCCGCGCGTGGCGGAAAGGCGCGGCGAGCCATTCTTTTGCTCGGGTTTTTGCCGGACGAGATTCCCTCTGTGCCGTCGTCATTAGGACACATTTAATGATCTGGTGATTGTTAATCATTAGGATTAATTATTGTGTCCTAATCCGGCCCATTGTGTCACTGACCAGTGGGTCCAGTCTCTTTAAACCACTCCCCCCCCCCGTCGGCTTAAATCAACATCGTTAGGACATCATTAATGCTTATGATTGTCATTAATCACTGTCTTAACATTAATATGTCCGAAATTGCCTCATGTCTCACTGACATGTGGGCCCACTCATTAAAATCCTCCCCGCGCACTTAAGCCACGTGCGTTGCTCTTTGTTGATTTTGGACCGTCGATCTCGTGATCAACGACCCAGATCTAGAGAACATTCGGACCGTCCAATTTCCTAATCGTTCTGGATCGTCCATCACACGATCTGCGGCGCGATCGCGAGTGCAATCGGACTCTCCGGCGGGAGATGTGCTCCGTGCCGTCCATCTTTAGATCTACGGCTGTGGATGGCCGAGGCAACCGCACCGTCCGAATGTTTCTTTCCTCGTGAGCCGTTGGATCTTGATCCAACGGTGGGCTTCTTTTGGGGATCGCGCGCGTGCGCTATTCCTAGTGCGCGTAGGCTGTAGGATTTTAGATCGAAGGCCCACTAGCATCTACGTCGTTTTATTCCTGTTAGGTTTGATTTTATTTCTGTAAGCATTTGTTTATCAACTGAAAATTGTATTAATACTTTAAAAACTCATAACTAATTCATGTTAACTCCTTTTTAGGTGATTCCAACTGCAATAAATTCTTTTGTCACTAAAGTTTAATATAAAAATGCATTTAGGCATATTTCAGTAGCAGAAAAATTGTGTAACTAAAATAGCTTGATTTCTGCCAATTTTGAATATCCCAGAAATAGAATTAAAACTTGTAAAATGCATATCTTTTTCTGTATAATTCCAATTTGTGCAAAATTAATTTTGTTAAATTCCTCTGTTAGAGTACTTTAATATGGAATAGGTCTTGAACATGGTTATATTTCTGTAAAATGACTTGCATTAGGTTTACAACTTAGAAAAATCATAAGTAAATCTTTATAGCTTCAAATTTAGTAAACTCAACTTTGCTGTCAATAGGATGTCATAATCTACCTGCTATAAAAATTTCAGGACTTAGGTCATTCTAGAAATTTTTACTATGAACAGTACCAGTAATTAATTTAGTTGGTTTTATAGGCTGAGAGAGCGTATTTTGGCTATAACTTTTTCACACTAAATCCAAATTACATGATTCTTGTTTCTAAAATTGTCTAAAATCATTATCTTGCTGTTGTATAAATTTCATTAGATTTGGATGTCTTTTGCTGTTGGAGTTATTTGGTGTTCTTCGTTCTTATCGATTTTATCGCCTTTTCGCGTTAGGTTCCGAAGATAATCTTGATATTGAATCTGAGCCGCAGCCATCAGATTCTGCACTCCAGCAAGGCAAGCAGATGTAGCATCATTTGATCATGTTGTTCCTACTATTTTCAAATTCTAATATATTGTTTGCAAATTTTATGTATGCATTGCTATGTTGTTTTAACTATTGTCGATAGTTAACCTAGTAGATGCATTATCAGTAGGCAAATGTTAATCCTTTACTATTGAGCCTAGGTTTATCTTGCTGTGATTTTGGGTTCGTTGGATGAATCCTTGTCAGTTAGTAGTTTACGAGTTTGTGCTTAGACATGCTTAGCTATCGGTAAAAATGGGCGGTTATCGACTTGTCGATAACCTTGATCACACAAACTTATTACCTATATATTTCAGCCTTGTGCTAAGTCTAAATTGCAAAACTAAAACTGAAAATAAAACAATTTGGACTTAGGCACAATGGTAAGATGGTGTGATCTTTTGGGTGTGATTGGAATGGTGCCCGAGTCAATTAAGGACCGCACATCTTGTGAGTACCTGTTATCTAGGCATTTTGTGCGTGCTAACCATACTAGAGGGAATGGGACCTCTCTTGACTTAGTACTTTAGCGTGTGTTGGCTACGAGTCGCAGGAGGGCGTGTGTGTGTTGTGTTGTGGTAAAATGAGATGGTTGTGTGTGGGAGCATTGTAGTTGTCCAAAGAGCTTTACCCCGAGGGGTAGTTGTCTTTTTGGCTTTACAATGTAAGCGTATGGGTTTCTATCCATACGAGCGGCTCGTAGTTAATACACAATATTGGAAATGTCTCGTAGGACTTAGCCGTGCCGGCATACCTTTGGAAGTGTGCTAAATCATGTGGCTTAAAGGCGGTCTGAGGTGTGGGTACATTAGTACACCCCTGTAGGGTTTAAAACTATTCGAATAGCCTCGTCCTAGGTTATGGACACGCTTGGGTAAGCTTTTCAAGAGTTAGACTACAACATTTTAAATTAAAACTTGATGGGTGGTATGAATCAGGGATTCATGCTATTTGTGGTGGCTATTGGGTTAGTCACTTCTAGGTGGTTACTTGATAATTATTGTTACTCACTGTTATTTCAATGCTTAAAAACTGAATTGACAAATTGCTTTCAATCTATTTACATTATTGCAAATGAAACTTGCTTTATGCGTCCAAATAACCATATAACCAACCTTCCTTTGATACAACTTTCATGTAGCTATGTATAGGCTTATTACTCGTAAGTCTTGCGAGTACATCTTTGTACTCACCTGCATTGCTTGTTGTGTGCAGAGGAAGAAGGTGAGCCCGTTGGGCCTCACTTTTGTGAGTTGTGCTGTGGCAGTGTGTGGGGCGATTAGTTTGGCGGCCCGGTCGGTTGCCCTGTTGTGTTATGTGGCTAACCGGTCGTCTTTTGGTTTAAGCCATCTTATGGAAACTTTTGCTTCCGCTGTTACTTCTTTATACTCTTGTCATTTGGCCAGTCGGCTGTTCTGTAATAACTTATTTTATGTATGTCTTTTGGTAGACTTGTGATATTATGTTGTATGGAATTGATGCATGCTTTTGTATGATGTATGTGTGCTGCATTTTCTGGGAAGCGCATGTCCATCGAGACACGGTGTATTTTGTTTGTGATGCTAGAGCCAAGGGAAGGCTAAGTATTACAAGCTTAATAAACCGGGGTCTCACAACACATTTTAACATTGTAAAGAAAATCCAGAGTTGCTACACTGGCTACGTATAGCTAAATGATAAAACTATGAACTTTGTTTATTGTTTTTATTTACACTCGGTTAATATTTAAAAATTCTGTTGACATTGGAAAACCCTATTACAAATCTGTTAAAATTGTTGAGTAGCTTAGTACGGTAGGTTGACCTGAATCAAAATAGTCTCAGCTTAAATTTGGTTTACATTTGTGTGTGGTAATTATTCTGTTAATGCCGAAAATTCTTTTTAAAGTAGGAAAATAGCAACATTCCTATAAATTTTTTTTGTAAAACTACAGAGTAGGTTAGTGGGGTGTGTAGCTTAACCAAAATAATCCCAACTTAAATTTGATTTATATTTGTGACTGGTAATTATTTTGTTATTGCCTCTTCTTATTACCTTATGTACATGTTTCGTAGTCTTTACAATGTATGCACTGAATTTTTAGGTATGACGGACCCAGGACACGCTACGTAGTAGCCGTACGAGTTGCTTGACCCGATGATTGATGCGCATTACCGGAGCCGCCTCAGTACCATCCTCCCCTATGAGGACGAGGCGGCGATTGAGCTTGGTGCATTGCGGGTGCACGCGCCCATGAGGGCGTGGAGGGTGGACCCTCGTTGGGTTCCGATGTACGTGCCGTAGCGATCTTCGTGTACTCATTTGTAGCCTAACTACTTCAGGTGGACTAACGTTTGTTCTTCACCTTACTCGATGCAGTTTGAAGGCGGCAGGCCTCCTCCCGCTAGCGAGGATGGTTGAGGCGACGTGGGAGGACGACCAGGACCACGCTCCTGGTCATATGTCCAGGCACTTTCCGTACAACCGGTCCCTACTAACGGCGCTGGTTGACCATTGAAGGCCAGAGATGCACACTTTTCACCTTCCGTGAGGAGAGATGGCACCGACCCTTCAGGACGTCACCTTCCTGATCCAGGTTGCCTTGCGCTAGCTTCCCTCTAGCGACGTACGACATCCCAGCCACCTGGCGTACGGAGTTCCTTGCGAGGTTCCAGCAGGTGCTAGCGCCGGACAGTGGATACAGGGAGTTCAGCAGCACCCACGGGCTGACGCTGAGGTGGATCTGCCAATTCTACGTAAGTCTTCGTAACTATTGTCCGCTCGCATCAATTCATTTGTGAACCTTTGCTGACATGTATATGTCTTCTTGCAGCCAGAGCATATGGCGGCAAAAACACCTGAGGATATTATTAGGAGGCACTTCAAGGCCTACCTACTATGGCTGTTTGGGTGGGTCATGTTCCTGGGGTCCCACGGCAACAGCGTCAATAAGCACTACATCCAGTACACACGTGAGCTGGCGGACTGGCCGGTGGAGGAGATCCAGTCCTATGCTTGGGGTCCGGTGGTGTTGTGCGCGACGTACCACAGATTGTGCGACACGGGCCACCGGGTACCGGACAGCTCCATCCTCTCTGGATGCCCGCTGCTTCTTCAGTTGTGGTCCTTCGAGCTCTTCCAGATCGGACGACCACAAGTGGACTTGGGAGCGTACACAATCAGGTTGTACGCCGAGGACGACGATGTGGATCAACCGACCATGGGCACGGTGTGGTGTCACCGACGGGTTAGTTTCGTGTGCTAAGTTATTATTTTTCGTACACAGTCAAATATTATTTTTCATAATGCAATTACAATTTCATGTGCTAAGTTTTCGTTGTTCTATTCTACATGTCACCTGCATGTCGATCACTATGCAAGGGTCCTACCTGGGTTACGTTGTGATGTTTGATCAGCTGACGGATGACCGTGTCATCTGAACACCGTACACTCCCGAAAGGGTGTATGCGTGCACGCCTGGAGGACTGTCGAGCCTGTGCACGTGAGACTACATGCACTGGTACATGCAGTGGGCCTTGGTGCACAAAGTATTCGCGGAGGAGTACTAGGTGCAGCAAGTCATGCGCCAGTTCAGTCTGTGACAGCAGGTCCCAACCCCTTGGGGGCAGCGGGTGCTAGCGAACGTCCATGGGTAAGTTCACGCTTTACTTCTTTCGTACAATTTGCGTTACATACCCACGAAACAATTGTTTTGCCTTTCACAAGTACACTGGGAAGGGAGTACCTGGTACTACTGTGAGGACCCCAGTTTATTTGGCTTGTAATGCTTAACCATCCACTTGGTCCTAACATTACAAATCAAATAAACCAAGCCTCGAGATATGTATACTTCCTAAATGCAAGATACACACCTCACATAAAATTGTGCATCAATTCCATCTATTCACATAGAACCGAAGCACAACACAAGTACAAAAGACATACATAATAATAAGTTATTACAAAAGAGGGGCCGACAGGCCAAATACCATACAGATAACCAAGTAAACAACGGAAGCAAAGGTGTCATAAGATGGCGATAAACAAAAGCCAATTAGTGTGCCTTTAACCCACAAGGCAACCAACCGGACCGCCAAGCTAGTCGTCAAACCCGCAGCACATCTCACAAAAAGGGAAGCCCTTGGGGCTCACCTTCCTCTGCAACAAAAATATTAAGCAAAGCAGATGAGTACAAAAATTATTTTTGTACTCGCAAGACTAACGTGTAAGATAACAGAACTATAAATAACTACATGCAAGCTTTATTTAAGTGGATGAGGCTCTGGACTTATTTTCAGCATAAAGCAAGTTTTATTTGCAATAATGTAATACATTTAAAAGCAAGTTTGCAATTCATTTTATTGTTCAAATAACCAGGAGACAAAATATAACAATAGGTAGATGACAACAACAATCCTGGAAGTGACTAACCCAATAGTCACCACAACAATAGCATGAAGTACCCCCTCATACCACCCATGTCAGGTTTAAGTTTTTAAAAGGTTGTAGTCTAGTTCTTGTGGGAAATAACCAAGCGTGTTCATAACCTAGGACGAGGCTATTCGAATAGTTTTAACCCTGCAGGGTGTACCAATGTACCCACACGATAGACCACCTTTCCACCAGCCACGGTTAGCATACTTCCTTTGGTATGCCGACACGGCTAAGTCTAATAAGACGCTTTCCAATGGACGATACTAATTAAGAGCCGCAACCCACGGGGATAAGGATACATTAAACAGCCTAACCGGTCTGCTAATGCTCCCCTCCCACACCACACACACACACACACACACAGTTTCAACACACCCACCGACCAGCTCATAATTAACACCTTCCAAAGTACTTAGTCAAGAGAGGTTCCATATCCCCCTCGTGTGGTTAGCACGCAACAATTGCTTGGATCAATGGCACAAGTAACTCGGTCCTTAGGGACTTAGGCACCATTCCATTCACACCCAACAGATCACACCAACATACCATTGTGCCCAAGTCAAGATATAGTTTTTGTTTTCAGTTTTTGATTTGCAAATTAATAAAACACAAGGATTGGACATAATGGAATAATATAAGTATTTGTGTGATCAAGACCATCGACTAAGTCGATGATCGCCCAATACTACCGATATCTAGGCATGGCTAAGTACAATGTATTTGTAATCTACTAAGTGACAAGAGCTCATCCAACGAACTCTAATCACAGCAAATAACCTAAGCTCGGGTAGTAGAGGATAATTATTTACCTACAGATTATGCAACTAGGGATTAACTAATCAATTTAACACAAAATAGCAATGCATACATACAAGTTAAACAAAGTATTAGACTTTAAAAGTAATGGGATCAAATGGGAAATGATCAAACTGCTTGCCTGGCTGCTGTGGCTCACTATGCTACAGAGGATCACTCTCAAGGTTAGCACAATCGTCGGAACCTAACGAAAGAGCGAAACAGAAACGATAAGAACGAAAAACATCAAAAAGATTCAAAAACCAACTTCCTCCAAATGCTCTGAAAATTTCACAGCAGCAAGATCATGATTTACAATGAATTTAGAAACAAGAACCAACTGATTTGGACTTTTATTGCAAAAGTTATGATCAAAACAATTTGGTTCGGCTGAAAAAGTATCAATTTGTTACTATTCACATAATTAAATTATTTGGTGAAAATTTCTAGAAAGGTGGTGTAGCTGAAATTTTTATGGTAGGTAGCTACTGACATTTTAAGGCTAACACAAGAGGTCTCACCTCAATTGGAGTTAAAATGATTTAGTTATGATTTTTCCAAGTTATAAAACTAAGGCATGGTTAATCTCAGAATTAAAGATTACTTTAAAACATAGGTTATGCTAAAGTACTTTAACAGATGCATTTATAGAACTTTAGTTTATTAAATTTGGAGCTACAGAGAAAAAGATATGCATTTTTGAAGTTTAAAACAATTAATCACACGGCACACGAGCACAGGCGCGAACTCCACCACGAGCACCTGGGCGCCAAGACCTCATCGCGCCTAGGGGAGGTCTTAGCCGTTAGATCCAGACTTGATGGTCTAGATCTGACGAAGGAGGTCCTTGAGGTGGAGGTCTAAGAGAGGAGGTTCGGTCGGTGAGATCTGAAGGAGGGAGGTCGTTGACGGCTAAGATCTACTGAGGAGGTCTCAACTGCCAACGACTCCACCGATGGATTTAGATCCAATGGCCCAGATCAACATCACATCCGGAGGGGTCCGAATGTTCTCCAGATCCGAGCCGTAGATTTAGAGATGAACGACAAAGAGAGAAACTAAGCGATAGAGTTGTAAATAGACTGAGGAGGTCTAGCCCGTTAGATCTAAATCTAACGGTCCAGAACTGACGGGGAGGTCCTAAAGCTACGGATCTAAATGGAGGAGGTCCTAGACGGTCACGATCTCCAGGGGGAGGTCCTGAACGGCTAAGATGAAAACGAGGGAGGTCTGGATGGCTAGGATCTCACCGAGGAGGTCATGGATGGCCATGATCTTCGCGGGGAGGTCCTACGCGACAGGTGTTTAACAGAGAGAGGTCTGGACGGTTCAGATCTCCGCAAGGAGGTCCTGAACGGTCCAGATTTAGGCGGGGAGGTCCTGCGGCTTCTTCAAAAGGACCCGAGGTGGTCTTTTTGCAAAGAGGACCCCAAAGGTAGTTTTGAAGGTTCTCTTTACAAAAGACCAGGGGTGGTCTTTTGCAAAGAGGACCTCGGGGGGGTCCGAGAGGGTGGTTTAGATAACACGACCAGGGGTGGTCTTTTCGCACAGAGGACCTCAAGGAGGTCTTTTGCAAAGAGGACCCCAAGGTGGAGGGTGATCCTAACGACTGGGATTTAATCTATGGAGGTCTTTAACGACCAAGATCTAGCTAAAGGGAGGTCCGGGCAGCTAGAGACTTTAAAGTAGGAGATCTAACGGCCGAGATCAACTTGAAGAGCTCATGAACGGCTAAGATCACAACCGGGAGGTCCTAGGACTTAGGTTTTTACAGAAAAGGGATCGATGGTTTAGATCTAATCACGAAGAGATCATTAAGGGCTAGGATTAACTGAAGAGGTCCTGGGACTTAAGCTTTCGCAGACAAGATCCTACGATTAGGATCTAACACGAGGGTGGTCTTGGACGGCCACGATGAACCCGAGGAGGTCCAAGGACTTGACAAAAACGCAACAATGCACTGTGACACCGCTTTGGTCACGGCCCGTCGCCGGGCGCCACGCCACAATGCGCGCGAATTATCAGAGGCAAAATGTTCGCAATACTATTGCGAACATTTTGAGGGCACTTTTGTCTCCGGTGATGACCTAAATCGCCGGCGAGCTGGACCGAGGCGGAGAGTAAAGTACGGGAAAAATGAAAACGGCTAAGAACTTCGCCACGACCTAAACCAAGAGGTGCTCGAGCTCGGGGGAACAAAAAGGCACTCACCGCAGCACAGGGGAGGTCCGAGGGGTGCCGGGAAGGTCCTGGCGGCGGAGGAGCGTGCCGGCCGCGAGGACGATGATGAGGACAAGGCGGCCTGAGTAAAAAGAGTAAGGCCGCAACATCAGAATAGGTTCCATATAGCTCCTGGGTGCTCCCAGCGCAAAGAATTGGAGGGAGGAGCTCTTACCGGAGCTGGGGACGAAGGGGGTGTGTTCCCAGCCAAAAGAGTGGAACCCAGACCAATGCGCCATGAGAGACAAGCCAAATTTAATTAGGGTTATCAACCACTGGAGTGAGAGGAAGGATTTGGAGCAAGAAGTGGAGTAATAGAGCCACTGGAGTACTAGATGCACCGAGGAGCTCCAAGCTTCAGTAATGGCGGCCAAGTGATTTGAGTGATTCGAACTCAAGCAAGTAAGGTGGGTCCAAACTAAAGCTCAAGGGGGTGTAAAGAGAGCCAATGAAGGGGAAAATGGGGCTTAAGTAGCCGAGGGAACGAAGAGAGCAACGGGCACATGCTCATGGGCGAGCTCTGGTCCACAGCAGCGCGCGGTCGCTCGGAGTGACGGGAGCAGGTGGAAAAATGGACTTTCGGGGGTGGTCGCATGGTGTGCAATAAATGCGGCACAGAGGGAGCCGTTTAAAGGCTTCACTGAGGTGACCTCACACTGCTCACACTCTGGCACATACACACAGGCGAGCGGCGAGAGGTAGGAGACGACCAGGGACGCGGGGGCCCCACCTGTTGGCAAAAGAAACGAAGAGGTCCGAGCCGAACCGCTAAATGGGTTGAGCCCAACCCAAATAATGCTGGCCCTTGGATTGGACTAGAACGGCCGCGATACGATCGCTATTTTGAATACGACCGACGCGAATCCAGACGGCTCGCGACGGTTGGATCGGATCCAACGCTGAGATTCGAGGGCAATCGGGGTCCGGGTTCAACAAACGAGGACCGTTTGATGGAGATCCAACGGTCCACGTCGCCCGCGAGTTGAAAAGGGGCTGAGTCGGGCGCTGAGGCGGTCGGGTCGCATCGAACGCGAAAGTTGGGCTCGAGTCCGACTCGAGTCCAACAGGGGGTTGACTAGACTTTTTAGCGCTAGCAACTAAGTCCAAAAATCCTGAAATTTTGAATGGAGCTTGCTGATCCAAGGATAAACTTGGCATAAATGTTCCATAGATTTTCATGCACAACATTTTTCTCAAGAAATTCCAGAAGGTTGGTTCTAGGGTTTGACCAAGCTTTTGACTGGTTTGACCTGCCTCAAAAATCACCAAATAATTTCTGAGAATCATGAGATAATTCAGAGGTGTCGCAAAACAAGCCTAGAACCCAGGAATATTGTTTTCAGGGATTTGGTACAAGAGCTTTACCAAGGAGGTTTTTGGACTTTGGACAATTAGGGATTTTTGGTTTTCGATTTCTCACAATTCCTTTACAAGAATTGTAGAAAAGTTCAAAAATTTCACGATATAAGAAAAGTTTTAAATTTTTACACATTCTCTTACATTTGAAACACAAATCCAGAATTGGGATGTTACAACTACCTCCTGGGGGAGAGGATGTTCTCTTGGGTTTAGGGCTGGCTCAGCGCCTACGACGATATCGTCGATGAGCTTGATCCCTATGACCCCGGGACGTACGCAGAGTACATGGAGTGGTACTCCAGTCGGACGAGGGTTTGCTCCGTCAGGGTCATGGACGACCCACCATGACATGAGGCTACGATGTCTGACATGTACCCCACCGAGCCAGACTCTGCATTCCACCGTGTGGTACGTATTGAATGGTCGGTACTTTGTATTTCATTTGCAAGATTTAGATTTCCAACTTGTTGATTACGTGTACAGGTGGACCTACACCGGGAGGTGCATGAGTTGGCAGCCTCCGTGCATCAGAGGACGCTCGAGGGGCACTTCAGTATGACGACGCATGACATCAAAGGGGTCATGGAGCAGTTCCTCGAGAAGTCGAGGCGAGCGACCCGGATCATGATGTGTCGCACACCGAGAGACCTAGTGGACCCACTAGTGCGTGGACGAGGAGTGAGCCATGGTGGTTCATGGTTGTGGGCTCCTTACCCGAACGTGGCGAGTGGGTCCTCGTGGCAACGTGCTGCTAGCACCTAGGGGCAGTTTGCAGGTGAGCATGTGACATTCGATCACATCCGCTTCTTTATTTCGAACCACACTAGTTACTAACGGCAATCTTCTCTTGCAGGTCCAGAGTTCCACCCGTACATGGGGCAGGACTACGTGGAACCGTCATCGTTTGCCTTCGTGCGATCAGGTATGACTACCTTGATTACTTGCGTAACGTCCTATTTCGTGGTTTTTGCCATGTTTATATGTGTAACATGATGTTTCACAGGTCGTACAGCGCTTTGGAACAATGCAGACTTGTCGCACGAGAAATCACACTCCGGGGACTTCCACTTGGACCAGTGTGGTAGCCAAGTCTCCGTGGGGGCTTCACAGCTGCACAGTGCGCCCGGACCAACCCAACCGATGCAAGACCCCCTCGCGACACCACCTCAGGCTACTCGCGCCAGTCGGGTACCTCGGCAGCCTGAGCCTTTGACGTACTCGCACCAGTGCCTACAGCCACCCCGGACGAGGCCAGGGCGACACGCGGGGTACACCCCAAGAGGAGCTGAGAGCAGTGGCGGATCCAGAACGAAAATGACCAGGGGTCCCCACTTCCCATACATATCACATATGTTTAATTTTTTGGCTTGATGTGTCCTCTTATCTTGGGTTAGGGGTGTTCATACTATATATACATAGCTATATCTAAAGGAAAATGATTTTTTGACCCGGTATCCTGTGCACCCGGGTAGAGCACTGTAGATCCGCCCATGGCCGAGAGTAGATATTTGTTCTTCTAACTATCAGTCATGCCATGTAAATATTAAATTTTGTACAACTATTATTATGCTAGTCTCGTGTTTTGATATTTCTTTTTTGCGTGCACACAGCAACCATGTGAGGGAGTCAGCATCAGGACACCCTACACCACCCTCTTTCTAGACTTGACTCCCCCATGCCACCTTTTCGGACTGATATGACAACACACTGCGACGATGCGACACTTACTTTTCAGATAGATATGACAACACACTACGAAGATGCGGCACTTACTTTTCAAACTGACAAGACCACACTCCACCATGCGACCTTTTCAAACCGAAAAAAGTGCACCCTGTCACGTTACACACTGCCACTTTTGCAGATCGATACGACAACACATTGCGACACTAACTTTTCAGAACGACAAGACCACACTCCGAGATAACAACACACTGCCACCCCCCCTTTAGGTCAAAAAATCCATGTATAAAAGGAGGGAGAAGAGAAGTGGAGGAGAAGAGAGCTGCTGGATAGCATTACACAAACAAACTCAACACTACACCAGAGCTTGCTTCACACAACTAGGAGGAAGGACATGGAGGACTCGATGAACATGTACAAAAAGATAATGCAGAAGCGCAAGTGGCTAGCCGAGAGGGCTAAACCCTACCCGGATAAGTCTATGAAGGATGCGTCGGTACCACCACGGTTCTTGGTCCCGCAATGTGTGTGCGAAGAACCGGCAAAGATCATGCAGTTCACACACCTGATAAGGTTTGCTCGGGCGTACTACATGTGCAACCACTACCTCGTAAGCGTATCTTGCACACACAAATATTTTTCACATCATACATTACATTCCACAAATTCCTGATTAAACACACCCATAATGGCAGCCAGAGATACAATACAACTTCTTCCAATGAATCGATGGCCCGGAGATGTACGATAGGACGTTCATCTAGCAGAAATACATATTGAACTTTTCATGGCGAGCCAAGACCTACCAGCGCTGGACACCTTACGTACCCGACCCCAACCCAACTGAAAAGGCATCAGACAACAAGGCCAGGCGAACGATGAACAAGGGGAAGGCTGCTGCAAGTGAGATAGTGGCTCGTACTACCGCTCCCTGTCGCCCGAGCGCACTCCGGATCCAAGAGGTAAGTTATGTTCATTATGCATCATAATTATTAATTTGGCCCGACGTTGCGTTATGCTAACGTTGTTCAACCATCCATCCCGTCTTGCGGAATATGGATGACTTCGAGACTGGCCGTCGTCGCCGTGTGCAACAAGGGGACAAGGGAAAGGCTCCTGCAAATGAGACCATGGGCCGTACTACCATTCCTCGTCACTCGAGCGCACCCCGAATCCTAGAGGTAAGTTAAGTTTAGTATGCATCATAATTATTAATTTAGCCTGACGTTGTGTTATCCTAACATCATTCAACCATCCAACCCGTCTTGTAGAACATAGATGACTTCAAGATTGGTTGTCGCCGCGGGTAGCAAGGGGACAAGGGGAAGGGAGCGATGTGCCGCCGAAACTATTGATCTTTGTTCCAATCGACTTTATTTTCATTCCAAAAAGGCGCATATGTATTGTAGGTGTATTTCGGTTTGTTGCATGGTGCATGTGGTAGTTCCTTATGCACGTAACTAAACCCTGCGAGCCGTGTAATTCGCAACTTTATTATAAAGTCTATTTCAATTCGCAACTGCGTTGTAAAGCCACCGACTTCAATTCTTGTCTCTTATGGCATTAAATTCTTGTTGTACAAAGGCATGGAACAATATAAAAATAAAGGCCCAAAAGACGTGTTGTGGAGGTGGGCATTAAAAATAATGATTCACACATCTTAAGCAACAAATTACATCTCTTTTAACCAAATATTGAGACAACATCGTTCATGACATCCATAAACCAAATTATTTTGTCCATTCTCTACTTCACAGTATTACCAAAAAAAAAATTTAAAAAAACTTACAATTTTTTTTCCACAACACATACATTGTTTAAAAAAAAAAAAAAAGATCATCCTGTCGCTAGTTCAATTGACGATAGAACTCCTGTCGCTAGTTCAAGTGGCGACAGACTCCTCTCGCCAACCTCCCCCACTGTTTCTTTTGGCGTCAGAGACATAGTTTTGTATTCTTTTTTTGGACGACTATTTAATTTTATTATTCTTTTTAAAATAATTATTTTTAAATTTTTTTTCTTACTTGAGCAAGAAGCCAAGTCATCGACAATCAAAGAAAGGCAATTGCATTGACATGATTGAATTCAGCGCGGATCCTGATGCCTGGCGCAAGGAAAAAAAATGCTAGATTTGCTTTTCGAGCGCGAACGGTGTAATTTAAGGGAAAAAAAACTCACATACAAACTCTAGCACAGATCGTCACATCAACATCGTGGTGAGCCCCCCAATCATTTCATGCATGCGTCATTATCTCTCAAGTACGCTATAAAATAGAAAACGTTTTCTGATCCGTAAGCTTTCGCGATTTCAATTATTAGGCTTGGTTAGAGCTGGCCATTGGGTCGTGCCGTGCCGGCCCGGCCCAAGTTCGCCGTGTTTCGGACCGCGTCGTGCCGTGCCAGTTCGGCCCAGTCACCCCGTCGTACCGTGCCGTGTCGGTCCACCTCACCTCCGGCTAGGCCCAGGTACGGCCCAAAGCCCGTCATGCCGAGGTCGTACCGTGACAGCCCAAGCCCAGCTCTAAGTAACTATAGAGCAGCGCGTGGGGAAGGAGAGGGAGTGAGAGGGAGGTGGTTGGAGGAATGGAGGGAGGGGGCGGCCGACGGCACGGAGGGAGTGAGGGCGGCGATCGGCAGCGTATGGAGAGGGAGGGGAATCAGAGAATGTGATTAGGGATTGTGAATTTTGGAGCCGAGGCCCGGAAGAAGGGGTTGGGGATGGGGGTTGGGGGAGCTCAAGAGAGATGTTAGGCTAGACCGAGTGGCAGAGGGGGTTATTGGTTGGGTCAGGCCGGAATGACAGAGGAGGGTTATTGGTTGCACTAGGCCGAGATGGGGGAGTGATTGAGCCAGGCTGAGAGAGGGAGGGATTGGGCTAGAACGGGAAGGTTGAGCCTATTTCGTGCCGTGCCGGCCCAAACACGGCACAACTGATCGTGCCGTGTCGTGCCGCCCAACGAGCCGCATTCTCAGGCCCAGCCCGGCCCGTAGTTCGTGCCGTACCGGTCCGGTCCACCACGTGCCATGTTGTGTCGTGCTTAGACCGTGCCGTGTCGCCCGTGCTTTGGGCCGGCCCGAAAAAGCACGGCCCAAATCCCAGCTCTAGGCTTGGTTAGATTTAAGGACAGGACCACGATTTAGTTTTAAATATCAAAAACCACGAAAGCTGATTTGCGACGTAATACAAGCCATGGTTATACCAAAATATTTCGGTGGGTCGTATAGAATATATTTTTCGAGTTGGCTCGCTGTTGGAATAAACAGAATAGCTTCTTAGATTATGTGCTAGGTTTTCTTTGTAAATAATCCTAGTGTTGTTAATGTATAATAACACCTACGTGACGACTCCTCTAATTCCAACCGCATCCGTGATTCGTTGGCCATGTCCGGAACACTTGATTGTCATGAGAATTATAGACAAAAATTAGTACTATGCATGAGAATTATAGACAAAATGAATACCTTCTATCTATTAATCCTATGCATGAGAATTATAGACAAAATGAATACCTTCTATCTTCTTATATCTTCTAATAAAGTTCATATTTTTTAGGCATTACACTAAAAAGGGAAAACTAAATTACCAAAGTTCAGTTACATTAGGACATGAACACACAAGAAATGCACTTTGTTTGCTGCAAGCAGCTGCAAACATCCCCTGCACTCTTGCAACAGCGCAAACTGACCAGCTAAAAGCCAAACGTGGTGATCCGATCACATAAACAAATAGGAAAAAACCCATCGAAAAGGCATTAAAAAATCATAGCCGTACAGTACTCGGCCCATCAGAAGCGCCATCATTGATACGGTCCCGGGTAAATCCAAACCCGAAAAAGACCAACACGAAGCGCCCGCCTCGCCGCGCCGCGCCTCGCTCTCAGTACGCCCCGACCAGTGAGCCCGCCTCTTTATCGGATCCGAGAACCCGAAAAACGTCGCATCGCCGGCGCCAGAGGAAGGATGGAGGTCGTTGGCGGGATCCAGGAGCCGCCGTCGGCGCGGCTCCTCACGCCGACGCGGTCGGGGGGCTCGCGGTGGGTGGACGGCAGCGAGGTCGACTCGTCCGAGTCCGCGCCGTGGTCGCTCGAGGACGAACGGTCGATTGGCCTCTCCGCCGCCGCCGCCGAGGCCGAAGCCGTCGTGTCCGCCGGCGACGCAGCCGTGCTGTCGCGGGCGTCCTCCGGCGCGTTCCGGCGGCGGCTGGGAAAGCGGCCCCGGAGGGTGGACTCCCTAGACGTCGAGGCCATGTCCGTGCGCGGCGCGCACGGGCACAGCAACAAGGTGCGTGCGTTTCTTGGGGAGGTCTGGGGGATGATCCACGAATTCGGGATCATTTTTGCTCTTGGCGAATTAGAATCGTTCAGTGTGTAAAAAAGATGCGACCTTTGATCACTTCTTGATTAGCGAAAGGATCGTATTCTCATTAGTTTCTTGATGAACTTTTGGCGCAATTTGGTTGGACATTAGGGTCGGCTAAGCGTGTGCCTTGATATATTATTCCCTATTTGTGTCCGGAATCTGGAAACATGTGCTCTTTAGATAATATTCTACCACAAGAATCGACGGACCCGATGATTGACTCCTCTTAGCTGCAATTTTGCGCCAGGATATATCACTTCTTAGCACTGTCGCCATGGCGTTTCAAACCCTCGGAGTTGTTTACGGTGACATGGGTACAAGCCCTCTCTATGTCTTCAGCGATGTGTTCAGCAAAGTCCCGATAAAGTCGGAGGTGGAGATCCTGGGGGCGCTTTCGCTGGTCATGTACACGATCGCGCTCATCCCTTTCGCTAAATACGTATTTATAGTGCTGAAAGCTAATGACAACGGTGAAGGTAGGATGCACGGTTTGCAACTTTGGTTTCAGTAGATAATGATTCTAGACTGTCAGTTGTCTATGTTCTTCCCCAAAATTGGTTGCCTTACTGACTGTATTTTCTCATGGTTTGCAGGGGGCACGTTTGCGCTGTATTCGTTGATTTGCAGGTATGCAAAAGTTAGTCTGCTTCCGAATCAGCAGCGTGTTGATGAAAATATTTCTAGCTTTAGGCTTAAGTTGCCTACTCCTGAGCTTGAACGGGCTCTATGTGTCAAAGACTGCCTAGAAAAGAAGCCACTCTTCAAAAACATCCTCCTGTTCTTGGTTCTGATGGGGACTTCCATGATAATTGGAGATGGCATTCTCACTCCATCAATGTCAGGTGCTTCATACACACACTGTTTTGCGATAGTTTACTCTACCAACAGAGATTCTGTAATTGCTATTCACCTCCAGAGATGTTCAATTGCCGACCCCCCCTCTTTTTTTTTCCTTGTGTTCAGTTATGTCTGCTGTCAGTGGTCTCCAGGGTAAAGTTCCTGGATTTGACACAGGTTTGTGCCCTTTCTAAAGATCACAACAGTCTGCTGGTGATCTGTCATTAGCTCGTTGCTGAAACATAAAACTGTCTTTTCATATACTTCCTAAGGGCAAAGGATTTAAGTGCTTTTTTCTCCATCTTTTTTTTGCAGATGCTGTTGTAATTGTTTCAATCGTAGTTCTTGTGCTATTGTTCAGCGTGCAGAGGTTTGGAACTGGCAAAATTGGGTTCATGTTTGCTCCTATTTTGGCTCTGTGGTTTCTTAATCTGGGCTCCATTGGAATATACAACATAATTAAATATGATATATCTGTTGTGAAAGCATTCAATCCAGTGTATATCTATTTATTTTTCAAGATGAACGGCATAAAGGCATGGTCAGCTCTTGGTGGTTGTGTCTTGTGCATCACAGGTGCCTCTTTACTCCAGCAGCAGCCTTCCTCTCAATTCATTTTTCCCCATCTCGTGAAGCAAGGACCAATTTTACATCCACATTATATATTGTCCTCAAGAGTCGATATTTTATTCTCCTAAAAAGAGTCGATATTTTAGAACTCTTATATTTAGCCCTACCGAGAATGCCACTCTGGAATAAAAGAATATAATAGGAGATGAAAATGCTCCTTCCACTGTCTTTCCACGCAACTTATTATTCTGGTGATCATGATAATTTATGAATTATGATTCATTTTGGTTGGCAGTTCCCATCAATTGTTTCAGTATTGTTAAATCAGTATTGTCATTTATGCTGAGTCACTCAGAAGTGCTGATTTGAAGTTGATTTGACCACCATTAAACCCTAACACTGGAAGTGGTTCTGCTGCGTACCATCGAGTGCACTCATTTCATTTTGTAATTGTAGGAGCTGAAGCAATGTTTGCTGATCTGGGCCATTTCTCTGTCAAATCAATACAGGTTAACACATTAACTAGTAAATTGACACACATTTTTTGTGACTTTGCTGTTGGATTTATGTGATATTTGTGGATATCTTTTTTTATTAGACCTAAATTGAGAATTTCTTTTCTTTGCCCCAGGTAGCATTTACTGCTGTGGTATTCCCTTGCTTGCTTATTGCTTACATGGGCCAAGCTGCATATTTGATGAAATATCCACTTGCTGTAGAAAGAATATTTTATGATTCTGTGCCAGGTAAGCTTTCAGCTGGCGTAAATGCATTAGGTGGATCTAGGTTATTATCACTCTAAACAATTTTCAATTTAACGTTCTGTCATATAAGTTAAGTTTTCTATGTGCAATGCAGAAGTTCTCTTCTGGCCAGTATTTGTGATTGCTACACTTGCTGCTATGATTGCCAGCCAAGCTATGATATCTGCAACCTTCTCTTGCATAAAGCAGGCCATGGCTCTTGGTTGCTTTCCTAGGATTAAAATAATCCATACATCCAAGAGAGTCATGGGCCAGATTTACATACCTGTGATGAATTGGTTTCTCATGGTCATGTGCATCATCATCGTGGCCACTTTCAGGAGTACTAACGATATTGCCAATGCATACGGTTAGTATTTTTGTCATACGGCGTAATCTTTTCTTGTTTCAGTATCTAGCATTTATATCTTTGAGAAACTATTGTTGCAATTGTGATCAGCCCTTGTGCATAGCCAAAATGTACTATGGTACACAACAATCAGCTGATGCTCAGCCACCACTCCATTTTGCGATGGCAATTGCATATATGTGTTTCGATGCCAACAACTATTATTTTTCCTGAGCAACCGTCTCATTTGTTTGACACGATTTTCTTAAAATTTCCAGGTATTGCTGAAGTTGGAGTCATGATGGTTAGCACTGCACTGGTGACCTTGGTGATGCTTCTTATATGGCAAACCAACTTGTTCCTTGTTCTGTGCTTCCCCATTCTTTTTGGTGCAGTAGAGTTTGTTTACTTGACAGCCGTTCTGTCAAAGATACAAGAAGGAGGATGGCTACCACTGGCTTTCTCGTCATTGTTTCTCTGCATAATGTACACATGGAACTATGGAAGTGTGTTGAAGTATCAGAGCGAGATGCGTGGGAAGATATCCCTGGACTTCATTCTTGACCTGGGATCAACGCTTGGCACTGTAAGAGTTCCAGGTATTGGACTTGTGTACAATGAGCTGGTCCAGGGAATCCCGTCAATCTTTGGCCAACTGTTGGTCACACTGCCAGCAATGCACTCCACGATCGTCTTCGTTTGCATCAAATACGTTCCTGTCTCATATGTGCCTCTTGAAGAAAGGTTCTTGTTCCGAAGAGTTGGCCTCAAGGACTACCACATGTTCCGTTGTGTTGCACGGTATGGTTACAAGGATGTTAGGAAAGAGGACCACGGCTTCTTTGAGCATCTTTTGGTTGAAAGCCTGGAGAAATTTCTGAGGAGGGAAGCCCAGGAAATTGTGCTTGAGGCGAGCACGATGGAGGCAGAGCGCGATGATGTGTCTGTTGTGTCTGACATACCTCCATCTCCTGCTGGTGCTGGGGATCTACACGTTCCGCTGCTTTCTGATCAGAAATTGGGTGACGACAATCTAATGCTCAGCACCGAAGGCAGCGCTCCTTTACTTCCCTCTAGCTCCATCTCCTCAGAAGAAGACCCAAGCTTAGAGTATGAGCTCGCGGAATTGAGAGAAGCCATGGCATCTGGGTTCACATATCTCTTAGCACATGGCGATGTGAGGGCAAGGAAGGAATCGCTCTTCACAAAGAAGTTTATCATCAACTATTTCTATGCGTTCCTCAGGAGGAATTGCAGGGCTGGTACTGCAATCCTGAAGGTCCCTCACTCGAACATCATGCGTGTCGGGATGACGTACATGGTCTGATTGGGACTCTGCTATGATTGTCCTGCAAGATTGAAGCTCATTTCTTTCAAGTCTTGGATGGAATGCTACACCAGCTGGTAGTTTAGGAATTGTACTGCAGTGATGAACAAATTCACTGCTGCTTCTGGCCAACTGCTCAGCAGCATTTTAGCTGCAGAATTGGTCGTATGTGCTCAGTTTTATTCTTTCCCCCGTATTTGCCAACTTGTGTTAAGTTATTTGTATGATATTCATGGAGATTGTAAGAGCAATGTAATCTTATTCAGCCATCAACTTGTTCCTGGCCACTTGATTTGTTGATCCCTGCAAGCTTCAGAAGAGTTGCTCGTAATCTAGGACAATATCAGTGCGATGGGAGTCATATCAGAATTGTGATCTGATTGTAAGGAAAAGTAAAACAAGATGGAGCACTCACAGGAGTTCACCTTGGTTCAAGAAGAATACTGATGATTGGATATGCTAGTAAATATGAAATTTGACTTTATGTTAAAACTCAATTATGAGCATCTTGACTGTTGGCAATGAACTCTCAAAAGATGCATATTGACTAGTGCTATTCTCCCTTAAGAGACTGCCATCCCAAGACCAAACATTCCACCACAGATTCATTCATCCATGTGATGTTCCTGAATGCCAAAACATATTGCAGCAATCAGAGTTGCAGCTTCCTCGTGTTCTAAGACAGCATGGTGTCCTCAGAACATTACCCTTCTTTTTGGCAACATGATCTTCTATGGTACCGGGCTTCTTCCATATAAAATTCCATTTATAATGACCAACAATACACCATACAGTACAAAGGCTAGCAAATAATAATCCTAAATATTTTACTAAGGCACATGAAGGCCATGATCAAATGTTGGGCATTTGCCCCACTGCATAATTTCTTTGCCTCTTCCAATTCAGACCCAGAGAGCAGTGGCTGCCTCTCTCCATCTGTCAAAACATTATCCCACCTTATCCTAGTAGCACTACAGAACAATATAGTCATCAAAAGAATGCCCATAATTGATGGCAGTGGCACAGCCTCTCTTGCAGCATACTCTCTTTTTTTGCAAAAGAGTTGCACGTCATTCCATTAATCAGAGATAAAACACACAATACAACCACAACACAAAGCAAAGCAAACTGAAAACTGAAACTGAAAAAACCACGAGGAGAAACAAGGGAGAAAGGGAAGAGAAGAGACGTAGGGAGGGAGAGAGCGAGCAACCTAACTACAACGGGACAACTCTGGACAAGGAAGTGCCTCTAAACACGAGCACCCGTCATGCGCCAAAGGCGGAACTCATCCAAGGTCGCTTGCAGAAGCAGCCCTATAGAAGATGTCGCATTGTTGAAGACACGATTGTTTCTTTCTTTCCAGAGCATCCAGGAGATGAGGATAATGCAAGAGTCAAGGCCTCAGCTGTGGATCCTTGAGACCAACTAGCGAGTGGATAGCCAATAGTTCTCTAAGGACGGCTGACCTGCCGGCATACATCGGCTGAGACCAACATGTGGGAGGAACTGTGCCCAGATTTGGGCAGTGATCGCACAGCCGACTAGGAGATGATCAATTGTTTCTCCGGCGGAGCGACAAAAAACACAGACTCGATGGTTAGTGAGGCCCCGGCGCTCAATCCGATCTGTCATCCAGCAGCGGCGACGAACGGCCAACCACAGGAAGTATTTACACTTTAGTGGGGCTAAAGCTTTCCAGATTGGTACATCACACGTGAAGAGCTTGAAACCGATGAAGAAGGCATTATAGGCAGACCTTGCAAAGTACTGGCCCGAGACCTCCCAATGCCACTGGATGGAATCTTCCTGACCAAATGTTGTGCGGACCGACCGAATCAAGTCCCACAGGCGAAGATACTCCATGATAACCTACACATCGAGACCACCAGTAATGTAAGCTATCCACCGCCCATTAAGCAAAGCTTCCGTGACCATTCGCTTGTTCCTAATTGCGAGCGGCATCGTTGTGATCAGCGATGGCGGAATGGCCGGAATGCTTTGACCATTGATCCAGCGATCCGACCAAAACAAGGCGTGCTCGCCGTTTTCGAGCCTGACCACCAGCGAAACCTGGAACAAGTCACGTTCTGCCTTACTGGCTTGGGCGGTTAGAGCATGCCAGGGCCGCGCGATCCAAGAACTTTGAACCCAAAGCCATCTGATGCGTAGGGCGTGGTCAAGAACCCTTAGGTTGTGCAGACCCAAACCCCCAAAGTGCGTAGGTTTACAAACCGAAGGCCAGGCGATGAGGCAATGGCGTCCAGAGACCGACTCAATTCCTTTCCACAGAAAAGCACGCTGCCATTTATCAATTGCTTTGATCATCAAGAGAGGAGGGTCAAGCGTCATGAAAGAGTAGATGGGGAGGGTCGTAAGCACCGTCTTGACCAAGATTAGACAACCTCCTTGAGAGAGCATGCCAAGCTACAGCTGAGCGGAGATCTTTTCCAAGAGCGGTTGGAAGTCGTTCTTTGTAGGTTTCTTCAAGGAGAGTGGTAATCCCAGATATTTGCATGGGAAGTCGACCGAGGGACAATTGAGATCATAAGCAATAAGCCGAAGATGTTGAGGCGAGCAGCGAATTTGAGCGAAGGTACTCTTCGTGAGATTAGTTCGCAGGCCTGAGGCTTCTACAAACACTTGCATGATGGTGCGGATCGCAAGCAGGTCCGAGCTAACTAGAGAAAGGAATAGGGCCGCGTCGTCCGCGTAAAGGGGGAATGATGAGGGACCCTCCCTGGTACTCTAAGAGGTTGAAGAAGAGAGGACGATTCCGCCAACGTGATGAGGTTGTTGAGAACATCCATGACAATGACAAAGAGCAACGGGGATAGTGAGTCCCCTTGTTGGAGTCCTCTACCATGCCATACTTGGCGGCCTGGTTGTCCATTCAGCAAGATGCAGGTGGAGGTTGAAGATAGCATGATGGCCAACCATGAACACCAGTTCGGCCTAAAGCCTTTTCAGCATAGGACTTCAAGCAAAAATGGCCATGAAACCAAGTCAAATGCTTGGGAAATATCCAGCTTGAAGAGGAACGCTGGCTTACGTAGCTGATGAAGCACGCGGGCTGAGTGCCGAACAAGAAATAAATTATCTTGGATAGAGCGTGTAGCGATGAATGCGGACCAGTTGGGAGCTACTATCTTTGCCATTTACGGCAACAACCTCAGTGCTTGCATCTTGGAGAAAATCTTCGCAAAGCTGTGCAGCAGGCTAATGGGACGATAGTCTTTAGCGCCTTGGGGTTCTGGATTCTTAGGAAAAAGAGTTATTAGAGCTTGCTTCAGTAGGAAGAAACTATTGCCGACGAAGCTACCTAGCTTGAAAATCGATGCCATGATGTCCAGTTTGATGATCGACCATCATTTTTTATAGAACATAGCGATGAAATCGTCCGGTCTAGGGGCCTTTTCTGCTGGCAAGCTCCTGATTGCGTCCCAGACTTCCTGCTAGGTGAAATCGGCCTCCAGCAAAGAAAGGTCATGCACCAAAATGTTGAGAACGTCTAGATCCAACGAGTGAGATCTGTTGGGTGGTTTGCCAATGAGGTTTTCGAAATATGCTGCAAAAGCTTTGGACATTTCGTCATGCGACTAGATCTAAGAATCCTCCACTTTGAGCTGAGTAATGTAGCTACAACGCCGATGATGATTGGCATGCAGATGAAAGTAATGGGTGTTAGCATCCCCCTCACGCATCCAGTTTAAACACGATCGCTGGTGCACCATTGTGCGTTCGAGGGAGCATAAGCCTAGCAACTTTTTCTTGAGCTCATTCTAGAGCCGCTGCTCGAGCGGCCAGAGGATCCTATTCTCCTCCTTGAGTTCAAACCACTAGAGCAACTCTTTGGCCGTGAGAATTTGCTGCTGGACATTATCGACCTGATGCTGACCCCAATCCTGCAAGGTCCGGCCGGTGGACATGATGAGGAAATCCAACTTACAAAGGGGGTCCGATATGGACGCCTGGTGTAACATCCCAATTTTGGGCTTGTGTTTCAAATGTAAGAAAATCAGTAGAAATTAAAACTTTTCTTACATCATGTAATTCCTGTTGTGCCAATCAATTCTTGTACAAGGAATTATGGAAATACATTGTCACAAGTCTTGTTGATCCAAATCTTGTTATTCCAAAAACAATCTTGTCAAATCTTATGATCATCCTCTGGAAATACTTTTCCTAAGTCTCTGTGATGGTATGTGACCCCTCTGAAAAATCTCACAATTTTTAGAAATTGTTTGAAAATTTTAGAGGCGATCAAACTGCTTGACTCTCACCAAACATTAAAACAGAGCCTTGCAGAATTTTTGGAGATTTATTCGCAGCATAAAAATCTCTGAAAATTTTACACAAGGTTAATATCTGAGTTAGCAAGCTCCTGTAAAATTTTCATAATTTTTGGAGTTATTTTGCTACCTCAAATAAATCTTTCGAGTCTCTGTTCTTTTTCAAAGTCAAACTTGGTTTATCTTGTTGCTTGGGTTCGAGTCGACTCGCTCGAGCCACTTGATTCGGTCCAGTCAACTAAGCGTACCGAGCCACTCTTTAAAACGCGCGATGAATCTCAACCGTTAGATCTAAATCGCACGGCCCGCGCGCGTGAAACCCTTCGGACCCTCCGGTTGCAAGTTTGATTGTCGACCGTTTGATTTCCATCCAACCATTGAGATCTTCCAACCTTCGGACCCTCGGTTGCATTTTTGAATGAGCCGTTGGATTAAGATCCAACGCTCGCGTACCCCTTCGTTGTAAATAAGAGTTGCGGTGTGGAGCAATCTGAGCCGTCCGTTTCTAATCGTAGGGCTCGCAATCTCCTCGTTGTGTTTTAAAGCCCGTAGGCGTGGCACTATCTCAGCCGTTCGTGTCTCATCCAACGGCTGTGAATCGCCCGAGCTTTTGCGCTGGTCATCTTCAACCTCCCGCCGTGCGAAAACAGTGCAAAGCATGGAGGTGTCGCTTCATGCTTCCTACGGCCGCCCTAGTCAACAGTGGAGGTCGTGGGAGGCATAATCGGCCATGCCATGCCCTATTTCACCGCCTATCACCTTTTTCCATGTCGTGCGCATTGTGCTTTGTGTTTTGCCGCTCAAGGCTTGTGGTGCAAACCCTAACACTTTCTTGGCTTTATAAGCATCCTCATTGCTTCCTAGTATCTCTTTAGACCACCACCAAGCCTCACTCACAGCATTGGAGCTTAATACCTCAAAACCGACAATCCACCATTGTTGAACCGTGGAGCTCCATTGGTGTTCTTGGTGTTCCAGTGGTCCTCCTTCATGTTTCTTTGCCCTAACCTCATCTATTCATCACCTTGAACATTTCCTCACTTAATTTTGGATTTGATTCTCGTGAATTGTCCAATTTGGGGTTTGTTCAAATTCGGCCAATTTGGTCATCTTCTTCCTCTCACCAAAGTGAGTGCTCCATTTTCCAATTCTTTGCTCATGTAGCTTCTGTGAATCATTATGAAGCTATACTGAAGCTTTGGTATCACTCATTTGGCTCAGGGTGTCATTTTCGGGTTTTCTTCTTCAAGTCCGGCGAGCTTCCACCGTGGTCAAGCTTCTCCGACCGCCCTGAAGCCTCTTCTCGCTAAGGTAGCTTCTTATTAGTCCTTAGAAGCCATGGCACCCGCTTCCTTGGACCGCAGCGAGCTTTCGCTATTTTCATGTTTAGCAAGAAAGCTCCGCTTTTCATTTTCCGGCTAGCCGGCGTTTGATCGCCACGCGCGAATGCTACCATTAGGTTCGTCTTGCTATTGCGAATCCATTTTGGGTCGTGTTCACCACCACGCGCACGTTGTCGCCGGCGATTAGCCGTCAAAGCCACTCGGGTTTTCGACACGCTTGCTTCGTCGACTCATTAGGACACATTAATTCCCAATCATTAGTTATTAATTATGTCTTAATCATTATTATTGAGCCACCGACCGCTGGGCCCAATATCCTTAAATCAATCTACGTTCACTCGCATCGCTCCGACATCATTAATGTCTAATCATTGCTTAATTGAATGAGTCGGCATTTAATCGCCGGAATTAACCTCTCGTCACGATCGTGGTGGGCCGAGGATTAGAATCAAATTCGATGAGTCTTTAGTATCTAGTTAATGGTAATCATTAGAAGCATTAATCTCGCCCTAACCACCTCTCGATCGCCGACAAGTGGGCGCCAGGCACCGTGCCCGGGTTAAACCAACGCATGTGTGCCTCAAGGTCGCCGACATGCTGGTCCCCACGTGTCAAGATCCCTTGAACTTCAATCAATAGCCACCGCCGATCCTTTGATCAACGCCCGGATCTTGTATGCATTCGACCATCCGGTTCCCTCATCATCTGGACCGTCCATCTCGTGATCTGCGGCTGAGATCATGAATGCAATCGGACCTTCCGGTTAGATTTGGGTTCTGAGCCGTTCATCTTTAGATCTGCGGTCGTGGTTCACCGAGGCAACCGCATCGTCCGGTTGCATACACTCGTGTCGCTGCTGGATCTTGATCCAACGGTGGACCCCGACTAGGTTTGGCGCGCGTGCGCTATTTCCAGCGTGCGTGGGCTGTTGGATTTTAAATCTACGGCCCACGGGCGTCCACGTCATTTTCTTTGTATTGGGTTGTTCTGTATTTCGGTAAGCAATTGTTTATCAACTGAAAATGATGTAAAAACTTTAGAAACTCATAACTAATTCATTTTAACTGCTTTTTAGTTAGTCCCAACTGTAATAAATCATGTTATCACTTTAGCTTATTATAAAAATGGATGTAAGCATGTTCCAGTAGCAGAAAATTTTATAACTAGGAATAACTTGGTCCCCGCTGCTTTAAATATTCCAAAATGAATAAAACTTTAGAAAATGCATATCTTGCTCTGTGTATGTCCAAAATGAATGTTTCCAACCTTAATAAATTTGTTATTAACCCAATGTTAATATAAAAATGATGGTAGGTCCAAGATTGTAACAGAAACCTTGATTAATGAGTTAGTGCCTATTTTTAGCATTTAGAAAATTCTGGAAGACTTATAAAATGCACAAGTAATTCTCTGTAAATGCAAAATATATTTGATAAATTCTAGAAAACCCTCTGTTGGTATACTTCTCAGAAATTAGTTTTGAACATATTTATGCTCTGGAAAGTGCATTATGCCAATTTTGCATCTTAGAAAATCATAACTAAATCACTTTAACTCCAAATGACCTGAAATTTTATATGGGTTACCTCTATACCAGTAGGTAGCTACCATAAAATTCCAGCTTCAAAATCTCTCTAGAAAATATTTTTGCTACAGTGCTAATTATGGCAGAAAATGTATTTTTATGCACTATCTTTTGCACCACAAATCCAAATTAGGTTTTTCCAGTTTCTATGTCTAGGTATATTCGTATTCTACCTTATGTGTAAATTTCACACATTTGGTTAAGTTTTGCTTGCTCTTTTGTTTATTTGTGGCTCGCCTTATTGGTTGTTCTTGGTTCTTTTGCCTTTCGCTTAGGATTCGACATTTGCGGTAATCCCGAGAACGATCCTCCGCAACCAATTGAGCAACAAAGAAGAAGGCAAGCGCTTGATCATGTTAATCCCAGATTTTAAGTATTTATGTTGATTACAAATTCTATGTATGCATTGCTACTTTGTTTTAATAGTTGGCCTAGTAGATGCATTTCCTTAGCAAATGATTATCCTCTACTACCATGAGCCTAGGTTACTTGCTGTGATTAAGAGTTCGTGGAGGGGCTCTTGTCACTTAGTAGTTGCGAATTAATTGCTTAGCCATGCCTAGCTTCGGTAGAAATGGGCGGTTATCGACTTGTCGATAACCTTGATCACACAAAACTTATTATGATTTATGATTTCCACCTTGTGCCATGTCTACTTGTGAAAACTAAAACTAAAAGCAAAATGATTTAGACTTGGGCACAATGGTATGTTGGTGTGATTCTCGGTGTGACTGAATGGTGCCTAAGTCAACAAGGACCGAACATCTTGTTACACTAAACCAAGCATTTTGCGTGCTAACCACACTAGAGGGAAATGAGACCTCTCTTGACTAAGTACTTTGGGGGGGTGTTAATTAATGAGTCGCGTGGTGGGTTGCATATGGGGTATATGCAACATGGACGTGTTTGTGGGGAGGGGAGCACCGCCGAGGCCGTGTCTCTCTGCTCCACGATGGGTCCTGTGATCCATATTTCGTCGGCAGATCACTAAGGGTTAACCCCATACGTGCGGCTCTTGATTAGCTCAATCCATTGGAAATGTCTCGTAGGACTTAGCCGTGCCATACCAAAGGTAGTGTGCTTCATCCGGTGGCGAAAAGGCGGTCCAAGTGTGGGTACATTGGTACACCCCCGCAGGTATTAAAACTATTCGAATAGCCTCGCCCTAGGTTATGGACACGCTGGGGAGGTCTTTCAAGAGTTAGACTACAACCTTTAAATTAAAACTTGATGGGTGGTACGAATCGGGATTCGTGCTATGTTGTGGTGACTATTGGGATAGTCACTTCAGTGGTTACTTGTATGTATCTGTATTTCATCGTTACTTTGATAACTAAACAGATTTGCAAACTTGCTTTTGAAATGTATTACATTATTGCAAATAAAGTTGGCTTCATGCAAAATAAGACATACAACCTCCACCTAAATAAGCTTGCATGTAGTTATGAATAGGTCCGCTATTCCACACGTCGATCTTGCGGTACAAAGACAATCTTTGTACTCGGATGCTATGCTTAATTGTTTTGTTGCAGAGGAGGAAGGTGAGCCGAAGGGCCTCACTTTGTGAGTGTGTTGTGGTAGCTTGGGCGACTAGCTTGCGGCCGGCCGGTTGCCTTGTGGGTGTGTGGCTAACCTGGTCGACTTTTGTTCTAGCCATCTTATGGCACATTTTGCTTCATTGTCATTCTTGTATATTGATCTATTTGGCGGTGGCTCTCTTTTTGTAATAACTTTACTTTATGTCGTTGTTGAACTTAGTGATAATTGTTGTATGGAAATGATGTGTAATTTTGTGATGATGTGCATATGTTGCAATTCGGGAAACATATGTCCATCGAGGCTTAGAATGTTTAATTAGTAATGCTAGAACCATTTGGAGGTTAAGTGTTACTAGTTAAATATTCCGGTCCTCACAAAGTTGGTATCGAGCCATCTTGTAAGAAAACCCCTAGCTTGGTCGTCCTAGTATATTTTGAAAACTTACTTTCCAAATATCGGTGCTTTCTGAAAGTCTTAAGTAAGTTCTCGATTTTACTTCTCATCTATCCTAGTTTGCTCATCTCACCTCATTCTAAACTGAATTTGAAAGTGAGTTTTCCTCTCATCTTCTTTCAAAGATAGTTGTTTATCGAGTAGATTGGTTTTGGGACATCATGAGAGTTATAAAATAAAAAGTATGACTGTCTTGAGAAGATTAAGAGTCTTTGGGAGCTACAAATTTCGCCATAAGTTGAATGGAGAAATCTGGACAGCCAAAGATTTAGGTAGTAAAAGTGCTGAAATGAGAGGTTAATTCCACTAAAACTTGTAGGGTTAACGTGGTAAGAAGTGATATGAGTTAGCTTAGTGTCTAACCCTCCTTTAGTACGATTTTCACCTGTTCCTAGTCTGTCTTGAATGTAAGTTAGTACTCTGAAATTTGTCTTCTGAAAATTGATTACTCGTTTTCCATACGAGTTAGTCATAACAGAAGGTGGTTGTTATCTTTATGACCTTGCTGCAATTTTATGTTGATACTTGAGCCTTTAAAGAGTGTTTTGTTAAGAGGTTAGTAGTTTTCTTTGTCTCTGCTCGGAGTTGAGTTTTAACCTATTTTGTGGAACAGGATGACAAGAACCACTCGCAATGATCACCACCACTGGTTCGATGAGGAGCTTTCCTCCTCAGACCATGGTGAGGTTCCGCTCGGACGAGCGGAATCGCATGGACCGACCCGTATCTTGGAGGTCATTGCGAGGAACACCTCCGCTCCGCCGCTTCCGGGATCTCGAGGTGGTGGCCACCGCCTCGTGGTGGGCTTGCGGAGTTTCTCGCACGCAGCCACCCACTTTCTCTCGACGGAGGATCCGCCGACGCGGATGATTGGCTGCGCCTTGTTGAGCGAAGCTCAATATCGCCGCCCGTGAGCGGAGCGGGCACTCTTTGCATCCCATCGCCTGAGGTGCGCACTATCTTGGTGGGAGAACTTTCGCCATGCAGCCCGCAGACACGTTGTCTCGTGGGATGAGTTTCGATCCGCTTCCGTCGGGCCCACATTCCCGATGGCCCGATGAAGCTCAAGAAGAAGGAGTTTCTTGCGCTTAGCGGGGCGCAAGTCCGTCTCGGAGTATCTTTACGAGTTTAACCACTTGGCTCGTTATGCTCGGGAGAGGTGGCCTCGATGAGGCTAAACAGAGAAGTTCATGGATGGGTTGTCCGAGGAGCCGCAGGACAAGCTATCTATAGTGGACTTTGCCGACTTCCGTGCCTTGGTTGACAAGGCCATCGCCGCCGAGCACAAGGCGAAGGCGCCGGGTGAGTCCATAGCGCGCAAGTGGGAGGCACATCGGTCCGCACAGGTGGCCTCACTCGCCCCCGTGTTGGGCCCACACCAGGCTCGTGCTTTGGCTTCACCACCGCCAAGGCGTCGGCACGCTTGCTCGCCCCCGCAGCCGTGTTTCACCACGCGTGCGCTGCGACCCGGCAGAAGAGAGTTGCGCCCGCAACCCACCGGCCGATGTTACTGCTTACCGCAACAAGAAGGGCCATTATGCTAGCGCTGCCCTCGAGGATCGAGCAGCCCTCGCCCTAATGGAGGACGCGGAATGGTCACACACCGACGTAAGGTGATCCGTAAGACCCGTGGTGTCGGGAGCGCCGAGTCAACCATATCTCGGTGAGGAGGCACGGGAGGCGCCCGACGTGGTGTTGGGTACGCCTTGTTAATTTACATCCTGCTACGCTTTATTTGACTCGAGCTTGCATTCTTTTATTTCGAGGTCTTTTGTCGTTGATTGTGGACTTCACCGTGTTCCTTTGGGGATTCCACTGCGATTCGCTCTCGGGTTCGGAAATGAGTGACCAAGTATCATGGGATGTTCCTATCCACATCGAAGAGTGGGATTCTTGGCGAATCTTATCCTACTCGACTTCGCACGCTTGGATGTGATTCTTGGCATGGATTGGTTGTCCCAACACTTGGGGCAAATCGATTGTGCCGAAAGATTGTCTACCTCACCACTCTTGGTGAACAGGTTGGGTTTTCGCCGCAGTTGCGAGAACCCCATCTTTATGCCATTGAAGCAAAGCCAGCATTGGAGATCCAGGATGTTCCCACAGTATGTGAGTTCGTGGATGTCTTTCCCGAAGACTTGCCTGGCATGCCACCTGTTCGAGATCTGGAGTTCGTGATAGAGTTGCTGCCCTGCATCGCCTCTATTTCTAAGAGGTCGATCGCATGCCTCCTAATGAGTTGGAGGAGTCAAGAAGCAAATCGGGTGAGCTGCAAGAGAAGGGTTTTATCCGTCCTAGCTCATCTCCTTGGGGTTGTCCAGTTATCTTTGTAAAGAAGAAGGACAAGACCTTGCGCATGTGTGTTGATTACCGTCCGCTTAATGAGGTGACGGTAAAGAACAAGTATCCTTTGCCCCGCATTGATGACCTTTTCGATCAGTTGACCGGAGCTCGAGTCTTCTCCAAGATTGACTTGAGACTGGGCTATCATCAAGTCAGGATCAGGGCCGAGGATATTCCTAAGACGGCTTTTGCTACTCGTTATGGACTTTACGAGTACACCGTCATGTCTTTTGGTTTGACTAATGCTCCTGCTTTATTCATGAATCTTATGAACTCGGTATTCATGGAGTGTTTGGATAGATTTGTGGTGGTATTCATCGATGATATCCTTATCTACTCCAAGAGTGAAGAAGAGCATGCTGAGCATCTTAAGCTTGTGTTGGGCAAGCTGCGTGAGCACCACCGTATGCCAAATTCAGCAAGTGCGAGTTACGTTGAAGGAAGTGGCGTTCTTGGGCCATGTTCTTTCAGCGGGAGGCGTGGTGTGGATCCTAGCAAGGTCGGTGATGTGCTATCTTGGGTCACCAAGTCGGTCACCGATGTGCGGAGTTTCCTTGGTTTGGCTGGCTACTATCGCCGCTTCATCGAGAATTTCTCCAAGATTGCGAAGCCTATGACCGAATTGCTTAAGAAGGACAAGAAGTTTGAGTGGTCCGCTGCTTGTGATGTGAGTTTTCAGAACTCAAGAAGCGGTTGACCTCACCCAAGGCTTGTTCTCCCGATATTCACAAGAGTTTTGATATCTATTGTGATGCTTCTCGTCGGTCTTGGTTGTGTTCTTATGCGGGAGGGCAAGGTTGTGGCCTATGCATCGCGGCAGCTAAGGCCTCATGAACTCAACTATCCTACTCATGACTTGGAGTTGGTCGTGGTCCATGCACTCAAGATTTGGCGGCATTACCGATTGGTAACCGTTGTGAGGTGTATTCACCACAAGAGCTTGAAGTACTTGTTCACCCAAATGATCCGAACCTCGGGCAAAGAAGATGGTTGGAATTGATCAAGGACTATGACATGGGCATTCAGTACCATCCGGCAAGGCCAATGTCGCTGCGGATGCACTCGATCGGAAGGTGTATTGCAACATGTTGATGCTCCAAGAGCAAGCACCGCTCTCATTTCAATTTCAGCGCCTTAATTTGGGTTTGACCGAGCACGGTTCTCTTGCTACATTGGTTGTGCAACCAACCTTGGTGGACCAAATCAAGGCGCACAGATGCAGATGTTGGTGTGAGCCGATCAAGCGTAACATCAAGGATGAGATAGCCAAGTGCTTTTCGAGAGGACGAGCATGGCGTTGTGTGGTTTGGACAATGCCTTGTGGTTCCTAAGGTCATGGAATTGCGAATTTGATTCTCCGCGAAGCCCATGATTCTCCTTTGTCTATTCACCCCGGGCTACCAAGATGTATCAGATCTTCGCAGAGATTCTCGTGGACCCGAATGAAGCGCGAGATTGCCGTGTTCGTTCTTTGAGCGCGACGTGTCTTTGCCGTGTGAAGGCCGAGCATCGGCCCGGCAAGAGTCTTCTTCACCCTTGCCGCCGAATGGAAGTGGATTCCGTGGGCATGGACTTCATCACCGGATTGCCCCGCTCGTCCAAAGGGAATGATGCTATTTGGGTCGTGGATCGACAAAGTTGACTAAAGTGGCACATTTCCTTCCCGTCAAGACTCGGCCGTGTGGGGCCTTGGCCGAACTTTATGTCTCGAGGATTGTGAGTCTTCACTGTACCAAGACGATTATTTCGATCGTGGTGCGCTTTTCGCCTCGCGGTTTTGGCATAGTCTACAAGAGGCTATGGGGACCCGCCTTCATTTCAAGATCTGCCTTTCATCCTCGGGATCGATGGTCGACGGAGCGAGTCAACCAAGTGTTGGAAGATATGCTCGCGCTTGTGTTCTTTCCTATGGGAAGAAGTGGGAGAAGTGCCTACCATTTGCCGAGTTCTCCTACAATAAGACTTTCGAGCCGCCTTGGCATGGCACCATTTGAGGCTTTGTATGGGAGGAGATGCAGAACCCCATTGAACTGGTCGAGATCGTGAGCGCGCTTTTCGCCCGATTCGATCAATGAGGCCGAAAGCTGTGTTCGCTTGATCCACGAGCATCCGCGCACGACCCACCAGCAGAGAGCTATGCGCATCGTCGCCGCCGTGAGTTGAGCTTTGAGCCCAATGACTTTGTGTATCTCAAGGTCTCACCTTGAAGGGCCATCGGCGTTTTGGCATCAAGGGCAAGTTGGCTCCTCGATATGTTGGGCCTTACCGTATCATCGAGAAAGTTGGAGCAACAAGGCATGTGATTGGAGCTACCACCGCACTTGAGGGTGTGCATGATGTGTTCCATGTTTCACACCAAGAAGTGCCTCCGTGTTCGACCGAGGAAGCTCCATTGAGGTTCTCGATGTACAGAGAATTTGACCTACCGCGAGCATCCTGCTCAGATTCTTGAGGAATCAACGAAGGACGAGGAACCGTGTCATCAAGTTCCTTAAGGTTCAGTGGTCAAACCATTCTCAAGATGAAGCAACTTGGGAGCGAAGATCGCTTCGTGCATTTTCCTTCTTTCTTCTCCGAGTAAATGTAATCTCTGCCGAGATTCTTGTAAGGGGGAGAGTTGTAACATCCCAATTTTGGGCTTGTGTTTCAAATGTAAGAAAATCAGTAGAAATTAAAACTTTTCTTACATCATGTAATTCTGTTGTGCCAATCAATTCTTGTACAAGGAATTATGGAAATACATTGTCACAAGTCTTGTTGATCCAAATCTTGTTATTCCAAAACAATCTTGTCAAATCTTATGATCATCCTCTGGAAATACTTTTCCTAAGTCTCTGTGATGGTATGTGACCCTCTCAAAAATCTCACAATTTTTAGAAATTGTTTGAAAATTTTAGAGGCGATCAAACCTGTTTGACTCTCAGTCAAACATTAAAACAGAGCCTTGCAGAATTTTTGGAGATTTATTCGCAGCATAAAAATCTCTGAAAATTTTACATTAAGGTTAATATCTGAGTTAGCAAGCTCCTGTAAAATTTTCATAATTTTTGGAGTTATTTTGCTACCTCAAATAAATCTTTCGTAGTCTCTCGTTTTTTCAAAGTCAAACTTGGTTTCTCGTTGCTTGGGTTCGAGTCGACTCGCTCGAGCCACTTGATTCGGTCCACCAACTAAGCGCATCGAGCCACTCTTTAAAACGCGCGATGAATCTCAACCGTTAGATCTAAATCGCACGGCCGCGCGCGTGAAACCCTTCTGACCCTCGGTTGCAAGTTTGATTGTCGATCGCTTGATTTCCATCCAACCATTGAGATCTTCCGAACCCTTCGACCTCCGCTGCATTTTTGAATCGGCCGCTGGATTAAGATCCAATGCTCGCGCACTTTCGTTGTAAATAAGAGTTGCGGCGTGGAGCAACTGAGCCGTCCGCTTCTAATCGTAGGGCTCGCAATCTCCCGCTGTGTTTTAAAGCCCGTGAGGCGTGGCACTATCTCACCGCTCGTGTCTCAACCAACGGTGTGAATCGCCCGAGCTTTTGCGGTCATCTTCAACCTCCCGCCGTGCGAAAACAAGCACAAAGCATGGAGGTGTCGCTCATGCTTCCTACGCCGCCCTAGTCAACAAAGGAGGTCGTGGGAGGCATAATCGCCATGCCATGCCCTATTTCACCAGCCTATCACCTTTTTCCATGTCGTAGCGCGATTGTGCTTTGTGTTTTGCCGCCCAAGGCTTGTGGTGCAAACCCTAACACTTTCTTGGCTTTATAAGCATCCTCATTGCTTCCTAGTATCTCTTTAGACCACCACCAAGCCTCACTCACAAAGATTGGAGCTTAATACCTCAAACCGACAATCCACCATTGTTGAACCGTGGAGCTCCATTGGTGTTCTTGGTGTTCCAGTGGTCCTCCTTCATGTTTCTTTGCCCTAACCTCATCTATTCATCACCTTGAACATTTCCCCTCACTTAATTTTGGATTTGATTCTCGTGAATTGTCCAATTTGGGGTTTGTTCAAATTCGGCCGATTTGGTCATCTTCTTCCTCACCTTCAGTGAGTGCTCCATTTTCCAATTCTTTGCTCATGTAGCTTCGTGAATCATTATGAAGCTATACTTGAGCTTTGGTATCACTCATTTGGCTCGGTGTCATTTTCGGTTTTCTTCTTCAGTCCGCGAGCTTCCACCGTGGTCAAGCTTCTCGACCGCCCTGAAGCCTCTTCTTCGCTAAGGTAGCTTCTTATTAGTCCTTAGAAGCCATGGCACCCGCTTCCTTGACCGCAATGAAGCTTTTCGCTATTTTCATGTTTAGCAAGAAAGCTCCGCTTTTCATTTTCCTGCCAGGCGTTTGATCCTCGCCACGGCGAGAATGCTACCATTAGGTTCGTCTTTGCTATTGCGAATCCATTTTGGTCGTCGTGTTCACCGCGCGCATGCGCAAGATGTCGCCGCCGATTAGCCGCCAAAGCCACTCGGGTTTTCGACGCACGCCTCCAGCTTCGTCGACTCATTAGGACACATTAATTCCCAATCATTAGTTATTAATTATGTCTTAATCATTATTATTGAGCCACCGACGATGGGCCCAATATCCTTAAATCAATCTCGTTCACTCAGATCGCTCGGCATCATTAATGTCTAATCATTGCTTAATTGAATGAGTCGGCATTTAATCGCCGTTTAATTAACCTCGGTCGCCGATCGCGGTGGGCGAGGATTAGAATCAAATTCCAGTAGTCTTTAGTATCTAGTTAATGGTAATCATTAGAAGCATTAATCCTGTCCTAACCACCTCTCTCGGCCGACAAGTGGGCCAGCGCAGACCGTGCCCGGGGTTAAACCAAACATGTGTGCCTCAAGGTCGCTGACAGTGGTCCCCACGTGTCAGCATCCCTTTTGAACTTCAATCAATAGCCACCGTCGATCCTTTGATCAACGGCCCAGATCTTGTATGCATTCGGACCATCCGGTTCCTCATCATCCTCGGACCGCCCATCTCGTGATCTCGCGCCGAGATCATGAATGCAATCGGACCTTCCGCTAGATTTGGGTTACGAGCCGCTCATCTTTAGATCTCGCGGTCGTGGTTCACCGAGGCAACCGCATCGTCCGGTTGCATACACTGTGTGCGCCGTTGATCTTGATCCAACGCGTGGACCGACAGGTTTGGCGCGCGCGCGCTATTTCCAGCGTCGTGGGCCGTTGATTTTAAATCTACGGCCACGGGCCCACGCCATTTTCTTTGTATTGGGTTGTTCGTATTTCGTAAGCAATTGTTTATCAATCAAAATGATGTAAAAACTTTAGAAACTCATAACTAATTCATTTTAATCGCTTTTAGTTAGTCCCAACTGTAATAAATCATGTTATCACTTTAGCTTATTATAAAAATGGATGTAAGCATGTTCCAAAGAGTGTAAAAATTTTATAACTAGGAATAACTTGGTCCTCGCTGCTTTTAAATATTCCGAAAATGAATAAAACTTTAGAAAATGCATATCTTGCTCTGTGTATGTCCAAAATGAATGTTTCCAACCTTAATAAATTTGTTATTAACCCAATGTTAATATAAAAATGATGGTAGGTCCAAGATTGTAAATAAACCTTGATTAATGAGTTAGTGCCTATTTTTAGCATTTAGAAAATTCGGAAGACTTATAAAATGCACAAGTAATTCTCTGTAAATGCAAAATATATTTGATAAATTCTAGAAAACCCTCTGTTGGTATACTTCTCAGAAATTAGTTTTGAACATATTTATGCTCCCGGAAAGTGCATTATGCCAATTTTGCATCTTAGAAAAATCATAACTAAATCACTTTAACTCCAAATGACCTGAAATTTTATATGGGTTACCTCTATACCAGTAGGTAGCTACCATAAAAATTCCAGCTTCAAAATCTCTCTAGAAAATATTTTTGCTACAGTGCTAATTATGGTAGAAAATGTATTTTTATGCACTATCTTTTGCACCACAAATCCAAATTAGGTTTTTCCAGTTTCTATGTCTAGGTATATTCGTATTCTACCTTATGTGTAAATTTCACACATTTGGTTAAGTTTTGCTTGCTCTTTTGTTTATTTGTGGCTCGCCTTATTGGTTGTTCTTGGTTCTTTTGCCTTCGCTTAGGATTCGACATTTGCGGTAATCCCAGAACGATCCTCCGCAACCAATTGAGCAACGACAAGAAGGCAAGCGCTTGATCATGTTAATCCCAGATTTTAAGTATTTATGTTGATTACAAATTCTATGTATGCATTGCTACTTTGTTTTAATAGTTGGCCTAGTAGATGCATTTCCTTAGCAAATGATTATCCTCTACTACCATGAGCCTAGGTTACTTGCTGTGATTAAGAGTTCGTGGAGGGCTCTTGTCACTTAGTAGTTGCGAATTAATTGCTTAGCCATGCCTAGCTTCAGTAGAAATGGGCGGTTATCGACTTGTCGATAACCTTGATCACACAAAACTTATTATGATTTATGATTTCCACCTTGTGCCATGTCTACTTGTGAAAACTAAAACTAAAAGCAAAATGATTTAGACTTGGGCACAATGGTATGTTGGTGTGATTCTCGGTGTGGATCGAATGGTGCCTAAGTCAACAAGGACCGAACATCTTGTTACACTAAACCAAGCATTTTGCGTGCTAACCACACTAGAGGAAATGGGACCTCTCTGACTAAGTACTTTGGGGGTGTTAATTAATGAGTCGCGTGGTGGGTTGCATATGGGGTATATGCAACATGGACGTGTTTGTGGGGAGGAGCACCGCCGAGGCGGTGTCTCTGCTCCACGTATGGGTCCTTGTGATCCATATTTCGCCTGCAGATCACTAAGGGTTAACCCCATACGTGCGGCTCTTGATTAGCTCAATCCATTGGAAATGTCTCAGAGGACTTAGCCGTGCTAGGCATACCAAAGGTAGTGTGCTTCATCCGTGGCGAAAAGGCGATGCAAGTGTGGGTACATTGGTACACCTGCGAGGTATTAAAACTATTCGAATAGCCTCGCCCCAGGTTATGGACACGCTTGGGGAGGTCTTTCAAGAGTTAGACTACAACCTTTTAAATTAAAACTTGATGGGTGGTACGAATCGGGATTCGTGCTATGTTGTGGTGACTATTGGGATAGTCACTTCCGTGTGTTACTTGTATGTATCCAGATTTCATCATTACTTTGATAACTAAACAGATTTGCAAACTTGCTTTTGAAATGTATTACATTATTGCAAATAAAGTTGGCTTCATGCAAAATAAGACATACAACCTCCACCTAAATAAGCTTGCATGTAGTTATGAATAGGTCCGCTATTCCACACGTCGATCTTAAGTGTACAAAGACAATCTTTGTACTCGGATGCTATGCTTAATTGTTTTGTTGCAGAGGAGGAAGGTGAGTCAGAAGGGCCTCACTTTGTGAGTCAGTGTTGTGGTAGCTATGGGCGACTAGCTTGGCGGCCGGCCGGTTGCCTTGTGGGTGTGTGGCTAACCTGGCCGACTTTTGTTCTAGCCATCTTATGGCACATTTTGCTTCATTGTCATTCTTGTATATTGATCTATTTGGCCATCGGCTCTCTTTTGTAATAACTTTACTTTATGTCGTTGTTGAACTTAGTGATAATTGTTGTATGGAAATGATGTGTATTTTGTGATGATGTGCATATGTTGCAATTGGGAAACATATGTCCATCGAGGCTTAGAATGTTTAATTAGTAATGCTAGAACCATTTGGAGGTTAAGTGTTACTAGTTAAATATTCCGGTCCTCACAAAGTTGGTATCGAGCCATCTTGACTGTAGAAACCCCTAGCTTGGTCGTCCCTAGTATATTTTGAAAACTTACTTTCCAAATATCGGTGCTTTCTGAAAGTCTTAAGTAAGTTCTCGATTTTACTTCATCTATCCTAGTTTGCTCATCTCACCTCATTCTAAACTGAATTTGAAAGTGAGTTTTCCTCTCATCTTCTTTCAAAAGATAGTTGTTTATCGAGTAGATTGGTTTTGGGGACATCATGAGAGTTATAAAATAAAAAGTATGACTGTCTTGAGAAGATTAAGAGCTCTTGGAGCTACAAATTTCGCCATAAGTTGAATGGAGAAATGACAGCCAAAGATTTAGGTAGTAAAAGTGCTTGAAATGAGAGGTTAATTCCACTAAAAACTTGTAGGGTTAACAGGTAAGAAGTGATATGAGTTAGCTTAGTGTCTAACCCTCCTTTAGTACGATTTTCACCTGTTCCTAGCTGTCTTGAACAGAAGTTAGTACTCTGAAATTTGTCTTCTGAAAATTGATTACTCGTTTTTCCATACGAGTTAGTCATAACAGAAGGTGGTTGTTATCTTTATGACCTTGCTGCAATTTTATGTTGATACTTGAGCCTTTAAAGAGTGTTTTGTTAAGAGGTTAGTAGTTTTCTTTGTCTCTGTTCGGAGTTGAGTTTTAACCTATTTTGTGGAACAGATGACAAGAACCACTCATAACGATCGGTACTGGTTTACGATGAGGAGCTTTCCCCTCCTCGGACCATGGTGAGGTTCGCTCGACGAGCGGAATCGCATGGACCGGACCGTATCTTGGAGGTCATTGCGAGGAACACCTCCGCTCCGCCGCCGGGATCTCGGAGGTGGTGGCCACCGGTCTCGTGGTGGGCTTGCGGAGTTTCTCCGCACGCAGCCACCCACTTTCTCGATCGGAGGATCCGCCGACGCGGATGATTGGCTGCGTCTTGTTGAGCGAAAGCTCAATATCGCTCGCGCGTGGAGCAGAGCGGGCACTCTTTGCATCCCATCGCCTGAGGGTGCGGCACTATCTTGGTGGGAGAACTTTCGCCATGCAGCCGCAGACACGTTGTCTCGTGGGATGAGTTTCGATCTGCTTTCGTCGGGCCCACATTCTCGATGGCCTGATGAAGCTCAAGAAGAAGGAGTTTCTTGCGCTTAAGCGAGGCGCAAGTCCTGCTCTCGGAGTATCTTTACGAGTTTAACCACTTGGCTCGTTATGCTCCGGGAGAGGTGGCCTCGATGAGGCTAAACAGAGAAGTTCATGGATGGGTTGTCCGAGGAGCCGCGGGACAAGCTATCTATAGTGGACTTTGTCGACTTCGGTGCCTTGGTTGACAAGGCCATCGCCGCCGAAAGCACAAGGCGAAGGCGCTGGGTGAGTCCCGCAGCGCAAGTGGGAGGCACATCGGTCTCGCACAGTGGCCTCACTCGTCCCGTGTTGGGCCCACACCAGGCTCGTGCTTTGGCTTCACCACCGCCAAGGCCGTCGGCACGATTGCTCGTCCCCGCAGCCGTGTTTGACCACGTGCGCCAGCGACCCAAAGAAGAGTTGCGCCCGCAACCCACCGATGTTACTGTTTACCGCAACAAGAAGGGCCATTATGCTAGCGATTGCCCTCGGAGGATCGAGCAGCCCCTCGCCCTAATGGAGGACGCGGGAATGGTCACACACCGACGTAAGGTGATCCGAAGACCTGTGGTGTCGGGAGCGCCGAGTCAACCATATCTCTACCGAGGAGGCACAGAGGCGCCCGACGTGGTGTTGGGTACGCTCCTTGTTAATTTACATCCTCGCTACGCTTTATTTGACTCGGAGCTTCGCATTCTTTATTTCGAGGTCTTTTCTTTGTTGATTGTGGACTTCACCGTGTTCCTTTGGGGATTCCATCGCTGATTAGCTCTCGGGTTCGGAATGAGAGGCGACCAAGTATGCTTGGGATGTTCCTATCCACATCGAAGGAGTGGGATTCTTGGCGAATCTTATCCTACTCGACTCGCGCACGCTTGGATGTGATTCTTGGCATGGATTGGTTGTCCCAACACTTGGGGCAAATCGATTGTGCGGAAGATTGTCTACCTCACCACTCTTGGTGAACAAAGGTTGGGTTTTCGCGATTCGAGAACCCCATCTTTATGCCATTGAAGCAAAGCCGCATTGAGATCCGGGATGTTCCCACAGATGTGAGTTCGTGGATGTCTTTCCGAAGACTTGCTCGGCATGCCACCTGCTCGAGATCCGGAGTTCGTGATAGAGTTGCCGCCGTGCATCGCCCTATTTCTAAGAGGCCGTATCGCATGCCTCCTAATGAGTTGGAGGAGCTGAAGAAGCAACTGGGTGAGCTGCAAGAGAAGGGTTTTATCCGTCCTAGCTCATCTCCTTGGGGTTGTCCAGTTATCTTTGTAAAGAAGAAGGACAAGACCCTGCGCATGTGTGTTGATTACCGTCCGCTTAATGAGGTGACGGTAAAGAACAAGTATCCTTTGCCCCGCATTGATGACCTTTTCGATCAGTTGACCGGAGCTCGAGTCTTCTCCAAGATTGACTTGAGACTGGGCTATCATCAAGTCAGGATCAGGGCCGAGGATATTCCTAAGACGGCTTTTGCTACTCGTTATGGACTTTACGAGTACACCGTCATGTCTTTTGGTTTGACTAATGCTCCTGCTTTATTCATGAATCTTATGAACTCGGTATTCATGGAGTGTTTGGATAGATTTGTGGTGGTATTCATCGATGATATCCTTATCTACTCCAAGAGTGAAGAAGAGCATCTTTGAGCATCTTAAGCTTGTGTTGGGCAAGCTGCGTGAGCACCACCAGTATGCCAAATTCGGCAAGTCACGAGTTACAGTTGAAGGAAGTGGCGTTCTTGGGCCATGTTCTTTCAAACAGAGGCGTGGTCGTGGATCCTAGCAAGGTCGGTGATGTGCTATCTTGGGGTCACCCAAGTCGGTCACCGATGTGCGGAGTTTCCTTGGTTTGGTGGCTACTATCGCCGCTTCATCGAGAATTTCTCCAAGATTGCGAAGCCTATGACCGAATTGCTTAAGAAGGACAAGAAGTTTGAGTGGTCCATTGCTTGTGATGTGAGTTTTCGGGAACTCAAGAAGCGGTTGACCTCACCCAGTGCTTGTTCTCCACGATATTCACAAGAGTTTTGATATCTATTGTGATGCTTCTCGTCGTGGTCTTGGTTGTGTTCTTATGCGGGAGGGCAAGGTTGTGGCCTATGCATCGCGGCGGTTAAGGCCTCATGAACTCAACTATCCTACTCATGACTTGGAGTTGGTCTGCATGGTCCATGCACTCAAGATTTGGCGGCATTACGATTGGTAACCGTTGTGAGGTGTATTCACCACAAGAGCTTGAAGTACTTGTTCACCCAAACAGATCTGAACCTCGAGCAAAGAAGATGGTTGGAATTGATCAAGGACTATGACATGGGCATTCAGTACCATCCGGCAAGGCCAATGTCGTTGCGGATGCACTCGATCGGAAGGTGTATTGCAACATGTTGATGCTCCAAGAGCGACACCGCTCTCATTTCGAAATTTCAGCGCCTTAATTTGGGTTTGACCGAGCACGGTTCTCTTGCTACATTGGTTGTGCAACCAACCTTGGTGGACCAAATCAAGCGCACAGCAGACATGTTGGTGTGAGCGGATCAAGCGTAACATCAAGGATGAGATAGCCAAGTGCTTTTCGTGAGGACGAGCATGGCGTTGTGTGGTTTGGACGGCGTCTTGTGGTTCCTAAGGTCATGGAATTGCGAATTTGATTCTCCGCGAAGCCCATGATTCTCCTTTGTCTATTCACCCCGGGGCTACCAAGATGTATCAGGATCTTCGTTAGAGATTCTGGTGGACCCGAATGAAGCGCGAGATTGCGGTGTTCGTTCTTGAGTGCGGCGTGTCTTTGTCGTGTGAAGGCCGAGCATCGGCCCAAAGAGTCTTCTTCACCCTTGCCGCTGCGGAATGGAAGTGGGATTCCGTGGGCATGGACTTCATCACCGGATTGCCCCGCTCGTCCAAAGGGAATGATGCTATTTGGGTCGTGATCGACAGGTTGACTAAAGTGGCACATTTCCTTCCTGTCAAGACTCAGCTTCGTGTGGGGCCTTTGGCCGAACTTTATGTCTCGAGGATTGTGAGTCTTCACGGTGTCAAGACGATTATTTCGATCATGGTGCGCTTTTCACCTCGCGGTTTTGGCATAGTCTACAAGAGGCTATGGGGACCGCCTTCATTTCAAGATCTGACCTTTCATCCTCGGGTGATGGTCGACGGAGCGAGTCAACCAAGTGTTGGAAGATATGCTCGCGCTTGTGTTCTTTCCTATGGGAAGAAGTGGGAGAAGTGCCTACCATTTGCCGAAGTTCTCCTACAATAATGACTTCGAGCGATCTTGGCATGGCACCATTTGAGGCTTTGTATGGGAGGAGATGCGTAACCCCATTGAACTGGTGAGATCGGTGGCGCGATTTCGGCCCGATTCGATCAATGAGGCCGAAAGCGTGTTCGCTTGATCGCGAGCATCCGCGCGGCCCATCCAGCGTAAGAGCTATGCGGATCGTCGTCGCCGTGAGTTGAGCTTTGAGCCCAATGACTTTGTGTATCTCAAGGTCTCACCCTTGAAGGGCCATCGGCGTTTTGGCATCAAGGGCAAGTTGGCTCCTCGATATGTTGGGCCTTACCGTATCATCGAGAAAGTTGGAGCGATCGGCGTCTGATTGGAGCTACCACCGCACTTGAGGTGTGCATGATGTGTTCCATGTTTCACACCAAGAAGTGCCTCGTGTTCGACCGAGAAGCTCCATTGGAGGTTCTCGATGTACGGAGAATTTGACCTCCGCGAGCATCCTGCTCAGTATTCTTGAGGAATCGAACGAAGGACGAGGAACCGTGTCATCAAGTTCCTTAAGGTTGATGGTCAAACCATTCGAAGATGAAGCAACTTGGGAGCGCGAAGATCGCCGTGCGCAGCATTTTCCTTCTTTCTTCTCGAGTAAAATGTAATCTCGGTGAGATTCTTGTAAGGGGGAGAGTTGTAACATCCCAATTTTGGGCTTGTGTTTCAAATGTAAGAAAATCAGTAGAAATTAAAACTTTTCTTACATCATGTAATTCCTGTTGTGCCAATCAATTCTTGTACAAGGAATTATGGAAATACATTGTCACAAGTCTTGTTGATCCAAATCTTGTTATTCCAAAAACAATCTTGTCAAATCTTATGATCATCCTCTGGAAATACTTTTCCTAAGTCTCTGTGATGGTATGTGACCCTCTGAAAAATCTCACAATTTTTAGAAATTGTTTGAAAATTTTAGAGGTATCAAACTGTTTGACTCTCAACAAACATTAAAACAGAGCCTTGCAGAATTTTTGGAGATTTATTCGCAGCATAAAAATCTCTGAAAATTTTACACAAGGTTAATATCTGAGTTAGCAAGCTCCTGTAAAATTTTCATAATTTTTGGAGTTATTTTGCTACCTCAAATAAATCTTTCAGAGTCTCTGTTCTTTTTCAAAGTCAAACTTGGTTTACTGTTGCTTGGGTTCGAGTCAGACTCGGGCTCGAGCCACTTGATTCGGTCCAGTCAACTAAGCGTACCGAGCCACTCTTTAAAACGCGCGATGAATCTCAACCGTTAGATCTAAATCGCACGGCCCGCGCGCGTGAAACCCTTCGGACCCTCCGGTTGCAAGTTTGATTGTCGACCGTTTGATTTCCATCCAACCATTGAGATCTTCCGAACCCTTCGGACCCTCCGGTTGCATTTTTGAATCTGAGCCGTTGGATTAAGATCCAATGCTCGCGTACCCCTTCGTTGTAAATAAGAGTTGCGGCGTGGAGCAATCTGAGCCGTCCGTTTCTAATCGTAGGGCTCGCAATCTCCCCGTTGTGTTTTAAAGCCCGTAGGCGTGGCACTATCTCAGCCGTTCGTGTCTCATCCAACGGCTGTGAATCGCCCGAGCTTTTGCGCTGGTCATCTTCAACCTCCCGCCGTGCAGCGAAAACAAAGCAAAGCATGGAGGTGTCGCTTCATGCTTCCTACGGCGCCTAGTCAACAAAGTGGAGGTCGTGGGAGGCATAATCGCCATGCCATGCCCTATTTCACCGCCTATCACCTTTTTCCATGTCGGCACGCATTGTGCTTTGTGTTTTGCCGCTCAAGGCTTGTGGTGCAAACCCTAACACTTTCTTGGCTTTATAAGCATCCTCATTGCTTCCTAGTATCTCTTTAGACCACCACCAAGCCTCACTCACAGCATTGGAGCTTAATACCTCAAAACCGACAATCCACCATTGTTGAACCGTGGAGCTCCATTGGTGTTCTTGGTGTTCCAGTGGTCCTCCTTCATGTTTCTTTGCCCTAACCTCATCTATTCATCACCTTGAACATTTCCCCTCACTTAATTTTGGATTTGATTCTCAGGAATTGTCCAATTTGGGGTTTGTTCAAATTCGGCCGAATTTGGTCATCTTCTTCCTCAGCTCAGGTGAGTGCTCCATTTTCCAATTCTTTGCTCATGTAGCTTCAGAATCATTATGAAGCTATACCAAGCTTTGGTATCACTCATTTGGCCCAGGTGTCATTTTCGGTTTCTTCTTCAAGTCCGTGAGCTTCCACCGTGGTCAAGCTTCTCGACCGCCCTGAAGCCTCTTCTCGCTAAGGTAGCTTCTTATTAGTCCTTAGAAGCCATGGCACCCGCTTCCTTGGACGCGGCAATGAGCTTTCGCTATTTTCATGTTTAGCGATAAGCTCCGCTTATTTTCCGCTAGCCGGCGTTTGATCCTCGCCGCGTGAATGCTACCATTAGGTTCGTGCTGCTATTGCGAATCCATTTTGGGTCGTGTTCACCGCCGCCGCGGCCAGTGTCGCCGGCGATTAGCCGTCAAAGCCACTCGGGTTTTCCCGGCACAGCGCTTCCGTTTCGTCAGCTCATTAGGACACATTAATTCCCAATCATTAGTTATTAATTATGTCTTAATCATTATTATTGAGCCACTGACCAGTGGGCCCAATATCCTTAAATCAATCTCTGGTTCACTCCGCACTGTTCCGACATCATTAATGTCTAATCATTGCTTAATTGAATGAGTCGGCATTTAATCGCTGTCGGAATTAACCTCTGGGTCGCTGACTGGTGGGCCCGAGGGATTAGAATCAAATTCCAGTAGTCTTTAGTATCTAGTTAATGGTAATCATTAGAAGCATTAATCCTGTCCTAACCACCTCTCTCAGTCGCTGACAAGTGGGCCCGGCACTTTGTGCGTGGGTTAAACCAACAGCATGTGTGTGCCTCAAGTCGCCGACATGGTCCCCACGTGTCAGCATCCCTTTTGAACTTCAATCAATAGCCACCGTCGATCCTTTGATCAACGGCCCAGATCTTGTATGCATTCGGACCATCCGGTTCCCCTCATCATCCTGGACCGTCCATCTCGTGATCTGCGGCTGAGATCATGAATGCAATCGGACCTTCCGGTTAGATTTGTGTTCGAGCCGCTCATCTTTAGATCTGCGGTGAAGTAGTTCACCGAGGCAACCGCATCGTCCGGTTGCATACACTCGTGTGCGCCGCTGGATCTTGATCCAACGGTGGACCCCGACAGGTTTGGCGCGCGTGCGCTATTTCCAGCGTCGTGGGTGCATTGGATTTAAATCTACGGCCACGGCGCCCACGCCATTTTCTTTGTATTGGGTTGTTCAGTATTTGGTAAGCAATTGTTTATCAACGAAAATGATGTAAAAACTTTAGAAACTCATAACTAATTCATTTTAACCGCTTTTAGTTAGTCCCAACGTAATAAATCATGTTATCACTTTAGCTTATTATAAAAATGGATGTAAGCATGTTCGAGTGTAAAATTTTATAACTAGGAATAACTTGGTCCCTGCTGCTTTAAATATTCCGGAAAATGAATAAAACTTTAGAAAATGCATATCTTGCTCATGTATGTCCAAAATGAATGTTTCAACCTTAATAAATTTGTTATTAACCCAATGTTAATATAAAAATGATGGTAGGTCCAAGATTATATGAAACCTTGATTAATGAGTTAGTGCCTATTTTTAGCATTTAGAAAATTCTGGAAGACTTATAAAATGCACAAGTAATTCTCTGTAAATGCAAAATATATTTGATAAATTCTAGAAAACCCCTCTGTTGGTATACTTCTCTGTAAAATTAGTTTTGAACATATTTATGCTCCTGGAAAGTGCATTATGCCAATTTTGCATCTTAGAAAAATCATAACTAAATCACTTTAACTCCAAATGACCTGAAATTTTATATGGGTTACCTCTATACCAGTAGGTAGCTACCATAAAAATTCCAGCTTCAAAATCTCTCTAGAAAATATTTTTGCTACAGTGCTAATTATGGACGAAAATGTATTTTTATGCACTATCTTTTGCACCACAAATCCAAATTAGGTTTTTCCAGTTTCTATGTCTAGGTATATTCGTATTCTACCTTATGTGTAAATTTCGTCACATTTGGTTAAGTTTTGCTTGCTCTTTTGTTTATTTGTGGCTCGTCTTATTGGTTGTTCTTGGTTCTTTTTGCCTTTCGCTTAGGATTCGACATTTGCGGTAATCCCGAGAACGATCCTCATAACCAATTGAGCAACAGCAAGAAGGCAAGCGCTTTGATCATGTTAATCCCAGTATTTTAAGTATTTATGTTGATTACAAATTCTATGTATGCATTGCTACTTTGTTTTAATAGTTGGCCTAGTAGATGCATTTCCTTAGCAAATGATTATCCTCTACTACCATGAGCCTAGGTTACTTGCTGTGATTAAGAGTTCGTGGAGGGGCTCTTGTCACTTAGTAGTTGCGAATTAATTGCTTAGCCATGCCTAGCTTCGGTAGAAATGGGCGGTTATCGACTTGTCGATAACCTTGATCACACAAAACTTATTATGATTTATGATTTCCACCTTGTGCCATGTCTACTTGTGAAAACTAAAACTAAAAGCAAAATGATTTAGACTTGGGCACAATGGTATGTTGGTGTGATTCTCGGGTGTGACTGGAATGGTGCCTAAGTCAACAAGGACCGAACATCTTGTTACACTAAACCAAGCATTTTGCGTGCTAACCACACTAGAGGGAAATGGGACCTCTCTTGACTAAGTACTTTGGGGGGTGTTAATTAATGAGTCGCGTGGTGGGTTGCATATGGGGTATATGCAACATGGACGTGTTTGTGGGGGGAGCACCGCCGAGGCGGTGTCTCTGCTCCACGTATGGGTCCTTGTGATCCATATTTCGTCGTGAGATCACTAAGGGTTAACCCCATACGTGCGGCTCTTGATTAGCTCAATCCATTGGAAATGTCTCGTAGGACTTAGCCGTGCTTGAGCATACCAAAGGTAGTGTGCTTCATCCGTGGGCGAAAAGGCGATGCAAGTGTGGGTACATTGGTACACCCCGCAGGTATTAAAACTATTCGAATAGCCTCGTCTAGGTTATGGACACGCTTGGGAGGTCTTTCAAGAGTTAGACTACAACCTTTTAAATTAAAACTTGATGGGTGGTACGAATCGGGATTCGTATATGTTGTGGTGACTATTGGGATAGTCACTTCCAGTGGTTACTTGTATGTATCTCACTTTCATTTACTTTGATAACTAAACAGATTTGCAAACTTGCTTTTGAAATGTATTACATTATTGCAAATAAAGTTGGCTTCATGCAAAATAAGACATACAACCTCCACCTAAATAAGCTTGCATGTAGTTATGAATAGGTCCGCTATTCCACACGTCGATCTTGCGGGTACAAAGACAATCTTTGTACTCGGATGCTATGCTTAATTGTTTTGTTGCGGAGGAGGAAGGTGAGCAGAAGGGCCTCACTTTTGTGAGTCGTGTTGTGGTAGCTTGGGCGACTAGCTTGGCGGCCCATCGGTTGCCTTGTGGGTGTGTGGCTAACCGGTCGACTTTTGTTCTAGCCATCTTATGGCACATTTTGCTTCCGCTGTCATTCTTGTATATTGATCTATTTGGCCGGTCGGCTCTCTTTTGTAATAACTTTACTTTATGTCGTTGTTGAACTTAGTGATAATTGTTGTATGGAAATGATGTGTAATTTTGTGATGATGTGCATATGTTGCAATTCTGGGAAACATATGTCCATCGAGGCTTAGAATGTTTAATTAGTAATGCTAGAACCATTTGGAGGTTAAGTGTTACTAGTTAAATATTCCGGGTCCTCACACCTGGCACCACCATGCATTGCGTATTGTCTCTTGGAAACCCTCAAGCTTCGGCCAATAGGATTCAAAATGAAAGATCTTTTTGGCGCCAAAGTTGAACGCTATGGACAATAGCAACAAACAGTGGTCTAAAGCCGTCGATGGGAGCATGTGCAGGAAACATGCCAGGAACAAAACTTCCCAATAAGTGGAAACCAACGCCTTGTTGATGTGTTCGAGAGTGGGTCATTCCCTAGCATTCGACCACGTGAAAGCCCGACCATTTAGGTGAACTTCCTTGAGTTCAAGATCGTCGACCAACCAGCGAAATCAGCCCATGAGCCATCTATTTTGACGGTCATTGTTCTTGTCCGGCGTCTGAAGGATTAAGTTGAAATCTCCCAGATCATCCAGGGACCCAAAATTGAGTTGCGAATATCACGTAGCTCCCAAATGAACTCAACGTTGGGACTATCCTCCGACAGGCTGTTAACATCCGTTAGCCAAGGCGACAACCCACACATGAAGACAATCTTGGTGGTGATGGAAAAGGTGCGAACCATAGGGGAACTACAAGTAGCCAAGAGCGAGTTCCACCCTAGGAGCAAACTGCCTCTCGTGCAAGACGCTAGCAAGTAAAAGAAACCATCAAAGGATGGTCCTAAGATTTCCAATGAGAGATGGGTGTCAATTACAGCAAGTTTGGTTTCTTGAATACATGCGACTGCTGAGAAGAAGCTATCGTCTCCCTAACTACATTCCTCTTGGCCTTCAAATTAAGGCCCCTAACATTAAAACTGATGAAGTTGCAGTTGAATTTGTCCATTGACCGCAGAAGCACAACCAGTGACCCAGGGACGACAGAAACTAACATGCCGGCACCGGTAGAACCACCGATGAGGGAATCGCAATGGTGACTGATTCCGAAGGCAGCGTTGCTGGTACTGACACCTGAAAGAGAGCCTCTAGGGTCTTGACATGATCACTCGTGAGAGGATTGTCAAACAATTCGAAGGATTTGGACACTATCGATGAGCCACTATCAGATGTCACCCGAAGCATTGCCGCCATCATTAGTTGCATCCGCTGAGTTGCCAGAACACGGTGTTGAGAGGAAGCCACCAACCTCGGGCTGTGCCTGGGAGTGAAGTTTCTAGGGAAGACCTTCCAATGTGGTTGCTGCACGTCGGGCAGCGGGAGAAGAGGAGAAGGAAGAGCGCGCTTGACCCTACGAGAGTAGGTCAACAATGTGGTTTCAGTAGGTTGCAATCCACTGGGACTGGCCTACGGTGACTGCAGCTCTTCCACCAATCGCGAGAGTTGAATGGGGCGCAAGGTGCTTGAAGGTGGCAACCTTGTGTGTGCTCCCCCTTCAGACTGAACACCAAAGTTTGCAACAGGGCTAGCGTGACTTTGATAGTGAAGCAATGGCGATGAAAGGGGCAGATCGTGAGTCTGGGCTTTAACCTCAAAGACCATAGGAGCGTAGGGGGCCTTGGATGGGTAACTTGGAAGATCCCCCAATATAGTTGGCTCTGTTTGGCACCCCACATGCCACCACGCGGGAAGTTGATCTGCAGACAAGCAAAGCAGTGAAAGAGTAGCTGGTGCAGTTTGTCAGAACGCCTGTGCCTCACTTTGACCAGCTTGAAAGGCAGAACAAACGGATTCAAATCCCGCTTTCCAACACCTTCTCCTGCCTCTTTTGTCCGTGGCAACCTAGGTTATGGTGGGGTCCCTGCGCGGTAGCCTTGGCGGTTGCCCCTATGGCGGCCCATACCACGACGATGGTTGGGCCCTACTGCGCAACCACACAGTCCGAGGGAAGTCTCCAGGATCTTGAGCGGGATCGACCACGACCACCGCCATCTTCCCGACCACCGGCGAGGGGAAGTGTGCTGTCAAGCTAACCTGAGGTAGTGGAGAAAACATGGCGGTGAGGGCTGGAGTCCTTGAAGTGTGCATCTGGTAGACCCCCAAAACCAGAGTCGTTGCTGGAGGGAGCGAAGGACAAGTACGACCCCACCGCGGCCGAAAAATCCTCAACACTGTAGATGGATGATCACGTTGTAACAGAGAGCTTCACGGGAGACTCTGGAGTTGGTGGGTGGTGAGAAGACTTGCATGTCATGATCTAGCAACAACCCATCCAGCAGGAGCTCAGGTTCGGTGATGACCAAGGTTTTCTCTTTTGGGATCGCACTCTGGTTGAGCAACTAAGCAACTAGACGGAACGCGGAGAGATTAGTGCGCGACGTTGAGGACTCATCGAATGACTCGATCCAGTAGGAAGGGGAAAGGATGTCTGAAATCATTGCTAGACTCCTTGCATGGATCAGAATGCCTTCCATGCTGTGCTCAACCTGGAACCATAAGGGGCAGGCGGTAGCCAAAGCTAGTCTCAACCATTGCCGGTGAAGAAGGCCCTTGGAGGAGTGAGAGTCAAAGATGACCAAGAAATTCTCAGGGTAGTATGGGTGGACCGAGAAACTCGACGGCGCCATACCACGTTTGGCGAGGAACGCCTGAGCAACTTGCTGTGTGGAAACTACCGGCTGGGTCCCGCTCCATCGAGACCCTTCGCCATTGTGACAGTGGCTGAACGATCAGGCCCACACCTAGGATTGAAGACTGGCTTGCGATGGCGAGGCACCGAGGGGGTGCACGTGCCGCCAGCGGCCTCTCGCGAGATGGGGATAGCGGCCTCTTACAGTGAACTAAGGTGTGCCCAATGTCTTTGCAACGAAAACATCATGTGGGGTTGCGACATGTCGCCGCGACGTGGTCACCCGCGAAGTAGTTGAAGCAGAGTCCGACCAAGTCACTGGGAAGCGGTTGGCGAGATGAAACTGAAAGACGGGGCCGGCTTCAACCTTATGCGCCACAAACGCCGGTACTAGATTTCATGCCATCCTTCCTACGGTACCGCCCGGGTGACTGAAGCAACTTGGCCCAGCGAAGCCTTCAATGGTCCTGAGGTAGGCATGGTGGAGCTTTTCGGGAGGGTGGAGATTACCTCCTGGGGAAAGCAGTGTTGAGTATATGAGCATTTTTCGAATCACTTTAATCCAGAAATATGGTAGATAAATCATGGAAATTACTCTAGTCATTTTCACAATGCAAGTAATCAAGAACACAATAGCCATATTAAGATCCGGAAGGACAGAAACTAGCATACCTATCTCAGTGTTCATGGTAACAACAGATAATAAAGCTAACTAACAAATAAGTGTGAGATAGTCATACCCAAATCCAGTGGAAGGAGCAGCAGCAGCAGGAACTCCAGATCCAGTAGCATAATCGTTCGTCATGGCGTAGTGGATGTCGTGGTAGTAGTCGTGTAGTTGATGTAGACATAGCAGAAAATCGAATAAAGAAGAAGCAGCGAGCAGTCGCGCGAACGCTCCCCAAAAACCTTATTCGTTCTCACTCGTGCAAGCCTTTAAGAACGAGGGTTCCAGAGGTCTGCTCTTCCGGTGCGACCGTACATGCGCCTCGCTGGGATGGAGATCGCCAGAGACAACAACAAAAACGTAGAGTACTGTCTAAGTCTTTCGTATGGAGATCAGTTGCAGAACCAGTGCTTTGTTCTTCTTAATAGCAAAAATGAAGAGGCCAGAACAGTGTTAACTGCAGCCATTACTCAATAGTAACCGCAGCCATTATTCACTAGTAACCTGCAGCCATTACTCAATAGTAACCGCAGCCATTATTCACTAGTAACCGCACCGTTACTGCCAGCCGTTCGTTAATACCATTTACTGCGAGTTGGTGTGTTTCGATTTTCGAATAGATAAAGAAAAACGTGTCCGCACCCGACACGCCTGCGCACACACATGCGCACACACGCACGCACGCACCGCACGGGACAGCTCGGCTCGGCTTGGACGGGCGGCTTGCGGCTCAGCGTGCGCGAGGCGGCGAGCGCCAAGCGCGTATTGGCTCTCTCCAATTCCATAAGGGGGCTACCACGTTCCACCTTTTAAAGTGGTGTAACTCCCATTCAACTCTCCATATGGGGACTAAACAGTTTTAGCACGTGCACATGGGCCTTTGGGATTTCCTAGAAATTAATTAGAATTAAAATTGGGCCTAGCCCGTATTAATTCCAACAATCCCCTACCAGATCCCAAGAGCACATGTCAAATGTCTTGATCCACAGTATTGTTTTGATATACCAGTGTTTCGATGGAGACCGGTTAAGGTTGAGCATCGACCTAGAACAGAAGCTATACTTATCCACAACTGCACAATAGACTAAGTCTTGAATTGGTAGTTTTGTGTGAATAAGTTTCACTTAATTCCTTAACTGATACTAGGCTGTCAGGCATCCCCGCGGGTTGGAGCATATAAGTCATACTCCTGGCCTATTCATGAGCTTCCTAGATATTACCCTATCTCATAGACTGTGACTAGCAGTCGGGCTCATATAGGTGTGTTCTTTCAAGACTGCTCTGTAGGACAACATCTTTGCTTAAACAAGTCACAAAACACATTAAAATAAAAATTAACCTGCCATACAGATTTAGGAGAGAATTACATCTCCAATGGAGTGGGTCTATAAAGGTACTCTCCTTCCAGTTAACCAATAGTTTGTTTCGCCAATCCTACTTCACGGGATCTCCGATCACATATGATGGGTTACCACTATAGTATAACTCACGTGAATCTCAAACGCATCTCCCTCGATGCATTGTCTATCACATTTCGTGACAAACCCTTTGTGAAGGGATCTGCCAGATTCTTAGCTGTTTGGATATAATCCAAAGCTATTACTCCGGAGTTTCTCATTTTTCTGACAGACTTCAGTCTTGCCTTCACATGTCTTGATGCCTTCATATTATCCTTAGAACTGTTCACTTTGACGATCACGGTCTGATTGTCACAGTTCATCAGAATAGCCGGTACCGATTTTTCAACCACCAGCAAATCCATCAAGAGCCCACGAAGCCATTCGGCTTCAACAGTGGCAGTATCTAATGCTGTGAGTTCTGCTTCCATTGTTGACCTCGTTAAGATGGTTTGCTTGCAAGACTTCCATAAAATAGCGTCATCTCCAAGTATGAAGACATATCCACTTGTGGTCTTAATCTCATCAGCATCAGATATCCAGTTTGAATCGCTATAACCCTCTAGTACCCTGGAGTACAAGGTATAGTGAATGTCATAGCTCATAGTACCCTTTAGATAATGCATTACCCTCTCAAGAGCATGCCAATGATCATCTCCTGGATTGAAAACAAAATGTCTTAGTTTGCTCACAGCAAACGAGATGTCAGGCCTGATAGCGCTAGCTAAATACAGGAGTGAACCAATTATCTGAGAATATCTCAATTGGTCTCTGGCTATTATCCAATTCTTCCTAAGCAACACGCTAGGATCATAAGGTGTTGGAGAGGATTTACAGTCGATATAACCAAAACGACTCAGAACCTTTTCCACATAATGGGATTGCAACAATGTAATCCCACCATCATCACCTCTCAACAGCTTGATGTTCAAGATAACATCAGCTACTCCAGATCTTTCATCTCAAAATTCTGAGACAAGAAATCCTTGACTTCCTTAATCACATTAAGGTTGGTCCCAAATATCAGTATGTCATCAACATACAGACATAGAATGATTCCCTCTCCCCCCACCATAGTGATAATACACACATCTGTCAGCTTCATTCACAATAAAGCCTGTAGATGTTAAAGTTCTGTCAAACTTTTCATACCACTGCTTAGGTGCTTGTTTAAGACTATACAAAGATTTCAACAACTTGCACACCTTTCCTTCTTGACCTTCTACTACAGATCCATCTGGCTGTTCTATGTAAATTTTCTCGTCCAACTCTCCATTTAGGAAAGCCGTCTTAACGTCCATCTGATGAACGAGAAGACCGTGTGAGGCAGCCAGAATAGTAGTACTCGAATAGTAGTCGATCTAGCCACATGTGAATAAGTATCAAAGAAATCTTCGCCTTTTGGGTATAACCCTTGGCCACAAGCCGTGTCTTGTACATCTCGATAGTACCATCAGGTCTAAGCTTCTTTTTGAACACCCACTTACATCCTACAGGTTTACAACCATAAGGACGCTCAGTGATCTCCCAAGTTCCATTAGAGATAATGGAATCCATTTCACTACGGACTGTTTCCTTCTAGTATTCCACATCTGGAGAAGCATATGCTTCAGAAATGGTACTTAGAGTATCATCCACAAGGTACACAATGAAATCAGGACCAAAAGATTTTGCAGTCCTTTGTCTTTTACTCTTCCTCAGAGTTTCATTATCTTCCTCCTCAGAAATTTGCTCAAAATATTCCATTGGAATGGTAGGTTCAGGAGTTCTATCAGACTCCTGACTCGATGAACTAGGCATATATTTCATCGGAAAAATATCCTCAAAAAATGTAGCTTCTCTGGACTCCATAATTGTACCGACATGCACGTCAAGTACTCCAGATTTCACCACTAGAAATCTATATCCAATGTTATGGTGAGCATAGCCTAGAAAGACACAATCCACGGTTTTTGGTCCAAGCTTATACTTTTTGATAATTGGCACATTGACTTTCACCAAACAACCCTAAGTGCGCAAGTATGAAAGTGATATTTTTTTCTTCTCCTATTGTTCATATGGAGTTATCTCTTTATTCTTTGTGGGAATCCTGTTTAGGACATGACATGAAGTCAATATAGCCTCCCCCACTATGCCTTGGAAAGACCCGTTGTTTCTAACATAACGTTAACCAAATCAGTGAGAGTGCGGTTCTTTCTTTCAGCAACCCCATTTGATTGGGGTGAATAGGGAGGCATCCTCTCATAGATTATACCATGTTCCTTACAGAATAAATTGAACTCATTAGAAAAGTACTCGTCGCCACGATCAGATCTAACCCTTTTGATTTTCTTTTCAAGTTGGTTCTCAGCTTCTGCCTTATAGATTTTAAAGTAGTGAAGAGCCTCATCTTTAGTTTTCAAAAGATACACATAGCAGAACCTAGCGGAGTCATCAATCAAAGTCATGAAATATCTCTTACCACCTTTTGTCAACACACCATTCATCTCACACAGATTTGAATATATGAGTTCTAATGGTGCCAAGTTTCTTACCTCTGCAGCCTTATGAGGCTTACGAGGCTGCTTTGATTGCACACAAACTTGACATTTAGAACCTTTGGCAATGATGAATTTTGGGATTAACTCTAAACTGGCTAACTGTGTCATGCAACCAAAATTTATGTGGCAAAATCATGAATGCCAAATAGTAGTCTCATTACCACTACAAACATGGTTCACAATATTATTACACAAATCTGAAAGAGATAGACGGAACAAGCCTCCGCACACATAGCCTTTACCAATAAATTGTCCACACTTTGACACTACAAATTTATTGAACTCAAATACCAGTCTAAAGCCATCTCTACACAGAAGAGGTCCACTGATGAGATTCTTATTGATAGATGGCACATGATGCACGTTCTTCAGTTGCACAATATTTTCGAAGTAAACTTCAGATCGACCGTGCCAACACCATGAACAGTGGCATGTAACCCGTTCTCCATTAAAACGGCTGGATCCTGTGTGACCTGGTAAGAAGAGAACAATGAAATATCAGCACATACATGTATATTAGCACCAGTATCTATCCACCAATCGGTAGATTGATATACGAAAAGAACAGTAGGTAAATTACCATACCTTGATGTTCCCGTTTCAGTAGTACCAACAACAACATTAGCAGACTTGAAATTCTGCCCTTGCTGATTCTTTCCACCCTTGCGTTGGCTGCAATCCTTGGCCCAATGACCAAGTTCGTCACACACAAAGCAAAGGCCATCCTTTGTGTTCTTCTTCTTCTTCTTGAAATTAGTTGTTTGTGCAGTCTTGTTCTTGCCTTTGAACTTTGGAGCTTGGTCATTCTTCTTCTGCACCACATTGGCACTAGAATGCCCCTCATTACCTCTAGTGTGTATCTTTTGCCCTTGCCTTCTCTTCAACATCAAGAGACCCAATGAGATTTTCAACAGAAAACTCTTGTCTCTTATGTTTCAGAGAAGTAGCAAAATTCCTCCAAGAAGGAGGAAGCTTGACAATAATGCCTCCCGTGACAAACTTGTTCGGTAACGCACACTTGAAGTGCCCAAGTTCTGTGGCTATGGATTGTATCTCATGAGCTTGATCAACTACAGAACGGCCATCAACCATTATATAGTCATGGTATTGCTCCATGAGATGCAATTCACTGCTTGCATCCGGAACCCTAAACTTGGCCTCGAGTGCATCCCACATCTCTTTTCCAGTTTTAATCACCATGTGTGCATCAACTAACTTCTCACCAAGAACACTAACCACTGCACCTTTAAAGAGGTTATCAGCAGCCTCGAACGCTTGCTCCTGTTCAGGTTTAAGTGTTCATTCATGCTTGCCCTTTGCCGCATGAAAAACGTTCATGACAGTTAGCCAAAACACCATCTTGGTGTGCCACCTCTTATAATTCGCACCATCGAAATGAGAGGGTTTGAGTGCAACAGCAAAACCAGTTGATGAAAAATGCCTAGAATAAGGTTTTTGGATTGTTGAGTATATGAGCATTTTTTGAATTAGTTTAATCCAGAAATATGGTAGATAAATCATGAAAATTACTCTAGTCATTTTCACAAAGTAAATAAACAAGAACACTATAGACATACTAAGATCCAGAATGACAGAAACTAGCATACCTATCTTAGTGTTCATGGTAACAATAGATAATAAAACTAACCAACAAATTAGTACGAGATAGCCATACCCAGATCCAGTGGAAGGAGCAGCAGCAGCAGCAGGAACTCCAGATCCAGTAGCATCGTCGTTCGTCATGGCGTAGTGGATGTCGTGGTAGTAGTCGTGCAGTTGATATATACGTAGCATAAAATCGGATGAAGAAGAAGCAGCTAGCAGTCGTGCGAACGCTCCCCAAAAACTTATTCATCCTCACTCGTGCAAGCCTTCAAGGACGAGGGTTCCGGAGGCCTTCTCTCCTGATGCGACCGTACACGCGCCTCGCCGGGATGGAGATCGCCGGAGACAACAACAAAAACATAGAGTACTGTCTAAGTCTTTCGTATGGAGATCAGTTGCAGAACCACTGCTCTGTTCTTCTTAATAGCAAAAACGAAGAGGTCAGAACAATGTTAACTGCAGCCATTACTCAATAGTAACCGTAGCCATTATTCACTAGTAACCACACCGTTACTACTAGCCGTTCGTTAATACCATTTACTACGAGTCGGTGCTTTTCGATTTTCGAATAAATAAAGAAAAACGCGCCCGCACCCGACACGCCTGCGCACACGCACACAACGCAACACACCGCATTGTACGGCTCGGCGAGGCGTGGCGAGGCGAGCGAGCGCACGTGTATTGGCTCTCTTCAATTCCACAAGGGGGCTACCACATTCCACCTTTTAAAGTGGTGTAACTCCCATTCAACTCTCCATATGGGACTAAACAGTTTTAGCACGTGCACATGGGCCTTTGGGATTTTCTAGGAATTAATTAGAATTAAAATTGAGCCTAGCCTGTATTAATTCCAACAAGCAGCGCTCCTGAGGTAGACCACCGTCCAAGAAAAGGACCACCTTGCCCGAGGCGAGCTTAGCCGGGTTTGCGCTACCGATCAGGGGGGTGGAGGGGGGCAACCAGCGGCGCCGAGGGTGGCTGAGGTGGACAAGACCGGTGCTTCGACTCCACGGAGTTAGGGATGGAGAGGGAGGACTCGCTCCAGCGCCTCTCTTTCTCGGACTGCTTGCCGAGGATGATGGCACGGAAGTCCAGCTCCGACGACGCCGAATCCAACTGGACGTCAAGAGGGGGCATGTCCATGGCAAGAGGAGGTTGGAGATGCGAGAGGGCGTCTTTCGTGGCCGCCGCCGCCACCTGAGTGGCAAGCACCGCAAGAGCTAGGGCGAGAGAGTGAAAATACCTCTATAGTGCAGTATGTGCCTCCCACCGCATGATTTGCTCTTATATCTGCATTTCTGCACTTCTCCATGGAGTCAGTACTGTTTCAGACAACACCATGCTTCCATCCTGTGTCATGTGCTCCTGAATCATCATAATGTGCATGCAATGGAAAAGAACAGCCTAAGTGAAGTAAGCATAATATAAGATTAATTGTTTAATACAACACCTAAACGGCCACCATGAAGCATGCACCTTTGGCCCTAGCATTAATCTTATATTGTGGAAGTGGTTGACTTTGGGGAATTAGGCCCTAGCATTCTGGACGAGGCATGCACCTTTGGCTCTCCGAGGAGATAGCAAGAGGTCAAAGCACTGTTGTGATTTGAGCCAACAGACAATTATTTGACTCATCTACCACACCACTCCATTTTAATAGAAGGGGCATACTAACTCTGAATTCTGAAGAATACGGAGAAACATACAGCACCGGCATTTTGAGCCTTTCTGCCGAGCTTCCGCTTCAGTATATGGGTTTCTTTTTAAAAATTATTTTTTGAGATGAAGCTTTCAACTCGGTGCCTATCTTTCATCTTAAGTGAATGTGAGCTTCTGTCCATTTTTTTTTAACAAAAACACGTTTGCAGAAGCCTAAGCATGTTGTATTTGTTGAGGAATCGTCGCTGGCAAGTCCAGTCCGAGCGATTACCTCGTATACAAAATCAGAATCGTAAGAACGATGCAAGAACACAAGAACGCAACAATAGATGAAACACAGGTATGAGAGGGGACTGCAGGCTTCTCTTTATTGCTCTTCCAAATAATGAATTGTGTACAATGTTTGGGGGGGGTCCCCCTTCCTATATATAGTCTAGGGTGGATGAGGTGCCCACCCGGACCCGGACTCCTGGCCGGGCCCGGTTTCCTAATATTCCCCCTTGGGCTCTCATCCTTCATGTCCATGCCTCGCTAAAACTCCATAAAAACCCAGTGGGAAAATTTTTGGAGAAAGAGTACATGAATCATGTTCTGCTATGCTGCACGAATTGCCTCATTAAAAACCTTAACCAAGAAACTTCAGGAAAACTCGTTAAGGGAAAAAGAGTACAATCCACCCAATTTTATTTAAGCTCCAGGATTTGCTCTTTGGGTACTCGATCTTCGTGATCAAGCTTTAGTAATGAGTTTGTGAAGATTCTCCCCCTGAATTCTGCACTTCTCTAAGTCTCATCATTCCAATTCCACGTACGCACCTTTCAAAGCTAGATGCTGGAAGTGACTTAGTGAATAGATCTGCAAGATTTTCACATGACTTAGTATGCAGTACCTTAATTTCGTCCATCTTTTGCATTTCATGAGCATAGAAGAACTTGGGGTTGATATGCTTTGTGAGAGGACTCTTCACGTAACCCATCTGCACTTGTGCAACACAAGCTGCATTATCTTCATAGATAATAGTGGGGGTTTGTGCGGTATTCAATCCACATGACTGCTGGATGTGGTGAATCATCCGCCGAAGCCAAGAGCATTCACGTGCGGCCTCGTACAGTGCTATGATTTCTGAATGGTTCGTCGAAGTTGATACCATACTTTGCTTAGATGATTTCCATGAAATTGCAGTTCCACCACACAGAAATACATAGCCTGTTTGCGACTTAGCTGTATGCGGGTCTGACAGGTACCCGGCATCTGCATAGCCAGTCATTGTAAGGTCCTGGTTCTTTCTGTAGAACATGCCAAGATCTTTACTTCCTTAGAGGTATCGGAAGACGTCCTTTATTCCATACCAATGCCTTTTGGTAGGTTCTGCACTATACCTTGCTAAAAGATTCACTGCGAAAGCAATATCCGGTCTAGTGCAGTTTGCTAAATACATGAGTGCTCCAACTGCGCTCAAGTATGGGAATTCTGGTCCCAGGACTTCCTCCCCCTCTTCTCTAGGTCTGAACGGGTCCTTGTCTTGCTGCAAGGATCTCCCGATCATCGGCACTTTCGAGGGATATGCCTTTTCAAAGCCGAACCTTTCCAACACCTTTTGAGTATAGGTTGGCTGATGTACTAAAATCCCTTCAGGGGTATGCTCAAGCTGCAAGCCTAGGCAATATTTGGTTTTACCCAAATCTTTCATTTCGAACTCCGACTCGGTAAGAGCTTGCTTTTTCAATATCTTCTAAAGTCCCGATGATATTCGATCATCTACATATCTTGAGATTATACTGAATCCATCCAGGATCGCCGTATAAAAACACAGGACAATCCTCACTGCTCGTGTAGCCTTTCTTGCAGAAAGTCGCTTAGGCGATTATACCACATCTTGCTGATTGCTTGATCCATACGGTGACTTTCTCGAGTTGCACAATCGATAGATTTCTATTTGCTCTGTCTTGGTTCGATGCAGGATACCTTCAGGTACCTTCATATAAATTTCCGAATCCAAGTTCCCATAAAGGTATGCAGTTACCACATCCATCAATTTCATTTTCAAATTCAGATTTACTGCCATTGAGATTAAGTATCTAAAGGTAGTTCCGCCCATGACCGGGGAATAGGTTTCTTCATAATCGACTCCGGGTCTTTGAGTGAAACCTTGTGCAACAAGCCTTGCTTTATATCTTACAACTTCATTGTTTTCATTTCTCTTTCGAACAAATACCCATTTATACCCTACAGGGTGCACATGGGGAGGTGTACGGCTTACGGGCCCAAACACCTCTCTTTTATTCAGAGATATTAATTCTGCTTCTATTGCCTTCTTCCAATCTTTCCAATCTGATCTTTTCTTGCAATCAGCGAGCGATGCAGGCTCTGGATCAAGATCAATGATTGTGGCAATTTTCTTTGCAAAATAAATGTCGACATTAGCTGTTGCTCTATTCATAGATTCTCCCGTGGTCACATAATTTATAGCTATTTCTTCATGGGGCGGTTCTGCTAATGCTTCTACTTGTTCACCGCTGCTTTCAATTGCGGGGGCAAGTCCCTTTAGTTTTTCAGCTCCGATGTGTGCGCACACATCCATGCTGATGTCTCCCTCCGTGGGAATATTCAAATCTGGTATGCCTTTTCTGAAGGTTCCATACCATGTCGTCTCAACGGCTCCCTTACGCTTGTGGGAACTTCGTGATCGGCCGTGACAAGTCCTTCTTATCCTTTTTCGCCAGCGTCCCGGTTGCCAGGGATTCGAGGGCGAGTTCTCGTCCTTTATTCCGAGGCCTGCGGGCGGGATTAGGGATACCTTCTATTTTCTTTGGTATTTCAACCCTCTCCGGTGCATTGCGTGCAGGCACATGCGACTTGGTCACGCTCTTCAAATCACTAAAGTGGTCAGGCAGTTGATTCGCTAATGCTTGCAAATCAATTATCTTCTGGACTTCTCTATCTGCTTCACTAGTGCGTGGGTCATGTGCATTAATTCCGTGGCTTGCCACGTTATTTCCGACATTTTTCATCAAGAGGTTGATTTCTCCCCTAATGACGGAAACTATCCTCATCAAATATGTTTGTCGTAACGCGGTCAGTATGCAAATCTCGATCATTGGGTCCAGATACACGATTATGGATGCGCCTCATAACCAACGTATATCCCATTTTCAAGAGGGCCCATTGCGATTCATTGCGGTGGTGGTATAGGTACATAAACCTTGCAACCAAACCTTCAAGATGAGAGATTTTCGTGGTGACCCTTGCGCTAGTTGCATAGGTGAATGGATGTTGTGTCGACGGTCTAAAATTGATGAGAGTTGCGCATGCAGATCGCGTGTCCCCAACACGTAGTTGGTAAATTAAAATTACGTAAAAGCGGTCGGGCAATGAATTTAATTCTTTTAATCAATGCTTCGCTAGTCCATTACGAGTGTGGACATGTGGTACCGAGTGCTCAACGGTAATTCCCATTGCCATGCAATAATCATCAAATGCCTTTGAAGTAAATTCTCCGCGTTGTCCATTCGATGGACTTCACATGATGATCGGGAAATTATTCTTTATTTTAATTATCTGCGAGATCGCTTTGCAAAAGCATGGTTTCTCGTGAACAACGAGCATACATACGACCATTTCGAGGAAGCATCGATGAGCACCATAAAGTACCTAAATGGCCCCGATAGGGGCTGAATAGGACATAAATGTCTCCCCGGATTCGGTCCAGAATGCGGGAGTTCATCCTTCACTTTCGAGAAGAAGGTCTAGTAATTAATTTCCGGTGGCGCATGCAGACACACAAAATCTTACGGATTCGGAAATTCTTTACATTAATATTATGTCCTCGAATTGTTAATTATATTTCTCATCATCCTAAGACCGGGTGGCCTAATCTATCATGCCGAGACGAAAAGTTCGAGCTTCTAAAAGATGTTTCGGACAAGATAGGTGCAGTGCCTTAATATGAGTGTAGTATAGCCCAGATTCATATGAAGGAAGTCGTTCTAATACCCTTTTCCCATTCTCCTCACGCTTTGTAATGAGCAGGTATTCCTTACCATACTCTTCTTCAGTCTCTACATGGAGACCGTTAGCGCGAATATCTTTAAAACTTAAGAGAGTTCTAGTCGATTCCGGGTACAACAAGGCTTCTTCAATGACCAATGTCGTGCCCATCGGGAGTATAATTGTGGCTCTTCCTGAGCCTATTATACAAGTATCGCTGCCAGCGATTGTCGTAAGACTACCAGCATTCTTACTGATCGACTGAAAAAATTTCGTCTCTCTCAGTATGGTATTCGTTGTGCCGCTATCTGCTAGGCACACTTCCTCCATAGGGTGCCACACGCGTTCTGATATATAAAGTATTTATTAATATGGAGCAGAAAACAATCCACACATAACTCATACTTCAAAAACAGAACAAACTTGCTTCATTAATACGGGAAAAGTCTTGCTGGACACATCATAAGAATTTATTGCAAATGCTCTTCTAGAGCTTACAACCTTTATTCAATAATTCAAAATTCTAACATAAACTGCAAATGATTGTAAAACTAAGTGCCATGCATGCACTAGATTGAATCAGCGAAGTAAGAATTAACTTCTGCCTGAATCTGGTCTACTTCTATCTTTTCTTCTTCGGCAACTACGGCTGCGGCCGCTGTAATGTCCAAAGAAGGAGTGATAGGTTCTGCTGCAGGGATGTCCACATTCATAGGTGCAGCCAATGACTGTGGATCTTCTATGCTGCAATGGCGAGTGCGCCTCATGCCGCCTTTGCCCTTCTTCTTTGCCTTGAAAGCATCAATCACGTCTTTGGGTTCACGGCGGACACGTGACCAATGTCCCCAAGTGCCACATTTGTAGCAGCTTTGGTCCTGCTGACCATAGGGCTTCTCATCGCGCTTCTTTTGGTCGCCTTTCTTGACTTGAGCATTTTGCTTAGTCTTGTGACTCACGACCTTACCCTTCCCGCCTCTCGCTCGAGTGAGGCTTTCACCTTGTAGTGCTAGCATTGACTTCATGGCCAACTTTGCTACTAGGTGGGTGCGAGATGTAGTTCTTTCGAGAACCTCATCCCGAGCTTCCAGAACTTGCATGATATCAATCGATTCGCGTACTCCTTGTAGCCATCCTCGACGGTAGTTGCGTGCGGATTGCACCGCATTTGGGTGAAAGGTAGAGAGGGTTTTCTCAATCTTCTCCTCATCCGTGATTACTTTACCACATAGTCAAGATTGGTACAAATTCGTGCAAAGCGGTGTACTCCCACGATCTTGTAGTCGAGAAACGTAGTCGAGTCTATTCTGCTCTGCCGGGGCGGGATGGTGTACTTTTCCGAACCGCTTCTTCAGGGCGGTCCATAATGCCAGTGCGCTCTTCTCTGCCATATACTCATTCTTGAGAGTTAGACAAAGATGATGTCTGAGAAAATGAAGTGCCTGATCATTCTCCTCAGCGGTTGGAACGACATCCTACGAGGCGCCGAGTCCAATAGAAGCACGGAGCTTCTTGGCTCCAAGTACGATCTCAACATCTGATGCCCAAGTCAAATAATTCTGGCCATGCTGGGCCAGCTCCTCGAACTCCCGGTTCGTAATTCCAGTCATCTGCATATTCATGCAAGGGATGCATAAGATTACTGCTGGTAATGTACATAAAAGGTTGCAAGAATTCCTATAATGATCCCGTATTTTTCTACGCAATTTTCAAGATTTACTGCTATATTCAGTGATTAAAAGCAATATAAATAATTACAAATAATCAAAACAGTAAATACAGTAATAAATTGCATAGAAATAACAATAACAGAATAAATATGCTCCAAATGCAAAAAAATATGCAAAAATTTGGATTCCCGAGGCCCTTTTCTGTTGGAAAAGTAACTTTTCGGCGAAAACTGCAAGTTTCAGGGGTTAAAACGCAAAAACTCAGTTCTGAGAGGATTCGCGCGTAAATTTCATATCTTCCGAGGGGTTTTCTGCAAAATTTCAATTTTCGGCTGGCCCCCTCCCCCTTTTTTTTCTTTCTTTCTTTGTCGGGCCGTATTCTAGGCCCATTCTCGTTTTCCCGGCCCACATTGGTCCGACCCACATGGCCGGTCACGGGGTAGGGTTTCCCTACCCCGGTTCTAATCGGTGGCGGCGGCGGCGGCATTTGTGGCGGCTCCAGCGCGCCGCGTGAGGGCGGGCCGGCGGCGGCTATTCCGCGCCGTGCAGCGCGGCGGCGGTGCCGTTCCCTCGCCACACGGCGTCCGCACCGCGATGGTGCATGCTTCCGTGGCGGCGGCGCGCGCGCAGCGCACCGCGCCGTGGCGGTGCCGCGCTCGCGGCTTCCTCTTCCGGCGCAACGCCTTCCGGCGGCGGTGGCGGGCGCGGCGCCAAAACGCGCGCACGGCCGGATGCGGCCGACGGGCGGGCGGCGCGACGAGTCGCGCGGCGGCTACCGGCGATCGCGATGCGCGGCGCTCGGGGCAGCGGCTCCAAGCGCGCGCAAGGAGGAGGCGGCGCGTCTTTGCGGCGCGCCCGTGCCCGTGCATGGAGGAGGCGGAGGCGGCTACGGGCCGGCGTGGTGGTGGTCGGGAAGTGGCGGTGCGGGCCGACGGGGCGCGCGCCCCCCTTTTTTTTTTCTTTTCTTTGCTTTGCCGGCGGTGCCTTTTCTTGCCGGTGCCGGGGGTGGAGCTGCTACGGGCGGCGGCGAACGGTGCTTCGTGCCGGCGGAGGCGGCCGGTGCCAGGGCCTTCAAGGTGGCAATGACGGTGCTGGCCTGTTCTCCCATGGCCAGCAGCAAAAATTTCGAAATACTGTTCATGAATGTGTTGTATGCAATGCCATGTGATGTAAAAACAGTGCAATCAACATCTGTTCTTTCATGCAACCTCCGATCGGATTTTCCGGCGACTTCAAGTCAACTCGCGGTAGGTTAGAACGGATTTGCAATTTCCAATCTACGGTACAATCGACATTCGCTCTTTCATGCAATCTGTCGATCGGCATTGTGCCGGCGACTTCAAGTCGGCTCGCGACAGATTAGAGCAAATTTGCACCGTAGAAAACAAATCTAGAAAGCCAAATTTGCATAATTGAAAGCAGTCTAGAAAAACGATTCAATATACGAGTGTCGTTCATCGACGGTTACCTTTTCGATGCGAGGAGAGTCGATCGTGCTGATAACGTGTTGAGGAACCGTCGCTGGCAAGTCCAGTCCGAGCGATTACCTCGTATACAAAATCAGAATCGTAAGAACGATGCAAGAACACAAGAACGCAACAATAGATGAAACACAGGTATGAGAGGGGACTGCAGACTTCTCTTTATTGCTCTTCCAAATAATGAATTGTGTACAATGTTTGGGGGGGTCCCCATTCCTATATATAGTCTAGGGTGGATGAGGTGCCCACCCGGACCCGGACTCCTGGCCGGGCCCGGTTTCCTAATAGTATTCTCGGGATAAGATGATGACATTGGAAATAAGCTCTCAGCGGCCGGCCAAATGACTTGTTTGGAATACAGGAAACCGTTCAATTACCACACCCCTTGTCGTGTTGATACGATGCATGCAGGCTAAAGTCTGCTTGGAAGTTGAAAGTCTAAATGATGTTGTAACTGAGTGAGGTGACAATGACCACACAGACATCGTACCTATTCATGGTCACCAAACAGACAATGATACTGCTTGCGGTGGAAATAGCAAATATAGTCCTCTTCAGAGAGAAAAGCCAAAAATAGCATCGTGGACGCATGGGCGCCTGGACCCCTGCAATGCGCCGGGCGCCCGGACCCCCCTCAGTCGTGCCCTAGGGGACGGATTCCTCCTGTGTCACATCGTCCTATCGCCCGATCGTTTCGTTGTCCCCCTGGATTCCACACCGAGGGCCGTTTACTGATTTGCACATATAAATAGAGTACAACGTGTACAAACTATACAAGGAAATACACAACAAAGATGGTGTGGATTGGACCATTTTTGGTATATATGATAATACATAGAAAGTCAGGCATAAAAGGAAAGTGCATGATTTCATATGCCCTATTTGGAATACGAGTTTTTGGCTTATTTGTAATTGTTTGGCGCCGCAATAGCAAAAATAGTCCCCTTCGGAGCGAAATGACAAAACTATTTGGGTTTAGGGTTGGCACGCGTACTGTTGTCACTATTGTAGTGTTTGAAGAACCGATTCCTTTCAAAAAAGAGAACGAAATTTAAAATAGATGGAATATTTGGGAATTAAATATGACAGACTTCATAATGTAGTTTCGAATTGCATGGCGTGCAGGGTTTGGTTACATTCATTAGAAACGATAATATGCACGAATCATCAAACCGATCTACACCTAGGATACATGTGCGTCTTTTTGGAATAAGAAAAAAGGTGGATCAGAACGAAGCTAGTCTTGACGGTTCATCGGTGCCTTCCCCTTGTCTCTTGCAGACGTGCGGGCGCGGCCAGTCTTGGAGGCAGTCATGTACTGCGAGACGGACGGAAGATGAAATGATGTTAGCACAACGTAAGGCCAAATTAATAATCAGGACACAAATTAAACATAACTTACCTCGTCGATCCGTAGTGCGCCCAGGCGATAGGGAGCGCTAGGACAGCCACCGGTCTCACTAGTAGGAGCCTTCCCTTGTCTGTCGTGTGCTTGCCCCAGCCGTCATCAGTGTGCTGTTTGGCGTTCTTGGGCTCTATCACTGCATAGTTGAACATGCACCATCGGACATCGATCCATTGAAAGAAGAAGCAATGCTCCTCCTGCTGCTATTATACAGGGATAAAGTTAGTAATATGTGGAATGCAATATAAAATACGAAAAATCATTGTTTGTGTGTGTGAGATTCTCTTACACGGATATCCCCGCACGTGTAGTATGCCCGGGCAACGGTCGCTGGGTGTATGGACTAAATGACCCAAGCCGGGTTTTTGCAGTCGTACTGCGGGCATGGAAACTCCGGTAGTACATATGAATCCTTCATCGAACAATTCAAGTATGTTTTCGCCTTCTTGGCAAGCCACTTGCGCTTCCGCAGCATCTCCCCATAGCCCGACATTTCCAATGCCGACTTAATGTTATCCACCTTCCTCTCTATTGTGCGAAACAAGTTGGAGTGTTGTGGTGTTCTCCTCCAGCTCTCTTTCCCTCCTTTTATAAGCGGATAGGGTATAGTGCTGAGGGTGAAAATTACGACGAGTGGTAGGGTGTGATGGCGGATTGGTTGTCATAATAGAGTGGCTTACTAAGCTCGCAAGTGTGGTCGATCACCATCGGGAGCCCATGCGGGTAGCGGGGATAGGGAGTAGGGGAATGGCCCCATCCCCGCTTCACCCGATGGGGAATTGTATTTGCATATTAGCATCCCTATGGGGGGAGAAATAGCCCCATCCCTGTCCCCTAATGGGTGAATTCCCCGTCGAAGAATGGAGAATGGGGCCCCATTGCCATCCCTAAGTATGAGCGACTACACTACAAGATCATTCCGTCTGGATGGCACATAAGACACCTTCGTTGACACAATTATGCCGACTAGATCACCTCCCCCTGCACCTTGGGGTGTGTCATCGCTACCATTCGAGCTTTGGTCGGCATCCTCATCGGACTCCGACTTGGCCGGTTGGTTCGGCAAAAACTCAAGGCAGTCAATATGGCTCGACCATCATTGTCCCTCCATCCATTTTGCACAAAATTATCCGCTAGTCTTCCTTCGTAGTCTTCCTCCAAAATAGCACACTCTGTTCTCCTGTCTTCACACACCTCCTGTGCTTCCCTGCTCCCACTGTCACACGCATCATGTATTAGCCCCATGCAACGCTACCATTCACCTTGTGTAACTCCCATATGCCCTGCTTCCCTATTCGTGCATGTGATCGTCTCGATGACAAGCTTCTTCGGTGTTATCTTTGTACCGAACTCCCTTCGGATGTAGCTCATTAGCTCGTGAATATTCATCGCATCCAAGCCCTCCTCCTGGACCACCTTGAACTGGCATCTTGACATATCTTACCCACCTGGTCCGCCCTGTACGAGACTGTCGCTATAAAACACTAGCAAGTCTCGAATGTTGGATATTACCTAAAGCCATAACAACCCAATACACTTCATATGCATGCTACGAGGAATTCACGGTTCTTTATTGTACACAATTAAATAAACATGTCGTACTATTTAGTCTATATTTTTCTATCTCTCCAAAATAACTACATTTCTGTAATCCTTATGTACAAATTTAACCTAATAAATGCATAATAAAAAAACTACTAAATTTCTGCACAAAAACTACTAATCCTTACAACTAATTAACTATGACTAAAAAATTACAACTAAATTAATTATGACACATTAATTACAACTAAATTAATTCTGACTAATTAAGTTCAACTAAATTAATTATGACTAATTGACTACCACGGATAAACTATGACTAATTAATTACGAATCATTAATTACGACTTAATTAATTATGACTAATTAGTTACAACTAAATAATTATGACTAATTATGCTGCCTAATCATTGTCTACTTAACAACTTGTCGCAATCCTTAGTAGTTTACACTAATAAATTACTATTTTGGAAAAGTTAATTTAACACTAATTATACAGTTAATAAACATAATGCAAGTGGAAAAAAAATTACCTATTCTAGAAGATCTCGCTGATGTCGAACTTTCTCTACTAGCTAGCTAGATGCCCGTGCGTTGCTACGGATTTAAAAGGTTCTCTAATTCACCCATACGTGTTTACCGTTAGGTGATACGGATACGTCGACACGGTGATACGACATTTTCCAGAAATAAGTGATACGGTGATATACATTTTAAAATATAAAAAATAGAAACTATGACACATCGCAAGAGTAATACATAGTAAAAATTGATTAAAAAATAGGAAGGTATAATCTTGCAAAAAAAAAACATATTCCACATAAGATGGTCCAGTACCGTAAAAAAAGGTTCAGTATCGTAAAAAAAAAAAGGTACAGACCAGAAAGCCCATTACTCCCCCACACGTTGATCTCAGCCTCTCAGGTCACAGCGCCGCCAAAACAAATCGAACCCAATCCCCACTTTCTATAGCGTCGCCGCTGCCGTAAATTGGTCGCCGCCAGCCACCATCTCGCACCAGCGACAAGCAGAATCAATTCCCCACGGCCTTCTCATTGCACCATTGACTCCCAATTTCGCCAGAGACCCGTCGTTTTGCTCTGGCAGTCACTTCGCGGCGTGCGTCTGGTGATCCTGCCCTTCGCCGTATCAGGTAAGTATAGGAGCCGTATCTTGGCATATCTAGGAAGGAGGACAGCGAGGAAGGGTGGGGGAGGGCAATGGTGGATTGGTGGTGATGGGGAATGGGAGGCGGCGAGGTGCGAGAGGAGCAAGTCGAGGCGAGGGGCGAGCAAGACTGAAACGAACGAGAGATTGGGATGACGCTGACAAACTGACCCCACATGTCAGCACGGTGGGACGGCAGACCTGCCAGCCAACACTTCTGTGAGGGGTGGTTGGATGACAGACGGATCACCGCTATCAAGTGGTTCTTTTTAGTAGTAGAGATACGACCAATAAATACTTCTCTAAACGCTCTCAAACCGATAGCGTAATTAGAACTAATTTTAGTCAATCGGGTTACCTCTCGCTCACTCGATCATCTTTGTCTCTTTATACCGAGTGAAATGGTTGGCATGGAGGATGAGAGCGGCGCGTGATGGGTTTTTATAACTACGGGACACGACGTGCAATGGGACAACACGTAGTAATTTTTCACATACGGGTGACGGGACGGTTCGGCAAGGGGAATCCGGGCGCCTGGTGTGTGGATGAGGGGGGTCCATGGGAGCGGTTGGGGTTGGTCCGGGCGCCTGGCGTGCAATAGGGCGGTCTGGGCGCCTGGTGTGTGATAAGGGGTGGTTCGAGTGCTTGGCGCACGGCAGGTGGGGTCCGCGCTACGGGAGAACACATGTCACCCGCTGGCGTGTCTGCGATGTTATTTTTGGCTTTTATATCTGAAGAGGTTACATTTGCTATTCCGACCACAAACAGTGTCATTTAAAGCCAAAAACTCCATAAGGTGCACACGTATTCCAGAATTCAAACCTTGTAAAACTTTCTCCGACAATTAGAACCGTAAATAGAGTTTTAGTGACGTAAAAGTTGTAACATTAGATTCATATTTGAAACTAGTTTCGAATGATTACGGCTTTGCAGCCATTAGCAATATACCTCCCATAAATTAATGGCCAAAAATTCAATTTCAAAGACCGTGCCAAGTCAAACCACGTCACGCAAGAATCAACCGAGGAAGTTCATGGGAGTAACCTACCAGCTCGGTCTCAAAAGCCGCCAACTTTGGCATCACGACCCTAGGCCTGTTGGCCGGCGAGTGATGTGCTCTGTTTGGCGTCACGGTGAGACTAGGAGTTCCCAAGAGTGAGTGCACTGTCTTTCGCCTTTTAACCCACCAAAATCGGTGCATTGTGTGCCATGGTTATCGCGTTGGTACGGGGCAGCTATTCTTAGACTAAATGTTGAGAATAATAGCATTTTTCGAATTACTTTAATCCAGAAATATAGTAGATAAAACATGATGAATATTCTAGCCACTTTCATAAAGCAAGTAAGCAAGAACACTATAGACATACTAATATCCAGATGAACAAAAACTAGCATATCTATCACAGTGTTCAAGGTAACAACTAGTAATATTACTAACCAAGAAGTACATATGAAATAGACATACCGGATCCAAAGGGAAGGAGCAGCAGAGTAGAAGAAGCGGCGGTGGAGTCTTTGTGAGATCGCCGTTTGTCATGGCGTAGTGGTAAGTAGTCGTGCGATGGGCGTCGCGGTAGTAGTCGTGCGGTTGTAGGCGTAGCGTAGAGTCGAATGGAGAGGAAGCGCGGCGATCGCGCGAACGCTCCCAAAACCTTATTCGCCCTTGCTCGTGCAAGCCTTCAAGGACGAGGGTTCCGAGGCTGCTCTCCGGTGCGATCGTGACACGCGCTTGCGGGATGGAGATCGCGGAGACAAACAACAAAGAAGCGTGGTGTCTTTCGTGGAGTGAATTGGAGAACATGACTGCTTCCGGATAATGACTATATATAACAACCGGACGAAACAGCCACCATCACTCACTAGTAACGGCGGTTTGCATTCTTGCCTAGTCAAGAGGCGAAGCGGTCACCATTATTCACTAGTAACAAGCAGTTCTTCGCCTAGTCAAGAGGCGAAACGGTCGCCATTATTCACTAGTAACGGCAATCGTTCTCGCCACCATTATTTGAATCGGTGCCTTTGTTCTTTTAATTGCAAAAATGAAGAGACCGTAAACGATCGCAATTATTGCGGCCGTTTATTGCGAGTCGGTGCGTTCGATTAGATAAAGAAAACGCCGCGCGCCCGACACGCTGCGTATGCGCAAGCGCACGCACTCCGCACCGCACCCGCACCAAGCGGCGACGGCGACGCGCGCGGCTCGGCTCGGCGGCTCGGCGAGGCGAGGCGGCGAGCGCGCGTGTATTGGCTCTCCAATTCCACAAGAGGACTCTCACGTTCCACCTTATAAATTGGTGTAACTCCTTTAACTCTCCATGTGGGACTAAAAGGTTTAGCACATGCACATGGGCCTTTGGGATTTTCCAGATTTAATTAGAATTAAAGTTTGGGCCTAGCCCATATTAAATCCAACAATCCCCACCGATCCCAAGGGCACATGTCAAATTCCTTGATCCACAGTATTGTTTTAATATATCGGTGTTTCGATGGAGACCGGTTAAGGTTGAACATCCATCTAGAATGAAGCTACACTTATCCACAATCGCACAATGGACTAAGCCTTGAATTGGCGGTTTGTGTGAATAAGTTTCACTTAAGTCCTTAATCGATACTAGGTGCACAGCATCCCGCTGGTTGGAGCATATAAGTCATACTCTGGCCTATTCATGAGCTTCCTAGAGATTACCCTATCTCATAGACGTGACTAGCAGTGGGCTCATATAGGTGTGTTCTTTCAAGATCGCTCAGAGGGCAAAGATCTTTGCTTAAATAAGCCACAGAACACATTAAGATAAAATCAACCTACCATACAGATTTAGGAGAGAATTGCATCTCCAATGGAGTGGGTCTATAAAGGTACTCTCCTCCCGCTTAACCAAAAGCTTGTTTCGCCAATCCTACTTCACGGGATCTCCGATCATATAGGATGGGTTACCACTATGGTATAACTCACGTGGGTCTCAAACCCATCTCCCTTGATGCATTGTCTATCACATTCGTGATAAACCCTTTGTGAAGGATCTCGCGATTCTTAGTTGTTTGGATATAATCCAAAGCTATTACTCGGAGTTTCTCATTTTCTGATTGACTTGATCTTCTCTTCACATGTCTTGATGATTTCATATTATCCTTAGAACTGTTCACCTTGACGATCACGATCGATTGTCACAATTCATCGAATAGCGATCTGCACGGTTTATCAACCACGGCGAGTCCATCAAGAGCTCACGAAGCCATTCGGCTTCAACGATGGCGATATCTAATGCTTGTGAGTTACGCTTCCATTGTTGACCTCGTTAAGATGGTGCGCTTGCAAGACTTCCATGAAACAGCGCCACCTCCAAGTGTGAAGACATATCCACTTGTGGCCTTAATCTCATCAAGATCGGATATCCAGTTTGAATCACTATAACCCTCTAGTACCCTAGGGTACCCAGATAGTGAATGCCATAACTCATATTACCCTTTAGATAGCGCATTACCCTCTCAAGAGCATGCCAATGATCATCTCCTGATTAGAAACAAACCGGCTTAGTTTGCTCACAACAAGCGAGATGTCGAACCCGGTACCGCTAGCTAAATACATAAGTGAACCAATTATCCGAGAATATCTCAATTGGTCTCTCGGCTATTCTCCGATTCTTCCTAAGCAACACGCTAGGATCATAAGGTGTTGGAGAAGGTTTGCGATCGCTATAACCAAAACGACTCATAACCTTTTCCACATAATGAGATTGCAACAATGTAATCCCACCATCATCACCTCTCAACGACTTGATGTTCAAGATAACATCACTACTCCCAAATCTTTCATCTCAAAATTCGAGACAAGAAATCCTTGACCTCCTTAATCACATTAAGGTTGGTCCCAAAGATCGATATGTCATCAACATACGGACATAGAATGACTCCTCGCCCCACCATGGCGATAATACACACATCTGTCGACTTCATTTACAATAAAGCTGCAGATGTTAAGGTTCTGTCGAATTTTTCATGCCACCGCTTAGGTGCTTGTTTAAGACCATACAAAGATTTCAACAACTTGCACACCTTTCCTTCTTGACCATTTACTACAAATCCATCCGGTTGCTTCCATGTAAATTTCCTCGTCCAACTCTCCATTTAGAAAAGCCGTCTTAACATCCATCGATGAATGAGAAGACCGTGTGAGGCGACAGAGATAGTAGTACTCGAATAGTGGTCAATCTAGCCACAGTGAATAAGTATCAAAGAAATCTTCGCCTTCCTTTTGGGTATAACCCTTGGCCACAAGCCGTGCCTTATACTTCTCGATAGTACCATCGGGCCTAAGCTTCTTTTGAACACCCACTTACATCCTACAAAGTTTACAACCATAAGGACGCGGTGATCTCCCAAGTTCCATTAGAGATAATGGAATCCATTTCACTCTGACCGCTTCCTTCCAAGATTCCGCATCCGGAGAAGCATATGCTTGAAATGGTACTTGGAGTATCATCCACAAGGTACACAATGAAATCAGAACCAAAAGACTTTGCGTCCTTTGTCTTTACTCTTCCTCGAGTTTCATTGTCTTCCTCCTCGGAATTTGATCGGGGTTTGCTCAAAATATTCCATTGGAATGGCAGGTTCGAGAGTTGTATCGGGCTCGACTCGATAAACTAGGCATATCTTTCATCGGAAAAATATCCTCAAAGAAAGTAGCATCTCTGGACTCCATAATTGTACCGACATGCACGTCAGTACTCGATTTCACCACTAAAAATCTATATCCAACGCTATGGTGAGCATAGCCTAAAAAGACGCAATCCACGGTTTTTGGTCCAAGCTTACGCTTTTTGGAGATTGGCACGTTGACTTTCGCCAAACAACCCCAAGTGCGCAAGTATGAAAGTGATAGTCTTTTCTTCTCCCATTGTTCAAATGGAGTTATCTCTTTATTCTTTGTGGGAACCCTATTTAGACATGACATGAAGTCAATATAGCCTCCCCCCACCATGCCTTGGAAAGACCTGATGTGTCTAACATGGCGTTAACCAAATCAGTTAGAGTACGGTTCTTTCTTTCGGCAATCCCATTTGACTGGGGTGAATAGGGAGGCGTCCTCTCATGGATTATACCATGTTCCTCACAGAATAAATTGAACTCATTAGAAAAGTACTCGCCACGATCGGACCTAACCCTTTTGATTTTCTTTTCAAGTTGGTTCTCGACTTACGCCTTATAGATTTTAAAGTAGTGAAACGCTTCATCTTTAGTTTTAAAAAGATACACATAGCGTAACCTAGTGGAATCATCTATCAAAGTCATGAAATATCTCTTACCACCTTTTGTCAACACACCATTCATCTCACACAGATCTGAATGTATGAGTTCTAATGGTGCCAAGTTTCTTACCTCCGCGGCCTTGTGAGGCTTACGAGGCTGCTTTGATTGCACACAAACTTGACATTTAGAACCTTTGGCAAGGGTGAATTTGGATTAACTCTAAAGCAAGCTAACGTCATGCAACCAAAATTTATGTGACAAAGTCGTGAATGCCAAATAGTAGTCTCATTACCACTAAAAATATGATTCACAACATTATTACACAAATCTGAAAGAGATAGGCGGAACAAGCCTCCGCACACATAGCCTTTACCAACAAATTGTCCACATTTGGACATTACAAATTTATTGGACTCAAATACCAGTCTAAAGCCATCTCTACACAGAAGAGATCCGCTCACGAGATTCTTATTGATGGATGGCACATGATGCACGTTCTTCAGTTGCACAATCTTTCCCGAAGTAAACTTCAGATCGACCGTGCCAACACCATGAACAGTGGCATGTGACCCGTTCCCCATTAGAACGGCTGAATCCCGAGTGACCTGGTAAGAAGAAAACAATGAAATATCAGCACACACATGTATATTAGCACCAGTGTCTATCCACCAATCGGTAGATTGACATACGGAAAAAACAGTAGGTAAATTACCATACCCTGAAGTTCCCGTCTCAGTAGTACCAACAACAATATTGGCAGACTTGGAATTCGCCTCTTGCGATTCTTCACACCCTTGCGTTGGATCGCAATCCTTGGCCCAATGACTGATTCGCCACACACAAAGCAAAGACCATCCTTTGTGTTCTTCTTCTTCTTTAAAGCTTGTTGTTTGTGCAGTCTTGTTTTTGCCTTTGAACTTTTGAGCTTGGCCATTCTTTTACGCACCACATTGGCACTAGAATGTCCTCATTTCCTCTAGTGTGTGTATCTTTTGCCCTTGCCTTTTCTTCAACATCAAGAGACCCAATGAGATTTTCAACAGAAAACTCTTGTCTCTTGTGTTTCGAGAAGTAGCAAAATTCCTCCACGAAGGAGGAAGCTTGGCAATAATGCCTCCCGCGACAAACTTGTCCAGAACACACACTTGAAATGCTCAAGTTCTTTGGCCATGGATTGTATCTCATGAGCTCGCTCAACTACTGAACGGCCATCAACCATTCTATAGTCATGGTATTGCTCCATGAGATACAGCTTCATCGCCGCATCCGAAACCCCAAACTTGGCCTCGAGTGCATCCCACATATCTTTCCCATTTGTAATCACCATGTATGCATCAACTAACTTCTCACCAAGAACGCTGATCACGCACCTTTAAAAGGTTATCGCACCTCGAACGCTTGCTCTGCTCAGAGTAAGTGTTCCTTCAGCTGCCTTTTGCCACATGAAAACGTTCATGGCGCTTAGCCAAAGCACCATCTTGGTGCGCCACCTCTTATAATTCGCACCATCGAATTGAGAGGGCTTAAGCGCAGCGACAAAGCGATTGTTGAAAAATGCCTATTACAATAAGGTTTTGGATTGTTGAGAATAATAGCATTTTTCGAATTACTTTAATCGAAATATAGTAGATAAAACATGATGAATATTCTAGCCACTTTCATAAAGCAAGTAAGCAAGAACACTATAGACATACTAATATCCGGATGAACAAAACTAGCATATCTATCACGTTGTTCAAGGTAACAACTAGTAATATTACTAACCAAGAAGTACATATGAAATAGACATACCCGATCCAAAGTGGAAGGAGCAGCAGAGTAGAAGAAGCGGCACTGAGTCTTTGTGAGATCGCCGCTTGTCATGGCGTAGTGGTAAGTAGTCGTGCGATGGACGCCGCGGTAGTAGTCGCGGTTGTAGGCGTAGCGAGAGTCGAATGGAGAGGAAGCGTGGCGATCGCGCGAACGCTCCCCAAAACCTTATTCGCCTTGCTCGCAAGCCTTCAGGACGAGGGTTCCGAGGCTCGCTCTCCGGTCGCGATCGTGACACGCGCTTTGCCGGATGGAGATCGCGGAGACAACAACAAAGAACTGTGGTGTCTTTCGTGGAGTGAATTGGAGAACATGACTGCTCCGGATAATGACTATATATAACAACCGGACGAAAACACCACCATCACTCACTAGTAACAAAGTTTATTGCATCGCCTGAGCAAGAGGCCGAAACGTCACCATTATTCACTAGTAACGGCAATTCATCGCCTAGTCAAGAGGCGAAAGCGGTCGCCATTATTCACTAGTAACGACAGAACTGCGCCGACCATTATTTGAATCGCAATCGTTCTTTTAATTGCAAAAATGAAGAGACCGTAAACGATGCAATTATTGCGGTAGTTTATTGCGAGTCGGTGCGCTTCGATTAGATAAAGAAAACGCGACGCACCCGACACGCTGCGCACGCGCTCCCGCGCCGCGCGCCGCGCTCCGCGCGCCGCGCGCCGCACGCGACGCACGACGCAAGACGCAAGATTTGCGACGGCTCGGCGCGGCGGCGGCGGCGAAGCGGCGAGCGCGCCGTGTATTGGCTCTCTCCAATTCCACAAGAGGACTCTCACGTTCCACCTTATAAATTGGTGTAACTCCCCTTTAACTCTCCATGTGGGACTAAAAAGGTTTAGCACATGCACATGGGCCTTTGGGATTTTCCAGGATTTAATTAGAATTAAAGTTTGGGCCTAGCCCATATTAAATCCAACACTAAATTCGTATTTCGATGATTTTTCAAAGAGAATTTTTATATGCTTTTGATCTAGATCTCAAATCATTGCCCTAGTGGTCCGAGCCTCCCTGCTCAGTGCAAGATCTAGAGTTGCATGCCAACAAGTTCTAACTATTAGTTCTGGAAAAAAAGACGTTCTACTACTACGGTATCCTGTTCTATTCCTTGGCCAGGCACGAGAGCCAGACACTAGAGATGCTGCTTAATTTACTTGATCTGGGTTCTCTTGATGTGATCAGGAGAACATATCCTCCTTTTTCCTTGATAAAAAGTGACGGGGCGATGTGGAAAAGGTGAGGCTTGCCGTCTTTGCCTTTGGCCTGCCTGACTGGCCTGATCTCGTTGGACGCTAGCCACCAACGCCTTGGCGTTGTCGGGCAGCGGCGCGCAGTCGCCGTCACGGCCTCCGAGTCATCATCCCAACTCCTCTCTCTTTTCATCCCTTTCTCCGCCTCCGAGTCGTCTAAATATTAAGAAAGATATCGATATTCAAAATTTAGAAAGTTTGACTACACCCTAAAGACATTCTTTTGTAACTCTAGAGAGTATGAGGTAACTGCAAGTTTATCTAATTAAAATAAAAGATAAAGGTTACAACAACTGCTACTTATAATCTAATGACAAAGCAGTCGGGTTGTTTCAGTGAGCTTAAATAAAGTGATTACATGTGACCACCAACACCACTAAGCTCTAAACGAGAAGCAAACGGTGCAAAAAAAAAAAACATTCTGAAAAACCGAAAATATTTTGGAGATATTTTCTTTTCGCGGGAAGGGGACAAGATAGACTGTCGGCCAAAAGTGTGTTCCAGCTGTAATTAGTCAAGCCGGACGGAGAAATCCCAGCGCCAGCCAACCGTCACTGACATGTGGAGCCCCATCGCTCGGTGGCCACGTGTCAGCACCTCGTGTGACGCTTGGGGGCCACACATGGGTAGTGGCTGCCGAGCTGGGAGGCTTTTACTGCGGCGTGGGACCTACTTGCCTTCAACCAGCGACAGCGTTATCCATTCATGGCCCTCTTGCTAGTAGCCCTCGTTTTGCATGGTATTTACGTGCGTGCCACTGGTCAAACATTCTTTTCTTGACCTCACCGGCCGGCCGGCCTAAGCCAGGACTTAGCCATCAGTGTTTTTTTATTCTTAGGAAAATTATACTTATTTTTGTTACGTCAGGAACCTATAGGTATAATTATGCCTGATAGTGCATCTATACTTTTTGGAATGCATGGATTTTGCGTAATTCAGTACAATTTATCTAAAATTCTTACGATATTCCTGCATCCTAAACGGGCAATGGTTTCTATTAGATGCATTTAATTACCTTTAAACGGGTTGAAGATATAAATTGACGACGAGTGAAGCAAGAATGCATGCATTTTAGAGAGACAGTGTAAATCCCATAGAAATAAAAAACTCTCGGGCTCCAAATGGGACATGAAACTGTACACCTGGGTAAGGTGTAGTTACATGGATACGTTGATGAGATAATGTCAACATCACACACAACAAATCAAATTGAAGGCTGCAAGTAGTAGGTTGTATGGTGTGCTTTGCTCTAACAAGTTGATCACAAATTAATCGATTGAGCTCAACTATATGGTGGAGTATACGCTACTGACAAGTTTCCATTCGTTCAATCCTAGTGCAGACAATTTTTTTTTTAAATGGGTGTGAAGGCAAATAACGACCAAATACTAAACATCTAAATTAATCTTCTGATCCACCAATGTTGATTAAACTACTGTAATGGCAAACAAAGGAGAGCTATATAAATATCCCCTTTGCTTAATTTCTAAGAAGGAAAAGAAGCACAAAAGAAATTGTGTTCTTAAGCCTAATTGATCTGATCAGTGATCTCTCTGTCCAAGAAAAAAAAGATAGGTGTCGTTGTCACGTGCTTGATCGTCTTTTTTCTTTTCTAGTTGTAGTGTCCAACTAGATAACCATCTTTGCTAATTAAAGATAAGATAAATAATGCTCTCAACATGACAGCTAAATCAACACGTAGTACCCCTGCCTAAGATGAGCACAAGGAGATGAGCACAAGGGGGAAAAAATAATTAGCCTTGACCTGAAATGATCGGCTTTTTAGGTCCATGCATATCGATCCCATCTGAAAACGAAATATTCAAGTCACCGAAAGATTAATTGCTCCATCGGGGGAAGAAAAAAAACTAAGTCATAATTTTTTAGACGAAGATTAATTAATCTATCTGAAAAGAAATGGTCACGGGCATTAAAGATTTATTACACAGAGGCATCACAAGATTGGCGTGGTGATTAATTTGTACTAATTGCTGCTAGATATATATACAACTTGTGTTGCATGGGCCAACAGTGGTTGATTACAGTTGAGAAGTCTTTTCTTTCTTTCTTCTTGAGGAGAAGGGAAGTTCTTTGCTACTTCCTCTTCTCAAGAATCTGCCATTCCTTCTTAAGTGAGCACAATGGAAAGTGGTAATTGTTGACAATTGACACCATCATAACACATCATTCATATTGTCATCACATCAATGTTTAGTGTGTGTGAATATATAGCACACAATTATAATAAAATGGAAAATTTGTTCAGTAACATTGCAAAGATGTATAAATTGAAAAATAACATCCAAATATGAGAATGACGAGTGGGTTATACGGCCACATATCATTAACACACCGATATTATTTTTCAACTCGTGAGATCTTTATAATGGTATTGAGCAATTTGCTCCATTATAAAACTAGAGTACACCATGTGCAAGGTTCAGTCTGGAACATAGAAACTTTGTAGAATCCATACCGGAATTATATTGTTTCCAACCAAATTCCTATATAACAGTCGTGTGTTCAAAACAAGCTGTGACAGTTTCATCAGACTACAAGCAAACAGAGTGAGCAAATTAAGTCCAGTTCAACCCGATCCGGTTCAAAACTTGTGTTTAGATAACCCTCGAATTTTTTTTAAAAAACATAATAGTCAACATCAATTAGGATGGGGGCAAACACATGATGAACAAACCAATCCACTCATCATATCCGACAACTAAAAAATCACAGAAACAAATGACTTGATCCATGGACAAGTCCGCGTGTAAACCAGAAAAATTAGAGAAAATCGTATATAATTAGAACGGAGATTACCATCCAAAACACCTGCAAGTCCCAGGCATCTAATAAGAAATTTCTCTCGAGATAAATAAAATACTTACACGAAGCAAAACGGAGGCGTCAAGCCTCGAGCACATAGAATTATAATAAGATAATACCAGATTTATGCATGTACTAATCACGAGCAAAAAGGGCAATCTTATCCGCAATGGCATGTGCGTGGATGAGCATGAGCAACAGGGGTAAAAACGTCCAGTCCAGCGCCTTGCAAAAGAAAACCTCCGAATCAAGAATTGCGAAACCTCACACAAGTCACAAACTCTCTCTCTCTCTCCGAGCCTGTGCGTCTCATCATCTCCTGTGTTCTTGTTGCCTCTGTCTGTGTCCGTGTCCACCTGTCCCTTCTCTCTCTCTCTGCTGAAGCTTTGGCTGTGGTAGTTTGGTGTTTGGTGTGGTGGATAGAAGCAGAAACCAATAAATCTTAAGGAAGAAAGGGGAAGGAAGAAGAGGAGGAGAAGAAAAGAAGGTGCCAAGAAACCGCCATTTGGATTTGGGGGAGTTCGCTAAATTTGTCGCTGCGGTGAGAAGCGCTCGCTCTCCTTCTTGATCCCTCTGTTTCTTGGCCCATCTAGCCGTGTTCTTTCCATAGTTCTTGATTTGTTTGGTTGGAAATGAGTGGCCTTCTCTTTTAGTTAGGAGAAGAGCAATCTTGAGGGCTAGCATGGGGATTGTGATTTGTTTCCCTTAGGATATTATTTGTTTCTTTTGTCTTTCATTTTGCTTGGAAGAAATTGATTTTGGTTTAGGGTTGAGTTGGGGAGGAAATGTTGATGTGGACGAACTGAAAAGGGGCTTCTTTTCACGCCGCCTTTTGTGAGCCCACTTAGTGCTTATCTTATCTCACTTGCATTTTCATGTACTAGTTGGTAGCTATCCCAACTCCAAGAGAAAAAGAAGTAACAAAAGTGTGAAAAGGAAGGGAAATAAGCCTATGGATTGCCATGTATTGATATGAATTGTGTCTCTTTTTTTTTTTTCAGTTAACCCAAGAAATGATATTTATGCTAGATTTAGTTCTTTCCTGAAAACATTAGAAGTAACATGTTAGATTTAGTTCCAAGGTACAATTTTGTTGGTAGACCAAAGATTGACGTCATAGCAAGAAGCTTCAGTTCTAGGTACAGTTCTGCTGATCTGACTGCTGTGTGGTATGATGACAAATAATTTTTTAGCTGTGTTCTCACAGTTATATGCAATGCTAGGCAGGATCATGTGTTGTCTCCAGGGCAATTTAATTTCCAAGATATACTGCACGACACATTGATTGTAAGTTTGTAACAATTCAACCATTACCATTTTGTGGTATGAGCTTGGTCCAGTTAGGTCTACTTTGGGCCCATAGCCATGCCAAATGGTGGTATATTGGGCAGTAACTGTTACTCTGTAGGAGACTGTAATGGAACATGCAAATAGACTGGATTTTTGGGCATACATTGCTCGAATTAATCGCAACGCTAGTTGCATTCAACACACTGTTGCCACTGTAGGATCATCAGGAACTGGGATAGATCAAGTTTCCTATGTCCACCTTGCCTTGTCTGTACTAGTATGTTATAGGACAGATCTCACCAAGTAGGTTTTGAAGTTTATATGTGAGCTGGTTCCATTGGCACAATCAATGTTCACCAAGGCGCTAGGCGGGTGGTAGACTAGCGCCTAGCACCTAGGCGGCCGACTTGCATGCAATGCGGAAGAAGAAGATCAGAGAATTGCAGAAGAAAAAGAGAAGAGAAAGCCAAAAAGAAAAAGAAAAAAAAGTGAAAATGTGGCCCAGCCCAGCATTAAGCTCAACCCATCAGGTCCAACCTGTTGCTTCTCTACTCCTCCCAACTAGGGGTGCAATTGGAGTGGATACGAACAGATATCGCTCATTTTGTATCCCATTATGTTTTTTTTTTCTCGGAGTCGGAGCCGGACATGGATAATGTCATACACCCATTTCTCCATCCCGTATTTGCTCCGCGAGCCTTTGTTCGGTCGGTCAGACGGAAATTATCTACTTCTTTTGCACCTCTACACAGGACATTGAACAATAGGAGTGTAATTAGAGCAAACACGGAGAGACCAATCGCTAAGATATCGAAGGAAACACTCAGTGTCCCCTGCTTACTTAGATGCAAAAACCCACTTATCTGATATCTTGTTCCTAGGTGAAGTCATAACAAGCTTTCCTCATACCACCTGACATACAGACACATACGGACGGATATCGCTCATCCTCTATCCTATTCTGTATTTTTCCTCGGAGTCGAAGTCAGACACGGATAGTGTCGGATATCCATTTCTCTATCCTGTATTTGCTCCGCGAGGCTTCGGTCAATCGGACGGGAGTTTTTTGCTCTGTTTGCAACCCTACTCCCAACACTGCTGCCCGAGCCCGACTTCCTCTCCCGTCCTCTTCCCTTGCCGCCGCATCAACATCCTCTTTCCCTTCCTCCCCTTCGTCATGGCGGCAGGGTGGTGGAGTCCGACAGTGGGGTAGTGGCGGAACCAGGAATTTTGAAGACGCAGGGCGAGGGCTGACCTGCTGTGCTGGCTCGGTGGCTCGCCGCGCCTCAGCCTCCGCCCATGTCGTGCCGCACCGCTCTCCCACGCCGCAGCCCCCGCGCCGAGCCTCGGTAGTTGACTAGTCGGCGCCTCACCCGCGCCCGTGTTACAGGCTGCAGCTCGCGGCCGCGCCGCAGCATCCGCCCTCGCCTGCGCCGTAGCACCTGTGCTGAGCCTCGATAGTCGACTAGTCGGCGCCTCACCTTCCACGTGCCCCAGCCCCTGCGCCACACCTCAGTGCTCGATTGCGCTTGCGTTGCAAGCTGCAACTCGCCTTCCCTTGCCGCCAGCCATTGTAGCAATCCAGCAATCCTGCCACTGGAATCCATATTGCACACCGTAATCCACGATGTGTAGGCGGCTCCTCTCCTCCCTGCCAAAGCATTGTGGATGGTCTTGATGGAGAAGGTGAAGTTCACCTTCCTGAAGCAGCAGGCTGCCATGAACAGTTTCTAGTCCTTGAGGATCTCCACGACTAAGGTGCGATTTGCCATGAGCGATTGGTAGACCTGACTCTCGTGCCTGCAAGCCGTGCCTCCAGACCCTTAGCGAAACAATGCGCCAGCCTCTGCGTGGCGTCCCCCCTCGGTGAGGAGTGCTGCTTGATCTTCTTTAGCAGCTCGTTCGTGCTTCGGCGATCGCTCGTGGCCACCGCCTGCGCGCAGTGGATGAGCAGGGTGCGCAGGTCGACCACCTGGATTGCGCCCCGACTACCCCTCGCCGCCTTTCCGGTGCCCTTACTGCTGTTCTTCTCAGCCTCGGCTTGCCCCGAGGGTGGTTCTGCCGCTGCGGTGGGGGAGTGGAATCGACGATGATTAGACAGATCTGGCGGCGGCGGAGGCCAATTTGACTTGTGGCGAGCCAGAATCGGCGGGGGTGGCGGGGGATTCACCTTCTACAACCGTAAACAAGTGAGGCAAGCCTTGCTCTCCTCCTCTCTCTTCCCTGCCCTCTCCCGTCCTCTTCGCCGCCTACGACCGCCTCCCCCGCCTCATCCTGCCTCGGCGGCCGCCGCACCTTGGGCCGCCTAACTCCACCTAGGCATCCGACTAGGGCCCAAGTTGCGGTGGTGGGTTGGCACCGAGCGCCTAGGCAGCCACCGAGACCAACTTTGTGAACACTGGCCGCAATGACAAGTCCTGATTGGCATGCCAGGTAATGATGTTATTTACGTTACGGTAGCAAAGGTGGCATGACACTACAGTTATATGCTGATATTTGTTAGAATGGGAAATGATTAGATTGCGCATTGTTTGCGTCATGCTGATGGAAGGTGGTCCTTGAATCCGTACTTTTGTGTTATTTTGGTAGGAGAGCGTTGTCCATTTTATTAAATGATGTTTGGAGTGGATATTGTGGTCCTAAACAACAAGGTAGATGTGCTTTATTTTGGATCTTTGGAGAGCTCATCATGAAAAAAAAAATCATGAGATGTTTTCACGTTATACTGGAATACAAAGGTTACAAGCTAGAATCTACCGGCTAGAATCTTATAATTACTATTTTCACTTGCTTTGCATTTTTTCCTGGAGAAAAATATGCTATTTACAAACAAAATAAGTAATTCATGTTTTTTTAGCGGTGTATGTATTCTGTATCAATCTATCAACTACACCTCCAAAGGAAGTTTTCGTTCTGTTGTGCTGTTGCTTTTGTAATAATTAATTTTAATTGTGGGTGTTCAATTATAATTTATTCCCTGACATTAATTATTTACCTACTTTTGTGGGCTTTTACTGTCAAAACATAACTTCTTGGGCTTCCAATTGAGAATGGATATTGTGAACCAGCTCAGCCCCTGTTAACCAATAGCAGTTAGTTACACATCGAGTTCTTTCTTTAACTTGATCAATTGCCCTGCGCAACTGTGTGTTGTTGTCTAGTATACTACATGGACTACTAATTTTTCAATTTTCACAGCTCAAATTTGACTTAGAGAATATCTTAGTGAGGGTTGTTTTATGGTTTATTTTTCCCCCTTATCTTTTGAGTTTAAATAGGTTCTAGATAGCATCCAATGGCTGTGTCTTTGTTGTCATCAGTATCCACCAGATTGAGGGCTGTATAATTTTTGTGAAAAAAATTCTAGTATTTTTCACATTTTTTTAGAATGTATAAATCAAGTGTAATTTCTTTTTGGTCTATAATAGATGATGTAGTAAGGTAGGTCTTGTATAAAAAAATGTGAACATGTTAGTATTTTTGATGTTTGAGAAAACAAACAGTGTTTGCTAGAAGCTCATATTCTTTACATAATTTGATGTCCCTGAGATTTCATGTATGTATGAAGGTAATGGTCTTTTTTTGGGTAAAGGTCTAATTTTTGGTATTCTTTGATTTTCAATTTTCTGCAGAAGGTTGTGGAATCATGGTTTTGAAGTCATATTCAAATCTTCTAGATATGAGTTCAGAAGATGTGTTTGACTTTCAACAACCTTTTAGATCTCTTCCGCGTGTTGTGACCTCTGCTGGCATCATATCTAATCCTGATTGGGAAACAAGCAACGATGATGATTCAGTTGGTTCTGCATCTTATTGCCTTGAGAGGAAAATAGTTGTTTCCAACTTCCTTCCACTGAACTGTACGAAAGATGAAGCTACCGGACAGTGGTCCTTTTCATTGGATGGCAATCAACTTCTTGTCCAACTTAAAGACGGTTTTCCAATTCAGAGTGAAGTTGTTTATGTGGGTAGTTTGAAGGTTCAAGTTGATCCTAGTGCGCAAGATCAAGTTTCTCAGAAGCTCTTTAGGGAACACAAATGCATACCAACTTTTCTCCCAGCTGATCTCCAGCAGCAGTTCTATCATGGCTTCTGCAAGCAGCAATTATGGCCACTTTTCCACTATATGCTTCCTATTTGCCTTGACAAAGGTGAGCTGTTTGACCGCTCCCTTTTTCAAGCCTATGTTCGAGCCAACAAAATCTTTGCTGACAAAGTTATGGAGGCAATCAATTCAGATGACGATTCTGTGTGGGTTCATGATTATCACCTCATGCTTCTCCCAACCTTTTTAAGAAAGAAGCTGCACCGGATCAAAGTTGGCTTCTTCCTCCATAGCCCATTTCCCTCCTCCGAAATCTATAGGACACTGCCAGTAAGGGATGAAATCCTAAAGTCCCTGCTTAATGCTGATCTCATTGGCTTTCAAACATTTGACTATGCCCGTCACTTCCTTTCATGTTGCAGCAGACTGTTAGGCCTTAATTATGAGTCAAAACGTGGTCACATTGGTATAGAGTACTTTGGCCGAACGGTAAGCCTCAAGATCCTTGCTGTGGGTGTACATGTTGGTCGGCTTGAGTCTATGTTGAAGTTGCCTGCCACAATCAGCAAGGTTCAAGAAATCGAGCATAGATACAAAGGCAAGATGGTGATGTTAGGTGTAGATGACATGGATATCTTCAAAGGAATCAGTCTAAAGTTGCTTGGCTTCGAACTTCTTTTGGAGAGAACTCCAAAGCTTAGAGGGAAGATTGTCCTTGTACAGATTGTCAATCCTGCAAGAAGCACTGGAAAAGATGTGGAGGAAGCAATAAATGAAGCTGTCTCTGTAGCTGCGAGGATAAACAATAAGTATGGTTCTGCTGATTACATGCCTGTTGTCCTAATTGACTACCCGATTCCTTTCTATGAAAAGATTGCATTTTATGCTGCAGCTGACTGCTGTATTGTAAATGCTGTGAGGGATGGTATGAACTTAATACCGTATGAGTACACTGTCTGTAGGCAGGGAAATGAGGAGATTGATAACCTCAGAGGTGTTGGCAAGGGCTCAATTCACACAAGCACACTAATTGTGTCTGAGTTTGTTGGTTGCTCCCCATCTCTTAGCGGTGCTTTCAGGGTAAATCCTTGGAGTGTTGAAGATGTGGCCGATGCATTATGTCATGCAACAGATCTGACACAATCCGAGAAGAAGCTGCGGCATGACAAGCATTATCGCTATGTTAGTTCTCATGATGTTGCCTACTGGGCCCGCAGCTTTGCCCAAGATCTAGACAGAGCTTGCAAGGATCACTATAGTCGAAGGTGTTGGACCACTGGGTTTGGCTTGAGTTTCAGAGTTATAGCTCTTTCACCTGGATTTAGAAGGCTTTCCTTAGAACACTTTGCTGCTTCTTATAAGAAGGCTAACAGGAGGCTGATATTTCTGGACTACGATGGCACCCTTGTGCCCCAGTCATCGGTCAACAAATCTCCAAGTGCAGAACTGATTTCTATCCTTAACAGCTTGTGCAATGATCCGAAGAACTGTGTATTCATAGTCAGCGGAAGAGGGCGCACTTCCCTAAGCGAGTGGTTTGCTTCATGCGAGAAGCTTGGTATTGCCGCCGAACATGGCTATTTTATCAGGTATTAGTGTCAGAATTTTTCCATATACACACCAGTATGTAATTTTCTCAGTATTCGTTATCGACTGATGAACCATGTTTGTTCTTACAGATGGAACAAAGCAGCCGAGTGGGAAACAACCTCATCAGGTCTAGATTGTGAATGGAAGCACATTGCTGATCCTGTCATGCACGTATACAAGGAGACAACTGATGGTTCTTCCATAGAGTCAAAGGAGAGTGCTCTAGTATGGCATTATCAGGATGCAGATCATGACTTTGGTTCCTGCCAGGCAAAGGAGTTAGTGAGTCATCTTGAGAGGGTGCTAGCAAATGAACCTGTTGTTGTGAAGCGTGGTCATCAGATTGTAGAAGTTAAACCCCAGGTTTGTACCATTCAGATTTTTTTTCCACACAACCATTTGGTATATTTTATTACCCTCATGCTTGTTGAGGCTTGCAATATCTGAACGAATGCATCATTCATTGATACAGGGAGTAGGCAAGGGGATTGTTGTGGAGAAGGTCATTCGAACACTAGTCAACAATGGGAAGGCACCGGACTTTCTGATGTGCATTGGTAATGATCGATCGGATGAGGACATGTTTGAAAGCATCAACAACGCTACCTCCTGTGCCATGTTTCCTGCCGTTCCAGAGGTCTTTGCCTGCTCTGTTGGCCAGAAAGCTAGCAAAGCGAAGTACTACGTCGACGGCTGCAGCGAAGTGATCAGATTACTCAAGGGTGTAACGGCCATTTCATCACGAAGGGAGGCTGTTAGCCATGGCCATGTGACCTTCAAAGATACACTAGAGGTTGTCACTTGAGTCACCTCGACTCCTCGAGCAATTAGCTCGAATCTATTAGTAGCAAAGCGTGTTCAGTCCAACATTGTCAAATCTCCAGTTACCGCTGCTCGTCATTCCCCGAAGAAAACACCATAGTTCTAAATTAGCCGACATGAAGCATCGCCATGAACACAACGCCGTCAACGTGCGAACTGTAAGTTCATCGTTTAAAGTCAAGACTGCTAGTGGCGATGTATCTTTAGGCAGTTTTGATGGGGAAAAAAAAGAGAGGCTCCTGTAAGAGCCTTGCAGCACCAGAGGCTCGACCAGAGCCCTGGACATGTACAGCTCTTGGCTTGCATCAAACTCACAAAATGATTGCTTCAATCCTTTCTCTGATACCTGTAATGCACACTCTTAAGAGTCTTGATGCATCATGTATGCTGAACAGTTGTGAAATGCCATGCTTATGACTTGTCAAGCTCCATGATGTGATCAGCACAGGATCAGTAGGCTGCATGAGGTTTCGAGGACATAAACCTGACCCTCCACACGAAGAGAAAAAAGAAGTCTACTTGCTTCAGCGACCAAGTGAAGCTTGCCGAATTGTTAGTTGCATGTGATCCACATCCCTGTACATATGAGAATTGAGAAGTGTAGTAGTGTAGACTACTACTTATGACAAGTGATGCTGCAAGTACGTAGGGCCTCATGTCTCGGCATAAAGCATCATCGGGACAGCCAAAGGCTAACCACCAGTGTTCAGGGTTTCGCTGAAAACCGGCGAAAACCGTCGGTCTTCGGAAGTACCGGTTTGTCCGGTTCAGGCTCAAGATAACCCCCTAGCTAGTATAGTTTCTACATATGCTCCAACCATTTAAACTTCGATAACCACAAGAAAAACCCAAGCAAAAAAAAAAAAACCAACATGTTAATTTTCCGGAACCGGCCAGGCTCTGTGATTCGGTCGGCCTGTACTGGAACCCAAACCCTGCTCACTGCCGTGCCTTGCAACTACCGATAACGACGGAAATAAATTCAGAGGGAGAGGGCCTCAGCTAAAGCCCCGCCTCGTCCACCGCACCTCACCCCTTGAATTCAACCGTCGCGGGGAGGGATCTCAGATAATTCCCCTCCCATAACGACCGCATACAAAAGATTGCAACGAAAAGGTCGTCGACGCTTTCTTGCAGATGGCGCTAGGTAAGCTCCAAAGGCAAGGACTGACAGGCACTTTCTCGTGCTCTCCATGCATGCGAACTTTCTGCTTACTCTTGCAGTAGCATGGCAGGTACATGGCAGTTGAGTTTGGGTTGCTGATGAGTCGTTGGGCCATGCTATTTTTGCCTGACTCGAACGAGTCCGACAGTTTGGTCCGGTCTTGTGATCTATCTCCGTTGCGTCACCACGAGATTCAGGGGGCTTTCGTAAGAATTTTGTTATTTCCCGTGGAAATCAGGAAAAACTTCCACAGCCTTAGCACGCTCACGATCCTCTCGAGTTATTGGCTTAATTGGCACTGTTGCGTAACGAAACATAAAAATAGCACCCTCTGCAAGTGAATTGTAAAAAAAAAAAACATCGCGGACGACAATATGTTGCCAGCAGACAATATGTGTTCCTTGCCGCACCGTCACCGCTTGTATCCCGCCCTTCCGCGCAGCCACCGTGCGGCAGGTGATGTCTTTCTCTCTGGGAGAGGCTATTTTTGCTATTCCAACGTCAAACAGTGCTAAATGAGCCAAAAACTACAATCCTCTCCGTCAAGGGCAATTCCAGCTGATAGGCTTCGTTAGGCTCGAGCCTACCCTCCGCCGACGATGTAACCCCCCTCTGGCGACGTCGGCTGGCTATGGCTATGGACATAGCTGCGAGTTGAGGGAGAAAGAGATTAAAGATGAGCATTTTCTCACCAGTTAGCCCACAAGCACCAGTCCGCAAGGCACAACTACCAACTAATCCTCGCATGTGCCTCACCCCACTAGACCAAATGCAATCGGATGGAAAGAGGATCGAGGGGATTGCGCGTGTCTGAAGCGGCTAAGGGCCTGAGCCTAAGAAACCATAGCAACAAGCGGCAGCGGACGGCAGGAGGCTGCACGCCTGTGCAGGTAGCTCAAGCCTGGTCGCTTGGGGGCTGGGGTGGGCGGCGGTAGGGGGCGACACGATGATCTGGATAAGAGTTGGGGAGGGGAAGCGGCCGAGGGGCGGAGTTGCAGGGGAACTCCATCTACCACCTTCTGGGCATGGGCTGCGCCGCTACGTTGTGGCAAGGAGGCCAACTGGCTAAGGAGAAGGAGGCGAGGAGGCCGAGGGGACCAAGATCGAGGGCGAGGCCGCGTGAGGGGTCGATCGTGGAGGGGGATCTGCTGACGTTGGCCTGATTGGCTAGGCTAATTGGTATGTTTTTCTTATTGTTTTGATTAATCTTAGAACAATGCATAAATGATGTATGTTGTAATCTCGACTGCTGATGTTGTATTGCATATTTGCATAGACAATTAGATAGTAAATATCTATACTATATTTGTGATGCCCCGTGTCATTACCCCAGGGGTAATAACACTTAGGCACACAGATTACTATTCGTTTGCTCAGTAGAACACTGCTCCAACGAATAGTAAGCCTTCACCAGAGTTACGCAGCAGAACAATAAAATAGAAACTGTCCTTTATTTCAACAGTTAGCCACGCAGGGCTAAGGTCTTAATACAAGTTTTATATAAATACCCAAGGGAACTTCCCCGCTTCTCTTGTCGCTGAAACGGCAGCCTATCCGTCCCACAAGCCAAAATAGCTCCCAACTCGCCTCGGGTCCTCTTAGTCCAAGCCTTCTCCTCCAGTTGTTGCTTCTATACCTGCAAGTCCTTCGTCCCACTCGGGATAGTTCCCGGTCGGACTAGGATCTACAAAGGAGAATACTAACAAGGTTGAGTACACGAATGTACTCAGCAAGCATTAATAGCAAAAGATGCACAGGATGCACTATCTCTACTCTTTATCACAAATTCTAAATCATCTCACTTTAGAAAATAGATCTCACAAAAATGTGGCAAGTTTTAATACTGAAAAACTCTACTAGTCACTCGGAGAGACGAAAGACCCCTGTGGTTCCGTAGACTCCAATCTCGAGACCGGCATGAATTCATGATTTGTTTAGCATCGCGCAGTTTTGTACCACTTTACCTATAGCTATTCAACTCTCAGGAATGAGTCCACCGCATTGCCTTAGATGCGGGTTCGAGATCGCAATACGTAACGTTTCCGTGTTACGTGATTAATTTCTCCACCCATCACCTTCCGCCGGTGCAGATTAAGTCACGCTGCTGACCTCATCATCCACCGAGTTCTGGTGAGGTTGGTTGAGGCAGCTTCTATCCTGTACTCAACACTCCACCTTAGCGCTTATAGCGCCTTGGATCCCCCACTTCCGGACTATCCCCCACCGGTCCTAGGTTCCTCCATATCACTCACACACACCTATTACTTACCCGATGTGGAGAGCATAGTCACGTAACAAGGTAGCATTTTCTGCCCGCTGAAACGGGAAAATGGTTGGCACTGAATTACGGTATCTGACCGAGCAAGAGTTTGTTGGTCCTTATATTATAACCATATGTAAAAAGGGGCCCACCTCTTACCTCAACATCATCATCGCGTTTCCCCAGCCAGGGCCCCCTTTTACCCTCCTAATAAGCTTCATTCTTTCCTTAATCATCTTATCTCAATCATTTTCTTTAGGTTTTGGAAAACCATTTTGATGCAATACATATAATAGTGCAAGATAGGGTATATTTTTAAAGTAACTATATTAATGTTCAAGAGGATCGCTTGCCTTCGAGGAAGTAGGAAAGGTCGGTGCTGACAAAACTCGCTTTCGATTGTTCCCAGGTCTTTGGTTTCCTTCAGAGCAATCGGCAACACGAATAATAATAATATAAGGAGATACGTATTTGACTTGGGTGATAACAGTAATACATAAGTTAGTGACAACTGCCAGTTAGCACAATTTTAATTAACTAAAACATTTTTGGGATCTAGGAAGTTAGCATTCCCCTCAAATCGCCCTCTGCTCACACACACCAACTAGTTTAATGACCACGAGTTAGCGAGAATCTACAAATTAACTAAAATTACCAAATCCTAAATCTACAGCCCTTAACCTAACCTAATCTACAGTTCTAATCCTAACCCTAATCTACCCCTTAATTTCCCTCTCTCTCCCCTAACTACCCTCACTCGGCCGGCTCCCCAAACCCCACTCGGCTCTCCCTCTCCTACTCTCTCTCTCTCTCTCTCTCTCTCTCTCCCGATCCCCTTCTTCCTCCCCCTCAGCATCCATGTGCCGCCTCTAGATTCTCCCTCGCGCCAGCTCCTGGCGCCGCTCCCCTACCGGCCCCGGCTTCTCCGGTTCTACGCCGCCTCTAGCTCCTTCCTCCACCGTCAGCTCGGTCTCTCCCTCCCGGCTCAGATCCGGTCGCCTCCTCCTCATCCGGCGCGGCCAGAGGCCAGCGCCGCCGCGTGCTCTACTCGCCTCGGCTCGGGTCCTCCTCTTCCTCCCTCTGCTGCGCCGATCTACGGTCCCGGGGCGTCGGCCCGGCCGGCTCGGCCTCCCGGCCGCCGGCACCAGAGCACAGAAGCCCCCTCTTAATGCTCATCTAGGGTTCTTGCTATAAGTTCTACTGATGAATGCTACTTATGCATGGATGCAGGTCAGTGGGTGCAGATCTGGATGTGAAGGTGCTACTGGAGGTATGAACATGCTCACCTCAAGCTCAAAATGCATATGTTTTACCTGATGATGAAATGTTGGATGGGATTGCTTTGGGGTGCTTATTCTGTGATGATGGATGCAATCGGATGGGGGTGCTACTGATGGTTCTGACTCACTGCTATACTGAGGTGATACTTCCCCTACATCCTTCCTCTACTCCCTCCCTTCTACTGCTCTGTGATGCTAGTGAACTGAGAGTTAGATATTGCTGCTACTGAGATCTGGTGATATCTGTGAATGATGTGGGTGTGTAGCATGCCGGGGTGAAACTGAGGTTACCTCTGTTGGGTTCGGGATGGGGGCAAGTGGATGGTATCGTTGGCCTTGTGCCGGGTGCTCTCCTCCTTCTCCTTCTGTGTGGGTGGCTTGCAGCGATGATGCCAAGGATGCAGAGCTTGCTTCGCCTCCCGACGCTTCTCCATTCTTGCTCCCTTCCTGCTGTGGGCGTCTGGTGAATGTGAGCTGGATGGTGCTCTGTGTATGGGTGAATGGTAATATGGTTGTGGGGAAAGGCATGGAGATGGTTTACCTGAGGTGTTGGGGGTTGGGTCGGTTGTGGGGTTGCACCGAGGTGGTGGCAGTGGTGGTCGAGTGAGCCGCGGTAATGGGGTGGATGTCCTCTTCTGCCGGTCTCGGTGTGGCCTTCGGGGCGCTGCTGCAGTTCGCCACCACCGTCGCCGCCCTTGTTCTCTGGCCTCCCTCCTCCTCTTGCTCCCCTCTTTGCTGCTGGTCCTGTTGCTTTGGCTGAGAATAAGTGGGAGGGGGATGGCTTTGTGGATGTGAATGGCTTACCAGGGGATATGCATTCGGCTGTGGCTTGCCTTGTGTTGCTAATGACCACTATGCCCTTTGCCTTATCCCTTAGGCTCTCTTGTGATACTATTTGGGCTAAGGACCTTTTGGTCCATTGGTTACTAGATCACAATGCGAGGGATTCTCCGCTGTTGAGTAATTCAGTATACGTGGGTGTCGGATTCTATTAATGCCGGATGAGGAGACCCACGGAAGTGACAGGTGCCGATTGACTTGGTGGTGCGACATCTTGACGACCAAGGACCGACTAATTCGGTTGGTGCGATACTTGATGGTCTAGGACCGATCGCCCAAGTTGTTCGGGTATTCTCGCGACTTCGAAATCTGACGGTCACTCTCTTTTATTCTATTACTCTCAAATATTGCTTTCAACTTGGTTCGCTAATTGACTTCTGCATTTCTCGGCGAGCGATGGGAATGGATCGAGGGAGGGTTCGAGAGACTGGTGATCAATGGATGAGGACACAAGGAGGACTTCGGCAAAATGCATGCAACATTTTATTATTGAATGCAAACTATTATGAATTGTAATTATTTACACAACCAAAGATGCAAATGAGATGATGTGGATGCACTGCTATTGTAATGCTTCATGCAAACAATTGCCCTAATGATATGCTCAATGCAACAGAGGTTAAGCTTAGATATTAATTAACGGATTTTTAATTATACTAATTACCGATTACCACTACGAGATTAGGGCTAAAAACGCGGGTCCTTACAATATTGTATTTTTTGTAGTAATGAATTCTACAATTTGTTCGTAGATTTGCAACAATAGAGAAACGAACTTTGCATATCAATTTCACAAACAATTCAAGTAGTACTCTCTCAACCGACAAGAGAGCACAACTTAATGGTATGTTTGATTTATTTGCTACTCACTTGAAGCATTTTATCTTTTTGGGATGATTATTTACAATTTAGTGAGGCACCTTCATTATATTGATCTCTTTTGTTGCTTTGCTTATCTTCTATTCATTTATGAATTTAGATTGCACATGAGTAAAAGACTATGTTTATATCAATTTAGTCTAGTCTTTTGAATCCATCGTTCATTCTCATCCGGGGTTTGCCACTGCTCTCCGTAGTTGTTACTTACTAGAAGCATTGGCATGGCCGTGGACACATATTTCAGGCTTCACAGGACCATGTGATAATTCATCTGTTAAAGTTGTCCGTCACGGTCACACGTTCTTATCCTTACTTGCATAGTTTACAAATGATTAGAAAGTTTACCTCGAAATATTAAAGAATGAGTTGGCAAGTCCTTGTCTCCTTGACCTAATTAACCAAAAATATAATTGGTCCTAGCCAAACTAAAGGGCCTCGTAACTAACACTAAGGAATCACCATGTCAAGTCCAGAAAGATAATTTTGTTGTCTGCTAGTAATGTATTACTAGTATATAATACAGAATGAGTTGCTAGTAAGGTAGCCGCCCCCGACTTGGATATCGATTATCATCATGTCAGAAGGCGTGGTCCAGCGACAGTCACTGTATACTGTACTGTATAACTAACTTGGAGAGCAGAGAGCATAAAAGTCACCTAAATTTTATTGTTATATTAGTAGATGAGTTTAGCGACCTCTCATCAATCATTAAACCACCCCTAACCATTCCAACATGATATTCACCTTAACGAGGCGGAGCTGGCAACGAGCCAAAGTCTCGGACAGGCCCAGCAGTGGTTGGATTAAAGCCGTATTTTACTGACTTTTTACTGATTTTTATATGTTTTTTTAAATTCCGAACCATTACCTTAGAGAACTCTGACCCTGCCTTAACCTGGTATATACCGATTTGATTTCAATACCTTGTACATACCGATTTGATTTCAAGAAAACCGAAGAACAATGCCATTGCAGTCGCGAAATATCAGATGGTGAGTCCACAAAATCGCATTTTAGAACAATGCAAGCTACAAGTACCATATAATCGGGTGGTTGATTAAGAGTGAACAGGAACAACACAAGTGATAAGACACTAGCAGCAGACACTGTGACAGCGCCATTACATTGCGCTTCTGGTACTTAAGCACAGGACAGTGCCGCAGTAATCTGACTTATGGCCATCCTCTTGTAGTACAACAAACAAGACTAGTCCATGGAAAGATTAATCACAAGAATATTCTGGTAAAGTACAGGAATTTATAGGCTATGTGTATGTAAGTATGGAGCAACCTGGACGTCAGTTCTGATGATATTGTACAGAGGAAAAAAAGGCCCCAAAAAATCACACAAAAAAGAAGAAGAAAATATGGCGTGATTACACAATGATTAATTACCAGCAAAACTCTGTCAAGAAATGCTTATTGCTAGCTACTAACAGAAGGCACAAGAAAACATACATGTGCGTGTATGTGTAGTGTCAATCAAGTGTCGCTTTCTTGCCTCGTGTGTGTGCCAGTCTCCCTCGCCGGTGCCCACGGCAGCTCGTCGTGCGCCAGCGACGAAGCGCCGGCGCGGAGACTGGGGAGCCGCCTGTCGCCGCCGCGCCACTGCCAGATCTTGGACACCGAGAAGCTGTCGCCTCGCCCGCCGGCGCAGACGTTCTTGCCCTGCTGGTCATGACTGCTCGCCGTGGTTGTTACACTGGCGGACGTGCTCCTGCTCCTGCCATTGCCGGCCCGCCAGTGTACGGACACTACCAGGTTGTCGTCGGCGAGCACGTACTGGTAGGAGCCCATGGAGTAGCACCGCCTCCCGTCGAGGCAGCTGCTGGTGCTCGCCTCACTGCCGTCGGCGGCGGCGCTGCCTTCAAGGTTCTTGAACCGGCCGAGCCTGACCGGGAGCACGATGCTGCCTGCGGCCTCGTTTGGTGCCTCCTGCTCCTGCTTCTGCTCCTCGATGTCCGGCTCGACGGAGGCGTCCGCGGCGGCGGTGGCGGCGGCGAGGGCACGAGCCGAGAGCGCGGTGCGGCAGAGCGGGCACGTGGAGCTGGAGCGGAGCCAGGTGTCGATGCAGGCTGCGTGGAACGCGTGGCCGCAGAGCGGGAGCAGGCGGAGGCGGTCGTCCCCGGCGAACTCGCAGAGGCAGACGGCGCAGTCGAACGGCCTCTTCTCCCCCTTGGCGCCGGCCAGCTCACCGTACGCGAAGGCCGGCAGCGCGTCGATGTCGGCCTGGTCGAGCCCGGGCCCCGCGCCGCCGTCCTCGTGCAGGTGGAACAGCTGCTGCAGCTGCCGCTCCACCGCCTCGGCCCTGGCGTTGGCGTGGTGGCTCTTGAGGAAGAACCGGCGCAGGATGTGCAGCAGCCCGGACACGAGCAGCACCACGGCCAGCACCACCGTGATGAACAGCACCGCCGGCGTGATCCTCGCCGCCATCGCCGACGACCCCGGCTGCTGCCTCGCCGCCGCCGCCGCTTCCCCGGGAGGCGCCGGCGCCAGCGCGCTCGGAACCGCCGAGTGCGACGACGGCCAACCACCATTACCACCGCCCAAGGAACCATCGCCGCTCTTGATCTCCCGCCCCAGAAACCAACCCGCCCTCCTCACCGCCGCCATCTTCTTGCCCCCTCCCTCACCAATGCAGCACTCATCCACAACCAAAACCAACAGCAACCTCTCCTCTCCTCTCTGTATATCACCAATCTCACATATATTGCCCAGACCAATCAATCAGTTGAGCCTGAACAATCACACACCAAACCAAGATAAGAAAACAAAACAAAATCTCCCCAAAGAAGTCAACCAGGGAGCTATCTATCTAGGCTAACCTCTCCAAAACTTTTTCGCGATACAACGTTGTGCATTTTTGTGTTCTCCTCCTCGTCGTCGTCTTCTCGGGCTAAAAACTCGTCGTTGGTGTATGGGTGTGGGGTGACCGTGCCTGCGGTGCTGCGGTTAGGGAGGCGTTTTCTATTGCGTCCGGGTGGTTGGAAGATACCGGCCGGCGCGCGGCCAATGGGGGAAGCAGCAGCGCAGCAGCATGTGAAGTTTTTCAGCTGGTGCTCGGTTCGGCTCGGCTCGGCTCGAGCATACCGAAAGTACGGGGAATTAAGAGGAAACAGCATGTCAGCGTCGGAGGTGGTTGGGCCGATGGATCGATGGGTGCCTGCCTGCCGAGCGAGCGAGCGTGAGTGAAAGTATGGCTCCGCATCCTGGCTGAAATTCTGCTGCGAACCATAATGGTCGCGGCAACGACGGTTGACACCCGGAAAGGTGAAGTTACCACGGTGGTCACGTGAGGACTGTTGGATCAGCACGGTCCATCCCGTCGGACGGTTGAGAAGCTGGGTACCTAGTTATGTGGAGAAAGAAACAAGGTTCCGTTCGGTGGATTAATCGTCCAGTCATTGAGTTTAACGACGGGCATGCCATGGATCGATGGACCACTTATGTGTCGATAGAGATGCGTGTTTCCTACATAATTCGCTACCGTAGGACGTCTCGCCTGGAACTAGGTGTTAGGAAACCGGGCCGCCAGAGTCCGGTCAAAGCAAGACTCATCCACCCGTAGACTATATATAGGAGGAGGACCCCAAAGATTGTGACACACAATTCATTATTGGAAGAGCAATAAAGAGAAGCCCGCATCCCTCTCATACATGTTCATCTATTGTTTGTTCTTGTTATTCATGCATTGTTCTTACGATTCTACTCTTGTCTACGAGGTAATCGCTCGGACTGGAATCGCCAGCGACGGTTCCTCAACACGTTATCAGCACAATCGACTCTCCTCGCATCGGAAAGGTAACCGTCGATGAACGACACTCGTAGATTGAATCGTTTTCTAGATCGCTTTCAATTCTCGAATTGTTGCTTTCTAGATTAGATTTCTACGGTGCAAATTCACTCTGACCTACCGCGAGCCGACTTGAAGTCGCCAGCCAAGCTGATCGGTAGATCGCATGAAAGAGAGGATGTTGATTGCACTGTAGATTGTTGTATAAATAATGAACAATTGCATCGCGTAAATATCAAGCGCACACCGCCCGCATGCACCATGCGCGCCGCACCTGGAGCTGTGCGCCGCTACCATGACCAGCTTGAAGCCAGCATGAAGCTACAGCCCCCGCATGGGTTCCCTGCCACATGCCCGTAGCACCGAAGGCCTCCGCGCCGCACTTGAAGCGCCTGAATCACCGGCCGGCAACCGGCAGCCCGCGGCGCACGAACCGCCCGTCCTCGTGCCCGAAGATACGCAAGTAGCACACCGCCGTACCCCATGGCCGCGTCCGGTCTCTAGACGCGCCGGCGTCCTGAAGGCGCCACCCCGCACAAGCACCCGGAATTCCTCCCATGGGCGCCTCACATGGCGCCGCCGCCAACGGCATGAAGCCTCCACGGCCGGCGCCGGCACAAAAGCATGAAGGAAAAGGGGATGGCACCCACGCCCGCGTCGCTGCTTGAAGTGCCGCTCGCCCGGTTGAACCACGCCGCCGCCGGCCGCCTCCCGCACGCGGGTTGGAGTCACCGCCCGGCTACGCGCCGCCGCCGCTGCCCTCCCGCCCGCGCCGCATGGCCGCCACTCCACTCGCCGCCGCCAAGCCGCCGGGGCGCCACCTTCGCCTCCATGGCCTTGCGCCGCCTTGAAGCGGCACGCGCGCTCTCCGACGCCGCATTGAAGCCGCCGCGAGCTTTCTCCGCCACTCGGCGCGCTTTTGCACGTGGCGCCCGCCTCGGTGCCGGACCCACTCACGCTATCGCTTTGTAGCGCGCGCGCCACCGCATCTCCCCGTCGCCGCCGTTGCGGTGCCGCCTGTGTTGACCTCGCACCGCCGAAACCCGCCACCGCATGGCCCGACATACCGCCGCGCGCGCCGCCTCCATGCGGCTTGAAGCCGCCATCGGAAGAACAGGTTAGGTAAAACCTAACCGCCCCTCACCCGCTTGAACCGTGGTTGGACCGGCATTTGGTCGAGATAGGCCAAGCGGGCCAAGGAATGGCCATTGGCTCGAAAAAAAAACATGAAAATGAAGCAAAGGCCACATGGGCGGTACGGGAGAAAAGGCCCATACGGGAGGAAGAAAAAAAAAAGGAAATTCTGGATTTTGCAAATAAGTCCTCGAATTTCATGAAATTGCGCAAAGAATTTTTTCTCAAGACCAAAAATAGCGCCTAGCCCCGTAAATTGCAGAGTTCGTAAAAATAACTTTTCCAGAGAAAAAGGGCTTGAATTCAATTTTTGAATCGATTTTTGCATTTGAAGCATGTTTAACTTTGTTATTGTTATTTCTATGCAATTTATTTATTGTATTTACTGTTTTTGATTATCTGTGATTATTTATATTGCTTTTAATCACTGAAAATAGCAGTAAAACATGAAAAATGCATAGAAAAATACGGGATCACGAACCAGGAGTTCGAAGAGCATTGTGAGAATTTTGCAACCATTTTATGCAGATTACCAGCAGTAATCCTTTGAACTTTTTGCATGAATATGAAGATGACTGACATCACGAATCAGAAATTCAAAGAACTAACCCAGTATGGCCAAAATTTGTGTAGAATTTATATCAGTCTCCAATTCTGTGGTAATATGATCACGGATGAGCAGACGATTGGGAAGACCCTCGCTACCTTTCACCCAAATGCGGTACAATCCGCGACGCAACTATCGCCAAGACGGCTACACGGTATGCCGAATTAATTGACATCATGCAAGTTGCGGAAGCTCAAGGTGATGTTCTAGGAAAGAACTTCATCTCGCAACCACCTAGTAGCAATGTTGGTCATGAAGCCACTGCTAGCAGCTACAAGGTGATGAAGCCTCTCACGAATGAGAGGAACAAGAAGGATAAGGTCGTGCGTCGCACATTATTGATGTTTTTCACCTAAGAAGAAGGGCAAATGATAGCATGAGGCATACCTCGCCATTGCAGGCACAGAGGATCCACATCCATTAGCTGCACTTATGAATGTGAACAGTCGAGTAGTAGCCCCATCATCCCTCCTTTGGACATCGCAATGCCACAACCGTAGCGCCCAAGAGGAGAAGATCGCGCGATGAAACCGATTTGGCGTAGTTCACGAATACTTTGCCTATTAGATCCAAAGCACGCATTGCACTCGGACCTTTATAGAAACTTGCGCTTTGTAATTGAAGCGCACTATTGAATTATTGAATAATGGTTGCAAGCTCTAGGAGAGCAAAGCATTAAATTCTTATTATGAGTCCTGCAAGGCTTATTTTTCCCGTTTTCATAATAATAAGTTACGTTCTGATATTTGAAGTATTTTATCTATGTGTTGCTTGCTTTCGCTACATATTAATAAAGTACATTATATTAGAACGCGTGTGGCGCCCTATGGAGGAAGTGTGCTTAGCATGTAGCGGCAACGAATACCATCTTGAGAGAAATAGAAATTTTTCCAATCGATCGAAGAATGTTGGTAGTCTTATGACAATCAGCGTACGATACTTGTATAATAGGCTCGTGAAGGGCCATAATTATACTCCCAACGGCACAACTTTGGTCATTGAAGAAGACTTGTTGTACCTGAATCGACTAGAACTCTCAAGGATATTTGCGCTAATGATTTCCATGTAGAGACCAAGAAGAGTATGGTACAGAATACATGCTCATTACAAAGCGTGAAGAAAGTGAAAAATGGCATTAGAATATCTTCCTTCATATGAAATTGGGCTATACTACACTAATATTAAGGCACCTGCAGCCTATACTGCCTTGAAAACCGTATTTAGAAGCTCTGAACTTATCTATCTCTGGCATGATAGATTACGCCGCCTAGGTCTTAGGATGATGAGAAATATAATTAACAATTCACAGGGACATGATATGAATATAAAGAATTTCCCGAATCTGGAAGATTTTGTGTGCCCCGCATATGCCACCGGGAAATTAATTATTAGACCTTTTGCTCTGAAAGCGAAGGATGAAGTCCCTGCATTCCTGGACCGTATCCAGGGAGACATTTGCGGTCCTATACAGCCCCTGTAAGGGTCATTTAGGTATTTTATAGTTCTCATCACTGCTTCCTCGGAATGGTCACACGTATGTTTATTGTCTACGAGAAACCATGCTTTTGCAAAGCCAATCTCGCAGATAATTAAATTATAAATATTTTCCCTGATCATCATATGAAGTCCACATGAATGGACAACGCCGGAGAATTTACTTTGAAAGCATTTGATGATTATTGTATGAAAATGGGAATTAAAGTTGAGCATCCTATACCGCACATCCGCACCCAGAATGGACTAGCAGAACTTTGAAGAATTGTAATTTACCAACTATATGTTGGGGACACGCAGTCCTGCTCGTAGCGCTTCATCAATTTTAGACCGCCTACCTATAACATCCATCCAACTATGCAACTAGCGCAAGGGTCAGTACTGAAAACTTCTCATCTTCGTAGGTTTGGCTGCAAGGGTATATACCTATACCACCACCGCAGCGAACTGCATTGGGTCTTCTCCGAAAGTCTGGGATATACGTTGGTTATGTGACAGCATCCATAATCAAGTATTTGGACCCTATGACTGGAGATTTGCATAATGCCCGATAATTGAAGTCTAGAAGACATTTGAAGTACAATAGATGAGGTTAGTTTCCCGTCATTAGGGGGAGGAAATCAACTCTTGATAATAATGTCGGGAAATAATTGAAGTCTAGAAGACATTTGAAGTCCAGAAGATAATTGAAATCTATGCATATGACCCGAGCACTAGTGAAGCAAATAGAAGTCCGTAAGATAATTGCAGTCGTAAGATAACTAAATTGAAGTCTAGAAGACAATTGAAGTCCGAAGATAATTGATTTGCAAGTATTAGCGAATCAACCGCCGATTACTTTAGTGATTTGAAGAGCGTGAATAAGTAGCATTTGCTCGCAAGCAATGCACCGAGAGGGTTGAAATACCGATGAAGGTATCCCTAATCCCGCCCTAAGGCCTCTGAAAGGACGAGAACTCCGCCTCGAATCCAAAGTAACCGGGACGCTGGTGAAAAGGATAAGAAGGACTTGACACACCGATCACCAAGTGCCCTGTAACTGAAGGGGAGCGCTGAGACTGCACCTGTGATGGAACCTCCGTAAAAGGTATACTAGAATTGAACATCCCCATGAAGGGAGACATCAGCATGGATGTGTGCGCACACATCGGAGCTGAAAAACTAAAGGGACTTGCCCCGCAATTGAAAGCAGCGGTGAGTAAGTAGAAGCATTAGAAGAATCGCCCCTTGAAGAAATAGATATAAAATTTATGACCTCGGGAGAATCTTTGAATATGACAACAGCCAATGTCGACATATATTTTGCAAAGAAACTTGCCACAATCATCAATCTTGATTCGAGCTCAGTACGTCATTGAATGAAAGAAAAGATCAGATTGAAAGAAGGCAGTAGAAACTGAATTATTCTCTCCGAATAAAAGAAGGGCGTTTGGGCCTGTAAGCCGTACACCTACCCTTGTGCACCCCGTAGGGCATAAGTGGATATTTGTTCGAAAGAGAAATGAAAAGAAGCAAGGCTCGTTGCATAAGGTTTCATTGAACATCCAGGAGATGATTATGAAGAAACCTATTCCCGATCATGGCGTAACCCCTTTAGACATTTATCTCAATGGCAAGTGAACTTGAAGTTAGAATTGAAATTGATGGATAGGGTACCAAAGATACCTTTATGAAATATTGATTCGACATTTATATGAAGATACACAATGTATCTCTGTCCCAAATCAAAACAGAGCAAATAGAAATATGTACAAATGAGAAACTCGAAAAGTCATTGTACAAACTTAAGCAATCGCATGTAATGTGGTATAATCGCTAGCGACTTTCTTTGCAAGAAAGGCTACACGAACAATGAGAATAAACCCTGTGTATTTATACGATGATCTCAGAACGGATTTTGTATAATATCAGTGTATGAAAATGATCTGAATATCATCGGAACCCTGAAGGATATTAAGAAAGCAAGCTCTTACCTGGAGTCGGAGTCCGAAATGAAAGGTTTGGGTAAAACCAAATATTGCTTAGGCTTGCGCTTGAGCATGCCCTCAAGGGATATTAGTACATCACCAACCTACACTCGTAAGGTGTTAGAAAGGTTTGATTTTGGAAAGGCATACCCTTTGAAAGTGCCAATGGTCAGAATATCTTTGCAACAAGACAAAGACCCGTACAGACCTAGAAAAGAGGGGGAGGAAGTCCTGGGACCGGAATTCCCATACTTAAGTGTGATAGAAACACTCATGTATTGAACAAATTGTACTAGACATTGACAGGGAATGAAGGACATCTTCCGATACCTCCAAGGAAGCAAAGAACTTGGTCTGTTCTATAGAAAGAACCAAGACCTAACTATGAATGGCAATGCAGATGACGGGTACCTGTAGGACCCACATACAGCCAAATTGCAAACATGCTATGAATTCATATGTGGTGGAACTACAATTCTGTGAAAATCGTCTAAGCAGAGTCTTGTATCAACTTCGACGAACCACTCAGAAATTATAGCACTGTACGAGGCCGCACGTGAATGCTCTTAGCTTCGGCGGATGATTCACCATATCCAGCAGTCATGTGGATTGAATACCGCACAAACCCCCACTATTATCTATGAAGATAATGCAGCTTGTGTTGCACAAGTGCAGATGGGTTATGTGATGAGTCCTCTCACAAAGCATATCAACCCCAAGTTCTCCTATGCTCATGAAATGCAAAAGATGGACGAAATTAAGGTACTGCATACTAAGTCATGTGAAAATCTTGCAGATTTGTTCACTAAGTCACTTCCAGCATCTAGCTTTGAAAGATGCATATGTGAATTGGAATGATGAGACTTAGAGAAGTGCAGAATTCAGGGGGAGAACCTTCACGAACTCATTATTAAAGCTTGATCATGAAGATCGAGTACCCAAAGAATAAATCTAGGAGATTAAGTGAAATTGGGTGGATTGTACTCTTTTCCCTTAACGAGTTTTCCCAAGTTTCTCGCTAAGGTTTTTAATGAGGCAATTGTGCAAAGATAGCGTAACATGATTCATGTACTCTTTCTCCAAAATTTTTCCCACTGGGTTTTTATGGAGTTTTGACGAGGCATGGACATGAAGGATGAGAGCCCAAGGGGGAGTGTTAGGAAACCGGGCCCGGCCAGGAGTCCGGGTCCAGATGGACACCTCATCCACCCGTAGACTATATATAGGAGGGGGGAGGACCCCCAAGCATTGTACACACAATTCATTATTGGAAGAGCAATAAAGAGAAGCCCGCAGTCCCCTCTCATACCTGTGTTCATCTATTGTTTGTTCTTGTTATTCATGCATTGTTCTTACGATTCTACTCTTGTCTACGAGGTAATCGCTCGGACTGGACTCGCCAGCGACGGTTCCTCAACACTAGGTACCATTCTGTTTCATGCAAAAATTCCCGTGAATTTCATGCGTTCCCGGACTTCCAAACCGGACCTAGCAGCGGACCCGGACCACCCATAAACGGCTACCATCCCCGTGTGTTTTCCCCCCCTCTCCAGAATTCGGTGTCCGATTGATTCGTGGCATGTACCAGGCCATCGTGTACGTAGCGTGATGGGGCCATGGGCATATGGTACGTGCTGTCAGGACGGTACGTTGCGTCGTGCTGTGCTTGTGCCGGGGTTCAGTTCAGTCACGTCGAGTCGAACATGTGGTTGTGCTGTGCATCAGGTTCGTCAATTCCCTGCGATCTGAGCCAAACCCATGGGCTCCTACGGTGCCAGCAGGGGCGGAGCCTAGAATACTACATGTTACGGTAAAAATATGTTAGTTTCTCCCTTTCCATATTACCCAATTTCAAGCATGAATTATGGTGTGTCAAAGTTGATGTCTCATGCTAAGTCCCCCTCTCTTTGTTTCTTCTCATCCTCGGCCACTGAGTGCCAGGTCAGCATGCTAGATTTTGGACAGCAAAAGGTGGCTCTGGCATGGCTTGTGTCATGTGTGCACCTAGCTAGTATTATGACCTGCAAAGTCAAACCCAATCGATCATGCGAGGTTAATAATCCCTCCTGCATGGCTCGACGTGTGTGACTGCATTATTGGCAGCCATACATGGGTGGATTAGATAAACTAAATTGGATTAGTCAACTGCAATTTCATTCTGGCATGTTACTAGGTTGGCCGCTGTGTGTATTCTAATTGTAAGCTGATTAGTTTTGTTGAAGGTTTATGAAATGGTATGCCACGTAGACTTTCTAAGATATTTAGGTGATGTTTGGTTGATGACCTAAGTAGCGTGCCTAAGATTCTAGTGATTTCTTAGGCTGAGGCTACTTTCAGGGACGCTTCCTGTCAGGCAATTTTTGCCCATGGTTCAAATCAAACAGACCCTTCCTGCCATGTTAGCATGTCGCGGCATGAGAGGTGGAGCTGGCGAGACGAGGGTGAGGGCGGTGAGAGGAAGCTGACGACATCAGAGGAGTTGCCATCTCCTGGGAGTCGATGGCCGCAAAAACAGACGTTGCTTACTGTCATCTGATCACCATCGCCTCCTCTAGCTGTGAGCTAGCGTACGTCCTGACAGCAACATATCGCTTACACCAAGAGACATACATTTAAGGAGTCGCAAGTGTATAGGTAGAGTGTGGCTCAAGAAGATATAATGCTCCTTTGTCCACCGAGTATGCATGATTGGTTTTGTTTTTTCGAGTAAGATGTATTGCCTTTTTTATGGCGACGTAGAAGATGCATAAGAAATGGACCTTTCCGTTTTCTTCATATGTTGGTTGTTGCATACCTTTTTGGCTTTATCTGCACATGGTTTGGTGATCATGAGCAGAAAACACAAAATGATGTGAACATTTCATGGTCTTCCAATTCTGGATCCGAATACTCTAAACGTGTTGTAAATAGTACTCACTCCATCACATCACAAATTCTTGCACATGGGGAACCGTGCAGTAATTATGTTATATTTTTCTTAGTAGTACTTACGTCTTTTATTTTCACTATATATATGAAATGTGGCTTTGACTGTTATTTTTTGTAATTTTATTTTATTATATAAAAATAAAATTATACTATCATGAAAGTATTTTTAACGCTAAATCTAATGATATAGTTTTTATGCAGCCAATCCAAATATGTTTAAACATATTAGTGGTCAAATTTTAGAAAGTTTGACGGCATAGGTTCTAGGGTGTCACTTAAAAATGAACGGAGATAGTATATTCCTAAATACTTTAATTCATGACATAATCAAGCTCCATTTTACCTTTGCACTCAAATACCAATATCCATTTGGCTCGAGGAAACCTTTAAATCTTATATTACATTTTTTCACAAAGAGTATTCTATTTGTACCAAAATTTTGTATTTTTTTTTACAAATACTGTGATGTAAATTAATAAATAAATTAACCAACAAAGAAAGGGCAGAATAGAAAGAAAGTCCAATATATCCTTTGAGTCAAGCAAAATACAGTTAGGGAGTGTGATTGATGTAAGCTCAAAGCTTTAATATACAAATGCAGAACATGCTTATATAATAGTACCAATGAGAGGCTCAAGAATTCGTAGGCTACTTAGTGCTGATTGTGTCATGCTTCTGAGGAGAGCGACATGCCGTCCTCCTCGCGGATGGCATTGACCATCCCGACGATCTCCCTCATGGTCGACGGGCGCAGCGTCGACGCACCTCATGGCGACCTAGAGCAACTGCACCATCCACTGCTCGCTCGCGGTTGAAAACCTCGGTTGTCCACTCCTTCTGAATCACCGACATCACCCACCGCGCTAGCTCCGCGCCGTCGCCCTGCGCCGCCATGGCCTTCCCATGAGAAGCTCTAGCAATAGCACGCTGAACGCGCGCATGTCCGCACGGAGGGCACAGGTGCCGTCGGCAGGGGCGGTGTCGACGATCGAGAAGAGGAAAATGACTAAGAGTTCTTGGGGGAGAATTAGGTTGCTCTTTATTGCAATGAACTGGCTATTACAGGGGTGCCTTTGTCAAGGCGGCAGACTAGCCCTAATTACATTGAATATATTGTGTGCTATGCTTTTGATTGCTTCAATTGCCTTTAGGTTGAGTATAATTGCCTTCAGGTCGAGTACAATTGCTTTCCGATGCCCCCTTTGTTGTTCGTCATCCATCTTTAAATAACTACCGAAGAGGTGGCAATTACTCCTGGAGAAGACAACTTTTGGAACTATCGCGTCTTGTCGAAGGATAAGTTGCAATTAGTGAAACGCTAACCAATCGCCAGTTGGTGTTAGCAGGAGGTGAAATAACTGTGATATAGTTATTGTCAGTGACTTAGGGCTGTAAACGTCTTATGGTTTAGGGCTAATAAGACACATGTCCCATTCATCACAAGGAAGGGATAAACTCGGAATCGGGTCCAAGTTCCAGTTCAAAGCTTCTACGAGTAGTCGTCTAGTTGAGCAATGGGTACAAGGCCCTTCCGACCAGGTTACTCACAGAGCAACCTCTGAAGTTCTAACGACCAAAGGGGTTGTTAGCCACGAGGTTCACGACCACATAGGTCGTGTGGCTTTTAATTAAATGTAAAATCAATATTTAGGAATTTAATCCTCGTCAGCTAGCCTCTGAACTTTTGAGTGAATTTGTAATGTGAACCCTCTCCGATGAAATCCATATCGGGGAACCCTTCGTTTAATGGTGAGGATAACGAAGCGGCTTGCATTCACTTTAAAGTTGAGTAGTTGCCTGGGAAACCAAAGTGATTTGTGTTTGTTGGACTTCGGACAACTCCTTTTTGTAGTTAAAGAAGTGCGCCTATAAAATCACCTCAGTGCGCCGTCTTAAGGGTTTTATGCTCTCAGATTTTCCTTCAACTTTCTTTCATTTTCTCGCCCAAAAACCAACAATGTCGAATTCAATCTCTATCAGGCTAGTTTCCAATTTGAGCGAGAAGAAACTCAAGGCTTTAGAGAAGAGTGGGATGCTCCTCGACCATGCTTTGATCTCTTGGAGATCTGTGGTCGGAGAGCATTTTTCGAGCAACAATGAGGGAGAGATCCCTGTTTTCCTTGCATATATCGAGTGTGGGTTCAGGCTATCAGCGCACCCATTCCTTTCCAAGGTTCTTGAGTTCTACGGAGTTGAACTGGTGAACCTCGCTCCTAATTTGATCGCCAACCTTAGCATCTTCATCTATCTTTGTGAAGCGTACCTAGGGATCCCGCCAAATCTGAAGGTCTTCAGGTACTTCTACAAGTTGGCGAAGTCGGTGGCTTCACCGGGGGAGTGCGCTTTGCACCTTCATGACAGAAAAGTAGAGGAGTACATTCGTATGTACTCAAAGTCTTTGTGGTTGTCATGGAAGAAAAGCTGGTTCTACACGACGGTCACCAAGGAAAACAGCCCCTGCTTTGCTGGTAAGGTGGCGGTCGAGAACCCAATGTGGCAATCCTCCATGAAGGAGGGAAAGGTGGGGAGATTGATCGAGGCCATCCAACACCTTAACATCAGGGGCCTAACTTCTTGGCACGTGGTGAAGGATTTATCCATGCACCGAATAAGCCATCCGAAGCTCCAAGAACGTACCATGCTTTGGTACATTGGTCGTGACGATATGACCAGGGATTCTTCATAACTTAAGTCCTAAAAAAGTCCGACTAGTATGGTTTGTTTTAGTTGATTATTTTTGTGACCTTATAGTCTCTCCTTTTTTTACAGCCCTTTCCTCTAAAGAGATCAGGGACCAAATCAAGATGATTTGCGCCGGGAAGCCTGGTGACAAGGCCGGCGTTCCCCGGATTTTGGCCATTGTCTCTCTTCCAGAGAGAATAGAGAAGCTTAAGGTAAAAATAACAACTTTTTCATCATTCATGTATTTTTCGATTGGTATGCTATAACATCCCTGTAATATGTAGTCTGTTGGGGTGGAGAGTAGTGAGCTTGCTGAAAGCTCGAATGTTGTGGCTACCACGACCACTTCCGCCCCAATGACCACTCAAGATGATGGCCCCTCGGAGGTAAAAAGAGTAACAAAAAATAAATATACATTTTAGATGAAGAATTCCATCGCCAAACTAACCTTGATTTTTAATTAGGCGGGAGAGAAAGAAAATCCACCAATCGAAGCTGTGGTGGTCATAGACTCCGGGGCGGTCATGTCATGATCAACCCGGTAGTTGCTCCTGAAGCAACTATTCTTGAGGTCGATGAAACCATAATCTTCGAACAGATGGTTGGGGAAGTTATCTCCGACCAAGTGGTCAAGGAGATTTCTTCTGACCTCCGGTCAAAGGATGTGAGGGGTCTAACCAGCCCTACTGGGTCGAAATCGGCGAAATCGATTGAAAAGAAGAGGAAGAAGAGCTCTCTAGACTTTGCTCCAGGGCGTTTCAGCTTCAAGACCAAGAAGACCAGGTATGTAAAATAAAGAATTTATATAAATTCATACCATTAGTTTTTGGGATAATTGGCTACAGGACACAGCCCATTGTCCTTCTTTGCCAACGACACTGAATAAACGTGGTACAACCATAAAGCACTGACAAAATATGTAATTTGGCCCTAAGACATTGAGCCGCTTATTTTATCATTTCCCGGTCGCAGTGGAGAGAGAAAGCATGCGAATTGTCCTTTTTGCCCTTCGGTCGGACTTGGTTGAGATGGACCATTTAGGCCCGCTCCTTACCCAGCTACACACACTCTCTCTCTCTCTCTCTCGCTAATCGCGCTTTGACTCTCTCTCTCTCATGCTGGCGGCGGCGGCGGCGACTGGGTCTTTCTCGGCACCGGGCATGGCGGGTGATTCATTCTCTGGGTCTTCTTCCACGGTGCGTGGGAGGCCCCACGCGCACTCGCGGAGTGGTAGACTCCCCTGGTGCAGTGCCCCCTTTGCCAAACGTCGGTGGTGGAGCGCACCTCCCAAACGAGCTCCAATCCGGGCAAGAAGTTCTTCAAGTGCCCGAAGAATGAAAATGTGGGTAGTATTTGGTGTTTTGTTTGTACTTGGTTATGCATTTGTGTTGGAATTTGTCGGATTCAATTGATTGGTTTTGTACATTGGTTGATTTTCAGCTTCCGAACCATTGCATGTTTTTCATATGGGAAGATAAGTACGAAGCCTATTTGGTTGATAATGGTTTGTTCCCTTTTGACATTGGGATTCTTGATGATGCTATGACCCGAGTGCCGGCAGCGGCAGCCTCCATGGAAGCCCTCCTGGATGAGTTGAAGGTGGCCATTAAGGAGGTCCAGGAGACTATGGAAGAAATGAAGGGTTCTATTGTTGCAATTCCTCCCGTTTTGACTGCGATGAGGAATACTATGAATGGAATGTATGGTGAGATGAAGGGACTGAGGGTTGGGATGGTTGGCAATATGGTGAACAAGAACCGTCGCCTGCGTGAGAGGATGATGATGCTTGGCTGGTCGATTGTCTTCCTCCTTGTGGCTATTCTGGTGGTGTCTCTTAAGAAGTAGATTTAGATGTCAATGGTGTATGCAATGAGGAACCCAGAATTTCCCCTATGTATTTTGTTGACAATATTCTGGCTTGTAATGCTGAAATTGTCTATGGAATGAGGAACCCAGAATTTCCCCTATGCACTTTGTTGATAATATTCTGGTTTGTAATACTGAAATGGTCTAATGGTCTATGTTGTAATGGCAAAACTTCAATATTGACATGATAGAACCATGGTAGAACCATACCAGAACTAAAATTGAGATATTCCATACCAAAAGTACTGGATTACATGACATATTGAGATGTCCAAAATTCATGTTCAACTTCAGAAGTACTGAATTACAGGTTCAATTCAACTCCAGAAGTACATGCACTAGCTGTCATTACTCTTACAAAAGTCACTAGAACTCAGTGGATTACATGTCCATAATATTCTATTAAACAAAAGTCTTCCTTCTTCTCCCATCCATGCCTAGCATTCCCAGGACTACTTCAGATTCACTTGCCTAGCCTCCCAGGATTGCTCCGGCTGTTGATGAACAAAATGTTACAATGCAGTATAGACATTTACAAACTAGTAAGAACCTTACAAGATTGGAGGAAACAAGATTTACCTCCTTGTTACTGGACCAGGGACTTTGTGGTATTCCAGACAGAGAATTGGAGGAGCATCTGATTCATTACTAGCGACTACTTTCTTAGCTACTTTGCAAGTCTTTCTCTTTGGCTTTGGAGGTGCAGGTTGAGGAGCATCTGGGTCATCAACAGGCTCATTGCATGTCTTCATCATGTGCCCAAACTGTCCACACCTCTTGCACCTAGTTCTCCTTTTGCGAGAACCTCCTTCCTCACATCTTTTGTACCTTCTTTTCCTTGGTCTTCCTGCTGCCCTCTTGAGTATAGGTGGCCACAGCGTGAATCCTAAGTCAACCTTAGGCCACTGATGCTTGTCTGTCATTGGCATCACTAAACCTGCATATGTTGCCTTGAATTTGTCCACACTATAGTATTCATGCCCATATCTCTCAAGTTCTTCATTTCTCTTGAACAAGATGAGGCAAATAGCATGAAGGCAGGGTAGTCCAGTGAGTTGCCATTCCATGCAGCTGCATTCCTTAGCATTCAGATCAACTGTATGCCTCCAACTAGTCAAGTCTTTATTGGTGCCACCAACCTCTCCTGTGGAATTATGACTATGGAAGATTTTGAATGGCAGGTTTCTGCTCTTTCCATTGAGGACTTTGATGACATGGGGTATTATCAATCCCTGCAGCTTGTCAGCAAGGTTTCTCCTGGTGCACATCTTTTGCATGATCATTTGCCTGATTCTATCTATCAACTCCATAACAGGGAGTGATTTCTCATGCTTCACCCATGTAACATCCCAGCTTTGGACTTGTGTTTCAAATGTAAGAAAATGAGTAGAAATTAAAACTCTTTCTTACATCATGTATTTCCTGTATGCTTTGAACAATTGTTGTAAGAAGTTATGGAAATACAAAGTCACAAGTCTTTTGATCCAAACCTTGTCTTCCAAAAATTTTCATCTCAAATCTTGTTATCATCATGGGGAAATAATTTTCCTAAGTTCCTGTGATGGTATGTGGCCTCTCTGAAAAATTTCACAATTTTTAGAAATTGTTTGAATATTTTTAGGGGGCAGTCAAACCTGTTTGACTTTCAGTCAAACCTTAGATCAGAGCCCTGCATAATTTTTGGAGATAAATTGACAGCATAAAAACCTCTGAAAATTTTACACAAGGTTAATATCTGAGTTAGCAAGCTCCAGTAAAAATTTCATAATTTTTGGAGTTGTTTTGCTATCTCATTTAAATCCTCAAAAGTCTCTGTTCTAATTTAAAAGTCAAAACCTAAATCCACTGTTCCTTGGATTCGAGTCGGACTCGGGCTCGAGCCATGTGTCTCGGTCCAGTCAACTAACTGCACCGAGCCTCCTTTAAAAGCGCGCGTTGAATCTCAACCGTTGGATCCTTATCGCACGACCCAGCTTCGTGAAAACGTTCGGACCTTCCGGTTGCTTGTTCGAATTTCAACCGTTGGATTCCCATCCAACCGCCCTGATTCACCAAAACATTCGGACCTTCCGGTTGTTTTGTTTGAATCTAAGCCGTGCGTTTCTAATCCAAGGGCTCCCGATCTATCCCTCTAATTTCAAATCTCAGAGGCGTGGCGCGATATCAGCCGCCCGATTAAAATCGTAGGGTTCAAGATCGCCCGAGCTTTTCCTCTGGTCATCTTCAACCTCCAGCCGTGCATGAACAGTAGGGGAGTGATGACAGTGTCAACTCGTGCTCCCTACGGTCGTCCTAGCCGACATTTAGGGGTATGGGAGACACGCTCAGTCGTGCCATACCCTAGTGCACCACCTACTCCCTTTTTGCTTTCGGCCATGCCTTGTGCTTTGTGCAATGCCATCCGAGAGGCTCTTGGTCCAAACCCTAATGCTTCCAAGGCCTTATAAGCACCCTTTTCTCTTCCTAGTATTCCTTTAGACCACCATCAAGCTCCATTTACAGTTTTGGAGCTTAACTCCTCAAAACCCCCAAATCGCCATTGTTGACCCGAAGAGCTTCATTGGTGTTCTTGGTGTTCCAGTGGTTCTCCTTCACATTTCTTTACCCTATTCTTATCTTCTTACTATCTTGAACATTTCCCCTCACTTAATGTTGGATTTGATTCGCAGGAATTATCCAATTTGGGGTTTGTTCAAATTCGGCCGATTTTGGTCATCTTCTTCCTCAGCTCAGGTGAGTGCTCCATTTTCAAATTACTTGCTCATGTAGCTTATGTGGACCATAATGAAGCTATATTGATGCTTGGGTATCACTCACTTGGCTCAGGGTGCCATTTTCAACCTTTCTTCTCCAAGTCCGGCGAGCCTCCACCGTAGACAAACTTCTCCGACCATCTTTGAAGCTTCTCTTCATTAAGGTAGCTTCTTATTAGTCCTTAGAGGCTCTGGCACCCGCTTCCTTGGACTGCAGTGGAGCCTTTTGCTATTTTCGAAGTTGCAGTAAGAGCTCCATTTTCGTTTTTCCGGCTAGTCGGCGTTCTGGTCCCTCACCGCCGGCGAGGTTGCCACCATTAGGTTCGTAGTGCTATTGCGGTTCCATTTTAGTTCTTAGTCGGCGCCGCCGCGGCCAGTGTTGCCGGCGACAAGCCGTTGAAGTCGCTCGGGAGTTTGCCGTCGAGAGCTCCTATTTTTGTCATTTGTTTAAGGCACATTAATTACCTTGTGATTGCTAATCATTAGCTCATTATCTGTGTCTTAAACTTTGTCGTTGAGCCACTGACAGTGGGCCCAACACCCTTAAATCATCTACTGGCATAACCCCGTGCGTGTCGGGCATCATTAATGACTAATTATTGGTTAATTAATATGTCGGAGGTTAATCACTGTCGGAAATAAACCTTTTGGGTCGCTGACATGCGGGCCCTCCAATCTCTTAAATCACATCTGTGCCAGTCATTAGGACACATTAATTGCTAGTCAATCACTAATCATTGGTTCCTGATAATTAATCGCTGCCTTAATTGTCCCTCTGTCTCACTGTCTTGTGGGCCCTCTCGTTCAAATCATCCCCGCGCGCTTAAGTCCCGTGCGTAGCACTTTGTTGATCGTGGACCGTCGATCCCGTGATCAACGGCCCAGATCTAGAGTGCATTCGGACCCTCTAGTTGCCTCTATCATTCTTAACCGTCGATCTTGTGATCAACGGCTGAGATCCCGTATGCATTCGGACCATCCGAATAAAGGTGCGCTCTAGGCCGTCCATCTGCAGATCTGCGGCTGTGATTGGCCCAAGCAACCACACCGTCCGGATGCATTCCCCCGCTTGTGCCGTTGGATCTTGATCCAACGGTGGGATTCTTTCGAGAGTCGCGCGCGTGCGCTGTTTCCGGCGCGCGTGAGCCGTAGGATTTTAGATCAAGGGTTGCTTAGCGTCCACGTCTTATCCTGTTGATTGGGTTTGTCTGTATTTCGGTAAGTAATTATTTAACAACTGAAAATGGTATAAAAACTTTAGAAATTCTTAACAAATACATTTTAAACCCTTTTTAGATGATTCCAACTGGAATAAAATCTGTTATCATTAAAATTTAATATAAAAATGCAACTAGGTATATTTCAAAGAGTGAAAATCTTGAAACTAGAATAACTTGATTTCTGCCAATATTGAATATTCCAGAAATAGGTTTAAAACTTGAAAAATGCATATTTTTTCTGTATAATTCCAATTTGTGCAAAATCAATTTTGTTAAATTCATCTATTAGCATACTTTAATATGAAATAGGTTTTAAGCATAGTTAAAATTCTGTAAAGTGTCTTGCATTAGATTTACGGCTTAGAAAAATCATAGGTAAATGTGTATAACTCCAAATTTAGTAAATTCAACTTTGTTGTTATCAGGATGTCATAATCTACCTGCTATAAAAATTTTAGACCTCAGATCAATCTGAAAATTTTTGCCATGAACAGTACTAGTAACTAATTAGGTTGATTTTAAGGCTGAGAAAGAGTATTTTGGATATATCTTTTGCATGGTCAGTCCAAATTGCATGATTCTTGTTCCTAAAATTGTCTAAATTCATTCCCTAGCTGTTGTGTAAATTTCATTAGATTTGGATGTCTTTTGCTGTTGGGATTTATTTGGTGTTCTTCGTTCTTATTTGATTATCGCCTTTTCGCGTTAGGTTCCGAAGACAATATTATTATTGATTCTGAGCCACAACCATCAGATCCTGCACTCTAGCAAGGCAAGCAGATGTAGCATCATTTGATCATATTGTTCCTACTAATTTCAAATTCTAATATGTTGTTTGCAAATTCTATGTATGCATTGCTATGTTAATTTAAACTATTGTCGATAGTTGGCCCAGTAGCTGCATGATCAGTAGGAAATGCTTATTCCTCTACTACTGAGCCTAGGATTACTTGCTGTGATTTTGGGTTCATTGGATGAACTCTTGTCACTTAGTAGTTACGTGTCATTATGCTTAGCCATGCTTAGCTATCGGTAGAGATGGGCGGTTATCGATTTGTCGATAACCTTGATCACACAAACTGTTATAATCTGTATATTTCAGCCTTGTGCTATGTCTAAATTGCAAAGCTAAAACTGAAAATGAAAACAATTTAGACTTGGGCACAATGGTAAGATGGTGTGATCTTTTGGGTGTGATTGGAATGGTGCCCGGGTCAATTAAGGACCGAACTACTTGTGAGTATCTGTTATCCGAGCATTCGTGCGTGCTAACCACACTAGAGGATATGAGACCTCTCTTAGCTGAGTACTTTGGGGTGTGTTAATTAATGAGTCGCGTGGTGGGTTGCATATTTGATTATATGCAACATGGACATGTTTGTGGGAGAGGAGCACCCGCCGAGGTCGGTGTGTCTGCTCCACATATGGGTCCTTGTGATCCATATTTCATCGGCGATCACTAAGGATTAACCCCATACGTGCGTCTCTTGATTAGCATATTCCATTGGAAAGGGTTCATAGGACTTAGCGTGCCGGCATACCAAAGGAAGTGTGCTTAATAGCTTGACAAAAAGGCGGTCTGAAGTGTGGGTACATTGGTACACCCCTGCAGGGATTACAAACTATTCAAATAGCCTCGTCCTAGGATATGGACACGCTTGGATAAGCTTTTCAAGAGTTAGACTACAACCTTTTTAAAATTAAAACTTGATGGGTGGTATGAATCAGGGATTCATGCTATTTGTGGTGGCTATTGGGATAGTCACTTCTAGGTGGTTACTTTTAAATATTGTTACTCGCTGTTATTTCAATGCTTAAAACTGATTTGTTAAATTGCTTTCAATCTATTACATTATTGCAATTGAAACTTGCTTTATGCGTCCAAAGAACCATATAACCACATTCCTTTGATACAGCTTTCATGTAGCTATGTATAGGCTTGTTACTCGTAAGTCTTGCGAGTACATTATTGTACTCACCTGCATTGCTTGTGTTGTGCAGAGGAAGAATGTGAGCCCGATGGGCCTCACTTTTGTGAGTTGTGCTGTGGCAGTGTTTGGGGCGATTAGCTTGGCGGCCGGGTCGGTTGCCCTGTGGTGTTATGTGGCTAGCCGGTCGTCTTTTGGTTTAAGCCATCTAATGGCAACTTTTGCTTCCGGTGTTATTTGATACTTATGTCTTTTGGCCGGTCGGTTGTTCTGTAATAACTTATATTATGTCTTTTTGGTAGACTTGTTATATTTTGTTGTATGGAATTGATGCATGCTTTGGTATGATGTATGTGTGCTGCATTTTCTGGGAAGCACATATTCATCGAGACACGGGTTATTCTATTTGTGGTACTAGAACCAATGGAAGGTTAAGTATTACAAGTTTAATAAACCGGGGTCTCACAACCCACCGTTAAATGTCTCTGCAATGTTATTTGTGACATAATTACATTTACTTGCAGTAGAGAACATACTCCTAGCCCATAGATGCTTGTGGTTCTCCTTAATCCACTCCATGGCTCTAGGTGATGCTTCCTCCATTACCTTGTAGTGCATGTCAAAGTTGGCCCTTTGGTAAGCCCTGGAGGCAGGCCACAGATGCCTCTGAAAAACCTCTTTATGAAACCTCTTCTGGAAATTTTTGATAAGGTGCCTCATACACTCCCTATGTTCAACCCCATTGGAGAAGATCCTAGTAAGTCCAATATCAATGCCTTTACCTGCATCTGTAGATATCACCAAGCCAGGGGGTGAACCAATGGCTCTGTGCAAATTCTGCATGAACCATTGCCAATTCTCAGCATTTTTTGATTCAAAGACTCCATAAGCCACTGGAAACATCCAATTGTGGCCATCAATCCCTGTGGCAGATGCCAACTGACCCCTCCATCTACCAGTGAGCACAGTTGAGTCAATGCCTAAGTAAGGTCTACAACCATTAAGGAATCTATCAACACAAGCCTTGAGGGCAACAAACATCTTGCTGAACCTCATCTTGTTGCCAACCCGCTCATGCTCTATCTCTACTATGCTGCCAGGACATCTCCTCTCTAATTCTGCCTTGAAGCTGAAAACATGTTGAAAACTGTCCTCCCATTTGCCTAATATCTCATCCAGTGCCATTTGCCTCCCATCCCAAACAACATAATATGATATGTTGATTTTGAATTTCTCCTCTAAAAACTTCTTCAGAGCTGTAGCACCAATTGTAGGATTCTGTCTCAACTTTGCACTAACCCTATCCCTTACCCATGCATTGCTAGCCATACAGTTCCTCTCTACTTGGCTAGAGCTTGGACATGAATGTTTGTATGGCATCTTCCTAATCTGCAAAGGAAAGCATTAGACATGAGTACATGATAAAAGATGTATACTATGAAAACAGAAAGCTTATCATCCAAGTCCTTCCATCCTGAAGCCTTGACGCATGTATCCTCCACTTGCACTTCTTGGCCTTGCAATGTGCTCGGTACTTCGATGCCTCACTGTAGGTAGCTGCAAGTTGGACCTCATTAAGCACTGCATATTGCCTTATACACCTCTTAAAGCATTGATCATCCTCAAAAGTAACTCCAACATCTATGTTAGGATTCTCTATGTCAGTTACATGAACATTAGACTCACAACCAGCCTCATCATCAACTGAAGACTCACTTTGATCATCATCACCTAGCACATACTCCTGGTCTGAGGTATCGTCACCTGACATCAAATCTTCGTACTGAAGCCGCTCATCATCCACACCTACATAATCTTCTTGGTCATCATCAGCCTCAGCCCATTTGTCCACATCTACAACAGCAAGTTTGCAAGGTCCTGACTCACTGTTTGGGCAAGCTGTGCTGTCTTGTGTTGGCAAATCAGGGGCAGATGGCAATGTCTGCTGTGAGGAGGTGGCCTGCTGGACACAAGACAGGTTGCTAGTACTTGCCTGCCTACATGCATTTGAACCAGATACACTAACAACTAGAGGGAGCCTCTTGATGTCCCAGTACATGTCAAACGCATCAAGCAGTGCTGAGTCAGAAGCAACCTCGGTATATCTACTACACTTTTTGTTCCAAATGGTGACAGCAAGTGTTTGGTTGCTTCCATGTCGCACCTCATCGTCAAGATCTTTCAGTAAGTCAAGGAAACAACTAGTATCCCTGTCTAAAACCCAGTTAATATCCCGGCTAACATGGTACTCTTGCCTACCGTCGTCAGTGACCTCGACATAAGAACCGACACGCACAGCTACTCTGCATGCCACTCCCGAATCCATCCTACGCACATTAGAATGGAACGAATATAGCAACATCAGAGCACAACCCTAAATCGACGCACAATACAATGGCACAAAGATAGCAACATCAGAGCGCAACGCTAAATCGACGCACAATACAATGGAACGAAGATAGCAACATCAGAGCGCAACCCTAAATCGACGCACATTACAATGGAACGAAGATAGGAACTGATGGAGGCGGGGTTCCCGATCTTTCGATGAGATTGATAAATATCAAATTTTTTTTGGTGGAGGTGACTCTCGCGATTCGACTACAACCGTACGACGACGCTTACGCCTTAGCAATCGTTGAACCAACTCCGCGACGTTATTGACCGTGCTAGAAACGCGATCAACCTGACCACGAAGGCCTATTCCTGCATGCAATCGAAGAACACGCAAGAACAAGATAAAACGCAATCTGAAATTGCAAATATGGATTGAAATATTTATAATTGGGATTAGAAAGCTGTCTTGACAGTGGTCATCGACACAAGCGAAGAGCAGTTTGCACAATGGCTAAACCTTAACTCAACGAAATCCAAGAAAACTAGAGGGGGTGTGGCCTCCTTATATAGGGGAGGAAGAGCCACAAATCTAAAAGAAATAGCGGGGAGGGACTAAACTCGCGAATACTGTTCATGTGAACAGTAACCACACCTCTAGGTGGGCCGCAGGCATGGGCCAAGTTGAGTTCGATTACAAAGCCCAGATTGGCCCAAACAGGTGATATGATGCCTTCTTTAGATGATTGCGATCAGTCCAGAAGGAATTTGAAGGTGAGGCTAGATCCGTTTGAAAGAGGACGAAATAAGCTTTCAATCAAGTACTCGTGGACCTCCAACGGACTCCGTATGTGAAAGTTATGCCTGTTTTAAGTTGGTGTTGTCGGGCTGATTCCGGAGGCCGAACTGGATTCCAAAACAGGTCCAGCTCGAATTGCTTGCTTGTCTTAGACCAAAAGTGATATGGTGCTGCACATATATATATTTCATCATTAGGTAGCATCATATAGTTCATATAATATAAATACACTCCTAAAAACAAGCTCACCTGATAATTTAAGTGAAGCGTACGAGCTCTTATACTTGGAACAGTAAGCATAGTAAATATGATTATATCCATAGGGGTCATGTCCTCATTATCCTCCCTTTCTTGAAAACAAAGCCGTCCTCGGCTTTTGATAAGCTGAAAATAGGGTAACAAAGAAGCCAAAGTGTATGCATGGTATATGTATATGTCATCTGTTTTAACGGTTCTTCGTTGTTGCACAATTAATGTTAGAAGACAACAGCGACCATAAAAAATCATTGTATTATTAACCCAAGAGTAATCATATATGTGAATGATCAAAACAAAAGTTCTCACACAACAATTATTGCAACTAGTTTTGCAAATGTAAGTGAAGTGTTTATGCAATTCAAATCTCTGAAGTTGTAAACTTGCAGAGGTAGCACATATGGGCAAATCTACAACTTTTGGAATCAAACAAAATTCATCCATATAATCAGATTTCAATCGAGCAATAGCAAATTCATCTAGCAATGGTGAAAATATTTGTAAGTTCTTCCATAATTCAACATCTTCATTCAGATTGTCCACACTAGATGGTGTAATAAAAGGTGAACACATAGGCATAGGATGAGCACTAAATTTTATTTTACTCTCATATTAAACAAGATTCAGCACACAAGAATTGTTGTTCAAAACAGCAAGTTTTAATTTATCCATGTAATCACAAGTTATGCATATTTGATAAACAATAAATTGATTGTCTACACCATAATCTCCAATCAAATTAAACTTATACCCAAGGGTGTAGGCACTAGACAAGCATTTTGAACATACAATTTCAGAAACTTTCTCCATAGCATGTGACAATTCCATAGGTGAATCCAACATAATGTAACACAAAGAATCGCGGGAGAAATTCTAGTCAAAACTTCTTTATGTCTAACCAATTTCACATGATCATTATATGCGATTAACGCATCACATAAATCACTTAAAACAATGAGCAATTCAATTATTTCATCACATGGTGCAATCAAATCAATGCGATGCATTCTCTACTTGAAATATGTGCATATCGAATTGTTTTCCACTAATTTTTGCTCTAAAATAGCATGAACAGTGGACAAATGTAGTTCTTCAAAATCATACTCACCTTGAGTGATGATAGCACCATGATCTTTACCTTTTGGCTCTCCTCGGATGATGTAGGCGCTTCCATCTCCTCATCTTCCTTCTCAACCAATGGAGTAGGTGGTGCAATCAACTCATTCTCCTCTTCGGCATGGATCTCAACTTCACCGCAAATCGTTAGTCACGAAAAAGACACAAACATAGGCTTGTTCGGATGTTTCCTATCATCATGTATTCTTAATTTCTCCTCAATCGACTTTCAACCTTACGAGCAAGTATAAACAAATGAGAGAGAATTATATTCTTTATGAACAAGAAGGTCCTGAATTCCACGATTAAGTCCACTTAAGAATCTATTTTACGTAGCTTGACATGTTCCTCTAAACCACAACGCAACAAGCGAGTTTTCAATTCATGATAGTATTCCCTTACGGTTCTACTACCTTGATTTACGTTGCAATCTAGCTAGTAAATAATCAACATGATATTTAGGAGCAATTCATCTCTCAAAAGCTTCTTTAATGCATTCCAAGTTTGAGGCACTCTTCCATGTCTATTTAAATACTTCCACCAAAGTATTGCATCCTTAACAAAAATACTAGTGGCAGCTCTAATCTTTTGCCTATCAGACCAATAATAAAATTCAAATTCTTTTTCTAATGCTATTTCCCAGTCAACATAGGCATCAGGATCAAAGTTACCAGCAAAGGATGGAAATACATACTTAAATTTACCTCGTTCAGGCATAGGAGATGAGTTAATGGTGTTGTTGATCTCCCGAAACTCTCTACTATGTGATCATGAACCTGTCATGGTTAGCAGAAAACAAGCATATGTCTCTAGCAACTACTAGGATGTGGTGGTTCAAAAGTCACTCACACTCAAGCCTTTTATCGAGTTCTTACCAATTCTTACCAAGCAAACAGGGGTGATCGACATCCAACAGTGTCAACTTATCTTCGAAGATTGGATGGAGCGATTGCTAGGAGAAGCTCAGCCTGTACGGTGTAGAAGAGGTGTAGCTGGGAAGGCTCAAGTATGGTAGCAAGGATTAGCAACAATCAATTCAGCAAATGCAAGTTGAATAAATGTTCAAAGTACTAGTCAATATTGCTGATCCTAGCCTAATCAAAGCTAGCTAATCAAAGCCTATCAAGAAAAGTGTATGCACGCTTTGCATAAAGATTAATGTGACTTGATGCAAGCAAAGGAAATTCTCACACCAAATGCTAGGAGAGGCGCTAGCCAACTACTCAAACCTCTGTGTAGGGGCACAAGATTGTTCACACGATGTAGAGCACAAAGATGCAATAACGTGCAATGTAAACAACCCTCTATATTGAGCAGAAACAATAACTAGTCTCAAGAGATGAAAACTCAAAGTTTTATATGGCTTATATATGCTCTTTTGAAAGGTTTCGACGAGATCTACAACTTTGCAGTTGAGGCGAACTCCAAATTCCGAAAGGAAGATCGAAGGAAACGGCAAAAACAGAAACCGAAAACATGCAACGCGAATTCGGGGCCGAAGATGGCCGATTTTGGGGCACCTGGAGGGCAACTAGTGGCTTAGGTAGAAAAGATGCGCCTCGTCATTAGTTTCGAAACGAGCACAAGAACGTCAAAAACGGACGCCGTATGCAAAAGTTATGCCCGTTTTACTAAAGGTGTCTCGGAAACGGAATCTACTCGGACTCAAAACCGTCTCGTGTTCAATCTTGAAAAGACTATATCTTTTGATTCCGTGGGCCATACTTGCTGAATTTTTTTATGGAAGCTTGTGGCTATATGTAGAAGGTCTCCACTAATTTTTATGCACTTTTCTTTTCGTTTTCTTCTTTTTTTTTTCTACCACGGCTTTTGTTTTTGCGGTTGCCTCTTTCTCCTTCTACTATTTGGCCGACCCTAGGATTTGCCGCAAGTCGCAAATAACATCAACTCTCCCAAAAGATCACAACAATTCTCTCTCTTTTTTTGGATTAACAACCATACGAATTTTCTATTTTTGGTGCAGATTAGAGGAGTTCTAACCCACAAATTTTCTTTTTTTTAGATGCAAAAACTAAGAACCCTAAAAGAACGATCAAGCGACGCAAAGGAAACACGAGATGCAACTAGACAAAGACTAACTAGACAATAACTAGAACTAGAAATCAGCAACTAGACACGACGATGCAACCAATGATTCAACAAGCAAAATACCAAAAGAAAATTGCAATGGCTCAAAGGGTTCGATGCGGATGATAGATGCAATAATTTTTGGGCAATTTTACGGACTCTAGGTATGAAAAAGCGAATCTACTACTAGAAAACTGGAAAATCTCACCGATCAATGAAGCTCGATACCACGATGGAGGCGGGGTTCGATCTTTCGATGAGATTGATAATATCGTTTTTTTGTGGAGGTGACTCGCGATTCGACTACAACCGTATGACGGCGCTTGCACCTTAGCAATCGTTGAACCAACTCGCGGACGTTATTGGCCGTCTTTGAAACGCGATCAACGACCACGAAGGCCTATTCTGCATGCAATCGAAGAACATCAAGTACTCATGGACAACGGACTCCGTATGTGAAAGTTATGTCCGGGCTGATAAATTGACACACATCAACCCAGATCTAAACTACACACACTAGATCAACACCAAATCGGCATGAGGAAGAACCTTACCTTACCCATCGGGGACCCACAAAAGCTTCATAGGCTTCGACGGGGAGTCCGTGCTCCTGAGGCGCCACATTTTCGACATCGGCGCCTTCATCTCCGATAGACCTTAGCCCTCAGCAGCACATGCTCCAGGCGAATCTGAAAAGTGGAGATGGGGTGGCGACGAGGAGAGATTTGGGGGGAGAACAACTGTGAGGGACCGTTGCTTTAGGGTTCATGGGGATGGGGAGAAGAATGTGCGGGCGACGGGGAGAAGAAACGCTGCCTTAGGGTTCGATCGCACCGGGTTTGCCAGGGGCACTCCAGTCTTTTCGAAATTTTTCTCTCTCCCTCCGGCCGGGAAATGATAAAATAAGCGGCTCAGTGTCTTAGGGCCAAATTACATATTTTGTCAGTGCTTTATGGCTGTACCACGTTTATTCAGTGTCCGTTGGAAAAGGAGGACAATGGGCTGTGTCCTGTAGCCAATTATCCCTTAGTTTTTCTTGCATTCTGGCCTTCCTTTCTTCTGCTTTCATAGATCTTCTGGTGTTTCGATCGCTTTGGATCAGAGCACCTCTCAGGAGGAAACTCCTGAAGAAAGGATTGTCAAGCCAACCCCAGAGCAGGTGGATGCGCCAATGCCTGCTCAGGAATCATTGGCGGCTCCAACCTCGCCTTTGGAGGCAGCGGCTGAAAAAGAGTCCTAGCAGGTTCTGCCTACTGTTGGGATCGAAGTAATTGATATGGAGAGGAGTCATGCCTCAGTTGGTAGGTCTTCTCATTCCAGTGGCTTCCCCAACCGTCCTTGCATTTTTTATGATAAAAAACTTGAGGCGGCCTGGAGGAAGATCTCAAACTGTCAGTCAAAGACAGGACCTGGGATCATTTACTCTGATTATGCAGAGAAGGCGGTCAGGTAAACACCTTCGACCACTTTTATGACATTTCTATAAAGTTTAGTTAAAACTTAAAAAAGCTTACCATATTTTTTATAGCATATGGTGGAAAACATCGCTGTGGTCGGAGAGCTGACCCAACGAATAACTTTCTTGGAAAAGAAAAACTCTGAATTGAAAAGTAAGTAGTTCTTCTTGACTTCTTCTTCTCCTTTTCTTATTATTTCATTCCTTGTTATTTCTCAATTTCTCCCCTTATCATATTTGATAGAATTGGAGAATTTTGAGAAAGAAGTTAAGACCAAGGAAGCCATGATAACCTCACTTGAGGAGAGGTGCCAAGTCAAAGACTGGTCGATCGAAGACTAGTCGACCAGATTTAATGAGGCCTCCCTCAAGCATAAGGAAGCCATTGAGGCTTTCGAGAAGAAAACTCAAGGTAACTAATCGTAAACCCGACCAGTTTATTATGTTTTGGTTTATGTTTTTAACTTTGATCCGCTCATGCAGAGCAAGCTCAAAACTAACAAGAACAGAAAAAGCTCTTGAGTTTGAGCAAGATAAGGAGATGGAGCTCGAGAAGACTCTTCAAGAGAAGATCCTTGCCTTCAACAAGATGCTTTCGGACATGGGTGTGAAAGCATTTTTGTTGTCCTCAAGGGATCCGATTGAGAAGGTGAACTGTCTTGGTCAATAGCTCGAGAATCTCCAAGGTCTGCTTGCAACCTCTCAGAAGAACCAAGCAGAGACTATGAGAAAAGTTGTCGCAGATGGAGTTAGCTTTGCTCTGGCAAAGCTTAAATCCTCCGACCCTCCCTTAACCTCCAAGCACTTGAAGCAGACTTCAACTGCTCGGAGGAGGATGCTGTCAAGATTTTCGAGGGAGTAATACCCTTCGAAAACAAGGTTGCAGAGGATATGAAGGTTGGATATCCATCTCAAAACGACCAGTCAAGTGGCTCCGAGGATTAAATGGATGTAATATAACATTCTAAACGTAAAAACTTACTTTTCATCAATAAAGCTTATATTTATCTTTTCAACTTGTGTACTCATATATTTCCTAGCTCCCGACTACTTATGTAGTAGAAGAACTTACTAAAGAAGTAGTAGACCAAGAAAAAGAATACATGTTGCGACCAACGTACAAAGTATGTACTGATTATGTTGTAAAAATGATCTAATTAACACTACGAAACCAATTTGGTTGGAACCAATGTATGATTTCAACTAGTTTTAGATCTATTTCCGTAATCAAAATACTATTTTAGTACATTATATGGTCGGAAGATGTCATAAGGCTTGTGTTGATGATAAGAAATTATACAAAAATGTATGTGAAAGACATTAAGTATTTTTATTTATGTATATTATCCAAGCTGGTCGTAAGAGTTGCTAAGAACCAACGACATGATTGACACTTCGCGAAATATATTCATTCTCAAGTTTCGACTAGGAGCAAAGATCGTAAGAAAAGGACCGTCGCTAGGAAACTCCTTCCAGTGGGCAGAACCACATGCAGAGATGAGAGATTTTGATTAGGAGACTTTCTGTGTCCCGACTAGTAGCAAAAACAAGAAAAGAACATAATGATGTGAAGAAAGAAAATCTTTTAGTCCTTAAGCATTTAAGTAACTATATCTAGTTGTGTGTGTTATGCTCCTTTTACTTGTTTTTTCTTTGAGAAAAGAGTGTACGATCATTCGTGAGAACCATCTCTATGACAGTCACGATAAAGACCTTTACGACATTTGACAAATATCAAAGCCAAAAAGTAAAAGATATCTTTTAAAAGGATATCGGGGATAATTGACCTTAGCCGATGATTTCAGACAACAATAGTATGTGATCAAGCAATGGATAACAGGAATATAAATAACATCACTCATCGGAAATTAAAGAAATAATGCATCTTTATTGAAATTGAAAATGAAAATGATAATTATACATAGAACTTACACAATTGATCAATATTCTAAGAATTAGACAGAATACACTCGTCTGACATGGCTAGTCGTACCGAACCAGGTCTGGTGACTTCGACCACAATGTATGGACCTTTCCACTTAGGAGAAAGCTTGTTGCGATTTGCCAGGCTCTGAATTTTTCTGAGAACCAGATCACTTACAACTAGACTACAAGGTTGCACCTTACGACTGTGGTATCTTCTCATGGCTTGTTAGTAAACTGCCAATCATATCAAGGCTTTGTTTCGTCTTTCTTCAAGGAAATTGATGTCGTTGAGTCGTTATTCTATTTGATCGTTCTCATTATAACAATTAGTTCGAGCAGAGTCAATTTTCAATTCTGGAGGAAGCATGGCTTCAGCACCGTAAACCAAAAAATAATAATTTTTCATCGGTTGCATGACTGGTCGTGGTCCGAAAGGCCCATAATATAGGGGAAAGTTCTTGAACCCAAGCTCCTGACCATTTTGTTAATTGGTCGAATACTCGACGTTTCACTCCTTGTATTATTATACCATTATCTCTCTCGACTTCACCTTTACTCTATGGGTGAGCAACGGAAGCGTAATGTATTTTGATACCTAGATCCTCGCAAAATTCCTAAAAATTCTTGCTCGAGAACTGGGTATCGTTATCTGTGATTATATGACTAGGTATACCAAATCATGTGATCATATTTTTTGTGATGAATTTCTTGGCAGCTTTAGTGGTTACTTTAACAACTAGCTCAGCCTCTATCCATTTTACGAATGTATCAATCATGACAAAAAGAAATTCGAAGCCCCGGGTGCTCTTGGGAATGGTCCCAGATTATCTAAACCCTAGGTTGCAAAAGGCCAAGAAAGATGTATTGTTTGCAAAGCTTATGCCAGTTGGTGTACTTGTCGACTATGAAATTGACATTGTACACACTTCGTTACAAGATCTTGTGCACCATGAAGGGCAGTTGGCTAGTAGTATCCTTGTATGAAGGCTTTACTAACCAAAGTTCTGTAGGAATGATGTTCTCTACAGACTCCTCTATGTATGTCGGATAGTAGCTTTTTACCATCCACTTGAGATATGCATCTCATCAACACTCCGTGAGCTCTCTGTTTATAAAGGGTACATTCGATCAGAGTGTATGATTTGGATTTTTGAGCTGTATGATCGGTCCCCTAATCATCTTCAGGAAGTGTGCCATGTAGAAGATAATTGTAGATTGATGTCATCCAATCACCGCTAGGATCGATCTGTACGACCTCTAGTGGAGCATGTGTGTCTTTGAAATGTTCGACCACCAAGGGTGTATCAAGTTGCTCGAGAAAAACTCTGGGTGGGACAGATGATCTCGAGGAAGCCATCCATTCTAACTGGTCTGCCAGGAATATGTTGGATCTGGAAACCGAAGAAGTGCCTTTTAAGTTTTTGTACTTCTGCTAAATAATATGACATCTTGGTACATGAGAATTGATACTCTTTCCCAACTTGATTCGCTACTAGTTAAGAATCGCCTGTCACTAGTAACCTGCGAATCCCAGCGCTTTGGCTGCCTAGAGTCCTGCCAGTAAACCTTCATATTCTACCACATTATTTGTAGCAGAAAAGTTTGACTGAATGACGTATTTAATGTGTTTTCCAGTAGGAGATATCAGGACAACTCCAGCCCCTAAGCCTTTGAGCATCACGGAACCGTCAAAGTACATGGTCTACTCTTCGTGGTGTTTGTACTCGGGCCCTTGGGTGGGTTTAGGGTTCGTCCATTCGGCAATGAATTCTGCACGTGTCGGGACGGACTTACTCAGTTACGCCCGCTAAGGTTTCGCCTTCTGGCCCCCTCTTGCGCCATGTGAATCGGCACACACAACCATGACAAAACCGACTCAAAATTTTGCTAATTAGTTGGCGGTCCGTTCCCATTTTAGACATGTGGTTGTGCGGTAGTGCTCGGTTTGAATAATCACAAGCGTCGGTCCTTAATATGACTTGGCGGGACTAACACAATACATGATCTCGTGCTCTAGTTGCACCACTTTGATCTTACCATCCACCCAAGTCTAAAACATACTTTCATCATTATATTTTATTTTCCAAACACCGACATTACCTAATGTCATTCATTTTCAAAGGAAGCATAAAGTGTAAATAATGGTTTTCTCCCCAAAGGTTAAATAAAGCGTAAAGCATGTCTAAGCAATTCTCACAGTAATAAACTATTACGCAAAATTGTATTCAATAATGCGAGAATTTCTACACTAGGGTTACAAAGGTGCAGGACATCAAATATCAAGGATGATAGTAGCAAACTTTAGGTTTTAACTAACAACCTACGATTTAACTTATCATTTAAATAGCAATGCATAACTTTTAAACTGAAAACATGATTTACAAATCATAGGTTCAAAGTGGTCAAGGGAGACTACGCCTTGGTGGCGTTGGAGGTAAAGCTTCTGTTGGTCCAAACTTGCGTCGCGACGTCGGACTCTACACACGCAGCAAAGGACCAAAATAAATAGCAGAAAATAAATAAAATCCAAAAATTACAAAATAAATACTGGAGGTAGAGAATGAATTTAGATGAATTTAGGAGAAAGAATCGATGGATTCGGAGTTCGTATGAGAACGAGCGAAAATCTAGAAAATCAATTCTCCAAAAAAATAAAACCATGTATGTACATACACCATGCACGTACATACATTGCATGGCACTATTCATGAAGAGTGAACAAAATAAAATGACGATATATGGGGCGAAATCCAGGATGTGAAGAGGAAGCCGAGGGCACGCGGCGGCGTAGTCGGTTCGAAATGACGATCGAGGAGAAACGGAGTATGAAAGATTATCTAGTAGCTAACACTGTTCATGTTCTTCTCCTCTACGAGCAGTGAAAACGACATGTGCGAGAGAAGAAAATCAAGGCGTCGGCAGCACTAGGTGGCGGAAGGCTGGCTAGCAAACTATGAAAATGGAACTCCAAGATCACGGCCTACCCCCAGGTAGTGATGGTTCGGCCGGAGAAGCTCTGAAGCGGTGGCGGCGCAAGCTACTGTTAATGGAGAAAACAGAAAACCGCAAGCTCTGATGAATCAAAAGCTTAGAGAGAGAGCAAAGGATCAAAGAAGAGATAGCATGCCAATATGTAGCCTCAGCGGGGCCAAACGTTGGGAAGGCGAAGAGCTACTGGCGTCGGTTCAAAATAGAAACGGTGAAAATGCACGGTGCATTGATGGGCTGCTCAAAGATGGCATGACAACGTGGGAGACCTTAATGCAACCGTTTCTTATCAAACCAAATCAAGATAAAGGCTTTGAATGGAGAGGAATGGGTAAAGAAGAAGCAGCGACCATTAATGGCGGTTTGAAGCTCTAGGCTCGGTGGGAGCAAGGAGAGGGAAGGGACGGCGCGGTGGTGACCGGGACCGACGGCGAGGCGGCGGCGACGGACGGAGGTGGCGAGGGTGGCGACCATGGAGGCGGCTCAGCCATGGAGAGGTTCTCTGCTGCAATAGAAGAGAGAGAAAAAAACTTGCAAGCTTCGGGAGGAAGAAGATGAATAGGAGAGAGAGAAAGAATAGAGGATATAAGGATATGAGGGAGGATATAAACTAATGAAAGCACATTCCCGTGTTGGCAGTGCATGCGTGCAAGTCTTGGAGTTAAGCGAGTCTTACGTGGGAGCACGGTTGGGATGGGTGACCCGACGGGAATTTTTTTATTTTTTATTTTTTTTTAGAAAAAGAGAAGTGCAACAAATTAATAAATTAGACCAAGAAATTGGAACGAATATTTTTATGGAGTTTTGAATTTTAGATTGGAAATGGAGTTTTGAAATTTGAGATTTCGATCCAGAATTACACATAAAATACAAATAAGATCCAAATAAAATCTAAACAATTTTAATTAATTAATTTGAAATTAAATTTAGAGAAAGCGAGATTTTGGGATGTTACAAACCTACCCCCTTAGAAGGAATCTCGACCCGAGATTGGATGGGTGGGAAAAAGGTTAGGGTACACGGACTTTGCTCTCTGAACCAACGACTTTGTCTATTGAGTGAGACAAAGCTAAATGGCAAGCGATCTGTCTAGATCTTACAGTGCGACATCTTTGAGTTGATTGAGCTTGCGTTCTTTGCAACATGATTCGATCGTCCCTTGCGGATGGTGTTTAATTAGGATGGCTTGACTTGGAGTGCGGCGCTCCTCATCGATCTGGTGTAGGGGTCTTGTGCGGTGTAGTTCCCAAGTTAAAAGGCTGAGTCACAGCTCGGTATTTCTGAGGGCAATTGCTAGCATAATGCCCCATTTCATGGCAATGAAAGCACTGGATTCCTGCTGCTGGCGTCCGATTCTGCTGCGGTTGAACACTAGTATTGTTTCCAAATCCTTGCATGACTGTATGCGATGTCCCGACATTGGAGTCTTAGGTGCATTATCTGTGGCGGCGAGGTTGTAGTGTGGTGGTTCATTAAGTGCAGGCTGCTCGGCTCCATGCTGCGCTTGAAAAACCATTTTCTCTTCGGGACTCAAGCGGTTGGCGTTGAGCATCCTCTTGCACAAGAGCTTTCTTGACCATCTGTTGAAAATTGGGGTAGTCATTTGACACTAGTTGCACTTTGAGGTTGGGGTCAAGTCCTTCCATGAAGCGCCAAATCTTCGCTCCTCGTTAGCAACACCCTCGGTGCATACCTTGGTGAGTGAACTGTTAAGATACTCGGACACACTAAGATTGCCTGCTGCGGCTTATGGAACTCTCTCTTCTTCATTTCCATCATTCCCATAGGAATGTGAGTCGTCTTGGCAATGAAAAAACTCTGCCAAGAAATAGCTGGACATTACGGTGAGTGCGCAATAGTTTTCCACCAAGTACTGCGGTTGCTTTTAGTTGATGAGCAGCAAGAGAACTTTCTCTTGGTCATCACACTGAGCCAAGATCAACTTCTTCTCAACATCCTTTAACGATCATCGACTTCAAGAGGATCAAGCTGAGCGGCAAGGTTGGTGGCACGGTTCTCATAAATTCACCAAGTGCGGATGGGTGGTAAGGCTGGAGCGGGAGGCTGAGTGCGAGTTGATTGACTTGATTATGAGCAAGCGCTTGCAATAGTTGAAGTTGCATGGCCATCATCTGCTCTATATTCATCAATGGAGGTGACCGGGAGGTGGTGGTGGTAAAGGTTCTTCCTCAAATAAGCGCTTTCGAGTTGCACTTGTGGTTCTTGTTGTTCTTGCGGTGCTTGTGGTGCTTGCGGTACTTGAGGTAAAGCGGCCCTCGGAAGCAGTTGACCACGACCTCTTCCACGACCACGGCCTCGGCGGCTAAACGACCTCCTCGGGGCTCCTCCACGGGCGCTCCACGACCTCTTCCACGTCCTCTTCGGGTTTTCCATCGAGCGGTCCAAGGTTAGCGAGGAAGAGAGGGAAAAAGCAAAGACGAGAAAACAAGGAGCTTGCAACAACCCACAAGATCCAAATACTTTACATAAAAGCAAATTACTTTTTCCAACTGAAAACAACTCAAAGAATTGCTGTTCGTGAGATGAAATGGAGGTCGAAGCCCCCAAGCTCGACTTCCCATTTTGCTATTCGTCCTAATGATTATCTGTTTTGAGAACTTGACCAAGAGGATATCCAGTAGGTACGACCACTCTATGGACTTGAAAGTAATACCTTAATTTCCTCGAAGCCATAAGGAGACCATATAGCAACTTCTGTACTTGTGGATATCGTTCCTTTGATCTATGTAAGACCTTGCTTACGTAATATTGGTCGTTGGATATTGTCACGTTCAACGACTAGTACAACACTGATAGCCCGTGGCGTCGCAGCCTAGGTATATCAGCAAGGTTTCTCTTGATCTTCGAGATACTAAGATCGAGGCATTCGTAAGGTACTTTTTGAGCTCCTCAAAGGCATCGTTTGTATCTTTAGTCCATTCAAAACTTTTGTGTTTCCGAAGAAGCTTAAAGAAAGGTAATCCCTTTTCTCCTAACCATGTTATGAAACGACTTAGCGGTGCCATACAGCCGGTTAGTTTTTGAACTTCTTTCTTTGTGGTCGGAGGGCACATCTGGTCAATGACTGCTATTTTTGCTAGATTTACTTCAATTCCTCTAGCCGAAACTAGGAATCCAAGAAGCTTTCCTAAATAAATTCCAAACACACACTTTTGAGGATTTAACTTAAGGTTATGCCTTCTCAAGTTATTGAAGGTTTCATGCAGGTCAGAGACATGATCTCCAACGTTGATGCTCTTTACAACCAGGTCATCAACATAGGCCCCTAAATTTTGCCCTATCTGCGGACTAAAGATTTTTTGCATTTGCCTCTGAAAAGTAGCATCAATATTTTTGAGACCGAGTGGCATCTTAACATAACAATAAGTACTATATGGTGTGATGAAGGAAGTTTTCTCTTTATCATCTTTACTCATATTAATCTGGTGGAACCCTGAATACGCATCTAAAAAATTTAACAACTCACACCCGGAAGTAGAGTCTACAAGTTTATCAATGCGTGGAAGGGGAAATCATCATTCGGACAAGGTTTATTAAGATCTGTGAAATTGATACATATTCGCCATTTCCCGTTACTTTTCTAGCCATTACAGGATTGGCGAGCTGCTCTGGGTGGTCAACCTCATGAATAAATCTAGCCTTGAGAAGCTTGTCAATCTCTGACTAGATTGCCTCCTTCCGATCTAGTGCAAAGCTCCTTAGCTTTTGCTTGACCGGTTTCTTGTCAGGCCGGAGAGCTAGTGTACGGATCTGCCTTGGGGCGCCAGGAGAGATCTCCTAGGACCTCCCAGGAGGTCCGACAGGACCACCTGGAGGTCTCGGAGGTCCTCTAAGACCACCCGAGGAGGTCTCCTAGGACCTCTCGGAGTGCCTTCAAGACCACCCAGGAGGACTTTGAAAGTCCACCCGAGATCCTCCAAGGCCACCCGAAGGTCCTAGCCTCTGTGCATGCTGAGCTAGTCCTATGATCAGTCCTGCTAGCTCGCACAGACATACATTGGTGTGATCAAATCCATACAACAAGCTAAAGAAGAAGCAATAGACAACTTAACATATATTAACAAAGGACCTTTCGATCAAACTTCTTACAGGAGTTTGCCACACGGGCTTACAACCACGAACACTTTGCGGCGGAAATAAAAACCAAAATGCGTAGAGCCAACCGACAAGCCCACAGGCTATCGAGTGGAAGACGTCCCCTAGCACGCATGGCCTTCAAAGACCTCTTCTTCATGGAGCTTTGAGCTCCCTGGTACTTCCTGTTCTGCTGATCAAATAGAGGGCACAAGCCATGAGTACTTTGAATGTACTCAGCAAGCCGTGGGGAAATGTATGCAAATATTATTTATGCAAGGCTTGCTAAAAGAGAGATGTAGGGTTTGTTTGCATAAAGCAACATTGACAGTGAATAACATAGTAGATTGCAAGGCTTAAGTTAAAAGAGTAATACATAAATATATTTGTTTTCAAAGGAGGTCGTGAGCACCCCACTCACTTCCAAGACCACTCCCAAACAGCCCTAGTCACACCAACGACCAGGACCACCCACAAGACCACTCTAGAGCTCCAAGACCTCCTCTAGGCACCAACCCTGGAGCTTCCAGGACCACTCTAGAGCTTCCCACGACCAGCCCCTATACCCCTTCTCGAGCTAGCCATGACCTCTCGGGAGCCGGCCAAGGTGTCTTCGAGAGAAAGCCACGACCTCTCGCAAAGCGCCCAGGAACACATTTTATAAAAGTCTATCCCTTGGGCAAAATCACCAAGCAATGTCCATAACTGGAGACACGACTATTCGAATAGATTTACACTCTGCAGAGGTTGTACACTTTTCCCACAAGAGATAGCCGTCTGATATAACACACGCTTCCTTAGGCATGTGAATCAAGGAGAGGCTATCACCAGGCTATTTACAAAGCTCTGATAAGACCCGGTTCTGCTCGATAAGGTTTCGCTTCTCTTGGGCACCAGCCCGCCGAATTCGTGCCCCCTCTTACGCCGTTCCCATAAAAAATAGAACCAAGTCAAATGTTGCTAATTAGTTAGCCTGGTCCATCCCATACCGGACTTGTGGTTGCACGGAAAACCCAGATCAATGGCACACAAGGTTAAGTCCTTAGTTGCTGCTCAGGTGAGACTTCTTCATCCCAGTGTGCGTATAGCACCCCCTTTACTGCACAATTACTCGCCCGAGCATAAAACAGTTTTGGATTCAGCCAAGCTAAAAGACCACCAAGTCTTGGCACACAAGTTTCAGAAGCAGTGGCGTTGCCACAATTCTATAGTTTATTTAATCAAGATTATTAAGAATGAAACATGATTCTCAAGACCAACGGTTCTAAAGCAATGGCTAAGCATATAAACGGTCCCATGTTGGCAATATCAATACAAGACCAACTAACAGTACCCATCCTAAGGTGTCCAAGGGAACATGTCAACATGTCGAGCATAAATATTCAAGGAGGCATACTGTCAAATAGGAACTTAGCTACTGCCCAAACCATTTTTATAAAACTAGCCATGCAAGTTTATATCAAAACAAGGTACTTTTGTAAAAATAGGTTCAATATGATCAAAGGTCCACGACTTGCCTTTGTTGATAAACAAAGCTTCGGTCAAGGTAGCTGGATCCACGATCTCCTCAGTGACAACCGGGATCTACACGTTAGCAAATAAACCAAATAAATAAAGTAGCACCAAGAAATCCTAAAAGAACTTAACTCAGAGCCAAAGGAGAAGAGGTCCACTGAGAGGGAGGTCCGAGAGGGAGATCCAACGAGAGGGAGGTCCAATCCAAGGAGATCTGAACCAAAGGAGCTGGGAGAGCTCACCAGGACAGGGAGAAATCTAGGGAGAGGATTAAGTAAAGAACAAGGAGGAAGTGGGTGCCCCTTGGTGCTCTATTTAAAGGCAAAGGGAAATAGGAACACCACCAAAAGGAAGTGACAAGATTCAATGGTAGTGTGGCAGAGGCACACTGCCAAATGGTACGAAAAAGGACTAGAGCAGGTATAGGAGGTGACAAGAGAAGGGGAAGTCAAGGTGGAGGTGACATCATTTAATGCGCATAGACTTTTGCAATGGCAATGAGGTGACAAGAGGTTGGAAAAAGGTGAGCATGGTACTGTCAGGACTGACAAATGGGATAGGTCAAGAACAGCAGGGGGGAGGTCCCGAGGAGGAGGTCCTGAGGACAAAGAAAGAAGGAGATCCTGAGGGCAAGGATGTCCGGACAAAAGGGGAGGTCGTGACCAAGAGGTGGTCTCAACCCGCAAAAGGTGGTCTTTGCAAAAGGGTCACGGATCTTGACCAAAAGGTGGTCTTTGTAAAAGGACCACGGGGAGGTCCGGAGGACATAGAGGTCCAACGGTGGAGATCAAAATGGAGGGGGAGGTCCAACGAAGAGGGTCCAAGATAGGAGGGGGTCCTAAGACAAGGAGGTTCCAACCAAAAGAGAAGGTCATGACCGAGAGGAGGTCATAACCAACAAGGAGGTCCGAATCCAAAGGGGAGGTCTAAACCATCAAAAAGGTCTAAACCAACAGAGAAGGTTTAAACCACAAAGGAGGTCTACACTCAAAGGAAAGGTTTAGACCAACAGGGAGATCTAAACACAAAGGAGAAGTCTAGACCAACAGAGAGGTCTAAACTCAAAGGAGAGGTCTAGACCAGCAAAGATGTCTAAACACAAGGGAGAGGTCGAGACGAGCAAAGAGGTCTAAACACAAGGGAGAGGTCTAGACCAGCAAAGAACAGAAATGAATAGCAAGAAACGGATCTCAAAAGAGGGGCTAGACTCGTTGGGAGGAGGTCCAATGAAGAGGGTGGTCTTTGCAAAAGACCAACAAAGATCAAGAGGGGTGGTCTTTGCAAAAAGACCAAAAGACGTTCATGATCGAGAGGTGAGCATGGCCGAGAGGGTGGTCTTTACAAAAAGACCGGTCGCGACCATCAGAGAGGTCTTGACCAAAGGGAAGGTCGCGACCAAAAGAAGGTCATAACCTAAGAGGGTGGTCTTTGCAAAAAGACCAGAAGATGTGATCTTTGCAAAAAGACCCAAAAGGGGTGGTCTTTGCAAAAAGACCAGTTGCGACCAACAGAGAGGTCGTGACTTAGGAGGGAGGTCTTGACCCACGGGAGGTCATGACCCAAGGGGGTGGTCTTTGCAAAAAGACCACGAGGGTGGTATTTACAAAAAGACCGAGAGAGGTCCTGAGGAGGAGGTCCCGATGACAAGAGGTCAAAGGCACGGCGAAGCAGGGCTGTCCGCTTTGAATCGAGCAATCCAAAAGGGGAGGAACGTTCGGACCATCCGAATGCAACATCTCAATTGGGCCGTCTGATATGGATCGGATGGTCCTCACGAGAGGAGGGCACGGGCGCTGGAGCGGACCGTGCCAAAAGGAAAAATGGAAGGTCTGGACTCAAGAGGAGGTCCAAAATGAAATAGAGGAGATCCAAAGAGGGAAGTCCAAAGGGGGTCCTGAGGGAGGAGATTCAAAGGAAAATGATCCAACGAAAGAGATCCGAGGAGGAGGTCCAAAGGAGGTCTTGATGGCCAGGATAAAGGCAAGGGAGGTCCTGACGGTCAAGATGAAATACAAGGGAGGTCCTGACGGTCAAGATGAAATACAAGGGAGGTCTTGACGGTCAAGATGAACCTAAAGAGGTCCAAAGGAGATCCTGCGGTCAAGATGAACCTGAAGAGGTACAAAGGAGATCCTGACGGTCAAGATGAACATGAAGAGGTCCAAAGGAGATCCTGACGGCCAAGATGAAAGTAAAGGAGGTCCGGGCTAAGAGGGAGGCCTAGACAGGAAGGAGGTCTGGACCAAAGGGAGGTCCAAACAGAGAGGGAGCAAGAGGTAGGTCCTAACAGTTAGGATGAAGCAGGGGGAGGTCCTGATGGTCAAGATGAAGTAGGGGAGGTCCTGCATAGGAGAAGGGAAAGAAGAATAGACTAGAGGGAGGTCCAAAAAGGAGGAACTCAACCTGAACTTGAATCTCGAAGACCAAGGATATTTGAAACACAAACCCAAGCTTGGAATATCTCGGGGGTGGTTATGACCCAAAAGAGGGGAGGTCAAAACCAAAGGAAGATTCAAACATAGACAGGAGGTCTAGACCACGAGGAGGTCTAAACAGGGAAGGAGGTTTAGACCAAAGGGAGGTCTTAAACCAATAGAGAGGAGGTCTGGACTAAGGGAGAGGTCCAGATACAAGGAGGGAGGTCTGGACCTACAAGGAGATGTCCAAACAGAAGGAAGGTCTGGGCATGAGGAGATGTCCAAACAGAAGGAAGGTCTGGACATAAAGGCATGTCCAAACAAAAGGAAGGTCTAGAGGAGGAAAGCTAGGCCGAAGGACACACAGGGCAAACAGGGGAAAAGGGGTTGAAGCCAAAGAACACCAACAACTCAAGATCAACCAAATAGAGTCAATTGAAGTTTGATTAGTTCAAGTTAAATCTCTAAAATTCCAAAATCTTCAAGTTAAGCTTGAGCAACTCGACAAAATAACCAAATGGTTATTTTTATTTTGAAAACTCGCAAAAACTCTGGACAAATGGGACGTCACAGCTAGCCAATGCTCGATCACCTCCCTGGGAACTCCGAGCATGTTAGATGCCTACCACGCGAATACATCCGAATTGGCTTAGAGGAAGGAGACGAGTGACACTTCCTATTTCGGATCGAGTCCTGCCCCGACTAGTCCCTTTTGGGCAGTTGCACTAGCACTTCCAAGCCCAAATGACGTTTTGTTGCTTTCCAGAGAAGCATCCTTATCGAGTGAAATCTCTTTGGTCTGGTCGGAGGATGTTGGAGCCATCTTTGATCTTGAGTGCTTGACCTATGTGGAGGGTGGATTAGCATCCCTGGTCGGAAGTTCATCGACCAGTTTTAGGGATTTATGATCGCATGCATATGCCATCTTTCTATCTTCTCGAACCGTAATGACCCCTTTTGGTCCTAACATTTTTAAACTCTGATAGCCGTAATGCGTAGCTATCAGGAACTTTGACAATGCTAAATGACCAAAAATTCCATTGTATGCATTTTCAAAATCTACTACATCAAATGAAAATTTCTTTGTTCGGAAATTATCTGGTCTTCTGAATGTAACCGGTAGAGAGAGTTGCCCTATCGGTTTAGTAGTAGACCCTGGAATTATACCATGAAAGGCATATTTCACAGGCTTTACTTTTGACTTGGGAATTTGTATTTCTTCCGATGCTCCCGTAAATAAAATATTTAAAGAACTACCACCATCTACTAAAACTCGATTAACTTTGCAACTATTAGTAGTAGGTTCTACAACAATAGGGAACCTACCTGTTCGAGTTGAAGGGGTGGAGCAGTCTTGTTTGCTAAAGGAGATGACTGTCTCCGACCATCTGGATGGCTTGACGATGATCAGAGGTTCAACAAGGTTCACTTCCCATTCCACGGCCTTCAGATGGCGCCTGGAATCGTATGAGGAGGACCTGCCAAAGATCATATCGACGGTGTGCTGTGGCTCCTGATACTCCATCTCTTCGTCGCTATCGTTGTCCTTTTTGGAGCATGGCTCCCCAAGCTCCTGTATGGAAGGAAAATGTCCTTTACCTGAATAATAGTCCTCTAGCTTCTTTTGCTAGACTCGGTAGGTGTGCAGATCATGCCCTGCGGCCTGATGAAGTGGACATCACTTCTTGTTCGTTTTGTATTCATCGGTCGAAGCTTTTGCCTTGCCACATCTGGAACCTACTTGTTCGAGTTGAAGGGGTGGAGCAGTCTTCTTTGTTGAAGGAGATGAGTGTCTCCGACCATCTGGATGGCTTGACGATGATCAGAGGTTCAACAAGGTTCACTTCCCATTCCACGGCCTTTAGATGGCGCCTGGAATCATATGAGCAGGATCCGCCAAAGATCATATCGATGGTGTGCTGTGGCTCCTGATACTCCATCTCTTCGTCGCTATCGTTGTCCTTTTTGGAGCATGGCTCCCCAAGCTCCTGTATGGAAGGAAAATGTTCTTTACCTGAATAATAGTCCTCTAGCTTCTTTTGCCAGACTCGGTAGGTGCGTAGATCATGTCCTGCTGCCTGATGAAGTGGACATCACTTCTTGTTCGTTTTGTATTCATCGGTCGAAGCTTTTTCCTTGCCACATCTGGGACAATCCTTCTTGCCCTTGGTAAACTTTTCAGGAATCGCAAGAACCTCTTTATTATTGGGCTTGCAATTCTTCTTACCCTTTAGAGCCTTCTTATGTTTCTTCTCTTGTTTATCCAGGCCAGATTGAGGGATTTTCTCTTTTTAATCGATGGCCTTGCTCCATTCGACCGCGTACCTATCAACCATGTCAAATAGATCGATGGTTGTTCGTGGAGGATTCATTGCGATGTCCTTTGTAAACCGTCGATTCCTTAACCCTGCCTTAAAAGCCTGAATAACAGATGAATCGCAACCTTAGGAATAGAGGTTCAAACCTAGCTGAACCTCTTAATGTACTGTCGAAGAGTTTCATTGGGCTCTTACTGGATCCGATGGAGATCATCCTCCTTTCCGAGGCGATCATAGGTCCCCTAAAAATTGGCGATCAATTGATTTATGTCTTCATAATATGTTAACCGCCAGTATGCGGGAATGCACACAGCAAATCAATGGTCGCTTGATGCAGTCGCGCATATGACATGTTTGGTTATGTACTAAAGCGTTTCGTACTCATCGGAAATGACACATGCATAAATTGGTAAGTATGGTCTAAAATTGCATCACTACCAGAAGCCATATCACTTACTTGAAGCAAATATAGCTCCCGAAAGAAAAATGACCTATTGGATTTTATTGATCCAGAATGATCAAAATTTGGCCATGTTGGTTCTGATATTACAAATTAAAATAAGGCATGCAAGTTGTCACCCATAATTAAATTTGGGGTTCCCATTGAACAACAAATATTCCCATCGAATAGTTATACTATTTGGGTGATTCAACTAGATTTGAAGTCCATAATAAAATCCAGTATTTTCGTGCAGATTAACTATGGTCAAATATTTTATGTTCGAACACTATATTTATGTTCCTGAAGAGCATCATATAGTTTTATGTTGTTAGAACATACTGCTCATGACCCTAAGAAAATATGCTGCGTAATTATAAACTTTAAGTTTAATGATCAAATTATTTTAAAAGTTGGTACGAGTAATTGGATCAAAACTTAGGGAAATAATAAAGAAACTATTCTATAGAATAAGCTTGCCAACTCTCGGATCCCCGCATGGGACCTTCGTCGCAGATTAATAACCAACCAAAACTTGGAATATCCTACATAATGTTAGGATCATGCAGTTTTCTTACCACTGCACTGATAAAAGTCTAGATCACTGCATATATTTGTCAAACACCTTGTTGAATTTTGTGCGTATTGAAGGAATCAAACATTTCCCACATGTTATCACCATTGTACCATGCACCTTTGGGCCACCACCAGTTGTTGGAGATCATATTGGACCCGAAATTCAATAAATCATGTGCGCATGACAGGGGAATTTTGTGGTTCGCTATTAATAAACATTGAATCTCAGCATTAGGGGGAGAGTTAGGGAAGAGAAATGCCCAAAAGTTCGAATGCCATCGTATTTTCTAGAAGGAAAAGATATTTAGTACGAAGATACACACACTAGTCAATCTAAACTTAAGGTTTATTTTATACTCTTGTGCGCCAGAAGTGGGAAGCCTGCCAGATACTTTTCAAATATAAAGGAGTTACCTCAGTGTTTACTTGAAGTAAATATGTCGCTAAGAGTGGAATACCCCGGGTTGAATAGTATATCCACCTCTATAAAATTGACTTATTGATTGTTGATCTAAAATCTTTGGGGACACCTGTGGGTTTAAGATCTAATGACACTAGTTAAAATAATTATTAATCACTTCTTTAACTCTCTTGAAGAGAATTCACCTTGAAGTTGAAATACCTCACGAAGAGGTCCATCATGAAGATGAAAGCACTAAAATTTGATGTGCACATATTACCATGGTGGGAATATGAAATGACCAATAATCTTTTGTTTGGGAAATGATAAAGATCTGGTTAACACTGAGATTGTAACACCCTGGCTTAGCAAAAGCCCAAGATGTCACCTACAACTACTATCGCTACCAATTTTAAATTATAATAAAGTATTACTACCTTCTAGACTTCACTAATAACATTCAACATTATGGTAATCATAAATTTCAACAAGATCATTAATCATAATTAAAATATAATATGATCCAAATAATTACCAAAGGCATCATAGGTAAATTTCAATTAAGGAAAAACATCAACTAGCAATATTATCAACCATAAGGAACTAAGGGAACCACAATTTATCCAATTATTACAAATCCAAAATGAATGAATTATGAAGTGGAGTGAAGTGCTACACAAATGCAATAGTTCAATGTTCTACTTCCACCCCAAAGTATGATGTCATCAACGTTCATCTAAAACAACAAATAAGCAAGAATGAGTCCAAGACTAAGTACAAAAAAAAATTAACAACGAAGCATCATTTCATCAACAATTCATTCTCATTATCTCATAACACATTTTCACCTTTCATGAATACAATGCAAATTCATGCTCATGCCACACTTCACTTCTGTTTATACCAGTATAGCGGAGTGTAACACCCGTCGGTGTTCACTCATGCCCGTATTCTCAAATGCGGGGATCCATTGCCTGTACTTTTTCATACGAGGATCTCATTGCACATATCTTACATGTGGGGACCTTATCCGGTCATCCCACTCCCATGGGTCAAATCATTCCTATATGAATGCTCAATATGAAGTGCAATGAATAATCATCAATCTTTTCTATAATCATCATCAATTATAGAAAGCATATGAGCAATATGAAATAAGAATGTCTTAGGTAAATAATCATGACAAACATTCATTTAACCAAATGAAAATTCCAACATTTAATATCATTCTACATGCACTTGCCTTTCTAGTTATGACGGTCGGAGTAATGAGAGGGTGATACCAATCCCTAAGTCACTCCGCCTACAACAAACACCCAACTCAATACAACTACAGTAATACAAATCAACGCTTAATCTACAATGCTACTACGTGCTCTCCAAATCCACAGTTTTCCCTCTTTACCAGATAGTCCCCCGCTGTCCCGGCACTAAAATTATCATAACTTTCAACCCCCACATCGTAAAATAGTGAACCATATCATTCTGGAATCTATACATAATTTTCTACAACTTCTTAGGTGATCAAAAGTTTAGATTAAATTATCTAAATCCCCATTTTTAACCAAGAAGACAGATTTGTCATCTTCTGAATAGTAGATTTAATAATTTTATATCTATTAATCCACATGTGCAAACATAATGATCTATGAATTTTCAGAAACTACGGGGAATTATCTACCATAAATTAGTTATGAAAAAAAATTCCATTTTGATATTAACTTTGTCAAATTAAAATTTTCCCATGACTACACAACTTCTATTCTACCCGTCCAAAAATTATGTTCTTAGACTCTATGGAATCCTTATGAAGTTATATACGCTTTTCATATAGATCGAAATCCCAAATTAATCCATCTTCTATTTTTAATCTACAGATTTATGCGCGCTGCCAGAACTCGACAACTTGACTAGACAGCAAGCTTACAAAATTCATAACTTTAAATCTACTCATCCGATCGATATGAATAAACATTCTACAGAAAGATATTGAGATCCTCTACAACTTCCTAGTAGATGGAATTCCTGAATTATGCCCAATTGGTACCCAAATCTATAGTGCAACCAATACAGCAGAAATAACCGATCTACTAAACGATTTCTCCTCACTAGAAAAATTGCTAAACATAACAAAGCAAAGGAGAACTTTATCGTCACCCTTGGAGATCAAGACGATGAACACGACAACCCAGCGATCCACCTCTCCTTCTTTCTCTTTTCCTTTCTCTCCTTCCCTGGCCGAACTCATTTCTCCATTCTTTCTGGCCGACAGCAACAGGGGCGCAATGGAGGATTGCAAGGGGGAGGCAGTAGGGCAAGGTGGTGCAGGAGGGGTTGGAACTGGTGGCTGCAACTAGGGAAGGAGGCGCTGGACAGGGAGATGCAAGGGAGAGCAGCGGCTGGAATGGGGGAGAAGTAGCACAAGGGGGGAAAGTGGCTAGGGTTAGGGGTTGCCCCCTAACCAGATCCCCTAAATTGGGTCAAAACCCATGGGCCAAAAGCCCAAGGTCCTAATCCCCCCTAAAAAATGGATTTTCTCATTTCAGTTATACTCAAAATATGAATTCATACTTTTAATTTATCTAAAATCTAAATAGGATATTACATAGATACCCTCAATTTGGAGGATATAGGAGAAAAGTTGTCGATAATCACTTTGCATGTACAATTGCTAAAGTTTCTCTTATGAGAACATGGATCCAGAACCAAAGTACATGGCCGAGTGCTTGAAGCGTTCATATCGGGTCACATAATGAAAGCATATGAGGCTGAACCAAAATTGCTAAATAAAAATCTTGGAACCAGGGAGTTCAGACTTGATGAGTCATTATGAAGATAATGAAGTGGTGAAAGCTATGGTTCAAAGGTCCCCATAGAGATTGTTACTCTCTTGTTATGAATGATATAATGTCCCGTTGCATAATAATTATGGCAAATGACATGAACAAATACATAAAATATGCGGTCAATGGGTTCTAGAAATCCTTGATGAGATCCTCGTATGACTCAAAATTCTTAAGTAAAAAAGGAAACAAAATCATAATATATATATATATATATATAACTCATACCCAATAATCTCTTACCTTTAGTAAGAGCATCTCCCAGAAGAGAGGGTATCTCTCTAGAGGAAAATTATCTTACTAGTCGATCTCTTAATCACATCAATGATCATATGATCCATAGAAGTGGACAAGGACCCATCAAGACTCGAAAGAATGAAATAAGAAATCTAAAGACCAGAAGTGCGCCATACAAGCACTTATAAAGTGCATTTTCCACCAGAAGTTAGTGGAATGGTGGTTTCCTCTAGTAGCGTGAAGGTACGACCTACATTGGTGATATTGGCAATTAATCCCCTAAACACAAAAACAAAGACTGGTTATATTTTACTCTAGAGTAGTAAAACCATACTTTATAGTTCTACAGAACAGACTATTAGTTGTAACTTTAACCACCCAGAGATAGTTACAAAATATTAAGATCCTGAAAGGTTTTGATAAATCGTATCCGGAAGGCAAATGACTTTGCAACTAGTATTACCCCATATCCTCTACAAGGATAATATATTTGTGTTGTGCAATCAAATAGTGATATTTGATAAGTTAAGCATGTTACTCCCAAATAGTGTTTATCCTAAACCTACAGATGAGTAATAGGATATTTGTATGTAAGACTTTGCATTATGATAATCCAGTTGATTTGATCACAATATACTTGCTAATATTCTTTTTGAAAAAAGAGAGTATGAAAGGCATTAGAGCAACAAGACTTCAACAGAAGTTGTCCTCAAGGGGAGCTGTGAGAACCCGGGATATTTAATTTGTAATACTTAATCTTCCACGTGGTTCTAGTATTTCAATTCAAATATCCCGACTCTTGGTGGACATGTACTTTCCAGAAATGCAGTACACATACACCTTCCCAAAATATAATACCCATTCCATACACAAGTCATTATATTATCGAATACAACAGGGTTTAATAACTAGAAGACATACATATACCAGAGCTACTACAACAAGGGCCGATCGGCCAAAAACAAGAATAAACACTAGAGAAAACAGCGGAAGCAAAAGCCATAAGGTGGCAATAAAACAAAAGCCAACCGGTTTGCCATTACTCACAAGGCAACCGACCGGCCGCCAAGCTAGTCGTCTTGCGCGAAGTCCGTCTCAAAAAGTTAACCCCTTGGGGATCAACCTTCTCTTCAACAATTAAGCAATGCGAATGAGTACAAAAATGTACTCGCAAGACTTACGAGTAACAAACCTATACATAGCTACATGCAAACTTAATCAAAGGAGAAGGCTATAGGGTTCATTTTCAGCACAAAGCAAGTTTTCATTTGCAATAATGTAATAGATTGAAAGCAGTTTAACAATCTGTTTTTATTTGTTCAAATAACAGCGAGACAAATAATAATAACATAAAAACATCCTGGAGGCGGCTAACCCAATAGCCATCACAACATAGCACAAATTACCCATTCGTGCCACCCAAATTCAAGTTTTAATGAAAAATTATAGTCTAATTCTTGCAACGACCTTACCAAGCATATTCATAACCTAGGACGAGGATATTCGAATAGATCAAACCCTGCAAGGGTGTACCAATGTACCCACATGTCAAACCGCCTTTTTGCCAAGCTATTTAACACACTTTCTTTGGTGTGCCGGCACGGCTAAGTCCTACGAGACGTTTTCCAATATTGTGTATTAACTACGAGTCGCCCGTATGGATAGAAACCCATACGTTGCATCGGAGTCATTGTAAAGCTGGGAGTCAACTACCCACTTAGGGTAAAGCAACCGGACAACTACAATACCCCTCGGTGTGGAGAACCTAGAAAGGATTCCACTCCCGTGCACCCAACACATAAACACATGCCTCTTTTTACCACAACACACACACACACACACACACACACATCCTCCTGCGACTCAGAGCCAACACACGCCAGAGTACTAAGTCAAGAGAGGTCCCATATCCCTCTCATGTGGTTAGCACGCAAAAGTGCTTGGATCAGTGACACAAGTAATTCGGTCCTTGTTGACTCGGGCACCATCTATTCACACCCAAAAGCACACCATCTTACCAATGTGCCCAAGTCTAAAACATTTTATTTTCAGTTTTAGTTTTCACAAGGTAACACAACACAAGGTGTTGGACATAAGTAATAATATGATTTGTGTGATCAAGGTTATCGACTAAGTCGATAACCGCCCAATTCTACCGGTAGCTAAGCATTGCTAAGCATGACACCGAATAAACATAAAAGACCATATATCAACCACCAGGCTCTAATTCACCAGCAAGATTATTAACTTAGGCTAGTGGCAGGCGATGAACAATTTAGAGAAATCATGCAATAGGATTAGCTACCTCTAATCGACAAATTAACTTTGACAAATAAAGCATGCATACATACACTTTGCAAACAAGATATTAGACTTTGAAAGTAATAGAATCAATATGATCAAAGGAAGAAACATCTACTTGCCTTGCTGGAGACAACTCTCTTGTTGCAGAGGATCACTCACGTAATCAATAGAATCGTCAGCACCTATCGAAAGAATCGAGAAGAAAATAAGAACAAATAACACCGAAAATACTCAAAAATTCAAAGTCAGCAAAAAATCATGAGATTCACACAGAAGGTAGAGCATGATTTTAAATGAATTTATAAATAAAAATCATTTGATTTGGATGATGCATGCAAAAGTTATAGTTAAAACAAAATCACCTTTTAGTAAAATGTTGAAAATTCCTCTCGGTTACTGTTCATGCAAAAATTTCAGAGAGTTTGTGAGCATGAAAATTTAATGGTAGACAGAGCATGACAATCCAAGAAAAAAAATTGGTTCACCTCATTTGGAGTTATGGTGAATTTTCTATGATTTTTTAAAGTTATGAAAGTAGTGCACATGTCATATGTAAAATAAGATTTTCAGATACAGTAACGTGCTCAAAACCTATACTATATTAAATTACACTAACAAAGGAAACCAAAAAGCTTGAGTTTAATCAAAATGGAGTTACAGAGAAATACTTATGAATTTTCAAGTTAAAACATTTTTTAGTGCTACAATAAAGCTATATCTAAAGTAATACAACTAACAAAATTTTCTGGTACAGAAACATATCCAAAACTATACTAAAATAAAGTTTACTAAAACTTAACCCAACAAAATTGGAATCATCCAAAAAGGAGTTAAAATGAAATACTTATGCAATTTTAAAGTTTAAAACAATTAAATAAAGCATTTCGGAAATTGTACAAGCATAAAATACTTTTTATACCCATATTGAACTAGCCATAGCGCATGACCGGTGGGTCCTACGCGTGAGGGCTACCCAGCTAACCTGACTCTCGGGCCCATGCGTCAGTGAGCGAGGTGACAGGCACTGGATCCTTTCATCGAGCGGAACAATCTTGACCGTTAGATCAAAATCGGATGGCCCAAAAGGAATGGGACGTTCAGATGGTCCGAATGACCCAATAGATCTAGGCCATTGAAAACAAATCGTAGGGTCCAAACGAAATACAGGTTCAGACAATGGCTTAAGCGAACTAACAAGGGGGGCGTCCTACACGTCAGCGATACACTAACTCAAACTACTGGATCTATACAGATAAGCGTGCTTAGGATAGCGATTAAAGGCTAATGATTGTGCTACAGCTCCTGTCGATTGTCCGACAACAGAGCGACTCTGGCCGTGAGCTTCTTCAGCCAATTGCCAGCGGCTTCGTCCATGTCAGCGCCGGATAAAGGCCAAAACGGGATCCTAGTGACCAGGCGCTCCTAGTGGTGGCTGGGACATCGTCGGCGGTGGACCATAGCAGCGGCGCGGCTAAGAAAGGCGGCGGTGGTGCTCGGCTAAAGTGGCAACAACGAAACCGACCATGTTCTAAACGATCTAGTGTACGCATGAGCTACCCTAGGGTCCTAGGAACTCACCGGGATGACGCGGTGAGGATGAGTTCGCCGGAGATGGGCGGTCGACGATGAACAGCGGCAAAGGAGGTGGTGCTTCTGAGGAGGGGGTAGCCTGAGCAAAAATAGGAGAAAAGAAGGGTAGGGGGAGCTTGAGTGGGTTAAGTACAAGGTGCTAGAGCAAGGAATTGGAAAGTGGAGCCTCTTACCGGAGATGGGGAAGAAGAGTGTCGTTTTTGGCCGAAGAAGAGGAAACCCAAAATTCAATTATTCCTGCGAATGAAAATCAAAATTGGGTTAAGGGAATTGATGAAGGTGGGCAAGGGTGCAACGTGACGTGAACAGAAGTGGAATTGAACCCCTGTGGCGTTGGCGGGGAAGAAAGGGCGTCACGGCTAAGCTCTAGAGCCCGAGCTCCACTTGTTCTCACGCTAGGTGAGATGGTGGGAGAGAGCTAGTGGTGTCTTAGGGTTGCAAGAAAGAAAGCTGAAGAAGATCCAGGGGCTTTTATAGCTGGAGAGAATGAGGAGAGGCCGGCGAAGATGAGCTCGGTCCATGGAGCTCGGGCATGGACGCTGCGAGTGATAGGGAGGTGACAAGGGTGTGTGAGTGATGCAGTCGAGGTAGAAAACCATGGGCGAACCGCGTGCTCTTGTCAAAAACAAGTGGGCAGAGTCGTTGGGTGCTGACGCGGCGTGAGCGGAGCCACGGCGAGGACGCGCTCGTGGCATAGAGAAGAAGAACAGGCCAGCGGGGCTGGGCTACCAGCATCACAAGAGAAAGGGCTAGGTCGGGCCATAGATCCTCAATCGGACGGTCCACAAGAAAGCAACATTCGGACGGTCCGACAGCTCAAACAATCCACACCGTTCATCTTAAAATGGACGGTCCACGCGAAGGGGTGCGTTTGGGGCAGTCCAAACGGCCAAAACAACTCAGACCGTTGATTACCAATCAGGTGGCCCAAAGTGAAAGGGGACAAGTGGTGCAGTGCAGGCGGGTTAGGCTAGACCGAGTCAAAGGTGGCTCGGTCGGTTTGATTGGTCCAAAAATCAAAAGCTGAGAGGAGTTTAACTCTAAAAATTTTAGACCTAGGAGTTTAACTCTAAAAATCTTGAAATTTTTAGGGGAGGTCATTGACTCTACGAACAACCTCTAATAAAAACTCCAGGGTTTTTCATGAAGTTAATTTTTCTGTAAAAATCATTCTATTCTCTAGTTTAGTGTTTTGACTAAGAACAAGCTGGTTTGACTTGCCCTTTTTAAATAGCAAATAAAATCTAAACATTTTGAGATTTTTCAGAGGAGTCACTAAGATGATCTATAAGCTAGAAAAAATATTTCCAGAGAATGATCACAAGATTTGGTTTAAAAGTTTGGAAAAAGTCCGGTTTACTCCCTCGAACTATCAGAAAAGTCTGGTTTACCCCCTGAACTACAAAACCGTTTATTTTACCCCCTAAATTTGTGAAAACTGGTCAATACACCCCCAGACTGGTTTGAATAGGTGGTTTTATATGATCAACACATCTGAGCCATCCATTCTTGCTTTGAGATGTGTGTAACACTAAATACAAGTGCAAATAATGATACAAATACATAATACCATACACCCTTCATCCATACCATAAATCCTTCATCCACTCTCTCTCTCTCCTTCTTTTCTCCGTTCGGTTCAGCCGTCGCCGCCGCTCAGCTCACCTCCTCCTGGTGCCGCTCCCTCCCTCGGGAGACGCTGCCCCGGCCAACACTGTCACCGAGAGGCCCTCAACGCGAGGAAGCAGCCCCCAACTCCCTGCTCCCTCCCCGCTGCTGAGGAGCCCCACCGCCGTAGCTCCTCCTCCTTCGCTCCCGGCCGCCGTCGCTGGACTGCCTCAGCCGCTCCCGAGCTGCCCCGACCACCCGTCCGGCTTCCCTACGCCTCTGTGCGGCCCGTGCGCGCGCCGCCCTCCTCCTTGCATCGCCGTTTTGCCGGCACCGCATGAACCCATGCTGCCGCCGCCGCTCAGCCCGCCTCCTCCTGGTGCCATCGCCGCCTCCTGGTGCTGCTCCCTCCCTTGGGAGACGCTGCCCCGGCCAACCCCGTCACCGGGATCCCCGCAATGCGAGGAAGCAGTCCCCCACCTCCCTGCTCCCTCCCCACTGTCAAGGAGCCCCGCATCATAGCTCCTCCTCCTCCGCTCCTGGCCACTGTCGCCAGACTGCCTCAGCCGCTCTCGAGTTGCCTCGACCACCCGTCCGGCTTCCCACGCCTGCGTGCGGCCATGCGCGCGCCCTCTGTTCCGAGTTCATTTGCTATTTTCTATTGCTTATTTGAATTTACGTATTTTCTAAAATAGAAAAGCTATTTATAATCTCAGTCAATCCTTTGGGCAAAATCCAAACCCCGCCCATTCTCCCCCATGATGACTTTGCGAAGCCAGGCTCGCCATGCTCTCACTTTGACATGCGGGCCCGCATGTCGGCTCTCTCTCTCTCTCAGCCTGCTCGCTCGTTCTCCACCGTCCAATCAAGGAGGAGCGGCTAGATGCGCGTGAGGTAGCAGAAGTCGAATGTTCCTTTGATTGTGGGTCATTCGATCAAGATTCAGCGGTCGGATCTTGAGTCCGCTTTGTGACCGCATGCTTTCGCTGCGCGCCGCCGCGCCGAGCCACCATCGGCGTGTGGGACCCACCTGGTTCTTGTTCATCGTCCCGACTCGGACTCTCCTCTTTCCTTATCTCGCGCGCCGCACGTTTTCTTCCTCGTCGTCTCGTCACGGACTCCTCACAGCGGCCGTGTATAAAGGAGAGGACCCCAGGCTTCCGCACTCCAACCAGCCGCAACCGCGCTCAAAACCCTAACCTAGCCGCGCAAAGCTCGGAGAAGCAATCTGCGCGCGCAACTCCGACGAGCTTGTTCTCCTCCGTCGGTGCCGCGCGCCTCTTCGTCGCACCTCGGCATCGCGGGCTCTTCTACCTCCTGGTGGCCTTGGTCTCACCGGAAGACCACCGGAGCCCGATCCGACGAACCGAGACTCCGCGCCGCCGCGCCTCACGCCACCACCTGGTTGTCCCGTGCGTGTGAGCACCTCGCCGGGATCGCCATCGCACCCTCTACCTCCGGTACCACCCACCGCGGTGAAAGCGCCGCCGTTCGCGGAACCTTTGGTTCCCGAGCGCCGCCGCCGTCGGGTCGGCGTGGCCGTCCGCACGCGCCGGCATCAACCCGCGCTGCGTGTCATCCCACGTGGCGCGCGTCGGCGTCTCGTCGCGCCGCGTGGCTTGGTCCACGGACTCCACGAGTCGAGGCTCGGTGGACCTAGTCCACCATGAGCCTAACCTCGACATGTGGGTCCCACATGTCGGAGATTGCTATTATTTCTTTTCCGAAATCCTCGTGGCGTCGACATGCATTAAATCTGATTTTCCTTTAGGAAAATAATTGATAAATTCATAAAATCGATTTTCAAAGATTTTATGTAATTTCAATCTTCGAGCTCATAACTTTTGCATCCTAACTCCGATTGAGCCCATTCAAATTTCTAAATTTGTCTAAATTCAAGCTCTATTTATCTGAGATAATTTTTGGAGCTTGTTTTGCCTCTGTTATTTATTTGTTTTGTTTGTTTGTGTCTCGTTTTGAGTAGGCGTCGGTCGTCGGAAATTTTGTGGAAGAAGGAGCACCCCAAGATCAAGACCAGTACATAGACCTTTTCCAAGGCAAGTCATACCTTTGATCATCTTGAACCAGTTTTCAAATTACATTGTGTTAAATTATTGCATTCTACTTTAATTATTTATTTAAATACTTTGGGCATAGTTAATATCCAAATTGTTATCACACTTTGGCCTTGTATGTCATAATTCCTTGTCACCTAGATTGGTTATTAGTTGGTAATATTATAGCACCAACGTGGGTTGGTTAGATCTGAGTACAATTGCTTAGCCATGCTACGAGTCTCACATCTCATGTAAGTTGCAAATATTAATTATGACTAAGTGACTATGGAACTTCGTGTAAAGCGTGTGCTATGTGTTGTTACTTCGTGATGGCATATGTTGCACTAAAACCAAGCCGGGTGGTAAAGGATTTAGGCGAGGCAAGTGGTGGAGACGTGTGACATGGCGGTCTATGTGATGGGAATGATAATCTTTGTGACTTAGTTAGAAAATGGAAGTCTTGCCTTGGTCAATTAAGGACTTAACTTTGTGCGCCATTGAACCGAGCCTTCTTTGCATGCGACCACATGCAGTATGGGGCGGGCCTAACTTAGTAAGTTATGGATTCTCGGCATTGATGTTCAGTGGATAGGTTGGTGTGTGACAGGTGGAGGTGTGACTACTTGGTGGTTGCATCGCGGACGATTCGTCTTCCACGTCGGCGGTGTGTGTTATACCAATTCTATGTGAGTGGTATAGCGGTTTGTAAGCACCCGGGAATGTCAATGTTTGAGATGAAGTTTCAGAACTGTTTTATTACGATTGGTGCTTGCTACACTAGTTGTATCTTGTGGGTAAAGTGTACAACCTCTGCAGAGTGTTAAATTAATCTATTCGAATAGCCGCGTCATGATCATGGACGTGCTCGGGGATTTCACACGAGGGGTAGTTTTCATAAAATATTGGGATGGGAGCTGTGTGACCTCAATCATATGGCTATGTGAAAGAATCTGTTTAGCTGTGTGTCTTTGTGGAAACAACTGTTAAATTAGTATTGTCTATTTGTTTTGAATTATGCTTTCAATCTATTATTGTATTCAATTGCAAATGTTGCTTTTATGCAAAAGAACCACAGAAGCCTTTTTATTTGGAATAAGCACTGCATCTATACATTGCATTACGTGGTATGATTTGCGAGTATGCGGTTGTGTACTCACGCTTGTTGTAAAACTTGCGCCCAAACCTCTGAAGAGGAGGAGTCTCGCACGCTTTGAGGAGGAGTTGTTTGAAGGCGATCGTTCGTTAAGGTGCGGATCCCGATCGGTTTACTGTGGTGAATTGGTGGGATCTACGCTGGAGTTTTCGTTCCTTGCTACTTTATTTCTTGTTAGCCCTGCGTGGCTTAATAAGTGTAAACTCGACCATAAGGTCAAAACCCTTATTTGTTATTCAAACTAATCGTTTACTTTATTTATCGCTTGTGTGGATCGATATTTACCTGTGTTAACCCTGTGTGCACTAGCGTGATCTGGACTAGTGCGGTATACACGAGAGGGTTCCGAATCGTAGTGCAGGTCCCGACAGAGGTGGTATCAGAGCCATACTGACTGTAGGTCTTGACCTTAGTTAGATTGGCCGTCTTTAGAGTGTCCAAATTATTTTCTAAAGGAAAAATTAACTTGCAAGGTTAATTAATTGCTTAACTCTCCTCATATCTCTCTCGCCTCAACTTTTGCTATAATCCTTTCTCTCCTCGCTGTTTTAAAGTTGCTCTTACGTTCGCTCTGTCTTGACGGATGCCTCCTTCTTGAGCTATGGTGGCGCGACCGGAGATTCTGCCTTGAGCTTTGGAAGTTGCTACAAGTTCTTGGAGGTTTTGATGCGTCCATTTGCGTCGGCAACAAGCGGGCGGTGAATGGACAAAACCGTGGAGTGATTTGTCGCTTTGACGATCTATGCCGGGAGGAGCGACAAGGCAAGCCAACCTTCGCGTCTCGTGAGGAAGATCACTTGGCCGGAAGGTATCCGAGTCGTCGCGCTGGCCATGCTGCGTATCGCAACATCTACGCACGGAGCTTGGGACACCGTCTTCCGCTACCACCTCAGTGCTGGTGTGGACTTGCCCGACCACGCTACCCGTCCACGAAGGAGAAAGCAACGCTTCTGATCGTGCACCTCGCCCGATTCGTGGTCGTCCAGAGGAAGCCTTGGAGAGAACCATCACGAGGCTGGATCATGTCTATGAAGCCTTGCGAGAGAGGCGAAGAGAAGGTCGCCACTCTGCGGGAGATCCTCGACCAAGTCCCGAAGAAGAGGAAGACCCCGAGGAGGATTACGAAGAAGATCGGAGGAAGACCAGTTGAGCTGAGAATGATGCGAGCCAGTGGGCGATTGCAGCCAGGAGCGCTGCCTTCCTGCTTGCACCGATTCGAGGCATCGGGATCGGTTTGCCAAGATGCCTTCTCACTTCAGAGTCTGCCGTCGGGGCGTCGCGCGGTTGTGGAGGCTTTCTCAGTAGTTGGTCTTAGTTCCGATTTTGAGCTTAGTCGGTTTCGGTTTAGCGAGTCGCCCTTTAGGCGGTAGTTTTGTGTGCTTAGGTCGTTGTTTCTTTTTGTGTGCGGTATGAGTGCAAAGGCCCTTAGGCATCTCAAGGCAGCCATGCTAAGACCCTAAGTAATAAAGGTATTTCATTGGAGTTTCTTGAGTCAGTGTTTTGTTGGGTTTAACCTACACCTGCTAGTTCTCAACTTATCTTGTGCTTGCTACCTTATCTAACCCATGGAGCTTGCGGATGGTTCAAACTCGTTAGATGTTGCTAGTGGTTACGGTACCCGACGAGAAGCAATGAGCAACCCGACGCGAGGCGGTTCCGCCACAAGCACCCCGAATTGACTTGCGAGCTTTGGAGCTTTCATGGCGGCACAAACTCGGTGATGAACACCATGATGACTCAAATGCAAGCTATGAACAACGGTGCCAACAACAACAACAATCAACGATATGGAGCCCGGTGCTCATGGTCACCATGGACCATCAAACTTGCGAAATTTATGAGGACTCGTCCACCAACCTTTTACGGACACGTCTCTCCGGTGGAAGCGGATGATTGGCTCGAGTTATCGAAAGGAAGTTCTTGATCACCCGGTCGCGTGATCGTGAAAAGGTCTGTATGCCACTCACGGATGGAAGGCACGGCTGGCGAATGGTGGGAGAACTTCAGTCCGCCCATGAGGCGCCACAGGATATCACCCGGGAGGAATTTTACTGCGACATTCCGCGTTATCACGTGCGAAGGCATTATCGATCACGAAGAAGGATGAGTTCCGCGCTCTCAAGCAAGGAGCTATGTCGATGTCGACTACCTCAACAAGTTTTCACGGCTAGCTTGCTATGCAATGGAAGATGTAGCCACGGACAAGGCTCGTCGAGTCGCTTTTGAAGGACTAAACAACGAACTACAAGTCGGTTTGATCGCCCATACTTTCCCGACTTCCAAGAGCTGGTCAACATAGCCTTTGTTTTGGAGGACAAGCGTAAGGAATCGGAGGATAGCAGAACGCCGGATGGCTCGGCAAGGAACCATCAATCACGAGCAAGAGCAAGAACGATGCGGCCAGGTTCAACGGTTTCCACCCTGACTTCGTTGAGCACGCACCAACTTCAACACCCCGTCCGGTGCCGGAACTTCCGCAACCCCGCACTGTCAACCCCAATTCCGAAGCAACTAGCGAGCGCACAAAGGTGCGTTACGCTTTGTCGTCGGCCGGACATTTTGCCAACGATGTCCGCAAGGGGAACAATCACTCCGATGCGCTTCAACCTTGGAGCTACTCCATCCAAGACACGGCACGGGCATCAACCAAGGAGCTTCACAGTCGCGGTCAAGGTGGAGGCGCCACGATCGTGATCGGAGTGCGTGTCAACCACGTCACTCTGGAAGGAGCCAGAATCACGGACGTCGTCTTGGGTAAGTTCGGTTAACTTTCGATTACATCGGTTTTGTTTGATTACGAGCTTCGCATTCGTTTGTTTACGAATGTTTGCAACCAAAATAAATTGGAAGTTATGCAACTTAAGCATACTCTGTTAGTCCAATGCTGGAGCGAGCTAAGTACTAGAGTGGGATGTTTAGGAGCTAAGTTACTCATAGCTTGAGTTGAGTTTCTAGCCAACCTAATTGTTCTAGACACCCAAACCTAGATGTCATTCTTGGCATGGATTGGTTATCCAAGCACAAAGCCGTGCTAGATTGTGGCCGAAGAGTAGCATCGAGGATGCCAAAGGAAACAAGGTAGAGTTTCTAGCTACCTCGGTTCGTGATGGACATTTGCTAGTAAACAGTTTGAAGACCCTTTCCTTGGAAGAAGTACGATGGTCGATGAATACCTGGATGTGTTTCGGAGGAGTTACCGGGAATGCCACGGATCGTGACATTGAGTTTGTCATCGACCTAGTGCCGAGGACAGCACCAATTTGAAGAGACCTTATCGGATGCCGGTATGAGTTGGTAGAGATGAAGAAGCGGATACAAGAACTCCTTGAGAAGGTTTCGTGAGACCTAATTAAATAGCCATGGGGAGCACCAGTGTTGTTTGTCAAGAAGAAAGATGGAAGTATGAGGATGTGTATTGATTACCGTTCTCTCAACGAAGTTACCATCAAGAACAAGTACCCACTACCGGATAGATGATCTGCTTGATCGGATGAAAGGCGGATTATTCTCAAAGATCGACCTACGATCAGGTTACCACCAGCTAAAGATTTGTCCTAAGGATATACCGAAGACCGCGTTCTCAACACGGTATGGACATTATGAGTTCTTAGTCATGTCCTTTGGTCTGACTAATGCCCCTGCCTATTTCATGAACATGATGAATAAAGTATTCATGGAATATTTGGACAAGTTCGTAGTTGTGTTCATTGATGATATTCTGGTGTACTCCAAGTCGGAGGAAGAACACGCCGAGCATTTAAGGATAATATTGGGAAAACTCCGAGAGCATCAGCTGTATGCCAAGTTTAGTAAGTGTGATTTTTGGAAGAAGGAAGTGGATTTCCTTGGTCATGTGATGACAGTAGAGGAGTAGCAATTGACCGAGTAAAGTTAAAGCGATGTTACATTGGGAGCAGGCCAAGACGTGACTTCGATTCGCGATTTCTTGGGAATAGCGGTTATTACCGCCGTTTTATCGAAGGATTCTCATCGATTGCCAAGCCTCTTACGCAATTGTTGAAGAAGGAGAAAAAGTTCACTTGGACTCCGGCCGTGAGAAAGTTTTCAAGAGTTGAAGAAGCGTTTGACTTCAGCGATCTTTGGTCTCGCGGATATTGAAAGGATTTGATATCATCGTGATGCCAGCGTCGAGGATTAGGATGCGTCCCGATGCAAGAAGGAAGAGTTGTAAACTTATGCATCAAGGCAATTGAGACCTCACGAAGAGAATTACCTACTCATGATGCGGAATTAGCTGCGTAGTGCATGCTTTAAAGATTTGGCGTCATTACCTCATCCGTAATCATTTGTGAAGTCTATACGGATCATAAGAGTCTGAAGTACATCTTCACCAAGTCAGATTTGAATATGAGACAGAGAAGATGGTTGGAATTGATCAAGGATTATAATCTTGGAATCCACTACCATCCCGGAAAAGTCAACGTAGTCGCAGACGCTCTAAGTCGTAAGAGTTACTGCAATGCTTTGGAAGTAAAGGAAAGTTGCCCAGAACTTTATGAAGAATTTCAAAAGCTAAAGCTAGAAGTTGTGTCTGAAGGATTTGTAGCCAATTTGGAAATCACATCTACCGGAGAAGCAAATTCGTGAAGCACAACCAAGGATCTGTGTTATCGGACATCAAGGTCAAAATGGCGAAGGAAAATTCAAAGATTTCACCAAGGATGATCAAGACATACTCTGGATTAATGGTCGTATCATGTACCGGATATCGATGGTGCGAGACGCTTAATCTTAAAGGAAGCCCATGACTCAAAGTATTCGATCCACCACGAAGTACCAAGATGTTAAGACTAAATTTTGGTGGCCAAATTTGAAACGAAAGTCGCAGAGTTCGTTGCCTTGTCGACACTCGCCGAGTAAAGGCGAACACGAGAGACCAGCGGGTTTCTTTGCAATGAAGATTCGAGAATGGAAGTGGGAAGAGATCGAATGGATTTTATCACGGTTTACCTAAGACCCAATCAGTTACGATTCGATCACAGGTAATAGTCGATCGTCTAACCAAGGTCGCCCATTTCTTGCGATCAAAACCACATACTTGGAGATCGCCTTGCGAGTTGTACATGGCGAATTGTCGGTTTGCATGGTGTGCCCAAGAAGATAGTGTCGATCGAGGATCTCGATTCACCTCGTTTTGGCAAAGTTTGCATGAAGCATTGGGTACCCATCCGAATTTCGATCTTGCGTATCACCCACGCAGTACGGATAGGCGGGGAAAGAGTCAATCGAATATTGGAGGATATCTTTGAGAGCTTGTGCTCTAGCTAATGCTACCCGATGGGATAAAAGTTTGCCGTATGCAGAATTTTAGTACAACAATAGTTACGAGTAGTCCGCAAATGTCACCATTTGAAGCCTTGTATGGCCGTGCTGCCAGAACCCCGTTGAATTGGTCGAAGCAATTAAGCGATCGCTTTCGGTCGAGACATCATTCGAGGAAGCGAAGAGCAAGTGGCCATGATCGAGAAAGATTGAAGATAGCTCACCGTGCGTAAGAGCTATGCGATAATCGTCGTCGTGATCTCGATTTTGAACCCGAGATTTCGTTTATCTTGAGTGACCCGCCGAGAGGTGTCAAAGGTTTCATGCCAAAGGAAGCTTGCTAGGTATGTTGGTCCGTTCAAGATTTTTGGGCAGTAGGGAAGTTGCTTATCGCTTGGAGCTACCACGCCATTAGCGAGTACATGATGTCTTTCATGTCTCGCGATTGAAGAAGTGTCTTCGTGTGCGGAAAGAGCAAGCCTGTTGGAATCAATTGACTTGAAGGAGGATCTTACCTACAAGGAGCAGCTACCAAGATTTTGGATGTCGCAGAGCGCCTCACGAAAGCAAGGCATTCGTTTTGCAAGGTTCGGTGGAGCAACCACTCGGAAGGAGAAGCAACGTGGGAGCGTGAAGAAGAGCCAAAGCAGAGTTTCCTAGCCTTTTCTCTAGCTAGCCTGAATCTCTAGGTGAGATTCCTTTAAGGGGAGGTTTGTAACATCCCAATTTTTTGAGCTTAAAAATCTTTTAAATAGTTAGTAGGAAGAAAATTCACCATTTGGATTTTATTTGAATTTAATTCAAAAGCTTAATATTGGACTTTATAATCAAAAACATTTATTGTGAATAATCCCAACATGAACAAGAGCCAAAACTATTTTATTTGGGTTCTATGTGCTCAGATATATTTTCTAGATTTTTCTAGAATTTTTCTGAGTTCATTTGCTATTTTCTATTGCTTATTTGAATTTCTGGTAGTTTCTAAAATAGAAAAGCTATTTATAATCTCAGTTAATCCTTTGGGCCGAAATCCAAACCCCCGGCCCATTCTCCCGCCGCCACCCGGCTTCGAAGCCCGGCTCGCCGCCGCTCTCACTCCGCGCCGACATGCGAGCCCGCATGTCGCCTCTCTCTCTCTCTCTCCGAGCGCCTCGCTCGTTCTCCGCCGTCCGATCAAGGAGGAACGGCTAGATGCGCGTGAGGTAACCGGAGGGGTCCGAATGTTCCTTTGATTGTGGGTCGTTCGATCAAGATTCAACGGTCAGATCTTGAGTCCGCTTCGTGACCGCACCGCTTTCGCACGCGCCCGCGCCCGAGCCGTCGTCGCTGACGTGTGGGACCCACCTTGGGTTACTGTTCATCATCCCCGACTCGGACTCTCCTCTTTCCTTATCTCCACCGCCGCATGTTTTCTTCCTCGCCGTCTCCGTCACGGACTCCTCCTGGCGACCGTGTATAAAAGGGAGAGGACCCCCTTGGCTTCCGCACTCCAACCAGCGCAGCCGACGCTCAAAACCCTAACCCTAGCCGCCGCAAAAGCTCAGAGAAGCAATCTGCGCCGCCGCAACTCCGAAGAGCTTGTTCTCCGCCGTCGGTGCCGCCCGTGCCTCTTCGTGTGCACCCTCGGCATCGCACGGAGCTCCTCTACCTCCTGGTGGCATTGGTCTCGCCGGAAGACCACCGGAGCCCCGATCCCGACGAACCGAGACTCGCGCCGCTTCTCCTCCGCTGCCACCTGGTTGTCCCCGTGCATGTGTGAGCACCTCGCCGGATCGCCATCGCACTCTACCTCCCGGTACCACCCACCGCCGGTGAAACGCCGCCGTCGCGGAACCTTTGGTTCCCGAGCCGCCATCCGGGTCCGACGTGGCCGCCCACGTCGGCGCCGGATCAGCCCGCGCTGCGTGTCATCCCACGTGGCGCGCGTCGGCCGTCTCGTCGGCCGCCGTGGCTTGGTCCACGGACTCCGAGTCTCGAGGCTCGGTGGACCTAGTCCACCGTGAGTTAGCCTCGACATGTGGGTCCACATGTCAGAGATTACTTTTTATTATTTCTTTTCCGAAATCTCGTGACGTCACCATGATTAAATCTGATTTTCCTTTAGGAAAATAATTCAGTAAATTCATAAAATCTGATTTTCAGCATTTTATGTAATTTCAATCTTCCAGAGCTCATAACTTTTGCATCCTAACTCCGATTGAGCCCATTCAAATTTCTAAATTTGTCTAAATTCAAGCTCTATTTATATGAGATTTTTATTTAATTTTTGGAGCTTTTTTTGCCTCTGTTATGTATTTGTTTTGTTTGTTTGTGTCTTGTTTGCGAGTAGACGTCGATTCGTCGGGAAATTTTGTGGAAGAAGGAGCACCCCAAGATCAAGACCAGTACATAGACCTTTTCCAAGGCAAGTCATACCTTTGATCATCTTGAACCCAGTTTTCAAATTACTTTGTGTAAAATTATTGCATTCTACTTTAATTATTTATTTAAATACTTTGGGCATAGTTAATATCCAAATTGCTATCACACTTTGGCCTTGTATGTCATAATTCCTTGTCACCCTAGATTGGTTATTAGTTGGTAATATTATAGCACCAACGTGTTGGTTAGATGCGAGTACAATTGCTTAGCCATGCTCTGAGTCTCACATCTCATGTAAGTTGCAAATATTAATTATTACTAAGTGACTATGGAACTTCGTGTAAACTGTGTGCTATGTGTTGTTACTTCGTGATGGCATGTGTTGCACTAAAACCAAGCTGGTGGTAAAGGATTTAGACCGAGGCAAGTGGTGGAGACGTGTGACATGGCGGTCTATGTGATGGGAATGATGATCTTTGTGACTTAGTTAGAAAATGGAAGTCTTGCCTTGGTCAATTAAGGACTTAACTTTGTGCGCCATTGAATCGAGCTCATCAGACGACCACATGCCCGTATGTGACGGGCCTAACTTAGTGTTATGGATTCTCGGCATTGATGTTCGTGGATAGGTTAGGTCAGGTGACAGGTGGAGGTGTGACTACTTGGTGGTTGCATCGCGGGGCGGTCGCCTTCCCACCCAATGGTGTGTGTTATACCAATTCTAGTGAGTGGTATAGCGGTTTGTAAGCACACCGGGAATGTCAATGTTTGAGATGAAGTTTCAACTGTTTTGTTACGATTGGTGCTTGCTACACTAGTTGTATCTTGTGGGTAAAGTGTACAACCTCTGCAGAGTGTTAAATTAATCTATTCGAATAGCGCGTCATGATCATGGACATGCTCGGGATTTCACACGAGGGTAGTTTTCATAAAATATTAGGATGGGAGCTGTGTGACCTCAATCATATGGCTATGTGAAAGAATGCATTTAGTTGTGTGTCTTTGTGGAAACAATTGTTAAATTAGTATTGTCTATTTGTTTTGAATTATGCTTTCAATCTATTATTGTATTCAATTGCAAATGTTGCTTTTATGCAAAAGAACCACGAAGCCTTTTCTTTGGAATAAGCTCGCATCTATACATTGCATTCGTGGTATGATTTGCAGTACGGTTGTGTACTCACGCTTGTTGTAAAACTTGCGCCCAAACCTACATAAGAGGAGGAGTCTACGCCTGCTTTCGAGGAGGAGTTCGCTGAAGGCTGATCGTTCGTTAAGGTCTGGATCCCAGCCGGTTGCTGTGGTGAATTGGTGGGATCTACGCCTGGAGTTTTCCGTTCATTTGCGCCGCTTTATTTCTGTTAGCCTGCGTGGCTTAATAAGTGTAAACTCGACCATAAGGTCAAAACCCTTATTTGTTATTCAAACTAATCGCTTACTTTATTTATCGCCAGTGTGGATCGATATTTACCGTGTTAACCCTGCTTGCACTAGCGTGATCTCGACTAGTGCAAGATACACGCAGGGTTCCGTAATCGTAATGCGGGTCCCGACACCCTCCTCCTTGCATCGCAGCGGCCGGTGTTGCAGAACCCATCTTCCGCTTTGCCTTCACCGCCGCCGCCGCGCGCCCTTGTTGGCCACGCCACCGCCACCCGTGCCATCAGCTCGTCGCCCTGACCCCGTTTTGACCACTCGCCTGCCTCCCCGCCGCCTCGCTCGCCGGCGCCGCCATCTCCCAGTGCCGCCCGCTCGCCCTCTGCCTCCCCCTCTCTCTTGGCCGAGTGAAAAAAGAGGAAGGGGAATGGATTGTTTTGCTTTGTGGCCCACCTGCCATTTGCTTAATCCCCCCACTCTCTCTTCCAGTTGAGGCCCACCATGTCATGCTCACAATGGCGACAACACTTGGCGTATAGTACATGTGTATGTGGCTTGTATACTGTATTGTACATGCATATGTGACTTGTATACTGTATTGTACAAAACCACCTAATCAAACCAGCCCAGGGGGTGTATTGACCGGTTTTCGCAAATTTAGGGGGTAAAATAACCGGTTTTGTAGCTTAGGTGGTAAACCAGAATTTTCTAATAGTTCAAGCGAGTAAACCAAACTTTTTCCTAAAAGTTTTAAAGGACTATGGTTCTAGACAATTGAAGCAATAGGTTTTCGAAATCACAAAACCTTATAAATAAAATCCAGAAATTTTCAAATACAACATGATGCATCAATAGTTTTAATTTATACTCATTTTTATATATTTGAAACACAAACTAAGTTTTGGGATGTAACAGGAGCACTGTTCATCATGTGGCATTAACACCATCAATACTCCCACAATTATCTATGAAGATAATGCTGCTTGTGTTGCACAAATACAAATGAGTTATGTTAAAAGTAATATCACAATACATATTGCTCCCAAATTCTTCTATCCTCATGTACTCCAGAAGAACGATGAGGTAAAGATCTTGCAAACTAGATCTTGTGAAAATCACTGATATATTCACTAAGTCTCTGCTGACGTCCAGTTTCCATCAATGTGTTCATGGTATTGGAATGAAGTGGCTTGGAGAGTTGCAGGGATTAGGGGGAGAAACCCCTGAATCATAATCCACCTAAGATCCTGAAGTATTGCACTCGTTTTCTCTTAGTGAGTTTTTGCTAAAGATTTCTCACATAAAGGTTTTATCAAGGCAACAATGCAATACAACTTGCGGATGCAATGTACTCTTTTCTCTAATCCCTTTTTCCCATTGGGTTTTTGGGAGGAGTTTTTAATGAGGCATGTGCATGACGCGGTATTCGCCCAAGGGGAAGTGTTGTGAAACCCTGAATTAGGGGTTGATGGGCATAATTCCAAAACTACGTGCGTTTAGTCTTTAAATAGGACCTCCCCATATTGTGTCTCCATCTATTGTATGTCTATTGATTGTCTATTTTTTGTGATTGGTTGATTGATTCCTACGACTACTACATTTTTCAACACTTTGGTCACAATAGAGGGGAAAGGGGTTTTTTGTCTGCCAGTAGGTTGGCTTCTTCCGAGAGATTAATCAAATTTAAGCCATCACAACATACTTTAAGATCCGTGCTCGGCCTTGTGTACGAAGTTCATTAGATTGAATCATAGATTCCACTCAATGGCGACATCCATCACCCGACGACACGGACGTCATCAGTTGTCACTACATCACGACACAACATCGAGGGCACATGTTATGCCGGAGAAAGTGGCCTACGAGGGCTAGTTGTCCGTCGAAATATGCTATTACCGACAGACTCTTTGCTGGCAATCAAAAAGAGATACGGTGTTCAACAATGATAGGCGGTAGTTGGACGACGAGGAGGGCAGAGGAGGAGGCAACGGATCCGAATCCTCTACATTAGTTCAAAGGTTCAGTGTGTGTGAGTGTGCAAAAATGACAGTGCGTGTCGGTCCGTAGTAAGGAATAGGGCATGTGGGAGCATTTTTGTCGATACGAAAATACGTAGTCAAATACATGGTCTTAATACGTACAAAAGTGGTGTACAGGATACATAATGACATATCTCCAAACATGGCCACTCTTCAAAAGCATATTTTAAAAAAGAAACTCTTCGGTGGCATATTTCAATACCGTGCTCTTTGCGATGACATATATCTAATTTTTCCTTATTTTTTCGATTATGATGACACAAAGGTCTTGTGGTGGCAATGTGTAGGCTTTGCTTTAAGAAATAAATGTTCATGTCCTTAAGTATTTAATTTCGTAAATGCTATATAACACTTCATTGATTTTTCTTTGTTATTCAAGTCAGTTTTCTCATTGTTGGCAAGCTCCGCCGCCTTCGTTCAATTCATTCACCTCCGTAGCCGCCTACGCAGAATGCATTTCCCTCATGTTCTATGTCTTAAAGGGAGGAATTCACGTCTCCTCAGGGCCCCCACGTCATCGTTTTTGCAAAAAGGCCCCTATGTTTGTCGAATTGGCGTTGAGGTCCCGTCTTGGTAGTCGTCGGCCGTCGGATCGCCATAGTCCGTTCAGGATCAGGCGGATGCAGAGCCACTCAATCACAGGTTTTCCACGGACTGTCTAGATCTGTCTATCCCATCTCCGCATCCCTACCCTAGGGTTACCCCTCCCGATCCCTCATAGATAGAGCTGGTCAGATGGGCTGTGCCTACCGGGCCGTCCTGAGGTATGGCACTATAGGCTCGGCCTAGGCACAGCATAACCCACACTGTTCATGGGCAGTGCCGGCCCGGCACGACGACCTATGCCGTGTTTGGGCCGCTACCCTAGTACGGTGGCCCAGCACAGCACGAGCCTGGCACGGCCCATCTGGCCCGCTATGCATTAACTGATGAACATCAGCTCACAAGTCAGAGAAACAAGCATAGAATGATAGAATCATTTCATTAGAAATCAAACTATCAAAGCAAACAAACTAAAAATTGATATCTAAGATAAAAAAATCTGCAATCATCATAATCAATCACAGTTCACACCATTCATTCATAGTTCACACCATTCATTTATAGAATTACAGCACAAAATATGCAATCATCAGAATCAATAAAGAACTAGAGAGGAAGAGGGGGAGGGGAGGCGGCGCGAAGGGATAGGGAGAGCCGGAGTCTGGAGAGGAAGAGGGGGAGGGGAGGAGGCATGGGCCAGTGTTGAGAGAGGCGACGGTGCGGTCGAAGGGGTGCGGAGGGAGAGGGAGAGCCGGAGAGGAAGAGGGGGAGGGGAGGCGGTGCGATGCGGGCCAGCGCTGTGGAAGAGGCGAGGTGTCAAACACCTGGGCGTGGAATACCCGAAGACTTTATGTGTAAGACTGAGTACAATGCGTACTCAGCAAGACTTGTAGTGTATCACAATTTGTATATAAATGCATGGCTAATCAAAGAGGAGGCTCTATGCTACAAGTAAATTTGCAATAAGCAGATTTTATTTGCAATACTCATAATTAGTACCTTGCAACGGAATTTGAAAGAGCGGTTAAATAAATATAGGACAATAATAAGTAATTGAATGAATCATCAATAATAACAACTACAACTCGCAACCCTTCTAGGCTGTGAGCAACATATCATGTTCAGCCATAACTCGGCAGTTAACTCAAATAAAATCATAAACCATTCCCTTATTTTCCAACAAGAATCTTTTTTGTGAAAATCAAGTCCATACCCGGCAATACTACACTTAGCACGCTCATCACAGCGAGCACGACTATAATAATAGATTTACACTCTACAGAGATGTACAACTTTACCCATATAACAAGGCTTCTCTAGTTTGTTTGGCATCCGTCGATACCACCGCTCGCTACCTTAGGTGAGCGGTCTAGAGCATGTGTCAAACCCTTTACATCATCTAGACCTACCCTTGCACCAGCCCAGCGAACGTTGATCCTCACTTCACCCGAGTATACCCGTTCTAGTGCTACATTTTTTACACTAAACCCGAGTATACCCGTCGAGACAGCATTCGTAGTTGTGTTGGAAGGCTTTATCCCAGCTCCTCGAAGAAGGGAGCCCCTTCGTACATGCCTGCCCTTTGGCCCTGTCCGCACTCTACGGACTACCTACGTGTAAGGCTAGTTTTTCAGTGACTTAATTAGCTAAGATCATCCTCATACTATCATATGTGGTTGTATGCTTACGCTTAGGTCGGATATACCGGCGTTCGGTCCTTAATTGACCCAGGCGAGAATCTCCCCCTATCTACAAGTGAGACTCCTTTCCCACTCTTTTCAGAATATAATATAACTCGACCGCGTCCAAGACTATGTTTTTCATTTTATTTGTATACAAAATATCAGAGGCACACCACCTGGATATTTTTCATAAATCTCCCAATTTCACATTTATCATATTGCCCTTTTATAACTTCTTGGAAAATCTATCGCTCTAGTTAGCATTTGTGCAATAATCGCACCCAGATTTCCAAGTTGGTATTATATATCACCTAACCCATATCCTAATTTCTACAGCAATAAGGATATCAACATCTCAAGGGAATTCATGCATCGAATAGGATTTATAACTACCGACATCCCAAACATAGCAGTTTAATACTGAACATACACGCATGCAATAATAGCTTTACAACACAAAGTACAATAAGTAAAATACTAGGATGAACATGATCAAAGGGGGTGCTTGCCTTGCTCTTGTTGTTCTGAATAGGAGGTAGGTTGATCATCGAAAGTGTCGTTCGAATAATCAATGTCTATTGCAAAAGAGCTAGAAACCAATTAAATAATACAAATAAATTCTAACAGTAAAAAAATTCAAATATTTTTACAAATTCAATTCGATTTTGATTTTGTATGAGTTTAGAAACAAAAATAATTCAATTTGGAGTTTTGTAACAAAAGTTATTAAGGTTTGAAGTTGGTTCGATTTGAAAATCCAGAAAAAGAAAAGTGGACAGAGTGTGTGTCCCTGACAGGTGGAACCCGCACCCTTTTTCTTTTTCTTTTGATTTATTTTACTTCTGGAAATGATTAGTGAATGGCAGGTGAGTCCATGCGATTTTATTTTCTTTTCCATTTAAATTCCTAAAGGAAATCTATTTACTTACAGGTGAGACCCATGTGTCATTGGCTTGGTCTACCAAACAATGCGTGGACCTCCGGTCCATGCGCACTGTGCGCTGGTTTATGTGGTGGGTCACTGTGCAGTTAATGGCCCAGGGCCCACGTGTCAGTCTCTCGTGCGGAAATCCATGTCATTTAATACCCTTGATTTCAGTTTGTGACCCCACACGTCAGTGAAACAAAGCAACATTTAAACCAGGATTTACTTAATGATTAACACTCCCACGTTGATTGGTTAATTAAATGCGTGCTATAGTAGCTGTCGTTTTCCAACAACACAGAGTTGCTCTCGGCAGTGACCTTGCCGCGCTCGTCGTCGGCGATGCGATCCACGGCGGCGCCGGCCAAGGCCAAAAATGGAATCTCTACATCTAGGCGATCCTACAGGTACCGACGGCGAGGCTCCGGCGACCTGTGGCGCGGCGATGGCATTTGGTGACGGCGCTCCTATGGCAAACATGCAACTTCAAAACCAATGACGCTCTAGGCTATCTAACGTGCGCACTAGCTTCTGTGAGTCATGGGTAACCTACCGGAGTGACACAGTTGGACGAAGGTAGCCGGAGCTGAGCCAATGACGAAGACCTGCGGCAGTGGTGGTGACCTTCATGTGGGCAGCCCGCCGAGGATGATGATGATGCTTGAGGCAGCTTGGGGAAGCTCGGGTATCTCCACGTGGTTCTTCTGAAGCTTGGAATTGACCTAGGTCTCACCGAAGAAGAGGAAAATTAGATGAGGGAAAGGGTCTCGGCGGCCTGGAACACATGATGACGCAAGTGGGGAAGAAAGAGGTTCGCTGGAGCAGCCGGAACGATGATGAGGTGTGTCGGCCGAAAATGGAAGCTCACGTTTCATGGTGATTTTCACTAGTTGAGAAGAGCAGGGAGGAGGAGAATGGCTCGAGGATGTAAGAGGAAGGTGAGGCTAGCTCGGGTGGCCCTAAATAGGTAAGGGGTGGACAGAACGTGAGGCGGCCAACGGTGCTCTCGGTGGGAGTTGGCGAGCTCTTTATGACGGACTCAACAGGTGTGCAACAAGCAGCAGCGGGGATGAGATGCCGGATGGGCGGTCGGTCGATGCGGTCGAGGCGGCGAAACCGGGGGCCGCGGCAAAGCCGCGATGAACTCGGGTGTGCTGGCGTGGTGTCTCCATGATGCTGTGAGCTGGCGCAGTGCATGCGCCACGTGGGAAACGATCCCTGCCGGTGGGGTCCGCAGATCAGCGAGAGAGGAGAGAGTGGTAAATAATTAGGTTTTCTGATTTTTTTTTTCTAGAAATTGGCTCAGAGGATTTAGGAATTTTTAGATATAGTTTTCGGACTCCAAAATTCATGAAAATTTTAGGGAAGGTTTCTGACCCAGTGTAAATTATTCTATAATTTTTCTAGGGTTTATTTTTATATATTTTTTTTCTCCAAAAATCTTTTCAATTTCTGTTTAATTTGCTTGCACTTTCATTATTTGATGTGAGAAGATTTGCAAAACATGCCTTAATTAATTCCCCAATTTATATTCAGCATAATTATGCTAAGTTTGGATTTTTAATTATCAATTTCCATTTTAATTTGTTTTATTTAACCCCTTTGGTTTATGTTTTAAAATTGATGCTTAGGTTTTAACTCCAATGAAATCTTGAATGGAAATCCAAATAAATTAAATGATAACAAGATGCATCAAAAGTTTTTAAAAAGTTCACATTTTTAAAAACTTTTGAAACATAAACCCATATTTTGGGATGTTACAGACCTACCCCCGTTATAAAGAATCTCGTTCCCGAGATTTAGTAGGCTTGGTAAAGAAAGAGGGGAATTCGTCCTCATCTTCTGTATGTTTGCTCCACTGCACTCTTAGCATCTTGATGGCGCAATTGCGGGTATGGCTTGTGGCTTTGTCTAAGATTCGGATCAGGTGTTCCCAATAAGAAAGATTTGGTTAGAGGTCGATGTTTTCCAACTGGGTGAGCTCTGTTGGGGCTCGAAGACACTTCTTAAGCTGAGATATGTGTAAAATGTTGTGCACATCAGAGAGTTGTGGCGGTAACTCCAGTTGGTATGACACTTCACATTTTCTTTCAACAATCTGGTACGGTCTGTTGTAACGGGGTGCTAGTTTCCCATGGACATGGAAACAGCGGATACCTCGCAGCGGTGAAACCTTGAGATAAACATAATCATTCACTTCGAAGGTTAACTCACAGCGGCGACGATCAACATAGCTCTTTTGTCGCGACTGCGCTTCCTTTAAGTGCCTTTTGATCATATCAACTTGCCCTTGGGCTTTTTGGATGATGCCTAGTCCAAAGATCTACCTCTCACCAAGTTTAGACCAGAACTGGGGTGTTCTACACTTTCTCGCATAAAGTGCTTCGAATGGAGATATCTAAAGACTGGACTGACAGCTATTGTTGTAGGAAAACTCGTCAAACGCCAAACATTTCTCCCAATACGTGCTATAAAACAACACACAAGCTCGCAACATGTCTTCCAGGATTTGATTGGTTCTTTCTGTTTGACCTCCTGTTTGGGAATGTCGTGCTAAAGAATAGCTCGATTCCCAACAGTTCATGCAAGTTGTCCCAAAATCATGAGGTAAACTGAGGACCTCTGTCTGACATTATTGTCTTTGGTACACCATGCAAGCGGACAATGTTGCTTAGGTAGAGCTCCGCGAGCTTAGCGCCCTTGTGGGTGACGTTGACTGGAATGGAGTGAGCTACTTTGGTCAAGCGGTCGACAATGACCCATATCGAGTCGTGCTTATTTCGGGTCTTCGGCAAGCTAGTAATGAAATCCATGCCGACATCATCCCATTTCCACTTGGGGACTTGTAAAGGTTGAAGCAACCCTGCGGGTTGCTGATGTTCTGCTTTAACACGTTGACACACGTCGTATATGGCAACATGCGCAGTGATGTCTCACTTCATACCGGGCCACCAGAACTTCTTTCAGAGGTCCCGATACATCTTGGTACTTCTGGGGTGGATGGAGAGTGGTGAACTGTGAGCTTCTCTGAGGATTAAGTCCTTGATATCAAGATTATCAGGGACATATATCCACTTTCTGTGCATAACCACTCCATTCAGGCTTTTAGAGAATTCTGATTTCGTGCCATTCTGCAAGTCATGCTTGATTTCAGTAGTCATTGGATCCTTGAGTTGAGCAGTCTAAATCTACGATTCGAGAGTAGGTTGCAGCAGTAGAGCAGCAACATAACATTCCTCAACCACTTCTAGGTTGAGCTTTTGGAACTCTTCATGCAACATCGGTTGATTTACTTCAGTTGATGTGCTCATACAGTGAAGTTTCGGGCTGAGGGCATCAGCTACAACATTGGCTTTACCAGGGTGGTAATGAATGCCAATGTCATAGTCCTCGATTAATTAAAGCCATCTTCGCTGCCTTAGGTTCAAATCTGACTGTGTGAAGACATACTTCAAGCTTTTATGATCAGAGTAGATCTCACACCGATTACCGATGAGGTAGTCCCTCCAGATCTTGCGAGCGTGAACCACAGCTGCTAACTCCAAGTCATGGTTTGGATAATTAGCTTCATGAGGTCGCAACTATCGTGAGGCATAGGCCACTACCTTGCCTTCTTGCATTAGCACACAACCGAGGTTGTGGCGAGATGCATCACAATACACAACGGAGCTCTTGTGTATATCGGGCAGAGTAAGCACTGGAGCTATTGTGAGCCTTTTCCTTAACTCATGAAAGATCTCATCACATGCTGTTGACCATTCGAGCTTCTTCTCTTTCTTCAGAAGTTGAGTCATTGGTCTTGCAATCTTGGAGAAGTTCTCGATGAACCGGCAGTAGTATCCCGCCAAACCGAGGAAACTTCGGACTTCCGGAATGGTGCAGGGCTGTTTCGAAGCTAAGACATCTTGTATTTTGCTGGGATCAACTGCCACATCTCGTTCAGATAAGACATGGCCTAAGAAACCGTCTTTCTTGAGCCAAAATTCGCACTTGCTGAACTTGGCATATAGTTGATGCTCGCGCAGCTTGTCGAGCACCATTCTCAAGTGTTGCTCGTGATATTCTATGGTCTTGGAGTAGATGAGAATGTCATCGATGAAAACCACCACGAACTGATCTAAATACTCCATAAAACCTTATTCCTAAGGTTCATGAAATTTGTAGGAGCATTGGTCGGTCCAAAAGACATTACGGTATACTTATACAGACCATAACGGGTGGTAAAAGAAGACTTCGGGATGTCTTCTGGCCTGATCTTGAGTTGAAAACATCCGAGTCTCGGGTCAATCTTGGAGAAGACACTTGCTGTGAGGACCCCGGTTTATTCGGCATGTTTGTTTAACCATCCACTTGGTCCTAACAAGACAAATCAAATAAACTAAGCCTCGAGATATGTATACTTCCTGTAAATGCAGATACACACCCCGCTACAAAATCATGCATCAATTCCATTCATACACATAGAGCCAAGCAAAAGCAACAATGAAAGACATAGATAATATAAAGAGAGTTATTACAAAGAGAGGCCGACCGCCAAAATTCATAAAGATAAGTAAATACACAATGAAGCAAAATGGCCATAAGATGGCGATAAACAAAGCCAATCGGTGTGCCTTTACCTACAAGGCAACCAACCGGACCGCCAAGCTAATCGTCCCAAACAACACGCAACACACTCACAAAAGTGAGGCCCTTGGGGCTCACCTTCTTCCTCTGCAACAATTAATATTAAGCAAAGCAGATGAGTACAAAACTTGTTTTTGTACTCGCAAGACTGACGTGTGAGATAACAGAACTATAATTAACTACATGCAAGCTTTATTTAAGTGGATGAGGCTTTGGACTTATTTTCAGCATAAAGCAAGTTTTCATTTACAATAAGGTAATAGATTCAAAGCAAGTTTGCAATTAACTTTTATTGTTCAAATAAAAGAGAGACAATAATAACATAGATAGAGAACAACACCAACCTAGAAGTGACTAACCCAAAGTCACCACAACAATAGCATGAAGTACCCCTTCATACCACCCATGTCAAGTTTAAGTTTTTAAAAGGTTGTAGTCTAGTTCTTGTGGGAAATAACCAAGCGTGTCCATAACCTAGGACGAGGCTATTCGAATAGTTTAAACCCCGCAGGGTGTACCAATGTACCCACACGATAGACCGCCTTTCCACCACCACAGTTAGCACACTTCCTTTGGTATGCGGGCATGGCTAAGTCTAACAAGACGCTTTCCAATGGACGATGCTAATTAAGAGCCGCAACCCACGGGAGAAAGACACATTAGATGCCTAACCGGTCCGCTAATGCCCCTCCAACACCACAAACACACACACACAGGAACACACCCACCACCAGCTCATAATTAACACCTTCCAAAGTACTTAGTCAAGAGAGGTTCCATATCCCCCTCGTGTGGTTAGCACGCAACAATTGCTTGGATCAATGGCACAAGTAACTCGGTCCTTAGGGACTTAGGCACCATTCCACACACCCAACCGATCACATCAACATACCATTGTGCCCAAGTCAAGATATAGTTTTGTTTTCAGCTTTTGATTTGTAAATCAATAAAACACAAGGGTTGGACATAATGGAGTAGTATAAGTAGTTGTGTGATCAAGATCACCGACTAAGTCGATGATCGCCCAATACTACCGATAACTAGGCATGGCTAAGCAATATTCATTCGAAATCTACTAAGTGATAAGAGTTCATCCATCGAACTTTAACCACAAAGAAATAACCTAGGCTCGTAGTAGAGGATAACCATTTACCTCTGATTATGCAACTAGAGGTCTAACTAATCAATTTAACAACAAATAGCAATGCATACATAGAAGTTAAACAAAATATTAGACTTTAAAGGTAATGGGATTAAATGGGAAATGATCAAACTGCTTGCTCGCTTGTCGCTGCTCAACTTGTTGCGAGGGTCGTTCTCGGGGTTACCGCAAATATCGAATCCTAAGCGAAAGAGCGAAAACAACCAATAAGACGAGCAACACTTAAACAAAAGAGCAAGCAAAATTATCCAAATGTGACTAAATTTATACACAAGGTAAAATACGAACATACCTAGACATAGAAACTGGAAAACTTAATTTGGATTTGTGGTGCAAAAGATATTCTCTAAAAACCTAATTTCGCCATAATTAGCACTGTAGCAAAAATATTTTCTAGAAAGATTTTGAAGCTGAAACTTTTATGGTAGCTACCTACTGGTATAGTGGTAACCCATATAAAATTTCAGGTCATTTGGAGTTAAAATGATTTAGTTATGATTTTTCTAAGTTTTAAATCTAAGACATGATTAATTTCAGATTAAAGACTACATGCAAAACCTATACTAAGCTAAAGTACTTTAACAGATGCATTTATAGAACTTTAGTTTGTTAAATTTGAGCTACAGAGAAAAGATATGAAATTTTGAAGTTTAAACCAATTAATATGTGCAATTAAAAGCTCTCGACTAAATCTGAAAACCAACAAAAACCGGGGAGGTCGTGGGCCGTTGATCCAAGATCGCACGGCTCACGAGCTCAGATGCCAAAACCCTCACGAGCACCCGGCGCAAAGACCTCATCGCGCCTAGGGGAGGTCTTAACCGTTGATATTGAATCCAACGGCTCCGACCACCGGATGCACAGAGACACACGCGAAGGAGCTCCTCGCGCACTAGGGAGGTCGTGGCCATCGATCCGGATCGCGGCCCTGAGCTCCACGAGGAGGTCCTACGGCTATCCATCTAAGGGAAGGTCTGGGCGGTTAAGATCTCCCAAGGGGAGGTCTTAACGGTCTAGATCTGAGCGGAGAGAGGACCTAAACGGTGCTTAACAGCGAGAGGTCTTGACGGCTAGGATCTCACCGAGGAGGTCCTAACGGTCTAGAATTCCCTCGGGGAGGTCCTCCAACACAGTGCTTTAACAGAGAGAGAGATCTGGATGGCTCAGATCTCCATAGGAGAGGTCCTGAGCGGTCCAGATCTAGGCGGGGAGGTCCTCATGGTTAAGACCAGCACGAGGAGGTCCTGAGGTTCTCTTTACAAAGAGACCAAGGGGTGGTCTTTTGTAAAGAGGACCCTGGGGTGGTTTTGAAGGTTTTCTTTACAAAAGACCAGGGGTGGTCTTCTGCAACGAGGACCTCGAGAGGTGGTTCAAGAGGGTGGTTTTGACAAAAACGACCGGGGTGACCCTTTCGCACAGAGGACCCCAAGGAGGTCTTTTGCAAGGAGGACCCCAAGGTAGAGGGTGATCTAAACGGCTGGGATGTTACCTATGGAGGTCTTTAACGCCGTGATTCCAAATGGTGGGAGGTCCCGCGGCTAAGGACTTAGACTAGGATATCTAGCGGTCCTGATCAACATCAAGAGGTCATGAATGGCTAAGACCACAACCGAGAGGTCCTAGGACTTAGCTAATACTGGAACAAAGGATCTACGGGTGGATCTAAACAGAAGAGGTCATTAAGGGCTAGGATTAAATCAAGAGGTCTTGGGAGCTAGAGTTTTTGCCGACAAGATCCCACTGCGAATCTAACACGGGAGGTCTGAAGGGTCACGATGAACCCGAGGAGGTCCAATGACTTGACAAAAGCGCGACAATGCACGGGGATACCGCTTTGGTCATCGGCTCGTCGCGGCGACCACGACCACGGCGGCGCGGTCCAGCGGGCAAAAATGTTCGCAATACTATTGCGAACCTTTGAGGGCACAAATGTCGCGGACACGACCCATATCGCCGCGGCCTAACGAGGCGAGATCAAGTATGCGGGGAAAAGTGAAAACCGAGAAGGACTTCGCGCGACCTAGACTATCGAGTGCTTAAGCTACAGGAGGTCATTGTGAACTCACCGCCGGAGGAGGAGGTCCAAGGAGGTCGAGGAGTTCCAGCGACGACGACCGCCACCGGAGCCGAGGAAGACAACGCGGGGCAAGCAATCCTGAGAAATAGAGGACCAAAGAGTGGTGCGGTTAGCTCCTTGACAGCTCACCTAGGGTCTCTGAGCAAGAAGGCGGGAGATGGAGCACTCACCGGCCACGAGACGAAGGGGGTGACTCACACGGCGAAAGGGAAACCTCCAATTCAAATGCTTCTGGGATACCAAACAAATTGACCGAGGGTTAAAGATCACAGAGGTAAGAAGAAGGAGCTAGAGCAAAGAATGGTGACAATGAGTCTCAGGAGTACCGCCTTCACCGAGGAGCTCGAAGCTTCAGCAATGGCGGTCAGGGTGATCTTGGGGGTTGAGCTCAAGCACGAAGAAAGGGTGCCAACTGGGCTGCGGAAGGGTGAAAGGAGGACAAAGAAGGAGAGCTGGGTGCTTAAGTAGAAGAGGGGAGCTTGGTCCGCAACGACTCTCTCGCACGGGAGGTCCAGCTCAGGTCATGGGAGCTGAGCGACGGGAGCAGGTAGAAGGAGACTCCTGTGGCAGGCTCTGAGCATAATAAATGCATGCCAGCGAGGAGCAGATGGGGGAGGTGACTAGGCGCTGCTCTCCCCGCTGACTTCACCGCCGCTCAGTCGCACGTGGGCGCGCGGAGGAAGAAGATGACCAGCGACGACACCGGGCCCACAGTCGGCAGCACGGCGCGAGCGGTCAAAAGCGGTCGGTGGGGCGCAGCCTTGTGTCGAGCCAACTCGGCGAGTCGGACTCGAGTTCGAGCTTCGTCGGGTGAACAAGATACTAGACCTGTTTTAATTTGAATTTTGTGCTGAATATTTGAGGATTTAATTGGAGGGCCAAATGAACTCCAAATTTGATGAAATTTTAACTGAGCTAAGTAGATAGATGATTGAACTCCCTAAAACTTTCAAGTTTTTATGCATTATATTTTATGTTAGAAATTCCAGAAGTGATAAACGGGGTTTGACCAATTGAAATGTTGGTTTGACCTGCACCCAAAATTATTCAAATAATTTCTAAAAAGCATGAAATAATTTAGGGGCGCTACCAAGCAACCTTAGAACCAAGGAAAATTATTTCCAAGGGTTTAACAAAAGATTTGACCAAGGAGGTTGTTGTCTTGATAAATGAGGCTTTTGATTTTGAATTTCCCAAAATTCCTTTACAAGAATTTCAGAAAAGTTTCAAGAGTAAAAGGATGAAGGAAAAGTTTTAATTTACCCTCATTTTATTACATTTGAAACACAAGCCAAAATGGGGATGTTACACTTGCACCATTCATATGATCAAACAAATCATCAATCCTCGGGAGAGGATATTTGTTTTTGATGGTGACTTTATTTAGAGAACGATAATCAACACACATCCGCAAACTGTCATCCTTCTTCTTTACAAATAGCACAGGGCATTCCCATGGTGATGAGCTAGGAAGAATGAATCCCTTGTCCAACTGCTCTTTGAGTTGTTGCTTCAATTCGCCAACTCATCGGATGACATTCGATAGGATCACTTGGACGTAGGTGTTGCCCCTGTCATTAAGTTGATGACAAACTCCATGTCGCGATCCGACAGCATTCCCGGCAATTCATCTGTTGTCTAGATAGTTCTTTACACTCTAAACGAAATGCATCATCTGTTGTCTTGATTTCCTTCAAAGATAGTGCCGGAAGATCCTGACGAAAGAACAGGACGTCGCTGACACATTTTCCTTTCCATTGCTTTGTCTAACCTTTCCTTTCTTGATTCGAAGGTACTTCAATTATCGAAGAAGTAGGGGTGCTCAAGCCTCATTAGGTCTTCACGTTCCCAAATAGCTTCCTCTTCGGTGTGGTTACTCCACTGAATTCTTAAGAACTTAATATGTTGGAAGTGCCTTCGACGTCATCTTCCGATAGAATGAAAAGACTACCTATAAGGGAAGAGCCACTTAAAGGGAGGGTTCAACTTTGAAAACAAAAGGGGTTTCTTAGCAATGGTAGGCTTTAGGTGGGAAGACGACACAACCCCTTTCAATCGACCGAAATAGACATCGATCAATAGAACGGGACAGAAAAGGATAGGGGCAGAAAGACTTAGTCGCTTTGTTAAAATCCAATCTTCTTTCCAAAGACGAGACGATTCGATCTTCAACCAATACCACTTCTATCTCGACACTTTCAGTTTGGCAACTTCTCATTAAAATCCACCAATCATATTTAGTCTAAGGCAAACTCACTCCAATCTACCGTTCCACAATTTACACCTTAACCACTGAAATCACTGGCTTTGATATAATCTTCCAAGCTACCATAAATTCCTAGGTTCAGTTCAATTTCCAAAAAGGACACTGACTTACTTCTCAATTTTAACAATGCATAAGGGAGCTCAAACAACTATTAATCCACTCCCACCATATAAATCATAGTTTAATTCCAATCTCAATCATATTCTCAGAAACAATAATAATCCTAAGTGAAACCATCATATTGCTCACATATTCCATCACACTTGCTTTATAAATTTCTATTATAGGGTATCTCCAATATAATTCTCAATTCGTGAGCACTAAAGAATCGTATTTCACCGCCTATAATCCACCAAATACTTCCAATCAATCTGTTAAGGTCTAATCCACTCATCCCTACCATAGAATATAATCAATCACCAAAATCAACACAATTATCCAAGGTTAAAGATACACCTCCTTTATTCATAGTCAATTCCAACCTAAGTAAATTAATTCATCAATAAAATCACTCATCTAAGGTGAATTCATAATCCAACTATAATTCAATAATTCGAGTTACTAACTTCATCCAAATCAAGTTATCCACAAAAAGTATCTTGGTTCTACTCTATAATAATAACTCGATGCCTTCCAAATTCTACTTATCCTCGGGTATTACCTAAATTCACCTACCATATTTAATCATCCCTAATAAATCTAATTATATTATCATGTGGACATCTTATTCCCTTAAAGATAAATCCCATATTCAATCCTCATTGCCATCCAATATATAGCCATTCAATCACCTAATCATTCTCTATCTCTAGAAGTGTTACGATCCAGTCGTATACTCAGATACAACTCCACAGATCTCAAAAGATCATCATGAGCAACCATCAAAACTTATAACATCATCATAGTTTCAAATTCTAACTCTATCACACTAAACCAAAATATGACTAACAATCTTATTGCCATATTGACTAAGACACATCTTAAATTTATATCCCCAAGTGAAGCCATAAATTAATTATTCAAGCCTACTACATGTGTTCTATGACTTCAATCTACAAATTTCCCCGATATAAATCCAACATCATCCGCAGGCAAACTTACACCTCACTATAATAATTCCATTTATACTCATATCGTAACCTCCTATGGTAACTCCTACCATAACCCATTATCTCAGGATTCAAAAATATAATTAACTCTTTTAAGATCATATTCTGGGATCATGAGTAATAATTCAATCTCAATTATCATACCTCACTCTAACAATGCTTAACCACCAATATCAACCAAACAATAAAATAGCAGTTGCTCAATTATATCCTTCTCTTTACCGATTCCACTATCAATCTCTTAACCAAGATGCAACTTCCATTAAAGAGATGAGAGGGAAAAGCATAAGGTAGGGGAAAAACAACAGGGTTTCTCTTTGAAATAGTACAGAACTACAGGTATAATCTAATCTGGTTTAATTACTTTTAGTTGGGCAACAATAAAAATAAGCTACCCTCAGTTCATGCTATGACAAGTTGTTAAATTCCAATTTAGTTAACAATTTTAAGATTAAGGGAAAATTCAATTTATACTTCTGTAGACTAGTCATTTTCATGCTTTAAGCATCAAGATGAAATACCAATCATGCATCTTGATTTATATAAATCATTTTTAGTTATGATTCTTGCTAGCAACCTAAATAACAAGGTATGCTTAAGTTAACTTAAAACTATATGCATGCTCAAAGTGTAGGAATTTTGATGCCTAACACATACTTTGAGGTATCATCTACCCCCCTTAAACATTTTGGTGCATAAGAGATGAGTTGAGGAGAGAATGAGCATGAGGTAAGTAGACGGGCAACGCTTATGTAATAATCCCTATCATGATTGCACAATGATATGAAATGTGCCAAAATTAACACCAATTGAGCGTGCAAAGGCTTAAAAATCAGCACAAAATCCATTAAAACAATTGATAGTTTTCCGGCATAGTTGCGATACAACCCGCCCGTAAGCGATGCACAACTACTTGGAACAAAAGCGCAAATGATCACACTACAAAATTTAACTTCTACAAGATAAGGAAAATAATTAGGGTGGATATAATCTAAAAATAATCCATAACATGATCCTAATATCGCAATGCGGTAACGTCTTCTAGTACCTTTTGCCCTTGATCTTCTTTGTTACCACAAGCGTGTTATTTTTGGAAGAGAGATGAGCAATGAAAAATATTTTTCACAAGTTCAATGATTAATGAGATAAGAATTAGAGACTAGGATGGGTAAGGAATAAAAGATTCTCGTAACTTAAACTTTCTGGAATTATTTTGATAAGTTAAAAATAATTTCACAGAAGACTTTCTAATGCTAACTACCATGCTATTTCTAACCTACAGATAGTATAGCTCTGATACCAACGCTGTAAGAACCCCGAAATTTGATTTATTTTCAAGTCAAGAGATTATACCAAAGATATAACCCTTAGCGGAAAACAAACCCAATTCTAGGTTCCCGGATATGTGTCTCACATTAGTTCCCAGGATCAAAGACTAATGTGCACATATCCTAACAACATTGTACACAGTCATACACAAGTCATACATTATTATTAAAAATATTTTATAAGACTAGAATGTACAACAGAACAAGTGGCCAGCAGCCACTAAACAGAAGTTTTGCAGCGGAAACAAATATTTGCAGTGGAAATAAAACAACAAAAGAGCCACCAAGTGTGCCCCATCACCCGCAGGCAACTGAGTGGAGGTAGAAATAGCGTACACATAACCGTCCTCACCTGCAACAAGTGGTGAAAGCATTTGAGTACAAAAGGTACACGCAAGACTTACACAAACTAATAAAAGAAAGTGTATGGGAGGTGCTATCCAAAGGATATGAGATTATACATGATAAGGCTGTCCAAAGAATAGTTATAATGGCATAAATTTTGCATGAAGCAACATGTTTGTTCCTACACATTCTAGTTTTACCAAGGCCATTTAGTAAACCAAATTTTTGGACCAAAAGAATACAAGTAATAATAAATTTAATGTAGATCAATTCATAACCAAGTGGCTGCCCACTTGATAAATTAACATGCATGAACAACCATCCATGCCGATACCAAGTTATAACTATGTCAATTTTAATTTGAATTCTAACAAATGCTCTCTCGAACCCAAGTGGTTGTCTGTAACCGTGGACACGGCTATTCGAATAGTTTTAACCATGCAGGGGTGTACATCTTTACCCACACGACTTGACCAGCTCGTAGCCTCATGAATAACGGCACACTTCCTTTGGTATGCTGGCCGGGGAAGTCAAGACTCGGTATTTTTCAGCAAGTTAACATTATTGAGTTGAATCACCCATACGAGACCTGATCCCGCTTAGTACAAGTTTCTGATAGAACCTGCTAACCGAGGCACGCAAGTTGTACCGGGAATACCGACCCAATCGACAGAAATTAAAATTGTGCTCACTGCACATAATAGATTGCAGTCGGAGCCCTTAAGAACAACATGATCATACACATGCGTCCTTACCCTTAAGAACATATGATATAGGCACGAGACCAAACACATATATCCTTATCCACCTGTTTTCCAACTCAATAACATCATCCCCTTACTTAACCAAATGTTGCCCATACAGCGCGTGTGGAAGTATGATTGATACTTGGATTAACGAAGGCACAAAGTTCGGTCCTTGATGATCCAGACAAGACTACCACAAACCCAATTCTCGTGCACGGAGGCACCAACACTAGCAATCACTTGTCCAGATCCGAACATGTTCAAATAACCAAATTTTAGACTCCAAAACCAGATACGAAGATCTGGACCAAAACATAAAGATAAATGGTTCAGTGTTTCCCACGATGGATGAGATAAGCTCACCAATCGAGCTAACGTTTCTAATGACTTGTAGGGCAAAGCATTCATACAGAGTATAAGTACTATCACAAGATATCCAACTTAAGCTTAATTGTATGGAATGATTAAGGGTAGACCACAAACATTAGGATATAACTAATCTAAATTCACAAGTGAAAATATAGCAAAAATAGCATGCAAGCAATTATTATTGCGATTCAAAATACTAAAGTACAAAAAATGGGATCAAGATGATGCAAGAGGATGCTTGCCTTGTGTGGAGGTCCACTTGTTCACTCTCAGTTACATATTCGCTTACGTCTGGCACTTCGGAATCTAAAGATGACAATTACCGAATAAACATCGAAAACACCGAGAAAATCCAAAGTGCTCAAAAATGCATAAGATTTATACAATAGTGAGATTATGAGTTTATTTGCATTTAGGTGAAAATGTTAGTTTAATTGGAGTTCATATGAATTTCTTATGGACTTTTGAAATTAATTGGATTTCTAGTGTAACCATAACGACGGACGATACTTAAAGCTTAAATGATGATGTTTTCCTTAACAAGACACCTAATACTCACAAACATTCTCTCCAGGCATTCTATGTATACATCTATGATGATCATACAGTCAAAATCAATCCTCTTAGATGCTCTCCTATCAATTAGCTTTCTAATATGACTATTTCTCAGATTAGTGTGCTCCTTAAGTCAACCCTTCAAGGCTATTTAATCCAACAAAACTATTTCAATCATTAAGATATAACCAGACAGAGCTTACTGTTGTTCCTGACAGCTTAAGCATTCAAAAGACTAATTGAATCCATACATTTCTAGCTATTGCCTTGACCAAGTCATTAGCCCAAAGATGAATCTGATCATCTATTTACCTACAACAAACAAACATCTGAACCTACAACAGCATACTATTTGAACTAGTGCTACTTTTATTCAGATTTCAAGTTTCAGATTAGCTAATTCAATTGTGTGACCTAGAGAACATTTACATTACTAGATAGTATTAAATAGTTGGTTTGGCAAGAGGGTTACACTAATATTTCAGATTTCCTCCCAATTGACTTCTTCTCTCTGTCCTATTATCTCATCAAAGACTTTACTGTTTTGTTCTTTCCTCTCCTCACTAATTCACCTATTCCCATTTGTTTTCAGATTAAACTGTTCTTGTTAGATAATTATCCAACTAATTGAATTGAAGAAAAACCGTTGTATTAACAATGACATTAGCCTAGTTACAAAACTCATGCTTTTCAGATTGTTGTTCTCTGTTGTCTTTCTGAAAAATTCACATCCTGATTGGTGTTTCAGATTTGGCTGCTTGTTGCTGTTAAATAACGCCAACTAAGTATTTGAATTAAGACAAGCTCTAACTATTAGAATTAGTCATATTACTAATCCATTGACAAACACCTTTCCTGCCCTATCTGTTTTCTGAAAATTCCCCTTTCAATGTTGATTTTCAGATTTGATCATTTCTGTTAAATGATTGGCCAAAGACTAAATGAGTCAAGACATTTTTATCTGCTAAATTATCCATACCATCAGCTTATTGACAAGATTTTCAGACTATCATTCAGATACCTACAACAGAACACCTTCTGAAATTAAGGTGTTAACCACACATTTTCTTACTAGAATCATTTATTCAAATGCCAATTAGGTTTGAGTAATCTGAATGTTAATCAAAAGGGTCTAGTAGCAATTGCATTCAGTTGATCTTGCTAACAGGCACTACTCCTCAGAGAGAGATAATTACAGATAAGAAGAACAGGGAGTACAGAGGGCAGACAGGGGTCCTGCCGGCGGTTTGGAGCAGCATTCACCGCGAGCAAGGGAATGGTGGCGGGGCAAAACTGAACCCCAAAATGGGTTGCCCAAGGTCTACTAGAGCTAGGGGAAGCGGCGGTCGGCCATGAAGGTGAAACACGACGCGGCGCTAGGGAGGGAGAGAGAGCGAGTTAGGGGAGGCATGGGCATGAGTAGGGCATAGTGAACTCACCCGTATGGTTGACCCCCATGGAGAAGCACTGAAGAGGGCCGACGACGGTGATGACGGCTGGCACGGGGTAGCTCTTGACGGCGGCAACCTAGGGAGGAATAGGGCACAAGTAAGTGATACGATTTGGTAGAGGGAGGCCCAAGGGTGCTCCTGTGGGAAAGAATTGAGACGGGAGTCATCGGAGAAGAAAGGGCGGTGGAAATGGCGGTGGCGGCCGTGGTTGGGGAAGAAGGGCGCGCGGTGCTCCGTTGGCTCAAGCTCCAAATTGATGAAGGGGATTTGGTCCTCGGGGTGAAAGGTGCGTCGTGTCGCGGTCGGACGCGGTCGGGGCTTCGTCGGAGCGGTCGGGACGGTGGCGACCTTTGGCGGCGCACATTGCTTGAATTTTGGGCTCAGTTTGTGTCAAGGGAAAAAGAAGGATGGGGAGGGAAGTGAAGAAGTGAGGTCAGGGCATGGGCGGCAAGGTGCTAGTGCAGGAAAACAGCTGCGTGTCCCATGCAAGAGCGGCGAGGCTGCTGCATGGCCTTCGCGGGCGTAGGCTCGGTGGCAAGGGCGGCGCCGCTTAGAGAAGAAGAAGAAGAAGATGACCCTTCTTGGACATGGGGCCCATGAGTCAGTTGGAGAATGGAAACGGCTCAGTGCGATGGTCCGAACAGCACAAAGCAATAAGAGTCGTTTGATTCATAATGGACGGTCCAGATTAGTGGTGAGTTTGGACGGTCCGAACGGCCCATTCGCTGTGAGCTGTGCGATCTACATCAGACGGGCCGCACAAATATTGGTGCAAGGAGGCGGTGTGATTGGACCAAAATCCAACGGTGTGGTCGCTACAGTGCAAGGCGTGGTTTGAGCCCAAGAGTTGACCAGGTTTGAAATTCACAGGGAGCTTATTTGACCGTGGTGCTAAATATAGCAATAAAATTTGTAAAAATCTGAAATTTTTAGAGATGGTTATGGGATTATGTAGTTCCCATAAAATTTTGGAAACCCCACTGTTCATACTAAAAAGTTGTCAAAATTAAATTATTTTCAAAATTGTATTAGGGAAATAACTTCCAAAAATTTTGGTGAGGTAAAAATAACTTCCAAAAATTTGTTAAAAATAACAATAATTCAAGATAAATAACCTAGTATTTGAATAATTTAATTTCCCAGGGTTCTTTACAAGCATTATCTTTATTTTTCTTTTGGGTGTTCCACTTCAACTTTTAAATTTGACATGAAATTGAGGTTTTTAATTGTACAATTTATGCACATGCTCCAAAATGAAATAAAAAGTTTATGAGATGCATCTAAATCCCATTTAATAAAAATGGGGCTGTGACAAGAGTTGACAAGAGAGACGGTTCTTTTAACACAATCTATTACTCCTTAGTGTTTGGCTAACTAGTCAATCCCTAATATTATATCTATCCTAGGTGTATCTATCATAATGAGATTTTCTTTGAATTATATCCCATTAATGTCCATCCAGACCGCGAAACAACCAATTTTTGTTCGCATAACCGATCCGGGGGAATAGACTATCATATTCGTGTCTAGGTGCGTAGTCTTTATATTTTGTTGTAGAGAAAATTTCTTCGATATGAATGAGTGGGAAGCTCTAGAATCAAATAAGGCCAATGTAGGTACAGAGTGAATGAGAATTTTACCTATCACCACATCAGGTGATACGCCAGCCTCTTCTGCGGTCGTATGGTTCAAACGGCCACATCCAAAGCTTTGTGCCGGCTTGGGGGTAGCTACCCTCCTTGGCCTTGTGCAAGGCCCTGGGGTCATGCTGGACACCGAGGGGTTGAGGTTGCGCGCTGAAAACTTCCTTTTTGGGCATGTACTTGCATAGTGTCCGCGCTCGCCACAGCCGAAACAAGTGACGTTTGCTGCCCGGTCTAGTGTACCGGACGGCTGTACTCCACGATTATATTGCTGAACCGGGCTTACTGAGGGAGAGGACGCGCGTTTGATGGTTGCCAAACACGTGGTCGGGGCGCACTGCTGCTTGCTGATTTTTGTGCTAGCCACTTACGCTTGCAGCTTTCCATGATTGCTCGCGTGCTATCTTCAACCCAAGTAGCCTTGTTGATCAGATCCTAGAAGTTGGAGATGTCATGGGCAGCAAGTGACCACTTCAATTCATCGTTGAGGCGTTCCCGAAAGAGAGCATTTTTCTCCCTTCGTTTGGTATCTCGACGCAGCATAGTGGGCGAGGTAATTGAATTGGTGGAGAAACTCCATCACCGATTGGTTCCCTTGGTAGAGTTCATAGAATTCCCGCCTCTTGATGTCCATGATGCTTGAGGGAATATGGGCATTACGGAATACCTCCTTGAAAGCAGCCCAGGTGAGAGTCTGGCCCTTTGGAAGGATGGCTTGATGATTCTCCCACCAGGCGGCTGTCGCGCCTTACAGCTGGTAAGATGCGTACAACACCTTCTCCTCATTATTGCACTGGGCAATGGCCAATTTGCTCTCAACAGTGCGGAGCTAGTCGTCTGTGTTGAGAGGATCAGCTGCTGAAGCGAAGGTTGGTGGCCGAGTTCGCATGAACTCGCCCATCCTGGACGACGGTTGGATGGCAGCAGCTCCATTCCCTCCAGCAGTAGTGCTGAGGGTTGTAGTATTTTGTATCAGTTGCTAGAGCAAAAGAGTGTTCGTCTGCCATCCTTGTTTGATCATGGCCAAGACTTGAGCAATGGTGGGTGGTGGCGATAGAACTTCATCTTCAACGGTGGCGGTAGACGCAGGCTGAGGTTGCTCAGCTAGCGTCGATGTAGATGGATGCTACATATTGGGTTGCGAGGGTGTAGGAACCTCAGCTCCCAGTTGTTGCGATCCAGAGGTAGCTCCTATTGCCATGAGCTGGCAAACTGAGCGAGTTACCGACATCCTGTGCATACAAAAAGCAGTTCAAGCAAATTGCGCAAGACAATGGGGAATAAGCACAAGTTACGCATGTCGACAAGTATTCTTATCCCAACTAAATTAACTTGTCTAAGCTGAAAATATGCATGTTTTTAAACCATAAGGGTAGCACACATGAAATTAAACATAAGGTCAAATTTTACGTGGCGCACATGCATGTTGCTTTTACATTACAAAAGAAACAACCAGACCAACAAAACTAGCAACTTATAATAATTATACAGCGACATCACACCTAGCTCTAGGCCTGCAAAATATCCAAAAGTGCTCACGCTAAGTCCTACCAGTGAGCTCTAGGCTATCTGCCTCCATCTGGTTGTTCGATGACGGGAACCACTTGCAGACATGCGGAGAGGTCGAGCGCTGGACCAGATGCGGATGCCAGGCTCAAGTAGTTTCTCAGCAAGTGTTAGTACAGCGTCCTCTCCATACAGTAGCTCCCAAGTGAAGAGCCCCTGGGCTACCAGCGGTGCGATGCTATCCTCGAGTAGGGAGATCCTCTAGCAGGCCTCCAGCAGCTCGCGAGATACTCGACAGAGGTATCCGTCAAGAGACCTCACAAGGCCGGCAAGGTGCATGTGGGAGTGAGGAATGGTCTACCCTCCACTTGGTAGGTGTGCTCCTCCTGATCCACTGTTCGAGCAGGGAAGTGGAAGAACGGGGTCTCTAGCTTTGGCAGCTCGTGCTGCAGACGTACGATAGCGACGTAGGCCGCATCGTAGAGTGACATTAGGATGGTAGAGCCCCTCTCGTAGTAACAGAAGTTGGGATCTCCCAAGTGACATCCTTGGATGAGTACCTGGGTGAGGTACTCGGTGGATGCTGCACTGGAGGGCATACTGAAAACTGTATACAGAGGTGTATGTGGCCACTCCACATGCTGAAGCATTGCCCAAAGGGTGTGCTGCAGGGTACCTTCCTCGAAGGCACGGGTGCTGTACTGTGCTTCCCAGTGGATAGTCATCTACATTTTAAGAACAAGAGGAGTTAGTGAACATGTAATAAGAGACATGGATAAGAAATGATATTAGACAAGAAAATAATTTCAACACACTTTTCTTATTCATTCTCTATGTTATTTAACCAATACCTGTGGCTCAAACTCAGGCCATACTACCCCTTGGTCATTATATGCTATTAGACCTTTATAATTGCAACAATTTAACTCCAAGTGAAGGTAGAAGGGGTTTAAGGAATATTACACCACATTAATTTCAGCAAGTATATGTTCTGAACTTTTTGAAAAAAGAGGTACCTTAAGTGGTATCCTTAGTAGTTCAAAGGTGAATCTTCAAAGGAACTTTGTATAGGATGTTTTAAGGACTTTTTTCAAAACATTTTGTGTCTATTTTAAAGTCCTAAAAGTGATTAAAAACATTTATTTTTAGAGAGCATCCCATCTCTCAAAACTAGGGACTTTTTGAATAAGATGAGAACAAATGACCAAAAGAATGACTTCAGATAAGAGGAGAATGCTAAGAGGGGTAAGATTAACAGAAACTCCAAAATTTTCAGAATCATTCCTATGATTAGATTAGGTTGCATCTTTAAATTCTAAGTCCTAATCTAATAGCCATTCTATGTAGGGCTTGTCCTACAGTCAGTATGGCTCTGATACCAAGCGCTGTCAGACCCCCGCATGGAATACCCGAACACCTTATGTGTGTACCGTGCTAGTTTCATGATCAGTGGCTAGCACACACATTCACAACATTTGGCATTCACATCCATACATTCACATATACCAAGTAAGCAAAATGGTACTTAGATTAGGTGATTACAATATTCACATTACAATGGCTGACCGGCCAAATAAAACATAAGTACCAGAAGTAGCAGAGTAATAAAATAGTAGCGGAAGTAAAGTTGATGAAAATAAACAAGTTCTAGTGGTATGCTCATCCAAAACCCAAAGGCAACCGACAAGGAGCAAATCCTAGATAGACCCATCACCGAACCCTCTGGTTCTGGGTGCAAAGAAAGCGTCGTCTGGCATGGGTTCTGCCTCATACTCTGAACAACAATGTAAGCAAGACTGAGTACAATGCGTACTCAGCAAGACTTGTAGTGTATCGCAATTTGTATATAAATGCATGGATAATCAAAGAAGAGGCTCTATGCTACAAGTAAATTTGCAATAAGCAGATTTTATTTGCAATACTCATAATTAGTACCTTGCAACAGAATTTGAAAGAGCAGTTGTAAGGACCCCAATATTGAAATTTATGCTAAATTAAAAATTACACTAAAAGCATAATTAATAATTAAGAACATTTGGGTTCTTAATTAAAAATCATACTAGAAGCATAAATTTAACAAGGTATAAATCTAATATTCAGGTTCCCGGATATATGTCTTGCAATGGTTCCTAGGATCAGTGACCATTGCACATATATCCTTAAACAACATTGCATCACACATACAAGGCATACATTTACATAATTAAACATAGGATGATACAACTCGGTTTCATTCTACAATATAAGTGACTTTGGTCACAACAAAGGTTTAGCAGCGAAAACAAAACTAAACAGCAAAAACCACCAATGGCCCCATCACCCGCAGGCTATTGCGTGGAGATTAGAAATAGCTTCATTCGTTAGCGTCACCCTGATCGGCGCTAACGGGTACCTCATATAAATAACCATCCTCACCTGCAACAAGTGGTGAAAGCACCAGAGTACAGAAGGTACTCGCAAGACTTACACAAACTACTAAAAAGAATGTGTTTGGTAGAGCCTAAGCAAAGGAATAGAGGTTAACATGCATAAGGTTGTCAACAGTAAGGTTATAATGGTATTAATTTTGCATAAAGCTATACATCTTAACCTACACATGTTAGATTTTAACAAAACGATTTTATAAACTGATTTGAACTAAAAACAGTAAGTAACATAACATGTAATTATAAATCACAACAGTAACAAAGTGGCTATCCACCACAACAAAGATATTGCATGAATACCCTTCATGCCGAACTAGAACCCAAAACATAGGTTTAAAACAAAGTCTATACAGGTGACATCAACTCAAGTGTCGTCCATGACCGTGGACACGACTATTCGAATAGTTTTAACCCTACAGGGGTGTACATCTTTACCCACACGACTTAGTCAACCTGTTGCCTTCGGATGCCTCCGAATGATGACACACTTCCTTTGGTATGCCGACCGGGGAAACTAAGATTTGGTATTTTTCAACAAGTTGATACTATTGAGTTGGGCTACCTATGTGCGACTGATCCTGCTGATGTAGGCTAGACCACCTACTAACCAACAGGGCACACATGTTACGCCGGAATATCCGATTCAATAAAAGAAATAAAAGTTATGCTCTGTAACAGCCCTAACTTAGGGTTTGTGTTTCAAATGTAAATTTTGAGGAGAAATAAAAACTTTTGTTGTCTCTTCAAATCATTTGAAAGTCTCTACATTTTTCCCTAGCAATTTCCATTTTTAGAACTAAATTCTTGTGAATGGAAATTGTTGTCAGCACATTCTTAGCCTTCAAACTTGTGATCATCCTCTGAAATTATTTTTCCTATCATCTTGATCATCCTATCTACCTCCCTGAATTATTTCACAATTTTTAGATTTTGTTTGCTATTTCAATTGGCCAAGTCAACTCTGTTTGAAGTCTGGTCAAACTCCCTGTACAGCAGCTTGTGAATTTTCTCTAGAACAATGCAGTGCATAAAAAGTTCTGGAAAAATTATACAAGGTTGTCCTCTGTCCCTAGTAGCTACCATAAAAATTTTGAAATTTTTGGAGCTCAGGAGCTACCTCTAAAAATTCCCCAAACCTTCTCTGTCTTTTAAATCAAATTCTAAAGTATCGTTCCTCGCCCGAACCCAACTCGGGCTCGAGTCCGACTACGCACACTTGGTTGGTCGCGTCAACTAATCGCACCGCCCGAGTCCAATTGATCGCGACCGTCCGATGCAAATCGAGCGATCCACGCCGCGTCGCAACCGACTGTCCGAATGCATACATCGATCTCACCGTCCAATTCGGATCCAACGGTCGACACGCGTTCTCGATCAAATCAAACCACCGGTTCGCACCGCTTGTGAGTCACCGATCGGTGGACCCCACTTGTCGCCTTCGTCCTCGCCCTCTCCGCGTCTCACCGAGCGCACCGGCGATCACGCATGTGTGCCACGCACTCGTCGCCGCCACCTATTTGCCCTCGTGTTCGTCCGTGGAGCATCGCGAGCTTTATAACCTCACCGCACTCACTCATTCATCGTTTCTTCGCTCTCACTTTCTCCGCCCGCTTCTGCTTTCGGCCGCGAGGCGGGCGGCGTAGCGCCACTGTGTTAACGCCGCCTTGATCCCGCAACACACCGCCGTGATCCACGCCGACGCGCCTCCATTTTGCCCAACCCGGTCCTTGGCGTCCAGTGGATCACCGAGGCGATCGCCGTCTCCGCCTCCGGTTGCGGCGGTCCCGCGAGCTTGCTAGTTCTCCGGTGAGTCTCTAACCTCGCCACTTGGTCCTCGTGATCGCAATCCTCCTCTCGAGTCTAACGGTGGGCTCGTTTCTATCTTTCGTGCATCGTGGAAGTCGTGCGGTGTTTCTTCCTCGCGCCGCGGTGTTCCGCCGTGGCAATTCCGCCGCCTCGACCTTCTTCTTCGACTTTGTCTTGTGCTTATTGCTCACGGAGTCGGGCGATCCTGCGGCGCAACTTCTCGGCCGCTCGAAGTCGTCAGAGCGCCTCCTCGCGAGCCGTAGCTTCTTCTCCGCCTCCGCCGTCGTGGGCCCATCTCCGCGACCATTGGGCTCCGCGTCATCGGCATCAAGTTCGTGGAGCTGCGGTGCACCCGCGCGTGCCATCCCCGAGCTCGAGCCTCACCATTCTCGGATCCCCACCTCGCCGTCGCGGCGCGTGTGGAACTCGTCGAGCCGCCGTAGCTAAGGTCTAATCCTTCTTAAGCTCTAATCGCCTTTTAGTTTGTATCTACGGCTTGTGGGCCCTTGTCGTTAATCACGTTTAGAAATCGTTTAATCCAACCGTTGCATTTCACTTTGTGTCTCGCCATGTGGGCCCTAATGTCGATTGGGGTTGTGTAGTGTTATTAATGCGTTTTCTCGTCGCAAGCGTATTTCTCTGTGAGTATATGTTAGAAGTACATTTTGATATGTCAAAGACGATTCTTAGAATACGCCGACGCCACCTTATGCGCAGTCCGCTCTGTCAAGCTTCGCGCGGGCCCGCTGTCGATGGTCAGGGCTAGCCGTGCGTCGGTAGAAGAAGTATTAAGTGCTTTAGTATTTCAAATGCTTTTACTGTTGTAATCGTTAAATCAATTAAACTTGTAAAATGCATAACTAATTCAATTTTTATCCAAACCGCATGAAACCAGTCTTGTTAATTTTCATTTTAAATGTACTATTTACTAAAATGAGTTTCAACCTTGTATCTGTAGCAAAAATCTGTTAATTAATTTAATGTTGTAAATCGTAATCTCCAAATTAGAAAATGCATATCTCTTTCAATAATTGTCCAAATCTGAGAAACCCAATTCTGTAAAATTTCATTTTCAGTATACTAACTATTAGGATAGGTTTTACACACTGCTTCTGTTCATGAAAATTTGTTAAGTAATTAACTAGTGGCATGTTGTGTTTTTAGCTTAGAAAATCCATAGAAAATTATTAATAACTTAAAATAATTTGTTCTCTGTTTCTAAAATTTTGTTGTATCATGCTTAGGTTCTGTGTGAGTTTTGGCTTGTTTTGATGTTGTTGTATGTTTGAGTTTTGTCGGTGTTATTCGCTCTTATTTGTCGTTATGTTCGATCGTTAGGCTTCGATATTTGCGGCAACCACGAGGACGATCCTCCAAAGATATTGAGCAACAAAGATCGAACAAGCGATTTGATCATGATAATCCCGATTTTAAAGTCTAATATTTTGTTTCAATTTGTATGTATGCATTGCTTAATTTGTGTTAAATTGATTAGTTAAATCCGTAGTTACATATCCGTAGACAAAATATTGATCTCTACTACCGAGCCTAGGTTATTTGTCGTGATTAGAGGTCGGATGATCTCTTGTCACTTAGTAGATCCGGTCAACTTGCTTAGACATGCTTAGCTATCGATAGAAGCTGGCGGTTATCGGCTTTAGTCGGTAACCTTGATCACACAAAATCTACTATAACTTTATGTTTCAGCATTTTTGCTATGTTTAATTGCAAAACTAAAACTGAAAACCAAAATGATTTAGACTTGGGCACAACGGTATGATTGGTGTGATCTTTGGGTGTGGCGGAATGGTGCCCGAGTCAACAAGGACCTAACATCTTGTTACATGAACCAAGCATTTTGCGTGCTAACCACACTAGAGTATATGGGACCTCTCTTGACCTAGTACTTTGGCGTGTATTGGCTCCGGTGCAGGAGGTCGCAGGAGGGATGGAGGTGGGAGCATGGTAGTTGTCCAAAAGCTTTATCCCGAGTGGGTAGTTGTCTTTTCGGCTTTACCATGTAAGCGTATGGATTTCTATCCATACGAGCGGCTCGTAGTTAATACACAATATTGGAAAAGTCTCGTAGGACTTAGTGTGTAGCATACCTTCGAAGTGTGCTTTGGCTTAAAGGCGATGCAAGTGTGGGTACAGTGGTACACCCGCAGGTTTAAAACTATTCGAATAGCCTCGTCCTAGGTTATGGACACGCTTGGCAAGGTCTTCCAAGAGTTAGACTACAACATTTAAATTAAAACTTGTTGGGTGGTACGAATCGGGATTCGTGCTATTGTTGTGGTGACTATTGGGATAGTCACTTCTAGGTTGTTTTATCTTTACTCTTTGCTATTATTATCCTTTCTTGTATTTCAACATTAAAAATGAATTGTAAACTTGCCTTTAAACTGCATTACATTATTGCAAATGAAAATTGGCTTTATGCAAATGAAACATATGGCCCCACTAAACAAGCCTGCATGTAGCATATTAACAGTGTCCTAGTTCACACGTCAGGTCTTGCGGGTACAAAGACAATCTTTGTACTCAGTGCTTTGCTTGATGTTTTGTTGCAGAGGAAGAAGGTGAGCCTCGGGGCCTCACTACGTGAGTCGTGTTGCCGCTTCGTGGGCGACTAGACTTGGCGGTCCTGTCCGATGCCTTGTGGGTTGGGGGCACACCGATTGGCTTTGTTTATAGCCATCTTATGGCACTTTGCTTCCGCCGTTCTCATTATTTGTGTATCTTTTGGGCCAGTCGGCTGTGTCCGTAATAACCTATACTATTTGTTTGTCTTCCGCTTGGTAGTATTGTGTTTGGACTCTATGTGTGGAACGGAGTTGATGTCTAATTTTGTACCGAGGTGTGTATACGCTCGGAAGTATACATATCTCGGATCGATTTATTTGATTTGTGATGCTAGGACCAGTGGTTGGTTACATTACAAACCAAATAAATTGGGGTCCTCACAAAGTTGGTATCGAGCCATTCGACCGTAGTAACCCAAGCATAGTCGTCCTTAGGATATTTTGAAAGTCTTATTTTCAAATCATAAAAGGTTTATGAAAACCTAGGCGAATCTTAGATTTTATTCCTTACCTATCTTAGCTTTCTCTCATCTTACTCTAATTTAAGTTTTGAAACTTGGTTTCTCTCTTCACCTTTCAAAAGATAGTTACTACCGGTGGAATTAGTTTGGGGAGAACCATGAAGTTTAATCCAACTAAAATTTGTGGGAGCATAAGGGTAAGATATGTATGAGTTGCTAAGTGTCCATTTTTGTCAACCGGTTTTGTAACTTAAAAGTCCGTGTTTGTTTTGTGTTTGTTAGTAAGTTATTTGCAGTGGGTTATCGACTTCAGTTTTCCGCTATTGTTAACTTGTCTTAGTGAAACAGATGGCGGAGAACGCGTGGCGCCAAGCGAGCTGGTCATGATGAGGAGCTTCTCCTCCGACCATGGTCGAGGTGCTCGCCGAGTCGAGCGAAACCGCATGGACCAGACGCGCATCTTGGAGGTTATTGCTAGGAATACCTCCACTCCTGCCGGTGGTGGCGGCCACCAGACTCGCGGGGGACTTGCAGAGTTCCTCCGTACACAGCCGCCGACTTTCTCCCGCTCTGAGGACCCTCTTGATGCGGACGATTGGCTGCGCATGGTTGAGCGGAAGCTCAACATCGCTCAGTGCCAGGCACAGGATAAGGCACTCTTCGCGTCCCACCAGCTTGAGGGCGCAGCACTCTCATGGTGGGAGAACTATCTCGCCATGCAGCCCGCGGGCCATGTGGTCGCGTGGGAGGAGTTCAGGTCAGCCTTTCGTCGGGCCCACATCCCAGATGGCCCGATGAAGTGAAAAAGAAAGAATTCCTCGCGCTCAAGCAAGGGCGCAAGTCCGGACGGAGTACATGCGAGTTCAATCATCCGCTCGTTATGCTCGGGAGAGGTGGCCTCGGATGAGGCTAAGCAGAGAAGTTTATGGATGGCTTGTCCGAGGAGCCGCAGACAAGCTATCTATTGTGGACTTCTCGACTTTCGTGCCTTGGTAGATAAGGCCATTGTTGCCGAGCATAAGGCAAAGGCGCTGGCGAGTCCGCAAGCGCAAATGGGAGGCGATCGCCTACTCACACCACCTCGCCGTCCTCGGTGGGCGGCACGATGGCCCGCTCTTTTGCTCCACCAAAGACCGAGGCCATCTGCACCAGCTCTCGCCCACCGCAGTCCGTGTTTGACCACGCGCGCCGCGATCAGCAGAGCGGCCTCCGCAATCCGGCGCCGAGGTTACTTGTTTTCGCCACAACAAGGGCCACTACGCCAACGCTTGCCCTCGAGTGCTGCAGAGCCCTCGCCCTAATGGAGGACGCGGCAGGGGAGTGGTCACCCACCGACCGAAGGTTATCCGTAAGACCTAGGTGCGGCAATGGTCGAGTCAACCACCTTCACCGAGGAGGCTCGGAGGCGCCTGATGTCGTGATGGGTACACTTCTTGTCAATTCTCGCCTGCTGCAGATATTCGATTCGAGCATCGATTCTTTTATTTCAAGATCATTTGCTGCCGCTAGTGGTCTTCACCGTGTTCCTTTGAAGTTCCTTTGCTCATCCGCCTCCGGGTCGGAAATGAGAGCCGATTCTGATGTCGGGATGTTCCTATCGTAGTCGAAGGAGTGGTATTTTTAGCAAATCTTATTCTGCTCAGTTCAGCGAGTCTGGATGTGATTCTTGGCATGGATTGGTTGTCCCAACACTTGGGGCAAATCGATTGTGCCAGGAAGATTGTCTACCTTACGACCCTTCAGCGGCAGTCGGATTTTCGCCGCAGCTTCAGGGTCCGCATCTTTGTGCATTAGAAGCGAAGCCAGCCTTGCAGATTCAGGATGTTCCCATAGTATCTGACTTTGAGGATGTCTTTCCTGAAGATTTGCCTGGGATGCCTCCGGTTCGAGATCTGGAGTTTGTCATCGAGTTGCTGCCCGGTACCGCTCCGATTTCGAAGGCGCCGTATCGGATGCCTCCCAATGAGCTAGAAGAATTGAAGAAGCAGCTTGGTGAGCTCCAAGCAAAGGGTTTCATCCGTCCCGCCATCTCCTTGGGGTTGTCCGGTGATCTTCGTGAAGAAGAAGGACAAGACTTTGCGCATGTGTGTTGATTACCGTCCTCTCAATGAGGTGACGGTAAAGAACAAATATCCTCTGCCCCGCATTGATGATCTTTTTGACCAGTTGTCTGGAGCTCAGGTGTTCTCCAAGATTGATCTGAGATCGGGCTATCATCAAGTCCGGATCGTATGAGGATATTCAAGACGGCCTTCACTACTCGTTATGGCCTGCATTTAGTACAATCGTTATGTCTTTCGCTTGACCAATGCTCCACTTTGTTCATGAACTTGATGAATTCAGTATTCATGGAGTATTTGGACAAATTTGTGGTGATCTTTATTGATGATATTCTTATCTATTCCAAGACTGAAGCAGAGCATGCTGAGCATCTGAGAATTATTTTGGGAAATTGCGGGAACACCACTATACGCGTTCAAGAAATGCGAGTTCGTTGAAGGAAGTGGCATTCTTGGGCCATGTTCTTTCACCGAGGAATAGTCAGAGATCCCAAAGAAAGTCAATGATGTTCTATCTTGGGGCCACCCAAGTCGATCCATCGATGTACGGAGTTTTCTTGGTTTAGCGTGCTACTATCGCCGCTTTATCGAGAACTTCTCCAAGATCGCAGCCGATGACTCGAATTGCTCAAGAAGGACAAGAAGTTTGTGTGGTCCTCTGCTTGTGATGAGAGCTGTGAGCTCAGCGGCGATTGACTTCACTCCAGCCTTACTCTTCCCGATATCCACAAGAGCTTCGATATTTATTATGCGATGCCTCTCGTCGGGGACTCGGATGTGTTCTTATGCAGAAGGCAAGGCGCTTGCCTATGCATCCAGCAATTGAGGCCTCATGAGCTCAACTATCCCACCCATGATTTAGAGCTTGTCGCAGTTCATGCACTCAAGATTTGGCGGCATTATCTCGATCGGTAATCACGTGAGGTGTATTCGATCACAAGAGTTTGAAATACTTGTTCACTCACCAGATCTGAACCTCGTGCAGGAGATGGCTAGAATTGATCAAAGATTATGACATGGGTATTCGATCATCCGGCAAAGCCAATGTGGTTGCTGATGCACTGAGCCGAAAGGTGTACTGCAATACTTTGATGATCCAAGAGCAACAGCCTGCACTTCTTGCAGAATTTCAGCGTCTCAACTTGGGTTTGGTTGAGCATGGTTCCCTTGCTGCCTTGGTTGTGCAACCAACCTTGGTGGATCAAATCAAGGCAAAGACAAAGAATCGATGATGGTGTGGGCAAAATCAGCGCAATATCAAGGATGGATCACCAAGTGTTTCACGTAAGATGAGCACGGTGTTGTGTGGTTTGGGCAATGCTTGTGGTCCCAAAGGTCCCCGAGTTGCGGATTTGATTCTTCAGAGGCCCATGATTCGCCTTTGTCCATCCATCCCGGGCCACTAAAATGTACCAAGATCTGCGCGTGTGATTCGTGGACTCGCATGAAGCGCGAGATTGCCGTGTTCGTTGCCGATGCGACGTATGCCGTCGTGTCAAGGCCGAGCATCAACGCCCGCAGGTCTTCTTCACCCTTGCCCATACCGAGTGGAAGTGGGATTCAGAGGCATGGATTTCATCACCGGGCTGCCTCGCTCATCTAAGGGAAATGACGTCATTTGGGTTGTCATTGACAGCTAACGAAGTGGCGCATTTCCTTAGGTCAAGAGTCACCCGGGTGGAACCTCTAGCCGAGCTCTATGTATCAAGGATTGTGAGCTTGCATGGTGTGCCCAAGACGATTGTGTCCGACCGTGGGCCTGTTTACCTCTCGGTTTGGCATAGTCCGCAGGAGGCCATGGGAACTCATCTTACTTTCAAAGACGGCCTATCATCCTCGGATCGATGGTCGACGGAGCGCGTCAACCAAGTTCTTGAAGATATGCTCCGTGCTTGTGTTCTTTCCTATGGGAAGAATTGGGAGAAGTGCCTACCGCTTGCCGAAGTTCTCCTACAACAACGACTTTCCAGCTAGTCTCGGCATGGCACCATTTGAGGCCTTGTATGGACGGCGCCGCGAACACCATTGAACCGGTGAACCGTGAAAGGCGCTTCTTTGGCCCGATTCGATCAATGAGGCGTAAAGTCAAGTGCGCTTGATTCGTGAGCACTTGCGCGTAGCTCACCGAGCGAAAGAGCTATGCGATCGACATCGCCGTGAGTGAAGTTTCCACCCAATGACTTTGTGTATCTCAAAGTTTCGCCTCGAAGGACATCGCCGCTTTGGTGTCAAGGGCAACCGCTCCTCGATATGTCGGGCCATATCGCATCATCAAGAGAGTGGGAGCTGTTGCATACAAGTTGGAGTTGCCGCTACACTTGAAGGGTGCATGATGTTTTCCATGTGTCACAATTGAAGAAGTGCCTTCGTGTTCCGGCTGAGGAAACACCATTGGAAAATATCGATGTGCGGAAGATCTGCCTTATCGTGAGCGCCCGCTCGTATCCTCGAAGAAGCCGAACGCAGAACGAGGAACCGTGTGATCAAGTTCCTTAAAGTTCGCTGGTCGAACCACTCCGAGGATGAAGCCACTTGGGAGCGGAAGATCGCCTCCGAGCAGATTACCCATCCTTCTTCTCCCAGTGATCGTAATCTGGGCGAGATTCCGTAAGGGGGAGATTTGTAACAGCCTAACTTAGGTTTGTGTTTCAAATGTAAATTTTGAGGAGAAATAAAACTTTTGTTGTCTCTTCAAATCATTTGAAAGTCTCTACATTTTTCCCTAGCAATTTCCATTTTAGAACTAAATTCTTGTGAATGGAAATTGTTGTCAACATTCTTAGCCTTCAAACTTGTGATCATCCTCTGAAATTATTTTTCCTATCATCTTGATCATCCTATCTACCTCCCTGAATTATTTCACAATTTTTAGATTTTGTTTGCTATTTCAATTGGCCAAGTCAACTCTGTTCGAAGTTTGGTCAAACTCCTGTACAGCAGCTTGTGAATTTTCTCTAGAACAATGCAGTGCATAAAAAGTTCTGGAAAATTATACAAGGTTGTCCTCTGTCCCTAGTAGCTACCATAAAAATTTTGAAATTTTGGAGCTCAGAGCTACCTCTAAAATTCCCCAAACCTTCTCTGTCTTTTAAATCAAATTCTAAAATATCGCTCTCGGCCCGAACCTCAACTCAGCTCGAGTCCGACTGCACACTTGGTTCGGTCGCGTCAACTAATCGCACCGCTCGAGTCCAATTGATCGCGACCGTCCGATGCAAATCGAACGATCCACGCCGCGGCGCAACCGACCTGTCCAATGCATACATCGATCTCACCGTCCAATTCAGATCCAATGGTCGACACGCTCGATCAAATCAAACCACCGGTTCGCACCGCTTTGTGAGTCATCGATCGGTGGACCCCACTTGTCGCCTTCGCCTCGCCCTCTCCGCGTCTCACCGAGCGCACCGGCGATCACGCATGTGTGCCACGCACTCGCCGCCGCCACCTATTTGCCCTCGTGTTCGTCCGCGGAGCATCGCGAGCTTTATAACCTCACCGCACTCACTCATTCATCGCTTCTTCGCTCTCTCACTTTCTCCGCCCGCTTCTGTTTCGCCGTGGCGGGGCGAAGTAGCGCCACTGTGTTAACGCCGCCTGATCCCGCAACCACACCGCCGTGATCCACGCCGACGCCGCCTCCATTTTGCCCAACCCGGTCCTTGGCGCCGATGGATCACCAGGCGGATATCGCCGTCTCCGCCTCCGCTTGCGGCGGTCCCGCGAGCTTGCTAGTTCTCGTGAGTCTCTAACTCGTCACTTGGTCCTCGTGATCGCAATCCTCCTCTCGAGTCTAACGGTGGGCTCGTTTCTATCTTTCGTGCATCGTGGAAGTCGTGGCGGGTGTTTCTTCCTCGCACGGTGTTCCGCCGCCGTGGCAATTCCAGCGCCTCGGACCTTCTTCTTCGACTTTGTCTTGTGCTTATTGCTCCCGGAGTCGAGCGATCCCGTGGCGCAACTTCTCGGCCGCCGAAGTCCGTAGCGCCTCCTCGCGAGAGCGTAGCTTCTTCTCCGCCTCGCCGCCGTGGGCCCATCTCCGCGACCATTGGGCCCGCGCCATCGGCATCAAGTTCGTGGAGCCGCGGTGCACCGCGCGTGCCATCCCCGAGCTCGAGCCTCGGCCATTCTCCGCATCCCCACCTCGCCGCGCGGCGCGTGGGAACTCCGTCGAGCCGCGGTAGCTAAGGTCTAATCCTTCTTAAGCTCTAATCGCCTTTTAGTTTGTATCTCGGCTTGGGGCCTCTGCCGTTAATCACGCTTAGAAATCGCTTAATCCAACCGTTGCATTTCACTTTGTGTCTCCGCCATGTGGGCCCTAATGTCGCTTGGGGTTGTGTAGTGTTATTATGCGCTTTTCCGTCGCAAGCGTATTTCTCGTGAGTATATGTTAGAAGTATTTTGATATGTCAAAGACGATTCTAGAATACGCCTTCGACGTCACCTTATGCGCAGTCCGCCTGGTCAAGCTGCTGGGCCCGCCTGCTGCTGGTCGGGCTAGCCGTGCGGCCGGTAGAAGAAGTATTAAGTGCTTTAGTATTTCAAATGCTTTTCATGTAATCGTTAAATCAATTAAACTTGTAAAATGCATAACTAATTCAATTTTTATCCAAACGCATGAAACTGAAGTTGTTAATTTTCATTTTAAATGTACTATTTACTAAAATGAGTTTCAACCTTGTATCTGTAGCAAAATCTGTTAATTAATTTAATGTTGTAAATCGTAATCTCCAAATTAGAAAATGCATATCTCTTTCAATAATTGTCCAAATACAAGAAACCCAATTCTGTAAAATTTCATTTTCAGTATACTAACTATTAGGATAGGTTTTACACACTGTTTCTGTTCATGAAAATTTGTTAAGTAATTAACTAGTGGCATGTTGTGTTTTAGCTTAGAAAATCCATAGAAAATTATTAATAACTTAAAATAATTTGTTCTCTGTTCTAAAATTTTGTTGTATCATGCTTAGGTTGTCGTGTGAGTTTTGGCTTGTTTTGATGTTGTTGTATGTTTGAGTTTTGTCGGTGTTATTCGCTCTTATTTGTCGTTATGTTCGATCGTTAGGCTTCGATATTTGCGCAACCCCGAGGACGATCCTCCGCAAAGATATTGAGCAACAAAGATCCGTGCAAGCGCTTGATCATGATAATCCCAGATTTTAAAGTCTAATATTTTGTTTCACCTGTATGTATGCATTGCTTAATTTGTGTTAAATTGATTAGTTAAATCCAGTAGTTACATATCCTCGTAGACAAAATATTGATCTCTACTACCGAGCCTAGGTTATTTGCTGTGATTAGAGGTCGCTGGATGATCTCTTGTCACTTAGTAGATCCGGTCAACTTGCTTAGACATGCTTAGCTATCGATAGAATCAAGCGGTTATCGGCTTTAGTCAGTAACCTTGATCACACAAAATCTACTATAACTTTATGTTTCAGCATTTTTGCTATGTTTAATTGCAAAACTAAAACGAAAACCAAAAATGATTTAGACTTGGGCACAACGGTATGATTGGTGTGATCTGTTGGGTGTGATCGAATGGTGCCCGAGTCAACAAGGACCGAACATCTTGTTACATCAACTAAGCATTTTGCGTGCTAACCACACTAGAGTATATGGGACCTCTCTTGACCTAGTACTTTGGCGTGTATTGGCTCCGGTCGCAGGAGGTCGCAGGAGGGATGGAGGTGGGAGCATGGTAGTTGTCCAAAAGCTTTATCCCGAGTGGGTAGTTGTCTTTTCGGCTTTACCATGTAAGCGCATGGATTTCTATCCATACGAGCGGCTCGTGAGTTAATACACAATATTGGAAAAAGTCTCGTGAGGACTTAGTCAGGTCAGCATACCTTCGGAAGTGTGCTTTGGCTTAAAGGCGATCAAGTGTGGGTGATGGTACACCTGCAGGTTTAAAAACTATTCGAATAGCCTCGCCCTAGGTTATGGACACGCTTGGCAAGGTCTTCCAAGAGTTAGACTACAACATTTAAATTAAAACTTGTTGGGTGGTACGAATGGGATTCGTGTTATTGTTGTGGTGACTATTGGGATAGTCACTTCTAGGTTGTTTTATCTTTACTCTTTTGCTATTATTATCCTTCATCAGTATTTCAACATTAAAAATGAATTGTAAACTTGCCTTTAAACTGCATTTACATTATTGCAAATGAAAATTGGCTTTATGCAAATGAAACATATGGCCCCCACTAAACAAGCTGCATGTAGCATATTAACAGTCCGCTAGTTCACACGCCGTCTTGCGGTACAAAGACAATCTTTGTACTCGTGTGCTTTGCTTGATGTTTTTGTTGCGAGAGGAAGAAGGTGAGCCTCGGGGCCTCACTACGTGAGTCATGTTGCCGCTTCGTGGACGACTAGACTTGGCGGTCCGGTCGGATGCCTTGTGGGTTGGGGCACACCGATTGGCTTTGTTTATAGCCATCTTATGGCACTTTGCTTCGCCGCTGTTCTCGTTATTTGTGTATCTTTTGGGCCGGTCGGCTTTTATGTAATAACCTATACTATTTGTTTGTCTTCCGTTTGGTAGTATTGTGTTTGGACTCTATGTGTGGAACGGAGTTGATGTCTAATTTTGTACCGAGGTGTGTATCGCTCAGGAAGTATACATATCTCGAGGATCGATTTATTTGATTTGTGATGCTAGGACCAGGTGGTTGGTTAAGCATTACAAACCAAATAAATTGGGGTCCTCACATGCTCCCCCGCACATATAGTATTGAAATCAGAGCCTTATGAACCCGGATAAATCCAAAAGTCCTCGCCCTTAAGAATATATGATATAGATACAAGATCAACACATATATCCTTATCAACCTGCATCCCAACTCAACAACACCAACCCCTTAACCAAATAGCGCCCATACACCGCGTGTGGAAGTATGTTGGGGCTTGAATTGAATAGTCAGAGTTCAGTCCTTAATTGATCTAGACAAGACCACCACATTTCCCAATCTCATGCACGAAGGCACCATCACTAGCAACCACTTGTCCAAATCTTAAATTCAGTATGTCAAACAAAATTTAAATTCATTTCAGATTTAAATTGACTGAACACAGAGTTAAAATAACTGAAATTCATTTGTTGTTCCCATGTTTAACAATATAAGCTTGTCAAACACTAACGTTCTATGGACTGCATGGCTAAGCAAAGTTTGAAACTAAGTATTTCAATATAAAACAATACCTTAGGTTTTGAGTCTATGATCTGATCTAAGGTAAACCTCAAGTGTCAGGTTATAACTATCTATGGACAGATCATCAATAATTTTTAAGGAAATAGCATGCAACAGTATCACTGTGGTTTGTAAATCTACAGTTCAAAAAAATTGGGATCAACTTGGTGCAAAGAGAATGCTTGCCTTGGTAGTAACACACCTCTTGTTTAGGTTCTTGTTGATCAGAAATGGATTCAATTACTTCAGAAGAACCAGATTCTAAAAGAAATAATAAAATCCAATGAACACAAGAACTGACCGCAAGCAAAATATAGAGAGAAAATGTATGATCAAGATGGTAATGCATGGTTAACAACAAGCTTAAGGTATATCTACCCCAATAAATATAATAACCCATATTACTCTCTACTGCCATTAATTGTCAAAAATTAGGGTTTAGGTTAAAGTTACAGTTTCAGACTTTGGAAAACTGAAATCAGGATAGCTTATAACAGAGTGGTTTGGTGATCTAAACATGTATCAAGTAAAATATTTTGTTTAGGCTAAGGGTATTCATAACTAGGGTAGTATCCTAACTCATCATTTACTTACTAATTGATAAAATTAACATTTGAAGATCCTGCTATACACAGAGTAGGTTCAGCCGACAGCAAAACAGCAAGACAAGTGCTGAAGATTTTTGCTTGAATACTAACACACATGAACATAAGATTCTTGCTGGAGCTAAACCTAATCTTTAGGAAAGTTAATACCCTAGACCAACCCCTTGCTAACCCTAATCAGCAAGATTAACCGAAAAATGGCATGCTACAACTTTTGTCGGTTCATCCGACAAAACAACAGAAAAAGGTTTTAGAGCCTTTTTCGATTTAGAAGCAAAATGATCAGAGATAACATTTGATTATGCTACTAGGGTTAAGTTAAGGCCTAGTTAAGCTGAAAATATGACAAGAGAAATCCTAGAGCTTGAAAACGATATGAAAGACCGAAAAGTTATAAAAGCAACTTTTCAGTCAAAGCAAGATTTGAGCATCACATGCACAAGTGAGTGATTCAGAGAGGATGTTGAGGTCCCTAAGATGTTTAAGATGGAAAGAAATAAGGACATAGCTTACCAGAACAGGGAAAACGCCAAAGGGCACCTTAACTGGCTCTGGTCAACAGAGAATAAGCCCCCAGGTTCAACCTATAATGATGACCAAAATTCACATCACAAAGTGAATTAAGCTCTAAGATGGACAAACAAGAAGTGAGAGCAAGGAAGCTTCACTGGAAAGGAAGAAAGATGGTGAAGAAGCTCTTCGGTCAACAATGGCAGTGAGCCAAAAAGCTAGGGTTTATATAGAGTGTAAACCTCCAGAGCAAACGGGAAGCGTCTAGAGTTGATGCGATGGCAACATGGTGCCAGGTGGCGAAGGATTACTTGCTAACTCAGGGCATAACACCACCTCTCCGGCAACGAAGTCGGCGGCGATGTACAGGCGCGAGGAGGAAGAGAAGCGCCTCACTAACGTGCGGGCCCCGCTGTTAGCTGCAGCCGCACACGCCTTCACAATGCTCAAAAGAATAACGACCGTCCGATTAGAAATGGGTGGCTGAGATTTTGATGCATATTAAGAGGTCTTAACCGGTACCTTTCAATGTGGGCCGTGCGATCTTAATCCGACGGACACACCAAGATCCGGCCTTAAGCGCACGCGGTCGAAGGGTACCGTAGGATTGAAATCCGACGGTCACCAACATTTGCGCGCTTTTAAGTTCAAAATGAAAGAGGCGGCGCGGTTGGATTTGAGATCGACGGTCGAGATTGAGTCGGGGCTCGTGGTCCGAACGTCACCACCCCTCTTGATCGCTCGATTTAGATCCAAGGGCTCAGATTCGATGTGACGTTCGGGAGACCCGAACGTTCACGTTGATCTGGTGATCCATTGAGGATCCAACGGCTAGCGCTAATTTCGGCTTTTACCCTTTTAAAAATGGCATATCCCGAAAATGGCACACCGCAGATTTAGATCTAACGGCCACGATTGCATGGCTCATCGGGATGGCCCGAATGGCCCAATGAATCCGGCCCGTTCGCTTGGAAATCAACGGCCACGAGTTAGATGCACGCTAGGGTTTTGAATTAAGGCTGGATGCGGTAGGATTGAGATCCGATGGTGGAGATCGCTTCGCGTGCGTGGATAGCCCACACGGCTCCGTGAATCTCGGCCGATCATCTAGGAATCGACGGCTCGCGTTCACTGGAGGTTTGGGCACGTGCCCGAACGTGTCGGATGCGGCCGGTTCGAACCTAAATCACTTGGCTCGGTCGCTACAGTGCAAACCGGCTAGGGTTAGACCGAGAGAGTTGACCAACTCCTTCTAAAGCTCTAAAAGTTTGACTGGGGCTTTAAAAATAACAAATAAATTTGTAAAAATGCAAAATTTTGCCAAGGTGCTACTGGGATGATATATGCCCCAAATAAATTTTAAAAACTACTATTTCTCATTTAAAAATACATAAATAATTTTAATTATCCCGAAAGGGTTTATTTAAAGTCAAATATTTTTCTCAAGATCAAAATAATTTCTAAAAACTCAACAAAAATTATTTTTAGCAAAGATAATTCATCTAGTTTTTAATAAAAATACTTTCCAGTCATAATACCAACATTGACTGGTATTTTCTTTTGAAGCTTAGAACAAATTTGAATATTGGCTATAAAAGAGAGGTTTTAGATTGTAACAACACATCCAAATTTTAAAAATGATCAGTGATGTTATGAACAACATCTCATTACTGTTCATAAAGTATCTTATTACTGTTCATTAAAACTGGGGCTGTTACAAACCTACCACCCTTAAGAGAATCTCGTCTCGAGATTCCGGGCAGATTAGAAGTTGGAAAAGAATGAAGTTGAAATGACTATTCTGGAAATGCAACACATGTTGTCTTAATTTTCTTCAAAGATAGAAAAGAAATATCACAACGTCTGTTGTCTTGATTGCTTTCAAAGCTAGCCAAAACGAAGATTATACAAAACAACATGGTGTTGTTATTACATCTTCTTTTACATTACTTTGTTTAACCTTGCCCTTCTTGGTCCACAGGCAATTTTAAACAGAAAAGAGGTGGGGGTGCTCAATCCTCCTCAGATCTTCGCGCTCCCAAGTGGCTTCATCCTCCGAGTGATTAGCCCACTTGATTTTCAAGAACTTGTCGGTGTGATTCCTTGTCTGCGTTCCATTTCATCGAGGATACACACCGGTTGCTCTTGATAGGAGAGGTCTGGTTGAAGATCAAGACTCTAGTAAGCAGTGGCCTCGGTAGGAACACGAAGGCATTTCTTCAACTGAGAGACATGAAAAGTATCATGTACCGCGGAGAGAAAGTCAGGTAGCTCCAATTGATAAGCCACAACTCCTCGTTTTGCAATGATTCGGAAAGGTCCGACATAACGAGGTGCTATCTTTCCTTTCACCTGAAAGCGATGAGTGCCCTTCATCGGTGATACTTTAAGATAGACATGGTCATCTACCTCAAAGCTTAACTCACGACAACGATGGTCGGCATAGCTCTTTTGACGAGACTGGGCAGTTTTCAAATGGTCTCGAATCAAGCGAATTTGCTCTTCTGCTTCTACCACCAAGTCCGGACCATAGAATGGTCTTTCACCAGACTCGGACCAATTCAATGGAGTCCTACAAGCTCTTCCATACAAAGCTTCAAAAGGTGACATTTGAATATTTACTTGGTAGCTGTTGTTGTAGGAAAACTCCACATATGGCAAAGACTTCTCCCAGTTCTTGCCATATGACAGCACACAGGCTCTAAGGAGATCCTCCATCACTTGATTCACCCTCTCAGTTTGACCACTAGTTTGAGGATGATACGCAGTGTTGAAAGAGAGTTCAGTCCCCATAGCTTGATGAAGACAATTCCAGAAATGAGAAGTGAACTGAGATCCTCGGTCTGAAACAATGACCTTCGGAACACCGTGAAGACAAACAATCTTAGCAATATAGAGCTCTGCTAATTGCTTGCCATTGAAGGTGGTTTTGACAGGAATAAAATGAACCACCTTCGTTAGACGATCAATGATTACCCAAATGGCATCGGATCCATTCGAGTCTTTGGAAGACCGGTAACAAAATCCATACCGATCTCCTCCCATTTCCATTGTGGAATAGGCAAAGGTTGAAGGGTACCGGCTGGCTTCAGGTGCTCGGCTTTAACCCTTTAGCAAATATCACATTCAACAACATACTGAGCAATTTGCCTTTTCATTTGGCTCCACCAAAATGTCTTCTTCAAATCTGGTACATCTTAGTACTTCCAGGATGTAAAGAAAACTTGGAGTTATGAGCCTCTTTAAGAATTAGCCTTCTCAGTTGAGGATCTGAGGGTACCACCAAACGATTGCGATATTGAATGATACCTTGGATATCTTCGAAAATTCGTTGGCTTTACCTGCCTTCAAATTTTCTTTGATCTCAGCTACTTCGGTATTAGTTTTCTGAGCCTCCAGAATCTGATCTTCAAGTGTAGACTTCACTTCTAAGGCAGCGAAAAATCCTTCTCCCACCATTTCGAGACTTAAGTGCTGAAAATCAGCACACAAGCTCTTAGCCAGAGGTATAGATGATATGCAGTTGCACTGTGACTTTCTACTTAAAGCATCAGCCACAACATTGGCTTTGCCTGGATGATAATGAATACCCATATCATAGTCCTTGATCAATTCAAGCCATCTTCTCTGTCTCATATTCAAATCAGTTTGAGTGAATATGTACTTCAGGCTTTTATGATCAGTATAGATCTCGCAACGATTACCGAGGAGGTAATGTTGCCAAATCTTCAATGCATGGACTACGACAACCAATTCCAAATCATGAGTAGGATAATTGACTTCATGAGGTCGCAACTGCCTTCTTGCATGAGCACATAACCAAGCCCATGGCGAGATGCATCGCAATAAATATCGAAGCTCTTATGAATATCTAGAAGAGTGAGAACTGGAGCTTCGGTCAGGAGTTTTCTCAAAAGCTGAAAGCTCTCTTCACACTTGGCTGACCATTCAAATTTCTTCTCATTCTTCAAAAGCTGGGTCAGAGGTTTTGAAATTTTAGAGAAATTTTCAATAAACCTACAGTAATAACCCGCAAGTCCAAGAAAACTTTGGATATCAGGAACATTCTTGGGCTGTTCCCAGTCTAGTACATCTTGCACCTTGCTTGGATCAACAGTGATACCTCCTTCAGATAACACATGTCCCAAAAATGCGACTTGCTTGAGCCAGAAGGCACACTTGCTAAACTTAGCATACAACTGATGCTTGCGAAGTGTTCCCAACACAAGTCTCAAATGCTGCTCATGGTCTTTGACAGACTTGGAATATATAAGAATGTTGTCAATGAACACGACAACAAACTTATCCAAGAAATCCATGAATACCGAATTCATAAGATTCATGAAATAAGCCGGAGCATTTGTTAGGCCAAAGGACATGGCAGTATACTCGTACAACCCGTAACGAGTAAAGAATGTTGTTTTTGGAATGTCCTCAGCTCTAACCTTGATTTGATGATAGCCCGATCGCAAATCAATTTTTGAAAAGACTCGGGCTCCAGTTAACTGATCAAAAAGATCATCAATTCGAGGCAAAGGATACTTGTTTTTTATGGTAACCTCATTCAACGGATGGTAGTCCACACACATCCACAAAGTCTTGTCTTTCTTCTTAACAAAGATGGTCGGGCATCCCCAAGGTGAGGAACTCGGTCGAATAAATCCTTTGTCAAGTAATTCTCCAAGCTATTTCTTTAATTCAACCAGCTCATTGGGAGGCATTCGATAAGGGCTTCTAGATATGGGAGCAGTTCAGAACTAGTTCAATTACGAATTCCACTCCCCGATCTGGTGGTACACTGGGAAGGTCTTCAGGAAAGACATCAGCATATTCACAAACAACTAGTACTGACTCCAACGGAGGAATGGTATCAACTTGGTGAACACAAAGATGAGAATCAGCTGTCTTGGAATGATAAACAATGTGAATGTTGTCTTCATTGGTAATAGAAATAGACCGTTGGGCACAATTAATTTGCCCTTGGTTCTTGGACAGCCAATCCATACCCAAGATGACATCCAACCCTTTAGAATCAATCACAATTAGATTTGCTAAAATTTTTACCCCACGGATTTTTATGTTGACCCCATGGCAGATTTGATCGGTTTTAAAGACCAATCCAGGTGATTGAATAACAAAAGGTGGTTGGAGCGTATGCATGTCTAACTGGTGTTGAACAGCAAATTGATTTCTAACAAAAAAAAATGAGATGCTCCAGAGTCAAATAAAACAGTAGCTGAGCTGAAATTAACGAGGAGCATACCCATAACAACGCCAAGTGCATCAGCCGCCTCTTCAGCAGTGATCTGGTTCACATGTCCATGGACTGGAGCCGGATCAGCTTTGATAGGTGGCCTCTGTGAAGGTGCTGGTCGCACAGGCATCGGATAAGGTCGAATAGGAGGCAACCCTTGCTGCTTCGCCACACACTTGTTGGCAAAATGCCCGGACGACCACAATGAAAACAGATAACTCCTAGGTTGACATTATTGACAGGTCGGGGCTGATTTCCACTGGGTCTCGGCTGACCCGTGGGAGGAGACGGACGAGGTGCAAACACTGCCGGCCTCGGTGAAAAAGGATCTGGTGCTCGATGAGGTCTAGGCAGCCACATGCGAGGTTCAAATAATGCAAATAAATTCTAACAATAAAAAAATTCAAATATTTTTGCATATTCAAGTATATTATGATTTTAGATGAATTTAGAGACAAAAATCATTCAATTTGGAGTTTTGTAGCAAAAGTTATTAAAGTTTGAAGTTGGTTCAGTTTGAAAATCCAGAAAAGGAAAAGGGGAGAGTGAGTGTGTCTCTCTGACAGGTGGGACCTGCACCCATTTTCTTTTTCTTTTGATTTACTTTACTTCTGGAAATGATCACTGAATGACAGGTGGGTTCATGCAATTTTATTTTCTTTTCCATTTAAATGCCTAAAGGAAATCTATTTACTTACAAATGGGACCTATGTGTCATTGGCTCGGTCTACCAAACAATGTGTGGACCTTCGGTCCATGTGAACTACTCGCTGGTTTATGCGGTGGGTCACTGTGCAGTTATTGGCCGTGGGCCCACGTCAGTCTCTCGGTGCGAAAATTCGGGTCATTTAATACCCTTGATTTCTGTTTGTGACCCCACACATCTACGGAACAAAGCAACATTTAAACCAGGATTTACTTAATGATCAACGCCCCGATACTGATTTGGTCAATTAAACGAGTGCTACAGTAGTTGTCGTTTTCCGACAACGCAGAGTAGCTCTCGTGAGTGACCTTGCCGCACTCGTCGCTGGTGACGCAATCCACGGCTGTGCCGGCCAAGGCCAAAAATGGAATCCCTACATCTAGGCGATCCTACTGATACTGACGACAAGGCTCCGGTGACCTGTGGCGGCAGCGCTCCTACGGCAAACATGCAACTTCAAAACCAATGGTGCTCTAGGCTATCTAACGTGTGCACTAGCTTCTATGAGTCACAGATAACCTACCAGAGTGACGCGGTTGGAAGGAGATAGCCGGAGTTAACCCGGCGACGAATACCTGCGGCGGTGGTGGTGACCTTCACGTAGGCAGCCCGCCGAGGAGGATGATGATGCTTGAGGCAGCTTGGGGAAGCTTGGGAATCTCCACGCGGTGCCTCTGGTGCTTGGAATTGACCTAGGTCTCACCGGAGACGCGGCGGCGGTGAAAATGTTGGTTTCGGCTGGTGACAAGGAAGAAGACGGAATTGGCATGCTCCTATAAACGAAAAGGAAAATTAGATGTAGGGAAAGGGTCTTGGCAGCATGGAACACATGATGTCGCAAGTGGGGAATAAAGAGATTCACTGGAGCGGCCAGAACGACGATGAGGTGTGTCGGTCAAAAATGGCAGCTCGTGTTTCTTTATGATTTCATTGGTTGAGAAGAGCAGGAGGAGGAGAATGGCTCGAGGATGTAAGAGGAAGGTGAGGCTAGCTCAGGGTGGCCTTAAATAGGTAAGGGCGGAGAGAACGTGAGGTAGCCAGTGGTGCTCATAGTGGGAGTTAGCGAGCTCTTGATGATGGACTTGATAGGGCTGGCAGCGTAGTAGGCGAGGATGCGACGCCGAGATGGGCGGGCGCGGTCGATGCGGCCGAGGGCGAGCGAAAGCCAGTGGGCGCCGGCAAAACCGGTGATGAGCTCGGTTGTGCCGACGTGGCATCTCCATGGTGCTGTGAGCTGGTGCAGTGTGTGCGCTGCGTGGGAGACGACCCCTACCGGTGCGGTCCGTAGGTTAGCGAGAGAGGAGAGAGAGGTAAGTAATTAGGTTTTCTGATTTTTTTTTGAAATTGGCTGAGAGGATTTAGGAATTTTTAGATATAGTTTTTGGACTCCAAAATTCATGAAAATTAGGGAAGGTTTCTAACCTAGTGTAGGTTATTGTATAATTTTTCTAGGGTTTTATTTGTTTTATATTTTTTCTCCAAAAAACTTTTCAGTTTCTGTTTTGCTTGCACTTTCATTATTTGATGTGAGAAGATTACAAAACATGCCTTAATTAATTCCCCATGCACGTGATGCAAGTATGTACATCTGCCGGTATATATGCGTGTACAACAACGGGATCAAACTATATATACGTTGCATTTCGGTCATGATGATCGGTCGATGATATTTAGTTGGGTGGTGGAAGAGGAAGATGACGAGATGCTGCTGCCTGCTGGTCTGCTGCTTGCTAAGAAAACTATTATGTCATGATTGAACTAGGTGTGTCCGTGTGATGAGATAAGTGTTTTTTAGATAATAGAAGTGCAACTCTGGCCTCTACACCAACTAGGAATGCACATAGCCATTACACCACTATCAGCTAAAAGCTTAAAACAAAAAATAGTCAAAGCCAACAATGACAAACAAATTGTCATGCAAAGGCTAGCCTAAAAAACCACCTAGCCCCACCTTTGGGACCAACCAGTAGACCGTCCACACGTGAACAGCAGTTGTGCAGCAAAGAGGTGATGATGGGCCAATCTCCGTAGCAACGCCTCTAAGAAGGGATATGACTCATGTCGTCGTCGCTGGATCCAACCAGCGAATGTCAGATCACGAGTTCTCACTCCAGAGCTCAGGTATCGGTGCTCTAAAGCAACGCCTTCAAGAAGGTAACACCGCTCAACTCGACGTTGTTGCCAAATCCAACCAGCGAAGGCCGGATCAAGAGTTTTCACCCTAGGTCAAAGGTACCAGTACCCTAAGACCACGCTACAGCATGACCTCGTCGCTGGATCCAACCAATGAAGGCCAGATAGCCAACACAACGACTACAACAGCCCCAACGGCCAACCGCCGCCAGCACGAAGGATGGCGACATCTACCACAGCCCACGCATCGCTGGTTAACAATCGTCCACCGAGAGGAGCTGAGTGCCGCACAAGCCACCACCATTGAGCCATCACGATCTCTACCAACCGTGCCAAATCTAGATCTACACCGTGCCACCTCTATCGTCATGCCAACCAACGGAGAAGGGCCCCAGATCCAACCAAAAAAAATCCACACCATTGGAAATCAGCGAACAGACGTCGGCGTCGAGAGCGCGATGCAGATCAGGCGCCACCACCGAGAAGAAGAAGCCCCACCGCCACCGCTGGCCGGCCGATGGTCGCCGTCGACAGCGACGAGGAGGAAGGGAGGAGGAGAGGGGGTTTGTTTGGCGGTGGCTAGGGTTTTTAGAGGAAGGGAGGAGAGCCGCAAGATCTACTGCTCACTTGCACACCTGGCACAGATCGAGATGTGCGGGGTATTGGCAAATGCTAGAATCCTGATGAGCTAAGTGTGAACTAAGTTTTATGTATGTAATGAACTAAGTGAGATTGTGTGAATGTGTGATGACTGAGAACTTGTGAGTTATGAGCTAAATGTGGTAAACTAAGTGTTATGTTTGTGATGAACTCATTAATGCAGTTTGCTAGTGTCAATGTTATGTGTGGTGCTGAAAATATAAACAATTCATGAATGTTTGTATCAAATAAACTAGTTATATATTTTCATTAATTTTTGGCATACAATTTAAGGGGTTTTCATGTTCCGAAAAATATTCGTGACCGTATTTGTTTCGATTCGTATTCACTATGTGTTCGTATTCGATACTATTCATATCCGTATTCATATTCGGGGTATTCGTATCCGCATCTGGAAAAAATATGACAACAAATATGGTAGATCCATTATCCGTCCGTATTCGAATCGTTTTCACCCCTACATGTGCGAGCCAAACTGCCCATTTGGCTAGCACTACTCATAGAGCTCACCGTCTCCTCCCCTCGCTCTCTGCCCCCACCCCCGCGTGCCGCCCTCGCCTCGTCTCCTCCCGCCCCCACGCATGGCTCTCGCCCTCACCCTCGTCATCTCTGTCCCACCCCTAAGCGCCACCCTCGCCTCACCTCCTCCCTATCTCCCACTGCCCCCACACGCAGCTCTCGCCCTCGCCTCGCCCTTACCGTCTTCGCCCTCACCTTGACTCCTCCTCATCTCCTCCCCAATCCCTTCTGTCCCCTCCTCCCTATCGCTCTCCTGACATAGGCACCGTCATCACTGTCGCTCCACTCGCCCACGCCTCCTCCCTCTCCTCCCCCACGCTTGATCCTCCCTCCCGCGCGCCGCACTCGACCACCTCCCTCCCCTATCACCGTCGCAATTCAATCCCCTTCTACTTACAGCTCTCTTGACTTGGGCGCTGCCGTCAGTCCGCTCTGTCACAAACCGGAGAATCTGGTTGATCGATTTGGGGAGAAATCAATCTAAAACACAATCAAGAACAAGAACTACCTACCAAAACGAACCCTAGCTAAAGACAGATAATATGGCATCAATGACGTTGCCCTTTTCCTTCCATATAGTCTGGTTTAATACAATTTTGGATTCCGAATCAAGTAGTTTTCCACATAGTCTGGTTTAATACAATTTTGGATTCCGAATCAAGTAGTTGAAGTAAAACTGAAAATTACAGAGATAATCGGGTAACAGTGAAATTAAAAATGTCCTAACAGTAAATCCAATGTCATCCCGAGCGAAGTCCATCTCCAGCGTTCATCTGGTACGAATCGGTACCCAAGCATCTGGATCGTCGGATTTCCCTTAGGCTCCCACGGCCTCTTTTCTGATTTGCTTCAGTCTGAAGCTGGTTCGAGCTGCAGTCTTGACACGCTCGCCCACGGCGCCCCCAACCCACCCCACTCGCCTCCTCCCCTGTGGCCAGTGGCGGACCGTCCATCCGGCGCCTCGGCGGCTCAGCTCCAAATCGCGCGACCCTCTACCCAGGCGGCGCGCCAGCCCGAACCCGGTGATTGGCTCGGCCCGGCTCGGAGCGCCCGGCGGCCCACCCTGCAGACAAACACGGCCGATAACCCTAGCGGTGGCCGCTTCTTGCTTCTTGTTGCTCCTCCCGCGCTAACCCTAGCAATGGCGGCGCGCGCGGCGCGGCAGCGAGGGCGGCGCGGGCGGCGGCGAGGAGCACGCAGCGCGGCGGGTGGCGGCGGCGGCGCGCCGCGCGCGCGCTGCACGGATCTGCGCGGCGGCGAGGCCACGACAGCGCGAGCGCGAGCTCGCGAGTGTGGCCGGCCGGACGGCGAGGCGAGGCGAGACCGCGAGCCGCGAGTGCGAGTGCGCAGGTGCGCGCGGCGCGCATGCGGCGGCGGCGCCGCGAGGGCGCACCGCGCCACGCGCCGTCGGCTGCCGCTGCGGCCGCGCCTCTCGTCTCGGCGGTCGGCCTCGGCCTCGCCCTCGGCTCGGCGGTGATCGGCAGGTGCGGTACTGGTCTCGTCTCCCTCTCCGTCTCAGCCCGTGCCCGTGCGGCTGCAGCCGGCGCCCTCTCCGTCTCCACTCTCCGGCGGCCGGCCTCGGCCTCGCCCTCTCGGCTCCGGCTCGGCGATCGGCAACGGCAGGTCGATCTCCTCTCCCGCTCTCGTCTCCGTGATCGAGCTCCGACCTCCGCCCTCCGGCTCGGCGCCTCGGCCACTCAGCGTGCCTGGCTCGGAGCTTCGGTGTGATGGTGGCCCGAGTGTGAGGCGTGAGGTGAGTAGGTGAGAATTTGTTATCTCGTATATGAGTTCAAGTGTTCAATCGATATCCAATTGTGTGATTTATTATGTGAATTGGTGTTACGTTGTGTGATTCGTTGTGTGAATTAGTGTTGAATATTGTGTGATTCGGTGATTGTGTGAATTTGTGTGAAGTCAAGATGAGCAAGCAAAACAGAAATAAGATTGGGGAAAAGCTCCGAGAAGTATCTAGGTGATAACCGATAAGTTTTACTCTTTATCATTCACATGTTGTAATCAAATGGAGTATTGAAATGTATTGTCGTTCATTTGGTAGAAATGGATTTGAAGAGATATTTTAGCAAAGTTTGAGCACAAGTACTAGGGCAAGCGGAACACCACCGCACAAACACAATCTCAACAATTAGACCAACTCAAGAGGTGCACAACAACAACCACAAGAGCAAGAGATTGCACAACCACAAGAACAAGAGATTGCACAACCACGACAACCGCAACAAGTGGATGAAGGTATTAAGGAATTTAACCCGGATCACATCATTGCTGATCCGGGACTTCGCATACCAATTGAGGATTTTCATCCCGACATTAGAGATCAAGTAAGGAGGGCTTTTTTATTGAAGGGCCCTACTCAACCTATTGGTCATAATTATCCTCGCAAAACATATGGAAAGAATCTCAGGGGCTTTGGTGAATCATGGTTTAAGAAGTACGATTGGTTAGAATATAGTGTGGAGAAAGATGCGGCATATTGCTTTTATTGCTTTCTTTTTAAGCCACAACCTTTACATGAACAATTTGGTCATGATGTCTTCACCAAAATAGGATATAACAATTGGAAAAATCAATACAAAACATATAGCGATCATGTTGGTGGGGTTAGTAGTATTCACAATAATGCAAGGAAATCATGTGATGATTTTAAGAATCAAAGGTGTAGTCTGTCACATAAGGTGGTTACTTATAGCAAGGATGCAGAAATGAAATATGAAACTCGTGTGACTGCATCTTTGGATTGTGCAAGTTTTCTCCTAATGCAAGGTCATTCATTTCGTGGGCACAACGAATCTTCTTCGTCATTAAACAAGGGCAATTTTCTAGAGATGCTTGATTGGTACAAAGAAAGGAACGAGGAAGTGAGGCTTGCATTTGATGAGCTATGTCCTGTAACTTCCCACATGACTTGCCCAAAGATTCAAAAGCAACTTGCAAAATGTTGTGCGCAGGAGGTCACGAAAGTGATAAAGGAAGAGATTGGGGATAGTCTTTTCTCCATTCTTATTGATGAATCTCGTGATATATCTATCAAAGAGCAAATAGCCGTGATTATGAGGTTAGTAATTGATTATATGTTCTATCATTTTTTAAAAAAGTTTCTATTGTTCTACTCAATAAATTAATCATTTGTCCTGCAGATTTGTGAACAACAAAGGAAAGGTTATGGAAAGATTTTTGGGTCTCCAACATGTTACAGAGGTAACATCAGATGCATTGAAGAGAGCATTGGTTGGGATGCTTGGTAGGCATGGTTTACTTATTGCTAGACTACGAGGGCAGGGGTATGATGGTGCTTCAAATATGAGAGGTGAATTCAACGGCCTACAAAGACAGATTCGTGATGAGAATCCACATGCCTTCTATGTCCATTGCTTTGCTCACCAATTACAGTTAGTAATCGTTGCTGTCACAAGTAGTTGCTCTTCTATCCATGATTTCTTCGACTATGCGAATTTGATTGTGACCACCACTAGTGCATCTTGCAAGAGGAATGATGTATTGCTTGACAAGCATCGTCAAAATATTTTGGGTAAGTTGGAGAATGGGCGATTTTTACGGAAGAGGAAGCATCAAGAAACTAGCTTGGCGGACACGGAGATACTAGATGGGGCTCTCATTATGCAACCTTACTCCGTATTGAGTCAATGTGGGATGCAAAGACAAGCGTGCTAGGCCTTGTGCATGAAGATGGGCGTAATCCATCTAAAGCGTGAGTTTGTTGCATATAATGGAGAGTTTTAACTTTGTGTTCATTTTGAAGATGATGTTGAAAGTGTTTCGTATTACAAATGAGTTATCTCTTGTTTTGCAAAGGAAGGATCAAAACATTGTCCAGGCCATGTCTTTGCTTATTGATGTTAAAGCACGTTTGATTAACTTGAGGAACCATGGTTGGGAGTCATTATTTGGAGAAGTCAAAACATTTTGTGATGCAAATAAGATTCCGATACCAAATATGGATGAAGCGATACCAAGATGGGGCCGATCAAGGCGTGATGGGATAACAGTCACTCAAGACCATCATTATCGTGTTGATACCTTCTTTACTGCTATTGATGCTATTACCACAGAGATGGACCATCGCTTCAATGAGGTATCTTCGGAGTTGCTTGTATATTTTTCTTGTCTTGATCCAAGAGATTCCTTCTCTAAATTCGATTTGGATAAGATTGCTCGACTAGCAGAGATCTATGATAAAGATTTCTCTATCGCTGATCGTGCGACTATAAAGGATCAACTTGAAACCTTTATTCTTCATATGCGAAGAGTTGATGATTTTATTGTTTGTCATGATCTTGGAAGTCTGCCGTGAAGATGATCGAACGAAAGACATATTGTATTTCCATTGGTTTACCGTCTCATGGAGTTAGCATTGCTACTACGGTGGCAACATCATCGGTTGAAAGAGTCTTTTGGCTATGAATATTATCAAGACCGATTTGCGCAATAAGATATCAAATGATTGGCTTAATGACTTGATGGTGTGCTATGTTGAACGAGAGATATTCAAAGGACTTGATCGGGATAGAATCAAGAAACGGTTTCAAGGTATGAAATCTCGTAGGATGAAAATGCCTCGTTCTCCTAGACGCAATTAGTGCTTTAGTAGTGTGTATTTTGACTTCCATTTCTTCTATATCTTTCATGATTTATTATCAATTAATTGTAACACTACTAAATACTAATCATTCTCTGTTTGATAGGTTGTTTCTTTCATGTCTTATATTTTGTTCAAACTATTATGTTCGATGACTTGGTGGCAAATTGTTGACTAAGCTTCATTTGTAAGGTATTTTTCTATGTCGTACATTCATCTTCACATGTTGGCATGCGAATTATAGTTGTTGATTATATTTAGTGTCATATACTCATATTACTGCGATTACAATATAGTTTGTTTATGGATTTTTTTGGTTTTGAATAATCCCCTTTGATCAACGTTTGCGATTCTTGCCCTACCTAATATTTAGTCCTGGTCAGCCCCTGCCTGGCCCTTGATCCCTTCCATGGCTCCACCCAGGCGCCGCCGCCGCCCTGTTGGCATCGGTGGGGCATGGGCCTCACCGATTTAGCCGGTAACGTCGTCTCTTTGTGAGGACTAGGTTAGGATTCTGGTGAGTGGTGAGGTCGCCTGTGCCGCTGCCGCCGCTGAGCTCCGTCGGCTCCGGCGACTTCCACGGCGGCTTGCCCTTTAGCCTCCTCCGCCACCATATCCACCGCTCACGTGACGACGCCGTCCAACCAGCCCTCACTAGATTGGCATCTCGGCGAGGTCGATGGCACTTCCGCCGCCGGCAGCGGGCTCTCTCGGCTCCAACGACTCCGACGGCGACTTGATCCTGACCGCTATCCCTCATATTCTCCTGTTCAGGATAGGTCTCAGCTTAAATTCCAACTTCGACGCTTCCATTGGTTTCATGTGCCGTTCTTCCCGTTGCTCCAGCTCTTTCCTATATTGGTAGTAGTAGATTGTTGGCCACTTGTGCCAAGTTTTGTCTTTCTTTGTTAGTTCAGTATTCAAGTCAGCTGGTACATCCCTTGACAGGGAGGTTCTTTGTCTGTGGATTTGGGTTGTTCCGTTGGTTCATGATTTCAGGTATTGATCGTTTGCTGCTGGGCATTCGGTCATTCGGTCTGTGGATTTGGTTGTTCCGTTGGTTCAGGATTTCAGGTCTGTGGATTTGGGAGGTTCTTTGTCCTCCTCATAATGGTTGGCCATTTGGTCCATGGTTGCCGTGGTGAGTTCCATGACCTTTTGCAAATGCATCTCTTATCTGAAAAACACTTATTGTCTGCGGTTATTCTTTTGCAAAGTAATTAGCATATCATGAATACATCGGACTCTACAATCTCCATGTGGCCTCTGCGTGGATCATGGTTATAACATGCTTCAATAATTTAGTTGTTTCAGGTTGTCATAAGAAGATGCACTGTAAGTTACATTCTGGTTTTGTACTTAAAAACAATCGATTTAAAGAACATGTTTCTACACCTTGCTTTACACTCAGACTAATTAGTTTATTTTGATTTGGTTTGTGCATGGTATCTCAACCTTTTCAGCTTAACTACCGTCAATTGCTAATTTTCCGTGTTGTGCTTTCAAATGTCAGCAGCAAATTAAACATTAGCCAATATTTCCAAAGAATATTTTGGTTTTGTTCCATCCAGTCACTGCCAGTTTTACTTTTCCTCGTGGATCCTACACTTGGCCTCCTTAATGTCATTATCCTTTCAATGTAGAATAACTAATGGTACAGTGACGTAGAAGGAAATAAAAGGAAAGGAAGCAGGCTTCATGTGTTTGCCCTGTCTTCTGCCTTAGAAGTGGTTGCAGAAATAATTGTTATTGATTAAACGGTTGTTCATCATGTTACCCTTTGGTAGTAGTAAAAAAATATATCGAATCAGGTTAGTCATGCCAATTTAGAGTATTGCATTTCTAATGTGAAAAATCTACAGCTCAAATTAATGCATGAGGTGTCTTTTGATCTGTGTATTGATTTTTTTCAGAGCACAGTGCCATGTTTTATTAAACAGTATATCATCATATTAGCCTTTGGTGGTAGTAAAACAATATATCGAATCAGGTTAGTCATGCCAATTTAGAGTATTGCATTTCTAATGTACAGCTCAAATTAGTGCATGAGGTGTCTTTTGTTCTATGTATTGATTTTTTTAGAGCACAGCACCATGCATACAAATATTTCTGTTTCCACTGCTCAGGGATGGGGTCCTCCTCCAATGTTGTGAGATACGTTCTTCTGAAATTAGGATGATCCAAAGAAAATGAAGTGTTTAATATTTTCTGTGTTCTTCTGCGTCTTTCTTCCTTTCAAGAAAAACGAGTCAGACAAGGAAGACGAGTTGCCTATTGTTCGTATAATTTGTGAAATATTGTAGGCACCAACGTCTACAGGTGAATATTGTTCATATAATTTTTCACTTGAAAATAGTGTACTTAAGCAATTGGGTTTTTTTCAAATTAATGCATGAGATATCTTTTGTGAAATATTGTAGGCATCAACGTCTACAAGTGAGCTTTGTTCATCTAATTTTTCAATTGAAAATAGTGTTCTTAAGCAATTGAGTTTTTTCAGATTAATGCATGAGGTGTCTTTTGATATGTATATTGAATTTTTTTCAGAGCACAGCGCCATGCGTACAAATATTCTTGTTTCCGCTGCTCAGGGATGGGGTCTTCCTCCAATGTTATGAGATACGTTCTTCTGAAATTAGGATGATCCAAAGAAAATGAAGTGTTTAATATTTTCTCTGTTCTTCTGCGTCTTTCTTCCTTTCAAGATGAGTTGCCTATCTCTGCATTTGTGAAATGTTGTAGGCACCAACGTCTACAAGTGAGTTTTTTTCATATAATTTTTCATTTGAAAATAGTGTACTTAAGCAATTGAGTTTTTTTTACCATTCCATTCAAGTTATGGTTATGGAAAACATAGCTTTAACTCGAGGAAACTCATAGCCTTAAATGTAGATTTGGTTTTCCTATTTAACAGACTCAATTTGGAGAACCTGTCAATAATGGGTACTTAATACAATTTGCAAAGATAGGCAAAACTATTTTTGGGCTCAAAATGTAGCTAGAGTGTTGTCTCATTAGAGATCGGTGGGTACATTACTTATGAGTCTAAATTTATGTCTTGCTGCCCAACTGGTTTTCCTATTTAGCAGACTCAATTTGGAGAACCTGTCAACAATGGGTACTTATTACAATCTGTAAAGATAGGCAAAACTATTTTTGGGCTCAAAATGTAGCTAAAGTGCTGTCTGATTAGAGGTATGTGGGTAGATTACTGATAAGTCTAAACTTATGTCTTGCTGCCCAACTAATTTGGCTCCTCAAAACTCATTTAGCCAACTCTCTCCGCATGAAACATCAAAGGCTGCATGTTATTTTCCAGCTATTGACCACCAAAGTAAGGAGTGCAGCATTCTGTTTTGTTTACATGGTCTAGGTCTGATGTGCAATGCGGTCTTGCTATCAGTTTGTTGCCCATGTATGTAAACCTCTTATGTATCATCTGAACTTCGAAGCAATTTAATTTTCCTTTTCCTGTCTGCCTATTTGATTATCCTATGTGCTTTACAGCCATAAACCAATTGATATTCTCTTTAGGTGCAGAGATGCATTTTTTTTTGTGCCATTAACATTGCATAATTCATTGACGCCCGCGGTAACGCGTGGAGATCCATCTAGTTTTATTTCTATTTTAAGGTTTTTGAGTTGTCTCCACTCTCCAGAACCGAAAATGGTTTTGAATGTTGTTAGCGCTTATGCTCCACAAATAGGTCTAGATGAGGCCGCTAAGAGGCAATTTTGAGAAGACCTAGATAGTATGGTTAGAAGTGTGCCTAATAGTGAGAAGCTTTTCTTAGGAGGCGATTTCAATGATTATATCGGTACAACTAGTGGAGGGTTTCAAAGGGTGCATGGGGGCTTTGTTTATGGTGATAGAAACCAAGAGGGAGAAAATATCTTAAACTTTGCGTAGCCTATGATCTCATGATAGTTAAAACCTTTTTTAGAAAGAGAGATTCCCATCTAGTTACTTTTAGTAGTGATCAACATTCTAGCCAAATCGATTTTGTTCTTGTTAAGAGGGAGGACAAACAAGCTTGCATAGACTGTAAGGTTATACTTGGAGAGTGTGTTGTCTAGTAACATAAGTTGGTAGTCTCTGACTTTCGTTTTAGGACACGAGTTTGACAGGCTAAGGTCGCTAGAGCCACGAGGACGAAATGGTGGAAACTCAAAGGGGACGCCTTGCAGGAGTTTAAGGAGAGGATGATCATGGAAGAGAAATGGAACATGAGAAAAGCGAATAGTATGTGGACAGAGATGGCATCTCGCATTAGGAAGGTGACTACAGAGATGCTTGGAGTGACCTGAGTGACAAGATGCGAACCTAAAGACACGTGATGGTGGAACGAGGAAGTGCAAAAGGCTATTGAGGAGAAGAAGACATGCTACAAGCATATACATTATGATAGGAGCGACGACAACATATAGAAATACAAAGCAGCAAAAAAGAAGACAAAGAAAGCGGTGAGTGAAGCACAAGGTAAGAACTATGAGGAAATTTACCAGAAGTTAAGTACAAAAGAGGGCGAGAAGGATATCTACAAGATGGCTAAACTTCGGGAAAGGAAGACGGGAGATTTCAACCAAGTTAAATGCATCAAAGTCGGCACTAATAGACTTTTGGTGAAAGACGATGAGATCAAGGATAAGTAGAAAGATTACTTTGATGAGTTGTTCAATCATAACAATGACGATAGTATGGTTGAACTGGATGATGCTTTTGATGACACCGATAGACGGTTTGTTCGAAGAATCCAGAGGTCAGAAGTAAGAGAGGCCTTAAAAAGGATGAAAGTGGGTAAGGCGTTAGGGCCTAATAACATTCCAATCAAGGTATGAAAATGCTTGGAAGAAGTGGCGATCGTTTGGCTAACTAATTTGTTCAATAGCATTTTTAGGTCGAACAAGATGTCTAACGAGTGGCGGAGGAGCACATTAGTACCAATTTTCAAAAATAAAGGAGACATTCAAAGTTGTACTAATTATAGAGGAATTAAGCTCATGAGCCACACAATAAAGCTTTGGGAGCGAGTGATCGAGCACCGTTTAAGAAGAGTGACTAGCGTGACGATAAACCAATATGGTTTTATGCCTGGAAGGTCGACCACGGAAGCGATTTTCTTGACACGACAGTTGATAGAGAGTATAGGGAACAAAAGAAGGATCTTCACATGGTGTTTACCGACTTGGAGAAAACCTATGACAAAGTGCCAAAAAGGGTCATGTGGTGGGCGCTTCAAAGGAAAAAAGTCCCAATAAAGTATGTTATCCTAATTAAGAATGTGTACCAAGATGTTGTGACTAATGTGAGAACATGTGGTGGTGATACTAGTGATTTCCTATTAAGATAGGACTACACCAAAGGTCAACGTTGAGCCCATACATGTTTGCCCTAGTGATGGACGAGGTCACGCGGGACATACAAGGAGATATCCCTTGGTGTATGCTTTTTGTTGATGATGTAGTGTTAGTTGATGAGAGTAGGATAGGTGTCGATAGGAATCTGGAGATGTGAAGGAAGACCCTAGAATCGAAGGATTTTAGACTTAGTAGGACTAAAACTGAGTATATGAAGTGTGATTTCAGCAGTGCCGGGGCAGATGATGAAGATGTTAGGCTAGATGGACAAGTAGTGCCTAGGAAGGACACGTTTCGATATTTAGGATCGATGCTACAGCGAGATAGAGAGATTGATGAAGATGTGAGCCATAGGATTAGAGCGGGGTGGGTGAAATGGCGCCAAGCATCGGGTGTCCTGTGTGACAAAAAAGTTCCTCAAAAGTTAAAGGGTAAGTTCTATAGGACGGCGATCAGACCTGTGATGCTATATGGAGCAGAATGTTGGGCAATTAAAAGACAACATATACAGAAGATGAGTGTAGCAGAGATGAGGATGCTATGGTGGACATGTGGTCACACAAGGCGAGATCGAATCCGCAATGAGGATATACGTGATAGGGTGGGGGTAGCACCAATTGAAGAGAAGCTTGTCCAACATCGCTTGAGATGGTTTGGACATCTCCAACGGAGGCCTTCTGAGGCACCGGTACGTAGTGGAATTTTAAGACGTACTGAAAACGTAAGAAGAGGCAGAGGTCGACCAAGACTAACATGGGAGGAAGCAGTTAAAAGAGATTTGAGGGATTGGAATGTAGTTAAAGAATTAGCTTTGGATAGGAGCGCATGGAAGTTAGTGATCCACGTACCGAAATCATCAAAAGGTTTAGGGGCTGTGTTTTAGGCTCTCGGCTCGGATGACAGGATGTACAGCTTAGAGTTTTAGCCTTGTAGGTTTTATTATTATTATTATTATTATATTTTTTTATTTGCAAGGCTCTCGTCTCTTTGACTTTGAGAAGGTTTTATTCCTAGCCTACCCCAACTTGTTTGGGATCAAAGGCTTTGTTGTTGTTGTTGTGAGTTGTCTCCAGAACCGAAGATGGTGGATGTCTTTGTCTTTAGTACGGGAGCAGAGGTGGGTTGGCTTGTGAGTAAAAGGATATCATCATTACCCGAAGCAACTCTTGACTAATTCCAAGTCTTTCACTAGTTCACCTACATGCATGGGCATGTCATACCCACTTTGATTCCATTAACTACCTCGTAACCCTCCTATAAAATTTACACCACGTGTATGCACCGAGGAGAGTTCAACCTCACATATGCATAGGATTGGGTCTCGTAGAATTATTTTCCGACTCGGTGACCCTCACTCTAACAATTTCCTTGTTTTTTTCTAACCTAGTCATCGTGCCCGGGGGTAGATCCACATAGGGCCCTCACTCAATTTTGCCCAACGATGGTATTGGACTAATTTTCACCATTAGTGCTCCCACTGGTTTAACTTGTTTGTATATATGACGCCCCCACTCAGTTTTTGTTTTGGGTCCACCCCTGATCATGCCAAGGTACTGGCTAGGCGGCCAGCAAGAACACAATGTAAATTGTTGTACTTAAATAGCACTATTCTAGGTTTTAGAAATCAAATCTGTAGCACCTTTCGGGTTTTGGAAAGGAAACTAGGTTGGCTTAAGAACAAGGGCAAAAAGAAGTAGAAGAGATTTTGAAAGAAGTGAGATTGCTTTCCCAATTTTTACCAATCCTTTTTCTTAATAAATCATAAATTCCACTGACAATGGCTCATCACCATTAATCATTCTCCCTATTAATCTCATGGTCTTGATCCTTCTGAAATAGTTATTCTTGAAAATCCAATACACTCACAAGAGTATATATTCCAAATTCTCCAACATTCATTTTATATTAATAGATCAGTTTATTCTTATACTACTTCCATAAGTAAGCTTAGAATTCAATGGCCTTATCATCTAATATATTTGCTACTTCTCATTAGCTACACATGTTATATCTCTTCATTATTTCATATGATATCATTGTCATCTAAAACTCCAAGTAATGTTGTATCATTATTTATCCAATCCAACCAACATATACTTTCTGTTATATCATCTAGGGTTTCATCAATGGAATCATGGCTATCTAAATTTTATTCTCCACCAAGAATTTATTGGGTAAATCCAATCTTATAATTGTTATCTTCTATATATACAATCACATATCCTAGTGATAATCCAATATTCTCATTTTTAATCCATCTATCAATTATTAAATCTTTCAATATCAACTATGTCTATGTTCTAATAATCCAATCACTTCCATCATTGAATTTTTAATCATGATTAACTAATCCAGCTATCAACCGTACTCTTCACTAATCACCTGTAAATTAATTCATGCCTCACTGTAAACATTCACCAATAAAAAAAAATTACACTCTATAATCTGATAGTCATAGTTACTCCATATATCTTCCAAAATCTCAATTTATTCATCTCTTCTAGTTAATCTGTTCCACTAAAATTCACTAATTGATCCTTCCAGGTGTAACACCATTAGTCATTTCTAATAATCAACATAGGCCCATCAATTTACCTTCACTTTTTACTTCTTGCACCAATCTTTTATAGGTTATCTACTTCCTTCACTTTCAACTCCAAGAGTATTAATTAACCTATTTCTTGCAACCATGATTTAATACTTTGGGGTCACATAGATAGAAGAGTAAGGGTGAGAATAGAAAAGATATAGGTACGATTCAAGATGAAGTAGGGTGGGAGACGAAGGTTTTTCTTTTTAATAATTTTTATTTTAAATCAGAAGTAGTTTTACACAAATTGCTATATAGCACCCTAATGGATTATAGTGCAACTTGGCTATAAATACAATCTACTACAATGGTTTTACCTGTAGCATGAAAGAAGTCTACAAGTATTATCTAACTACTCGAAACATGACCTTGTAACTCTTTAGAAGGAAAAGTTTTTTATTAGGGTGCTCGTACTACACTTCCAATTCCAATCTTAGCACTACTACTAGTTAGTTTAGTTCCATTTGCTCAAGACCTACAACAAAGAATTAGTCTATTTGATTACACAAATTTTTGAGATTTTGACAAAATCAAAACAAAGATTTTGATGCATGCCTAAGAAAGATAAGATAGAAATAGGAAGGAAAAGATAGCAATAATACTTATAGTTTTCATAATTCTTTTTGTATATGAAAATAACATTTTGTAAGTCTCAAATTCTTATCGGGGCCAAACCTATACCGAGGCTTACAACCTACAGTCAAGCCTACTCTGATACCATTTGAAACAACCCTATTTTCCAAACAAGGTATGCCCGATTTGCGCAATCGCCTAGGATTTTGATTGCAGACTGAATGGCACCAACCTTGCTTACGAACATTTAAAAAACATTTGATTAAATTACGGCCTAACAGCTATTTTGCAGTAACAAAATGGGTATCTCAAGCCCAAAGCTTTAACTTACATTCAGAAGAACCAAATAGCCTCCACAGGAAAGCTTGAGTGCGGTCGCAACCCTAATACGTTCTCCAGAGTGTCCATCAATCTTCTGATACACCTCCTGATGAAAATTTAGCAAGATTGAGTATACAACGTACTCAGCCAAGGTAGTCAGAGTCGAGATCCCGAGTTAGATCGATTTGCCTCCGGTAGGATCGAATCGTAGTATCGAATCGTAGAATCGCGATTCTCTGATTGTAAAATACACATATTTACCATCTATACTATAAGTTTGTATGATTCTTATAAGGTTTACCACTTACTTATTACCAAAAATGGGCAAAACACTTCTTATCACACAAAGAAAAAGCATAATGGTTCGACATGATGGGTGATATAGTTACGAACTCAGAGAGAACAACATTACCACATGATATAATATTTTGCACGCTCCTTGTTTATTTATAGTTTCATTCTCGAAATTAATATCAACAAATTTTGCTCTAAAAAATATCAATAAAGCGACCTCTAAAAAAAATTGCCCTAAGTCTCTACTTGTAGGATCGATAAGCTGTCGTGGGTTCGTAGAACCGTAAGACTCTAAGAGTAGGATCGCGATCCTAACTACCTTGAGTAGGATCGGATCGACAGTGAGACTCGAATCGACAGGCTGTCGTGGGTTCGTAGAATCGTAAGACTCTAAGAGTAGGATCGCGATCCTAACTACCATGTACTTAGCAAGCCACATAGGAAAGCTATTTAACTACATGCCAAGGGTTCAATTGATTATTGAAGGTTTACCATATCAGGTATATGTGGATGCATCACTTGAGTTAAAGCAGATTGTCTTTAAAACTGTAAAATCGTACTAATATAACATCAGGGGTTTACTCAACAATTGTAATTACCATCTTAACATCTCAAAATCTCTACTTATGCCTCATATATTGGAATCACCCATGAACACATCTTCATTAACCGGAGCATGGCGTATCCGAATACCATTGATTATACTCTGCAGAGTTGCCCAACTTTTCCCACAAGATACTTCAAACTCATACTGTCATGCAATATACAAGCAACCTGATAGCGTGCGACTGAGTTGAGATAACAAGGCATTCCCAGTACTCAACCTTTCTAGCCTCTAACCGGTAGGTCCTTGGACAATACAGCCATCGGGAAACCACCGGGCAATGGTGGAGTGCGCGGTCCGATGCTGACTGTACCTACTGTTGTGTAGATCAGCAAGTGACCTAACCGGCCCACTCATGTCCCACCCCCAATCAGCGGTTGCTCTATACAACAAAAGCAGGTGACATCCTATAGATATTCAATTGGAAGAGCAATGTACTAAGCCAAGTTGGTTATACCAAACCCGTGGTTGGGTGAGTTCTGTGTATGTTATTTGGCACAAGGTTCTAGTCTTTACATGTCTTCCAGTGAGGCGATGGACTAACATCCAACTCGTGGCTGCCACCTCTTAATTTCACTTTTGACTCACTTTTATCAAGTCTATTGGGTTGTTCATCCTCTTGGTCTCAACGCTCAACTCTCCACCAAAATCATTTGCGGTTAGCCAATACTCTTTTTTAGTATTTGTAAACACATTTGTCGATGATCTAGTATCGATCTTATGAATGGATGTTTGGGCTTTCCTTGAGTTAGATCCACGCAGAGAAAGACACAAGGATCTAGACAGGTTCAGTCCTTTTTCTTAGAGAATAACAACCCTACTCCTGTATTGTTGTATTGATTATGCTTTTACAATAGAAGATCACTCAAACTAAGGCTTAATGACTTCTTGTTGTTGTTTCCGATCAGTCTGCCCTTGTGTCTACTAACTTTAGCCTTTATATAGCGCCTGAAGGGATGACAGTTACTCCATGCCAAGAGACGCCTCAACACTTCATGAAATGCGCACGTTGATGGAAGTTATTGTTAGAGATAACACCCCACATCATCTGGCAGTTATTATCAGAGATAGAGGCGTAATACATGCAGTTATTCTGGAGTATAACAGCGTATACTAACTACTCTGTGTATTAAACACAGCGCATAAGAGTTCCTAGTCAGTTGAACCCACATGTCTGTAGGTTTTGTCGACTATAGGGTGGTTGTAATCGACCTGATCGTGGAAAGGCTTACGACTATAGAGTGGTCATAGAAAGGCTCATGACCATGGAGTGGTCGTAGAAAGACTCACGACCACCCAGCTAAGCTCTTCCCTTATTAACAATAAGGGGTATACTTATGGACAATATGAAGATATTGCTATCTATAATGATAATTACAGATAAACAATTTAATTAATTACAGATGATTAGATCCTTGTCAACATTGTGACAATGCCAAATATTTATTAATATTTTATGTATCTTAAACTTGTCAAGGTGAATATGGCCTACAGAGAATAGGTGGGCTTGTATGTGGTGTGATAGGATATATCTAATCATCATGATATTCAAAAGTATTATGTCAATAAAGAAGTAATTAGCACAAATACGATAATGAAAGTAATAATATAAGTACATGAAATATAAGCCCAAAATGATCAAAGAATGCAACTTGTCTCCTTATCCACAGTCTTTGACTGGATTTACCTCTCCCGCGTCTTGATCAACTCTCTCTGTAGCTTGATCAATAAATTTGGGTTCTATCATGGAAGAAAATCAAATAAATAACTCCGGGCTAAACAAGAAGCGAGCTATAACAAAATGAAATAAATAAATTCGGAAAGAAATGGAAAGAAAGGTGATGTGGGTGATTGAGATTTATTGGGTGCTTGATCTGGCTAAACGAAGTTGAAAATAGGATCCACGGGCTCGAAACGGTCAAAATAGATATATTATGTCTAAAATGGTTTGGAGTGAATAGCATTGGGTCTGGTGAACAGTAACAGGTTGGTACTATTCATTACGGATCGGGTTGGGCGAACCGTAACTGGTTTTGGGCCGAGGATTAATGGGCTGCATAGTATTAGCCTTGATGATAGTGTTGGGCTGAAAGTGAATAGTGGTGGGCCGCATAGTGGAAAACAGTGTTGGGCCGGCCCACTTGACTTGCCAGGCCTGAAAGCCTTTTGGGTTGGCTTTGCCAGCTGCCTTGGCGGCCCAGCTCGTGTTAGGCGAGCTAGAGCTCGCTCTCCACAGGGCCAAGAAAGAAAAGCGGCAGCGGCGGTGATTTTGGCGACGATGTCGGGTGGTGCGGCAAGCATCCCTGGACCGTGGGCAACCCATTTTGGGGTTTTGTGTGGCTGGAGGAGGTCCGACAAAGGGCAGGCGGCGACGATGGCGCATGGTCGAAATAGGGGAACGACACTGGTGGTCTCCGGCGGTGCTTCGGCCAAATTGGTTGGCTTGGGAGCATTAGTGGAGTAAGGGGACCTCGATGGTGGTGGTGGTGGTGGTGGAGCTTGGGGAGGTTGGAGGAGGGCTAGCGATGGTGACCGTGGGCGGCGCGGCTGTGAGGACCCCAATTTATTTGGCTTGTAATGCTTAACCAACCACCTGGCCCTAGCATCACAAATCAAATAAACCGAGCCTCGAGATATGTATACTTCCCAGAATGCAGTATACACACCTCGCCACAAATTTATGCATCAACTCCATTCCAAACATAGAGTCCAAACATTACACTACTAAGCAGAAAATAACAACAGTAGATTATTACAGACCAGGGCCGACCGGCCAAAAGATACACAAATAACAGAAGATAGACAGCGGAAGCAAAAGTGCCATAAGATGGCTATAAACAAAGCCAATCAGCGTGCCTTCAACCCACAAGGCATCTGACCGGACCGCCAAGCCTAGTCGTCGAACACGAAGCGGCAGCACAACTCACAGAAGTGAGGCCCTTGGGGCTCACCTTCTTCCTTTGCAACAAAACATTAAGCAAAGCATCTGAGTACAAAGATTGTCTTTGTACTCGCAAGACTGACGTGTGAACTAGCAGACCTGTTCATATGCTACATGCAGGCTTATTTGGTAGAGGCCATATGTTTCATTAGCACAAAGCCAGATTTGTTTGCAATAATGTAATACAGTTTAAAGGCAAGTTTGCAATTCATTTTTAATGTTGAAATAACAGTGAAATAAAGATAGATACAAGTAACCACCTGGAAGTGACTATCCCAATAGCCACCACAACATAGTACGAACCCCCAGATTCGTACCACCGTCAAGTTTTAATTTAAAAGGTTGTAGTCTAACTCTTGGAAGACCTTGCCAAGCGTGTCCATAACCTAGGACGAGGCTATTCGAATAGATTTAACCTGCAGGGTGTACCATCTGTACACACACTTGAGACATCGCTTTAAGCCAAAGCACACTACCGAAGGTATGCTGGCACAGCTAAGTCCTACGAGACTTTTTCCAATATTGTGTATTAATTACGAGCCGCTCGTATGGATAGAAATCCATACGCTTACATGGTAAAGCCGAAAAGACAACTACCTTTGCGGGGTAAAGCTTTTCGGACAACTACCATGCTCCCAACACCATCCCTCCTACGACCTCCTGCGACCCGGAGCCAATACACGCCAAGGTACTAGGTCAAGAGAGGTCCCATATACTCTAGTGTGGTTAGCACGCTAAAATGCTTGGTTTAGTGTAACAAGATGTTCGGTCCTTGTTGACTCGGGCACCTTTCCAGTCACACCCAACAGATCACACCAAAACTTACCATTGTGCCCAAGTCTAAATCGTTTTTGTTTTCATTTTTAGTTTTTGCAATTAGACGTAGCACAAGCTGGAACATAAGAACAATAATAATTTTTATGTGATCAAGATCATCGACTAAGTCGATGATCGCCCAATTCTATCGGAAACTAAGCATGGCTAAGCAACTGAACTCGTAATCTACTAAGTGATAAGAGTTCATCCAACGAACTCTAATCACAGCAAGTAACCTAGGCTCATGTAGTAGAGATCAATATTTCACCTACAGGATATGCAGCTATGGATTTAACTAATCAATTTAACACAAATTAGGCAATGCATACATACAGCTGAAACAAGATATTAGACTTTAAAATACTGGGAGAAACATGATCAAACCGCTTGCACGGTGGCGTGGCTCAGATGCTCAACTCATTGCAGAGGATCACTCGATAAAACTGGACTGCCGCAATCTATCGATCGAGCAAAAGCAACAAATAAGAACCAATAACACCGACAAAACTCAAAATCTCAAATACAACCACAAATCTATAACACGTGGCTAGACCATTACAATAGGAACAAGAAATTAATCACACGGAGATGATTTAAATTAGACAAGCTTTCATGTGATAGATCTTCCCAAACTCACTTACTTACCAAGTTAACTACAAAATCAAACAAAATCAATCATCTTATATGTTTTAATCTTTCGACAGACTTTGATGGTGAATGTGTGCACATCTATTAACTAAGCATCAAATTAACACATCTAAAGAACTAGTTACTCTAAACAACCATCATTAGTGATAAGATCACTTAAACCTACAAGAAGCTATTGAAACACTAACTAGTTAATTAGCCAACTATTAGATGCTAACAATTTTCTAATTAAGGTTGGGCTTTAATAAAATTCAGCTACTAACACACCTAAGCATCACACCCACATATAGCAAGGTTAACAATTTCAGCATGCTACTACTACAAGGCCTTACTATACTTGTAAAAGCAAGAACCACAAGTCTGAGACAAACAACATGATCATCTAACAACCTCTTTGATCATTCATGACAACAAGAGCTTTGAAACCTATAGATACTAACTAAATGTCTCCATGCTAACCACTACAACTTAGGGGAGACAACAAGCACTAACAAAATAGAATAGCAAGCAATGCTACCAAGTTCAGATTACTGACAATAGGAAAACAATGACAACAGAGAAACAATTACAGAGAACCAGTGACTAACTTTCCTCCAAACCTCAATTTTCCCAACTAAGCTAAAGCATGAGAGTGACTAATGATCATTCCTAAGATTAATTAACAGCTAGATACATGGCCTAGGGGAGGTGGGCCCCACTGTCATGGAGATTGAAAGAGAGAACAGAGAGGCAACCAGGAGGGCTCGGGCGCTCTGACTGGTTTCGTCGCGCGAAGGAGTGGAGGCGCGATGAGGTGTGACACCAAAATGGGTTCTTTGGAGGATGCTTGAAGGCGAAGGTGGTCTCGAGGCGTGGAGATGCACCGTGGCGGCGTGGCGGCGAATGCGCGGCCGGCCGTGGAGGTGACAAGGCGATCGCGCAAGAGAAGAAGAAGGTGAAAACTAGCGTGCGCATGAGCATCGATGGGTTACCAGAACTCACCGGATGACGCGAGCTAAGGTGGTGCCGGAGATGGCCGGCGGCGAGCTGCTGGCGCGCAAGGCGGTCAACGGCGATAGGGACTTGAGGTGAACGAGAGCGAGTGAGTGATGGGGTAGGGTAGAGGACACGAGAGGATGCTTACGGAGCTAGGAATCGAGCTCAAGCTCATTGGAGAAGACGCGCGCGGAGAGGCGAATCGGCCGGAGTTGGAGAAGAAGGAGCGCGCGCAGCTCACAGTGATGAAACCGAATTTCTTGAGGTTCACTTCACGGGATGCGAACACGCCGTGGACGCGATCGCCGAGCTCGGAGATCGCCGGAGCGGCCGGGCACGCTTCGAGGCGTGAGGCGGCATTCACGGCTTGTGGAGCTCGAGAGAAAATGGGCGAGGAGGAGAAGAAAACCGGTAGGTGAAGCTTTCGGCGACTTAAGAAGAGGAGGCGAGGCGCGAGGTGGAGGTGGTAGCTCGGCGAGGTGACCGGCGAGGCGACGTGGCGGCACGCATGCGCCGGCGGTGAAGAGCGGCGCGAGAGAGCGGCAGCGAGCGGCGGCCGCGCGGCGCGCGCCGCGTGGAGGAAAGGGCTGCGCAGTGGGACCACGCCGTCGCCGAGGCGCAATGAGTCGGATTCCGGATTGATCAAGAAGATGTCGAACGTTCGATCTGAGATGGACGGACGGGATCAACTGATGCAATCGGACTGGTCGGCTGAATCGGGTGCACGTGAGCCGCACGATAAGCATCGGACGGTCAGCAGCGCTCGGGCTCGCGCGATGCAGCTAGGCGGTGCGGCTGAACCGAGTGGCGCGGTCGGACTCGCGTTTGGGTTCGGCGCCGATGCGGTTGGGTCCAGCCGAGACAAGCGGTCCGGTCGGAGTTTAAGTCGGGCTCGGGTCTGAGCCCGACCAACAGTGATTCCAGATTTGAAATTAAAAGGGGCAGAGAAGGTTTGGGAAATTTTTAGAGATAGCTCCAGAGCTCCAAAAATTCCGAAATTTTTATGGTAGCTTCCTGGGACAGAGGACAACCTTGTGTAAATTTTCCAGGAATTTTCATGCACTAGATTTCTCCCAAGAAAATTCACAAGCTGTTGCCTTAGGAGTTTGACCAGATTTCAAACAGAGTTGACTTGCTCTTTTGAAATAGCAAAAGAAATCTAAAAATTGTGAGATTTTTCAGAGAGGTGGATAGGATGATCAAGATGATAGGAAAAATATTCCTCGAGGATGATCACAAGTTTGAGGTTGACAATTTTGTTGACAACAACTATCATTCATAAGAACATGATTAAAGAAAAGGATAATTGCTAGGGGAAAAATGTAGAAAACTTTCAAATGATTTCATGAGGCATCAAGAGTTTTTTTATTCCTCCTCATAATTTACATTTGAAACACAAACCCTAACTTAGGGCTGTTACAAATCTCCCCCCTTACAGGAATCTCGCCCCGAGATTCTGATCACTGGGAAAAGAAGGACGGGTAATCTGCACGGAGACGATCTTCCCGCTCCCAAGTGGCTTCATCCTCGAGTGGTTCGACCACCGAACTTTAAGGAACTTGATTACGGTTCCTCGTTCTGCGTTTAGCTTCTTCGAGGATACGAACGGGGTGCTCACGATAGGACAGATCTTCTTGCACATCGATATTTTCCAATGGCGTTTCCTCAACTGGAACACGGAGGCACTTCTTCAATTGCGATACATGGAAAACATCATGCACTCCTTCGAGTGTAGCTGGCAATTCTAACTTGTATGCAACAGTTCCCACTTTCTTGATGATGCGATACGGCCCGACATATCGAGGAGCTAGTTGCCCTTGACACCGGCGACGATGCCCTTCGAGGTGAGACTTTGAGATACACAAAGTCATTAGGTCGAAACTCACTCACGGCGACGCCGACCGCATAGCTCTTACGCTTGACCGAGCTACGCCGCAAGTGCTCACGAATCAATCGCACGACTTTCGGCCTCATTGATTGAATCGGACCAAAGAACCGTCTTTCCCGCCACCGGTTCAATGGGGTTCTGCATCGTCTCCCATACAAGGCCTCAAACGGTGCCATACCGAGACTAGCTGGAAGTCGTTGTTGTAGGAGAACTTCGGCAAGCGGTAGGCACTTCTTCCAATTCTTCCCGTAGGAAAGAACACAAGCACGAGCATATCTTCAAGCACACAGTTGACGCGCTCCGTCGACCATCGATCCCGAGGATGATAGGCGTCTTGAAGGTAAGACGAGTCCCCATGGCCTCCTGCAGACTATGCCAAAACCGAGAGGTAAACAATACCACGGTCGACACAATCGTCTTGGGCACACCATGCAAGCTCACAATCCTTGATACATAGAGTTCGGCTAGAGGTTCCACACGGGTGACTCTTGACCGGAAGGAAATGCGCCACTTTAGTTAGCTTTGTCAATGACAACCCAAATGGCGTCATTTCCCTTGGATGAGCGGGGCAATTCGGTGATGAAATCCATGCCCACGGAATCCCACTTCCATTCTCGCACCGCAAAGGTGAAGAAGACATCTTTGGGCCGATGCTCGGCCTTGACACGACAACATCGTCGCCGATCGGCAACGAACCCGCAATCTCGCGCTTCATGCGAGTCCACGAAATCTCGACGCAGATCTTGGTACATTTTGGTGGCCCCGGGATGGATGGACAAAGGTGAATCATGGGCCTCATGGAGAATCAAATCCCGCAACTCGGGAACCTTTGGGACCACGAGACGCCGCCCAAACCATACCACACCGTGCTCATCTTCTCGTGAAACACTTGGTGATCCATTCTTGATGTTCGCTGATTTTACCCACACCATCATCGATTGTTGTGCTGCCTTGATTTGATCCACCAAGGTCGGTTGCACAACCAGGCGCAAGGGAACCATGCTCAACCAAACCCAAGTTGAGACGCGAAATTCGCAAGAAGTGCGGTTCTCGCTCTTGGATCATCAAAGTATTGCAATACACCTTTCGGCTAAGGGCATCAGCAACCACATTGGCCTTGCCAGGATGATACTGAATACCCATGTTATAATCTTTGATCAATTCCAACCATCTCCTCTGCCTGAGGTTCAGATCTGGCTGGGTGAACAAATATTTCAAGCTCTTGTGATCGAAATACACCTCACAGCGGTTACCGATCAGATAATGCCGCCAAATCTTGAGTGCATGAACAACCGCAGCAAGCTCTAAATCATGGGTGGGATAATTGAGCTCATGAGGTCTCAATCGCTCGATGCATAGACAAGCGCCTTGCCTTCTGCATAAGAACACACCGAGTCCTCGACGAGAGGCATCGCAATAGATATCGAAGCTCTTGTGGACATCGGAAATAGTAAGGACCGGGTCAAGTCAATCGTTGTTTGAGCTCGAAAGCTCTCATCACAAGCGAGAGGACCACACGAACTTCTTGTCCTTCTTGAGCAATTCGGTCATCGGCTGCGATCTTGGAGAAGTTCTCGATAAAGCGGTAGTAGCCCGCTAAACCGAAAACTCCGCACATCGGTGATGACTTGGTGACCCCAAGATAGAACATCGCCGACTTTGTTTGGGATCCACACTACGCCTCGGTGAAAGAACATGGCCCAAGAATGCCACTTTCTTCAACCAGAACTCGCATTTGCTGAACTTCGCATATAGCAGGTGCCCCCGCAGCTTGCCCAAAACTATCTTCAGATGCTCAGCATGCTCTTCTTCAGTCTTGGAATAGATAAGAATATCATCAATGAAAACCACCACGAACTTATCCAAATATTCCATGAATACCGAGTTCATGAGGTTCATGAAATAAGCTGGAGCATTGGTTAAGCCGAAAGACATGACGGTATACTCGTACAGGCCATAACGAGTAGTGAAAGCCGTCTTCGGAATATCCTCAGATCTGATCCTGACCTGATGATACCCCAATCTCAAATCAATCTTTGAGAACACCTGAGCTCCAGTCAACTGATCAAACAGATCATCAATGCGGGGCAAAGGATATTTGTTTTTCACCGTCACCTCATTGAGCGGACGGTAATCAACGCACATGCGCAAAGTCTTGTCCTTCTTCTTCACAAAGATCACCGGACAACCCCAAGAAGATGAGCTAGGACGGATGAAACCCTTTGCTTGAAGCTCACCTAATTGCTTCTTTAATTCCTCCAATTCATTAGGAGGCATCCGATACGGCGTCTTCGAAATCGGAGCGGTACCGGGTAGCAACTCAATGACAAACTCAAGGTCTCGAACTGGAGGCATCCCAGGCAAATCTTCGGGAAAGACGTCCACAAAGTCAGATACTATGGGAACATCCTGAATCTGCAAGACTGGCTTCGCTTCTAATGCACACAAATGTGGTCCTGCACATGCGCGAAAATCCAACTCGCTACTTTGAAGAAGTGGTGAGATAGACAATCTTCCTGGCGCAATCGATTTGCCCCAAGTGTTGGGACAACCAATTCATGCCAAGAATCACGTCCAGACTTGCTGAACTGAGCAGAATAAGATTTGCCAAAAATCCTACCCCTTTGACTTCAATAGGAACACCACGGCATTCCAAATCAGCTCTCATTTCCGAACCCGGAGAGCGAATGAGCAAAGGAATCCCCAAAGGAACACAGTGAAGACCACTAGCAGCAGCAAATGATCTTGAAATAAAGAATGCGATGCTCCGAATCAAATAATACCTGCAGCAGGACGATAATTGACAAGAAGTGTACCCATCACGACATCTGGCGCCTCCTGAGCCTCCTCAGCTGAAAGATGGTTGACTCGACCGCTGCTCACACCCTGGGTCTTCTGGATCATCTTCGTGCGTGGGTGACCACTCCTGCCGCGTCCTCCATTAGGACGAGGGCTGCTCCAACACTCGAGGCAAGAATTTGCATAATGGCCCTTTGGTGACAACGAAACAAGTAACCTCGGCGCCGGATTGCGGAGGCCACCTGTCTTTGGATCGCATGCGCACGTGGTGGCTCACGACTGCGGTGGACGAAGAATCGCGCGGATGGCCTCGGTCTTGGTGGAGCAAAAGAACGGCCCCGTGCCGCCCACCCGAGGCGCAGTGAGGTGGTGTGAGTAGACCGATGGGCCTCCCATTTGCGCTTGGGACTCGCCACGCCTTTGCCTTATGCTCGCAACAATGGCCTTATCTACCAAGGCACGAAAGTCGGAGAAGTCCACAATAGATAGCTTGTCCCGCGGCTCCTCGGACAAGCCATCCATAAACTTCTCTGCTTGGCCTCATCGAGGCCACCTCTCCGAGCATAACGAGCCGGTGATTAAACTCGTACTCGTCACGGACTTGCGCCTTTGCTTGAGCGCGAGGAATTCTTTCTTCTTCAGCTTCATCAGGCCATCAGGGATGTGGGCCCGACGAAAAGCAGACCTGAACTCCTCCCATGAGACCACATGGCCCGCGGGCTGCATGGCGAGGTAGTTCTCCCACCATGATAGTCTTTGCGCCCTCGGTGGTGGGGCGAAGAGTGCCTTCTCCGGTCTGCGGCATCGAGCGATGTTGAGCTTCCGCTCAACCATGCGCGACCAATCATCCGCATCGAGGGTCCTCGAGGCGGGAGAAAGTCGGCGGTGCGTACGGAGGAACTCGGCAAGTCCCCCGCGAGTCTGATGTCCGCCACCTCCAGATCCGAAGGCACCGGCAGGAGTGGAGGTATTCCTAGCAATTACCTCCAAAATGCGCGTCTGGTCCATACGGTTTCGCTCGATCTGAGCGAGAACCTCAGCCATAGTCGGAGGAGGGGGAAGCTCCTCATCATGACCGGCCGGCTGACTGCCACGCGTCCTCCCAGCCATCCTGTTTCACTAGGACAGGTTAGCAATAGCCGGAAAACATGAAGTCGATAACTCACTGCAAATAACTCACTAACAGCACAAAATAAGCACAAGACTTTTAAGTTACAAACCAACTGACAAAAATTAGACACTTAGCAAACTCACAACATATCTTACCCTTATGTTCCCACAAATTTTAATTAGGTTAATCTTCTATGGTTCTCCCAAAGACCAATTACACCGGATAAGTAACTATCTTTTGAAAGGAAAGAGAGAACCCAAGTTTTTAAACTCAAATTAGAGTAAGATGAGAGTAGAAGGCTAAGATAGGTAAGGAGTAAAATCTGAGAATCTGCCTAGGTTTTCATAAACCCTTTTTATAATTTGAAAATAAGCTTTTCTAAAATATCCTAAGGACGACTATGCTTGGGTTACTACGGTCAGAATGGCTCTGATACCAACTTTGTGAGGACCCCAATTTATTTGGCTTGTAATGCTTAACCAACCACCTAGCCCTAGCATCACAAATCAAATAAACCGAGCCTCGAGATATGTATACTTCCCAGAATGCAGTATACACACCTCACCACAAATTTATGCATCAACTCCATTCCAAACATAGAGTCTAAACATTACACTACTAAGCAGAAAATAACAACGATGAGATTATTACGGACCGGGGCGACCGCCAAAAGATACACAAATAACGTAAGATAGACAATGGAAGCAAAGTGCTATAAGATGGCTATAAACAAAGCCAATCGTGTGCCTTCAACCCACAAGGCATCCGACCGACCGCCAAGCCTAGTCGTCGAACACGGCTACGGCACAACTCACGTAAGTGAGGCCCTTGGGGCTCACCTTCTTCCTCTGCAACAAAACATTAAGCAAAGCATCTGAGTACAAAGATTGTCTTTGTACTCGCAAGACTGACGTGTGAACTAGCAGACCTGTTCATATGCTACATGCAGGCTTATTTGGTGGAGGCTATATGTTTCATTAGCACAAAGCCAGATTTGTTTGCAATAATGTAATACAGTTTAAAGGCAAGTTTGCAATTCATTTTTAATGTTGAAATAACAGTGAAATAAAGATAGATACAAATAACCACCTGGAAGTGACTATCCCAATAGCCACCACAACATAGTACGAACCCCCACATTCGTAACACCGTCAAGTTTTAATTTAAAAGGTAGTAGTCTAACTCTTGGAAGACCTTGCCAAGCGTGTCCATATCCTAGGACGAGGCTATTCGAATAGATTTGCCTGGGGTGTACCACTGCACCCACACTTGGATCGCTTTAAGCCAAAGCACACTACCAAGGTATCTTTGCACAGCTAAGTCCTACGAGACTTTTTCCAATATTGTGTATTAACTACGAGCCACTCGTATGGATAGAAATCCATACGCTTACATGGTAAAGCCAAAAGACAACTACCTTTGCGGGTAAAGCTTTTGGACAACTACCATGCTCCCAACACCATCCTCCTCGACCTCCTGCGACCCGGAGCCAATACACGCCAAGGTACTAGGTCAAGAGAGGTCCCATATACTCTAGTGTGGTTAGCACGCTAAAATGCTTGGTTTAGTGTAACAAGATGTTCGGTCCTTGTTGACTCGGGCACCTTTCGATCACACCCAACAGATCACACCAAAACTTACCATTGTGCCCAAGTCTAAATCGTTTTTGTTTTCATTTTTAGTTTTTGCAATTAGACGTAGCACAAGCTGGAACATAAGAACAATAATAATTTTTATGTGATCAAGATCATCGACTAAGTCGATGATCGCCCAATTCTATCGGAAACTAAGCATGGCTAAGCAACTGAACTCGTAATCTACTAAGTGATAAGAGTTCATCCAACGAACTCTAATCACAGCAAGTAACCTAGGCTCAGGTAGTAGAGATCAATATTTCACCTACAGGATATGCAGCTACGGATTTAACTAATCAATTTAACACAAATTAGGCAATGCATACATACAGCTGAAACAAGATATTAGACTTTAAAATACTGGGAGAAACATGATCAAACTGCTTGCCTGGCTGCTGTGGCTCAGGATGCTCAACCTGTTGCAGAGGATCACTCTCGATAAAACCAGACCCGTCGCAATCTATCGATCGAGCAAAAGCAACAAATAAGAACCAATAACACCGACAAAACTCAAAATCTCAAATACAACCACAAATCTATAACACAGAAGCTAGACCTAATAGGAACAAGAAATTAACTGCTACGGAGATGATTTAAATTAGACAAGCTTTCATGTGATAGATCTTCCCAAACTCACTTACTTACCAAGTTAACTACAAAATCAAACAAAATCAATCCTCTTATATGTTTTAATCTTTTGATAGACTTTGATGGTGAATGTGTGCACATCTATTAACTAAGCATCAAATTAACACATCTAAACAACTAGTTACTCTAAACAACCATCATTAGTGATAAGATCACTTAAACCTACAAGAAGCTATTGAAACACTAACTAGTTAATTAGCCAACTATTAGATGCTAACAATTTTCTAATTAAGGTTGGGCTTTAATAAAATTCAGCTACTAACACACCTAAGCATCACACCCACATATAGCAAGGTTAACAATTTCAGAGATGCTACTACTACAAGGCCTTACTATACTTGTAAAAGCAAGAACCACAAGTACAGAGACAAACAACATGATCATCTAACAACCTCTTTGATCATTCATGACAACAAGAGCTTTGAAACCTATAGATACTAACTAAATGTCTCCATGCTAACCACTACAACTTAGGGGAGACAACAAGCACTAACAAAATAGAATAGCAAGCAATGCTACCAAGTTCAGATTACCGACAATAGGAAAACAATGACAACAGAGAAACAATTACAGAGAACCAGTGACTAACTTTCCTCCAAACCTCAATTTTCCCAACTAAGCTAAAGCATGAGAGTGACTAATGATCATTCCTAAGATTAATTAACAGCTAGATACATGGCCTAGGGAAGGTGGGCCCCACTGTCATGGAGATTGAAAGAGAGAACAGAGAGGCAACCAGGGGAGGGCTTGGGCGGCTCTGGACCTGGTTTCGTCGCGGCGAAGGAGTGGAGGCGCAGTAGGTGTGACAGCCAAAATGGGTTGCTGGAGGACTGCTGAAGCTGAAGGTGGTCTCGAGGCAACCGGAGATGCACCGTGGCGGCGTGGCGACGGAGCGCGGCGGCCGGCCGTGGAGGTGACAAGGCGGCTGCGCGAGAGAAGAAGAAGGTGAAAACTAGCACGCGCATGAGCATCGGTGGGTTACCGAGAACTCACCGGATGACGCGAGCTAAGGTGGTCGCGGAGATGGCCGGCGACGAGAGCTGCGGCGGCGCAAGGCGGTCAACGGCAGCGAGGACTGAGGTGAGCGAGAGCGAGTGAGTGATGGGGTAGGGTAGAGGACACCGTAGGATGCTTACGGAGCTAGGAATCGAGCTCAAGCTCATTTGGAGAAAACGCGCGCGCGAGAGGCGGAATCGGCGGAGTTGGAGAAGAAGGAGTGCGCAGCTCCACAGCGATGAAACCGGAATTTCTTGAGGTTCACTTCACGGGGATGCGGAACACGCCGTGACGCGATCGTCCGAGCTCGGAGATCGCCGAGCGGCCGAACGCTCGTGGCGCGAGGCGGCACTCACGGCCGGAGCTCGAGGAGGAAATGGATAGAGGAGGAGAAGGAAAACCGGTAGGTGAAGCTTTCGGCGGCTTAAGAAGAGGAGGCGGGCGGCGAGGTGGAGGTGGTAGCTCGGCGAGGTGACCGGCGAGGCGTGGCGGCACGCATGCGCGCGGGCGGTGAAGAGCGCGCGAGAGCGGCGTCGCGAGAGAAGCGCGCGGCGCGCGCCGCACGCCGCGTGGAGAAAGGACTGCAGTGGGACCGCTACCGTCGAGGGCGCAACGAGTCGGAGTCCGGATTGATCAAGAAGATGTCGAACGTTCGATCTGAGATGGACGGACGGGATCAACTGATGCAATCGGACTGGTCGGCTGCATCGGGTGCACGTGAGCCGCACGATAAGCATCGGACGGTCAGCAGCGCTCGGGCTCACGCGGTGCAGCTAGGCGGTGCGGCTGAACCGAGTGGCGCGGTCGGACTCGCGTTTGGGTTCGGTGCCGATGCGTTTGGGTCCAGCCGAGACAAGCGGTCCGGTCGGAGTTTAAGTCGGGCTCGGGTCTGAGCCCGACCAACAGTGATTCCAGATTTGAAATCAAAAGGGGCATAGAAGGTTTGGGAAATTTTTAGAGATAGCTCCAGAGCTCCAAAAATTCGGAAATTTTTATGGTAGCTTCCTGGGACAGAGGACAACCTTGTGTAAATTTTTCAGGAATTTTCATGCACTAGATTTCTCCCAAGAAAATTCACAAGCTGCTGCCTTAGGAGTTTGACCAGATTTCAAACAGAGTTGACTTGCTCTTTTGAAATAGCAAAAGAAATCTAAAAATTGTGAGATTTTTCAGAGAGGTGGATAGGATGATCAAGATGATAGGAAAAATATTCCTCGAGGATGATCACAAGTTTGAGGTTGACAATTTTGTTGACAACAACTATCATTCATAAGAACATGATTAAAGAAAAGGATAATTGCTAGGGGAAAAATGTAGAAAACTTTCAAATGATTTCATGAGGCATCAAGAGTTTTTTTATTCCTCCTCATAATTTACATTTGAAACACAAACCCTAACTTAGGGCTGTTACAGCGGCAGGGAGGCATGGCGTCGGCGAGCTGGCGACAGGGAGGGGTAGCTTGGTGGTGGGGAAAGGCTATGGGATGTTGAGGCGATGCTGATGACGGGGTCTAGATGCTAGGGGCTAGAGGGTGGTGCTGAATTTGGGTTCGGCTCATAGGAGAAGGGTAAGAAGGTGGCAACAATTTGAGGATTTGACCGGGGTTAGGGAAGGAGAGGTCCAGTGAGTGTTGAGGATGAAGATGGTGTCGTGGGTTCATGCTTTTATAGCCAATGGAGGGTGGTGGTGCCAGTGGCCGAGCGTGGCCCATGGCGGTGGCATGGACGATGGTGTTGTTTCGGTGTTGAGGAAGGGCAAGGTGGCGGCGGTTTGGCGACGCGGGAATGGTTGCTTCTCACTGGCGCGGCCACATGCGTTGACGAGGGTGATAGCGGCAAACGCGGGGCGTCGAACGCTTGGCGGTGGCGGCACGGGGCGTGGCGCGAATGGGCGGTCGGGGCGGTGTGGTGCTGGCGTGGTGGCGTAAATGCGCGGAGGCAAGGTGGCGAGGAGAGGTGGCACGGCTTTGGCGTGAGTGAAATGAAGACAATGAAGGGTCGAGACGGTGCGACGTGGGCGAACAACGACATGACGCAAGGAGAAGAAAAACAAGGGAGAAGATGGTTTGCTCAGGAACGTTTTCGGCTTAGAGAAAGCCGAAAGCCAAAAGTGGAAGACGGATTTTGGCGGAAACTTTTCGAATTTGGCAAGAAACTCAAAACAAGTAATAAATTTTTGAAAATTTTGGATCTTTTCAGAGGCTAGCTGCAGATCTGGAAAAGAAAGGTGCTGGTGGCCTTGTGCTGACCTACCGGCCGGCAGGAAGAAACGACGGGTCGACGCTGCATGCCTAGGCCTGGTAATGGGCCAAAATTTAAAGGGCCAAAAGGGTTGGGCTATGTATGGGTTGACTTTGGGTCAAATGAAATGGGCCAAAATAAAATTAGGCTAGAATAGGGTTGGGCTAGCTTTAAATAGGGTTGGGCTAGGGTTGGATTAGAATTCAAATGGCTGCTTGCAGTTTGCTCTTCTAGCAGCGATGGCCCGTTCATGACCGACCTCGATGGTAACATCATCGCCATCCCCAACCCCTCGCCGCGGCCGGCTACGCTACTTCGGCGCGCCAAGAAGCTCCCCGGCGTCGCGAGCTCTTCGACAAGCCCCGAGACCCGCAAGCACCGCACCTTTACGAGATTCACAAGCACATAAACGCGCGACGGAGGGGCGGCGTGACGGCCAGAGCGTCGCGGCGAGCCGAGGAACTTCGGCGTCGCACGCAGCGGCACCTTCCGCGCCTCCTCTACCGTCGAGCTCGCATCGGCGAGGGCATGAAGTCTGCGGTCGGCGGCACCGCTGGCCGAACACCGGCGCTCTGCAGAAGCGCCGCGGCTGACACTGGCGCCGACGCCGAGCGCTGCGCCACGGCTCTCCTCAGCACGACCGCGCGTTGCTGCTCGAAGCTCTGAATTCGAGGGGAGAACTGGGAAAGAAGAGGGAGGAATCGAGCAGACGGATGGATTTGTGGAGGAAGGAAGGGTGAGCCGCGGTAGAAATGGAGAAGCAAAAGAAAAGGAATAAGAAAGAATGCAGAGAGCGACCCAGGAGGCCAGGACTAAACCGACCGACCCTTAGGGTTGAAACGGGCCATGTTGGGCCGGACGGGGTGGGGTTTTAATAAATTTGATTAGACTAGGTTGGGTTGGGCTGTCTATTAGAATTTTTGGGTTAGAGTAGGACTTTGGCTGGATCCTAGCCCGTTACCAGGCGTATGCATGCCACGGCCAGTGATGACTCGTGAGACCCTTGAATGTACGGAAGCTTTAATTTGCCGGCACATTTGATTGATTTCTTCACAGGTTCGTATGTTTGCGACATGGACAATCATGGATATATGAATATATGGGCTAATACGGGTCTAAATTGAGCCCATTGTGAAACACCGGCCCATAAACTATACTACTTTATTTTTTAGTGCACCTCTTTTTTTTTTACTATTTTCTCCTCAACGAACACAGTGCAAGTACGAGGGGAGCTACATTGCTAGCGCTTCCTCTCAAAAGAAAAAGAAGAAGAAAGCTACATTGCTAGGAAAGATCAAGGAGGAATTGTGAGGGCGTGGGTCCTCGTTGGAGCGAAATGCTTTCCTTAAACTACCCCTAGCTCTTAATTTTTTTCATCAAGTCCACATGCCGGGCTCCTTCGCAAAACCTCCTCCGTTAATATAACAAGCGCGTTGGTGTGGTGCACACGTGGACGGCCGGATCACCTTCTAGGTGCAAGATTGGGGACCTGCACATAGTTACACAAAGTACGGGGTCTTTTCCGCAAACCTGGCAAGTGGCATGCTCCGGCTTGCGCTTGCGCGCATCCTCTCTTTTTTTAGAGGATAGATGGATATGCATTACCAGTTCCCCTAAAAATTTAAAACCTATGCCCCTGGGCACGCACCCAAGCGGTGCGGGTGGGGAGAAGTGGGCGACGCGGGTTGATCCGGCACGCGATGAGACGGGGCGGTTTCGGCGAGGTGAGGGAGGGAGGGTGTCACGGGTGGGGAGGGCGGCATGAGAGGGTTGATTCGGCACGCGGTGAGGTGGAGGCGGCGTCGGCGAGGTGAGTGAGGGAGGGAGGGAGGGCGTCACGGGTGGGGAGGGCGGCGCGAGAGCGGGCGCCGGGCGACAGGGGGGAGTCGGGAGCGTGAGAGCGAGGAGTGTGGCGCGAGAGTGCTCTAGGGTTGCTGGCCTGCTGTCGGTGCGAGATGATCTGAGCCGTCGGTGTACTGATCAAGATCGTCGATCGGACGGATGCGAACGATGGTGGGAGGACGCGGACGACGATAAACTCCAATATTTAAGTAGTAAAGATCCTCATGCAGGACTACAACAATGCTTCAAGTGTTCACTTCATGTGAGAGTATAAGCCCCACGTCATCTGAAGCTTTGAATTAAGCGAAGATTCGAATACGTTGTCTCTAGATCTCCAAACTCTCAGGGAGAGAACAATCACCTCAGGTTGGGCCCACACGCTTCGACTTGATTGAAGCTACGGTAGCGATGAATCGGCGCCATTCAATTCGATCCCCTGCTGATCTAACGGCTCTCCTACGCGCGTGGATGATTGGAGCTGACATCTTTGGAATGCTAGTGGTTAATCATCAGCTAGTGCAAAGCGCGCGCGTAAGCTAGCTAGCTCCCACGTACTTGCCATGCACCGGCGGCGTACGTACGGCCGGGGTTTGTTCGATGCGCGAGGCGCTCGCGGCTAGGATCTGCATCCTCCGTGTATTACGGCATGAACAGTTATCTATGATATTGTAGTATATAGCGGAGAAACAGTGAAATATTTATGATAGTGAAAATACTGTACCATCAATTGTAAGCTAAAACATAAGGCTAATCATCATTTAAGGACATGAACCCTAGCTCTGAACAAGAACATCTAGATCAGACTTTAGATGCGGAAGCGTGAAGTACATACCCGAGCCTGAGGATGCCATGAAGGTGATGGGTCGTCGGTGTAGATGCGTCAGAGGCTTGATGAAGAGCGATGTAGGAGTGCGAAGGACGTCGGTAGTCACGGTGACGACGGGGCTTGGGTCTTCGTCCACCTTTAGCGCACGTCACAGATCGGGTTTGTACGGGGTTTAGATGGCCAAGAACAACCAGTGTACTAGCCTACCGAGCCCCCCTTTTAGTGTTCTTATTGCGCTAGGTGACCGGGACCCGAACCAAAAAGGAGTTGGGCACGCCTCCGATCATGGCGCGTATGGAGACGAGGTCTCCCAGGATTCTCGGGAACCGTTAGCCGAAGATCATCCCAACATTCTCCCCTTTGATCGTAAGGCTAACATCATAAGCCCATTCTCAATAAAATAGCATACCAAGATAATGCGTCGCATGACCAATGAAGTGTCATACAACCTCAGTATCTATAGTGTACTATCCTATCTTGAAATGGATGTTCATTATACTTAATGGGAGTTGGTTTTCTTTTAAGGTCCTTTATCCAGAATCAGAGGCCTTCCAATAAACCCATACCGGCAACATGATCACGAAAAATATTGGGTGGTAAGCCTTTAGTAAGCGGATCCACAAGCATTGACTTAGTACTAATATGCTTGATACTGATGGTTTGATCCTGGATTCTATCTTTCACAACATGATACTTAATGTCAATGTGTTTGGCAGCACCACTTGACTTGTTGTTACTCGCATAAAAGACTGCAGGTTCGTTATCGCAGTATAAGGTGAGCGGTTTCGAGATACTGTCTACCACTCTAAGTCCCGGGATAAAATTCTTAAGCCATACAGCTTGCCCGGTGGCCTCATAACATGCCACAAACTCAGCTTGCATCGTTGAAGATGCCGTAAGGGTTTGTTTGGAGCTTTTCCACGAGATAGCTCCTCGAGCAGTGTGAAGATATAACTGACGTGGATTTCTTAGTATCAACACATCCCGCAAAAATCAATCAATAACCAACAACTTCAAGGTTATCGGAATTCTTATATGTGAGCATGAAATTCTTAGTAGCTTGCATATAGCGCAAGACTTTCTTAACGGCCTTCGGTGGTCTTGGTCTGGATTTGACCGATATCCGCCAAGCATCCCGTTACAAAAAGCTAAATCAGTAGCGCGTGCATACTTGAGCATACATAATGCTTCCGACGGCTTGAAGCATAAGGAACCGACCTCATCGATCGCTTTCATATTGGTTCCTTGGACATTGAAATGTCCCAAACTTATCGCCCTTAACATTAGGAGCAAAGTGAGCGAGCACTTATGCATATTGTATTTCTTGATGCTCTGTCAACGTATGCCTTCCGAGATAAACCTAATATTCCTTTGGACTTATCTCGGTGAATCTCAATGCCAAGAACGTAAGAGGCATCACCAAGATCCTTCATATCAAAATTAGATGAAAGAAATCTCTTGGTCTCAAACAAGATATCCTTATCATTTCTTGGCCAATAAGATGTCATCCACATAAAGTACTAAGATGGTGAATTTACTCCCCTTGAACTTAACATATATGCAATTATCAACTTCATTTTCTTTAAAACCAAAATTCCTTATAATCTTATCGAATTTGAGGTACCACTGCCTCGACGCTTGTTTCAAGCCATAAATTGATTTCTTAAGTCGACATCCCAAATGCTCTTTGCCTTCCACAGCAAAACCTTCCGGTTGAGCCATGTAAACATTTTCTTGCAAATCGCCATTAAGGAATGCCGTTTTAACATCCATCTGATGCAGCTCTAAATCATAATGAGCTACAAGTGCCATTACGATTCTGAATGAATCCTTAGATGAGACAGGAGAAAAGGTGTCATTATAATCAATCCCCTCTCTTTGTGAGAAGCCTTTTGCTACAAGCCTTGCTTTGAACCTTTCGATATTTCCCTTAGAGTCGTGTTTGGTTTTGTAGACCCATTTACAATTTCATGTTTTGACTCACAGAATTTCTATTAGGTCCCATACATCATTAGTGCTCATAGACTTTAGTTCATCCTTCATGGCATCAAGCCACTTAGGAGAATGTTCACTCATCATGGCCTCCTTATAAGAGGTGGGATCGTCTACCTTTCCTACATCATTAATATCTTCATTCATATATACAACATAATCATTCGGGATAGCGGATCTTCTCTCCCGCTGTGATCTTCTAATAGGTTCATTAGCTATTACAGGAGACTGCTGAGGCTCATCATTAGGTGCAACATTAGAATTTCAGAGACCCCAACAATGGGTGCAATGACAGTATTTTCATCGGAGGTGCACCACCGAGGCACTGAGAATAAAGGTCTCAGGATGAGCGGTGAGGAACATAAACCCGCTTCTCCTCAAGATCTATATTCTGGGCTCCAGCTCCTCATTATTCTCTAAGAACACAGCGTGCCTTGTTTCTACAAACTTAGTTGTCCTATCAGACAAGATAAAGCGATACCCTTTGGATCTTTCAGATATCCAATAAATGACAACTTATTGTTTTAGGGTCTAATTTCCCAATATGTGGATTAAATATCTTAGCTTCAAGACGACAACCCCACACTGTAAATATTTCATACTCGGTTTTCTCCATCCATAATTCATAAGGTGTCTTAGGTACTGATTTACTGGGAACCCGATTAAGAATATGTGCAGCTGTCTTTAGTACTTCCATCCACAAACTAATGGGTAAACTAGAGTGGCTGAGCATGCTCCGTACCATATCCATAAGTGTACGGTTTCGTCTCTCGCCTACTCCATTCTCACTGAGGTTCACCTGGCATAGAATACTTGGCAACAATGTCATTTTCTTGAAGAAACTTAGCGAAAGGGCCAGGAATTTGTCCATAAGAGGCATGTCTTCCATAATATTCTCCCCCACGATCCGATCTTACCACTTTAATCCTTAGGTTGTGCTGATTTTCAACTTCAGCCTTAAATATCTTAAATTTGTCAAGTGACTCAGATCGGTCTTTAATGGGAAAGATATAACCATAACGGGAGAAATCATCAGTGAATGTTATAAAAGAATCAAAACCATCCACCGATGTCACAAGAAAAGGACCACAAATATCAGTATGAATTAATTCTAAAAGTCCCTGTCGCGAGTAGCTCCTTCTTTATTTGTTTCACATATTTTCCTTTAATGCAATCAATGCAAAGTGTCCGAGTCGAGAGAATCTAATGGGTGGAGAATCTCTTCCTTAATGAGACGCTCCATTCTCCCCTTCGAAATGTGGCTTAAACGACAGTGCCACAATTTCGAAGAAGTCTCATTGTTCTTTTTACCCTTAGCATCACACACATTCAAGGATACAGAGATTCATTAAGGAAAGCATATAGAGTTTGTCTCGCCTAAAAGCAAGACCAATATCATTAGAATCAAATGTAATAATACATTTATTATCACCAAAATACACTTAAAACCTTCATCGTCCAACAAAGAAATCTGAAATCAAATTCCTCCTAATAGAAGGAACATAAACTACATTATTGAGACGGCGAGAAGCCGTTGTCTAAGACTAATGTAATTGATCCTATTGAATCCACTTGGCTTCCTTTCCATCCAGCGACTCTAAGGCTTCGCTCCCTTTCTTAGGGTTCTCGCGGTATGGAATCCTCAAAAAAATTAGTAATGTGCACATTGCACTGAGTCAATCCACCAGAATTAATGGAAAATTAGCATAAAGTGTTTCATCAACAAAAGTTATTGTATCATTACCCTTCTTTGCGAGCCACTTTAGGAATCCGACACAGTCCTTCTGAAAGTGCCCTGGCTGCTTACAGAAATGACATTCACCCCCTTTAGGTGCTCCAGCGAGCCACATGAGGCTTAGGTGCAGTGTGCACTTTAGGCCCCGACTTATCAAAGATTGGGGAGAACGCCAACTTTTCTTAGATTTGAAGTCCCCTTGAACTTCCTTTATTGGAGCCACCAACTTGAAGTGCAAGATCCCTCTTTTCCGTCCTTATTCTTTCCTCCTCCTGAACACACATGGCGATTAAATCGCTCATGTTCCATTTTTCTTTCTGAGTGTTATAGTTGATCTTAAAAGCTATATATTCAGAAGGGAGAGAGGTCATAATGAAATGGACTAGGAAACCATCAGAAATCTCCATGTCCATTCCCTTAAGTTTTCCGGCCATGTCAGTCATCATCATTATGTGTTCTCTTATACTGCCGGAACCATCATACTTAGTTGTCAAGAGCCTCTGAATTAGAGTACTAGCATAAACTTTTGTAGAGCCCTTAAATTTTTCTTCAACTGATGCCAGATACTCTTTAGCATTTTCAGAATCGGGGATTGCTCCCCTGATCCCAACTGAAATGGAGGTCTTCATTATCATAAGTGATAGACGGTTGGACCGCTCCCATTTCTCAGCATTAGTTTCATAAACTTTCCTTTTGTCATCATAATTTTCTTCACCCTCGGAGGGGGAATGGAGCCGCACCCTTAAAGCATAATCGAGATCTAATACCCCAAGGACAACATGGATCCTCTCCTTCCAGGAGGGAAAATTACTCCCCGTAAGTTGTTCAATGTTGTCGATGGTGGCAGCGACATTTGATGCATTTATTGCTGAATATCAAAAATACAGGGCATAAATCAGAAATATTCATAAGAAATATGTTGCATGCAATTAATCCTACGTTGGTCTGATTAATAACACACAAAAACTATAGTTCTAATTCACATCACCGTTGGGCAGATAATGAAAAAGAACTTAAACAATTAATATGGCTACACATGATTATAAACAACGTTGGTCCTAATATAATCATATGCATGTACATAATGCCAAAACATAAAATGTAAAAGTCTCTAATTAAAATAACTCGTTGGTTCAATTTTAATCAGAGATTAAGCATAATATTGGGCAATAATACATTATTCATGATATACCATAATTTTGGGCATCAAAACAATAATTAAATCAGTGCACAAAAATGGATAAATCATAAGAAAATGCACTGAAAATAAGCCAAAAAAAAAGAAAAGGCACTATTCAGCCCAAAACTCACGGCCGGCCCAAAAACGCTGCGCCCAAAGACACGCGCGCGCCCAACGCGACGACGCGCCCACTACGCGCCTCAGCGCCCGGGATGCACGAGCGCCGTCCGATCTGATCGGATGGCTGGAAAAGCGCTCGGCCGAAAACGTTTCGCCGACCCAAAAAGACGTGACCGCTGGATCTTATCGGACGGCTAAGATTCGTTGCGGGCGGAGGAGAGGCGATCGCGGCGAGAGAAGCGGCGCCCCCGCAGCGCCGTTCATCGGCGAGCGCAAGGATGATCGAGGAGGCGGCTTGAGGTGGTGGAAGGCGGCGCCCTCTCGCTTCTCGCCGGCGCGCGCGCAACCGAGGTTGCGCGCGCGGCCGTCGAGCGGGCTACTGGTGGTGCCCAGACCGAGCCAAGACCGGACCTCCAAAACGTGAGTAGCCTTCGCGCATTTAGATTAGGGTTTTGATTTGGGGGTCTAAGTTGGGGAAAGAGACCTTCGGGAGGTCCCGATTTAGATTTGTTCTTGAGTTCATTAGGGTTTCACATAATTTCTTGAATCCCCTCCTTCTAAGTGCTAAAACCGGGCCAAAGAACACTAGATCCGAGCCCCTAGACCTTAGATCCGCACCTTTAACCACCGGATCCAAGCAAATTAGGTTCGGGTTTTGACTAATTAGAGTTCTTGATGAGCTAGGTTTGCTCTGATACCAAATGTAAGCTAAAACATAAGGCTAATCATCATTTAAGGACATGAACCCTAGCTCTGAACAAGAACATCTAGATCAGACTTTAGATGCGGAAGCGTGAAGTACATACCCGAGCCTGAGGATGCCATGAAGGTGATGGGTCGTCGGTGTAGATGCGTCAGAGGCTTGATGAAGAGCGATGTAGGAGTGCGAAGGACGTCGGTAGTCACGGTGACGACGGGGCTTGGGTCTTCGTCCACCTTTAGCGCACGTCACAGATCGGGTTTGTACGGGGTTTAGATGGCCAAGAACAACCAATGTGCTAGCCTGCCGAGCCCCCTTTTAGTGTTCTTATTGCGCTAGGTGACCGGGACCCGAACCAAAAAGGAGTTGGGCGCGCCTCCGATCATGACGCGTATGGAGACGAGGTCTCCCGGGATTCTCGGGAACCGTTAGCCGAAGATCATCCCAACATCAATTAGACCTTTATGACGGTGGAGATCGGCCTAATAGGTAGCACTAGAGCCAGCGCACGATGCAGTGGCCAAAAGCTACGTCGTCCTGTAGTGTGCTGCCTTTGCCTGCGAGTGGTGTGCAGCTGGAGTTTGTCGTGTGCATGCGTGGCTGTAGCTAGCATGTACAGCGTCTGTCCATCAAACGGGGGTCTGCCTCGTGCGAACGCAAGGACGAGAGGCCCGCCCGCCCGCCCAAATCGAAGCAAATGCTCCCGTGTTTAAAGAAGGGAAGTGAAGAAAACGGGCCGCACGAATCTTAAAGCAGTCTGAGGTTCCAGCAAGCTTTAGGTTCCAGAACCGAGGCTTGAAAAGGGCACGAAACCTGGCGTTTCGACTTGACTTCCAGGGTGGGTTGGAGAGCTGCGTGCCACCGCGGTATGCTCAACTGGTCACAAAAACAAGTCGCATATCGATACGGTCTCTAAAATACAGTTTTGACCATTAATTACTATCGTAATATATTTGTAAACCCAACAAAATTATAATGTTATGAAAGTATTTTTCGAGACGAATATACATATATAATTTTTCATGTATCTAATCTAAACTGCACATGTTCAAAACGACTTGTTTATGTGAACCGATGGAGTACGAATTAAGCTGGGCTAGTACATACCGAGCGTGCGGTCGCATGCATATGCGCTGGCTAGCTACGCTCGATCGTGCGGTCCAGAACACGTCGCCACTGTTCGCTAGCATGGCCCTGGACGGCTGCTATCCGTCCGCGCGTGCGTATATATATACGCACGCACGTCTGTCCGCCTACTCGCTCGCTCGCATGCATGCATACAGCCACGCAGGCCAGGCCAAACCAGACGTACACTGACAGGCACCGTCGTCTCGTCGACATGCAGATCTAGGCCAAACGTACGCACCAACCAGCATAGCCCATCATAGCGAACTAGATAGAACAAATTGCGATTGTTGATGCGTTTTAAGTTTGGTTTAGCGACGCTTAATTCGCAACAAACAACGGCTTTTAAGGCCAGAGAGGTGTGGCACATCCGCACATGGCGGCCAACATCGGCGAACAGTTCCCCGGTCTCTTTTCTTAGCTTGCCCTGCAGGACCGTTGCCGCGCGCACATATATCTCCAAGCAGTTGCGGAGCTAGAAATATATCATTAGAGGTGCACATAGGACATAACTAACATCACATATAAGCAGGGTTCCATTTCCTGTTGGGAACTGCCAATTTCTCATCCATACCGAGATATTGAAATCCAACGGTCCGAGATAACTTTAAATTGAATTTAAATTTAAATATGAAACATGAACTCTATAGAATTGATAATGTACGATCCATTCTTCCAATAACAATAACAATTACAAAGAGAGAACCAAAATACAAAGAATAGAAATAAATCTATATTCATCTCTTGAATTACAATGGTAGAAAGGAGAAGAACCAAACTTGAAAAATGAAACACCATCCACAAAATTTTCATGCATGCATGATGAGTAGTAGTTGGTCTACTCATGCAGATAGTATATGTTCGCAAAAATAGGGTCACACTATTCTAAAAGAAAACACACCATTAATGTACTTTTCACTCACACGGTTCGCACCGTATATCTAATTCGGTCCATCTACGCTACGCACATAATAAATTAGTGTTAAATTATATTAATAAACTGCAAGTACTCTTCCTATTGACCAAACATACTAAAATTGATTAGCGATTAACCTAGAGCAAATATAAAGGGTTACAGATCGTTACCTTCGGAGCTCACAACGAAAATACCAAATATTCCGCGAGATCCTCCTCCCTTTTTTCCTCCTCTCCTTCTCCTCCCTCCTCTCTTTAGCTAGCTTCCTCCTTTCCTTCTCCTCCCTGCCTCATTCCTTCCCTTCCTTCTCTCTAAGGTGGCGCAATGGGGGAGGAGGCAGCAAGGGTGCTGGCTCAAATGGGAATGGGCAGGGGGGTCTGTCGGGATCAGGTATTTATAATGCCTACATATCACAGACGATTCTTATTACGAACCGTCTGTCATATGGAACTATCACAGACTGGTTTTATATAGAACTGTCTGTGATAATTCATAGACGGTTCGTAACAATAACTATATGTGATGGATGATATTATCACATATTGTTTTTAAATAGAACCATTTGTGATAATAATAATAATAATAATAATAACCGTCTATGATGGATGATATTATCACAGACGGTTCTTGTTTAAAAACTATCTGTGATAGTTCCATATCACACAGGAACCGTCTGTGATGAGGCGTGTAGTATAGCATGTTTTGTAGTAGTGCAACTTTCTTCTCCGGTGAATGGAGGTGCCATGGGATTTTTAGTTGCGATCTCCGGCCAAATACATACATGATCCCTAGCATTTTTTTGCATTTTTTGGGGGTACCGATGCACACCGGGCACCCTACCTAGCTCCGCCCTTGTCTCCAAGATCGGTGCATCCATTGATCCATTGCACGTGAGGGGATGCACAGGATCTATGGTGCACATGTATCTCCATCGTCCGATAAAAAAAAATCGACGGCCGAGATCTGCTACAGTAGTTTTCCTTCTATTGCCACGGTGCTACAACAGTGAGCACAAAGATATTGTTCATGCAGTGACCATCGGCTGTAATATAGAGTATTAGGATCCCACATATGGCATGCGATTGACTGGTGTGATGGGTGCAAGGTTTCTTACGGCATATACCATGCAAAATGGGGTATAATAGAAGAAGAAAAAAAGCGGTCGTATGTACATGCTGTACTAATGTAGAAGGAAAACGAGAGAGCCAAGAGTATGTATAATGATGTAACGTCAGATGTCTGTAAGCTTTGACACGTACGATACGAGATGGTGTGGAGGAGAGAGAGCATAGAGAATTAGACCGTCTCTCATACAGTAGTTAACTGTAACATGAGAAACAAGACATATTGTACATGAAGAAATTGTTTATAGAGATATGTAAAAAGACAACTCATTATAAAAGCTGTCTTTAGTGCTGTTTATAGATGACATGGAGGATATTATAAACAACAGTTGTCTATAGCATTATACATGCTCTAAGGTGATACACGCAAAAGAGGGTTTCTCGAAGACATACTTTAGCCTTTTTTTTTAATGTAGGGCCTGTAGGTTTTGCAAGTTTCGCAGTCACTGCATTGGGAGCCCACATGCCACATTACTCTAGAGTTACTGTAAAATTCCTCGTTCAAATGGAGCTTTAATTTAGGAGGTGTCTTCACATAAATTTAATGTTCCAAATGGGGCTTTAATTTAGGAGGTGTCTTCACATAAATTTATTAATTTAGGAGGTGTCTTCACATAAATTTAATGGTATTATGGATATTTCTACACTCGTTGAAATATGTATGCGCCAAATGTACGTAATAGCATTTGTTCGCTATATATGTAAAAAAAAATCTATCTTCATATTCACTCATATATGAATTAATGGACCAATGTGACCTAGCTACACTTGTAGAGAGGGCTCATTAGTCATGACAGCCACAGACTCGGGTGTTCTTAGCTTAGCTTGGCCCGTTACAGGGAGGTAAAGGGCACGGAAGGGCCCAGCGCTGAGCTGTGATATACCCTAGAAAGATGGGGCTCTCAGCTGTAGCCGCCTGCCTCTCTCTTTCCTCCTAATCAAGATTAGCGTTGGCTAGTTAAGCTATAGTCCATCCGTCTCAGATCAACTCTGTTTCTATATATATATGATCGATCCAGGACTAAATCTGGTAATTGGTTGGATTGGAACAGGCGAAACGGGTTAGGTTTCAATTTGGGTTGGCTTTGGATGAATAAAAATTATTTGAGGCAACTAATGGTTTGGTTTGAATTGGGTTTGCACGGAAAACGGGTTGATTTGGTTTGATTTGGATTAAGATTTTTGGGTTCTTACAGTTTGGACCCACGGTTTAGATCCTATGGGTTGGAATGGGCTGTGCCGATCGCATATATGGAGACGCCTCCTCCGTCTCCGCCCGGTCGAATCTCTCGTCCTCCATTCTCGCCTCCTTCCCTTCCCGTCTCTCGGCTCTCTATGGAGATGCCTCTGTCCACCGGGAGGATCACCCGCTCCCATCTCATCTCTCCAACACCGCTTCTTGCACATACTTACCTCTTCTTTGCTGCTGCAGACAAGGACTCCACCGCCCACTTCTCCCGGACCAAGAACGCCGCCGGGGAGTGCGCCGCGCTACACGACATCACCAGGACACGCTAATAACATTATGCTGTTACCTGTGCATGTATATAACATATCAATATTACCTTGTAAACTTATTCTCTCTAAAGCTCTAATTGTTAAGCTAGCTAAGACAAACTTGACGTTCTTTCAAAGACAAATTTATATTTAGTAAACTGCATACATAGTGGGAAGGTGTGGATGTACTGTAACGTCTCAAGTTTGGACTTGTGTTTCAAATGTAAGAAAATAAGTAGAATTTAAAACTTTTTCTTACATCATGTATTTCATGTATGTTCTAAACAATTCTTGTACAAGAATTATAGGAATACAAAATCACAAGTCTTTTGATCCAAATCTTGGCTTTCAAAAATATTCTTGTCAAATCTTATGATCATCCTTTGGAAATATTTTTCCCAGGTTCTTGGGAAGGTATGTGAGCCCCCTGAAAAATTTCATAATTTTTAAAAATTGTTTGAATATTTTTAGGAGGCAGTCAAACCTGTTTGACTGTTGGTCAAACCCTAACTCAGAACCTTGCAGAATTTTTGGAGTAAAATTCACTTCATGAAAACCTCCAAAAATTTTATATAAGGTTAATATCTAAGTTAGCAAGCTCCTGTAAAAATTTCAGAATGTTTGGAGTTGTTTTGCTACCTTAAACAATTCCTCAAAGTTTCAGCTCAAAATTGAAAACCCTAAACTGGTTTCACTGTTCATTGGGTTCGAGTCAGACTCGGGCTCAAGCCAATGGGCTCAATCGAACCAACTAACCGCATCCCCGCGCCAGTTCAAACGCTTGCCTCTTTTCAGCCGTTAGATTTAGATCTAACCATCCACGTTCGTGAGAACGTTCGGACCTCGCGGACGCGCCAACTGATTGGGATCGTTGGATCAAGATCCAGCCGTCCAGATTGTTTGTGCCGATCGGGTCACCCGGTTGACTCTTTCAATCTCAGTCGTCCATCTCAAATCCGACGGTCACGACCTCTTTTCTCTGTTCTTCTTCTTCCTCTAGCTCTCGTACGCACGTGCGGGCCATGGCAGAGAGAGAGCAGCTGCGTCTTGTCACTTCGAGCTCGTCCTCGTCAACATCTCTCTGCGGGGTATTAAATGCGCCCCAGGCTTTCGGCTCCAACGTCGCCGTTTTTCACTTGCCCCCATCATTTCCTGGTCCATGGCAGCTCCATGAACCGAGCTCACCATTGAGCTAGGTTCTGGCTCAAACCCTAATCCTCTCACTATATAAAGCCCCCCAAAGCCCCTCTTGGTGTTCCTTTACACCACCCTTAGCTCATTCTCTGTTTTTGGAGCTCAAAACGTCTGTCTTATGGCACTTGTGGGTTAAGGCACACTAATTGGCTTTTGTTTATAGCCATCTTATGGCACTTTTTGTTTCTGCTGTCTCTTGTCACTCTAATGTCATTTGGCCGGTCGGCCCAGCTTTTGTAATAACTTTATATTATGTATGTCCTTTGCTAGACTTGTTATATTGTGGTGTATGGATTTGATGTATGATTTTGTAACGGGGTGTGTATACTGCATTTCTGGAAAGTATACATATCTCGAGGCTTGGTTTATTTGATTTGTGATGCTATGGTCAATGGAAGGCTAAACATTACAAGCCAAATAAATCGGGGTCCTCACATGTACACCCCACCACCCAGGTTCAAATCTTCTTCGAGACGAATTTGGATGTCTATTATGGTTGTGTGCATCCTTAGTTGGTGCAGAGGCCGAGAGTTGTACTTCCATTTCTAATAAAAAAATATACAAACTCACGATCGTGGCCATTCAATGTGCCTAAAGCTAAGGTGGGTGGCTAATTGTGTGTGTGTGTGTGTATATATATATATCATACTTCTCTATCTCGTCAAAGGCTAGCAGCAATAATTTTCGTAGTGTACGTGCTAATTCCACGAATAGGGATTACGTACATGTCATCGCTGGCAATACCATGACGTTCATTCTCGCAATCATCGGACGGCTTAAATCGATATCATGCATGTGCATTGACCAGATTGTTGAGGGGGGAGGAAACCACCTCTCGGTGGAGTGGTAGAGTTGTGGTTGTATGAATTCACTCACGAAGGTTCAAATTCTAGGGTCCACAATCATGCACACGCAAGCGTGCATCATTAAGAATTTTGTGAGGTCGTGGATTTATCTCCGGCATCCATCCTTCTAGGCGTGTGCTAAGGGAACGTGCTTGTGTGTGTCCGCGCATGGTGGTGGGGGCGGAGCCAGGATTGGACCATGAGGGGGTCGATGAGAGGACATGAATTTGCTACTATCCTATAATATATTACGAATTGATCGATATAAAAAAGAGTAGATTTTTTTTAACTTTGATAGACCTTGATTAATAGTTCAAAACATGTTTATAATTGATTCCTCTATCGGAAACCTATAGTATTAAAACAATTGCCTTGACTATGACATCTACTCATCCAACGCTCTCGTGTTGGCATTGCTAATTTGCTATCGGGCATTCGGACTATCATGCAAGCTGCTAAAAAATCTATCTATCACAAAATAACTAGAGCTCAAACTATACTAAAGAAAATATCAATGTTAAATCATGATCATGAAGTATAACACTTTAAATTTGATGAAGTTTGGCACAAATTAACACATGCTTCGTTGAGTCATCCCATGACATTACAAAGAAAGAAGTGTTCGACCAAGCCCTAAATGTGTAGATGAAATTTCACGCGCTTGTGCTTGACCAAGCCCTAAATCTTGTCATCGCAAAAATAAATTTGTTGAGAGGGGGAGCCGTAGCGGCGGGAAGTATCGTCATGTGCATGCATGTGCACCGTCCGTTACCAACCACAACGGCCGAGGCAAAGGGCCAACCCCATCAAAACCCCTCCTCATATCTCTCTCTCATGAGTACCCAATCATGTCTCCATCCTAACCCAAGGAGGAGGGGGAAAAAGAACCATTTGCATGCATGTAGCCATGTTACATACACACCCGGAGTGCCCCCATGGTCCCTCTCCCTACCACCTCACAGGCCATTATAGGATAAAAGAGGCCACGCCTACCGGAAACTTATCGATGCGCCAGCACCGTGCACGCACAGTCACGTTCTCGACTGGTTGTGTATGCCTTTAAGTTTCGCGGTACGTGCGCGTATTAGTATGCCGATGCGGCTTGCTTTTTAGAGGGGGTTGCAGCTGGCATGATAACAGCCTCACAAAAGGGCATTAAAGGGGGGTCAATCGTGTGGTGGTCGTTTATGTATGTTCCGCGCGTGCGTGATGCCAATTTGCTTGGACGGCAGTAGAGCAGCGTGGCATGATTAGCTAAAAACAATATGCAACAACGTAAGTATATCTACTCTAGAAGTAATCATCCCGTTACAATTTTTCCTTCTTTTCTTATACCTGATTAATTAAATCTAGAGACAAATTGTGTGCATCTATTTTGAACCGATGAGAGGGGCTTTACCAGTTTCAAATTTAGAGGGTGAGCGCAGCATTTTGCCACCCTGTTAAGATGGACATTTTGATTGATGTCGCGATCGTCGCGCATGTGAGGCTATAGCGATTCACTGTGCATAGAGGTATGTGGCCTGATTGTGGATTCGGATCAGCCGCTGTAGTAGTGTTTTCTAAGAGCATGCACAGTGCTCTATTGTATTACAGTAGCAAGCACTGTGGAAACAGAATAATATTTACTGTAGTGGAAAAATACTGTAACAATTGATTTGAATCTTTGATTTTTTTATTGTACGATGAAAATCTCATCGTAATGACACACATTGTAGATCATCTGTATTTTATCTTTTAATGCAGAGAATCCCGATCCCCTTTGTTGCTTTCTCTTAGGCATAATCTTCTTCAACGTTAGTTCTCGAAAGCGGCGAAATGACACGCCCATCCCTAGCTAGTACCTATATAACTCCTGCCTATGCTCTATCCGAAAGATGCAATGTATTGTTCCGTTTCAAAATACATTGCAAATCAAGAGTTCAGTGATTGTTGTTTCCCATCCTTCACCTCTGTTATCAATGATACGAAAGATGTCGAGCGGTTGTAACACGCCATGTCATATCAATTACATCTGTTGATTAGATTTTGTGCTCACTTGTCTTAGGGTAGCTTGACAACTATTTTGACACAGATATAGTATGGTACAAGCAACCTAAACTGGATTTCAGACATTACCTTTACAGCTACAACGGGAAGATTGCTTAGTACTAAATACTATGCATTAGATCAACTCTGACCATCCGATCAGATGATTATCTTCTTTTGGTCCGGTTCGCTAGAAACTTTTCAGTAATAGTTCTGACGATTTTATCAAAAAAAAAAAGTTTCTGACGAGGATATAACAATCCTCATTTAATCATTTATCAGTAATTTTTATTATAGATATTAATATCATCATACTGATCTTAGGTATACCCCTTAATGCTTATAAGGGAGAAACCAACCTGTCTGGTCGTAAGTCTTTCTACGACCACCCTATGATCATAAGTCTTGCTACGACCATGATATAGTCGTAAACTTTTCTACGACTACCCTCGTAAGATCTTCTACGACTTGGTTGGCTTCGACCAGCCTGGTTTCGACAACCTTATAATTGATAAGGTTTGTTGACTTGTGGGCTTAATCGATTAGAGAGTCTTATGCGTTATGTAACATCCCAAATTTTGGGCTTGTGTTTCAAATGTAAGAAAATGAGTAGAAATTAAAACTTTTTCTTACATCATGTGTTTCCTGTTTGTGTTGCACAAGTATTGTACAAGACTTATGGAAATGCAAAGTCACAAGTCTTTTGAACCAAATCTTGTCTCTTCTATAACATTCTGGTCAAATGTTTTGATCATCCTCTGGAAACATTTTTCCTAAGTTCTTGGGATGGTATGTGACCCCTCTGAAAAATTTCACAATTTTTAGAAATTGTTTGAATATTTTTAGAGGCAGTCAAACCTGTTTGACTCTCAGTCAAACATTAAAACAGAGCCTTGCAGAATTTTTGGAGATTTATTCGCAGCATAAAACTCTCTGAAAATTTTACACAAGGGCAATGTCTCAGTCAGCAAGCTCCTGTAAAAATTTCAGAATTTTTGGAGTTATTTTGCTACCCCAAATAAATCCTCAAAAGTCTCAGCTTAATTAAAACCTAAAGCTGATTCACTATTCATTGGGTTCGAGTCGGGCTCGAGTCCGAGCCACTTGACTTGGTTGAACCACCTAACTGCACCGAGCCGCGTTTTAAAACGCGCGTGCGATATCAGCCGTTGGATTCAGATCGCGAGGCCCACGTTCATGTGAGCATTCGGACCCTCCGGTTGCGTTAATCATTTGGGACCGTTGGATCTCAATCCAACCGTCCAGATCCTTGAGAGCAATCGGACTGTCCGGCGAACTTGTTTAATCGTGACCGTCCATTTTCGATCCGACGGTCACCGTTCGTCTTTCTGTTCTTCTTCCTCCTCTGCTTCTTCGAGCGCACGGGCGGCAATGGCAGAAAGAGAGAGGTTGAGTGGGTGGCTTTGATGTGTCACCTCAAATTGGCTTTCGGCAACGTCTCTCTGTGGAGCATTTAATGCGCTCAGGCTTTCTCCTCCATTGTCCCGAGTCTCACTTGCTCCCATCACTTCTTGGTCCTTGACCGCGCCATGAACCGAGCTCACCATGGGCTCATGTCCTTGATCGAAACCCTAATCCTTCCCCTATATAATTGCCCCTCTAGGTCCTCCTGGTGTTCCTTTACACCACGCTTTGCTCTTCTCTGTGTTTGAGCTCAAGAACACCTCTCACCCTCAAAACACCATTGTTGGCCGTAGAGCTCCAATGGCGGCCTTGGTGTCCAGTGGTTCATCCCCAACATTTCTTGCACCCTTTTGAACTCCTCAACCTCCTTTATATTTCCCCTAACTTGATTTTGGGTTGCATTCACAGGAATCACTCAATTTTAAGTTTGGAGATTTTCGGTTGGTTTCACCCCCTTTCTTCTCCACTCAGTAAGTGATTCTTTTGCAATTACTTGCTTTTGGAGCCTCTTTGAGCTATAATGAAGTCTGTGGTAATGATGTGGTTCCACTCATTTTGCTCGTAACCTCATTTCCCTTCATCTTCTTCGGCTCGGTGGACTTCATCGTGTTCAAGTCTTCCCGCCATCTTTGGAGCTCCTCTCGGTTAAGGTAGCTCCTATATAGTCCCTAGAGTCATGGCACTCGCTTCCTTGACCGCAATGAGCATTTTGCTATTTTCGTGTTTTGCCGTGTCGGCCTTCATCTTTGTTTTCGGCTCGCGGCGTTCGCACCTCCACCACGGCGAGGTCACATCGTTGGGTCCGCAACACTATTGCGAACCCATTTTGATAGTTTGTGGCGCCGCCATGTGACCGAGTCGCGGCGACCACCAAGAAAACCACTCGGGTTTTGTCGGTGAAGCTCCGTTTGCCGATCATTAGGACACATTAATTACCAATCATTAGCTGTTAATTGTGTCTTAATCATTATTATTGAGCCACCGACCGGTGGGCCCAATCTCCTTAAATCAATCTGCTTTCACTCAAGATCGTTCGGACATCATTAATGCCTAATCATTGCTTAATTAAGTGAGTCGGCATTTAATCGCCGTCGAATTAACCTCTCAGGTCGCCGACTTGTGGGCCCGAGGGTTTAAAATCAAATCTCGTGATCATTAGAATCTATTTAATGTCAATCATTAGAATCACTAATTCGGTCTTAACCGCCCTGCTTAGTCGCTGACTTGTGGGCCCAGTGCACTGTGCGCGTGGGTTAAATCGTTGCGGTCGTGACTCGTAGTCACTCGACATGCGTCCCACTCGTCAGTACCTCTTTTTGAACTTCGATCTATAGCCGCCGTCCATTTTGTGATCTGCGGCCCAGATCTTGCATGCATTCGGACCATCCGGTTCCCCTCGTCGTCCTGGGCCGTCGATCTTGCGATCAATGGCTGAGATCGTGTGTGCAATCGGACAATCCGGTTGTTGGTGCGTTCTGGGCCGTCCATCTGTCGATCTGCGGCTGGGATTGGCCCAAGCAACCGCACCGTCCGGTTGCATACACTCGTGTGAGCCGTTGGATCTTGATCCAACGGTGGGTTTCATGTGGGTTTCGCGCGCGTGCGCTATTTTCGGCGCGCGTAAGCCGTAGGATGTTAGATCAAGGGTTGTAGGGTTGTCCACGTCATTTCCTTTTTATTGGGTTGTTCTGTATTTCGGTAAGCAATTGTTTATCAACCAAAATGATATAAAACTTTAGAAACTCATAACTAATTCATTTTAATCGCTTTTAGTCAATCCCAAGCGTAATAAATCATGTTATCACTTTAGCTTATTATAAAAATGGATGTAAGCATGTTCCAGTAGCAGAAAATTTTATAACTAGGAATGACTTGGTTCCTGTCATTTTAAATATTCCAGAAAATGAATAAAACTTTAGGAAATGCATATCTTGCTCTGTGTATGTCCAAAATGAATGATTCCAACTTTGATAAATTTGTTATTAACTCCATGTTAATATAAAAATGATGGTAGGTCCAAGATTGTAAGCAGGAATCTTGATTAATGATTTAGTACCTATTTTCAGCATTTAGAAAATTCTGGAAGGCTTATAAAATGCACCAGTAATTCTCTGTAAATCCTAAAAATAGAAATTTGATGTTAGGAAATCCCTCTGTTATCATTCCATAATGTGAAATAGGTTTTGCACATGTTTATATTTCTGGAAAGTGCATAATACTAGTTTTGCATCTTAGAAAAACCATAACTAAGTCACTTTAACTCCAAATGACCTGAAATTTTATATGGGTTACCTCTATACCAGTAGGTAGCTACCATAAAAATTTCAGCTTCAAAATCTTTCTAGAAAATATTTTTGCTACAGTGCTAATTATGGCCGAAAATGTGTTTTTAGGTAATATCTTTTGCGCCGCAAATCCAAATTAGGATTTTCCAGTTTCTATGTCTAGGTATATTCGTATTCTACTTTATGTATAAATTTCGTCATATTTGGATGTTTGTTGCTTGCTCATTGGGTTAAGTGTTGCTAGTCTTATTGGTTGTTCTTGGATCTTTTTGCCTCTCGCTTAGGATTCGACATTTGCGGTAATCCCGAGAGTGACCCTCCGCAACAAATTGGGCAACAGCAAGAAGGCAAGCAGTTTGATCATGTTAATCCCAGTATTTTAAGTATTTATGTTGATTACAAATTCTATGTATGCATTGCTACTTTGTTTTAATAGTTGGCCTAGTAGATGCATTTCCTTAGCAAATGATTATCCTCTACTACCATGAGCCTAGGTTACTTGCTGTGATTAAGAGTTCGTGGAGGGCTCTTGTCACTTAGTAGTTGCGAATTAATTGCTTAGCCATGCTTAGCTTCGGTAGAAATGGGCGGTTATCGACTTGTCGATAACCTTGATCACACAAAACTTATTATGATTTATGATTTCCACCTTGTGCCATGTCTACTTGTGAAAACTAAAACTAAAAGCAAAAATGATTTAGACACAGGCACAATGGTATGTTGGTGTGATTCTCGGTGTGATCGAATGGTGCCTAAGTCAACAAGGACCGAACATCTTGTTACACTAAACCAAGCATTTTAGTGTGCTAACCACACTAGAGGGTATGGGACCTCTCTTGACTTAGTACTTTGGCGTGTATTGGCTCCGGTCGCAGGGGTCGCAGGAGGGATGGTGTTGGGAGCATTGTAGTGTCCGAAAGACTTCACCCGGGATGGGATTTGTTGTCTTCGGCTTGCAATGTAAGCGTATGGTGTTTCTACCCATACGAGCGCTCGTAGTTAATACACAATATTGGAAAGCGTCTCGTAGGACTTAGCGTGCCGGCATACCTACTAAGTGTGCTTTGGCTTAAAGGCGATCCAAGTGTGGGTACATTGGTACACCCTGCGAGGTTAAAACTATTCGAATAGCCTCGTCTAGGTTATGGACACGCTTGGCAAGGTCTTTCAAGAGTTAGACTACAACCTTTTAAATTAAAACTTGATGGGTGGTACGAATCGGGATTAGTGCTATGTTGTGGTGACTATTGGGATAGTCACTTCCAGTGGTTACTTGTATGTATCTCAGATTTCATCATTACTTTGATAACAAAACAGATTTGCAAACTTGCTTTTAAAATGTATTACCTTATTGCAAATAAAGTTGGCTTCATGCAAAAGAGACATACAACCTCCACCTAAATAAGCTTGCATGTAGTTTATGAATAGGTCTGCTATTCCACACGTCGATCTTGCGGGTACAAAGACAATCTTTGTACTCGGATGCTATGCTTAATTGTTTTGTTGCGAGAGGAAGAAGGTGAGCCCGAAGGGCCTCACTTTGTGAGTGTGTTGTGGTAGCTTATGGGCGACTAGCTTAGCGGCCGGTCGGTTGCCTTGTGGGTGTGTGGCTAACCGGTCGACTTTTGTTCTAGCCATCTTATGGCGCTTTTGCTTCCGCTGACATTCTTGTATATTATTCTATTTGGCCGGTCGGCTCCCTTTTGTAATAACCTTACTTTACTTTATGTCGTTGTTGAACTTAGTGATGTATGTTGTATGGAAATGATGTGTAATTTTGTGATGATGTGCATATGTTGCAATTCTGGGAAACATATGCCCATCGAGGCTTAGAATGTTTAATTAGCAATGCTAGAACCAATTGGAGGTTAAGTGTTACTAGTTAAATATTCCGGGTCCTCACAAAGTTGGTATCAGAGCCATACTGACCGTAGAAACCCCTAGCTTGGTCGCCTCTAGGATACTTTGAAAACTTATTTTCAAATAGTTTACAAAAACTTAAGTAAGTTCTCAGATTTTACTCCTTACCTATCTTAGCTTGCTCATCTCACCTTACTCTCACTTAAGTTTTGAAAAAGATGTTCCTCTCTTCCTTTCAAAAACTAGCCTTTATCGATTAACTTGGTTTTGGGAGAAACATGAGAGCTTGGAGAAAGGAATTTGGACAGCTAGCTAATGGTGAGTAAATAAGGTAGGAAATGAGAGGTAAATACAACTAAAACTTGTGGGAATAAAAGGGGTAAGAAGTGATATGAAATTAGCTATGCCTATACTCTATTAGGTGGTTATACCCTGATTTTTGGACTGTTTTGAGCTAGAAATTAGTGCTGAAATTTTGGGCCTTCTCAAACGATCACTCGTTCTTCCATACGGGTTAGTCGTTTCGGGAAGTGGATTCGGTGACTTATAATCTCGTGTTCTTTTGTGGCTGTTCGATGGTCATTTTAACTAAGTTTGGATTTCTGTGCTCTTGGGTCTTGAACTGTATCTAACTTGTCTTAGTAAATCAGGATGGCTGGTGGGACACGTAGCGGCCGGAATCAGCCGGGTAGTCCCGATGAGGAGCTTCCCCCTCCTCCGACCATGGCGGAAGTCCTCATGCAAATCGAGCGCAATCGCTCGGAGGACCGCAGGGTGTTGGAGGTTATCGCAAGGAACACCTCTACTCCCTCTGGTGCCTCTGGATCTGGAGGTGGTTCCCAGTCTCGTGGGGGACTTGCGGAGTTCCTCCGCATCGACCTCCTACCTTCTCCCGGTCCGAGGATCCCTTGGACGCAGACGACTGGCTGCGTCTGGTTGAGCGGAAGCTCAACGTTGCTCAGTGCCAGGAGCAGGAGCGGGCACTTTTCGCATCCCATCAGTTGGAGGGTGCGGCACTCTCATGGTGGGAGAATTTCCTCGCCATGCAGCCTGCGGGACACGTGGTCTCGTGGGAGGAGTTCGGCCGCCTTCCGTCGGGCCCATGTCCCCGCCGCCTGATGAAGTCAAGAAGAAGGAGTTCCTTGCGCCAAGCAGGGCGCAGTGCGTGATCGAGTACCTCCATGAGTTCAACCATTTGGCGAGGTACGCTCTGCCGAGGTGGCCACCGATGAGGCCAAGCAGAGAAGTTCATGGAGGGTTTGTCTCGAGGAGCTTGGGACAAGCTCTCTATTGTGGACTTCCGACTTCGGACCTTGGTGGACAAGGCCATTATCGCCGAGCACAAGGCGAGAGCGGCGGGCGAGTCCCGCAGCGCAAGTGGGAGGCCAGGCCGCACGCAGCCGGCCTCGTTCGTCCCGAGTTGGGCTGCACGGTGGCCCGTTCTTGGCTTCACCACCGCCGAGGCCTTCAAAGCACCACCCCACGTCCTCCGCAGTCGTGACTCGCCTCGTCGTCGCTGCGACCCAGCAGCAGGTGTTCCTCGTAACCCCGCGCCGACGCCACCGCTTCTGCGCCACGACAAGGGCCACTACGCGAGTAGTTGTCCTAAGAAGATCGAGCGCCCTCGTCCTAATGGAGGACGCGGGCAAGGGAGTGGTCACCACCACCAAAAGACCCGGGCTTGGGGAGCGGCGAGTCAATCACATCTCGGTGAGGAGGCACAGGAGGCGCCCGACGTGGTGTTGGGTACGCTCCTTGTTAACTTGCGGCTGCTCTGCTTTATTTGACTCGGGGCCTCGCATTCTTTTATTTCGAGGTCTTTTGTCGTTGATTGTGGGCTTCACCGTGTTCCTCCGGGATTCCACTGCGATTCGCTCTCGGGTTCGGAAATGAGCCGACCAAGTATGCCGGGATGTTCCTATCCACATCGAAGGAGTGGGATTCTTGGCGGATCTTATTCTGCTCGACTCGGCGCGCTTGGATGTGATTCTTGGCATGGATTGGTTGTCCCAACACTTGGGGAAAATCGATTGTGCCAGGAAGATTGTCTACCTCACCAGTCCTTCAGGCGAACAGGTTGGGTTTTCGCCACAGTTGCGAGAGCCCCATCTTTATGTCCTTGAAGCAAAGCCGGCATTGGAGATTCACGACGTCCCCACGGTGTGTGACTTCGCGGATGTCTTTCCTGGAGATTTGCCAGGGATGCCTCCTGTTCGCGATATGGAGTTTATGATAGAGTTGCTGCCCGGTACCGCCCCTATTTCTAAGAGGCCGTATCGCATGCCTCCTAATGAGTTGGAGGAGCTGAAGAAGCAGCTGGGTGAGCTGCAAGGGAAGGGTTTTATCCGTCCTAGCTCATCTCCTTGGGGTTGTCCAGTTATCTTTGTGAAGAAGAAGGACAAGACCTTGCGCATGTGTGTTGATTACCGTCCGCTTAATGAGGTGACGGTAAAGAACAAGTATCCTTTGCCCCGTATTGATGATCTTTTCGATCAATTGACCGAGAGCGCGCGTCTTCTCCAAGATTGACTTGAGACTGGCTATCATCAAGTCGATCGGTAGAGGATATTCCTAAGACGGCTTTTGCTACTCGTTATGGCCTTTACGAGTACACCGTCATGTCTTTTGGTTTGACTAATGCTCTGCTTTATTCATGAATCTTATGGACTCGTATTCATGGAGTATTTGGATAGGTTTGTGGTGGTATTCATCGATGATATCCTTATCTACTCCAAGAGTGAGGAAGAGCATCTTGAGCATCTTAAGCTTGTGTTGGGCAAGTTGCGTGAGCACCACCGTATGCCAAATTCAGCAAGTGCGACTCGTTGAAGGAAGTGGCGTTCTTGGGCCATGTTCTTTCAGCGGAGGTGTGGTGTGGATCCTAGCAAGGTCGGTGATGTGCTATCTTGGGGTCACCCAAGTCGGTCACCGATGTGCGGAGTTTCCTTGGTTTGGTGGCTACTATCGCCGCTTCATCGAAAATTTCTCCAAGATTGCGGCCTATGACCGAATTGCTTAAAAGGACAAGAAGTTTGAGTGGTCCGCTGCTTGTGATGTGAGTTTTCAGAACTCAAGAAGCGGTTGACCTCAGCCCAGTGCTTGTTCTCCCGATATTCACAAGAGTTTCGATATCTATTGTGATGCTTCGCGTCGAGGTCTTGGTTGTGTTCTTATGCGGGAGGGCAAGGTTGTGGCCTATGCATCGCGACGCGATTAAGGCCTCATGAACTCAACTATCCTACTCATGACTTGGAGTTGGCTGCGGTGGTCCATGCACTCAAGATTTGGCGGCATTACGATTGGTAACCGTTGTGAGGTGTATTCACCACAAGAGCTTGAAGTACTTGTTCACCCACCGGATCCAACCTCGTGCAAAGAAGATGGTTGGAATTGATCAAGGACTATGACATGGGCATTCGGTACCATCCGGCAAGGCCAATGTCGTTGCGGATGCACTCGATCGGAAGGTGTATTGCAACATGTTGATGCTCCAAGAGCGGCACCTTCCTCATTTCGTAATTCAGCGCCTCAATTTGGGTTTGATCGAGCACGGTTCCCTTGCTTCGTTGGTTGTGCAACCAACCTTGGTGGACCAAATCAAGGCGCACATGACAGATGTTGGTGTGAGCCAAATCAGCGAACATCAAGGATGGGATAGCCAAGTGCTTTTCGGAGGACGAGCATGGCGTTGTGTGGTTTGGACAGCGTCTTGTGGTTCCTAAGGTCATGGAATTGCGGAATTTGATTCTCCGCGAAGCCCATGATTCTCCCTTGTCTATTCATCCCGGGGCTACCAAGATGTATCAGGACCTTCGCCGAGGTTCCGTGGACCCGAATGAAGCGCGAGATTGCCAGGTTCGTTGCCGAGTGCGACGTGTGCTGTCGGGTGAAGGCCGAGCATCAGCGTCCAGCAGGTCTTCTTCAGCCCTTGCCAGTGCCAGGATGGAAGTGGGATTCCGTTGGCATGGACTTCATCACCGGATTGCCCCGTTCGTCCAAAGGGAATGATGCTATTTGGGTCGTGATCGACAGGTTGACTAAAGTGGCCCATTTCCTTCCTGTCAAGACTCAGCTTCGTGTGGGGCCTTTGGCCGAACTTTATGTCTCGAGGATTGTGAGTCTTCACGGTGTACCGAAGACGATTATTTCTGATCGTGGTGCGCTTTTCACCTCGCGGTTTTGGCATAGTCTGCAAGAGGCTATGGGGACCCGCTTCACTTCATCTGACCTTTCATCCTCGGGATGATGGTCGACGGAGCGAGTCAACCAAGTGTTGGAAGATATGCTCGTGCTTGTGTTCTTTCCTATGGGAAGAAGTGGGAGAAATGCCTACCTTTTGCCGAGTTCTCCTACAACAACGACTTTCGAGCCGATCTTGGCATGGCACCATTTGAGGCTTTGTATGGGAGGAGATGCGAACCCCATTGAACTGGTCGAGATCGGTGAGCGGCGATTTTTCGGCCCGATTCGATTAATGAGGCGAAAGTCGTTTGATTGATCCGCGAGCATCGCACACGGCCCGACCGAGCGTAAGAGCTATGCGGATCGTCGTCGCCGTGAGTTGAGCTTTGAGCCCAATGACTTTGTGTATCTCAAAGTCTCACCCTTGAAGGGCCATCGCGTTTTGGCATCAAGGGCAAGTTGGCTCCTCGATATGTTGGGCCTTACCGTATCATCGAGAAAGTTGGAGCGATCGCATGCATTGGAGCTATCACCGCACTTGAGGGTGTGCATGATGTGTTCCATGTTTCACACTGAAGAAGTGCCTCAGTGTCCCAACCGAGGAAGCTCCATTGGAGGTTCTCGATGTACGGAGAATTTGACCTCACCGCGAGCATCCTGCTCGTATTCTTGAGGAATCGAGCGGAGAACAAGGAACCGTGTCATCAAGTTCCTTAAGGTTCAGTGGTCAAACCATTCAAGATGAAGCAACTTGGGAGCGAGAAGATCGCCTTCGTGCAGATTTTCCTTCTTTCTTCTCCGAGTAAACTAATCTCGGTCGAGATTCTTGTAAGGGGAGAGTTGTAACATCCCAAATTTTGGGCTTGTGTTTCAAATGTAAGAAAATGAGTAGAAATTAAAACTTTTCTTACATCATGTGTTTCCTGTTTGTGTTGCACAAGTATTGTACAAGACTTATGGAAATGCAAAGTCACAAGTCTTTTGAACCAAATCTTGTCTCTTCTATAACATTCTGGTCAAATGTTTTGATCATCCTCTGAAACATTTTCCTAAGTTCTTGGGATGGTATGTGACCCCTCTGAAAAATTTCACAATTTTTAGAAATTGTTTGAATATTTTTAGAGGCAGTCAAACCTGTTTGACTCTCAGTCAAACATTAAAACAGAGCCTTGCAGAATTTTTGGAGAATTATTCGCAGCATAAACCTCTCTGAAAATTTTACACAAGGTCAATGTCTCAGTCAGCAAGCTCCTGTAAAAATTTCAGAATTTTTGGAGTTATTTTGCTACCCCAAATAAATCCTCAAAAGTCTCAGCTTAATTAAAACCTAAAGCTGATTCACTATTCATTGGGTTCGAGTCGGGCTCGAGTCCGAGCCACTTGACTTGGTTGAACCACCTAACTGCACCGAGCCGCGTTTTAAAGCGCGCGTGCGATATCAGCCGTTGGATTCAGATCGCGAGGCCCACGTTCATGTGAGCATTCGGACCCTCCGGTTGCGTTAATCATTTGGGACCGTTGGATCTCAATCCAACCGTCCAGATCCTTGAGAGCAATCGGACTGTCCGGCGAACTTGTTTAATCGTGACCGTCCATTTTCGATCCGACGGTCACCGTTCGTCTTTCTGTTCTTCTTCCTCCTCTGCTTCTTCGAGCGCACGGCCGGCAATGGCAGAAAGAGAGAGGTTGAGTGGGTGGCTTTGATGTGTCACCTCAAATTGGCTTTCGCAACGTCTCTCGTGGAGCATTTAATGCGCTCGAGCTTTCTCCTCCATTGTCCTCGAGTCTCACTTGCTCCCATCACTTCTTGGTCCTTGACCGCGCCATGAACCGAGCTCACCATGGGCTCATGTCCTTGATCGAAACCCTAATCCTTCCCCTATATAATTGCCCTCTAGGTCCTCCACAGTGTTCCTTTACACCACGCTTTGCTCTTCTCTGTGTTTGAGCTCAAGAACACCTCTCACCCTCAAAACACCATTGTTGGCCGTAGAGCTCCAATGGCGGCCTTGGTGTCCATGGTGGTTCATCCCCAACATTTCTTGCACCCTTTTGAACTCCTCAACCTCCTTTATATTTCCCTAACTTGATTTTGGGTTGCATTCACAGAATCACTCAATTTTAAGTTTGGAGATTTTCAGTTGGTTTCACCCCTTTCTTCTCCACTCAGTAAGTGATTCTTTTGCAATTACTTGCTTTTGGAGCCTCTTTGAGCTATAATGAAGCTGTGGTAATGATGTGGTTCCACTCATTTTGCTCGAACCTCATTTCCCACTTCATCTTCTTGGCTCAGGTGGACTTCATCGTGTTCAAGTCTTCCCGGCCATCTTTGGAGCTCCTCTCGGTTAAGGTAGCTCCTATATAGTCCCTAGAGTCATGGCACTCGCTTCCTTGGACTGCAGCGGAGCATTTGCTATTTTCGTGTTTTGCCGTGTCGGCCTTCATCTTTGTTTTCCGGCTCGCGGCGTTCCTGAACCTCCACCGCGGCGAGGTCACCATCGTTGGGTCCGCAACACTATTGCGAACCCATTTTGATAGTTTGTGGCGCCGCCGATGGCAGTCGCCGGCGACGGTAGCAAAACCACTCGGGTTTTGTCAGCTGAGAAGCTCCCGTTTTCGTCAGATCATTAGGACACATTAATTACCAATCATTAGCTGTTAATTGTGTCTTAATCATTATTATTGAGCCACTGACCAGTGGGCCCAATCTCCTTAAATCAATCTCTGTTTCACTCCGCACTGTTCCGACATCATTAATGCCTAATCATTGCTTAATTAAGTGAGTCGGCATTTAATCGCTGTCGGAATTAACCTCTGGGTCGCTGACTTGTGGGCCCGAGGGTTTAAAATCAAATCTCAGCAGTCATTAGAATCTATTTAATGTCAATCATTAGAATCACTAATTCGGTCTTAACCGCCGCTCGTCGACTTGTGGGCCTAGTGCCTTTGTCGGCGTGGGTTAAATCGTTGCGGTGCGTGACTCGTAGTCACCGACATGCGGTCCCACTCGTCGATACCTCTTTTGAACTTCGATCTATAGCCCGTCCATTTTGTGATCTGCGGCCCGGATCTTGCATGCATTCGGACCATCCGGTTCCTCGTCGCCTGGCCGTCGATCTTGCGATCAATGGCTGAGATCGTGTGTGCAATCGGACAATCCGGTTGTTGGTGCGTTCTGGGCCGTCCATCTGTCGATCTGCGGCTGGGATTGGCCCAAGCAACCGCACCGTCCGGTTGCATACACTCGTGTGAGCCATTGGATCTTGATCCAACGGTGGGTTTCATGTGGGTTTCGCGCGCGTGCGCTATTTTCGGCGCGCGTAAGCCGTAGGATGTTAGATCAAGGGTTGTGGGGTTGTCCACGTCATTTCCTTTTTATTGGGTTGTTCTGTATTTCGGTAAGCAATTGTTTATCAACCAAAATGATATAAAACTTTAGAAACTCATAACTAATTCATTTTAATCGCTTTTAGTTAATCCCAATCGTAATAAATCATGTTATCACTTTAGCTTATTATAAAAATGGATGTAAGCATGTTCCAGTGGCAGAAAATTTTATAACTAGGAATGACTTGGTTCCTGTCATTTTAAATATTCCAGAAAATGAATAAAACTTTAGGAAATGCATATCTTGCTCTGTGTATGTCCAAAATGAATGATTCCAACTTTGATAAATTTGTTATTAACTCCATGTTAATATAAAAATGATGGTAGGTCCAAGATTGTAAGCAGGAATCTTGATTAATGATTTAGTACCTATTTTGACATTTAGAAAATTCTGGAAGGCTTATAAAATGCACCAGTAATTCTCTGTAAATCCTAAAAATAGAAATTTGATGTTAGGAAATCCCTCTGTTATCATTCCATAATGTGAAATAGGTTTTGCACATGTTTATATTTCTGGAAAGTGCATAATACTAGTTTTGCATCTTAGAAAAACCATAACTAAGTCACTTTAACTCCAAATGACCTGAAATTTTATATGGGTTACCTCTATACCAGTAGGTAGCTACCATAAAAATTTCAGCTTCAAAATCTTTTTAGAAAATATTTTTGCTACAGTGCTAATTATGGCCGAAAATGTGTTTTTAGGTAATATCTTTTGCGCCGCAAATCCAAATTAGGATTTTCCAGTTTCTATGTCTAGGTGTATTCGTATTCTACTTTATGTATAAATTTCGTCGTATTTGGATGTTTGTTGCTTGCTCATTGGGTTAAGTGTTGCTAGTCTTATTGGTTGTTCTTGGATCTTTTTGCCTCTCGCTTAGGATTCGACATTTGCGGTAATCCCGAGAGTGACCCTCCGCAACAAATTGGGCAACAGCAAGAAGGCAAGCAGTTTGATCATGTTAATCCCAGTATTTTAAGTATTTATGTTGATTACAAATTCTATGTATGCATTGCTACTTTGTTTTAATAGTTGGCCTAGTAGATGCATTTCCTTAGCAAATGATTATCCTCTACTACCATGAGCCTAGGTTACTTGCTGTGATTAAGAGTTCGTGGAGGGGCTCTTGTCACTTAGTAGTTGCGAATTAATTGCTTAGCCATGCTTAGCTTCGGTAGAAATGGGCGGTTATCGACTTGTCGATAACCTTGATCACACAAAACTTATTATGATTTATGATTTCCACCTTGTGCCATGTCTACTTGTGAAAACTAAAACTAAAAGCAAAAATGATTTAGACCTGGGCACAATGGTATGTTGGTGTGATTCTCGGGTGTGACTGGAATGGTGCCTAAGTCAACAAGGACCGAACATCTTGTTACACTAAACCAAGCATTTTAGCGTGCTAACCACACTAGAGGGTATGAGACCTCTCTTGACTTAGTACTTTGGCGTGTATTGGCTCCGGTCGCGGGGGTCGCAGGAGGGATGGTGTTGGGAGCATTGTAGTGTCCAAAAGACTTCACCGGGATGGGATTTGTTGTCTTTCGACTTGCAATGTAAGCGTATGGTGTTTCTACCCATACGAGCGGCTCGTAGTTAATACACAATATTGGAAAGCGTCTCGTAGGACTTAGCCGTGTCTAAGCATACCTACGGAAGTGTGCTTTTGGCTTAAAGGCGATGCAAGTGTAGGTACATTGGTACACCCTGCAGGGTTAAAACTATTCGAATAGCCTCGTCCTAGGTTATGGACACGCTTGGCAAGGTCTTTCAAGAGTTAGACTACAACCTTTTAAATTAAAACTTGATGGGTGGTACGAATCGGGATTAGTGCTATGTTGTGGTGACTATTGGGATAGTCACTTCCAGTGGTTACTTGTATGTATCTCAGACTTCATCATTACTTTGATAACAAAACAGATTTGCAAACTTGCTTTTAAAATGTATTACCTTATTGCAAATAAAGTTGGCTTCATGCAAAAGAGACATACAACCTCCACCTAAATAAGCTTGCATGTAGTTTATGAATAGGTGCGCTATTCCACACGTCGATCTTGCGGTACAAAGACAATCTTTGTACTCGGATGCTATGCTTAATTGTTTTGTTGCGAGAGGAAGAAGGTGAGCAGAAGGGCCTCACTTTGTGAGTCTGTGTTGTGGTAGCTATGGGCGACTAGCTTGGCGGCCCGGTCGGTTGCCTTGTGGGTGTGTGGCTAACCGGTCGACTTTTGTTCTAGCCATCTTATGGCGCTTTTGCTTCCGCTGACATTCTTGTATATTATTCTATTTGGCCGGTCGGCTCCCTTTTGTAATAACCTTACTTTACTTTATGTCGTTGTTGAACTTAGTGATGTATGTTGTATGGAAATGATGTGTAATTTTGTGATGATGTGCATATGTTGCAATTCTGGGAAACATATGCCCATCGAGGCTTAGAATGTTTAATTAGCAATGCTAGAACCAATTGGAGGTTAAGTGTTACTAGTTAAATATTCCGGGTCCTCACACGTTATGTTTAAGACACAGAGCAATTAATGTGTTCAGTTATCCTCAGGAATAATTACACGCTCTTTTCTCTATCTTCGACAATAACCGCCTGATGATGTGGAGGTGCTATCTCTATGATAATAACTTCCCTTAAGCAGATCATGATTTGGAACGTTGAGACGTCTCTTGGCTTAGAATAACTGCCACCTCCTCGTACGCTATATAAAGACTGAAGTCAGAAGGCAGAAAGGACAGGCAATCTGGAGTATAAGACATGAGGCTTTAGTCTTTCTCTTGATTGTAATCAGTACTCTCAATACAGTGCAACAGGAGTAGGGTTGTTATCCTCTCCGGAGAATGACTGAACCTGTATAAAATCCCTATGTCATTCTTTACATAGTTCCAAACATATGAGACCCCCCAAACAAACAATTATACGTAAGATCGATTCTAGATCATCGACAAGTTCTATGTAATTTCCCACTATTCAGTTTTAATCATTTTCATACATTTCATCCCTACCATCTACCGCATGGCTCCCGTCTCATCCCATCTACGTATATAATGTAACAAATAAAAACTAAAACAGATACCACAGTTGAGCAACTTAATTTGTCACTATAATTTTTAAAGGGGTAATTCGCTACTGATATCTCACTGACATATGAACCCAGAGTCTTATATCAGCCTCACAATGAGTATCATATACTTATTTAGTGACATACTGTGAATTTTTCTCGTTTTTAAATGGAAGACACAGATAACACCGAAGAATCGAGCGAACATTGATGCATCATGTATGGATGCGATTCGCTTGCTCCAAATTAAGGAGAGAAATCAAATATAAGAGAGAATCACTGAATCAGAGAATAAGACGAGGAGGGGCAAAACGGGAACAAAAACAAATCGACGCTAAATCCCCCCGGTCCTTGGGCGCCTCATATCAGAGAGCTGTCAGACACGTATGCAGACAAGACGTGGCGTCCACGCGCGGGGCCCACGCTACGCGACAATCCACAGCTCACCAGCAGTTGTACACCCAACCCGCAAAAAGGAAACGATCTCGATCTATTGTGGGATTACAAATCGATCTTTACTTTTCGAAAGACTGAGATCAATAGATACAACGTTTTGCTATGATATTTTTCGCTACTGTAAATATATTATTGTTGCTACAGTATCATTGTAGAGCTTTATTTACAGTCGTACCACCCTTTTCGTACAGTAAACCAGTAACGCACAGCATCCGAATCGCTCGCAAAAATACCAACTCCTGAACCAGTGCTAGCTATTTATTCCACCAGCTCATCGTCTCCTTCGTCTCCCTCCTCGCGTGGACGCAAAGCGAACGAGAGCGCAACGCCAGACACGTACGTAGCTAGTGGAGGTGTGCATATCGTTCTTTGATCCGTTCATGGAGATGGGGAGGAGGAGGAGGAGACCGCCGTGCCCGAGACGTATCCGGCGGCGGGCGGTGGCGGTGGGGCGGAAGGTGCGGGAGCTGCGGCGGCTGGTGCCCGGCGCGGCGGCGATGCCGGCCGACCGGCTGCTCCTCCGCACCGCCGACTACATCGTGCAGCTCCGGGCGAGGGTGGAGCTCCTCAGGGCGCTCTCCGAGCTCTGCGTGCCCCACGGCCATGGCCATGGCGACGTCGCGCGGTGACCCCTGATCCCCTAGCTAGCCACATCCGTATAAGTACATGTACATGCGTGCGGGTGTGTGTGGGCTACGTGCGTGGTGTATACGTACGTGTGCATGCCATGCATAGATCGATCGTGCTAAGTTTTGTAAACGGATGGTATATATTCACCGATTAATGTTGTCCCGCACACGTATTCCTAGTTACAGCGAGATTTGTTATTCGTCGTGTATGCACGACATGCTGGGCTATATATGAATTTATGTCATAGATCCTTTTCGTTTTTCCTTTGTACCAATGTTTATTATGTTTCATAGTTCTATACATACATATATAGTTCTAGCTAACTATAGCTACTTTGATAGACATCTAGTATTCCATCCAATTCACTAAAACAAGTCGTTTTGGATATCGACATGTGCTCAAAATGCAATTTTGAGCACTAATTACTGTTGTGAAAAATTAGGAAAACCTAATAAAATTATAATATTATGGAAGTACTTTTTGAGATAAATCCACACATGATTTTCAGGTATCTAATCTAAATATTCAAAAGATATCAATAACCAAAGTTTTCAAAGTTTGATTGCATACATTCCAAAACAACTAGTTTTGTGAATTGGAGGGAGTAATTACTAAGTTGCTCCTCGAGAACTCATGGTGATATATGCATGCACGAAAGGCATCTTCAATAGTGTCACTTCAGCTGTCTCTAAGGTTGTCACATATGTTTTCTGGTAACGTATAGGAAAGTGAAAGAGAAGAGAGAATGAGATCGTCCTCTCACGAAGCAACGGGTGCATCACGCGAAATAAGGCACTAACGACAAAGTTTTTTGTTATTAGAGCGCAGTCGTCGTTTATTCACACGAAACAAGACACTTGATTCATGTAAAGCTTAAATGCTTGTGATGCTTTAAAGAGACAGCTCAAGAGACAATGTATTGTAATAGTTATCTCTAAAATTATCTCAAGATGATATAAAGGGTATTAGAGACAACATAAAAGACAAACTATTGAACATGCCCTAAAGCCAAGAGAATCAATTTATAATTGACCTATCTGCATCTTGGTAGTGTTTGCCGAGGTAGATAAAGGCAAACCATCATGTATCAGAACAGCTTTTGTATTCAGTTTTTCTCCTCTTTCTTTAATGAAATTAATAATAGATCTCTCCTGCTTTTCCTTTAAAAAAAAAAGCTAAGGAAATCATACGACTTTCTCAGTCGATTCTTGCCTTACTCGTTGCGCCATTGCTACCTGTTGCACACACACTCTCTCTCTTTGCTTGTTCCATATAGAGCATCTATCCATGGAGTGACATGCACAGTATTAGCATGCATGATGAGGTATGAGCTGGAAGCTGGCTGTATCCACACGCGGGGACTAATTTGCTTAGTTGGCCTTAATTAAAAGAGCCTTTTGATGATTAAGTTTTGCGTCAGCAGTGGTCAATGGATTTTTCTATTAATTGCATGGAAATAATGCTTTGTTTTGCATGCATCCCTGAAAGTTAGCAATTTCTCGACTGCAAGAGAAAAGGAAAAGTAAAGTAAATTGCACTTTGAGCCAGCTAATTTGTTTCAAGTTTCGCAAAGCATAATGTTTCGGAAATACTTTCACTTATATAATACTAGGTATATTTCAATATTTGTTGCAGAAATAACCAAGTTCCGACTTTCCCGTTAGTCCTAACAGGATCCTGACCACGTATTAGTGATAGGTGAAGTTGACATGTGGGGTTCACTAGCGGTATTCCGTTAGAAGTAACGGAGAATAATAAAGGAACCTATAGCGTTCTGTGGAACAAACATGCAATATATAATTATATATACATTGTGTTATGCAAAAGGATTTCCTAACCATGGTGTTTTGTGAAACTCAGGACAACTTATCTAGCGCTAAGTGTAATTTACTTAAAAAGCATATTTGTCTAATTACATATCATGCCACTACGTACAAATAGAATTCTACTCCTAAAAGTGATGACCGGTTGGTAGTCAGTTCCATATTTGGGGAAATGGGTACTCTGCATTGAAGGGTTTGATGCAGATGATTTATAGTGTCACGTACTAGAAGCCGATCTCCACTGCGGTGGACGCCGGCGGCGGTGGGCCATCGCAGTAAATGCCGACGGCAAGCTAGCAATGGCGACAGCGGCCAGCTTTGGGCCAAGCAAAAAAAAAATCTCTGCTCGATGATTGGTCACAACATATCTAATCTATCTTAGGACTAATCTCTATTTAGAACGCCAATTAATACTGGGGCTAATTAGCAATTAATAGATCTAAGTTGATTCATGCAAATTAATCTACCAGATTAATTCATAGCAAAAATATAGATTGAAAGATAAAATTCTGGCGACATACCGATTCGGCCGTGTAAAGTGATTCGTGATGATAACATGTTGAAGAATGTAGTAGTCGTAGGAATTCAATCAACCAATCACTACACAATAGACAATCACATAGAGACGAACAATGGAGATACGATATGGCACTACTACAAAAGGCTAATATTGGACGACTCATCACAGACGGTTGACCAAAACCGTCAGTATTAAATAGAATCACATATGGTTTTGGTTTAGCAACCGTTTGTGTTACTGGCTGCTCTAAAAACCATTTGTGAAGAGATAATATCACAGACAGTTCATGTTGAAAACCGTCTATAAAGTATCACAGATGGTTCTAAACAAGAACCGTCTGTGATAACTGTCTGTGATATTTCGCCATCCCCTTATATCTCTCTAGATTTGGTCGCCCCTTTATCCAAACCGAAGTGGCGCCGCGACCTCTCAACTACTCCAGATCAGTTCCGCTACCCAAATCCCCTTATATATATTGCCTGCTCACTAGTCTTCAACTACTCCAGATGAGGAAGTTCCTCCCCCAAACCGAAGCTGCGCTGCATCCCCCAAACCGATCGAAACGCTCCATCCCCCGACGACGCTAACTACCACCATGAGCTCCTCCGCCTTCGGTTGTGATGCCACGGTTCACTGCAGAAGACACTCTTGTCGTAAGAGTGTCTTGTGCAGTGTCACCGTCGTAACACAATGGTGACGCTGCTGCCGCTGCCTCTCCTTTATCGCCAGTGATATCCCCCATCCGATCCCCTCCCCTCTCTTCCTTGATGCCTCTAGTTCGTGTGTTGGGCGTTGGTGTACAAAGTTGGCATGGGGAGCCATGGCACTGCGTTGAGCACCGTCGTCTCGTACTGCACTAACCTAGTCATCCTTGCTCTCTACGTGAGGTTGTCAAGCATTCAACGAGAGGACATGGACTAGGTTTTCTAGGGAGGCGTTCTGCAAGCTGCGTAAGTTTGTGAATCTCGTCGTGTCGTCAGCCATGATGGTTTGGTGAGGCAATTTTGAGTTATTTGCATGTATTTTGATTAGTTCACTACTACAGAAAACCTCATCACGAGCGGTTCGAATCGTCATCACGCATTTGCTTCCAACCGCGATGTAAAAGCACGTCTGTGATAACGAGCGTTATCACGACGGTTTTTGAGCCGTGCGTGATAAAGCTATCACTGACGGTTGAAACAAGAGCCGTCAGTGAAAATAGTATCACGAGCGGTTGAACAAGAACCGCTCGTGATAATCAATTATCACTGACGGTTCTTGTTCGAACCGCTCAGGATACTGCTTTCCTGCACGGCTCTTGTTCCAAACCGTCTGTGATAGCTTTTTATTGCAAAAAAATTGCCATTTTTCATGGATACACTCATACACATACACCGCCATTTCAAGCCTCCCAAACATGGATTCATTGATACACATACATGGATTCCCAACTCCTAAGCCTCCCAATAAATTTCTCAAGCCATGGATTCATGGATACACACATACACTCGATCATACACAAGTACCAATGTAGTAGAATTTGGAGGAGAATCTAATGTAATGCGGATATGAATCTAACACAAGTACCACAAGCTCATACATACAAATCTGGATCTGAATCTAATAGAACCTCATATACAAAAGTACCAACAGACATCGACGTCGGAGGAGCCCTGGAGGAGCTCGGTGTCGGCGTCGAGGACTAGAGGAGGTCGGCGTTGGTGTCGGGCGTCGACTCTCAATCGTTGGGGAGGAAGACCATGTCGAAGGTTGGGGATGGGGAGCAAGGGAGGGCCGGAGCTGGAGGTGTAGCGGGGCCGTGGAGCTGCGGAGGACCGGAGGAGCGGCTACACCGGAGCTCGGAGGAGGATCACGAGCAAGGAGGACCGAGCCTGAGGGAGGACCGGGCGTGGGAGTGCGAGACGAAGCGCCGAGGAGGTCGGCCATAATATATAAGGACATATTTTGCCTCCGCGCACGCGTTCAAAATTTTCAAATTCTCGCTGCGAATCACGAGCGGTTTCATATAAAACCGCTCGTGATGACAAATCACAGACGGTTCGTATCACTCATCACAGACGGTTCTTAATACGAACCGTCTGTGATAAGTACCTCATCACAGACGGTTGGTATTAAGAGCCGTCTGTGATTTGGATTTTACTATGGCTTGGAATTTTTCTTACTCTCTGATTTTACCATGGCTTAAAATTTTCCTTACTCTTTGATTTTACCATGACTTAAAATTTTCCTTACTCTCTGATTTTACCATGACTTAGAATTTTTCTTACTCTCTGATTTTACCATGGCTTAGAGTAAGAAAAATTCCAAGTCATGGTAAAATCAGAGATATCATAGCTTAGAGTAAGGAAAATTTTAAGCCATGGTAAAATCAGAGAGTAAGGAAAATTCCAAGTCATGGTATACCATGGCTTAGAGTAAGGAAAATCATGGTAAAATCATGGTAAAATCACAGACGGTTGTTAATCCCAACCGTCTGTGATGAGGTAGTTATCATTGACGGTTAGTATCACGAACCGTCTGTGAAGTATCATAGACGGTTCGTTATACTAACCGTCTGTGATGAGGTGTCCTCATCATAGACGGCTCCTTCTACCAACCGCTCAGGATACTTCACGACGGTTGGTAGAAGGAGCCGTCGTGATGAGCACTATCACAGACGGTTCTTATTATGAACCGTCTGTGAAGTATCACAGACGGTTCTTAATACAAACCGTCTGTGATGAGGCACTATCACAGACGGTTCTAAAGGGAACCGTCTGTATAAGTTCAATACAGACGGCTCTTTGGAACCGCTCGTGATGAGGCGCCGATATGACTGTATTGTAGTAGTGGTTTTGCAAGCATCAACATCGCTTTCTCTCTCATGGTACCACTTGGCCTTGGCACATCTATAAGGTTTGCTGCCTCTCTGATTACCATGTGTGAAAATTAATTGTTGATGCACCTAGTTCTTGTGATGATTGATGGATGGCTAGGGTTTCAGCATTTGTTAAAATTCATGTTTTATTGCAGGATGAAGACATGGCGTCAAAGTCTATTGCACGATGGTGATCTCATTCTTATAAATAGACATGCTTTGGTTCATCTGCATTCTTTGATTGAGAATGTTGATGGACTGAAGGAGACCTATTTATGAGAACGAGATTACCATCTAGCAATAAACAGTATAACTATCACAGACGGTTCTTAACTAGAATCGTTTGTGATAATAGACTATCACATACGGTTCATAGTAAGAACCGTCTGTGATAAGGGTTATCACAGACGGGTCAAAAACCTTAGGGTATTACTGACCCATAAGCACAGACAGTTCAGGAAACTGTCTATGGTGATGTTTTCGAGCCATCTGTGATGAGTTTTTCTGTAGTAGTATGGGGAACCTCTTTTATTAATAGATTGATCTCTTTCTAAGTACAACAAGATCCTATTTAAAGACTAAAATTCACCAGTGGTAGTTAAGGTATTACGCCCATCAACCCTTAAATCAGGGTTTTTGAACAAGATTTTATTATGAGGCAAAGATCACAGATAACTAGAGATGCATAAAACAATGCTAATAGTAGGAAACTCATAGTACTTTTAAATATACGTAAGAATAGTATTATAACAAAATCGATTGGTCGCACAATCAACTTACAGTCAGGCTTGATGGAGAACAGGAAGCAACGTAGTGTCGATGTAGTGCGAAACATAGATGAAGCAGCGAATCAAGTGGTCACGCAGATGTGCTGCCCAGAAACCTTATTGTCGCCCCATGCATGTGAACTTTGCGGTAATATTTTAGAGATACCCATTCACCCACCTTCCCGGTGCACGCTGAGGAGAAGGTACGACTTGGTTCAACAGCACACCAGCACAGTTGCACAGAGAGAAAGTAGAAGAATGGGAGAAATTTGATTGATTGTCTATAGGGCTGGACGTCTCCACATCCTTTTAAGGTCAAGACAATTACTCTATAGTAACTACCAAATAAAGCACATATTGAATCACTGGTAACTACTAATTCAAAACCAATTAATAGTAATTAAGGAGTGTTTATCAACTCCTTACTACACCTTGGTCTACGGCTCCGGCCAGTGTATTTCAGCCACACTGGTCTTCTGACCAAGTCTCTGACCAATGAAAAGAGAGAGTGAAATGCACGGTTAGCAAAAGAAAGGTGGACTATGTTCACTGTATGATTGTACCACGACATAAGTCAAGCGATTGCCGCGCAAAAATACATGAATACGCGCGCGTGCATGTGTGACATCAGTTATAGTTCTACTCATGTCACCACATGCCATATTTCACATGTTTCAAGTGGCAAGTACTCCACCTTATAAATTGATCTCCCACCACTTGGCTAAGCAATACGAGAACATGCATGCTTTGGAATTTAGTAATGAATGTGTCTAAACACTCATGTGCCCAGTTCTAAGAGTAGCCAGTATATACTGACCATTTTCTATCCAAGAACCATTATGTAATACAAAATTTTAGGTGGAACACCCGAACGCTTTTCCGGAGAGAAGATTATTATGAAAAGCTTACGTAACAAATTATTATTCAGGATTATTTATGATGCGACAATGGGTGTCCCAATCTTTCGATGAGAAAGATAACTTGATTTGGTGGAGGCAACTCTCACAATTCAGCTACCAATCGTACATGACTAATATGCCCAGCAATCGCTGAACCAACTCCAAGATTGTTATCGACCTTACTAGAAGCACGATCGAACTGATCACAAAGATCAATTCCTGCAAGCAATCGAAGAATAGGCAAAAACAAGATAATAAGCAATCTGAAATTGCAAATAGGATTGAAAGTACTCAATAAACTGGGATTATGACGTAGTATTATGATTGGTCTAGGCGACACAAGCCAATACACGAAGTTGTAATATAGCTAACTTTTAACTAAACGAAATCCAAACCCTAAAGTGTCGCACACATGAGAATATATGAGGGTGATGGCCGTGATGGCTAGGGGGTGGTGTCCAGGGGGTGGATGTGTGCCCCTAGGGTTACAAGGCCCATGGGCCCAAGTGGAGGTGGTGCAGCACCCTTTTGCCTTGGATTCAGAATTAGTGCTAGATTGTTTTGGCGATTGCGGTGCGCACAGAAGTAATTTGGAGGTGGAGCTAGATCCGTTCAAAAGAGGACAAGATAAGCTTTCAAACAAGCCTAAGAACACCTCAAACGGAGTCTGTATACGACCTCTATGCACATTTAAAGTCGATGCTATCTCCAGAGGTTGAATTGGATTCCAGAATGTGTCCCACTGGAACTCTTGCTTGACTTGGAACCAAAATGATGTGGAGACCTTCCTTGTACCATGACGTGGAGTAGCAGTCGTATCTGGAGGGTTGATGTCCTCATCATTCTCCCCTTCTTACATTTGAGTCATCCTCGACTCACGCTCATCATCCAGCTCCAAGAAAAGCTTAAAAACATGTAGCAACGCATGCTCATCTTTCTGCAAAATATTAGTAACAGCAGGTGGCAAAAAAATAGAGAAAGCTTTGCAAATTAAAGGTGAGTGTGAATGCATCAAATCAGCAAAGGTATATTTTCTCATAGCATTCAGTTTGTAACTCAATTTGCAAATATAAGTGAAGTATATAGTAGAGTTATCCATCGCCCTGTTATGAAGAAAAGTTATCCTCAACGTTTGTAAGTTAATGGGAAGCACAACAATTAATTTTAAAGTGCACAAGCCATTCATATAATGATATTTCAATCTAGCAAGAGCAAATTCGTCTAGCAAGGGTGAAAAGATTTGTAAGTTCTTCCATACTTCAACTTCATTATTCAGATTGTCAATACTAGATAGTACATTAAGTGATGAACACATAGGCATTGGATAATCACTAAATTTTATTTTTCTCTCATAATGAATAAGATTCAGCACACAAGAATTGTTGTTCAAAACAACAAGGTTCAATTCATCCATGTGATCATAAGTTATGCATATTCGATATACAAGAAATTAATTGTCTACACCATAATCTCCAATCAAATTAAACTTAGACCCAGGGGTGTAGGCACTAAGCAAAGATTTCAAATACACGATTTCAGAAACTTTCTCCATAGTATGTAACAATTTCATAGGTGGATCCAACATAATGTAACATAAAGAATCAGTATGAGATTCTAATCAAAACTTCTTTATGTATAACCAATTGTACATGATTATTATATGTGATTAACTCATCACATGGAACACTCAAAACAGCAGACAATTCAATTATTTTATCACATGGTGCACTCAATTCAGCAAGCAAATCAATCAAATTATCACAGGATTCATGCAAATTCTTAACAATAACAGATTATGTAGCTAGGAAATTAATATCTACCTTCTCAGCACTAGGTTCCTTCGCCTCATGTGATGCAATGGTTTCTTCTACAATCTGATTTTCCCTTTGTTCAATGATACTAGGCATGAAATCATGGGTATTGATATCAGGTTGAGTGTTCAAACCAGTACCTTTGGTATTATCTTGTAGGCTCGACTCAGATAATGTCGGTACTAGAGGAGGTGAGTAGTCACAAGCTTTCCCTTCTTCTTGCTCCAGCTTAATTGCCCATAGGCGAGCCAATGATGCAAGACAGCGAGACATAGTGATGTTCACGGCAGCAAATGCGGCAATCATAGTAGGCGCAGAAGTAGAAGAAGCAACCGAAGATGATTTTGATGCGGTGGTGTGTACCATGTGCTTGTTTGTTTCATGTACACGTGAAGGTGTAGTGGAAGTAGACGAAAGAGCACGACTAATTATGGATTGTCGTCCCTGTACTTTCTTTTCAGCTATGCAAGCAAGACAAAACAAGAGAGTGATAGTTAGAGGTTTATAAACAAGTTTATCCTGAATTTAAAGGTTTAATCATCCTAAAAATATAGTCATCTTAGCATCTTAAGTTTCTTCTAAACCACAACGTGACCAGGCAGTTTGCAATTCTTGGTAGTACTCCTCTACGGTGTTACTGTCTTGTTCTAAACATTGTAATTCTTGCAACAAATTACAAGCAAAATATCTTGGTATAAATCTAGATCTTATAATTCTCTTCATATCAACCCATGTTCTAGGTATGTCCTGACTATTACGACAATATTCATTCCACCAAACCGATGCAAAATCAGTAAACTCACAGGTAACAGCCCTAACATTCTGATGATCAGGAAATTCTTGGCATGCAAATAATTGTTGTACGAGTAATTCCCATGTGAGATAAGAATTAGGATCATATTTCCTAGAAAAAGAAGGCACAATGAGTTTAATTTTACCAGACATACTATCATAATCATGTATCTCCCGTGGTGGAGAATGTTGTCTCAAGCTTGCATCTTTCTCGCAGACTTTCTTACACTCTGTTCAATGGATCAAGGAAGATGTAGATCTATCTTGTAACCATCCCGTGAACCTGTCATAGTTAGTAGAAAACAAGGAAACAAATCACAAGTATATGTTCCTATCAACTACTAGGATCTAGTGGCTCAAATTCACTCACACTCAAGGTAATACCAAGTTCTTACCAATTCTTACCAAGCAAACAGGCGGTGACCGACAACTAGTGTCAGTGTCAAAACAATCTCCGAAGATTGACAAAGCGATTGCAAGCAACTGGTACCTATACCATGGTAGAAAGTGGAGCTAGGATAGGCTTCAATATGGTAACAAGAATTAGCAATTATCAAATCAGTAAATGCAAGTTAAAAAATTACTCAAAGTACTAGTCAACATTGCTGATCCTAGCCTAATCAAAGCTTGCTAATCAAAACCTATGAATCAAAGTGTAAAAGGATCCCTACGAAGAAAAGTGTATGAATGCACACACAAAGATCAATGTGACTTGATGTAAGCAAAGGAAATTCTCACACCAAGTGCTAGGAGAGGCGCTAGCCAAACTACTCAAACTTCTATCTAGGGGTACAATATTGTTCACATGACATAGAGCACAAAGACAATATAACGCTGCAATGTAAACAACCCTCTAGTTTAAGTAGTAAACAATAGCTCGTCTCAAAAGATAAAATAGCAAAGTTTTATATGGCTTATATATACTCAATTGAAAGGCTTCAACGAGATCTACAACTTTGCAGTTGAGGTGAACCCCAAATTTCGAAAGGAAGACTGAGATAAACGGCAAAAACAACGACTGAAAACTTGCGACGCAAATTCGGGGCTGAAGATGGCCGATTTTGGGGCTCTTGGAAGGTGACGAGCTCAAGCGGGTTAGTTTTTTTTTGGATCAGCATCATCGTTATTGACGAGGATCTAATAATTCTCATTTTACTATTTATCTGTAATTAATATTATGGATAAATATGACGTCATACGACTATTAAGTATACCCCTTATAGTCTTAAGGGAGAAGCCAACCAGGTGGTCGTTAGTTCTTCTACGACCACCCCTATAGTCGTAAATCCTTCTATGACTACCTCATGATTGTAAGTTCTTCTACGATCACCTCTGATCGTAAGTCCTTCTACGACTAGTACCTAGTCGTAAGCTTTTCTACGACTATCCCCTGGTCGTAAGTCCTTCTACGACCAACTCAGTTACGACCACCCCGTAATTAATTGGGTCCACTTGTCTGTAGGCTCAATTGATTATGAGATCTAAGCAGTCAATATACGCTGTTATTCTCTAGAGTAACTGCATGTAACATGCCATTATCTTTGACAAGTAACTGCCAGGCAACGTGGAGAGGTTACTACTCCGGTGATTACTACCATTATTACGTCCATTATACGGAATAATGAGGCGCCTCTTGAACTGGAATGAATACCTCTCCGTGCACTACAAAAGGGATTCAGTCAGACAGAATAGGGCGCGACCGATTGACATAGACAATCGGGCAGAGACAATCAGGAGCACAAGTATTAGACTTTACCTTGATTGTAACCAGTATATCCAATACAATACACACAAGAGTAGGGTTGTTATTCTCTCCAGAGAAGGCTTGAACCTGTATAAAAATCCATGTGTCTTTTCCGTCTGTGTGATCAATTGTAGAGACCCCCCGAATCAAACAATCTTTACGTAAGATCGGTTCTAAAACACCAATAGTTGGCGCCATCCGTGGGGATCTTCTGGTAATTCATTGTCAACAGTTTTTCTTTTCTCTTTGATGCTTCCATGGCAGGAGAGTGGAACGAGGAGAACTGGTTCAACTTGGCTGATTACGCAGACATCGACATAGATGTCGATTTCGATTACGAGCCGAGTATCGAATCATCCGATGGAATTGCCGCCTCTAGAGTTCTTCTATCAGATCTCAGAGACCATATCACAAGTGGAGTTGAGTAGAGATCCTTATCCCCCACAACAATACGTCCAACTGAGGGACCAGATTCCTCACGGGGCAAGGGTCAATCCGACCACAAACAGGATTACCCCAAGGCAGACTCATAACATGACGAGAGTTTTAACTCCGAGTGTTCAAGTCCCCTTAAGACAATCCGACCTGGCGAGGTAAGTTCTAGAGGCCATTATTCCGGAGCTTCATCGACACCTAGTGGTCTTGTCTCTCCGGCTAACCCCGCAGAGGAGGGGATCAAACATGCTTTTTCTGCAAGTTCAACCATCCCATCGCAGGGCACACCTGCGGATGGAGACGGTTATAACCTGGAGTTCCCTGTAACATCCCAAATTTTGGCTTGTGTTTCAAATATAAGAAAAAGTGTAGAAATTAAAAACTTTTCTTACATATTGTATTTCTTGTATGTTCTGAAGAATTCTTGTAAAATAATTATGGAAATACAAATCACAAGTCACTTTTGACCTAAACCTTGCCCATCAAAAACTTTCTTGTCAAATCTTGTGATCATTCTCTAGAAATATTTGTCCTAAGTTCTAGGGTTAATGGGTGACCCCTCTGAAAATTTTTATAATTATTAGAAATTGTTTGAATATTTTTAGAGGACAGTCAAACCCTAGCTCAGCACCTTGCAGAATTTTGGGAGAAAAATGCACTGCATAAAAACCTCTGAAAATTTTATACAAGGTCAATACCAAAGTTAGCAAGCTCCTGTAAAAATTTTATAATTTTTGGAGTTAGTTTGCTACCTCAAATAATTCCCCAAAGTTCAGCTCCAATTCTAAAACCCTAGGGCTGAGTCAGACCCGAGTCCAAGTCAATTGACTCGGTCGAACCAGGTCGTCAAGCCACACTCGGGCTCGGCGTTTGGGCGCGTGCGTTTTGGCCGTTGGATCTCCATTGGGCGGTCCGCGTTCGCATGGACTTTCGGACCTCCCGAGAGCCGCCTGGAACCTGAGCCGTTAGATCTCCATCTAACTCTCACGACCTCCCCTACTATTTTAAAACTCCGGATCTCTTGCGCAATCCTAACCGTCCATCCATGATCTAACGATCGTCGACCTCCCCGACCTCCTCCTCTGTTCTTCTTCTTCCTCGGTACGCCCGTACGGGCGTGCGCCATGGCAGGTGAGCAGTGCAACGCCTGGTCATGTCGTGGGGCCTCGCAAAGGCTCTGTGCACACCTTTTTCAACCATGTCAGCATTGAGCTCTGTCTTTATCTGCTCCTCTCCTCGTTTTCACGCACAGCAGATCCCTTTTGTCTCGTCTCCATTAAACCTAAGTCCTCGCACGGCCGTTGACACTTGAGCTACTTGAGGACCTCGAGCTCCTCCTCTGGCTTCCCCTTCAACATTTCTTGTCACCCTTTCTCTCACTGTGTGTGTGTGTGTGTGTTTGAGCGCAATCGCCGAGAGCACTCATTTTTGCCATTTTTGACCTTCTAAGCTCATCGTGGGTGACAGGTCTCTAGTGCTCCTCTTGCCCAGCTTTTCATTTCCCGCTGGACCTCTGGGAGTCGTAAATCTTGTCCCTAACTCCATTTTAGGTTGCTTTCACAGGAGCAGCTTGGATTGGAGTTGCGCGGATTTTGGCCGTAGGCGGTCATATCCTTCCCCAACTCCGGTGAGTGCCCTTGGTCAATTAACTGCTCTTGGACCTCCTCTGGACCATCGCCAAGCTATCGGGATAATCCTTGTACCTTCTCTTTGCGCAGAGCTTCTGGTCCTCGTTGTCGTTTTCAACTCCAGCGTCGGTCTCCGCCGCCAGAACTTCTCCGACCTCCTTCGGACCTCCCCTGCGTCCAGGTGTGTTCGCAATAGCCCCCGAGTGCTCGAGAACCTGTTAGATTAGATCGTAGCGGAACTTTTTCTTGTTTTCGTATTTTGCCGTAGTAGCTCCTCCGCCCCTCTCCGGCTCGTCGGCGTTCTAGGCCAGCTCCGCCGTCGAGAGCACCCCCTTTGTCTTCGCAATAATATTGCGCACATTTTGGCACCTTGGGTTCGCGTCGTCATGGTCGTGGTCGCCGGTGGCGAGCCAGCGAGTAAAGTGCGGTGCTCGGTACTGTTGTCGTAAGTTTTGGCAAAGTCCAAGACCTCCTAGGGTTCATCGTAGCTTTTAAGGACTACCTCGGGTTAGATCTTCACCGTTGGATCTTTGTCTGTGAAAACCTTAGTGCTAGGACCTCCCCCCGGATTAGATCCTAGCCGTTTTGGACATCCCTGGCTTAATCTTAGCCGTTAGGATCACCCCGACCACCCTGTGGTCTTTTTTTTTGTAAAAACCACCCTCGGGACCGCCCTTGGGGTCCTCTTTGCAAAAGACCATCCCTTGGTCTTTTGTAAAGAAAACCTCAGGACCTCCCCTTCCCGCAAGTCTTAACCCTTAAGACCACCCCGAGTAGATCTTGACCGTTGAGACCTCTCCCGCGAGATCTAGGTCGTTCAGGACCTCCTCCTATAGATCTTTAATCTTAGAACCTCCCCGGTAGTGCTGGACCGTTAGATCTAGATCTAGCGGGCTGGACCTCCTCGGCGCGTTTGGAGTTCTAAGTGTTTCGATCCTTTTGTACCATTCATCTCTTGATCTGCGGCTCTGGTGGCGCGAGCAATTGGACCTCCAGCCGGAGCTCTCGCTGTGAGCCGCTCATCTTTAGATCTACGGCCCACATTTATTGGATCGTTCGGACCACCGAACACCTCCTTCGTTGTGGGCCGTTGGATCTAAATCCAACGGTAGATACCTTGTTAGGGCGCGCGTGTGCGCTGTGTTGCGGAGCGCGTGGGCTGTTGGATTCCAGATCTGCGGCCCACGTCTGTCCACGTATTTTCGTTTTTGATCAGTTTGTTTTAAATCCGGTAAGCTTTTATTTGCCAACTGAAAATAGTATTTAAAACTTTAAAAATTCATAACTATTTCATTTTAGCTCCTTTTTAGATGATTCCTGTTGGGATAAATTCCTGTTTACCTAAACTTTAATCTAAAAATATGTTTAGATGCTTTTCTATGGCAGAAAATAAAATAGATTGTATTAAATTGTTTAACATTAAATGTTGTCTAAAAATTCATTTAAAACTTGAAAAATGCATAAGTAATTCTCTGTAGCTCCAAATTGAACAAACTAAAATTTGTTAAATCCCTCTGTTAATGTACTTTATTGTAGGCTAGGTTTTGTTCATGCTCTTGCCTCTGAAAAATGGTGTGCTCTAATTTTACAACTTAAAAAAATCATAACTAATTCATTTTGACTCCAAATGTAGTAAATCCAGTTTTGCTGTTCTTAGAATGCCATGTTCTACCTACCATAAAAAAATTTAGGCTATAACTTTTGCATGTTTAGACCAAATGAAATAATTCTTTATGCTAAATTCATTTAAAATCATACCCTTGCTGCTGTGTAAATTTCATGGAATTTGGATGAATTTGGTTTTTGGATTTTTTTTCGGTGTTCTTCGTTCTTATTGGATTTTCGTGTTTTGCGTTAGGTTCCGAAGAGTTTGTTGAGACCGAGAGTGATCCTCTCCGACAAGAGCACATCCAGCAAGGCAAGCAGATGTAGCATCATTTGATCATATTGCTCCTATTATTTTCAAAGTCTAATATGTTATTTGCAAATTCTACGTATGCATTGCTATCTTGTTTTAAACTATTGTCGATTAGTTGACCCATTAGATGCATAATCTGTAGGCAAATGTTTATCCTCTACTACTGAGCCTAGGATTATTTGCTGTGATTTAGGGTTCGTTGGATGAGCCCTTGTCACTTAGTAGTTTACGAGTAATGTTGCTTAGTCATGCTTAGCTACTGGTCGAATTGGGCGGTTGTCGACTTAGTCGATAACCTTGATCACACAAACTTATTATGATCTGATGTTCAGCCTTTGTGCTAAGTTTAATTGTGAAAACTAAAACTGAAAACAAAATGATTTGGACTTGGGCACAATGGTAAGATGGTGTGCTTTTGGGTGTGATTGGTTGGTGCCCGAGTCAACAAGGACCGAACATCTTGTCTCACACTATCCAAGTATTTTTTAGTGCTAACCACACTAGAGACAAATGGGACCTCTCTTGACTTAGTACTTTGGGGGTGTTAATTAATGAGTCGCGTGGTAGGTTGTATATTTCTATATGCAACATGGGTCACGTGAAAGAGGGGAGCACCCGCAACGGCTTGAGCTAGGTTGGTGCATCCTACTCTACGTATGGGTCCTTAGTGGGGACCGTGATGGTGGTCCACTAGGTGATAACCCCCATATGTGCGGCTCTTGATTAGCTCACTCCATTGGAAAGTGTCTCGTAGGATTTAGCCGTGCCGGCATACCAAAGGAAGTGTGCTTAATCTAGTGGCAAAAAGGCGGTATGAATTGTGGGCACATTGGTACACCCCTGCAGGGTTTTGAACTATTCGAATAGCCTCGTCCTAGGTTATGGACACGCTTGGTTAGGTTTTGCAAGAGTTAGACTACAACCTTTAAATTAAAACTTGACATGGGTGGTACGAATCAGGGATTCGTGCTATATTGTGGTGGCTATTGGGTTAGTCACCTCCAGGTGGTTACTTATGTTATTTATGATTACCTCGCTGTTATTTCAATTATTAAAAACAGATTTGATAAATTGCTTTCAATCTATTACATTGTTGCAAATGAAAATTGCTTTATGCGTCCAATTAACCATATAACCATTTCCCCTTGTTTCAGCTCACATGTAGCTATGTATAGGCTTGTTACTCGTAAGTCTTGCGAGTACATTATTGTACTCATCTACATTGCTTGTTGTGTGCAGAGGAGGAAGTGGATCCCCAAGGGGTCTACTTCTGTGAGTTGTGCTGCAGCAGGTGCAACTAGCTTGGCGGCCCGGACGGTTGCCTTGTGGGTTATGGCTAACCGATCGTCTTTCGTTTATAGCTATCTTATGGTACTTTTGTTTTCGCTGTTATTGTTACTTTGATGTCATTTGGTCGGTCGGCTCTTTTGTAATAACTCTATTTTATGTATGTCTTTTGCTAGACTTGCTCTTATGTGTTGTATGAAAATGATGCATGATTTTGTAAAGATGTATGTGTGCTGCAATTCTGGAAAGCACATGTCCATCGAGGCACGATATATTTTGTTTGTGATGCTAGCGTCAAGGGAAGACTAAGCATTACAAGCTAAATAGACCAGGGTCTCACATTCCCCTTCTTGGAGGGGTTTACTCCAAATCGCCAGATGGTGTCTCTCTACTACTCCTCAAGCGAGGAGGCCTCGAGTGCAAGTGGAGGTCCTCAACGGGAGGTCTTCATCCTTCTCTCTGATAATGATCATTCTCCCAGAGGCAGGACTAATGATGCTCCCCGACGAGCACACACTACGTCCCCTCGTGGCAATGGCAAGAGCATTGTCGATGATGAACAGGGTGAACACCCTGATGAGCGTGCGGGAAATCCTCAACATTCTCACACTCCACTGAAACCAAATCAAGGGTTTGGTATGGGCGATCCTAAGACAACTTAACGGAGAAGAATAGTGGCCCAGAAAAATCTTCCTAGGCGTGCTCAATACCAGTCAGAGGAAGCTCAGGAACTCCAACACATCAACGACTTGCTTGAGAATCCAACTCAAGAGCTCGCTCGAGTGTCATGCTACGACCTCTTCGCCGAAGAGATCGCACGAAGGATTCGGAGCACAATGGCAAAACTCGAGCATCCTCGTCGACATTATTCTGGAAGTCATAGCAGTACGGCTCCATCATCTGCTAGTCGTTCGACCAACTCATTGCACGGAGATCAACACGACTGTAAATCACGTCGCTCTCCTAACTTGAGGAAGGCTCCTCTAACGTCTGAAGATCGATAAGCTCCCAGGAGAGGTGATCGCTCACCACTCCGGGCTGAAATCTACGGCAGTAGATGGAATACGAGGAGTATTTTCCCCGTAAGACTGAGGCCTACTATAGGTCAAGTCCACTTGTGACTGGGTATCATCGAGTATGATCACCTGGTGATGTCAACCCTTCTTTTCTGCAAACAAGGTGCCAAGAAGTTATTACCAGATGCCAGGCGTTCTCACACGACCTCCGAGCAGTTCGCTGGCCACCTCGTTTTCGACCAGTGAATATGGAGAAATTCGATGGAACTCAAAATCCCATTGAATTCCTTCATATCTACACAACAGCTATTCGAGCAGCAGGAGGAGGAGAGCCTGTAATGGCGAATTACCTTCTGGCTGTGCTCAAGGGGTCAGCTCGATCGTGGCTACTAAACCAGCCACTCGAGTCGATCTACTCGTGGCAAAACCTCTGCGACCTTCTGCTGGCGAACTTCCAAGGCACCTACAACCGCCTTGGAAAGGAGGACGACCTGCACCAAATGAGACAGAACGACCACGAAACTCTGCGTTAATTCATCAGGCATTTTAGTTAGGTTCGTAATTCAATTCTGGAGGTTTCTGACTCATCTGTTATCAGAGCCTTCAAGCAGGGAGTTCGCAGCAAAAGGATAATGCAGGACATCGCTTTGAATCCTCCTGCCACTATCGCTGAACTCTCCGAGATGACCGATCGATACACGACTGCTGCTCAAGCGGTCGAGTGGAACAACACCATTGATTGGGAGGATAACATTCCTCAAGAGGCAGGCGAAGGTGGTAAAAAAAAGAAAAAAAAGGCCAAAAAATCCAAGAACAAGGCGAAGGGTCAAAAACCTCAAGCCACCAGTTCTAAGGAGTCTTAGCCGTAAGCGACAAGGAGTCACGTAGCCCCAAACAAAACTCTGACTGAGGCAAAGGTAAGTGCCCCGATCAGAAGAATGATAAGCCTAGGTGGTATCCTTTTTATAAAAAGGAATGACATGACCTTCGCAACTACTGGGTTTTCTTTCGAAAACTCGAGGACTATTATTATGGCAAAGGGCCGCTTCCTACTCTTGAATAGGTAAGCCAAACGAGTGGTCCAAAGGAGTCAGATGATGATAAGGAGATGTCGTTTCAAGATCCGCAGCACACCATCGATCACATCTTTGGGGGATCGTCGGCATACGAGTCAAGGCGACAGTTTAAGACTATCAAGTGCGAGGTAAACACAACCGACTCTCCTGTTGTCAATAAGATGCCAAAGTGGTTGGAAGTCACCATCTCTTTCGAGAAGGGTGACTGCCCGATCCTTTCGACTCGACCATGTCAATTTTCGATCGTGGTCAAACCCACCATCAACAACTGTCGAGTAAATCGAGTGTTAGTTGATGGTGGTAGCTCGTTAAATATTCTGTTTACGAGTGCCCTGTACGAGATGCAGGTACCCAAGACTAAGGTAAGACCGGTACGATACTCTTTTCATGGAATCGTATCGGGGTCTTCGGCCAAACCTAATGGTCAAGTTTCTCTTCCTTTAACATTTGGTTCACCAAGTAATTTCAGGACAGAGAAGATCCCCTTTGATGTGGTTGATTTCGATACGGCTTATAACGCCATACTCAGATGACCAACTTTGGCAAGGTTCTTAATAGCTACTCTCTACGGGTATCAATATCTTAAGATGTTAGGTCCCAAAGAAGTGATCACGATTTATTGTGACAAGAAGATGGTGCATACCTGTGACCGTCGATCCCTTGAGATGGTTGGACAAATACCAGCTCGAGAAGAAAGTCAATCTTCGACTAGCAAGTTGAAGCCTAAAGCTACACCAAAGCCGAACGACCAAGTCAAGGAGGTTCCTCTGGACGCGGAGGAGCTCTCGAAGACTGTTAACATCGAGGATACTTCCGACCCCAAGTAGGAACACGCCCTCAACACTTTCCTCTGAGCAAACGTAGATGTCTTTGTGTGGCAAGCGTCTGACATGCTAAGAGTCCCCAAGGAAGTGATCGAGCACATGCTAGCTTTACGGCCTGACAAAGTACCCGTAAAACAAAAGTTTCGGAGATTTGCCCCTCATCGACGCGATGCTATTAGGTCAGAATTGGACAAGCTACTTAAAGCATGCTTTATAAGATAAGTCAATCACCCAGAGTTGTTAACCAACCTTGTAATGGTTAGGAAGTCAAACGGCAAATGGTGTATGTGTGTAGACTTCACTGATCTTAATAAAGCTTATCCAAAAGATGATTTTCCTTTACCTCGTATCGATCAGTTGGTTGATTCTACTGCGGGTAGTGAAGTGTTAAGATTTCTAGATGCATATTCTGGTTATCACCAGATCAATATGTGTCAAGAAGATGAAGAAAAGACTGCATTTATTACACCATTTAGTACATTTTGCTACGTTAAAATGCCATTTGGTCTAAAAAATATCGGTGCTTCTTTTTAGCGGTTGATGCAAGCGACTTTTTCACCTCAACTAGACAGAAATTTAGAAGCCTATGTTGACGATCTAGTCGTAAAAAGCATCAAACGACTTAATCACATCACTGACTTGCAAGAAACATTCGACAATCTCAGAAGCACTGCTTGAAACTCAATCCTGAGAAGTGTGTGTTCAGAGTCTCTTTAGAAAAATTGCTTGGATTCCTGATCTGTCCACAAGGAATCGAAGCAAATCCTGAAAAGATAAAGGTCATCATGCAAATGCTCCCTCCGACCATGAGGAAAGAAGCCTAGAAACTCACAGGATGCATGGCGGTTTTAAGTCATTTCATCGCACGCTTGGGAGAAAAAGGACTATCTTTCTTCAAACTTCTAAGGAAGCACGAGGGTTTCGAGTGGATGGAAGAGGCTAACGCTGCCTTTAAGGATGTCAAGAGGTATCTTACAAGTGCTCCTATTCTAGTTTCTCCGAAACCAGGAGAGACACTCTTAATTTATCTAACTGCCACGCCACAGGCAGTGAGCGCAGTACTGGTCGTAGAATGTGAAAATATACAATGACCGGTTTACTACGTAAGTGAAGTTTTTCATGGGCCTAAGGAGCGTTACCCTCAGGTCCAAAAACTTTTATATGCGCTCCTCATGTCTTCGAGGAAAATACGGCATTATTTTCAGGCATACAAACTAACTGTGCCATCTGAGTTTCCCTTGGAAGCTATCCTCCAGAATAGGGAAACAGTGGGATGCATGGCAAAATGGTCAGTTGAACTTGGGGGGTTTGACATCCATTTCGTGTCCCGAACGGCCATTAAATCCCAGATCTTGACAGACTTTGTCGCCGAATGGACAAATTCCGAACCTGTTCAGGATCCCTAGTACGATTCCCACGACTAGAGGACGATGTACTTTGACAGGTCACTTACTTTAAGTGGCTCGGGGGTTAAGGTGGTCCTGGAATCTCCTACCAGAGAGACCTTAAAGTATGCCATACAATTAAACTTTTTGACCACTAACAACGTGGTAGAGTACGAAGGTTTGCTAGCTGGTATACGAGCTGCGAAAGCGCTCTCGATTTGTCGACTACTTGTGAGAGGAGGCTCTCAACTAGTCGTGAATCAAATCGAAAAATAGTACTAGTGCTCTAATCCGACAATGTCTCGATACTTATTGGAAGTCTAAAAAGTTGAAAAGCATTTTCTTGGTTTCGAGGTACAATTCATCTCTTGAAAGGATAATTTCCTCGCAGACCAGCTTGCTCATATAGCTTCTTCCCGATCTATAATACCAAAAAGAGTCTTCTTGGGACAACTCCAGAAGCCGTCTCTGGTCGAAGAACCAGAGACACCTCCTATTGAGACAGCCTCTCTAGAATACGAGGATACCTGGATGACTCCCATCTACGAGTATCTTCAAACGGGTTTAATACCCGACGATGATCTCGAGGCAGATCGCTTATCCCGAAAGGCTAAAATATATACTTTGGTCGAAGGAGTACTCTATAAACGAGGCACTCAAGGGGTGCTCATGCGATGCATTCCGCAAAGTAAAGGATTAAAACTCCTTCACGACATACATGGAGGTATCTATGGAACTCATGCTTCCTACAGAACGTTGGTCGATAAGGCCTTTCGACAAGGTTTTTGCTGGCCAACAGTCCTCTACGATACCAAAGAGCTTGTGAAAAAGTGTGTACAATGCCAGTTTTATAGCAGGCAAATACACCAACCGACTCAGGCATTACAAACAATCCCTCTATCTTAACCTTTTACGACCTGGGGTCTCGATATCCTAGGACCGTCACCCAGAGCTCTAGGAGGTTTTGAGTTCCTTTTTGTGGCTATTGATACGTTCACAAAATGGATAGAAGCCGAGCCTATGACTGGGATAACAACGGAAGCAGCAAAACGGTTCATGATGAGATACGTGATTACTCGGTTTGGACTTCCAAGTCGAATAATCACAGATAATGGTAAACAATTTTTAAGCGCAAAATTTAAGGAATTTTGCAACGAGTTGGGTACCAACCTGTGTTACGCTTCCGTTGCCCACCCCCAAAGCAATGGGGCAGTCGAAAGAGTGAACGGGCAAATAATGCAGGGAATCAAAACTCGAGTTTTTAACCAGCTTGTTAAGCGCTCGGGGGTTTGGGTACAAGAATTACCCTCAGTATTATGGGCAGTTCATACGACTGCTAGTTGGGCTACAGGTGAAACACCCTTTTTTCTAGTTTTCGGTGTCGAAGCCATGCTTTCGCCAGAACTAAAGATCAGGTCAGCACAAGTTGAACAAATTAACAACTCTGCCCAAGAATAACTTCGAGCGGACGACATTAACCTGCTCGAAGAGAAGAGAAACCAAGCTTTAATCCGTTTAGTAGTCTACCAACAAGCCCTGCGCAGATACTACGATCGTAAGGTCCAACCTCGCAGCCTCACTGTAGATGACTTGGTATTGAGACTTATCCAATCCGAGTCTAATCGGAACAAACTTTCCCCCAAGTGGTAAGGTCCTTACACTGTGGTCGAAGTTACGCGTCCCAGTTCGGTACAACTAGCAATGAAAGATGGCTGAGTTCTCTTAAACTCTTGGAACATCGACCAGTTGCGTAAGTTTTATGTGTAACAAACCACTATGACAATAAAGTATTATGTTCTTTCTATCTTTATTGTCTTACTTTAAGTAGTGTTTTTCTAATCTTTCGACCATTTTTTATACACTCAGTTTTTTCTTTACACTGGTCAAAGGAAGGTCACAACAACTAGTCGAAGTCTTTCCTCTCTGCATGTGGTCCTGCCCACTAGAAGGAACTTCCTAGTATCGTCTTGTTCCTAACTTTTGCTACCAATACAAAGATGTTGGGCTCAGAAAACATGGTCGAATGATTTTAAGCCAACTCTTGTCACCTTAGTTTATTTCTTCATTTTGAAAAATACTCTAAGCAGAGTGCACTCTTGAGATTTATTTGACTACTTTTGGTAAACTCGGTCAGTTCTAACTGGTCGAAGGAAGAAACACACCTAGTCGAAGTCTCTCCTCTCTGCACGTGGTCCTACCCACTAGAAGGAACTTCCTAGCGTCGTCCTGTTTTCTACTCTTGCTACCAGGGCAAACCTATCGAGTACACAAAAAAGGTCGAACGAATCTTTAAGGTCCTCTAGATGTTTGTCTAACTCAAGTTGTCGTTCTTGATTTGACTAATCTGGTCAGAGATGGTAACATCACCTAGTCGAAGTTTTTCCTCTCTGCACGTAGTCCTGCCCACTAGAAGGAACTTCCTAGTGTCGATTCGTTTCTACTCTTTCGACCAGTGTAAGATAATCGTGATCGAAAACTATAAGTTAACCAAACCTCTCTATTTTCATAAACCCTTTTTTCACTATTTACTTAGTTTATTCACATAAACTAAGTAAATAGTCAGGGGCTAGGATAAAGTTATAAAAATTACTTCAATTCTTAGTCTTGGTTTTTTTTCATTCATTATCTTATGAGTTAACTGACTACTCGATAAGATGATTTGTAGGAAAAAGAAGGGAGAAAGGAAGGATTATACATATCTGATCTAATCATCTTCCTTGTTCATTATCTTATGAGTTACTAACTAATCTATGAGATAATTTGCAGGAAGAAAAGGAGATCATATATATCAACAAAGAGCTTGTCTTTACGGGTTCCTTTTACAGATTACTCTGACGAAGGAGATCCTATTTGCATCTCCTCCACGACCTTCTCACCAACCGACTGCATGTCTTCAATCAACCTTTCTGCTTCTGCTTCAATACAATCAAAGTCGGCTTCAATTGAATGAGAGTTAAGGTTGGGGTCACGAGCTTTAAGTTTTGCTAAGACATAACTTACAGCCCTTTTGACCGCTTCCATTATCGAGTCGGTCTAGTTGGTCTTCAGAGTGGTCACCAACTCTTGCAAAGTACCAACTTGCTCCCCAATGGCACTCATATGGGCAGCTATCGTGTCTTCACGAAGAATGACCTCTTTAGCACGTAGCCCACCGAGTACATTGTTCAAAAGAGAGATGTTGTCTTGAAGATTGACCTTTGTCGACTTCATCTCCTCCTGGATACAAGTTGAAGCCTCGTGGAGTCATTTTATTTTGACCAATCGCTCCGAAAGGATTGAAGTTGGTAAGATAAAATAACCTTTAGCAGATCGGAAAACCAATTTGGTAGCAGGTAAAGAATTACTTACCCGCTATTGAGAATCCAGTTTCTCAATTTCTTGATCTTTGTCCTTGGCGATGCGGGAGATCTCATGAACAACCAAAGTCTTTTCTCTGACCTCGGTTTGAAGAGTTCCCACCTCGGTTTGAAGAGTTCTCGCTTCGATCTCTTTTTCTGAAAGAGAACAAAAGATAAGAAGGCAAAGATCAATATCATAAGCAGTCGTAAGTCCAGGACTTACTGTTTATTTCTTCCTGCAACTATTGAGTCGCAGAGTTTGCCTCCTGAAGCTTCTTCAAAAGGTCATATTTTTCTTCCTTTAGCTTTTTCGTCTCGACATTTTTATAGTCGAGCGAATCAGCTAGGGTTTTTTCATCACTCTTAAACCTGCAAAGGTTAAAGGTAGACATGAACATAAAGTCAAGTGATCATAAGTTTTTCTACGATCACCCTCATAGTCGTAAGTTTTTCTACGACAATCTTCTGACCGTAAGTGTTTCTACGACCAGTACCAAGTCGTAAGATTTTCTACGACAACTTCCACGAGTACTATAAATAGTTGAAATATAAAACAACTATGAGTATTAATGACTTACCATCTATCTGCATGTTCGCAGAGTACCGCTTTCTCTTGTCGTAGCTTGACAAGCTGCCGATTGTATTCACAAACAGTGGTAATTCATTCCAAAGTTTTATGCAAAAGAGGAAGACAGTGAGAAGCGAGGAAAAACCACACATATAGGTATCGTCAGATACTTACATTTATGCTCGTCTGAGCAAACATGGAGACAATCATCGTCGAATTCTTCAGCACATCCATCTTTTCGATACGGTCCCTCCAGACCTTTTCAAGACGCTCGTCATTGAAAATCTCCCCGCTGTCGAGAATATCTTTTGGGTGAGGGGATTGGTCATGGGATCTAGTGGCAGAAGACTCCACCATGGAAGCGGAGCCAAAGAAATCAGAACAGAAGTTAAAATACTCCTCTTTTTCTGATTCAGTGATGGCAGCTTCTCCTCGAGGACCGGGAGGAACATCCATGAGGACTTCCTTCCTGGTGCGGTGATCAGATGATCCACTGCCTTAGCCAGAGGTTTCTACCGCTGCTTCTGCCGTCTCCATCTCCACGACCACCTCAGTGGTCGTAGCAACTTCAACAACAATAGCTTCTTCCACCACACGAATAGTGGCTGACCCTTCGACCACTATCGCTGTCGTTCCTTCATTTACTGAAGAAGTAGCAGCGGGCTTCTCAATAGAAGCATCCTCGTGAACTGAAGGAGTTGGGCTAAGATCACAAAAAAGAGAGCACGTTAAAATCATGAAAAACAAAAGAGTAAATATTGTTCTTTCACTTTTACCTTTTCACATATCTCTATGTCCTGGACTTAATCAAGAATTTGGAAGCAACCTTCCCGACAGAAGATTTCTTCGACTTCTTCTCAACCCCTCCTGGTTGGAACTCAAGTAGGTGAACAGGAGTCACTGCTTCCTGAGCCTCATGACTCCCTGGGTGGCCGAGACTTATCTCAACCACCTTAAGAATGCTACTCCCCTCAACCTCAGTCTCTGCTGGAGCAGCAGTTCCTTCACAAAAGACATGAAACTTTTCCAGTTCTCCTTTTCTAGCTGCTTGACAAAGCCACGAGAGGCAGAAACTGTGAAAGTCTTTTTGTCGTAATAGAAGGGTACCTTGGCCTTGGGGGCTTTGCGTTTAAGAGCTATGGCTGCTGCTGCCGCCCTTGCCTTGGCCGCAGCAGCCATGTCTGCAGCAAATTTTGCAAAAGGTTTGCTCGGAACAACCGGGTTCGAGCTTGTGGCGTCCTTGTCAGTGACTTTCGCAAGACGACGCCTTTTGATCGGAAGAGCTTTTACTTACTCCGTTTTTGCCACTACCCCAATAACCACCAATTCAACCTCCATGTCGTCTTAGCAGTTTTCCATGCCTACTTTCTATTAAAGTCAGAAAAAGAAAACATAACCAGATGGTCGTAAATCATTCTATGATCATCCTCTGGTCGTAAGTTCTTTTACGACCAGTTCATAGTCATAAACTTTTCTACAACAAAAACTCTTGGTCGTAAGTATTTCTACGACAATAAAGCCTAAAGATGAAGTCAATTTTTTATTACCTTTAGGCGCTCCTTCTTCTCCTCCGTGGATAGAACCGCTAGGATTTGAGGAGCCGCCACATTTGGTGGACCTTTCTCACAGATGAGCTTGACGCGGGCGTCAATCTCTGTTTGTGAAAGATCTGTGCAGACAGATACAATATTCAGCAGACCGGTTGTAACGTCCCAAAATTTGGCTTTTCAAAAATCTTTTGAGTAGTTTAGGTCCCTGAAAAATTTCACCAATTTTATTTGAATTAATAAAGCTTAATTGGGAATTTTCTAAATTAAAAATATTTAATTTGACTAATATAAACGTTAATTAAATAAAAATTTGTGTTATTTGGCTTCCTTGTGTTTCAAGGAATTTTTGGGTATTTTCTGAGATTTTTTCGGATTTGTTTGCTATTTTATTTGATCTCCTTGATTTTCGGGATTTCTTTTAATTCCGAAAATCAATTTTTCTCTCTCCTGCCCACGTGCTACAGTACTCGCGCGGCACTGTTCATCTTCCATCTCCCAATCGCAACAGAGAAGACCAGAACGTGCACGACTCCAACTGAAAAATTCAAATTTACATATCTTTCTCCACGGTGCATATAAAAGCGAGCCGTTTGCACCCACGCGTCCGTGTTGATCCCCTCTTCCAATCCCCTGAATTGGTTTCCTCCAAACCGATCTAATTTCGTCGCAATCTCCAAAAAACCGAGCTCCAACCAAAGGTTTTCTCCGGCGAACTCGGCTTCATCCGCGTCCCCGGCCGAACCGTCTGCGGCGTTGGCCGCATCGTCGCGTTCTACGTCATGGTTCCTTCCTCTTCGCGAAGATCACCGAGCACCATCGGCCATGTCAAGCCCTAAAGCCGAAACGTGTTCATCGCGTTCCTCGCTTCCTCGGTGAGTTTCTCCAAAATCCGACCGCGTCATCTTGTGCCCCTCGTCAATACCTATCTTTCCCCTCTTGTAGCTTCAAGTTTCATCCACCGTGCGTCGAGAATCGGACGTTCTCTCACCTTGTGTTCGTCGTCCTTCTCGGCCAATTACTCGTAACCGTTGATCCTCGCCTTCAACTCCACCACCGTTGAGTTCGCGTCGCGCGTTCTCGCCGTGCTCACCTCCCTTTCGCAGAGCATCACGGAGGTGTTACGCGCCGTGAGGCCGCCGTCGTCGGCGTTCTTCGCGTCGCTCTTTGTCGCATGGAGCAAAATCTCGACGTCCGGACCGCGTCATCATCTCCGGCTCGTCGTTTCCTTTCCGTTTTGCCCCTTCGCCATCGTTGGTTCGTCTCCGTTTGTCGTCACCACCTTGCACAAGATTCAGCTTAACTTATGTTTACTGTTCATGCCTGAAGTTCATACGTAAGCTGTTGGTTCGCTCTGTTCCATCTCCTCTGTTGTTGTTTGGCTGCCAAGCCTTCTCTGTTACTTTCTTCTCTAATATTTATCATGCCAAAAACCTATGCTACCAGGTGCCAAAACCAACCGGCCAGCAGCTCCCTGTTCTCTCTGGCAATTAATTTTCTTCTCTGTTATCTTTTCCTCTAAACTTTGCCATGCAAGAAAAGAAATAATATATCTATCTCTCTCTTACATGTAGACCCCACATGTCATCCACCCACATTAAAATCCTAATTATTCATCTCACTTACATGCGGGTCCGCCTGTCAGTCAAACCTTGGTCAACCCTATTCATGAGCTTGGTCCACCGTGGACTAGCATATCTCTGTGGACCTGGTCCATAGACCAGTGGCCCACATGTCAACCCCTAATTCTATTTTCGGGAATTAATTTAATTCTTGAAAATCCTTTTATCTTATTGGTCCCGCTTGTCACTCTCTCTACCTTATTTCTAGAATTATTTTAATTCTAGAAATTCATAAATCTGATCGGTCTCACCTATCATATACTCATTCTTTTTCTAAATATTTTCGGAATAGAATATTCGAGAATATTCCGTAGAAACTTTTCATCATTTCATGTGAATTCCAATCTTCCAAAAGTCATATCTTCTTCATCCGAATTCCGATTTAACTCATTCAAGTTTCTAAATTCATCTAAATTCAATATCTACCCTCCAGTACCATTCAATTTCAATTTGGAGTTTATTTGATTTGTCTTTTTGAATTTGGTTTTGTTTTGCGCTTTCTTTCTCGTTAGACGCCGAAGTCCCGGAATCGTCCGAAGGAGCTGAAGATCAAGCAAGTAGAAGATTGAAGATAAAATAAGATCATCATTGCTATAGCAAGGCAAGTTATACCTTTGATCATATTGAATCCCAGTTTTTAAAAATTACTTTGATTTAAATTATTGCATTTACTTTAAGTAATTATTTAAATGCTTTTGGGTTTAGCTATTAATCCAATTTGTTATATCCACTTTATCTATTGTATGTCATAATCTTTTGTCACCCTAGATTGGTTCATATTTAGTTGGTGCTATGGTATTACCAACGTGGGTTGGTTAGTACGAGTAGATTGCTTAGCCATGCAACGAGTCATCATCATAACCTGAGTTGCAATTATAAATTTGACTATGTGATTATGGAACTTTGTGTAAAACTGTGTGCTATGTGTTATTACTTCGTGATGGCATGTGTTGCACTAAAACCAACTGGGTGGTAAAGGATTTGGACTGAGGCAAGTGGTGGAGACTGTGTGATATAGTGGACTATGTGATGGGAATGATAATCTTTGTGGCTTAGTTAGAACATGGAAGTCTTGCCTTGGTCAATTAAGGACTTAACTTTGTGCGCCATTGAACTGGGCCTTACAGTACGACCACATGCCTGGTATGGGACGGGCCTAACTTAGTAAGTTATGGATTCTCGGCATTGATGTTCAGGTGGATAGGTTAGGCTATGTGATATGGGTACTATGTGAATAAGAATGTCAATGTTGAGATGAAGTTTCTGAACTATTTTGTTATGATCAGTGCGGCCACACTGGTTATATCGTGTGGGTAAAGTGTACAACCTCTGCAGAGTGTTAAACAATCTATTCGAATAGCGCGTCATGATCATGGACATGCTCGGGATTTCACACGAGGGTAGATTTTCATAAAACTATTGGGCGAGGACAGTGTGTGATTTAAGTCATATGGTGTGTGAAAGAATTTGATTAGGTCAGTGTGTCTTTGTGAAAACAATCTGTTAAATTAATATTGTCTATTTGTTTTGAATTATACTTTCAATCTATTATTCATATTCAATTGCAAATGTTGCATTTCGCAAAATAACCACGAAGCCATTTCCTTTGGAATAAGCTGCATCTATACATTGCATTACGTGGTATGACTTGCGAGTGCGGTTGTGTACTCACGCTTGTTGTAAAACTTGCGCCCAAACCTCTGAGTGGAGGAATCGTCGACCAACAAGGTCTACTTCAAGGATCGAGAAGAATTAGGTCGCGCATCCCACCGTATTGCTGTGGGCATATGGATGGGCTTCACTGAGATTATTACATTTCGTTCATTGCGACTTCTTGAGCTATTAGCCTTACGAGGCATTAATTGTGAGCCGACCTTAAGGTCTTTACTCGATATTTATTGTTATTTGCCTATTTATTAGTCATCTTTGTATATGGAAATGATATTTCATCGATGTTGCCACTGTGTGCACTAGCGTGATCCTGGACTAGTGCAGTATACACAGAGGGTCCAGAATTGTATTTTTGGGTCCCGACACTGGTCCAAGATTAACCAAAACAAGAGCCAAAAGTAAGGCTTTCACTTAAACTCCTCATAATGTCTGGTCGGGTCTGTCGTCCTCGAGTACCTCCACATGGGAGGAACTCGTTTCTTCAAAGGGCTGATACGGCGCATGATGAAATCCTTCACCACATGCCACCCGGTGACTCCCTCTTCTTTCAAGTCTTTTATGGCTTGAATATAAGGGGTGATCCGATTAAGATCCCTGGGAGTCGAATCACAGGAAGAAATCCTCTCGGTAGCTTTCCCCACAAAAGAAAGGCTGTCCTCGTTGGTGGTCTCCTAGTAAAACCACCTCCTCTTCCACCCTGGCTACGATGACCGGGTGAATATCTGAATATACTCCCTTGACCTCTCATCGTAGAGCTTCAGACTAAGCTTCTAGCAATTCCAGCTTGACGAACCATCCCATAGTAGTACTGGAATGTGAGGACCCGGAATATTTAACTAGTAACACTTAACCTCCAAATGGTTCTAGCATTACTAATTAAACATTCTAAGCCTCGATGGACATATGCTTCCCAGAATTGCAGCATATGCACATCATCACAAAATTACACATCATTTCCATACACCATACATCACTAAGTTCAACAATGACATACATAAAGTAAAGTTATTACAAAAGAGCCGACCGGCCAAATAGAACAATATACAAGAAAGACAGCGGAAGCAAAAGGTGTCATAAGATGGCTAGAACAAAAGTCGACCAGGTTAGCCAACATAACCCACAAGGCAACCGAGCCAGGCCGCCAAGCTAGTCGCCCATAGCTACCACAACAAAGCTCACAAAAGTGAGGCCCTCGAGCTCACCTTCTTCCTCTGCAACTAATACATTTGAGCAAGATAGCCGAGTACACAAAGGTACTCATAAGATCGACGTGTGGAATAGCGGACCTATTCATAAACTACATGCAAGCTTATTTAGGTGGGGTTGTATGTCTCATTTTGCATAAAGCCAACTTTATTTGCAATAATGTAATACATTTAAAAGCAAGTTTGCAAATCTATTTTGTTGTCAACATAAGCGCGTAATAAAGATACATACAAGTAACCACACAGAAGTGACTATCCCAATAGCCACCACAACATAGCACGAATCCCGATTCGTACCACCCATCAAGTTTTAATTAAAAGGTTGTAGTCTAACTCTTGAAAGACCTTGCCAAGCGTGTCCATAACCTAGGGCGAGGCTATTCGAATAGTTTTAACCTGCGGGGGTGTACCAATGTACCCACACTTGGATCGCCTTTAAGCCACAAAGCACACTTCCGAGGGTATGCCGGCACGGCTAAGTCCTCTGAGCGCTTTCCAATATTGTGCATTGACTACGAGCCGCTCGTATGGGTAGAAACCCATGCGCTTACATTCTGTCGAAAGACAACCACCATCACGGGAAGCCTTTCGGACACTACAATGCTCCCAGCACCATTCCTCCTGCGACTCCCTGCGATCCGAAGCCAATACACGCCAAAGTACTAAGTCAAGAGAGGTCCCATACCCTCTAGTGTGGTTAGCACGCTAAAATGCTTGGTTTAGTGTAACAAGATGTTCGGTCCTTGTTGACCGGGCACCATTCGATCACACCCAAAATCACACCATCTTACCATTGTGCCCAAGTCTAAATCATTTTGTTTTCAGTTTTAGTTTTCATAAGTAGACATGGCACAAAGCTGAAATCATAAGAGATAATGAGTTTTATGTGATCAAGGTTATCGACAAGTCGATAACCGCCCATTCTACCGAAGCTAAGCATGGCTAAGCAATTTATTCGCAACTACTAAGTGACAAGAGCTCATCATGAACTCTAAATCACAGCAATAACCTAGGCTCAATGGTAGTAAAGGATAATCATATGCCTAAGGAAATGCATCTACTAGGTCAACTATCGACAATAGTTTAACACAAAGTAGCAATGCATACATAGAATTTATAACCAACATAAATACTTAAAATACTGGGATTAACATGATCAAACTGCTTGCCTTGCTGGGATTGGTCTTGCTGCAGAGGGGAGTGCTCAGGTTCAAAGTTTTCTTCGGAACCTAACGCGAAAAGGCGATAAAACCAATAAGAACGAAGAACACCAAAAGGAACTCAACAGCAAAGAACATCCAAATCCAATGAAATTTCTATGGCAGCTAGAGGTTGATTTTAGACAATTTTAGAAATAAGAAACACTTCATTTGGACTTAGTATGAAAAAGTTATGGCCAAATTAAATTCTCTCAGCCTGAAAAATCCTAATTAAATTAATTAGAGTTACTGTTCATGGCGAAAATTTCTAGAATGATCTGGAACTTGAAATTTTTATGGTAGGTAGATATGGTTATCCTAACAACAGCAAAACTGAGTTTGCACAAATTGGAATTATAATGAATTAGTTATGATTTTTCTAAGTTCTAAAACTAGCATATATCATTTCTCAGGAACATAAATAAAGACAAGGCCTAGTTCATATTAAAGCATGTCTACAGACCAATTTTACCAAGTTGAGTTGCTCAGTAAGGATTTACAGAGAAGAAGTTATGCAATTTACACATTTTCAATGAATTTCTAAACAACCATTTCATATTAACAAGATCATGTAGTTAAAGTCATTTTCTACTATATAACAGTGCCTAAATTTATTCTCAGATTAAAGTTCATACTACAACAGAGCTACAGCAACTGGAATCATTCAAAAAGGAATTAAATGACAAAGTTATGCACTTTTGAAATTTGAAACATTAAAGGACTTAGGAAATTTGAGCTCTCGGGAGGTCCAAAAGAACTGAAGGAAAAAGGGAGAGGTCGTGGGTCGTTGATCTCGCATCGCAGGGCCACAGACCTCGAAGCACAGCGCACGGGAAGACCTTCTCCCGCATTGGGGAGGTCTGGACCGTTGAGATTTGATCCAACGGCCACGACCAGTGCATGCACAGCGCACGCAAAGGAGGTCCTCGCGCCTAACAGAGGTTGTGACCGTCAGATCGAGATCTGGCGGTCCCGAGCACTAGGGGAGGTCCTAAGGCTTTACATCCAAGGAAGGAGGTCGGGACGGTCAGGATCTCACGGGGGAGGTCCCAACGGTCTAGATCTCCAGAGGGAGGTCCTACGGCTAAATCTACGGAGGGAGGTCTAGCCCGTTAGATCTAAATCTAACGGTTTAGACCAGAGGAGGAGGTCCTAACGCTACGGATCAAAAGGAGGAGGTCCTAGGCGGTCAAGATCTCCGGGAGGTCTTGATCGGCGAGATTTACGAGGAGGTCTTGGATGGCCAAGACCTGCTCGGGAGGTCCTAGCGATAGTGTTTTAACGGGAGGAGATGCGGGCGGTTCGGATCGGCCTAGGGAGGTCTGAGCGGTTCGGATCGATGCGGAGGAGGTCCGAGCGCTAAGGATTTGACAAAAGAGATCTAACGCTCGATCTAAACCGGGAGGTCGTGAGCGGCTAGGATTGAGCCTAAGAGATCTGAAGGGGTTTTCTTTGTAAAAGGCCAGGGTGGCTTTTTACAAAGAGGACCCGAGGTGTCTTTGCAAAATGACCAGGAGAGTCTTTGCAAAGAGGACCTTGGTGGAGGTCGAGGGTGGTTTTGGCAAAATGACCCGAGGAGGTCCTTTTCGCAGGAGTGGTCCTAGCGGCTAGGATTTAACCAGGGTGGTCCTGAGCGGTTAGGATCAACCCTAGGGAGGTCACGGCACTAAGAGTTTTCGCGGACCAGGATCTAACGGCTAAGAGCTAATCCTAGGAGGTCTTTTAACGGCGGAGAACACTCTAGGAGGTCTTGGGACTTAGAAATTTCCGCGGAAACCCAACTACGGCACCGATCTGACTGAGGGTGGTCTTAACGGCCGAGATTAAATGAGGGGGAGGTCTTACACTTAAGGGTTTTCACGGGAAAGATCTAAAGGTCCAGATCTAGCCCTAGGGAGGTCTTAGATGGCCACGATGAACCCGAGGAGGTCCAATGACTTGACAAAAACGCGACAAGGTACAGAGCTCGACGGTGAGCTCACTGGCACGTCGCCGACGACCCAAGCCACGGCGGCGCGAACCAAAGCCACCAAAACGAAGCTAAAGGTATTGCGAACCTATCGGAGGTGCTCTCGACGGCGGCGACGGCCTTGAACGCCGGCGAGCCAGAGCGAGGCGGAGGGCGTGTTTTGGCAAAATCCAGCGGTGAAATCGAGCGTTACGAGCTAAGCTACTAAAACCTAGAGCTCTAAGGGACTAAGACGAACTCACCCGAGTGTAGGGAAGGTCCAGAGGAAGCCGGAGGAGAGGAGGAAGCCGAAGGAGACGCTCCGGTGACCAGGAACCGCGGGAGGCGAGGAAGGAAGTGGTCCCGACCACGAGCGACTCCCAACTCGTCCACCCTGCGATGGTTAACCACGAGAAGGTTAGAGAAGGCTCAAGGTGATCAAGATGACAAAGTGACGACTAAGAATTTCGCTAGAACCACTTTGGAGCTCGAGGCCTTCAAAGAGCTCCAAAGCCGACAATGGTGGCGAGAGAGGGTGTGTTCTTAGGTGTTTGAGTTTGGGAACCACTCAGCGAGGAGCTCAAGCACCACAAGAACAGAGAAGAAAAAGGAGAAGGGAGGTTTCGGGCTATTCATAGCACGGAAGCTTGGCAATGGCATGGGCAAGTTCACTTTGTGAACAATGTCCATGCCCACCTTAAAAGCACGCATGGTAGGTAGGGGCGAGCGGTGGAGAGTTTGGAGGTTAAAGCCGACGGCAATAAATGCATGGCGACAAAGAGCCGTTGACAAGAGGCAAAGGTGACATCTCACGCCCCCAATCGCTCTGGTCACGACACCGGTCAAAGTGCGAAAAATCATGGCGACGAGTCGAGGATGTCAAGAGGAAGAAGAACAAAGGCGAGGGGAGGTCTGGGCGATCCCGATTGCATGGGGTGGTCTGGGCGTCCCGGATCATCCGAGCGAGAGGAGGTCCGGCGCGGGAGGTCGAGGAGGTCGTGACCGCTGGATGGAGATCCAAGGGCCCACAAGGAACGAGTCCGAGGAGGTTGAGTGGACTAGGTCCAACGTGTCGGTTGAGTTAGGCTCGGGCTCGTGCGAGTCGACTCAAACAGTTCGATTTTTCCGGTTTTTAGAAGGGCTGACATTTGGAGAATTGTTTGAGGTAGCAAACGAACTCCAAGAATTATGAAATTTTACAGGAGCTTGCTAGCTGAGGATTGACCTTGAATAAAATTTTCAGAGGTTTTGGTGCTGTGGATTTTCCTCCAAAAATTTACCAAGGTACTGGTCCAAGGTTTGACCAGATTTTGAATTGGGTTGACTTTCCTCCAACAGCATTCAAACAATTTCTAAAAATTGTGGAATTTTTCAGAGGAGCCCCAAGCCAACCCAAGAATTTAGGAAAAATATTTCCAGGAGATTATCACAAGATGGAACAAGAATGTTTTTGAAGGATCAAGATTTGGATCAAAGACTTGTGACTTTGTATTTCCATAACTTCTTGTACAATAGCTGTTCAGTACAAACAGGAAATACAAGATGTAAGAAAAAGTTTTAATTTCTACTCATTTTCTTACATTTGAAACACAAGCCTAAAATTGGGATGTTACATGGAAGAGCTCAAGGTTTACTGGAATTCCCAGGTATGCCTCACACAAGTACACGAACACGCCAAGCATTGTGACAGAGTTAGGGACAAGGTTCACCAACTCCACCCCAAAATGTTCAAGTACCAGAGTGAGGAAGGGGTGGGCAGGCAATCGCAGGCTGCACTCATAGTACGCCTGGAATACAGGGATTTGACCCAACTCCCCTAACGGCCAATGCTGCCCAACAGCTCCAATCCACTTCACGAACACCTTTTTTTGGAATCCTCTCGGTGGTGACCAATGCTTTCATCTTCACCTCGTCCATCTCCGATTCGGCCTACTCGGAAATGTTTCCAGCCATTTCTCTCAGGAAAGGGGGATTTGGACTTGGAAAGATTTTGAGGAAGAATACGAGTTGGGTGGCGGTAGAAAACGCGAGAGCTAGATGAACGGTTGAAGCAATTGGGGAAAAGGTAAGAACCCTAAAGTCACTCATGCGGTCAGTTTTTATAACCGCACGCTTAACAAAACGCCGTGGAAACTCAACAGTTCCCACCGCTTCGAGAATTGCTCCAACGGACAGATTTTCTTAAATTTGCCTGTTCGAGAAAACTGAAGCTATCTTCACACCTCAAGCGAAATTACCTCCTTGACCAAGTCGTTTTCTAGTCAAAAGAAATACTAGTCGGAAAGGTTTTACTTTCGATTACCATACTACGACCACTTCATAGTCATAAGATTTTCTACGACTACCTTGTAGTTGTAAGATTTTCAACAACCTCCTTCACCAAGTATACTTCTGGTCAAATGAAGTACATGTTGAAGAGTTTTTCCTTCGACCTTCACTTTACAACCACCTCGTGGTCGTAAGAACATCTATGACTTCTTTCCCAAGTAAGTTATTTTCACTTGAAGCTAGGAGGCTTGATGACGAGGATCAAATAATCCTCATTTTACTATTTATCTGTAATTAATATTATGGGTAAATATGACGTCATACGGCTATTAAGTATACCTCTTGTAATCTTAAGGGAGAAACCAACCAGGTGGTCGTAAGTTCTTCTACGACCACCCCTATAGTAATAAGTCCTTCTACGACTACCTCGTGGTCGTAAGTTCTTCTACGGTCACCTCTGATCGTAAGTCCTTCTATGACCAGCACCCAGTCGTAAGCTTTTCTATGACTAACATGCCATTATCTTTGACAGGTAACTGCCAGGCGACGTGGGGAGGTTACTACCCCGGTGATTACTACCATTATTACATCTATTATACGGAGTAATGAGGCGCCTCTTGACCTGGAACGACTACCTCTCCGTGCACTATAAAAGGGATTCAGTCAGAGAGAATAGGGCACGGCCGATTGACATAGACAATCGGGCAGAGACAATCAGGAGCACAAGTATTAGACTTTACCTTGATTGTAACCAGCATATCCAATACAATAACACAGGAGTAGGGTTGTTATTCTCTCTAGAGAAGGCCTAAATCTATATAAAAATCCCCATGTCTTTTTCCATCTGTGTGATCAATTATGGAGACCCCCTGAATACCCCCTGAATCAAACAATCTTTACGTAAGATCAGTTCTAAAACACCAACAGTTATGTTTCAAACGAGTATAAAAACATCGAAAACGGACACCGTATGTAAAAGTTATGCCCCTTTTACTTAAGGTGCCTCGGAAACAGAATCCTACTCGGACTCGAGTTCATCTCGGTCCAAATTGAAACTGCTATATCTTTCAAACCTGTGGGCCAAACTTGCTAAAATTTTGTGTGGAAGGTTGTGGCTATATTTCGAAGGATTGTACCAATTTTTACTAGTTTTGGCGAAAGTTTGATATGCTTTTCAATTTTTGGGAAGGTGGACACTTTGTTTTTGTCCTTTTTTCCTCCTTTTTGTCCTTTATTGTCCTCTTTTCTCTTGAAAACCGAAAGGTCGAACTATGCATGGCAAGAAAAATAAGTCGGTTTTCAATCTATCAAAACTGAACCCAAGTCAAATTGGTTACCGCGGCGGTGACTCACAGCGGCAGCAGGGCAATTTGTTTGCCGCAAGCGGCAAAGAGCGGCGGGCATGTGTGTTGGGTCTTTGTGGCGTGAAGAAAGCGGCGGCGGCTATGGTTGTTGTGGCTGCGAGAAAGGCAGCGGCGATAGGGTGTTGTGGTTGTCGTGGCAGTGATATGTGGAAAGGTTGGTGATGACCTACGGTAGGAAAACAAAACACAAGATGCAAACTAGACAACGACCAACTAGACAATAACTAGAACTAGAAATCAGCAACTTGACACGGCATGCAAACAAGAATTCAACAAGCAAATTACTGATAAGAAAAATTGTAGGGCATAGATTGGTTTGGATAGATGAACTAACCCTATTTTTTGTGGCTTTTGTGGACTGTAGGTAAAAGAAAATTATCACCGATCAACTTGTGCTCTAATACCACCTGATGCGACAATGGGTGTCCCGATCTTTCAATGAAAAGGATAATTCGATTTGCGGAGACGACTCTCACATTCGGCTACCAATCGTATATGACCAATATACCGGCAATCGCTAAACCAACTCTAAGATTGTTATCGATCTTGCTAGAAGCACGATCGACCCGATCACAAATATCAATTCCTGCAAGTAATCGAAGAACAAGCAAGAACAATATAGATAAGTAATCTGAAATTACAAATAGGAATAAGTTTCGTATTGAAATTGGGGTTCCTAAGAACAATATCACTGTTATACTTGTCGAACAAGAGGACAATGTATAAAGTAGCAAAGGATAAACTTCAATCTAACAAAACCCAAGTTTTAGCACAGGGGGCAGTGGCTCCTATAAGAGGAGTTGTGGCCAAGGGGTAGCTAGGGGCGTCCTAGGGTTGTGTGCCGCCAGCGAGGAGGGCGCACCAACCTGGGCTTGACCCGGTACGATTACAAAGTCCAAATTGGCCCAAATAGGTGACGTAGTACCTTCTTTTGATGATTACAATGGGTAGACAACGAATCTGAAAGTGGGGCTATATCCTTTGGAAAGGTCTCCTCGTAAGCTTTCAATCAAGTACTCATGCACCTCAAACGAACTCTATATGTGAGAGTTATGCATGTTTTAAGTCAGTGTTGTCAGGCTGATTCCGAATTGATCTCGAATTGAAACTGGGTCGGCCTGGACTTGTTGTGGTAGTAGTGCTGCTCCCCTTGCCTTAGTTCCTAAGTAGAATAACATCAGAAAACTTAGGTAGCAATCCATCCTCAATACCAAAATTATGAACTCCTAGAAATGAAGTTACCTGATAATTTAGTTAACGAGCACGTGCTCTGGTAATTAGTCCTTGCATATCAAGTTGACGAGTAGAAGCAATAGATATGGTTGTATTAGTGGAAGGAATGTCCTCATCAATTTATGATGGATTTTTTTAAAAGAATTACAGAAATAAATGCACATATAATAAAATTATAAAAATAGGCTTATGTCGCTTTTAAAATAGTGACATGGCCCTATCGCTAACCAAACAGTATTAAAAATCTCTGTAGCCATTTGGAATGGTGACACAGAGCAAATCGCCATTTGAAATGGTGACACGTTACTGTCGCCAAACCAAATGGCTACAGGAGCTGATTTTTTTTGCAAAAATAATTAAAATAAATTTATATTTATATTTCGATAGAATGCAGCTTCAAATTTTATAGGATTTACTAAGTTTTTTTGTAATATCTTGCAGTGCTTAAAGAAGCTGGAGTTTATTGACTACGTAGATAAACCCCTTATATGTTAATTGCACCCGAGTTGTTGTTACCGAGTGTAGTGTTTGCACAACCGATTATTTTTGAAAAATAGAGCAAAATATTAAGTCGAGAACAATTAGGGAGTTAAATTTAAAAGATGAGATTTCAACTACGGCGATAAGACTTCGTAATCTAGGTGCAAATTACATAGCGCGGAGGGTTTGGTTACGTGCATTTGTTTCTCCCGCTACTCTTACGGTCGAAAAGAGAACATGCACAAATTATCAACCCGATATGCACGTAGGATACATGTGTGCCTTTTGGAATCAAAAAAATTGGTGGATCGAAAATAAATTAGTCTTAAGGACCCATCGGTGCCTTCCCCTTGTCAGCTGCAGACCTACGGGCACGGCTAGTCCTAAAGGAAGCCCTGTACTAGGCTTCCAGGAGCTCCTTGGGAGTAACCAACCGCTTTGGAGGAGCATCGGGGACCATGGGGACAATGGGTGCCCTCCCCTTGTCCGTCGCGCACTTGGCCTAGTTGTCCTCAGCATACTGTTCAAGGGTCTTCCACCACCACCCCGGTTTTTGGGCTCCATCGGTGTCTTTCCCTTGTCTTCTCTACTCTCGGGTGCATAAGGTTTCCAGCCGTGGAAGATCTCGGGTGGCAACACGTAGTAAGCTTGTACGTCTGCTCGATGAATGCTCTATCGTACTTGTTTGGGCCGTCGATCCATTGGAATAAAACGCAACGCTCCTCCGGCTGCAATTTTACATGGACAACTCTTCACTAGCTCCTCTCCTCCCGTCTCCTCCTCTCTCTCGTCTCCCCCTCTTTCTTTTTTTCTAGATTAAAAGTGAATTTTGGCTGAATTTGTGGGCCTTTTACAGGGAAGCTTTTGTTGTCATTTCAAATGGCGATAGGAACCTGTAGGGTCTCTGTCGCCATTTGGGATGGCGATTTGCTTCTATTTTGAAGTCAATCGTTATTACAAATGGCGACAGAGGCACTTAATATTGTTTGGTGGGTGATAGGGCTCCTGTCGCCAATCCAAATGGCGATTGGGATATGTCGCCATTTGAAACGGTGACAGAATCTTATTTTTGTAATTTTATTAAATAGACATTTATTTATGTGATTCTATTAAAATTTTGTATTATTTTTTAAAAAAAAATCATTTATGATGTATACAAATATCTCTATGGGACCCAGAATAATCTAGAGTCAAAGAAAAACTAGAGTTATAGGTGGTAAAAAAAATTATGACCATCTGTTGGCTAGCACAGGATAGACAAAGAATAAATTATGATCAAACTGTCGATCAGCTGATGTGACATAGGTATTTTTTTTTAGAAAAATCTTCTAATTTAAATTAATAACTCGATGATTATACATAAGTACCTAACTTTTATATTGAAGATAGTAGACGAACAACATATCACCATCAAATTCTTAGTTCGATGAACGTACTGGACTTTTTTATCTTCCTCGTCGTCGACTCCATATCTTGCAACTTGCAACGATATCTTGATTACCAACAAACATGGCAGTGGCAAGTAGATTGTCAATTATCTCCACTGATGTGTAGGACCAACGCCTCGGTAGCAGTGTTGTTTGTCGGAAGAAAGTTAGAGATGGTTTATTTGCACCCTTTTCAACCCGGTGACGATTTCTGGCGTAGGTGTCGCCGTTGTTATTCAGGTTAGTCGGTTCGATGAAACCCGTCGTGGCTAAATAAAATTCAGCTAAGAACTCGCCGGATAAGAACAAAAATTAGGAAACTTTATCTATGAAGAAAAACAGAAGAAACTAATGTTACTTTTTTTGAGAAAAGATCACGGCGAGCTAGAGCTCCAGTCGAATATATATATAGGAAAATGGTATGGTACTCTTGGGAGTACGTACTCCCACCTCTTATATACCACTTAAATTGTATGATGATACATCTTTATCAATTTGAGTATACTCCAATAATGATTATAAGATACCCCAAAGTGAGTTTTATGAAAAGTTTCATGAAAATCCACTTTTTATACCAAAATATGTGTATATACTTCTTTTATGTATGAAAAATAGTATATAGCAAAAATAAAAGGCTCCAATGAAAATTTTCCAATTAAGTCACATTGGAGTATTTTATAATTGGTATTCAAGTATACTGAAAGTGATAAAGAAGTATAATATATTTGTTTAAGTGGTATATTGGAAGTGGGAGTACATACTCACAGAGTATATATATATATATATATATATATATATATATATATATATATATATATATATATATATATATATATAGGAAAATGATATGGTACTCCTGAGAGTACGTACTCCCACCTCTCATATACTACTTAAATCGTTTGATGATACCTTTTTATCAATTTGAGTATACTCTAATAATGATTATAAGATACCCCAAAGTGAGTTCCATGAAAAAAATCATTAAAATCCACCTTTTATAGCAAAATTTGTGTATATACTTTTTTTATACATGAAAAATGGTATATAGCAAAAATAAAGGGTTCCAATAATTTTTTTTGATCAAGTCGCATTAGAGTATCTTATAATTAGTATTTAAGTATACTGAAAATGATAAAGAGGTATAATATATCTGTTTAAGTGGTATATTGAAAGTGGGAGTATGTACTCTGAGTCTAAAACGTGTGTATATATATATATATATATATATATATATATATATATATATATATATATATAAAGAAGTGGATTGACCCAGTTACTTTTGAAAAAAAAATCAATAGATACCCCACCCATTCAACGCTAACGAGAAGTCGAGAACGCCGGAGAAAAGAGGGGCCGACGGAGGGACGGCGGAGTTGCCGCTAGGTTCCCACCGGCAACTCCCCCGTGACTGCGGTGGTGCAACAAAAAACAAAACAACCGATCGAAGGATCGATTTCTAATTGAAAGGTCGCACCCGAGATAAAACTGTGTACCAATGTAAGATGGCATGGGCCATTTGAAAGCCCATTCAGTGGATACGTACGCCCAACACGGCCTACATTCATTGGCCCATGAAAAACAACGCCAACAATTTCAGGCTCTCGGCCCATGCATCTAATTTTCATTCACTCGTACTAACCAAAGAACTCAATCTGTGTCAATATCTAAGTTATAGATGATGATGAATTGGCTCAGCTAAATATATAGTAGTCCCTTTTGTGCACTTCCATTAGATTATCATAAGCCATTCCAACACTTGGCGCAACCGATAGAATGGATGCAATCGCAAGCCCTTGCTTTCTATACTCTTTAGTTCCAGGTTCAGACATTCAGGCCATTGCAGAAAATATCTTGCAAGCCTTTCTCCCTTTGGACAGTGCAGGGAGACGATTAACCAGACAGACATATAAATCATTCACTTGCATTCTTCAGTATTAGAATGGTGCCATAGTCGTACACAATGCTCACTACCCACAACCGACAGAATTAATAGCATCTGAAATGTTCAGCCAAAACCAACTCCACATAAACACAAAGGTTTTATATACAGCAGAATTCACAAGGATTCTGTTCCAATGTACAGCAATACATACGCACACTGAGGAATTGCGCATTTGCAGTTTTGCACAAAATATATATACACACTGCAATGACACTACATACAGGCCAGTAGTAGAGTCTAGGTCCGAAAGCAAGTGGGACAAATTAACAACGGAATAGCAGTTCATCTCTGCATGTTATCAGAGGTTAGCACTTAGCACATATCAATGAGTAATATGTTTTCTGTGACGTGCAACTCGTCTTGTTCAGCAGTTGCCTTGCTTTGCAAGAGTAAAATAGCCTTGAAACCTCAGGAAGGACATACCCGTTCAGCGCTGCTTCGAAATCCCACTGCTGCACTTTTTTAAAAATCTTTTCGAGCAGTTTCACTTTTTTTTAGGGTTTCCATGTCTTCCTTCATCGATATATTATGCGTCTGGGACAAACATAGTAGTAGAATAAAACAGACCAATACTATATACAGCATAGCTAGGAGAGATCTGAGATATCAGTTCTGAAGGGAAATAAGCCACTGTTCTACAAAATTCTTTCCATCTGCAGAGTACAAAAAGGAAAGAAGAATATTAGAACAAGATCAAAAACTGTAGTGATGGGGAAATTTATACTCAACACTATGAAAAAAGAATAAACTAGTAGAAAATAAAAAAATTTAAAACCAAGGTCATATTGCGATGAAAGTTCTTCTGCACAATCAAATGCAACAGTCCATGGATATTGGAGAGTTAAAATGGCACAAGCAGGAAATGAAATGGCTTTATTGCCTTATTGGGTTCAACTTCGATCAAAACTAGCGCTCTGGCAATTAGAACACTGGACTAGATGATTTCAATGAAGTGCAGGGCTCAGGTATTTAGGGCAAGAGACTACAACATTCGCGAGTTAATTAGACTGAAGGAAATGGTGATCAGAAACAAGGTAACCAATTACAATGCTACTATTCAACAAAGACTACAGTATTGGGGTAAATTATCATCCAAACAACTAATAGTGTGTGGGTCTTCGATTGACTACATAAGGGAACCTCCATCAGGAAGCAAGAAGATGTTGATATGAAAAATTAACTTCAAATGTAACACACAAAATGGCAGGAGCCAACCCAAGCAAATTTAAACCAAAGCAAGTAGTAGGCCACAAGTGGAATAACTGAAGAGCTCTAACAAAGAAAGTTATAAATTGCCACATTTTGAAGAAGAAAGCAGGCTATGGATTGTACCATGCCTCTAGGAAAAAGTCTGATGGCTTCAAAATTTTCATAACTGAACAAAGGCCAAAGACTGAGAATTTTTATTAACTAAACAAAGATTTCAAATCCAGAGTACAAAGTAAGCCAACTAACCCACTAATCAACAGCACCAAACAAGAAAATGGCATATGACCGATAGCCAATGTTGGCCCACAAATCAATAGAACCAACTAGCATGCTATGCCCTACATCCAATCAGATCATTGCTGAACTAAACCATGAAAGAACAACCACACATAGAGCACAGTCATTGCCTGCCATATCAGGGGGGAAATAAATCCAGATACTCCCAAGTTGTTCATCATCATTTTCTATCCAAAAAGGAAAACAAAACCATCCTGCCAGGCTGCCAGCGTTGGATAGATTAATTTCTTATCCTATTATAGATCATGTTATGTCAGCTTAACAAACTGGATTTATTGCCAAAACAACAATTGATAACTGAAAGTGTCAGATTTGTCAATTATGTCAGATTATGAAACTGAACTATTGTTTGTACTAATTAGCACTATCAACTACCACATATGATTACTTCCTAATTATACACTATACAGAAGCAAGCTATTAGTAGATATATACTACTCCCTCCGGTCATTATTACATGACGTCCTGTAGTAGTAATAATAGCTAGCCAGCGTCAAACATAAAAAAAAACGGAGGTAGTAGTATCAAGTATGAACTACACTACTGAATGCTTTCATAAATAAACTAAACACGACATGATTCCTTCCCAATTTCTGAACAAAACACAACACAAGAACTACTGAATGCTTTCATAAATAAACTAAACACGACATGATTCCTTCCCAATTTCTGAACAAAACACAACACAAGAACGTAACTAGGTAAGTAGACCAACACGCTCACCAGAGAGGCCGCCGTCGGCGAGAGCGCCGCCACCAAGAAACTTGCCCTCGGACCTCCCGGGCTGCTCGGCGCGGCCGTGGCGGTAGCACGGCACGAGTACGGCGAAGCAGCTCTCGGGGTCACCGTCCGTCTGCAGCTCCGGCGCTTGCGGCTCCAGCCAGCCGATCGACCAATCGGAGTCGTCGGACTCCGACCCGGACAGGCACCCGCCGCCGTCGGACGGCACGATGACCATGTCGTACTCCCTGTCGACCCTGGGCTCCCCGCGGCTGCGCCGCCGGTCCCTGACCCTCCTCGGCCGCGCGCGGCGGCCGCCGGCGCCGGCGTTCGAGAACGTGACGGTGTCCGGCTCCCAGAACCCGGAGGGGAAGTCCGGGAAGGAGGAGCTCGTCAAGGCCGTGCTCGGGAGCTCGTGGGTGGCCACCCGCGAGGCGCTGCCCGGCCACAGCCATTGGGTGAATCGGTTCAGCGCCATGGCCATGACGACCAAAAAATTTATTACTTCTTGCGAAGCCTTTCGATCAGATCAAAAAAAAATGCCGAGTAAAATTCGGTGTTTCTTGGATCTGCCAAGTTAAAAAACCAAAGGCAACCAAAAGATCTCAGGGGGGAAATCCCAATCTTTTCTTAAAATAGATCTAAAGGAGAGCTTTTTGGCCACACTTAGCGTAGCAAATAAAGGTGCCGCCTTTTGAAGACTAAGCGCTGCGACCACAAAAAAACCCGGCTCTAATTGGGAAAGTTTCTTCTTCCAGTTCACTGAATTGCGACGATAAGTCCCACAAAAAACGGCTATCCTTCCGCAAAATTCGTCTCAATTTTTCAAATCAGGTGCGAAATTAACCGATTCTTCGTATTTCAAACAGGGAATCCAAAATCTTTACCCTCGAAAAATTCACCCGAAATCGGTTCCCCTGGTAAAATACAATACCAAACGCAAAATCACCAATCAACCACTCCTCCAAAACGAAATCACAAGAGCTATCTCTGAACAGGCCATTTGTGCGATAGAAATCCCCAAATCCTCGAAGAAAAAAGAACCCAAGAATTCCCCACAAAATTCTTGCTTGCACGCAATCGAGACCCGGCAGACTCCAAACGCGAATCAAACCCCAAATCCCCCCCTCGTCAATCGTTCCCCATCCTCGGATCCTCACGCGAACTCGAAACCCAACCGAAGCAACCGACCACTCGGATGGGAAATTTGGAATGAACAAGGGTGCGGCCACGGCCACGTATATAATCCATCCAGCGGCCACAACGGACGGCCGAGATCTTTGACACGACGGGGGTCCGTAACCCGTAAGATCTGGACCGTCGGATCGATGGGCCCCGCGAGGCCGGCCCCCCGCGCTCTGCCGCGTGCGACCTGCGACGCAAGCTTTCGCTTCAGTAGGCTCCTGGGACACTTGTCACTGGCTGGGCCATTAGTATTATTATTTTTTCCGCTTGCCCTTGCTTTCGATTTCACGTCTCCGAGAATCCGTTCGACGAATGAATCTGGATGTGTTTCACGTCGCGATCGGGGGAAGTTCGGCGAATGTACTTGGAATAGCGAAACTACTGTGGTAAAAAAAGTATTGGGATTTTTTCACGTGGGCCACGTTGTAAATACGGAGGTAATCTGGCTAGACCTTCCTGCCCGCCTTTGTTTAGAACGGGGTCGAACCAGGGACGGAGGTAGATGGGGCTCCTAGGAGCTACGACTCTTTCATGCTTCTAGAAAATTTAATTCCTTTGATCTTGCGTGAAACAAAGCTTTAGAAACACATGTATATATGTCCCTCCAATAGCTTAAATATTTAGATCTTAAAGGCTATGTGTTAGTTATATAATCAATATTAACATGTACTTATGTACAAAAAATCCATATTTCTTCTTGTATTACCGAGAAGAGTAGCTAGTAGCTACAGTCTTCTTTTTTTTTTTTGCTTTTGTTTATCTATCACAATTCCAAATACTCAATGCATAAGAAAAAGAGCATCATGAGGCAGCGTAAGAAAAGGAGCATCATGAGGCTGTAAACTGACTCATGTGAACTGATCCAATTCAGTGGATCCCACTGCTGCAGTTTCTTAAGGATATCATACAGTGAAACATCGTAGGCGTAGCAATTCAACACGTATACGTATATACACATCATTAAAATCCTCGTACAACCGTGGTAGGTGGATTCCAAAATCCAAAGTGGGGTTATGCACTTGGCTAGAGCAAGAAAAAAATTACCAAACGAAGTCGTTATCGCAAAGGTCCATAATTACTTGGCGGCCACACTTGCCGCCTCCACATGTAGCCAATTGCAACCCATATATTGCTGACACGAGGCATTACTATCGCATATTTGCCACCTCACGTACCCACCCAGTCACCGAGGGTTGGGAGGCCTCCAAGTCACACGTGTCCCCACACACTTTGGCCGTACATGACAAATTGTTTGATCCACCAAGTTCGATTGGTATATATTGGCATCAGCCGCCGTGGACTAAAATTTTAAACACAAAAATGAAAATGTGTTTTAAACCAAAAGAAGAAAAAATATATTAATCTATCTGTGGAGATAATGATTTTTGTTAAACAGAAGAATTCGTCGGTAGAAAATCTCAAACCTATCACACAATAGAGAGACAGAATATAGAGGAGAATTTAATATCTTTATTCATGTGTATCATTGTACATAATGAGTCCTCACATTTATAGCCAAAAGGGTGAACCCTCCGAGGGGCAATTTAGTCTTTTGCCTACCAATTAGATTTTTTTTAACAATTCTATACATAGTGTATTGTTATATATAGGACAATCAAGTTGGATATTTTTCATGTGCCCATGCATACGTGTCAAGCACTTTGGTGCTGGCCTCTGCTACTTATCCTGTGGTGATTAATTTGCCTTTTTTTCAAAGAGAAATGGATTGATTGTTAAGAAATCATGGATTAAGGGTTTGTGGGCATAATACCGAAACTGCTTTTGATGGGTTTTAGTCTATAAATAAGTCTTTCTTGCACACAAAAGAGATTGATCAATGAATAAAGATGCTCCTTCATATTGTGTTTCTATCTGTCTCTCTGTTGTCTATTATATAATAATTGATTGATTGTCTCTCTGACGACTACATTATTTTACAGTGATGAGTGGTTTTTGTTCCTCTCCCTCTATAGTTGCTCTGCTTTTTTTTGTCTTGTGTTTGATTGAACTTGTATACATAGTTTTGCCCACGAATGGTTAATCATCGTCAGCCATACAAAAAAGAAGGGCACAATTCGCTCTTGTACTGGTTCGTACCCACTTACATGGAGTAGTTCTTTACGTGTTATATAGGTGAAAAAGACCTGTAATTTGGAGCAGATCAATCATTGATCACCACTTCAATTTGGTTGCAAATTTCTTACCTTGTGAGAGCTAGTTAACAGCGGGGATGTCGATACAGATGTTTATCTATCTATCCATCCGATGGTGAGTTATTGACTAAAATAGTATTGTTGCGTGATAAAATAGTAAAAATAGCCCCCGTAAATGAATTTGCAAAAATGACATTAGTTCGCGCTCAAATGCGACGGCAGAGGACCTATCACGCCTAGGTGCACGGTAGACCACGTGGCAGGCTCCCGTTCGGCGGCGGCTGGCCTGCCACGCCTCCATCGTATAGTAGGTGACCCACCGGGCGGTGGGGATGCGGCACGGGATCCTGACGATGGGGGCATTCACGGTGCTATTTTTGTACTTTCGCTCACGAGGAGAGGTGAGCTATTTTTTTATTTCTTCGCCTAATAGTGCCAATTAAGCCAAAACTCAACGTTCAATCGTTGCCGATGTCACTTCCCTTAGGAGCAGAAGCACATGGGATTAGTAGCCCACAGAAACACTAATGATCGGGATGAGACGATAACAAAGTAGCGCACGAAGGTGTCCCAAGAATAAATTTTCTTGTCACTCTCTCGCTGGTGTTCTTGTCGCTGTCGTCGACGTACGACTGGAAAGCGACAGCCGAGCCAATCGGAGCCCCTCATTGTGTGATTAAGATGGTGCTCAATATATACACATTTTTTTATTAGATTGTGATCGGGAAAGAGAGGATCTACGGTAATTTGCTCCAGACTGTCGACCGATATCTACAGTAGGTTCATGCTACGGTAAGAGCCACTTGCTAAATATTTGATGGGATTGTATGTTCTTAAAGTGATTGAAATTTTAATAAGTATAAGTTACATGTTTTATTTATTGGATTAATATCTAATTATATGATATATTAATCTTTATATAAATCCAATTGTCACAATGATTGACTTAAACTTAAGAAAATTTCAGACGATTTAGAAATAGTAAATCCGATATTTGGTTATTGCTACAGTGCCACTCCACGTATAGTAGAAATGCTGCTCGTGCAGTGATTCTCTGCGTTACGGCAAAGTATCTGAAAAAATGATGGTGTGGTTTAAGCAGGCAAGAAATCTATAGATCAGCTCCATCGGACTATCGGATAAGAGGCAACTGCAAGTGCATATTTTCAGGATTGCTTAGTAACACTGGATAAGCAATAACACCACGCTGGGCTCCCCGGCTCGGCCTTCGTTTTGAATGGGTTTCAAATGGCCGAATTTTGATCCAAACTACAGGTGGGTTTTTTCGTTCGAAATCCGATTTGCATCGGCAAGAAGGGTTATTGAGTTCCCACACAACATCTGGATTCTCGTCAACTGCAATAATCTTTTAAGCAGTAGTAACATGAAACTGTTCCATTTCAGCATGATTCGAGGGGATCATGTGTTCCAAATAAAGCCTTTGGATCACGATGAATTGCCCGGTTTTTCTAGAGAGTGCCGAGTCCACACACAGTCAATAGACAGATACTCCTGTCGACGAATTGTTGTCGATCTTATGAAGTAAATACGGAAGATATGACCTAGGGGATTACGTAGCTCCCTTCGGTCACAAAAGAAAGTCATTTTGGGTAAATGCAGTCAATCTTTATAAACTTTGGCAATCGGTATCTTTTTGAATATTTAGAATAAACACATGTATTGATTTGTCTGGAAGAGTGCTTTTGTAATATTATAATTCCAGAGGTTTCATAAATATATTACAATAGAAATAATTGATCAAAGTTGTACTCTGAAGACGAATGCAAACCGCGATGATGTCCAAAACAACTACGAGGGAGTAGTTCTAAAAGATTGAATTTTAAAAATATATATAATTTAAAAGATATTTACAAAAATAAATAGCCGTCCTAAAAAATTACAAAAATATGTCTCTGTCGCTAGTTCAACTGGCGACAGAGACCCGGCTATAAAAACGGCGAAAAATCAGTCCATAATTCATTTTAATTCTAGGAAAAAAAGCGAAAGAGAAGGAGAAGGAGAGAAGGAAGGTAGCGAAGCTCTATCAGTTTGTCGCGGAGGAAAGAGATTGTCGTCAGAGCATCGAGTCACATCGGTCATCTCGTAGGTACATTTTTCCGAAACTTTGTACATTATGTTAAAATCTTATTGGTTAGCAAACAAAAATAGTGACATAGGGTTTAGTAGGTTAGATAAAAGTAGTTAAATTGTGTAGCATGTATTTTAAATTGTGTAGTCGGTAGTGATAGCACAATGGCAGAATCAGAATAATTTCAACTTTATTAAGCTCCCTATTTGTGCGTGGTAATTATATTATTAATGCAGGAGTTATCTTTTGAACTAGAAAAATTGCATGACACATTTGAAGATTATAACGAAAACCGGAGTAGTTGAGTAAGGATCAATCTTCAGAAATAGGAAAAGTAATTATTTTATTAAAAATGTATTGAGTAGCTAAGTAGAGTAATTATTTTGTTAGTGCCGGAAATACTAGATAATCTCGGAGAATAGTCTGACACATGAAAATCGTAAAGAAAATATGTAATCACTACGTATCGTACGTAAAGATGGTGAACTTTGTTTATTGCTGCATTTTTAGGTATGACGGACGCAGGCCAGTACGAGTTGCTTGATTCGGTGGTTGACACGCACACCGTAGCCGCCTGAGTACCATGCTCCCCCCGGAGGGCGAGGCGTCGATTGAGCTTGGCGTGTTGCGGCTGCGCACGCCCATCAGGGCATGGAGGCTGCACGCAGTTGGATTCCGAGGTTCGTACATTTGTAACGTAATGCACTCCACCGCGGTTTGTTTACTTGACGTGTAGTCACGTTTGTTCTTATCGTTTTGACGCAGGTTGCGAGCGGCAGGCCTCCTTCCACTCGTGAGGATGGTGGAGGCGACGTGGGAGGACGACCAGGACCGCGGTGTTGATCGTACGTCTAGGCGTTTTTCGTACGACCGGGCCCTACTGACAGCGCTGGTTGACCGTTGGAGGCCGGAAACGCACACGTTCCACCTGCCATGCGGGGAGATGACACCGACGCTACAAAACGTGGGCTTTCTGACCGGGTTGCCGTGCACAGGCTCCCCCTGGCGGCGCACGACATCTCGGTCACGTGGCACACGGACCTCCTAGCCAGGTTCCACGATGTGCTCCCACCGTAGTGGGTACACCGAGTTCAACAGCCCGCACGGGCCGACGTTGAGGTGGATCTGCCAGTTCTACGTAAATCTTCGTAACTATTGTTCTCTCAAATAAATTGGCATGTGAAACTTGATGACGTGTACATGCCTTGTTGCAGCCGGAGCGTATGGCGCTGAACGCCGGCGACGTCGTTGTTAGGAGCAGTGTTGTAAAAATCGGTCGTGACGGCCGATTAGTCGGCCGTTTAATCGGAATCGGCGGGCAAACCGTCACGTATATATGAATCGGAGTAGAGTTAAAGCTTGTGAACGTCAAATCCGCCGCATTATCCGATTATTCAGCCGTTTCCGTATAATCGCCCGCATAATCCACATAAACGGATGATTAATCGGCCGTCACGACCGTTTTTTACAACAAAAATCAGCAAAACGTACAAAAAGATTGTCTCATAGAGCATCGTCCAATCGTGGTTCCAAATCTACACTACTAGCAATTGATGAAAGTGAGAGTGACAAGGAGTTGGTTGCCTCTTGAAGAGGATTTTCTTGCTTCTAATGAGCCTGAGACCGAAGTGTCTGGTAGTGATGTTGTGCTTGACAATGATTCGGAATTACTGATTCTCTCATGGTTGTGGGTCATTTTATGTATTTAAATTTTAAACTTAATTCTTTTGGTGGTTGTTTCACTAGTGTGTTAAGTTAGTCTAGTCTATGTGACAATACATATTTTTAATCTATTATCTAAACCTATTGCAAGTCGTACTTTGGTGTAGAACTATAATAGTCTGCTGATCAATCTTGTTATCTTTTGAGTTACTAATGAAGTTATCATGTACAATTAAAGGGTGATATAAGTTTATTTGATAGTATTGACAATATAATATGCTCAAATATCTCTGAAACTAGCATTATGATCAAATATACGAGAACGCCAAATTGTCCGCATAATTCCGATTAATCATCCATATTCCGATTAATCGCTTGGTACCCTATCCGTCCGACAATCGTATTCCGTTTTTTACAACACTGGTTAGGAGGCACTTTGAGGCCTACCTGCTGTGGCTTTTTGGGTGGGTCTTGTTCCTCGGCTCCCACGGCGACAGCGTCGACAAGCACTACGTCTGGTACGCGCGTGAGGTGGCGGACTCGTCGATCGACGAGATCCCGCAGTACGCTTGGGGTCCGCCGTGTTGTGCGCTACGTACCGCGCATTGTACGACGCGTGCCACCATGCCCAGGACAGCTCCATCCTCTCCGTATGCCCGCTACTTTTTGCAGCTGTGGTCCTTGGAGCGCTTCCAGATCGGACGACCACAGCTAGACTTGGGAGTGTACGCGGTCAGCTTGTACGCCTAGGACGATGATGTGGACGGGCCGACCATGGACACGTTGTGGTGCCGCCAACGGGTTAGTTTCATGACCATTTGTTATTTTCGTATTATAATACTGTTTTCAGTGCTAACTGTACGGTGTTCTATTGCACAGGTCACCTATACGCCGATCACTTCGCAGGGGTCCTACCCAGAGTACGTTGTGATGTTCGATCAGCTGACGGATGACCGTTTCATCTGGACACCGTACACTACAGAGAGGGTGCAGGTGCGCGTGCCCCAGGGACTTTCGAGCCTGTGCACACGAGACTACTTGTACTAGTACACGCGGATGGCATTAGTGCATGATGTCTTCGTTGAGGAGTACCAGTGTGGCGGGTCATGTGCCAGCTCGATTTGTGACAGGAGATCCCAGCCCCTTAGGGGGACGGGTACCCGCGCACGTTCACGCGTAAGTTCACATTTCATTACTATCGCACAATGTGCTTTACATGCCTACTAAATAATTGTCTTGTCGCATTTATGTACACTGGAAGAATGCAGGGCACGATGTCACCGAGCGACAGGATGGCCCCTTGTGTTGAGGCTTGGAGTGGCGTGCACGACGACCGCATCCAGTGCGGCAATGATCCCTACGACTTGGATACGTACAGGGAGTACATGGAGTGGTACGCTAGTTGGACGAGGCTTCGCTGCGTCCGTGTCATGGTTGACCCACCACGACATGAGGTGCCGTCCGCCATGTTTCCAGCTCAAGCCCGTGCGACAACGCATCTTTTCCAATGAACCCCTTCTAGAAAACGTGTCAAATCCTATCTCTAACCTCTCGCTGTTGTTTACGTTTAGAATCCTATCCGAATCTCACCTTATCCGGTTCCAAATTCGATCTTGTGTTCATCTCGGACTCGGGTGGGGATTCCCAATTCGAGCCGCCTGGCCTATAAAAGCCACCCGAGGTTCGCGAACTCCCGAACCCTAAGCCACCACCCTCTTCCACCGTAGAGCCCTAGCGCCGCGAGTCAAGATTTAGGGTTTCGCGCTGTTCGTTCTTCCGTCGTTGCTTGCGCACGCCGCGTCGTGGCGTCGACTTTGAGTACACCAACGGGTCGGCGTCACGAGGCCTACCTCGGGGACCCTTCGCCGTCGTCAAAGCCTCGCCGGCCGTCGTCAGACAACGGTAGAAGCTCGCGCTCGAGCTCGCCGCCACCTCCGTCGTTCCGAACACCCGGCCCTACCTCATCAGTTCGCAATAGCAAGGGCTACGTTGGTACCACTCACCCTCGCCAAGCAAGCCGCCGATCGCCGGCGACCATCGGGTCCAGAGCGCCGTTGTCGGCATGGACAACGTGGCCGTCCGCGTCGGTGCGGCGTCGACCTCGTGCAAGCGTGGAAGCGGTGTCACGTGTCGACATCCCGTCGTATGCGCGTGGTTTGAGTCCACCGGTCGGATCTAGCGAGCTCGGTGAGCCTAGTCTACCGTGAGCCAGAGCCACCGACATGTGGGTCCCACTGTCGTGCCAATTGTCACCCGTCCGAACGTCCTCGGTGGCGTCGTTGCGCAATATTCCGATTTTCTTGAGAGAAATAATTGGAAATTCGAAAAATCAAATTAGGGTTTCTTTTTGGATTTAAACTTCGAGCTCATAACTTTTGCATCGTAACTCGATTGAGCCCATTCAAATTTCTAAATTTGTCTAAATTCAAGCTCTATTTATCTGAGATTTTTATTTAATTTTTGGAGTTTGTTTTGCCTCTATTATTTATTTGTTTTGTTTGTTTTTGTTTCGTTTGCGAGTAGACGTCGATTCGTCGGGAAATTTTGTGGAAGAAGGAGCACTCCAAGATCAAGACCAGTACATAGACCTTTTCCAAGGCAAGTCATACCTTTGATCATCTTGAACCCAGTTTTCAAATTTACTTTGTGTTAAATTATTGCATTCTACTTCAATTATTTATTTAAATGCTTTGGGCATAGTTATTATCCAAATTGCTATCACGCCTTGGCCTTGTATGTCATAATTCCTTGTCACCCTAGATTGGTTGAGTTGGTAATATTATAGCACCAACGTGGGTTGGTTAGATGCGAGTACAGTTGCTTAGCCATGCTACGAGTCTCACATCATATGTAAGTTGCAAATACTAATTATGATTAAGTGACTATGGAACTTTGTGTAAAAGCTGTGTGCTATGTGTTATTACTTCGTGATGGCATGTGTTGCACTAAAACCAAGCTGGTGGTAAAGGATTTAGGCGAGGCAAGTGGTGGAAGCGTGTGACATGGTGGTCTATGTGATGGGAATGATGGTCTTTGTGACTTAGTTAGAACATGGAAGTCTTGCCTTGGTCAATTAAGGACTTAACTTTGTGCGCCATTGAGCTGAGCCTTGCATGCGACCACATGCTGGTATGGGATGGGCCTAACTTAGTAAGTTATGGATTCGGCATTGATGTTCGGTGGATAGGTTAGGTGTGTGACGGTGGAGGTGTGACTACTTGGTGGTTGCATCGCGGGACGGTTCGTCTTCCCGTCGGATGTGTGTTATACCAATTCTATGTGGTGGTATAGCGGTTTGTAAGCTTCTGTAGAATGTCAATGTTTGAGATGAAGTTTCGAACTGTTTTATTACGATTGGTGCTTGCTACACTAGTTGTATCTTGTGGGTAAAGTGTACAACCTCTGCGAGTGTTAATCAATCTATTGAATAGCGCGTCATGATCATGGACATCTCGAGGATTTCACATGAGGGTAGTTTTCATAAAATATGGGAATGGGGTGTGTGACCTCAATCATATGGCTGTGAAATAATCATTTAGCTATGTGTCTTTGTAGAAAACAATTGTTAAATTAATATTGTTTATTTGTCTTGAATTATGCTTTCAATCTATTATTAGTATTCAATTGCAAATGTTGCTTTTTATGCAAAGAACCATAGAAGCCTTTTCTTTGGAATAAGCTTTGCATCTATACATTGCATTACATGTGGTATGATTTGCGAATACGGTTGTGTACTCACGCTTGTTGTAAAACTTGCGCCAAACCTCTGAAGAGGAGTGAGTCGCTTTGCTTTCGAGGAGGAGTTCAAGGTGATCGTTCGTTAAGTGGATCGATCGGTTACTGCGGTGAATTGGTGGGATCTAGGCTTGGAGTTTTCGTTTATTCTTTGCTTTTTTCTTGTTAGCCTGCGTGGCAATAAGTGTAAACTCGACCATAAGGTCAAAACCCTTATTTGCTATTCAAATTAATCGTTTACTTTATTTATCGCTTGTGTGGATCGATATTTACCTATGTTAACCTGTGTGCACTAGCGTGATCCTGGACTAGTGCGGTATACGAGAGGTTCGAATCGTAATGCAGGTCCCGGCAGGTGGTATCGAGCCATCGGTATGGAGTCTTGACCTTAGTTAGATTGGTCGTCTTTAGAGTGTCCAAATTATTTTCTAAAGGAAAAATTAACTTGCAAGGTTAATTAATTGCTTAACTCTCCTCATATCTCTCTCGCCTCAACTTTTTCTATGATCTCTTCTCTCCCATTGTTTTAAAGTTGCTCTTACCTGTTAAATGCTGTCTTTACTGATGCCTCGTCTTGAGCTATGGTGAGCGCCTTGGAGGTGCGCTGCAGAGCTTTGGAAGTTGTTGCGAGTTCTTGGAGGTTTTGATTGTCCATATGCGTCGGCAACAACTGGATTGTGAATGGACAAAATCGTGAGTGATTTGTCGCTGACGATCTACGCGGGAGGAGCGACAAGGCAAGCCAACCTTCGCATGTCTCGGTGAGGAAGATCACTTGGTGGAAGGTATCCGAGTCGTCGCGCTTGGCCATGCCGTGCTATCGCAACATATACGCCTGCGGGAGCTTGAGGACACCGTCTTCGTTACCACCCGGATATCGGTGTGGACTTGCCCGACGCCTACCCGATCCACGAAGGAGAAAACAGCGCTACCGTCGTGCACCTCGCGACGGTTGTGGCCGCCAGGAGGAAGCCTTGGAGAGGACCATCACGAGTTGGATCATGTCTATGAAGCCTTGCGAGAGTGAAGAAGGTCGCCACTCGCAAGAGATCCTCTACGACCAAGTCCCCGAAGAAGAGGAAGACCCAGGAGGATTACGAAGAAGATCAGGAGGAAGGCCCGTTGAGCCGAAGAAGATGCGAGCTAGAGGAGCCGCCGAGCCGATTGCAGGAGCGCTTTGTTCTGGCCTGCACGATTCGAGCATCATGATCGGTTGCCAAGATGCCGGCTCACTTCCAGTCTACGTCCGGGAGGCGCCGCCACGGTTGTCGAGGCTTTCTTGAGTAGTTCGTTTTAGGCTTGATTTTGGGCTTAGCGATTTGATTTAGTGAGTCGCCCTTTGGCGGTAGTTTTGTGTGCTTAGGTCGTTGTTTCTTTTTGTGTGCAGTATGAGTGCAAAGGCCCTTAGGCATTTGTTGCGACCATGCTAAGACCCTAAGTAATAAAGGTGTTTCATTTGAGTTTCTTGAGTTTGTGTTTTGTTGGGTTTAACCTACCCCTGCTTAGTTCTCAACTTATCTTGTGCTTGCTACCTTATCTAACCTATGGAGCTTAGCGGATGGTTCAAACTCGTCGATTCTTTGCTAGTGGTTAGGTACCCTAGCAGAAGCAATGAGCAACCGACGCGGAGGCGTTCATTCAAGCACCCCGAATTGACTTGCAAAACTTTGGAGCTTTCATGGCACGGACTCGGTGATGAATACCATGATGACTCGATGCAAGCTATGCACAACGAACAACAACAACAATCAACGATATGGAGCGGTAGCTCATGGTCACCATGGACCATCAAACTTGCGAATTTATGAGGACTCGTCCACCAACATTTTCGGGACACGTCTCTCCGGTGGAAGCGGATGATTGGCTCAGAGTTATCGAAGGAAGCTGCGATCACCCGTCACGGCCGCGAAAAGGTTTGTATGCCACTCACGGATGGAGGGCACTGGTAGTTGAATGGTGGGAGAACTGTCTTGCGCCCATGAGGCGCCACGCAGGATATCACACGGGAGGAATTTTCTGCGAGCTTTTAGCCAGTATCATGTACCGAAGGCATTATCAATCGAAGAAGGATGAGTTCGCTCTCAAGCAAGGAGCTATGTCGATGTCGACTACCTCAACAAGTTTTCTCGCCTAGCTTTCGCTATGCGTGGAAGATGTAGCCACGGACAAGGCTCGTCGAGTCTCTTTTGAAGGACTAAACAACTGGACTACAAGTCGGTTTGATCGCCCATACTTTTCACGATTTCAGAGCTGGTCAAAAAGCCTTTGTTCTAGAGGACAAGCGCAAGGAGGAGGAAGATAATCAGTAAATGCCATGGCTCAACAAGGAACCATCAATCACTGGCGAGAGAAAGAAGCGATGCGGCCGCAGTTCAACAAGTTTCCACCAGACTTCGTTGAGCACTGCACCAACTTGACACCCGCCAGGTGCCGCCGAAATTTCCGCAACCTCGCACCGTCAACCCCAATCAAAGCAACGAGCGCGCAAAGGTGCATTTATGCGCATGCTGTCGTCGGCCAGAGACATTTTGCCAACCGTCCGTCAGCGAGGAACAATCACTCGATGCGCTTCAACCTTGGAGCTACTCCATCAAGCATGACACTAGGCATCAACCAAGGAGCCGCAAGTTGCGGTCAGCGGAGAGCACCACAATCGTGATCGGCGCCGTGTCAACCCACGTCACTGGAAGGAGCCGAGAGTCACGGACGTCGTCTTGGGTAAGTTTACGGTTAACTTCGATGCACTGCATCGGTTTGTTTGATTGCGGAGCCGCATTCGTTTGTTTGGAATGTTTGCAACCAAGAATAAATTGGAAGTTATGCAACTTAAGCATACTCACGGTAGTCGATCGCTGGAAGCGAGCTAAGTACTAGAGTGGGATGTTTAGGAGCTAAGTTACTCATAGCTGGAGTTGAGTTTCTAGCCAACCTAATTGTCCTAGATACCCAAACCCTAGATGTCATTCTTGGCATGGATTGGTTATCCAAGCACAAAGCGGGTGCTAGATTGTGGCGAAGAGTACGTGATCGAGGATGCCAAAGGAAACAAGGTAGAGTTCTAGCTACCTCGGTAGGTGATGGACATTTGCTAGTAAACAGTTTGAAGACCCTTTCCTTGGAAGAAGTACGAGTGGTCAGTGAATATCCAGATGTGTTTCCGGAAGAATTACCCGGAATGCCACCGGATCGTGACATTGAGTTTGTCATCGACCTAGTGCTAGGGACAGCACCAATTTCAAAGAGACCTTATCGGATGCCGGTAGATGAGTTGGTAGAGATGAAGAAGCGGATAGAAGAACTTCTTGAGAAAGGTTTCGTGAGACCTAGTTAGTCGCCATGGGGAGCACGGTGTTGTTTGTCAAGAAGAAAGATGGAAGTATGAGGATGTGTATTGATTACCGTTCTCTCAGCGAAGTTACCATCAAGAACAAGTACCCACTACCCGGATAGATGATCTGTTTGATCGGATGAAAGAGCCGGATTATTCTCAAAGATCGACTGCGATCAGTTACCACCACTAAAGATTTGTCCTAAGGATATCAGAAGACCGCTTTCTCAGCGGTATGGACATTATGAGTTCTTAGTCATGTCCTTTGGTGCGACTAATGCCTGCATACTTCATGAACATGATGAATAAAGTGTTCATAGAATATTTGGACAAGTTCGTAGTTGTGTTCATTGATGATATTCTAGTGTACTCCAAGTCGGAGGAAGAACACAGCCGAGCATTTAAGGATAATATTGGAAAAACTCAGAGAGCATGTTTGTATGCCGATGTTGATAAGTGTGATTTTGGAAGAAGGAAGTGGATTTCCTTGGTCATGTGATGACGATCGAGGAGTAGATTGACCGGTAAAGTTAAGCGATATTACATTGGGGCGAATTTCAAAAGCGTAACAGATTCGCGATTTCTTAGGAATGGCGAGGTTATTACCGTCGTTTCATCGAAGGATTCTCATCGATTGCTAAGCCCCTTACACAATTGTTGAAGAAGGAGAAAAGTTTACTTGGACTCCGGCTGTGAAGAAAGTTTCGAATTGAAGAAGATTTGACTTGACCCGATGTCGATTCCAGGATATTCGCAGGATTTGATATCTATTGTGATGCTTGGCGTCAAGGATTAGGATCGTCGATGCAAGAAGGAAGAAGCGATCGCTTATGCGTCAAGCGATTGAGACCTCACGAGGAGAATTACCCTACTCATGATGCAGAATTAGGCTGTAGTGCATGCTTTAAAGATTTGGTGTCACTACCTTATCGGTAATCGTTGTGAAGTCTACCACGGATCATAAGAGCCTAAAGTACATCTTCACCCGATCGATTTCAATATGAGAGAGAGAAGATGGTTGGAATTGATCAAGGATTATAATCTTGGAATCCATTACCATCCGGAAAAGCCAACGTGATCATGACGCAGCTCTAAGTCGTAAGAGTTACTACAATGCTTTGGAAGTAAAGGAAAGTTGCCTAGAACTTTATGAAGAATTCCAGAAGCTAAAGCTAGAAGTTGTGCCCGAAGGATTTGTAGCCAATTTGGAAGTACAGTCTACAGAGAAGCAAATTCGTGAAGCACAACCAAAGGATCTGTGTTGTCGGACATCAAGGTCAAAATGGCAGAAGGGAAATTCAAAGATTTCACCAAGGATGATCAAGACATACTCTGGATTAATGGTCATATCTGTGTACCAAATATCGATGGTCTAAGACAGTTAATCCTAAAGGAAGCCCATGACTCAAAGTATTCGATCCACCCTAGAAGTACCAAGATGTACCAGGATGTTAAGACTAAATTTTGGTGGCCAAATTTGAAGCGAGAAGTCGCAGAGTTCGTTGCCTTGTCGACATCCTGTCCGAAAAATAAAGGCGAACTCGAGAACCGGCGGAGTTTCTTTGCCCAGCTGAATTCGAGAATGGAAGTGGGAAGAGATCGGAATGGATTTTATCACCGGTTTACCCAAGACCCAATCGGTTACGATTACGTCTGGGTAATAGTTGATCGTTTGACCAAAGTCGCCCATTTCTGCCATCAAAACCACGCACTCGGAGATCGCCTTGCGAGTTGTACATGGCATTGTCGATTTGCGGTGTGCCCAAAAGATAGTGTCGAATCGAGGATCCCGATTCACCTCACGTTTTGGCGAGCTTGCATGAAGCATTGAGTACCCATTTGAATTTCGATGCAGCGCGTATCATCCTGAGCAGATGGACGGTGAAAGAGTTAATCGATATTGGAGGATATCTTTGAGAGCTTGTGCTCTAGCTATCTTGCCGATGGGATAAGAGTTTACCGTATGCGAATTTTCATACAACAACGATTACACCAAGTGCATAAAATGTCACCATTTGAAGCTTTGTATGGCGTACGTAGAACCAGTTGAATTGGTCGAAAGCAATTTGAGCGATCGGTTTGGTCCGGACATTATTCAAGAAGCGAGAAGAGCAAGTGGCCATGATAAGAGAAGGTTGAAGTAGCTTAGTCAGGCGGAAGAGCTATCGCTGATAATCGTCGTCGTGATCTCGATTTTGAACCTAAGGATTTCGTTTATCTTGGTGACCCCGCCATAGGTGTCAAAGGTTTCATGCCAAAGGAAGCTTGCCCTAGGTATGTTGGTCCGTTCAAGATTTTGGAGCAGCCGTGGAGAAGTTGCTTATCGATTGGAGCTGCCGTAGTCGTTAGCGAGTGCATGATGTCTTTCATGTCTCGTGATTGAAGAAGTGTCTTCGTGTGCGAAGAAGAGCAAGCCCGTTGGAATCAATTGAGTTGAAAGAGGATCTTACCTACAAGAGGCGCGCGGTTAAGATTTTGGATGTCGTGAGCGCCTCACGAGAAAGCAAGTGTTCGTTTTCAAGGTTCGATGGGCAACCACTCGGAAGGAAACAACGTGGAAGCGGGAAGAAAAGGCTGGCCAGAGTTTCTAACCTTTTCTCTAGCTAGCTTTGAATCTCGGGTCGAGATTCCTTTAAGGGGAGGTTTGTGACATCCCAATTTTGAGCTTAAAATCTTTTAATAGTTAGTAGGAAAAATTCACCATTTGGATTTTATTTGAATTAAATTCAAAAAGCTTAATATTGGACTTCTGATCAAAAACATTTAATGTGAATAATCCCAACATGAACAATAGCCAAAACTATTTTATTTGGGTTCTATGTGTTAGATATATTTTCTAGATTTTTCTAGAATTTTACGAGTTCATTTGCTATTTTCTTTTGCCATTTGAATTTACGGTATTTTAAAGCAGAAAATATATTAATATCTCAAAAAATCAATTGGGCGAATCTTCCACCCAACTTCTTTTCGCTTGCGACTTAGCTTCGACCCGGCTCACGCGAGGCCTGCAGCGTTGTGTGCTGTGCTTTGCATGATGTGGGCCTTGCGTCCGGTCGTCGTCTTCCTCGCGTCGTCGTCTTCCTCCGACGCGCATGTGTCCGCCATGTTTCGAGCTCAAGCCCGATGCGACAGCGCATCTTTTCCAAGAACCCCTTCTAGAAGCGTGCCAAATCCTATCTCTAACCTCTCGCGCTTTGTTTCATTAGAATCCTATCACGAATCTCACCTTATCCCGATTTCCAAATTCGGTCGTGTTCATCTCGGACTCGGGTGGGATTCCCATTCCCGAGCCATGCCGGCCTATAAAGCCACCTGAGGCTTCGCGAACTCCACGAACCTAAGCCACCACCTCTTCCACCGTAGAGCCTAGCGCCGCCAGCGAGGTCAAGATTTGGGTTTTCGCCGCCCGTTCTATTCTTGTCGTTTGCATGCGCCGCCGTGTCGCCGCGTCGACTTTGAGTACACCAACGGGTTCAGCGTCACGAGGCCTACCTCGAGGATCGCCGCGTCGTCAAAGCCTCGCGGGTAGCGTCAGTCCGACAACGGTAAGCTCCGCGCTCACGAGCTCGCCACGGCCACCTCCGTCGTTCCCGACCACCCGACCCTACCTCATCAGTTCGCAATAGCAAGGGCTACTGCGTTGGTACCACTCACCTCGCCGACAAGCGCGATCGCCGGCGACCATCGGTCGAGCCGCCGTTGTCGGCATGGACAACGTGGCCGTCCACGTCGGTGCAGCGTCGACCTCGTGCAAGCGTGGAAGCGAGTGTCGCCGTGTCGGATCATCCGTCGGCCTTGGCGTGGGTTAGTCCACCGGGTCCGATCTAGCGGGCTCGGTGAGCCTAGTCTCAGGTGGTAGGAGCCAGCGACATGTGGGTCCACTGTCGGCCAACTGTCACCCGTCGACGTCCTCTGCTCCGCGTCGGCGTTGCGCAATATTCGATTTTCTTGAGAGAAATAATTGGAAATTCGGAAAATCCAAATTAGGGTTTCTTTTGGATTTAAACTTCGAGCTCATAACGTTTGCATCCTAACTCCGATTGAGCCCATTGAATTTCTAAATTTGTCTAAATTCAAGCTCTATTTATCTGGAGATTTTTATTTAATTTTTGGAGTTGTTTTGCCTCTGTTATTTATTGGTTTTGTTTGTTTTTGTTTCGTTTTGCTGGTAAGCGTCGGTCGTCGGAAATTTTGTGGAAGAAGGAGCACCCCAAGATCAAGACCCAGATATAGACCTTTTCCAAGGCAAGTCATACCTTTGATCATCTTGAACCCAGTTTTCAAATTTACTTTGTGTTAAATTATTGCATTCTACTTCAATTATTTATTTAAATGCTTTGGGCATAGTTATTATCAAATTGTTATCACACCTTGGCCTTGTATGTCATAATTCCTTGTCACCCTAGATTGGTTGAG